>JAPJYX010000004.1:30982500-32277041 GCA_030503985.1 Himalopsyche tibetana
AAATACAAAGGTAAGGCTTGGACAAGACTAGCGGTTAGCCAATTGCTGTTGGTACAACCCATTTTTAGGATGAGATGTGTGAGAGAGTTAAAACAAATTTGGCCCCTTAAAGATTTATACGTTAAAACTAAGCAATCACCAAGTAAGGAGTTTTTAAAGGTTAAATCCTAAAATACTGAAGAATCGTCGAAAATAGTAATAAGTAAGGTTTGCGAAGAATGATTGATATATTCATAGTATTTTTTATTAAGTGCATGATTTTGTATTTTCTACATTGTTTATTGAGAAAAAATAAAGAATATATCTATACTCAAATATTTTTTTTTGAAACCTCGTATAACATGGATTTGTATTACACAATGCTGTTGTAGAACCATATAACTGTGTTATAAGAGACACAATTATATTATAAAATGCTCAAATTTTTATTTGCTTTATACTAAGAACTATCAATTTGTTAAATTTGTTAAAAAAAAAACAAATTTCTGCCAGTATGATAACAATATAATATTAACTTGAATATAAAGGTAAAGATTTGGGAATATAAGAAATAGAATAAAAGAAATCAAAGGTTAAAAAAACACAATCTCATAAATTTTCTTGCAAAACAGTTAATTTATTCATTTTGTGGGTATGTTCACAGTACTTCATGTTTAAATATATATTATTAGATACATACATAGGTATTAATAAATATATTTTATTAAAATACTCTTTAAACCAGTTTATCTTCAGTTGACCGACACAGGCAACAAAAATAGGAGATTTGTGACTAAAACATCAAAGTCTCCAGGCATAAAACTTCTTGAAACATTTTAAAATTTGCACATACACATTACCTACAAACAATATCTTTTTATCCATTCATTTCTGAATATCAAAATGTAGACGTGTTTTTCTTACATCAAAACTGCAGTAATTTCCATTCAAGCCAACTTGAAAGATTAATTATTTCATGAAAAAGTGCACGAAAATAATTTTTCCTTAACTACAATATTAATTATTAAGCGCACAAGTCAAATGACACATTAAACTTTTTGAAATTACTTTTGAGATATAATTAAAAATATATATATATTTATTTTAAATCTATTTGAATGACATACTTTTTAATAATTAAGACTTCTACATCATTGAGAGATCATGCCTTTTTTTTACTATTTATGAATTTTGACAAGTGTCAAACGACTGTTTTATTAATATTTTGGTTTCACTGTATCATGCTGTATGTGGACTATAAGGTACAAGTAAAAACTAAATTATGATGTTAATAATAAGGCTACATGTTAAACAATTTACTTTAATATTGAAAAAAATACCATTGTATTTGCGCAAGCAAAAGATCTACGTTAATTGTAGATATTTCGATTGACCATAAAAACAAGTGGTTAGAAATTCACATTGAGTATTCTTATATAACCAGTTGTCAAAAATATTTGATTGAATATAATTAAAGAACACTTAGATGTATACAAGGATGTCGATACAAATTTATATTCACAATTTATTGAAAAAATACTGATATAATGATGAGAATTTTTTCTCATAATTTACAATATAAAATAAACACTATTTAAAGAACATAAATATAATGTAGAAACACTGAAATTGACTATATGTATTTATTTTTATTATAGGGATGGAAACGAACAACTAAAATTATTTATTATGTTTTATATATTATCGTCACATGAGAACTGTACTTGGACATATAAAATGATCGGCGTTTTGTTTTTACTAGAAAGATTCCCTTTCCTTCAATAATGTTAGTGCTGTGGTGGGATATCTTTCTTAAAGAGATAAATCTTTTTTATTTTAGATAAACCAATTCAACACATCTTAAAATAAAGCACAACATTGCATAGCATCCCAATATGTACTAGATTTTTGAGATGTTCCAGTACAGCTCTCAGGTGACGATATGTAAATATAGAGTAGTATCACGCAAAAATCATCAACGTAATATTAACACTACGTTTTAAATATTTTTGATGAACCCTTCTTTCTTCAGGATTCTCTTTCACCATCGATACTAGTATAACGAGAATCTACTGTGACTGATTTTTTTACAATTATAAATAATTGTAATTGAATAATGGGAACTTATTAAGTGGGGAAAAACAGCAATTGAGGAATATATGTATATCCAAAATGAATACATCAAAAAAAAAAAAAAATTGTTTTTAATGAATGTAATAAATTTATAGGTAAATATAAAAAAACAATATGACTAGATAATTAAGAAGGGTACCCAACCATGTGATCCAAAGTGTTTCAATTTTGTAGCGAGGACAAAATTACAATTTTATGACATTTGAACCTTGCAACTTTAAAGATGAGCGTTTAAAATCGATACACTGGACTATAAAGTAAACATTCAGACACATGTTAATGGTAGGAGACGGCGCTACAAGAACATACAAAAAAATATGTTTAAAGAATAGCTAATCAAAAACAGTATAAGCAAAACTTAGCTTACTCAATATAACTTTCTATATGTGTGTAATATGTATTTCATTCCATTATTTTCGTATGAAAACTACAATAAAAGCACGGGTTATGGAAACATAAATGTCAGCTACTGACATGATTATTAATAATATAGAATACATATACTATTTTTATAAACTTTTTATGGATCCTATATTAGGCAAAAACAGAAAATGAGGTTTGATTTATAAACGAAACATTTCAAACCATCCTATAGCCTCTAAATTATACTTCATAATTGATAACTTCTAAATAATGTCATGGGAAAACATAACGTTTACACAATATATAGTTTCCATACAAAGTTAATGAATATGGATAACTAAAAGAATACTGTGCAATTATTTAAATTCTATACTTTACGATGCAAAAGATATTGCATCTTGTTAATGCTCGTTTTTTTCATTTCAATATGTAAAAACATCTGATGCATTTTCAATTGGAAAAAAAAATAACCAAAAAGGTATCTCAATACAATTTTGAATGCACAAACATATTCAATTTTCCTAAAAAAAACTTAAAAAAGAAGATGGATAAGTATTAAAATGAAATGGTATTATCAACTATCAAACAATGAGTTCATATAACATTTTATACTTAGGCATTGAGAAGTCATTAACATATGAAATTAAAAAAGGAAATATGTCATCACTGTGTTGTTTTTTTAAATAATAGAACTTAAATAAACATACTAAAGATAAACAAATGAGTGAAAAATACCCACAATTTTTATGCAATATCTCCAGATGGAAAAGGATCAACGACAAAACATTTTTTAGTATATATTCCACCTGTAATTTAGCAGATAAATGGTAATAAGCAAATTGGATTAAACAAACACTGTTTGCATTTTTCATTAGATCATCAATATAGCTCAGCTAAAGCATAAAATATTAAGACTATAAAGCAATAAGTATACAGTAGAAAAAGAAAGTGCAACAATGTATTTATTACAAACACACCGCTGAAAAGAAATAATAACATTTAATAAAACTAAACGATTACCGGTTTATATTCACTGAGATGTCGAGGTTTTATACACTATGAATCCTATCAGTGTGGGGTGCCTTCAAAGCTTCAGAGACCTTGAAAAGATTTTCTAATAAATAGGATAAATCTTCCGAAAGATCGGCAATCGGACGTGTTATCACAACCATATCTGAAAATAATAAACAAGAATATTTTTTCAACTTGAAGGTTTAGATACAAGTCAAAATAAAAAATGTGATATTTAAATTAATAAACAACTGGTTTTATTTCACATATCTGAAAATATTTCAATGATTACATCTTCTGCCTGTGAAAGAAAAAGGGTATCAGATACTATTCAGGAGAAATAAAACAAACTTTGCTATTACAAGAACATTGATGAAAAATTGACTAGTTCAGTAGTGATGATTTGATAGTCACTTTACTGCATTACGCATATTATATGGATTGTCGATATTTTGGCATACTCAACTCGGCATTTCATATATTACTTATATATATATTACAGCAAGAAGATTGGCAGCAATAAACAATTTAATAAATAAGAGGTTTGACACTGACAGCTCACACTTTTATATTCTTTACTATGAAGTTTTAAAATACAAGCATAATTGGGAAGATATAATAAAAATATGAATTACCTGGCTGGTTGGTAAAAAGAACTTTACAATAGATATGTAGAAGCATAGTAACGTCGTCTTCTGGAAGTTCTCCTTTTTCGGAAATTTTCTCAGCATTTCTCTCTCTTATGAGGTTTAAAGCATCACCCCATCTAAAAAGGGAATTTAATCATTTCTAACATATGAGTCGACACATACATCCTGTGGTATATATTATTGTCACCATAGTGGCAGAAATTTGTAACTTCTTACATAGAAATTGATAAGAGATTTCCGCATATAGATCTAAAAAAACTGCCATCGAAAATATGTATTTTTTTAAATGCTTTTCACTTGAATCAAATGAAACTTTGTTTTAACTGATTCAATTGACTACGAATTCTTTTCTATGCGCCCATTATCAGCAAGAAATCACAACATGAAGTTACTTTATCGTACATGTACGATTCTATTAATCAAATGGTTAAGATGCAAATCCATCGTCCGTATTTTATAATGGATGTTTAAACGTTTGACAATGAAAACCGAGAAGAACGAAAGCACTATAGTTTTACCGCTCCACTAAAAGCCAGTGGTTCTTTCAAATAAAAAAAAAATTTCAGATGGAAAAATACAAACAATATTTCAACTGCACATAAAAAATTATTACTTTTTTTCATTGAGCAACAGGAACAAATAGTAGTCGTCACAGCTAATGGGTAATGGGGCTGGAGACGGGCATGCACCAGGAGTGGGTGTACTGCCTCCATCGCTGCCCCAACCTTCAGTTCCCACAAAACTGACCAGAGCCTCTTTTATCGGTATAAGCATGTCACTGCCATCGATTGCCTGCAAGAAATAAACAATGAAATCCATACACTGCATAATAATTACTTATCAGTAAATCAAAATATAATTTTACTAATTCTTACTTACATTTTTTGAGATTGCAGACTGATGTATGGCTGAAATCATTTTAGTATTCGTCTCTAGTAGTAACAAGAGTTGGAAAACTAATTTATAAAGGCCTCTCCCTACTTCATCACACACAACTGATCCTCTAGCACTCTCGACGCACTAAAACAAAAATAAATATTTAAAGTAGACAAACTAGTAACACATGTCATTTTAAATATTGCACAATGCGTCTAAATGTCTTCTCATAACATATTTTTCTTCTTGGGACACAAGACAAAATGTAATATTGTAGGCATATAATAATCACACAAAATATTAATAATCAAAACGAACATGTCTTCTTTACCTCATGTGCATGATCTTTCCTATCGAAGAAAGTCTCTAGATGTTCATCCATTTCTAATGAAGCATAACGGAGCGAATCAAACAACTTGGAGCAGTCTACCAATTTGGGTCCGGTCCATATCAAAGGAGGTTCTTCAGCATTGAGCAATTCAACTACAGCAGTGAGTGCATTTCCGACACCTATAGATAAATAACCAACGCCTTCTTCGCAAAGTAGAACAGTCTTATTGATTGCTTCCTGCAATAAAAAATACAATACAACAACACAAGACGTAATACAGAATGAATGAATACAAAAAAATATTCAGTGTCTCTGAGAGTGGGCCGAATGTTATTTTAGAAAAAAATAGTTGAATGTGTTATACAGTAAAAGTCCGTTAATTCGAAATTCAAGGGACCGGATTTCCCAAAAAAATTCGATTTACGAATTACGCGATCACAAAAAAAAAAAAACGCAGCAATTGCCGAACGTCATGGCCATTTTTTCGTTCTGTCAAATTTCATAATAACAATAGAATTCAAATTACGAATAATGCGATCACAAAAAAAAAAAAACGCGGCAATTGCCCTTCGGCTTGAAACGCAGCCATTTCTTCATTCTGTCAAAATAAAAATTATGTATTTCGGCAATATTACGATAATAGAACATATTCAAATGAAAAAAAAGAACAAAAAAATATATACAATTATTTTATCTCATACGAATAAAAAACACTTTACATATTCAATATATTTGTTCGCGCACATGCTATAAAATAGAATGACATCACTTACGAACAGTGTACCATTCAAAGTTTTAGTAAATATCTAATATTTAGATGTCTCTCTTGCACTAATGTGTGTTCGAATCAAAAACGGATTTTTTCTCATGTAATACTTCACTTTATATTGATGTCTCCCAATGCATAAGATGCATATTTGCTTGGCAAGTTCGGATTCGCGCAGCCTTGAGATTTTTTTTGTGTTTTCTGTCCGTACTTTCTTATTACCATCTGTTCACATTAGTGTGTGACAAAAGCCTCTACCAAAATTTTGAATTATTAGAAATCGTAAGTACATTTTGATGAAAAACATTACGAATTACGAAATATGCGATATTTCGAATTATCGGTAGAATTTACTTTGAAAAGTCAATTTTGGGACTGAGAAATTTCGAACATTTCGAATTATGAATTATCGTTGTTCGAATTAACGGACTTTTACTGCATATAATAATATTCTACATACTGTTAAAGTATCATAAAAGTGAAGTAACCTCAGTAAATACACACTGCAAACGTGTTATCACTCTAAAATAAAAATATGCAATCCACCAAAACACCAGACGTGATGGTATTTAAAAGTTCAATGGAAAAGTTTTACTATATTACTACTTGGCTTACTTCATTTCTTGGGGGCTCATATAATACTTAAAATGAAATGCATAAAGTCACATTCAAACAAAGAACATATACAGAAACAATATATTATCAGTTGCTCTCAACAAACCGAGTTAGTGCTAGAAAAAATAATCATTGATTGTATTAGTAGAAAAAAGTTCAATATTTTTTAAGAACTTACCTTTAACAATGTGTTCAATTTATGAACAAGCACAAGTGGCTGTGTGTGCGGAGTGCATCTCAGCAGGTTCGTAATTGTCATCCTCCACATGTCTTCGTTGGGATTTCTGAACATAATATTGGACAATGGACGGGTACAAAGACCAGGGGAGACAGCATTACACGGTGTCACATCACCGAGGTCGCCGCCACTCGAACCACTAGAGATGGAGTGAGTTCTTGTTCTGTGCGTCAATAGCGGAGCCGTTACCGTTTCATGTAAATTATAACTCTCGTATAACGGTGACTCTGATCCCACTTCATCATCTGAAGACTCCTCTCCAGCGACAGCCTACAATTATTGTGCAATACATTAGTCAAAAAACAAAAACAAAAATGAATCATGCGTAATGTGACAGACAAGTAAATTCAGTTAACACAATGCAGCACTTGAAGATGTATAGTATTTCTTTGATAATGGGGACAAGATAATAAAATATAGATGGTAGAATATAATCGACAGCAAGCTTTTATTGGGTTCATCTTATTTCAACCATCAATATGACAATCAGACTGCAGGTACGAGCACGAGCTTAATATACTTATCATTAGTTAAATTAAGTTTGATAAAGGAATCTCTATCCGGAAGTATGGTCAATGTCTATCCTGATATTATAATAAAATTGTCTGACTACAGTTCTCTAGATCAGCATTTCTCAACCGGGGTCCATGTGGAACAAACGATAACATCTCAAAATGCTAAAATGCACAGGCCCTAAAAAATATCAGGTGAATGAGATAACACTCTAGTTTTTGCCACCGATGCCCAAGGCAATATTGAACAATTATTGATTTAAAATGCAATTTACCTAATTGTGTCGCATAAGATTATTTGCCGATTATCAGTCGATATATCCCTTACCTTCAATGTCAAATTGACGACTTGTAAAACGATGGGAGTAGATTTTTCTATTTTTAACAAGTTATTCTTGGGCACAAAAGATAAGGCAGAATTACATTCTCTTTTATTCCTTTAATGAGGGCATGAAGTACTGCAGAATTTTATCACAAGCATAAAAGATTTAGTTTATCATCTACTGGCCTACAAGTGACGCAGTCACTAAAAATAAAAAAAAATGCAATACATGATATAAAACCTTTGACTTGGAGGGTGTATGAAGAGGAGGACTAAGCATATGAGCTGTCAACATTGGCGGTGAGTGTAGACGTGACGGTATCACAGGTTCTCTATCATTTGAATTCCCTGGTACCGAAGATGCGTTACTAATTCCACTGCTATTAAGCACTGACACGTCCAGTTCATTTTCACCGCTCAGAGGATGGCGTCTCACGCCCCAGTTGAAATTATCAGAGCTCTCACCCTG
Source organism: Himalopsyche tibetana (assembly GCA_030503985.1). Lineage (NCBI taxonomy): Eukaryota > Metazoa > Arthropoda > Insecta > Trichoptera > Rhyacophilidae > Himalopsyche > Himalopsyche tibetana. The sequence goes on from JAPJYX010000004.1 coordinate 30,990,766, forward strand.
AAAAAGTTAAATAAAACATAGAAGGAAGAAGTTTCAATCATATTCTGCACCAAATTTGTCTATGAAATTTCAAAAAATTATAAAGTAAAAATATACCTCAATGCTTTCACTTTCATATTCCAAGAAATCGAAGTCTTTGAAGACTCCAAAGTGATCAGCCGGAGCATCATGACTTCTCGAGCCTCCACTAAAGTCTCCATGCGCAGACACTTCTTCAAGACTGGACGCCATAGAAGACTCTCTTTCTAACAATTCGGAACTTTGACTAAATATCACCTAAAGATTAAAAAAAAAGTCAACATTGAAAGTTAGGTAATAATAGCAATCATAATATTTGTTGGCTATTTGAAATCCATATTTATACTTACAGAAGGGCTTTTGGGCAAACCAACTCTTTGCCCACAAGTAGTCAATAGATTCACAAGACATTCACGAACACGAGCCTGAAATAAACAGAAATCAGATCATGTTATTGAAATCACGATAATAAATATTGTACAGTTAGAACTAAAATAAAATAAATGAATTATATGAATGGATATAAAATGGCAGATATAAAAAGTTCAATTGTTAAACAGACGGTAGGTTTATAATAATTTCATACCTGTGACATCCAAGGTCTCTTCCATCCACTAATATTGGTAGCATCAGCTGGAGACAGTGACATAGATCTTCTAGGAGACTGACATAAGGCATTTCCAAGTGGAATAGCATCGTTTGGCTCGGCTTTATCTGTTGGATTTATAGGAACTGTGCACACTGAAGAATCATCTGTCATCCCAACACTAGATATAGTACCGGAGACTGAACTCGGTCCACTTCCAGCATTGGATTTATCACCAGATTTCTCAGGCGTCAAATTAATGGTTCCACTGGCCAATGAATTTGGCCCAGTGCTTCCTTTGGTAAGATATTTACGACCAATAACTGGAGTTTGCGACAAATCGAAGGTGAAATCCATTGTGCGGCCAGGAAGTTCCTACGGTAACAAAATGAAACAATTGAATTTTTATTTCATGAATTAGTGTGAACTCTTACAATTTTGTAAATCGATTACAAATATCCTACCTTTTTCATTTGCAATTCAGTATCCAACGTGGAATTCGTATTTGTATCCCAGTGTGGAGGAACAACGAGTGTCGAACATCGCGTGACAACCAGTTTTAAAATTTTCATTGCTTCCTTATAATTAACACCACCCTAAAAAAAATATCAACCATTTAAACATAACAGAGTATTTTATCACATTCAAAATTGTAATAAATGATAAAATTTGTACAATTTAACCAATCACACGCGAACTAAATTTCATGCCCTGAGACCGTACTTTGTGACGCGAAATTACAACTATCAATAATGTAGGAAATCTTTTGCATACAGGACTGACTGTTTTATGACAATATCACCTGACTTGTCCTGCTGCTGTTACCTTTTTATGATTGTCAAAACAATTAAGTCTAAATGTTATAAACATCGATTTTTAAAACCTTTTCGATCTACCATATTTATCACCAGAGTATCAAAGTGTAAGAAAGATGGCGAGTAAATCCTGCGATTGCCCAGTTATTCAAGAATGACTGCGCGGTATCATATTAACCGCTTCAGTACCGTAAGGCCACTGGTGACCGCTTCATACGAACGGCGTGAATACCTTAATGCCTCTGAAGACCACTAATATAACTTAAAAATAATTAACTGAATATATCATTTTATAAGTAAACTTTTAATATTCATAAATTCAGTCCTATTTTTTAAAACCATTCAAAAATTATTTAAAATATGTAGGTATGTGAGTGAATGTTTTTCAGCTTAAAACATCGCGGTACTGAAAAGGTTAAAGCTTCATCAGATACAAATTTAATATTTTTGCAATCATTCTTGTTACATTTTTACGCACCGAGCATTATTTAGAGTATTATTAAAGTAAAAACTACTGTGTGATTTTCATATGACCGAAAAGTGTTTTGCTATAATATGGTTTTGTTGGCGACAATCATTAATATTACACTAGCTGTAAGCCCGTTGCCCAGCAACGTGAGATTTTTGTTGCATTTTTAAGTAGTCAGAAAATTTACTGGCGTGAAAAATAAATTACAAACCTATTTATTGAATAAGCCAGAAATTCTGATAGTAAAAGAAATATATCTTGGGGCATATATCGACAGCCCTGCCCTGCAGTATTTAAATTGTAAATTATTTAATTTTTGAAATCGAGGACATCCTCCATACACTCATTCAGACAAACAAACAAACAAACAAGCAAACAAACAAACAAACAAACAAACAAACGGACAGACCTTATCGACTATTAATATATAGATTTTTGTATTGATCTAGTCATAAAGTAGAATTTAAAGCAAATATGTGTGTTTATCAAAAAACTCGATATTTTTCTACTTTTAAAAATTGTTGAAGCTATCACAGCGGAAGAGAATCAAGATGAGAGAAATATTGAATGATTAGATTAGAATCTGATTATGTTATGTCAGATACCACTCATCAAAATATTTTAAAATTTTGTTTGCTTTATTTATTGAATGTGTTATGTCAGATACCACTCATCAAAATATTTTAAAATTTTGTTTGCTTTATTTATTGAATGTGTTTTGTTATTGATAAATGTCTAAACGATTTTGTGTTGGTGTATTTGACATTTGGTAAAAACGGTAATAAATGTCTAGATCAGGGGTGGGGAACCTTTTATTCTCAAAAGGCCACATTCATTTTTCTGATTCCACATAAGGCCACAGTAAACATTTACTAGGGAATCTTTGGCCGGAAACAGGACTTTACGGTCAGAATGTCAGGAATTTACATAAATTTACAGAATTACAGAATTGGCCAGAAGGCCGCATTCAGCTTTAAAGCCGCAGGAGCCGCCTGGATCGAGTTAATGCATTTTTTTTGTAAGGGCTTGGCAGTTATAATATGTATGAGAAATATACTAACATCAACAAATTTTGCAATGACACGAAGTAGATCAGCGTTTATTGATTGAGCAGAGTTTGTGTTGAGATCAATGTAGTGCAACATGCAATGCAAGATAGAGAGAACTGGCAACTGCAGACAAGTAGCACCTTTCTCCAGAACCTCAACCAAAAATGCCAACATCTGCATTGATAAATGTGAATACGTATCCCATAGATACTTGACGACACATTTGGTCCACTGGAAGCTTTCCTTGCTGAAAGTACGTCGGCTATAGAGTGTCATTACGGTGCCGAGATTCTCCAGCTTTTTGCTTTTCTCAACTGAAACCTAAAAAGAAATACACTGAGGATTAAAACAAATCTATAAAAAAGATTTAAAAAATTCAATTGATCTCGGTGTATTGTAATTGTAATGTAAGATATATTATGTAACTCAATACCTTGGCAATGTTATGGGCAGCTCCGACACAAACCTCATTTGCATCTTCAAAATGCAAAAGCATATAAGGCAATAGGGCTATGACGTTCATAGGGAATGCCAGGCACTGTGTAGGATCAATAACAGTCAGCTCAAGCAGAGGTGTCAATTCTGTTAATAGTTCTACAACTGGTTCATATGTTGCAGGATGGGTGCAACCCTGCAAAAAAAAACGATAATTTAAAAAGGTTTGCCTCATTAGTGAATGCAACAAAAATTTGGATCATATATAACAAGTTTACTACAATGAAAAAATAAAAAGATGTAACATTCAATGTTGAGATAATACCTTTAGCAAGAGTGCATGAACACCGGGAAAATTCTGCCACCTGAGTTGCGTTTGCAGCCTGTCAACACGGTCTCGAGCATCCGGCCTTTCCAATGGTAGCCGATGCATCACGCGACCAACAAGACCCACTCCCAAAAGGAATTCATGCTCATAATCCGACTCCAGTAATGATACAGCAAGCCAAAACAGGGTCGCTAATATTGTCAATTTGTCATCCTGAAATAATAAAATTTACATTCAATTTTGTAATTTTGTTGAATATTAATAACATAACTGCATAAACACAAAAAAATTGATTGCTTACTTGAGTAGCAGAATCTCCCAACATTTTCAATGACTGGGCGGACCGTGATCGGCAGAGGTTTGCACACATTTTATTGGCTTCTGGTCCACCTCTTGGTCGTTCTGTAAAACCATACATCAATTTACAAAATTCAATGAGATTTTATCAAACCAAATTCATTTGTTTCATTTCTTCGTAGATATTTTTTCGTTAAGTTTATTTCGAAATAACACCATTGTTTATGCTCAAAATACAATAATGTCAAAAGCAAATTTTTAGTATAGGTGTGTCATAAATAAGTTTTTGAATTTGTATTATACATAGTTATAGAAATAATTATATACAAAACGAAAATTAACTCAATACATAAAAAACATTTTCAGTAATTTATAATTATAATGTAATGATTACCTTTAGAGTCATTAGGTGACGAAGTGTTCTTTCTCATACAGTATGTCACTGAATAGCTTGTGCTTCTAGTATGGCTAGGCAAGCATCCTCCACAACCACCAGGAGATCGTTTTCCTAAAGATTACAAACACATAGTTAGTTTACAATGTTAACTTGCTATTATTTAATGAAAATTGTGTTGTTAAACGATTTGACAATTCTCTGAAAGAACACAACAATTCTTAAGCCAATAAATTTTTCAAGGCAACAATAGTTTCTCTTATGAAGCTAATTATTTATTACAATATATATTAGTTATTCACTTACCACCAGATGGCAAGATGTTCCCTTGAACATCTTTGTTATTGAGATTTGGAGTGGATTTAAAGATTTCTCTCATAAAATCTAATGGTCTAAAATTAGATTCCAACGAATCTACCGCCGCCTCCAATGTGAGAAGCAATTCAGTAACATATCCTTGCATATCTTCTCCTTGTTCAGCCACTGTTTCCACCAGACGTGACAGAATATCTGACACCATACGCCCCGTCATGGCTACACCGATAAACCGGAACACCTGAAAAGAAAATTAGATTATTACAAATAAGTGTAATATCTTTATTTCAGATATTTATGGAAGCATGGATAGCAAAAAAAATAACAGAAATTAAATTACAGTATTATCTATAGTTGATTTACACACAATGCTCGTAGTAAAAAAATTGCCACCAGTATATCATCATGATCATACCTGAAGCGATCTTCCAGCATAATGCCTTGAGGAACATGAGAGGCCTAGCTGTAATGCTGTTTGCGCCCATCTTTCGCTTATAAGAGCGTGAGGCAAAGATTCGCGAAACACTTTCAGGACATGCTGCAGTAAATTGTTCAGTTGGCAACAGCTGCGAACGCTCCATACTAAAAATTCATTTGTATTATATAATATATAAAACTGACTTTCAAAATTCACAAGCAGAAATTTAAATCAATATTAAAAGTCAATCAAATCGCGCAGAAATTTATTTGATACATAGCAACATTTGTCGACAGCATATTAATAACAAAGGCAGTTTGAAATATTTTCATTACATAAACATCAATTCAATTATTACCATCACAAATAACGTTTAAACACAATAAAATAACAATTAAATCACTCAAACGCATTGCAGCAAAATAAAAATAAACATTTACAAGATCATATTTTTAAAACACATAGAGAAATACAATAGCAAATAAAAAACATTATTGAATAAATAAAAAAGTGCCAACGCAAATAGAAAAGGAAAGAAGAATTACCTTTAGCTGTGATATCTTCATAATTCCATAACGGCGTGTTGTGAGGTCTGTTGGCGAGAAAATGAATCAAAGATTTTATGACGTCGGATGTTGACATTTCTGGTCCTGCTTGCGGCAACGTAACACCACCGGCCGATGCAATATTTACCACCAGTGGGTTTTCCAGGCCGCCGACAGATATTTTGGGAACCGATTGCTCCTGAACGATCCCTGCTTCGGCATTCGATAACGGATCGGTCTTAGTAGCCGGCTGCGGCGACGATGTTCCATTGACTAAAGTTTCAGATTCTGTTGTGACAATGACAGGAGGTAATGAAGAAAATCCAGAATTTTCCCCTGAAAATACATTAAGAAACAAATTTTGCATGAGTAATATAAAGTAACCTCGTCTTATGTTTTCCATTGAGATGACAATAAATAATAATTATGTGTAACATGTAAATTTTAATTTAACTTCAGTAAGCTACCTTCGGTTGGCGGATTACCATCTGGTGCAACAGTTGTAGCTCCTAAGGGACCTTGAATATAGCTATCAAACAAAGAATCTGGTTCTGAAATCATAGATATATAACAAAATATTACTTTCAAGTGTGAATTTCTACAAAAAATGAATTATATTTTAAAAGAATAACTCTTACCTGTGAAAGTATGAGCAACTACTGGTAAGTGGGGTATAGGAAGGCCAAGACCAAGACAAGATGTTCGACTGTTTAAAAGCACTCTAGCCACAGTAAGGTGATCATTGTGAGCCGATACAGCAATCAATAAGTTCAGCAGTAACTGCCGACAATGTTCATGAACAAGAGGCCTGGAATAAAGAGAGAGAAGTAATGATAAAATTCTTTATTTTTCTTGTATTTAAAATTTCTTCAATCAATTATTAACAGAAAAAAAATCATTCAATCACTATTCATCAGTGTTCAAACATAATTTAAGATAAGCAAATTTTGAACAAGGATAATAACTAAAAGCTAGAAGAAAACAAGATGTCTCGAGTAATTCTTTTAATATTCATTCTATTACAATTAAAGTAAAATAGCAACAAACAAAAAATACCATATTTTACATTTAGCAATGAAAGAAAGAAGTAAGAATGATTCTTTATACATTCAAACCTCGATATAGTAAATGTGTGTATTGTTTAAACTCGAGAGTTGTCTTGTCTCTGTAAACAATATTCTGACTATCAGTTTCAATGAGCATCAGCTAATGATTTGTCATGCGCTAAGTTACATCAAATTCTTAAACTAATGTACGGAAAAGAAAGAATATGTCATTTTCACTAAAAAACCTACTCTATTATAAAGCAAACATTCTGCTATAAAGAACATCCCCTCATCCACATCGGTCTGTCGTATTGAGGTTTAACCGTATTTCAAAATAACCAATCCTTAATTACCTTGTATGGTCCAATCCGAGGAAAATTATGTGCAGCATGAGTGGCACGTGAATCGACCAATCAAGTTCTACACCGTCTAGGACTACATCACACAGCAGCATCACTGCAACATTGCAACTGAAAGAAACAAAATGAAAATTGATTCGGCTCTCAATCGATGAAAACATTTTATCTATATAATCACAAAATTAATTTTAGTGAAAAAAAATAAACATATGCATGACTGCACTCACTGGTTTGAGTTCCAGTACATACATTTTCATAAATTGATTTGTCAATAGATTTATGGATATGTGTTCAATGACATGAATTTCTGTGATGCCTAAATTCCCTCGTACGCATCAGATCCTTATAACAAGGCATAGCAAAAGCGATCCTAGCTAACTACAAATGATCATGTCCTTATCCATCTATCTTTACCCTCTTCAAAAGAGAAAGTTTGAGCGACTAAGTAACAAGCAATTCTCGTAGAACAACTTCTGTTGGGATAATCTCTTTCGGGAATCCATATCCTACACATTGGGAACGGACATGAGTCACAAAAACCTTAAGCTTTGCATTGTGAAGCTTCTCTAAAATGAAAAATAAAACTTAGAGAACTCACTACTCTAGGAGTTATTTTTTACGTTATTAATTACTGATAAAATTGACGTACATTATTTTCTTATTAAGAACATGTTATATAAGAAATAATTCTTATATTGTTGCAGTCTAAATAATAAATAGTTGGATGAGAAACTTAAAAAAAAACAACAATAGAACACAGGATCCAGCTTATCAAAATCAAGCGGTGAAAAATTAATTTTGTTTACCGGTGAAATCCTGATATTGGCTGCGTACTATCGGGCAAATATTCAGTAAGCGGAGCAAAATATCCTCCGTACTCAGGCATGGGTAGTGGATGAGGCTGAGGAATATCAAATTTGTCATCATTGGGCAACGGCTGAATGCCGATAATAGCCATTCTCTGACTCACGAGAAGTTCTTCCGTCGGATACTGAAGAGTAAGTAAGAAAAGTAACAGTAAATATTATGAAAATGGACGGTTGTTGTCTAATAATTTCTCCACATATCTATGAGTGAATTTTGACATTCGTTTTTTTTTTTGTTTTGTTTGAAATGAAGAAAAAATGCATAAGTAGATTCTCTCTTCTGGAATCAATACCAGTAATACCACATCCTTACTTAAATAATCAGTACCACATCCTTACGAATGAATTCAATAAAAAACTAGGCACAAACTAGATAAATCTTTGACTTATTACAACGTATTTTAAAATTCCAGGCAATGTACACACTTGATATTCAAAGTATAATTTTTCCCAGCATGAATGATAACAAAAACGATATGTATTTTTTATTTGTTTTGCGACAGTTAAAATAGTCAATATATTCAAAGAAAATAGCTCACTACTCAACGGATTAATTCTTCTGCATGTGTGTACACCAAGACAAATTGAAATGTAAATATAATTATATATACTTACATGTAATGTTTCCAGCTCTGACTTCACAGCAGCTGTGTCCTCATTAGTCTTCATGAGAGCATTTAAGGAAGGCATCCTAGGGACTTTTTCAGCAATAGAATTATCAGGTAAACGAGTACCTGAACGCAAAGCACTGTCTGGTTTTGAAGGGCTGAAATTAATCATGAACTACTATCAGCTCCACAGCCATTATAAACACCATAAAACTAAACTTTAACATAAAAATGGTTGACTGCAATATACAATCTCAAGAAAATTGTATCATCAATATTTCTTTCACTGCAATGGTAAGAGAAAATGGATTTTTTTTCCAATATTAAAACAGAGGAATGTTTTTTCGGCAACTTGTATTCAAATTTAATTGTAAATCTCTTTGTTATGCCATATATTGACAATTGTGACTCACTTTGACTTGATAGGATCTTCCCCACTATGCCTTTTTGTGTGTATAGTCCCTTTTTCAACAGTAAGGTCTCCACGGCCGTTTGTATCCGGTGCGCCACCTGTCACTGGTCCTCCTTCAGAATGTGAAGAGGCCTTTCGCATGCTAGTGAGTCGGTAAAATGGTGGAGTCTCTGTTCGCTCAATCAAACAGTTGAGTGTTTCAACAGTCTGCAGTTCTGTCATCATTTCATCCAAGAGTCTTTCCCTGCGAGCTCGTGCTAGATATAAAACCACACGTTTTGCCTGGAAACAATAAAAGCAATGTCAAAGTATATCGACGTGTAGGCATGATATAATTATAATGTTTTAAAATATAAAAAATAAATAAAATCTTTCACATATTACAGTTCTAATTTTACTTACGTAAGGTAAGAGTTCGATCGGTGCCATTCCTGACACAATGATAAGATATCTCATGATGACTTTGAGATTGTTAGGCCAGCAGGCACACAAGGTCGACCAAAGCTCCTCAATTTCTTTAGGGTGGCAGTCAGAAAACTGAAAAAATACATAACTTACAAATAAAGATGTCAATTTACATTCAATAACATTTACTTAACAATTTTAAAAAACCTTTTTTACCTTCGCTGTAATGTAAAAGAGATTATTGAGTACCATCTCAGTAGCCTCTGCAGAACCCATTCCTTCTCTGCGGCTTCCATTTCTTGTTCCCTCAGAAGCATTATACTAAAATAATTAAAAGGATAGATGTAGTTATTGAAGATTACTTTTTTTAAGTATTCAATGAACATGAAATGTAGTCATTCAATAAAATATGTTAGAATAAATTACCTGGAGGTACGATAATGGATTCCCTGGTGGCACATTAGGATCGACAAGCTCAATATTCACCAACCAGGGTAATAAATATTGAGGAAGTAATTGTCTAACCACAGACCTGGCCGTTTGAATACGGTGAGTGATTTCTAAAAACATAAATGACAGTTATGTAAATACAGTAAACATAAAAAAAGTCAATTCAATTTCTTTTACAATATGCAAAATATTATAGACATTAATGAGTAAATAATTTACCAGAAAACATCGGCATGGTGAGTTCCGGATGAAGTTGAGACAGCTGTCTCGATAGGTATATCTGCGAGCGGCAATAAGTAGTTGATAAAAGAACATCCAACGTGCCACGTCCTTTTTCGGTACCTATCGAAAGCATTATCACAACCATTATAATGATATTTAAATTGTCTTATATTTTTTTACGAATGTAGCAAATAAATACCTGGACTTTCACCATTCGACGGTAGTAAATTGAAATTTCCGAAAAATCTCTTGTCAAGAAGTTGTAAAAGTTGCAATGCTGTCTCATGTACTAGGGCACGGGGACAACCCGTGCACATCAGAGTCACATTTATGACAGCTGTGTAATGGTCGCATGGATATTCTCTGCAATGAAAAACAACATCAATATTTATGATCGTTTATAGATCGATATGCCTATATAGTTTGCAAACAATCAATACAAAGTGTTGATGATCCTGTCTTCAGGACCATTAATACTTTGACTTCCTACAGTATTATTTATTATAAATAACAAATAATCAAAACCAATTAATCAATAAAAAGAAAAAAATTAACACTCATGAAATATTATAGCTTCGTAAGTATGATATTGTATGTATATCAGATATAGTGAATTAATGTAATTCAAAACTAACCTTGTGCTGAATATTGTAGCCAGTGCAAGGAATGCACCATCAGCAACAAGCGGTTCACCAGTGTAACATTTATCAATCACCCAATCCAGAAGAGGTCCAATATCATGGTTCATATCCAAAAGCAGGATGACAGTCTCCCGGGCAAGTTGATAAATCTATAATTTTTAAAAAAAACCATGACGGTAAACTTAGAATGAATTAAAAATATAGATATAAAATTCAACCATGATAACAAATCTACCTTTTCGTTTTCTGATGACAGTAGCTGATGCAGCCAAGGATACAGGAAGCCATCTTCTGCCAAGGCAGGTTGAGCAAAACATGGTCCACAGCAAACAACGGCACTCATTGCCTGAAGGAGTGTAGAAAAAATAATTACTTCTCAGATTTTTGAAAATTTTAAACATGTAGATATATTACTTTACTATAGATTTGAAAAACATAAGTTTTAGCAATAAATACTTTTTAATACAAAAAAACTGTAGTCTTTATTTCAATATATAATTTCGAAAGTTAAAGTTTTAGAATTTGACACATTATATTACAATGCATAAACAAATATTTTTATGCGACTATATTTCCAAGTATTTTTTAAAATGGTAAAAAAATATACATTCGATACTGTGATCAGAGCTTTTTAAAGCAAAATTTATTCTAGTACCTGCAAGGCAGCGTACTGCAGTTTCTCATCGGTGTCGTTTGAATTTGACAGGAAAACTGGAAGTAGTGGAGAAAGCGGCCCGAGGAATTTGGAGAATGGACCAGACCAGCATGCAAACAATTGGAATAAGCTTTTACGGAGATCCTTCTTCAGGAGTGTCAACAGCTTTTCCACTACAAAACAAATTTCACCACAGTAAAAAAACATTATTTTGTGCTTAACTAAATCAACATTATTATAAAAGAACTTTAAATTAAATATTTAAGTACAATAATTGCTACTATTACTGTAGTTAACAAATCTCAATAGGAAAATTCATAAAATTGTATCATGTTAGTGATAAAATTGTAAATCATACTTACAGGGAAAACTTTTGATGATTTTGGTCACAAAATGGCAAAAGATAAGTTTGACTTCGCGAGCTGCAGGTGCATCTTTTTCCCCTTCCGTTTCCAGACATAGTCTAACACCATCTATGTACTCCACAAAAGTGGGATGAAGTAAACCATTTTCAAGTACAGAAGAACTGAAATGAAATTAACAATTATTGCGTATTTGAATTTTACACATAGAGAAACGTATTATTCTTATAAAACAACTAACTTTTAGTATAAAGTAGCGTTCCATACCTGTTGGCGAAGGTACCGTTTTCAGCAATCAACTGTAAAACTTTGCCCAAGTGCAGTCTCAGCGCATCACGTCGCCGTCTGCGTCGCATATTTTCTTGTTTCCGATCAACTGCTTCACGGATCAACCCGAGTACTTCTTCCATCAAATCTCTATTACAGATAAATAAAATTATATTATGACAATCAACCGAAAAGTCATATTCTAATAGTATTATTTATAAATCAAGAAACTTACAACTAATATGTCCTTGATTTGTCAGATAAATGAATTTAACTTTACCGACGACTCCATTCAATTATCAAGATAGTAAAAAAGTGCACAATGCGATATGAGAGATAAACGTAAGCCTTGCTCAATTTGCTTATGAGAATTTCTAATAAAAATTCCTAACGTACAAGGTAATAAATATTTTATATAAATAAGATTTTAACTTCAGTAGATATAAAACAGCTGATATATATGTGTGTGAAAGCAAATGGAGGTTAAGTCTTAAATCGGCACTTCTCAGGAGAGTCAAAACATGATTTGCAATTCAATGAAATCAGATGTAAAATGTGATGATTCAACATGAAATTTAATAATTTGGCAACACTTATTTGATTGGTTCTTTTACACCTATACGCATTATGGCATATTCAACTAATTTTTCAACTGTTAAGACTTAAAGCCCTTTTCTTCTCGCACACAGATATAGACAATGAAAAAAATATATAACTCAATAGAATTTGTAAACAATTTTACAGTCTGTGATATCTACAATTAAAGAAACACAAGAAGTTAATGCTAGACCAAATATTGATGTAATATTGAACTTACTTGAGAGCATCTGAGTTTATATGGCCAATTGCATGAACAGCAACGTCTCTCACGTCAGGAAGTTCACACTTGAGCAATGGAACGAGCAGCTTGTACAGTGCACACGGTGAAGCACCACCTCCCGGAGATTTACTGTCACTACGTTCCCCACTAAGGCTGTCAGGCGACGAACTGAAATTTATTAAGCAATATAACTACAGTAAACGAAGAACTATACTGAAATGCATTCGTTTTGGCAAACTTTGTAAAAAGCGACTGAATAATTTAAGAAAAACATACAGTTCAAACCTGAAGAAAACTTTTCAAAGTTGTTTTGTTTTAACTCATAAGCCCCTAGGGTAGCTCCTAAGCCAATAGTTCCCAACCTTTCTTGTTTGTAAAAAACATTTGCATGATACCCAGCACATTCATTTTCAGGAGGAAATCGGTAAAAAATAATATAAAATGATCTTATAGTTTCCCATACTTTTTGCTGTGTGTAAATAAAATAAACCTGTATGTCTTAGAATCAAATTTAAATACGGTGGATATACCATAAATATTTAATTTAAGTAATTTTTAAATGAATTAGTGTATTGTTTTGAAAAGAAATGCTGTACGGACTTAACAAACGTCTTAAAAATCTCATAGCATACAAATTTATGGCAAACAAAGGGCTGGGAACAAGTGTTCTAATTATTATATTACAATGAATCTACATGATCATTACTGTGTTCAAAAACTCGTGTTTTTTTTGATGTTGTATAGAATGAATGTAAGATGACTATAAAATAGTGGAACCCTGATACTTTTATTTAAGGATATTGATCAATGATGCAAAATTTGTCAATTTATTACAAGATATTTGTGAAATCTTTACATACGTTCAGATCAAATTCATCGTATTCCCGTGCAGTAAACTGGTAATATATGAAAATGTGTATGATTTACATAATTTACAGTTTTGTAAGCAATATTCCACAGGCTCATAACAAAAAACCACATCCTATTTGAAAAACGACCGATCAAGGATCCATTACATATTGAGTGTAAATAAAAAAAAATTGACAAGACTCCTGTTTAAGAAATGATACAGTGATCATGCAAACTTGATTATACATGAAAATTGATGTAAATGGAAACAATTGGAGTAGGTTTAACTAGTATGAAATGGAAATAAAAAAAATGTGTTTTTTTTTCAACTACGGTATACAAGAACATTGCCTGTTTTATTTTTGTTTATTTTCCAACAAAAAAATGTCAGGATTTAGTGTTAAAGGATACAACGATTTTTTCGTATTTAAATATTCATCAATTGATCATAATTTCCGCTATTTCTGGTAATAAAATTTAGCACAATTCATAGCACTTATTCCACATTCAACTGATATTACCAGTCCTGATAAATCATAATATTGTCCTACAAATAGTGTCACTGTAATACACTGACTTATTCAGTTATATGTTTGTTATTCATAAAGATATTTTCAAGTATCTAATATATTGCTGTGGGATTTTTATTATGATAGTCAGTTGACAATTGAAGTAATGTTTTGTGACTTTTATTTAAGCAAATACGCAAATGAGAAATGTGTTGGAAAGCATTGAAATGCTGTGTGTAGTGCAAGTATTTGGTCATACTCATAATTTTTGTTGAACTATTATTATTTCTTCAGATATGGATACAGCACTAATCTATCAGTGATCTTTGGCAGTCACAATATTTTTATTATTTTTTTTGAATGAACAAAAGAATTTTCTCAAGAGCTGAATCTTTAGCTATATAACATGGAGTGTAATATTCTATTTGGGTTTGATACCCATCTTGGAATCAACTTCAGTAGGAAACTGCATGCCCACAGAAAAACGCAATAAAGTTCTAGGCATGAATTGAAAGTAATAGCATCTAGAAAACTACTATCATTTTCTAATACATTTTCAAGTATTAGATTTAAAGTTCTACAAAATTATTTACTAGAAATAATGAGTAATATTCTTCCTAGAATGAACTATAACAAACATGTTTCCATACTTATGTGTGTAATAGTAAAAATATTAAAAAATATATCTATATATATAAACTACTGAAGGGTATAAATTGGAGTGTACTAATTTTTTTTTTAAATAAATTCAACAATACTTAAACACTAAAGGTACAAACTAACACATAGAGAATCATGAAAAATAAATGAAAACTTTCTGTCATTCAATAAATTATACAGTGGATGCTCAGATCTATTTTTCTTTAGCAAATCATTACACGGATTACATAAATTTAGATATAAAAAAAAAATTTAACCTTTATCCACCAGCACGCTTTGGGCATTGGGAATAGTTTACTGTCCAAGTAATTTTTCATTTGTCAGTCACAAAAATAACTATATCTCAATTGAAGTCATTACTTATTTAATCGAATACCCATATTTTGTACCAGTCACCAAACTAATACCAAAAATTCGCGATCGTAATATGGACCGTGGGCCTTTTGATCGTTGGAAGGGTTAACGATCGTTATTGTGTTCTATAAACAAGTCTTGCTCATATTACAATCTGACAAAGAGTAAAAACCACTTCAGTGATTGTAGCAAAGTTTTTACAAAATTAAATATATATTATAATACACTAGCGGTATTATTAATACAGGCTGTGAGTATCTTTGAAGATATTTGCTATTCAATTGTGAGAGAATGGTACATATAAATATTTAATTATTTTATGAATAATAAATGCAAACTTTTTAAAACGGGTAGCTAACTTATTTTTACTGGCCTGTTGAATAAACAGATTGAAAATCCACCACCATTCAACAATTTAATTTCTTAATGCTCATGCTTAATCTTCATGCTTAATTTCACATTGAAACTTTTTAAATTGGTATTAAATTAAAATAAACATACAACGATACAGAGGGATACTGGAATCCCTGAATGAATGAATATATATCGACTGTGGAAAGGAAAAAGGACGTAACCCACACATATCAAATTTTACAGGAGGCGCTAAAAACGCGTTTTGATGATTTTGTGACATATGCAAATTATGAATTATACACAACCCTGAAGTGCACGGAGACTTCTTAACTGATGTTTTATTGACATAATCTAATATAAATTCAATAAATTGTCTAGGAAAATCCTTTAATTCAATCTTTTTTCGTGGTCTTAATTTTTTACAAGGTCATTTTTTCAATCTTAAAAGTTAAATTTAGATACAAATTCGGCATTTGCAGCTTGCATCCTTTTGATAGAACGTGTATCAAGTTTGATACATTGTGATTATCGAAAAAAAGCTGTTTTGGAGAAACTGTGGGTTAAGTCCTTTTTCCTTTCCACAGTCGATATATATATAATAAAAAATCTCGTGTCACGTTGTTTGTCGCCAAACTCCTCCGAAACGGCTTGACCGATTTTTATGATTTTTTTATGTATATTTGCTAGATATGAGAATCAAATGTAAACTATATTTCATCCCGCTAGGTGAAGGGTGTACCGATCCAGAATTTTTTTTTCAATATTCCTGACAATTCGTTGTTCCAATTTAAAACAATAGAAATGGACGTCTTTAAATTCAAATTTCCTGGCTTAGAACTGAAGCATTGTAATAATATTGAGAGAACTTTATTTGAAAGTTTGCATCGCTACGACGTTTTTTAAATAATCGAATATTCTGATTTGATTTTTTGAAGCTATAATTATAGGGCTGGGAAAAGATTTTTTGGCGCTGATTTGACAGATTTTGATCAGTGACGTCATTGATTCGATTATTGGAGGTATGGTTATATTTTGCATCTGGCCTTGAAAATATTTTTAATTTCTTGCATTAGGAATATTCTAATGACAGTATGGATATTTTATAGAACTGTATTTCGACTTTTATTTTAAAATCTTCTACTAGGAAAAATGATTGTTAGCAAACTTAAACATTATTTTAAAAATTAAATAATTTACAATTTCAAGATTTTTTGGAGCTGATTTGACAGATTTTGATTAGTGTCATTGATTCGATAATTGGAGGTATGGTTATATTTTGCATCCTGCCTTGAAAATCTTTTTTATTTCTTACATGCATTAGGAATATTCTAATGACAGTATGGAAATTTTATTGAACTATATTTCGACTTTTATTTTTAAATCTTCTACTACGAAAAATAATTGTTAGCAAACTTAAACATTATTCCAAAAATTCAATAATTTACGAAATTTCTGCTACTACGAAAAATGGTTGTTAGCAAACTTAAACATCATTCCAAAAATTAAATAATTTACGTAGTCTATTTCTACTACTACGAAAAATGATTGTTAGCAAACTAAAACATTATTCCAAAACTAAAGTAAATTACAAGGTCTATTTCTGCTACTACGAAAAATAGTTGTTAGCAAACTTAAACATTATTCCAAAAATTCAATAATTTACAATTTAAATACTGCAGGGCAGGGCTGTCGATATATGCCCCGAGATGTATTTCTTTTACTATCAGAATTTCTGGCTTATTCAATAAATAGGTTTGTAATTTATTTTTCACGCCAGTAAATTTTCTGACTACTTAAAAATGCAAAAAAATCCCCCCGTTGAGGTCAACGGGCTTACAGCTAGTGTTTATAATTAAGGTATTCTTATATCATAGTTTTTTGGACCTTTTGTAATTTATATAAATACGCGATAACGCGAAAACGAGATACTGAGTACTGTTGCCAAGCATTCCAATAATTCCAACAGATAGGCCATTAGAATTAAAATGTTTGCAGTTTCCGGTGCGACTCGCATTTGGACAATCGCTACAAGTGTGTGGACTAAATTTTAAAAATCCATGCTTCACACATGAACAGCTGTATCTGGCCTGCTCACGCGTTGAAAAACCTTAAGATCTATTCATATACGCACCAGACAAAAAAACAAAATATATCCAAAAGCACTTCAATAAACATAATTAAAACACAAACACTTTCTTTCTTTGAGTGGCATTGCAACGCATGCCGGGTCAGCTAGTATATATATATATATATTATATCAAATATGATGAAACAAATAAGTAAGTATTATAACCTGGATAAATATTCAGGCACTAAAATAAACCATAAAATTACAGCCGTCACCTATTTTTACTTAAGATATAAAAAGAATTGTAAAATATTTACAATAGTTTTTAACATGCAAATGAAGTCTGAGATATAGACTGATAAGCGATAAACTATAAAAACAAATCTATATAAAAATGAAAGACAAAACAGATGATTTTCAAAAATGTTATCAATAAATAATCTAGTAAGAACATTTCAGTTAACGGTAAGGGAAACCTTGTGGTTTAATGATTGCCTTTGAAATTAAAATATAGCTTTGTATAATAGTTTGATTAATGTATTGTTATGTAATTCCATCATATTATTGATATGAGGGGTGTTAGTAGGAACCCATGCCTAATTCTTAGATCATGCTCCAAAAGTAAACCGATATGAAATGTAAAAATATGCCACCAAATCACACTGTATGAATTTAAAATATTTTTGTATGTCTATGGAAATATACCACGAAAATGAAAAATATACTGGAAAATGTGTAAGAGATTTTTTTTGTTGTTGCTTGGTTTGTGTTTTTAATTGGTCCGTAGTGCATATCTACAAGTATCATACATTGCATGCCACATTACCTTGTTCTTTTGTGTTGCTTATCTTTCTTTCCATATGTGAGTGGCAGAGTGAATCGGCCTAATGGAGATGTCTGAATGTTTAAGTTTTCCAAGGAAGCGCTCAGCGATGATTGGCCGGTGGATACCTTGCTGCGTGAAGCAGAGCTGCCTTCCAACCAAGTGTCGGTACTTTCCGTCGTACCACTGAACCAACGCATGCAAAATTTCTTAAAATCAAATACCTACTACTTCGGGAGTACATATACCGAACATCGAATGTCCATCAAACTATTGCAAAAATATCTCATCTATTTACAGTACTCCTAAGCACATTTTTCATGCAAGAATACATTAATTTATCTATAAGAAATGCCAAGATCGACAAAGCTCATTTATGCTTTAAAATTAATCAATATACTATGTTTTTAACTAGATTTTTTTCAATATGGTACAAAATAACACCGCAATAACTTTACTTGCAATTCATCGTAAAATCAGAGCCTAAATCTTTCTTTATTACAGTGAAACTCCGATCTACCTTTGTCGCATTCTTCGTTTTCCCGCATGGATCGTTCATTTTTTTATAGTCTCGGCCCATAAGAAATAGTCCAACATTAAACGTTCCCTGATTTATCTTCTAAATATTATGGTCTCGTCACAAATATTAATAATAAAATGCCCCCGATTAAAAAACTAGGACTCGTGCTGAGAAACTAAAAATAATTCTAGACGTTGAAAAAAATCCAGGAGAAAAACATCGGGACTAGCACCATCCACTCTGAACAGGATTGTTGCTAGGAAGAGTGACATTTGCAAATCAATTGAAAAATGAGGCAAATCAGCGGAGAAAAGAAAGTCTACTTTTCGTGAGATTGAGGAGATTCTTCACGCGTGATACCAGCAAGTGCAAGCTGAAAATATACCTATTGATGGAACTATACTTAAAGAAAAGGCTTTGCAAATAGCTGAAAAACATGGGATTACAGATTTCTCTGCATCTAATGAATGGATCAATAGATTCAAAGATCGGAATGGTCTTGTCTATAAAAAATTAGCGGCAAGAGCACTGCTGTAGACCAAGACACGATCACAGCATAGATGGTGAAAATATAAAACATTTTTTTATTCAAAAGATATAGATAAATCTGTTGTGAGAAAACTACGCGAGTTTGAAAGATCTTTGCAAAAATTGAAGCTAAGCAACTGAGCATTAAGGGCTTCTTTTTAAAAATTAGAGAAAAAAAAATATTATTATTTTTAGCTTTCCCGCATTTATCGTTTTGTTTTTTCAGTCCATTGAAAAACGTAGAATCGGGGTTTCACTGTATATTATACAATACAAGGCATTATTTTTTTTAGATAATATTAAACACTATCAGAACAATAATCTATCCATAGAATGACAATCCTAAATTGCTTATCAAGCGTACTTGAACATTTGTGGAGGTATGTATTACTAGACATTCAAGTATCCCTAAATATTCAATTTTATTATATTGACCAGTAATCGGCAAAAAGTCGTAAGCGACAATTCATCAATTTTACAGAAGGTTGTCTTTTAACTTCCTCTCGTAATAATCTCATAAAAAGAAACATTTATTGACCTAATATTACTAACCGCATTATTTTAAGGAATTATTTTTGCAAACTTATTACGAGAGGAAGTCAATAAAACCTTGTTATGATTAAAACCTAAAATTTATGAAATGTCGCTTACGTTGTTCTGCCGATTACGGGTCTATATAAAGAAAAAACAATATAAGATTAGTTAAGAAAGTTACGTTACCATTACAAATTTGAATTGATTTTAATCAGAAATTTTATTCCATAACAGTTTTCCGACATATAATTTGAATCACATATTAGATTTGTGCAGCATTAATGTTTTTTTTTTATCAACATCAATAAACTGTCACACAACATCATTATGCTAAAAATTCTTAATATTTGGGCTACAATAATCGTTATTATAGCCAATAAGACCTTAGCTTAAAAATACAATAATGAGAGTGCAAAAAATGACATGATACTGCTGCCTACTCCGTTTTGTGGACCTAATAATTTTTCATATCTTTAGATATGGCTTTTAATAAATTATTCATACAAATCATTCAACCGGTTTATTTTGGTTAACTCAAGTTCTTTAAAAAATGATTCACTGAATTTCGATTGATAGCTGAAAGCAAATGGCCGATAATATAATGAGGTTACTTACCAATATGCAGAATGTGTTTGAATGACATTGCATGCAGCCCTAGTTATAGATTATATGAAATACAAAGAAATAGCAATGCAGATTATGTTATTTCAAACTAGTATGCAATAAAGATAATTAATTATGAGCAACAAAAAAAAACATGAATTTCTAAAACTCTTTGAATTATATCTGTAGTAAATGAGTGAATTTATTTAAAAACAAGGTAATTATAACAGCAACGATTTTTATTTTATACTTTTTTTTGTCATATATATTGAATCAAAATTTGTCACCAAAACTATGAACAATTTACTACGTGGTAGAACTTCAGATAATTCAAGACATTAAATATTCATGTATTACTTGTAAGTGCTTATACAATAATAGATGGAAGCAGTAACCGAATAAATAAATAAATATATATTTATAATTGTGATGAAATAAAATAACATGAAATGTGTACGATTCTTCAAATCACTTCCATGTCACGTACCTGAGGCTTAGATCGGGACTTGCACAGCGAACTACCGAACTCGGTGTAGGCGGTACAACTCTAAAAGCAAGGGTAAGGTAGTTCTTCCAAACGTGCATGTAAACGTCTCTCTCATTAGCTGGCTTCCTCGGAGCAGTTGCACTGCGCAATAGCGATGCACGGTTATCATTTACCGGGCTGGAATAGAATGTCATATTAATGATCAAATTAACTGAATATTTCTAAATACATTAATTGTTTACAATTGAATTGAATTTTACTTTGACTACATTTAAACTTATGTAGTCTTGCAAGATTGAGATGATTTCATGCACCTTGCATCATTCATTCGTGTAAGTCATATTTTTTTGGTAATTTGCTGTGGATCAAAAATAAGAAAAGAAAAAAAACATTTCTCTGCAGACCACTATTTTGCCAACTACTGCTCAGACATCAATATGTACTATGGTAAATTTATATCTAATCTATGTTTAATATAGAAACTTCGATTGTTGATATGCAAAAGAGCTCACATTGGATCTATAACGACATATAACGCATTAATTCTGGAATGCAATATTGGCCACGCGTGATGAACAGCTGTAGGACACTTGAGAGGAATCTTATCTCTTTCCATAAATCCAATAAGAAGTGTGCTCCAAGGATCCGGTCCAAGGGAAAGAGCTGCGGTTATGCTAGTTCCGACCTTTGTGGCATTTTCTTCATATTGAAAACCTAACAAAACAATCAAAAAGAAAAATCATATCAGAATGTTTAAATTAACTGTACTCTCCAGAAATATTACATACTAAATAAATAAATAAATATCATAATATTATTTTAAAAAGACTAAATAATGAATAAATACTGCAAAGTGACAAATCTAATCATGAAGATGAATGTGTTTTTTATTCGTATTAATATGTACACACTGTAGACATAATTTGATTACAGAATTATAGAGTACAGGTCGACAACGGATTGTAGCTTGATAGCTTTTTCTTAATGGTTCATCGAATGCATATACGAAAAATTAAAAATAATTTTGAATATTGAATCTTTGCTGTAAAAATAGATATCAATTTTATATAATCATGTACACATGGAGTTCTTACCTGGAGTCCATATTGCATGAGATCGGTCACAAAACCATTGTAAATCTAGAAGAGGGGCAGCCAGCAGTGCCTGTTTTTCTGTAGGCGGCAACAATGGCAAACATTGCTCAGCTACGACTGAACAAAAGCTATCCATGGCGTCCACCAAAGAAGATTCTTCACATAGACCTAACTTTTCCAAAAGAAGTTTTGCTTCCCTAAAATATTAAATCAAGATTTAAACATAATAGTATTTCAATCTGGATTATCTTTTTATTTGAAATTGATGAGGCAAATTGAATAAATTATTAAAAAAGTGTTATAATATATTTGGATTCATATTATATTATTACCTCAAGATATGCAAAGCCAGTCTTCTTGGATATGACCTACACTGACAGAGCATGACCAATGCAAGTGCTTCAACAACCCGAATAACCGATGCAGCCGAATCTTGTTTAGGGCTGTTATTAGTGACACTGGTGTTCATAAGGCTACTTTTCCAACTGCTCATCAATTGCAGCAGCATACGAAGTCCACTGTCCACTAATGAGGGGGAGGTATCCTGATTCAATTTAAAATAAAATTAATTACCATGAACCAGTTCAATACTGGAAAAATAACTAAAATAATAATATAGTTTTCATCTTTGTTTTCATCGCAAACCAACTGAAAATTTTACCTGCACATCTCTGGCCAAGAATTGCGTAAAGCCAGAAAGTACGTCATGCCTCCAGTCAGGAAAATCAACCACCAACGTCTGTAGGCTTTGGTAGGCTAATCCTCCAAGTTCCTCGTCCATATGCACCGTCAAACGCGATAACATTTCCACTAATTCAACTCCAGTCATGTCAACTGCATCAGGTATTAACCTAAAATATGGTGAATGTATATAAAAATAATAATGTTTGAATAAAGAAAACGTTGATACACAAATTTAAAAAATAAATGGCGTCACTTTACCTTGGCACAGCTGCTACACATGTTCGAAATAAGTCTATCCTTGGTTTTCTATCTCCGGTATTAATTTCTTGTTCTTTTGTTATATTTTGTGTATTCGTTTTAATAAGTGGTCGCCCATAGTGTAAATCCAGAGCTCTGAGAATGTGCACTAAAATTCTTCTGACATGAGGAAAATACGCGCTCATTCCTATCGACCGAGCAGTCTCATCCGTTAATACTTTGTTCAAAAATGTCTTCTTCACTCTCAACGTATTTCCCGATGGCATTGTTCCTGTTGTCCTTGGCATAGGGGGCTCTCCTTCTTTCTGTTGAAGACTGTCAGCGACTACAAGAAAAGCTCTCAAGCCAATCGACATTCTTTCAGGTGTCAGAATCATTTTGATTGGCCTTCCCACCATCAACAGATCAAAAACAATCTCTCCCATCGCAAATTCCAACCGTTCTTGCGCAATAAACTGTATAATTTTTACAAAAATATTCAATGGTGTGTCTCTAGGGACCACACCTTTTGATCCTTTGGGAAACAATGAATTCACAATACTTTGGAGGCGGGACTGTGTCGCAGAGTTGCTCTCACATTTAATACGAATCATATACACCCACAGAAGACGATACAAGGATTCTGTAACAAGAAAAATTTGCACAAGAATTTTTAACATCACTTTCATCAATATGAAATCAATAAAACATAAACATTAGATATCGAATATAATTGATTTCAATATTTCAGAAGACATATTTACCCAAAGCAACCCGACACATTTTGGGATCACGATTCTTCAAGTGAGAGAGGCACATTGCAAGAAAACAATGCCAGTTGGCAAGAAAGAACGATTTCTGTGACACACAAAGCAGGCACGTTACCAATGGAAACAGTGCCAATCGGTGTTTGGATTTTGTGCTGGCGTCAAGAGTTTGACTGTACAACATCTCCACAAAATTCTTCAGGCATGGAACATTCACCTCATTTTTTACAGACTGAAATACAAAATTAATAATGTAAAAAAAAACATTTTTATATCTAAATTCATAATGACAAATTTCACTTATTTATAAAGGTAACCCTCATTCATCGTGTGCCTGGCAAGTACATATTTGATGTATCACGATAGTATTTTTATGCTCACGTAGTATTGACGTATCACGATAATATTTTTAGTAAGATGAAAAAAACGGCTAGTATTTGACACTTGACACATGCACAAATAAGTCAAAAGTTAACCGGCGCATCGTTTAAAAGTATTACACACACAAACAACATAAAATAATTATGGTTGTATCACCATAATATTATTTTAGTTACTTTAACAATAAAAATGTTTTATATACCAAATTATACTAATAATAAAATTAAAGAAGGTATTCATTGTTGATTGTAATATTTCACTTATTGCACCATGTCCAAAACGTGTCCTTCATAATCATACTGTCAGCGCGATAAAGCGCACAGAGGAAACATAAATCTTTGAGCAAGGAAGAGAAATAAATTTATCCCACAACATAATCAATGCTACAAATATGGAATATTTCATGTTTTAATTTTCATTGTAATTTCTCATTTAAGATTATTTTTCATAATCCGATATTGCTTGTGAGTTTAAGTGTCTTTTATTTGCTCATTATTTTCTGATCAATGTTTCCATCGTAATGAATACAATAAACGGTAGACAGAAATATCAAAACTTACAGCAGCAACGGGCACTAAAATTTCCACAAACAGTCCAGCCAGTGCATGTTTTACGTCCTTATCCTTAACTTCCAAAAAATACTGAGCGCACTCCTGCAAGAACTGAAATGATGCTTCAAACTCTTCTATGGGCACCATTTTCACACGAAAAAACTTCATGCCCATCAAAAGCGATATAATACTTTGAGTCATATGTGGGGACGGCTCTCTGCTTTTTAATTCCTACAAGACCAGCAAATAGATTAGCAGATTAAGAAAACACTAAGTAGATATTCAAATTGCACATTGATTTATTTTCCCCATAAAATTGTTTAGTAGTCTGATAATTATTTTTTTTAAATACCTTCAGCTCTGCAGTAAACCTCTTTCGAACAGCCATGAATCTAGATTGTGCCAAAACGCCAATTACTTCAGCATAAAGGTCGGCAATTATGTGAATATTTGCTGCGTTCGGGCTAGATTGAATACTGAAATATAAAAGTTATTTTGAATAAATACATTGCATTGAATTGACAAACCAAGTATTTATTTCTACAGTGATATTCCAAGAACTATTAGGCTTAACACATTAATTTCGGGCGAGATTCGCGCACCGCTGATACCCTAATGCGGGCAAAAAATCGAGGTCGCGCGTAAAAAACACGTATTTACATAAAATGGCATAACTTTTAAAATATCCAACATATATATATATTTTTTTCGATATGGTACTCACCAAGTATAGCACCACCAGTAAAATCATCGAAAAGTTTTAGAACTTCTTACACTAATTTTTAATTATGTCTAACACTTAAAAATACACATTAAAACAATTACACATACGTTATTTAAATTAAAAATTTTCCTGTTTCTTGAATGTGTTCATTTTTATAAATCTAGGTCACATCAAACCTTATATGCTAGCGAATATGCAATATAATTGCAAATTTATGTGGATTTTGCAAAATAAATAAACATTATTTATTCTAAAAAATGAAGGTAGTTTGTGGTAACTCTGTTTCTTAAATATGTGTTTACTTTTGTAAAATTGTTCAATCGAACCTCAAAAGCAAGACAAAGTCAAATGCTTGTAGAAAAGAATGAGTATAAATACCCTACCCGACGTTAAACATCAGATAACATAAAAGGTAAAAATACCCTTCCCGCATTTAACCATCAGTTGAGATAACGGGTATTAATACCTTTCCCGCATTTAATGTGTTAATATAAATGTAATTTTTGTAACACAATATTTCAAGATACTCTGGAGTAAAATAAAACAAATTTATTTGACATGCGATAAGAGGTAATTTGTATACCTACCCTTCTTTATAATTAAAACGTTTAAATGCTAAGTTTTCAATGTGTTGAACAAGGTCTTCGTGACCTGGGTGAAATGTCAACTGTTTCAGTACTTCGATTAGTCCAAGACAAAACAGAAAATCAACTGCAAGGTCTCGACGTTCAGCTTGCAACTCTTCGGAACTCCGTTCAATCATCTCGGTCACAGGACCACTGCCTGATACTATATTCATTATACTGGAATCAAAATAAAATAAATTCATCAGATATTGTGAAAGAAAACACAAGCTATATTTACATATATGTGTGCGCAATATATCCAAACTGTATTTAAAATTCAGTTTTCTTAAATACCTTTTGTTCTTTTGGTCTTGTTGTGGTTTTTTATGTTGGTCAGATACATGTAGTGAATGCTGCATTTGTCTTTCTAGCCAGCCAAACAATGCGCGGAGCAATGAAGGCAAACAATGTTCAGCTACAGTCCCAAAGGCGCAAAGTATTTGATCTAAGTGTGGGTCTTCTCCTCGTTGCAATGTTTTAGAGAGCGGTTTTTCCTAAAATAAAAGAATAAATTGCTAATAGAAAATTTAAATTAACTTTGATTATTCCACGTATTGTGTTACTAACTGTGACACGTGTTTCGCCTCTTTCAGAGGCATCTTCAGACTTACTATCGCAAAGTTTGCTTAAGTAATGTAAGAATAAATTGCTGATAACGATGTTGTTTACTACATTGAGATTATTAGGAGCATATACATTTAATTATATAATTCAGTATCAATTTTCATTTTATTTAAACTTTAAGTTGGTTACTAAATCACAATATAATTTACTTATAATTCTTTATTTACTTTAACAACCAACATTATAGATGGAAACAATATATTCACATTACAAATTAGTTTTTGTTATTTTATTACCTTAATTATGATTATATATTTTAGTTGAAATCGCAAATAATTATGTATTTTCCAACTAGGAATTTCTTTTAGATGAAATCAATGAGAGTAAAAATGCATCTGTATTCCACTTGAAAGATCGCCCCTGACGAGTTGTACAAATCTTATGAAGGTATGAATTTTTCCTGGGGTAGTGGTTTCAGCACTAGATGTTTTAAATTACAATATTAAACTATCACTGGCAAATTTTACCGTTGATTATATTTGAGTAAATTTATTATTGCATAATTTGTAATATTTTAAGTATGTCCGTCCATCCATCAATTTAAACAAATTTGATATTTCAGTTTTACACGAGATTGCAAATAAAATGTTTTATTTATATTATTTCTTTCATAAATAAACAATTGTCATTCAGTTTACTAGTCTGCTATGTCAGACGTATTGCGAGTCCAAAAATACATAATTATCATTTTTATTATCCTCACTAGTCTCACATTATCTGAGTAACCTTGCATTAAAATAAATCAGCATATAAATAATTATTTTATATTTTGGAATACAAACCTCATAACTTAATATACATAACTATATATATATATATTCATTTAGATGTTTTTTGCAGAATGAATCAACTGCGTAAAGTGAGTGATGGGTGTATATTATAATATAGAACAGTATTATGAAACTTAATAAAAAATCTGCTATGCACTTTTACAATTGTTAAGGAATAATTTTAAGTATACTTATTTGTTTTCATATACTTATTAAAGGTTGTATAACTTACCAGTGGCTCTGTCATGACAATTTCCATTTTCCTTTCAGCCTGCACCGTAAACTCTACAAATAGAGTACGCATGACGAACTCTCCAGGTTTTAGATCTGTATCCACAGCAGCCGGTGGCAAACAGGGCCTCTCCTTGTGAGCACCCCACGGCAGCATAGTTCCCCGAGAAGAAATGCTAGATGTTGCAATACTTCCGTTCACAATGTACATGCTTTCCATGTTTTCGCCGCCAATTTTGAACGAGGCGTTGTATTGTTTGTTTTGAGCCGGTGGTTGTATATGTGGCAGATCTTGTTGGGCTTCGGCAGCAGCGATATTTTCTGTAATGAGCAGCGGGCTCGAATGAGCTTGAAATACAATGCTACTCTCCGATTCTGCCTCACTTGAAACTGTCGATGAATGATCCTCTGGAAAAATTAAACAATAACATTATGAACAGAATTCATAGCCATACTACTTGTGACTCATGCGAGTGCAAAGAAAAAATAAAAATAATAATATATATATGTATAATCATTTAATTGTACTTGAACTGAGCTCCTTCAGTTCACTCATATGAACTAATATATCAGATAACTTATTATATTACAAACACTAAAAAGAAACTACATTTCTCTAAATTCACATCCAATAAAGAGCAAACCGTTCACTTGTTTTACTGATAACAGGCTTAGTAATTTTCACTTCTGTGCATTTGTTAATAATCTTACCGAATAGACGTGAAATACATTAAACGGAAAGGTTTGACATTTAAAGTTCTATTACTTAAGGCCCAAATTCACCTTTTCACTACAAGAAACCAAAATAGACTAAACAAAGATGTTCAACACTGTATGAAATTCCAAATTTAAATAAAACACGTTTCATAAATATCAAGTGCAAACTATGCACTATATTGAATTACAAAAATTACAATCCGCTGCATTAGTCACAAATCGTTATTGGACACTCTTGTGAACACTTTTTCTAATTTTTACTTCATGTACAAATATATAGGATGCTATATTTATATACAATACTAGCTGACCCGGCAAATGTTGTTCTGCCATATAAATTATTTCTAGTGAATATTTTGGTTGTTAAGTAAAAAATAACGAATTTATTTTAAGTGTGTGGGGATGGGATGTATGACAGAAAGAGGAATGAAGCGTTGTAGACGATGACCGCTGATAAAAACAAAAAACACCAACCATTCATTTTCTCAATTCAATGTATTTCAATAAAGTAACGGACATATTCATTGTTTGATCTCTTAAAAGTTACAATGAAAATTTTAAAAAAGTAGGAAAATGAAATAAAGAAAATCAATATTAATTTCGAAGAGCAATTGAGTGTACGATACTTTTGTCAGTACGTCTTTAACCAACACAAATAAGCTCAATGGTTTGCCCACGCGAGAACATGTATACATAAAAAATATAAAAATCGGTCAAGCCGTTTCGGAAGAGTGCGACCGCAAACATGATACAAGATTTTTATATATATAGAGATATGTTTAACATAGTTAAGGATCATCTTTCTATGCAAAGATGTCATCAGTAATGAATAAATAAGGCGCATGCAAAAAATTCATGATTCTAAATTAACCGGTACCTTCATGCGGACATATCAAGCCTATATAATAATGTTTATATTAAATATTTTTATTGCGGGTTATTATGAAACTATAATGGAAAGTGATTATCGATAGTTTTATCATTATTCTTAGATAGCACAATAAGATTGTTTCTATTGGTCCTCCATTTTCATGTTTTTCCCAGTTGAAGTAGAACTTCTAGGAGCTACTAGTTGATTTTAGTGATATTGATATTTTAATGAATTTTAAATACCTGATAAGTCTTCATTTTGTTCAGTGTTACTATGTCCGTCTGAAACTTTGGTAGGAGCACCGTCATCTTCATTTTTTATATCTATCATGCTTGTCGCTGAAATAAATCAAAAATATTTATCAAAATTGATTTCTGATACAAATAATACCATATTAATTGTTTCCTTCATCTGTGGAGATGTCCTGCTCTACTGACGTTGATTCCAGTAAAGAAATTACATTCTACCGAGAGAAAGCTAGTAGTTTTTTTCTAGGAGGAAAGAGGTATTCGAATATATTACGTAGTGACTTATCGTTATAAGGAACTATAACTTCAATATTAAATTATTTGTTCAAGAAATATTTATTGATTTTTGCTTAAAGCAGGCGGTTTTTTTTGAAGTTGCCAAATCGCGAATACTTTTAAAACACATAATTTTTCTTAAGTTACATTCTTCTAAGTCAGTGTCTGCCAAACTGTGTGCCGCAAGAAGTCTCAGCTGTGCCGCGAAGGAAGAAACCTTAAAACTGTTCATTTTAATTTTTCTTAGATTTTAAATAAATTCAACACCTACATATTCTAATAAATATTTTTCACGTTCCTCTATAGTGGTGATGCAACACAGCGATACAGTGGCGATGATATATATGCGGCGTAGTATTATTTTGCATCACTTGATTATCATAAACCATTCGCAAGATTCAATGGTACACACCTGACATTAGCATAGGAGTTAATTTAGATCTAAAAAACGGATCTGGGCACAAAGCCTCATTTTCTGAGTTAGAGTTGTCAGCATTTTGGATTTCTTTACATACTTTTTTTTTCTGTACGGAAGAGTTGGATTTTTGTCTAATAATGAGAATGGTGTTGGAGCAAAAAATATTGACGCCATTCTATAAACAACATTAAAATTAATTGCCTGTGCCCTACTTTTATAACCTGTTGGTCGCTATTCAACCAAAGATGTTTTTCTAAAGAAAATCTTGAGCATATCTATGTAAATTATGGTCGGGTGACCTTTTTTTCATAAAAGGGATAGATTTTTGACTGTCTTCCACATGTGTTGCATTTATATTTTACGTAATAGGCCCAACAAAACAAATCAGTGTTTCACAACATTAATATGCAGAAAATATATATTTATATTTTGGGATCATATGTCATTCCTTCTTCCTTCAATACATTTGTTATTTACGGCTTGCAATTGCGTACTTTTTTGTTATTATATTGCAAGACAAGAATAAAAGTATTCATTCGGTATAATTGGTATGTCAATAAATATGTAACATTCCCTTTTTATCTCAAGGATCAAATTTATATTTGGAAAAATACAAATTTCGTTTTTTTTTCATGTTTGTTCTTGGTATTTAAAACAGATAAGAATTACTATTATGTACAAATGTTAGGAAAAAAAATTACACATAAAAACATGTAAAAACTGCTTGGTTATTTTAACAAAGCCATTTTAAAAAAATGGTTGTGTAAGGGTTTACATTTGGTGGAAGAAATTTTGCTGTAAACACATGCATAGCAACATATTCGTCATATTTCTGTTAATTTTAAGCAATCTGGATAATCAAGGTTCTGTATATTACAATTTTCTGTCAATATCTTTGATTTTAAAGATTTGGTTATGTAAATTAAGAAC
This sequence comes from Himalopsyche tibetana, assembly GCA_030503985.1. NCBI lineage: Eukaryota > Metazoa > Arthropoda > Insecta > Trichoptera > Rhyacophilidae > Himalopsyche > Himalopsyche tibetana. The sequence goes on from JAPJYX010000004.1 coordinate 31,021,986, forward strand.
ATTCTTTAGGCAACACAATTATAAGGAATTTCTGTATAATAGGAATAACTGTTCAAAATCAAACAAATTCAAATATCAACTGCCTGCAAATGGATTTTTTCTGACTAGCAACTCACATCACTGTTAACATATATGTGTAATAAGTCTTTATGGATTATTTGGTAGTGTAGATCTCAGAAAATATGTTTAGTTGGTTATTGATTCAACATATCTTTCATTCCAAGTATGAAGAAGTTACTAGCTTTAAGCCAGCTACTCCCAACAGAAGGAATTGTTTTTTTTTGGCATTGTCTAAAATAAGGAAGTTACTGGAGTTAACAATCAAATGCGTACTTAATTATCGAATAAACCAGAAGTAATAATAAACTCTATTAAATCTCCATATGGAAAATGTTTTTATAAATATATATAATGGTAATGGATAGAAAAAATCTTTCTAAAAAGATCATTCGAAAAAAAAAGAAAAAAAATCAATTGCTGGAAGTGCGATTCGAACCTATCTGAAAAGCGACATATCAAACTAACGAATCAACATTATCGAGTATTAATATAATGATATTTCTAAGGCTATGTGAATGTTTATTACTTAAGAATAAATGAAAATTCTATGTTATATTTTTAGCACTACTTAAATTGAAGCAGCTTACATGGGTATTAAATATATGCATTAAACTAAACTAAAAAATCAGAATGTGTAAAATTTGACAGATCCCACATACAAAAAATATAAACATCGATTCTAGGGGTTATTTGAATCTCTTTGAGAAATTGTACTGTTTTAAAAACCTTATATATACAACGTTCCTAAAAATCTAACATATACCAACCAAAAGTAACCGATTTTCGTTACTTTCCCATGTAATTAGCACTTAGTTATGATAATATAAACACAGCTGTCATGTCAGGTTATATGGACCAGGAAAATAACTTAACGATCGAATTGAAATATAGTTTACCTGCATTAATTTAGAGTTAGTACATTAAGGTCGATTGATTTAAAATAAAATAATTCAATAAACCTTTTTTAGCTTTTCATGAACTAATCAAATTTGATGTGATTAATCTGGTTGAGGTACGTATATTTGATAGCGGAAAAAAAGCTAAGCATAAATCTAATGAAATTGGTTACAAACCAATTGATAAAAACTAGTATTGTCCAATTTTGATATGAATAAAATAGCTATAAATCTACACCGAACAAGTTAAAAACTAACATTTCATTTTGATATGAACTACGATGTATATTTATTTGTGACCCTATATTTAACAGTTGTATTGTGGTTTTGTCTCAAATTAAATATGCTGAATAAAACAGAAAAATAAAATAAGGTAGCTCACCTTAACGTTTATCGCAGACATCTGGATTCAAAAATTAAATTAATAACAATAACGTATTGCTAAGAGAAATAAACTAAACAGCCGTGACAGAGAATTCATAGAGCACAAAAGTTTAGAAAATTTCATAGACAACTACTACAATAATATACTGTGCTGCCAGGAATATGGTAACTGATATAAAAACATTAAATAGTAAGCAAAAAAGGTTTTTTAAATTATAGATACCATAGAAAGTATGTTGAATGTACTAATAAACAAGTGAGAAAAATAAATAAAGTAATTGAGAGATTTATTTTTTACGCTTAAATAACATTATTATGAAATAACGATAAAATAATATATCACCAAAATATATGAATGCTTAATAATTAAGCTGCAAAGAAATCATTTCAATATATATTAAAAACAAAAATATTTGTCACGCAAATAAATTGTATTTAATATGTGCTGTTATCAAATGTGGAACGTTGGTAAACAACATTAAAATGTGGCAAATCACCATAAATTATGGCATTATACTTTGTAAATAATGTAAATCAAAACAGGCTTGTATCCAACGTTGTGTAGCTCACCAATAACTTTAAATTTTCACGAGGAATAAAAACACATGTTTCACAAAAAATATGAAACGTATTAGATATTTTCATTTTGATAATCTCAATATAATAGTATTATTGTATGATTTTACTAGTTTTTGATTGTTTTTATCAAAATGTGATTTCGATTACTAAGTTTTGCTCTCTTTTGGTGTTGAGACCTGGTTTATAGCCCGAAGTGGACCATATCCACCGTCCGAAAACAATGAACTCGACTATTTGCTTTAGACTTGAAGGTTAATTGTGTTCATGTGGCATAAACATTTTAAGAATACTACATTTTGGCAGTTACCTACTCTTTTTTTATCGACACAACTGATAAAAATATTGTGCAATGACTATAACATAGCGGAACCAATAAACAATTTGAATGATAAGAAATCTTAAAATGTTCTATATCGAATAAATGAAATTAACAAAACATAAACTTAATCTTAATACTTTCGATGGTTTCGGCGGTAACTTTGTGGAAGTTTATTTTAATAGAAAATTTAACATAACATAATCTTGTCTGTTTCAATAAAAAAAGCTCTATGACTGATCTTTAGCACGAGATTATTCCACACATTTGTTGGATTGGTCCGCGCAGTCTTTAATTTTTCCGCGCAGCTAACTTCTCGTCTTATTGCTCTCCTGTATTTTTTTATGTAATGATAGGTATTAATTCTTGTATTCAAACGAAAAAAAGTTTTTTTCTTCAAGGTTATATATTTTGATTGAATACACTTCTAATGTGGACTTGTAATGTTTTCGAAATACGAGTGAGGGACGATTTTGTAAAAAATTCTATTGAAATAAATGCATCATAAGGTTAAATCAGCCATACTCAACCTTTTTTTCCTCCGGGCCGCATTCCGATATTTGCTTCTCTACGTGGGCCGCAACATATTTATGGTATATGTACTCCTTTTTTTTTAGCTCACCGCGAGGAATTTGAAATATTCGATTTGGTATACCTTTTCCCCAGATATCTCCGAAACTCCTTCTTTTTTTTTTTTAGCTCATCGAAGAATTTTAAATCCACGATTTGGTAAGAGCTTACTGGGCCGCAGGTTGAGTATCGCTGGGTTAAGTGTTAGTGATATGGAGAATCATATACATTTGATTACTTCTAAGATTGACATATATTATAAAACTCAATAATAATCTATTTCTATATCTTCAACATAATTTGCTGGCCATTCTAATATGTTATGGTAAAAAATTGAATGGCTTTTTGCATATCATCTAGTTTCTTCTTATTTATTGGTACTGGCCCAAGATATATACGTTCTGCGGGCAATCGTAGAATCCTTTTTCTCAAATAATGTGTGGTTGATAAATCCTTCTATAAAATTTGAACATTGCACATATCCCGACATTGAAGAATCGTATATAAACTTCAGTGGCGGATTATGCGCTTTGGAGACCCCAGGCGCAATAAAAGTTCGAGTAGCTCTTGTTCGAATAACATAAAAGCGTTGCTCTATGTTAACGTTGCTCTATGTAAAATAAAAAGAAATATTGAACATTGAATGGCTTTAGTGTATGCTTTTTCTGAGGCCCCTAAGATTCGAAGGTCCCACACGCGCGCGACCTCTGTTTATGGGGTAATCCGCCACCGATAAACTCTGAAAAAGGTGATATATTGAAGGACAGTTTGTGTTTGCGAGGAACGTTTATATCATAAAGATTCTACAGAAAAGGAAGTTTTTTTAAAAAATGAGGCCACAAGTTCTTGAAGTCAATGTTCTCATTTTTTAATCGTTGCACAGTAAAACTTCGAGATTACGTTGCATTCTCTATTAATTTTTCATATTGGAGTATATACTCAATTTTCACGCGAAAAATTTCATTTGAGATACCTCCATTAGGAAGCAATATGCTCCACATTGGGAGCGGACATGGATTTATAAAAAAAAAACATATTTATAATGATCCCGATTTTTTTTTCATTATTTCGAAAAAAAATGAGACGATTTGTTAAAAAGGGGGCGCGCCAATAACCATTGCCTAGGGCGCCAAATAGCCTAGCGCCGGCACTGCTTTTAATATGTTTCAGTGTTTCACAATACCGAAGTCTCGATCGCAATAAAGAAATTAATTTAAAAATAGTGATAAATTTTATTAAATTTCCTTGTTGATCCGAGGGTCATCAAAAATCCCACAACAGTATAATTTCTGTTTTGGTCGACACAATCGTCAGATAATATAGAATATAAAGCTCTGTAGCCTGCTCTGAAATTAGCAGTGTAATGTTTCGTTATGCCCTTTTCCGCTACACCTTCGTGGAAAGAACCAAATACTGGTTTCCCAGTTTTTAAATTATGGATACAAAATTTGTTCACCCACAGTTGTCAGCAATAAAAAAAAAATTGTATATGAGGATTTCCGGTGTATGAAAACGCGGAAAATACATATGGATTCAATACATATTCCATGAATATCCCTTTCACCTTCCCAAGTTTTTCATGGCAAAACAAAAAAATAAACAAAAACTTAATCTTAAATATGTTTTCTTTCGGTTGCTTTAGGATCTTGATTTTTAGGCGTATGTACACTAAATAAGCTTAATTTACTTTACCATTAATGATATGATGGAAACTGTGAATGAAACTGGTTCTGATAAAGACACATATCGGACATACAACCTCCTCGAGAAGTCGTTCTGAGAGAGTGGAACGAATTATCAAGAATTTTAGGACACCGCCATTTAAAAATCCCCAAATAACGAAATAAAAATAAGCTTAAAGCAGTATGCATTTCTCACAAATTGCTCAGTCAAAGATTACTTGTCATTCATCATTCAAAACGTAAATATTAAAATTATGTATTGGCTAAATGCCTCAGTACAAAAGTGCCCAACCTTTTCTGCCCCGGGATCGATTCAATCATAAGTTTTCTCGCGATCGACTTCTGACATGATTCTTATAAAAAAAAAATATTTATGGTTTTTTCCTTTCTTCACACTTAGAAATGTTTATTTTTAATCCGAAATACATATCATTAGATAGGTATGTGCTTACAAAATAATTCAATTTTTGTATATTTTGTATGTTATATTTAAACTATATATTTTTTTGAAATTCACGGAAGCTTTCGGGATCGACCAAATTTTGCTTTGGGATCTAAAGGTTGGGCATCCCTGCCTTAGTACATATCTCACCAAACTTTTTGAGAAACAAAAAAATTCGTGTTTATATCTAATCAGAATATTTATTTGTATGTGCATACCTATACAATATAGTTTGGAAAATGAAACTGGTAAATATTTATTCTATCGTTAGGCGCAGGTCTCAAATGATGTGTTTGGATCTAATTAAACCTTTTTTTTGTTATTACTGTCTTGTGTTGTTGAATTTCTTGTAATTATAAAATCCGTTATCCGATTCTGTGTAAATTATCTGGAGATCGTGTTCTAGCAAATAATTCTCGTAAAAATATAGTATTTGTTCTTTTTGGTGGACGTCATTTCAAAATCAGTTTAAAAAGGGATGAGTGTACCTTTTATATGGACCATATCTGCATTTGATTTCTGTTGTTTTTGTTTAAACATAAAAATATATAAAAGGAGGCGTAATATAACACTTTGCGTTTGTTTTAGCGATATGCGTCAATCTTTCTAGTTCGTCATTGGACCGATGGAAATTCGCACGTTGTAAGAGAGATTAATAAATTTAGCCGAAATCAATCCACGCACATAATATATTCCGAAATTTTCTGGATTTATAGAATTTAATCAAAGTAAATCACATCGTCACCTCAATTCCAAAGCTAGGTAACATTAGTTTGATAAATATAAAGAAAATAAAATTTAAACATAATGAGAGTAACATAAATACACCAAAGCCAGTGGTGGATTACCCCTTAAGCGTAGGACTTGGCTTGAGCCTCTGAATCTTAGGGGCATATATTATAAAAAAACCATTCAGTTTTAAATACTTATTCTTATTTTATGTAGACTTTCGCAACGATTTTATGTTATTTGATCAACAGGGCCTCCAAATTTTATTGCACCTCAAATGCGTAATCGGCCACTGACCAAAGCTATATATTTATTGTTTAAAAATTATGATTCACATTATCAGGAACAATTTTATAATGCTTAATTTATTTTTTAGAGGGATTTTTGTATTCAATATCAATCTCAAAAACATTCAAAATTGTGTTAATTAATTGTGGTATTGAGATGACAACAGGGCATGGAGCCCCTTTTCAAATGATGAAAAAGCAATGTGCTTAAGTGAAATCATTACAAAACTGCTTATTTTACATATTGCAAAACGTATTATCTACGACGGCTTAAATATTACGAAAAATAGAATTGTAGCAGCGGTGGGCTGCCAAAACGTTAACAAGGCGCTCGCTTAATCTCAAATGAATTCTTGGTGTTCTGGGAAGGAGTGTATTTTTTTATCTCTTCTATGCAGTTATATGCAATACTTAAATAATCAATCAAATGTTACTTAACTCATTCGCATCGGGGCATTTTTGCGAAATTTTGCAAAAAATTAGGTACTTTTGAAAAAATAGTATAACTTTAAAACTATTTGACATTCAAAAAAATAATTTGGACAACAGTTGTGCAACACTTTGTTACATAATATTTTATATATTTTAGCCTGCTTTTATTAGCGATACTCATCTTTTGTATTTTTTAATATAGAAAATCGGGTATTTGACATAGAATTATATATTTCATCGAAAGCGTAATAAATAATAAGTCAAATAAACATTTACTCCTGTTTATTTTATTTTAAAACAATATTAGAAAACATAAAAGCCTATTTTTAGCCTACAATTGCTTATATTTTGGTGGCCTATTTTTTAAAGTTTTATTTTAACTGTCTGTTGATTTTTCATCGCCGAAATCACCGAATAAAAAAAATATTTGTGCATATATTTTAATATTTTATTTTTTAAATAATGCATCAAACATTTGTTACGCCATCTGCGTAGAGAATCTAAAACATTTGTCGCATTGGATGTATATATTTCAACGCGTAAGCCAGACCGGCGAAAAGACTCGTATACGAGTCATCCGTAACCAATGTAATACACTTATAATATGTAGAAATATGCAATTGACCATAAAATTACCAATGTAAATGGTTAAAAATGTACTACTGTGTATAGTGAAGGTGTCGCCAGGGTTGGCGCCACCATACAGGCGAAATAGGCAGTCGCATAGGGCGCAAATCAGGGGGCGCATAAAAGTAAGAGTATTTAAAAAAATATACATGTACTCCAATAATAATAAATAATAGTAAGTATATTTTATTTTGATCTTTGTATTTGTTGGATAAGGCTAGGACAGGACTAGTAATTAACTAAGCCCAGTTATAGAAGGATCGGAAGGGTGGGAGGGAATTTTTAGACATTACAAACACCCATGCCTTCGAACAGAAATCGATTAATCAATCGAAAAAAATATGTTCGTACTGGGACTCGAACCCGTGAGATCCGGTACGGAAGCCAACAACGCTAACCGCTGAGCTATAGGACCCGACATATCTATTCATCATTTATTGTAAGAAATTAAAATTTCGCTGCTTATTATATACGGTAGACCAAAGTTTCTCAACCTTTTTAAGCCTGTGGCCCCCTTTTGAGTCTCATATTTTTCCGTGGCCCCCCTACCCCCAGTAATAAAATTCTCGGGGCTCGGAAAAATGAAAAAAAAGTGTAGGTTCATTTTTAAAAAATACAATACAATAAAATTGTTTGCTAAAAAAAATATGTTTACAAAATAGTCTATAATATTACATTTTTTTTAAATCCCTAGGGTAACCAACGTTGTACCCATCAAAGCCCGCTATGGTTCACACTGTTCTTACGGGGGCGTATTCTGCAGCGTTATTCGTGTTAAATTTGTTTCCATAAATTTCTTAAAACTAGTTTGCACGCACTGCAGGGTGCAGAATGCTAAATAAAGTAAAATAACGTTATCAAAAGAGTTTTTATGAAATTAATTCAATCATTTTCAAGTCGCCGTGAGTTCTTTGAATGCTTTGTAATTTTCTATAGATGCAATTAAGTCGGCATGACCAACAAGACCACCAGATGCGACTGTAGTCGTATAATGTTGAGCAGTTTTTCCCGTTCGTTGTTCATGTTTGGACATTCTCAATAAATGCGATCAGCATCCTGAATCATATTGCCTTATTTATATTTAAGGCTATTTACTAATCAGCCAACCTGGAAGAGCTTAGCAGTAAAGTGATCATGGCTAGTTATAAATTGGCCTATCCGAAAATTTGAAGTCGAAGCGTTGGTCTCCATTTGCATTTTTAAGATTGCCTGTCCTTGGAAAAATTTCCCATCAATTTGACCAAATTCGCATTCTGATTCATTTGAAGGGTCTGGTCGAGAAGGAGGTAGTCAAAGAATTCTCCTCATCTGGGACTTGACACCCATTATGTAGCATTGCTGTTGCACCTTGAACTTGAATGTACAGATTTAACAAAAGTTTACCAAGCAGAACCAGCAATGCATTTGTAGAAGTAGTTCTGTATGCTTTTGTAAAGGCTATCCATGCACTGCATTATTCGGTTAGAAGAATTTTCTGTACGAGAATAAGGTTATAAAGCTTGTATCACGTACGTTACCAGCCACTCCCATGGATTGGGTGTAAGGCTTCAGTTACTTGATACCTGCTACGAAAGAATTTTTGGCATGATATGCAGTGGTGTAGGAAGGGGTCCTGCCCCCGGGGGCGGTACTTGAATTTCCAGCCCCATGGAGGACCCTAAAAACACTAGCCACTAAGCGAAGAGACAAAGCTTCGCCAATGATCAGTCTTGGTTTTTAGTATTGCGTTTTGATATTTCCGTCGAGCTGTGTCAAAAAATGATTTCTAAAAAGACATTCTTGAAGTCAATGGGATTTTATGAAATTTACTGTTTATAACAATATTAAGGTTTACACAAGAATACCATTTTTTAAAACCAAATTTTGACTATGAATCGCGCAGGGAATTCAAAAAAATAATACATGATTATTTATAAAAGTAAAACTTCAATACTTTCAACAATTTATGCGATATATCTTTTATTCATAAAAAATCTTAATTCCTTGCTCAATCTTTACTTTTTGAGTGGCTTAAGATTTCTGGCTTCGGTTGAGGTTGGTCGATTAACAAGGCAAAATGTTCAATTAGTTGTTTTTTTTTTACCATCAGCTATCTCATAAATACGTCTTGATACTGAACGGAATTGCTCAAAGTAATCACCTGAATAATTGCATTTTCACTCTGATTCATAACTCTTGAAAATGCAAAATCAAAGATTTGGAAATATAAGGCGCTTTTCTAGCTTTTGCAATTAATTTGGAAATTTCGTAAGAAACTTTTAATTAAACCAGTGTCTAATTTTTCACTGAATACTATAAATCCTATTTTTTTGCTGCGGAAACTTCTTAAGGGTTTTTGAATTATTCAAATGGCTTTTATTTCATGTCTATGTGTTTTGTATAAATGGATAGTAGCATTAGTAAAGCAAAACATATTTAACGCACGAGTTTAACGAGTTTCATAATATCATGGAGGTGCCGCGTGGCGGCCATTTGCTCTACATAGGGAGCGAACATGGCCAAAGAAGAAGAATATTTTGAGTGGCCGTGGCCCCCCTAAAGTCTGCTGTGGCTCCCCAAAACTGATATTTTCTTCTGTGGCCCCCTTGGAGCATACTGTGGCCCCCAAGGGGGCCACATGGCTCCCGGTTGAGAAACGCTGCGGTAGACTATAAAATAAAAGCAGTAGCGAAATATTATAATGCCTGTATCGACTGGGATATTTTAAAAACTCTATTTAACTAGATTTTATCAGTTACAAAAATGTTTTTCAAATAAATCACTTAACAAATTAAATTGTCTCTGTAGATGTCTCTGTAGACCAGAGATCACCACACTTTTTGAGAATCCAGCAGGAAGGTTTTTTCAAAAAAAAATTGGAGGCCAGACGAAAAATATTTTTGATGAAATCCTATTAGATTTGAATCGTTCAAATTATGTACATTCACACAGATTTTGTCACTAACGACTCGGGTTTCGCCTTTCGGCATCTTCAGGCGTTCAAATGCACGAATTAACTTGCACTTGACTGTCAGTTCAAGTTCACCAAACGGGTCGTTAGTGACAACATCTGTCTGAATGTACATAATTTGAACGATTCTAATTTAATATTGAAATTCCACCTAGCACCTTCAGTCGAAATCTTAAATTAAGAAATACTATTAGAATTTTGAAAAAAAATGATATGTAAAATATTTAAATATTAAAAATCGCGGGCCGGATTGAAGTCTTTGGAGGGTTGGATCCGGTGTTTGGTGACCGCTGCTGTAGACCGTTATACGCACCCTTGAGTGTGAATTATAATTTATTAAAAAATGACTTTCTTGTAGAAATAAAAAAACGGTTTTTAACCATTCTTTACGTGTATGAAAGTTATATTATTGATCGAAACACAATTCTCGTTTTCAAATATTCGTCTTATATTTGAACTCGAAGAGCTCTTCACGCGTTCATAATTTTAGACACAAAACTGTAATGCATGTAGGCTTACTCATTTACATATCGACTGTGGAAAGGAAAAAGGACGTTACCCACACATATCAAATTTTACAGGATGCGCAAAAAACGTGTTTTGATGATTTTGGGCCATATGCAAATTATTAAATATACACAACCTTGAAGTGCACGAAGACTTCTAAACCGGTTTTTGATTGACATAATCTAATATTAATTAAAGAAATTTTCTAGGAAAAACTGTCTTTTTTCTTAGTTTTAATTTTTTACAAGCTCATCTTTTTTCAAACTTTAAAGCTAAATTTAGATACTAATTTGGAATTCGCAGCTTAGATCCTTTTGATAGAACGTGTATCAAGTTTGATACATTGTGATTTGTGAAAAAAATGTGGGTTACGTCCTTTTTCCTTTCACAGTCAACATGGATGCCTTTAAAAAAGTACATAATTTAGGACTCTATTCAACAAAAAGCAAAATGATTGAGACCAGTGGAGGATTAAGCACTTGAGAGGCCCCAGGCGCAATAAAATTTGGAGGCCCTCTTTTTCGAATAGTATTAAAACGTCAGAAAATAATTCCATGTAAAATAATAAAAATACATAATATGAACTATTTTTGAGGCCCCCAAGATTCGGAGGCCCCAAGCGAGCACCTCGCGCGCTTATAGGGTAATCCGCCATTGATTGAGACAGACGGAAACTTATTGAAATGTTATTTATTTATATTATAAACGCAGAAACTAGGTATCGCTTTACCGGTATTACCGAATCCAAGATCCCGGTTTAAATGATATTTTTCAATATCACTATTTATTTGCATTTTCAAAACCAAGAATTAACCAAAACCGAAATTTGAACGCAACATCTATTTTAATAAAATTGTTCGCGAAAAATTTCAATATTTTAAATCTGTCAAGAGTTGTATCAATATTGACAGGTTTCGGAATGGATGACTCTTTGGTGTATATATATTTTTATTATTTATAATATATTTTTTAATGACAGCATTTTATATGAAATATTGAAAGACCAAGTTTAATTTACTCGCCCGGAATTGAGATAATTGGTCGTATTATTTTTGTAATGCCCTGTATTGATATATTCGACCTGAGTAACAATCCCTAACATAAACCCAGAAGAGAAATAGATTCCAAATTACAGCATATCCGACCCCTCACTGCAATTTTTCGTAAGAAAGAAAAAAGCAGAACTTTTATTCATGTTTTAACATTTTTGTGTAATGCTTTTCATATAAACATGTTTTCACTAACTGCTATTGACCCTCCAAGGACGAGCGTGACCATATGGTCACAGTAAACACCGTTGTCTATTGATCCCACTATTCACCCTTTTTCTACCTGAATATCGTTGCTTTCACTCATATTTGGTTATGAAGGGTACATACTTCAGTTAGTCATCAGTCGCGGGGACAGAAACGGCCACCAAAAGCACATGCGATTTTTTGAATTTCCGTTTTTTCAAAACATCAAATTATTTGCAGTTCTTTTGCTAATACATTTTTATTGAAATTATGTTGATCAAAAGAGGTCAAATTGTAAATATTTTAAAAAAATTCACGTTTAGCTATATTTCAACCCCGAATGTTTGCGTGCCCATACAGTCACTTTTGTCCTTATTACTGTCCGTACACAATATTACACGGTAATAAAAGGATGAGCATGACCGTATAGTCATGCGGGGTTTCTATGTGAGTTTAAGTTTTTTTTTAAATTTTCGTTAGGATTAAAAGTTATCCGTGACTTCAATATGGCTTAAAAAATATTTTTTATATCGTAAAAAAGCTCTCGTCTCTGGAGGGTTAATAGGGGATGGCGAGATTCACCCCCTAACCTCCTCAAATACGGCCTCGAACTATCCCAATATGTTTACCACACATAGTAAACAATGAAGTCATCATTGCGATGGGGGTTGAAATGAGTTCATCTATCCTTCCAGCAGATTTAATGTTTTTCAGCATCATTATCTACCCGTATAAAAGTTACATTTTTGTTTATTACAAAAATGTTTTGTGCGTGATTATTGCCTCGTTCGAATCGAGGAAATTTATCGCCGACATGTTCCTAAATAATTATTTTCTAAATTATTAAATAAAGCAATCATTATTGTAAAAAAATAATTATTAAGGTCAAGTCGTGCACTCAGGTACAATACTGCATTTTAAATTACACATTATAAATGTAAAAATTGCAATTAATATGCACGTATTAGTTCTAAATTCATACAATAATCTTGCACGGGTGTTCGTCTTCTCAGATAATTCATTACTACTATAACACACTGATTTGTCCTGTTTATACATATTCAATAATAATAAATAAATAAGGTATCTGAAAACAAAACGGCAGTCTCCATGTTTTATTGACAACGAATTAGACGTTTCATCGTGTAGAGCTGGCAATTCCATATATGTATTTATAAAGTAAGTTAAACTAAACAAAAGGTTTTAACATATCATTTTTTGAACAAAAATTGATTATAGGTGTTAAACATTTTAATTTTGTGAAGTCACTAATACTGTAATATGTAAATTATTTTCATTGTTAATTGTTGCTTACACTTTTTATTTCAATTTAATTTTGTATAAATAGCACCGTTTATATATTTTTCTTATCAGTTGACTAATGCCTTTCCACCAAGTATTGACAATGAACACCCTAAAAGTGAAAAATTGAGTTTGTAACAAAAGCGGAAGTTTACATAGTCTTGTAATAGGAAACACGGCAGTTATTCAAAGGAGTTCACAAAATAATGTCAATTATATTAGAATAACAAAATATTGTTCAAGATATCAGAATATTTAACATTATTTTTTTCAGACGTTTTATATAAGAAAAAAAACGTTATTAATGACTTAATGAATGAACATTTTAGGGTAATGAAAATTCCTGCATTTGTTTTTCTTTCTGTTCAAACTTTCAAATATTATATCTTATACCGTGTTTTCTTATTATTTTCAGTATCAAACTATATTTTTTTTTAATGCTTAATGTTGAATCGGTGTGCGGAGAGTTCGTATACTGAAGAGTCTGTGTACTTTATACGCCGCCCTTAAATTCAGGGACGTGACTAGCAGTTGCATATGCAGTACGGGGAAGATGACATAAAATGTTGTTCGGTGCGGTCTCCGAAACGAAAAATTCTCCATCTCATTCATAATTGATAAGACAGATTTCTTGAATATTATTTCAATCCAAAATTGAACACACCCAATAGTGTACTAATTTGTTTGAAGCCGGAAGTGTTTTAATTTAAAGTTATGCGCGTTTCCACAGTCATAGTTATTCTTCTGCTTAAATTTATATTTGGCCTAATATTTCCCAAATGTGCGTCTATCAATTCTTCCATTCCCTCAATTTTTATTGTAGTAGCAAAATTGTTTCCCAATTAAAAATCGGCACGGCCGAAACTGCGCGTGTTTTCGATTCCCTCCGTCCCCCTTCCTATCTGGCCTTGTCTATTGACGGTATAAATACAAAGTACAATTGACAAATCATTCATTGTAAGTTTAAAAGGCTGTTAAATTATACACCGACGAGTATATACGTCACGAGCCGTTGGTCATTTGGTGGGGAATTGTTTTTTGAATACCTTCTCTCAAGTCCGCGTCATTAACACTTTTCATCTTCACACAAAACTCGAAACGGCAGCGATTTACACAGTGTACTAACCGGCTCACCTCAGAACAACATGATTTCGGCAAAGCGTGTAACAGTCTGCATATCAGGTGTTCTCGTTGTTGTGTTCCTTCTCGGGATCGCACACGCAGATGAAAAAGACTGTAAGTATGCACCCGTCAAAATAAATTAAATAATAATATCTTTGCAGCTCTCAATTGCTTCTATATTTCTACCAACAACCAAAATAATATACTATTTTGAGATACCAACAGGTTTATATTGTTTATAATCAAGTAATCAATAACAATTACATGAACAAAAAAAAAACTACAATAATATTTACAAAAACACTTCTTCTCCTAATTATCCAAACGTTTACTTTACATTAGCAGCTGGAAAATAGATTTATTATTTTTTTAAATCGTGGAAATTACTGTATGTGCTATTTTTTAAAAATAAATATTAACCAGCATTTAATAATAATGACAGAAAAGCGATGTTTTTTTAGACATTAAAATTATTTTGCATTGCATTTTTACTGCATAATTATTTATATATTAGAATAGAAATGTATGAGAGATGAATCTATTAATTACCTTTAATGTGGTCGCTGTGAATTCTCGCATTGTAATAAAAAATACAAAACTTTTTGTAATAATTCTAAATTATTTATTATACATATGTCTGAATAATACTCATAATGAGCGGAACCTTTTCTGGTTTATAATAAATAATGTGAAATTATTCAAAACATATTTTATTTTTTCATATAACTTATGAATTCTAACACTTGATTTTGACGTAAAAATACGTTTGTTTCAAGTTCACCTAGAATCTAGATAAAACAAAAAATGAATTAACAATTTCTTTCGTGTGAATAATTATTAATATTGCCCATGTTTTATGATTTTCACGTTATACCAACATATTGTGTATTAAAAATTGTACATACCAACAGAATTTTATAGCACTGTTATACAATATTTAAAAAAACGTTATGCTACACAATTAATAACATCGTATTATTGTTTTAAATTTTAAACAAGTTGACCTAATTGTTTGCGCGAATAAGCACAATAAATTTTGAATGATTTTGTGTTCAATTTAATTAATCTATCTATGACATCATGATAATAGAAAAATATGCCAGGGGGGCAATCATTAACATCAAATAACACAGTTGCTTGCAAGAATTTTCATTCAATTAGAAAATAGTTTGCCTTTGCCGATAATAGTAATATATTCAGATAGATCTTATTCAACAAACACGAAACTAGAATAATACTATACGTTGTAAGGAACCACAACAAAATGTATCTGCGGAATATGATTTATTAAACTAAACATTTCATATTCATACACATATATATATAAAACCTTTTCTGATTATATTGTATTATATAAAATGTCGTCAAATGATAATATTGTATTTTTAAATAAATCTTTATTTATTTACTACATCTTCACCGAAGTAGAAGAAGTTGCAAAGTAAAAATATAGGTGAATACATCAATGGCGGATTATCCCATAAGCGCAAGAAGCGCGCACTTGGGGCCTCCAAATCTTGGGGGCCTCAAAGATAGCATACATTATTTTAACCATTATATTTTTATTTCAGTTATAAATATTTTTTACTATTCTACGAAGAGATTTGCAGCACTTTAATGTAATTCGAAAAGCAGGGCCTCCAAAATTGATTGCGCCTGGGGCCTCCAAAGTGCTTAATTAGCCACTGGAATACATAATTATTAAATATCAATTCTTTGTCAGGAATAACTCAGTTGATGCATTTATAGTATCAGTTTAACACAGCTAGTATTTTTTATCGGTATTTATTATTTTCCCTGCCTATTTTTTAAAAAAAATTGTTTGTGTCATATTGGAATACACCCAAGTATATTTTGACAATTATATTATAATATGTAACATAAAATATCGAGACTGGATGGCTTAATCGTAAAAGCTTAATTTTTTCATTTGCTGTATATACAATTTGTTACTTGTCAACTTCTGCCATTACGATGACGATATTTAAAAAAAAAAGTTTAATTGAATCGTTATTTGATTATAAGTTATAACATAATGGAATATAGTCAGATGATATTTTTTATCATTGTAACTAAACATCAGTTGTGCAAGAGTTGCAATAATAGCGATTATTAAAAATATGTCGTTCCTAAAATGCTTATCAACGGTGTTATTTGCAATTGTAATTAATACACATGTTATTAAATGTAATTCGCAGTGGCATGCCCAACAAGAGGGGTGATATGAGTAATCTTTCCAAACCCTAGAATTAATATAAACATGGCATACACTTAGCTCATGTCAATAAGCAGCGTGTTTATTTTTGTCATTCTACCAACAATCTTTCACGTAAAATTCTGCTTCAGATCAACCGTTTTCACCTGTTACATTTGTTAGAAACCTACAAATTACTTAATGTTGAATAATATAGTTGTGCTGATAACATTTAATATATCGCTTCATAAGTATTAACGTAATATCTCACATAAAACAATTGTGCAAGCGATACACATGTGAAATGAACAAATAAAATATGATTTTGAAAATCGTGAACTCCTATTAGTTCCTTTTTGTAAAAAATACACATTTGTATGAATTAAAGGACTGGTTTCTGGGTTGATAATTCTCGCGATGAGTGAAATCAGTCCTGCTTATTATAAAAATGTGGAAATAGTAACATAATTAAATATTATATTTGAATCATCGAGTTGTAAAAACCATTCTTGACGTTTTCTTGACGAACGCTATGTTTTTCATCTAGTAGGCGGTGAGAACTTTAAATTACATCCTATCCGGTGAGGAAATCATTTAGAAAATTTTCAAAAACCACTTCTTTTAAGAAAAAAGTGAAAACATGTTATCAGCACATAAATTCAATGATTATATAACATTTACTAACGCATATAAAGTCAATGCCAAAAAATATTGCATTCAATGTAGAATTAAGGTTGGTTTGCAAACAGGTGCACAACAGTTTTTTGTCATTTAGTCAAAACTTGAAAAAACTCCCAGAGAGCTTTTTGCAACTCGATTCATTTATTATGAAGCGCATTTTGATAATTGGTAAAGGATGCATCTTTAATGAACCTACAGTATTTGGATCCAGATTGTACAAATATTCTGAAAATAATTCTTGCCGCTCAAGACTCGCTGTAATAAAATAATAAATGCACGAATTCAGAAACAAACACCATTTGTACATCAACTAATAATACATATTAAAAAAATATATTTTTGCACAGTAATTATGATTAGCAAATTGTTATATTCGTGCTACGACTATTTTTATAAAACATATTGAGGGAGGATTTATGGTAACTGAGTACTGACCCTCAACATCATGTTTACATTAATTTATCTCTCATTCAATACGGTGGGAGTAACTCGTGAATGTGAATTCAATGTTTTAGGTATAAATATACTATCCTTTCTGAATGAGAAATTCCACATTAATCGATTGAAGTAGTGATGTAAGAAAATTAGCAATTAACCCCATTGACTATGACAACAAATAGCAATTATACGTAGATCGATTCTCGGCTCCGAGATATGAGTTCGTTTTTTTGTCAAATGTAATCCACGTTTCTCGTGTTTATACTGTAATTATTTAGTGTTACCACAATATAATTCACGGATTATCGAAAACCACCATATATACAATTTGAGCAAAGATTTATATCTCTGTAATAAATTATATTATTCTGTCATCTCGATATCTAATGGATCGAAATTCGATGTGTCGCAGGATAGATTTGTTAAAATTGCAACGATTCGTAAAAAACACAATTCAAATTTTTGGTTATTTACAATCATGAATTCATTATTAAATTCAATATTCCTGTTGACACTTAAGTTTACTCATTTTATATGAACGATTATTTAAGATTGTTGTACATTTTATAAATCAGTAATAAAGCACACTTTAATTGAAACATTCGACATGTTCTTTTTATTATATTTGACTATTATCAACATTAAGTGTTTGAATAAAATTTCAAAATGAAAGAAAGCGATTTATACGCAACATTTGAACCATTCTAAACATATATTATGCATTGAGACGAAAAATAAATGAAGTGTGTAAGTTATTTTAAGTTGCCTTTATCTGTATCTTTATTAAGTATACTGTTTATTTACGATCGTAGAACTTTATATAAAGCAGAAAAAGACGATGAGAACATTTACTTTGAAATATGTATAAATTGATTCTTATCGCAATTACATATCGACTGTGGAAAGGAAAAAGGACGTAACCCACACATTGTAAATTTTTCAGGAGGCACAAAAAAGTGTTTTGATGATTTTGGACCATATACAAATTATGAAATATACACAAACTTGAAGTGCACGGACACTTTTAAAATGGTGTTTAATTGATGATATCTAATATTAATTTAATACATTTTCTAGGAAAAACCTTTTTTTTCAGTCTTTATTCTTGGTTTCAATTTGTACAGGTCCATCTTTTTTCAAACTTGAAAGCTAAATTTAGATACTATTTCGGCATTTTCAGGTTACATCCTTTTGGTGGAACGTGTATCAAGTTGGAAATATTGTGATTATCGAAAAAAATGTGTTTCTAAAAAACTGTGGATTACGTCCTTTTTCCTTTCCACAGTCGATATTATGAAAATAGTAAAACAATTTGGGAAATCTTTTGATAAACTATCCAACCCGATTTGTGCTTAACCTTTTTTTCATTCGCTATTCCAGGTTTTAATTCAGAAATAAATATGTTAGGTTAGTTTCTTTGCTGAATAGAAAAGATTTAACTTTCTCTAGATAATATTTATTTTTTCTTACGTCGATTTTATACGGCTTTAAAGTAAATTTAATAAACAAGTAAACTACAAAAATACTTTATATATTTTTAGAAGGCCAGATAATGCACCATGGCTTAGTTATAATAATATAAGGCTTTGAAAAGAGCAATAAAATAAAAGCAGTCTTTAATTAATTAATACCTCACGTCATTCTTTTTTTTTCTAGGTTATACTTCTCATCTCCAACATAATTCAAATATTAAATGTAGACAGTATTATTTTATAAACACAGTGACGTGTTTATAAAAGTGATTCCAAAACAAATATTATTGTGCAGCATATAGTTTCTCAACCTTTTTGAGCCCGTGGCTCCCATGCCCGTAGTTATTAGTATTTCTAGACTCAAAGCACTATTATTTCGGAATCTCGGGATTGATGACTGGAAAAAAGTGAGAAATTGAAAGATTTAAAAATATTTTTTCTCGCTGGTCGATTTTAAAAGCCTAATAATTTACGGATTTCCCAGAATGAAAAATGTGGAACTTTTTTTTAGTTCATTTATTTAGGAATGCCATGACCCCCCAAAACTGTGCTGTGGCTCCAATAAAATTATATTATCTCTGTCTCCCTTGAAACACGCTGTGGTGTAGAATATTTGTTAATAAAATAACGCAACATCACTCCCATTTTTTAAATCGGTTGCATGGTCACTGATAATGTAAAGGTATAGTGCAAAAATGATATTATATTCCATAAATATTTATCTGTTATCATAATTTGTATTTGTCACGGGCGCGAGCATTTGTGTGTATTGGGCTTACCAGTATCCACCAACAGTATTAAAACATAATATTGTAATTACGTGTGAAAGTTTTTACCTGTATAGACTGTTATCGTTCACTCATGTGTGTAAATGCAAAATGGCTTTGTCTGGTAGCGTTCGATACACTTTTGGTGAAATTGCGCAATACCTACCAATGACAAAACATCAACACGAAGATAAACTTGTTAAAATATACTATTGCTCAAATTACAACACAAATAAAACATTTTCAATGTATTACCAAAAATATTCCGTCTTATAATATACAGATATATTAAATACGTGATTTTGAGCCCATTTAAAGTCGCATCATATCAAAATGTCACAATAATTAAACGTTTGAATACCGCGCAAATAAATTATCAATATGTCCCAGAGATACTGCGTGTTTTTGAGAAAAATAATTTTGCCTAAATATACACTTGAATTCGATATTTTAAAAACCTATATTGGCTCAGTTTAGATGGAACTACACATATTCATAAAAATATTGCTTATATTCTATTAGAATACCAAGTATTTGATTTTTTAAATGTATTGGACATCCGTGTTCGCTTGCATATGTTCCGGACACCCGTGTCCGCTTGGTATTCAAGTGGATAAATAATTTACAAATATTGTATTATATTCCCATCGCAATATATTAAACAAATAAAAGCCTGTGTTGCCCGTAGCCGCTTTTCTTCAGTCCCTGTATGGACGTCATACGATGATAAAGTAAAATTTAAAAAACACAGTTCAAAATGACACAACAACAATTATTTATTGTTTTAAATAAAAATGGCAGTATTTGGCATTGCAGCTGACGCCAATTTGACATTCACTTAACAAATATAATTAAGATTAAAAAAAAATACATAATACATACACATTTGAAGACAGACAAAAAATATTTTTAACATAATTTGAATTTAATTAATTGAATTGACTTTAAAACAATCTAAAAATAATACATAACCTTATTATAAGAAGTAACTAGTATTTCCAACTGTACATTGCTTTGCCAGTACATCGACGACTTAAACTTCTTGTGAAATATTTACGAAAATGTAATGTGTCTTTTTATACACTTTTTATATATGCAAGGCTGTCGAACATAATCTACAATAAATATTAATTAATAAGTTCAAGCTATGGTACGAAAAAATATATACTCCCTTTTGTCTTGTTATCTGTGTTGATGTATGTATCTATTAACCAGATTCAGATAACATTGTCTCATTTTGGATCAATAAAACATTGTTTTCCATACAATCTCATTGTTTCAATAATATTTGCTAACTATAAGGCATGGATACACAGATTATCCTACAAGCAAATGAGGCGCGCGCTAGGGGCTTCCTATTTTTAGGTCTCAGAAAAGCTTATATAATTTAACCCATATACTTTTGATTCAGATTTTTATATTTTTTTACTATTTTAGTTGGAATTTTTGGACGTTTTCATTTTATCCGTAAAACAGGACCTCCAAATTGTATTGCGCCTGGGTCCTACCATGTGCTTAATCCGCCACTCTGCATACACAAACGAATTTGCTTAGTTCACTTTTCGCTTCAGTATCGTAAGGCCACTGGTGGCCGCTATATACGAACGGCGTGAATACCGTAAGGCCACTGAAGACCACAAATGTAAATTGAAAATATTAAACTATATATATAATTGTATAAGTAAACTTTTAATATTCATAAATTCAGTCCTATTTTTAAAACTATTCAAAAAATATTAAAAACATGCGGTATGTGAGTGGATGTTTCTTAGCTTAAAACATCGCGGTACTGAGAAGGTTAATGTTAAGGTGTGTTAACACGGCTAAATACCTCATCTTACATGGATACATTTGTATATTTACGTATTCGGTAATTTCCAAAACTGCATTCGGTTAACTTTTTACAATTTAAAATGCAATTCTAATTATATTTTCGTCTATAGAAGTTAAAGTCACAAATGAAATGTTTGTGTTCATAAATTTCACCAGTAAACTAGTTGCTGAATATGTTCCTAAATTTAATAGTTAAAAATAAATTAAGGTCAGTAGGCATATGCGAACGTCGTACTACATCAACATAATATGAATTGGTCTATCTGAGGCTTCTATTAATAAAAAAAGTTAATGGGAATTACTAGTTTGTCAATATTGATAAATACTATCACGGGATAAAGTAATGTGGAAATCAAATACATCTACAAGCAACGCTCATTATGAAATATTCAATTTTATATTAACACTCAGAATATGGGATAAGAATTCGGGAATTGGGTTTGTACAGTTACGAAACTAAGCAACATAAATAAATTCATAAAAATGTTCACTACCGTAAAGAGAATAAGCAAGTATTTTTTGTGTATCAATACAATTTATTCGTTATAATGATTTTTTTGGGTCATACAAATTTATATGTTTTTAAATGAGTTTCTATAGACGAAGAGTGATTCCAGTTAGCTTGAAATTAGTTTGTAAATTTATGATTATTTAAAATACATTTTTTCCAAACTGCAGTGCTCTCAATATTCTCTGGATTTATTGACAGACGGAATCAACAGTTTTGATTTTTATTTTAATCTCAAACGACCATTTTTTTCACTTTTAAAATATGAATGTAATAAGAAAATTAACACAGTCAGAATAATTTTCGTGTTTTAGAGAATCGTCAATTACTAGATATATGTTATGAATCAATGAGCATGTTAGATTTTCGAAGATCAAAAAACTATTCGAAATAAAAAAATAAAATAATACCATAAATTAATTTTATAACATACTAGCCGGTTCCCGGCAAGCGTTGCAATGCCACTCAAAGAAAGAAAGTGTTTTTTGAAGTGCATGTTTTCTTTTTCTGTCTGTTTGACGTTTGACGTTTGACGTTTGCTGCCGATTGTCTGTGGTACGACACCTACTGAAAGTTAATTGTACTATAACCTTCGCGCAAGTGCAAGTATACGTTGTCAAAATGAACTGTATGGCATTGATTTTTATATATAAGACATACTGCAAATTAATTTTACTATGCATATAAAGTTCCCGGAAGTGCAAGCAAAAAGTTTGTCGAAGTTTTATTGCAATCGGATGAGCGGTGTGGCAAATTACGAACAAACAAACATTAATTTTTATATATTAGATTTAAGTTGATTTAAGTTAAGGAACATAATGTTTTTTATACAACCATACATATAACAATAAATCAATCATTAGATTGTTAATCTAATAAAATTTATCATTATTTAACCACGCTTTTTTAATAATTAGAGATTTATTTAATTGTGTTTGGTGCTATTTTCAACAAATCATTTATGTATTTAATTTAAGATTTCGACTGAAGTTGCTTGGTGGAATTTCAATATTTAATTTAAATCGTTCAAATTATGTACATTCACACAAGTTTTCTTACTAAAAACCCGGGTTTCGCCTTTCGGCATCTTCAGGCGTTCTAGTGCACGGATGAACTTGAACTGACGTTTAGTAAATAAATGTATCGTTTTTTATAATAAATAAATGCATCACTAAGCTTAATGCCATTGCTGGCGAAATGGATTCACCCATGGGAATGCCTACACATTTGAATGGTGAGTAATTTCAAGAATTATATTTATTTTTTTTGCTGAAAAAAATTATATTTACTTACATATAGGATATGTATAAGAGTGGGGAATTCGGCAGATTTACCTGGTCATTCAAAATTGGTAAACTATTTAACTGTGCCCTATTCTGGAAAACTTTTCAAAGTAAATATGTGTTTGGGTACATTTATTTATTATATAAACACGATGCTAATTTAGAATTATTTTCATTTTGATTTTGTACACTTCCATAAAATTCTTGGTCGAACACGACCCGGGTTTCGCCTCTCGGCATCTTCCGGTGCTTATCAGTGCGCGAATGCACTCGAACTAACTGTTAGTTCTAACTGTTGTTTAAATTATTATTGAATTTCCATCAAGCACCTTTAGTCGAAATTTTTAATTGTATAAAAACGATGCGTTTATTTACTAAACGTCAGTTCAAGTTCATCCGTGCAATTGAACGCTTGAAGATGCCGAAAGGCGAAACCCGGGTAGTTAGTGACAAAACTTGTGTGAATGTACATAAATTGAACGATTCACATGTATTTATTGTTCTCTCTGAACTTATTTGCCAATTATCACTGTTGCATCGTAGTTTTCTATTTGAAATTTCTGCTTAATAATTATTATGGAAGATAGTCTAAAGGAAATTTCGTAAAAATAGATAACTTTGCATGAAAATTCGGGTATTCATTTAACTTTATCGCCGTTCATTAGTAAATAGCTTGTTTTCAAATATGTTAATTTATATACAAATTATGGCTGCTTATACTGAATAATACTAATATCTAGGTGGTATCTATTCATAAAATATTTCCTGTTACATATAAATATTTATAGTTCTGATAAAAAAAGTGTGTTATAATATATTACGGAAAGTGTACGTTTGACAATTCAAAATATTGGCCTCGCACTGTAATATCAAATATTTAAATATTTAGAAA
The DNA here is from genome assembly GCA_030503985.1 of Himalopsyche tibetana. Classification (NCBI taxonomy): domain Eukaryota; kingdom Metazoa; phylum Arthropoda; class Insecta; order Trichoptera; family Rhyacophilidae; genus Himalopsyche; species Himalopsyche tibetana. The sequence goes on from JAPJYX010000004.1 coordinate 31,046,174, forward strand.
CATCGAGTGCATACAAAATAATTCGTTTATGTATTGAAGTATTATTGATGGCTGTGCCTTGCCTCTAATCTAAGGCGACTAAATATATATTTTAATACGTGTGAAAAGAAAATAGAAAAGGGGATTATTATTATACATATAAGCTTAAATGCTGCCGGTACTTCTTTACGGTAGCGAATCATAGCACCTGAGGAAGACTCTTAAAAACCGTATACTTAGGTTCTAGAACAGATGCTTGCGTTGGATAATGGTGGTGAGGTGGTTTGATTTTGTGAGGAATTCGGAGAAACGTGCAAGACAGCGCTCCGTCACGTCAGTGGTTATAGAGAGACGTTGGAACTGGCTGGGTCACGTGCTGCGGATGTCTCCGGAAAGCCTCAATCTCGCCCGCCTCTTCTTTCGACCGGTGGGATTCCGGCGCCCCGGACGTCCGTCGGGTACTATCCATAGGATGTACTCGGCGGAACTGAGGGATGCTGGCATGTTGTGGGAGGAAGCAAAGCAATTGGCTGGAGACAGGGAAACATGGAGGCTTGGAAACCATTAGCAGTTTATTCATATCTTAGAACTCTTTTGAATGTAATGTAGCGGGTATCTAAGCACTCACGGGTCCGTAGACTGTCTCTGTGAAAAGAACGGGTTTTCGCATTTATTTAACTGCCGCGTTTTGTCACTTGTATTCATCAAATTCGTCGGATCACTTTAAACACTTTTCTATACTTTAAAATACGTTGATCGGTGGTCACTCAAAAGAAGACAAGGCTTTCGTGATGAATCATAGATTGACCAACCGAGTGACAAGCAATTCTTGTAAAAGAAACTTCTGCTGAGATACCTCTATTAGCAAGCCATATGCTTCGCATTGGGAACGGACATAGATTAGACAAAAAAGCTTTAGTTATGTTTGACAAGAAGTGAATTTCGGCACGTTTTTTTTCAAGCATTATGAACATAACTTATTACATATTTTTATTTGATAGACACTTTGTTATCTGATTATTTTTTATGATCTGACCAAAAACCACATTCTTATTTACGGTAACCGGATAAAACAGAACATGAAAAAACAAAACATCACAAAACGTTGAAATTGTCGTAAATACACGTAAATATTCGACGATTATAATAGTCACCATTGACTGATAAAGTAAAGCGCACGTTATAACATACTGCTCTGAAATTATTACCTGTATGATATTCAATTGATCTATAATATTTTTCCAATAAATAGTTAAGAAGAAACAGGTATTATTCAACTAAAAATTGAATGTGTTCTGAATTGTCTATGTTCTATGTTCTCATGTTCTGTTTTATCATGTTCTGTTTATTCATGGAACCCTTATTTACACAACTATCTTTGACATTGTGAATAATGATATTTACAGTCATTTTGCATTATTAACTTCTTTTTTTGACTTGTAATAGCTAAAAGTATTGTCGAGTCTATGGTATAGTGGTCAACGTCATTGGCTTCCTTACCGGATTTCACGGGATCGAATTCCAGAACGAACAGCAATGTTTGTTATGTCTAAGAATTCCTCCCCACCATTCCAATCCTAAAATAATGGGATGTAGCGAGAGTGATTAACCAACCGCTGGTTCTTTTCAACCCCATCCTTTCTATCCCTACTATTGTATTTTAAAAAAAGAGATTGAGTGACTGAGTAGTAGTAAACAGTTGTGTAAAAACTCCTGTTGAGATACCTACATTAGGAGGCCATATGCTCCTCATTAAGAGCGTACATGGATAAAAAAAATAGTTTAAAAATTGGGGGTGCGAATTTCCATTAAAAACTACTCTCTGTTTTCTACGTGTCATCGATAATAATGTATGAGTGAGTTAGAGGTCTGTTTTTCGAATTAGCAACACTTTTTCCCGATATATCCAATTTGACAGCTGGCAGTTGATTTGAGCTCAGTTTGGTTTGCCATCTCAAGAATTGAAGTCGATTTTTATCATCGTGTGTGTCGTACGTTCGGTGAATGGGCCGAAAACAAGATTACTATTGATCCTCATTTTCATTACAAGATTTTGTTCACCAATCTTGTTCAAAAATCAGCAGCTGTCAGCTGACAAACTGGATATATCGGGAAAAAGTGTTGCTAATTCGAAAAACAAACTTCTCAATTCGTACACACATTCGCTTGTTTTATATTGTAACATACATCATTATTACATACTTATCTTAATTGTCTAATTAATATTCGAAATGTTACTGTGATAATCGTATCGCTTTATTTATAGGAATTATCAATATTTATTGCATCATGTTGAGTTGTATAAATATCTGTGATTTAAACTAATTGCATACCTCTATCTTATGACATCTCTTTATTGAATTAATTCTTGTTAGTTCACTTACAGTGTAGCAGAATAAATACATATTTAGTTTTCTTGTAATTTATAGCGCACACAGAATACATTATAATTGTAATATATTATAAAATAAGTTAGCAACTACAATACTAAGTAATCGCCATATTGATTCACATAAATCTTAGCATTTATATGTTTTATTATTGACTATTATTAATCGCTATTAACTATATCCGAAGAGACTTGTATTGGTTTATCATTGCAAGAAATCATTTTCAACTGAACGCTGTTGGATACAAAGTGAATTATTGTTGTATCTTTCAGATACCATCGAAAGATTGAATTTGTTTATAATTCAGCCAGCTTAACAGAACTAATATTAAGTGTAAAACGAACACAAATACACGATTAAATAAATTGCATCAGTATTCGAGCTAAGTATAATATTTACAACAATGATTCACGTTATAAATTACATCAAAATAAAGCCTATACATTTAGTTATAAAATATTGTTTTAGATTCCAATATTATTATTGATCATATATTGGCGAAATAACATGTTGCACTTGCGTAAAATGATATATTTTTTAGGTTGACCCGTTGCTGTATTTATTATGCATTATGTACTTTCCCTTGGCTGCTTTTGGCGCACCGTTTTCTGGCGATTCGATACCAATATTAATTTTCTCTTTATAACTACTTCTTGCTGGCCGCACTTTGGTGTTGAATATAAATACACATAAGACTAACACTGATTATTACATAATTTCAGCAACTATAATAAAGTTATCTTCAGAATCTGTATCCGTTGAAATTAAAGTTTTTGGCACTGCTGTATGGATAATTTTGTTGCACATTTTGAGCGATTGCTTAAATCAATGATTTCTAACCATTTGCCCGCGAGTGTTACTTCTTATGTTAACGAATAAAAATTAATTTAACCGTATTGTTAATTTTAAATCGTTAAAGTTTAATAGATTATTTACAGCTGTGTAGCTGTCGATATTAATTGACTGTTGGCTTATGTTTGAATTGATTCTAAAAAGTATACTTCTTGGCGTCACGTTTTTTCCGATACATACAAGATAACGAATTAATAATTATAAATATCATTTGATTTAGCCTAACATGTTTATTGATATTAAAAATAACAACTATATTTTTTTACAAAACCATTGCAAAAAAAAAATGTGCTTGCCACTCCATTAACAGCAATAAATAAGCTCGTAATCAGAATCCAGTGAGATAATTTCCAGATATCATGATAATATTTATCAATTAAACCCCGTAATTCACATTTTAGAGTTAGTTGTTAATAATTCACATATAATACAGTTGAATATAAATCAATTTCTGTGTAAAATAAAATGTACATGTACACAAATCGTTAAGCATGACGCAATTCACATCATAACATATTATGTATATGCGATAAAACCTAATACTGTGCGTCTGCTTTAAAAAAATACTTCATTATTTAGCAGCCAGCGATGTATTAAATAATTTGAATTTGTATAATATCTGTATTTTAAACATAAGATTATTATGCTATTTTCTTTTAAGTCTGGTTCTCGTCTTTAAATCAGGGGTGGGCTGGGGGGGGGGGCTCACAGGGTCTAGCGCGAGCCCCATTTTAAATCGGACCTAAGCCGGCGACTCCCTTGTTAAATAAAGAAAAGAATATTCTCATATCCATGCATTATAGTTAAATTAAAGAACGCAGTGATGTACATATTGTGTTTTCGGCATGTATATTATTTACGACTGTTTAAGAATGACATTTGAAACATGTAATTGGGGCTAAAAGAATATAAATTTGAATGTATTGGCAAACCACCACTGCTTTAAGGTATTTCAAAAAACTGTCATAGTTTTTACTGGTGTTTCCACATGTACACTATTTCATATAACCCCTATTCGATTGATAGAATGATTTTGTTTTTTCCTTCATTGCTCAAGTCTTCAATAAAATGGAACGATGTTAACGTTATGTTTCAAATTAGGCAAATCACTTGATCTAACAACATTATCTGCATATTCTTTTCATATCTTAATTCATACAAAATTTACTATTCTTAAAAACACCATCCTAAATTTATTCATATTTTCCAGATGCTGAAATAGATGCAATCCGCAATGAAAAAGAATGCATTCATCAAGGTGGAATCTGCGTCATTGAAAAAGATTGCCCAGAAGGATTACACACTGCAGTCAAGGGTCTATGTCCCAAGCAACGGGACAATGGCGTGGAGTGCTGTTACGGAAGTACTTACTTTTTTGTGAAAACATCGAAACCAAAATCCAATAAAAAAAAAACAACGAACGATTAGATATCTTGTTGAATGTTGAATATTAAAATACTACAAATTATGCTTGCGGCTGATTTTTTTTTGTTATTTGTGAGGGCTCAGAAAACAACGGCCGCAGATTTCATAATTATAAAATTTTGTCAAAACAAATGAAACAGCATTAAACGTCTGAAAAAAGTAAAGTTAATAAGTAGTAGTTTAGTAGTTAAGTTAAGTTAAGTTAAGTTAGTAGTTAAGTTAAGAAGTTAAGTAGTTAAGTTAAGTTAAGTAGTTAAGTTAAGTTAAAGTTAATAAGTAGTAGTATATAAATTATCTTGCTATTCTAATATGGTTTACATTGTTTTGTGAAATACATTAAAACACTGCCGTGTTTGCTATATAGGACTATGTCAACTACTGCGTTTGTTAACAAGTCGATTAAATCGAAGTAGAAAGGTTATTAAAAAAAAAAACAACTTACTACTATTGGCGAAATTCCAGCTCTGCGCGATAACATAATATCTAACATCATTTACGTTGTTTCCAGAGCCCTCATTTAAAAGCCGTGTTTTTTTTTAATTATTTCCAATGTTAAATATTTCAGTTGAGTGTTTAATGAGAATCGATCGTTTATTTGTCACCCAGGATTTGCATTATTAACGTAGGCATACGTTTTTAACGTTTTTGTGAACAAGTTATAATGCCTCACAGTATGCATCCCCCTAGAAACACGTTGCTTACTTGAGAAATAGTCAAATACAACTGCCCTTTTTACGCCACTGTCTGTAGTATTGTTTCATGAATTATTATAGGGGGTATTGAAAACAACTAAAAAACACTACCGATTGGTAATAGTCACGGAGAAAATGATTTTTCCAAAAACCATTCATCATGAGAATTAAATATTGTTTATGATTACGTATGCTTAATTTATTTAACTTCTTTTTTTATTTAGTCGTGAAAACAGGGCGTCAATTTTCGGAATTGATAATGAACATGTTGTCTAACAGGAATGATGAATTAGTGGCACGCCACTAGGTGATGACGATATAATGTTTTGTTATTATGATGCAGTATTAAATTGATAGGAACTATTCCATATTTGACCATTGATCTGGTTTGAGCACAAGGACAAACCACGAAGAGCTTCACTGGCAGTTTAATATTGCATAATAAAACATTGTCAATTTTAATAGATGTAACCTTCACCCGAGAAAAGCGGCCATTTTAATTGACACTATAAATGTCTAATGACAATACATATGTTGACATAGCCCAACATGATGGCATATTTTTCTCACTTCCATTAATCGGATAAATTGACTCCTCAATTTTTTTAAGACTTCAATCGGTTGCATTGGAGCAGTGGAGGTATAAGCGGTTGGGAAACCCCGAAGCATAAAAAATTGGTGGCTCTGTTTTTCGAATAACATAAAAGCGTCGTAAAATTCCATATATTTATTATAAAATAAAAGTAAACAAATGAAATCTGAATATAAAAGATATATTCAATATAACTTATATACAATATAGAAGAAGATATTTGTGAAGCACACAAGATAGGGAATCCCTAATACGCTGATGGAGTATTAGGGTCAGCCACTGCATTGGAAGATTATTTTTTTGAAATACAATACTATTACATCACAAAAATATCTATGAAAAACTGTTTTCCTAATACTAAGCATGATTTTTTTTTTTTTTTTTTTTGTATTTGGTTTTAACGGTTGGTATAATTTAAAAGTAATGATTATATTTTTACAATTTTTTGCTTTGTTCACTGTTGACATTGATTTATTCGTTATTTTGAAACAAACCTGAATCAAAATTAAAACAAGTAAGTTATTAGCATTAGTAATTACAATACGTTATAAAGAGAGTGGGCATGATTAATCAGACATAAAAAACAAAATTCGGTTAATTGATGACATTTGACAGATCGACTACATTTTACAACATTTAAAATTTCCGCAGTAATTTCTTTCAAGTTATACCAACTGTAAAAACCAAATACAAAAATTATATTGTGTATTAGAGACTCTGTATAATTAGCGACTAGATCCTAATAATTTTTGAAAAGAACAACCCCCCTCCCTCCGCAGGACTGAAAAAAATACAAAATGAGACTATTCTATTTTTAATTCCCAATGATAAAATATATTATATTAAATTATATTTTTTGGTTGAATCAGTTTCAGTGAAGGAAAGGCGATGTTCCGGACGAGGAGGAAGCTGCGTGCCGGCCAGCCAGTGCCATAAAGGACCCAAAGCACCTGAAGCCATCGACTGCCAACCTTCAGAAGTCTGTTGTGTCTTTGTTAATTAACAATTCATTTCTTTTATTATTAAAAAGTTTACACTATTCAAAAAAAGTGTGTTGTATTCATTTACAGTACATGAATATTTTTACAAATTTAAGTTAATCCTTGATGTCATGACACAATAAGATTAAGATTTCAACACATGTATAATGCCGACTTCTAAATCTCGCTAGGGGTGTCAATATGTTGGCAAATAAATGAAGAAACAGGCCAAAATATTACTGACACATATTGATTGTTTTCGACTGCAGAATTCCCACATAAATTAGTAGTATATTGTAGCTACTTATACTGATGAGTTTTATTCTATTAATTGTATTGACTTAAAACTATACTTTTTTCAATTTATAAAACTGTGGGGCATATACTTCAAATTTTCTAGATTGCGTTTTGAAAATATATTTTTTATATTCAATACTTCAAATAACAGTAAACGTTGTTTTATAAAGTTAAACTTCTCTCAGTTTATTGTCATTTACATGTAATATAAGTGTTAAAAAATTAATTGCCAGGTGACAATAATTCTTACACATTGCACAGATCCTGATGTCATAATAAAGTATGGAATATCTGCAATCGTAATAATCTTGAATTTGATTGTCCCATTGCCAAAAGATTAGAATTAATGGGAACATTATTTCCGTAATTTCTCGATTATATGACACACGTTTTTTTCCTAGTTTTCTTAATTCATTAGATGATAGTGTGTTATTTTATTTTTTATCATTGGTATATAAAAATAAGAGTTTATCCTATTATCAATGAAATAGGGTAATTGTTATGATTTAGCCTTTCATAAGTAAAACTATTATAATTTGTATTGAAAATCATATTGAATTCATTAGCGAAGGCGATAAAATTATGATACCACACAAGAATCTTGAAAATTCTGTAGCTCAATTGAGTTTACTACATTTTAAAACAGACGTTTCATTTAAACTTTCTTGTTTCTTTTTAAATACAAAGCTATAATTTTACTTTCGATATGTTGTATCGAATATACTTGGATATTTTATTTTGTCCTAAATGATACTAACTAAAATATTCCATTTTTAAATTATAATTATTATAAAAAGTATTATTTTTGTAAGTTGTTGTGCACAATGAAAATATACTTGTTTAATCTAAATAAACAAAAAATGGTGTTGGGTTGAATTCTGTTGTGTTTGGAAAATGTTTATGGTTGCGTTCAAGGATTTAAAATAAATCACTGATCTCACTATGCCACTACTAATAGTCATTCTGTAAAAACCAAAGTAATTCACATCCCTAAATATTTTGCATATGTGCTTATATTTTAGATTAAGATAATAATTGTACACATAATATATAGGTCAAGATTCTTTATTTGTTCTTATGAAACCAAAATATTTTATAAAATTCAGTAGATATTATCCCAAAATTAATTTTACATGCCTTTTAGAATTGCCCATATGATATGAATTCTAAGGGAAGAGGTCTAAATAATGCGACGAATTATTGTAACCATGGAGAGGAAGTAGTAAAAAATGTAACATATTTTTGTCAAAGATAAAAGATTTTACTATGATAAAATGTGTCAATGAGTGATACAAAAAAAACTCCAAAATAATATAAAATCATAATTAAAAATGTCTGCTTTAGTAGTGTGTCAATCTTGCTAACAGATATTTCTCAAATTATTAACATACATAGTGTATAATTCAATGAATTTAACATACTTCCTTTAAATCAACATCAATGTAAATCTATTGTTGGCATTTCATTTTTTAGTATGTTAAGTTGTATGGTAATACAAGTTAGTACTTAAACGTGTTTGATAAAACATTATTTAGTATTTAGACAGTTTTACGTATTTTCATAATCTTTTCCATCAAGGATTACTGGTAAATAATACCATAATTGTGTTCTAATTGGCATTTTAATAAATTACTGGATGACTGCTGCAATGGCTTTTAATTGTGAACGAGGCCATTGCCAATTGTTTGAGAAAATGTATACCCAAAATTATAAGTAAAATAGCCTTGGTAACAGCAAATTTGCTGTATGTTTCATAATGTAGCAATTCTGATTAAAATGGTTGTAGTTTTAATGGCGAATTTTAGAATGAGATAATAACATCAATATATACAAATAAAGTGAGTAATATCTAAAAAAAAAAAAATTGTTGTGTTGTGAAATGTATAGTTAAATGGCTTAAGATGATTCAATATTATGTATTCGCAGCGCTCTAGCCTATTTAAATCAATATAACTTATGTATGAGTTATAAAATGAATGTGTCAAAAACTTACCAAATATTATGACAACATTAATGAAATAGTGTATATATTTATTATTTCAATAAAATTATTATTTTCGATAAAATTTTCATTTCTAAGCCTAAGTTGAATAAGGTCTTTCCGGTTGACAAGCAGTGGATAGTAAAGATATCAAAAACGGAGAGAATTAATCAATTTGTGAATAAATTTTACTAAAAATTGACTATAGGAAGATAAAAACATCAATAATACAATAAGGTCGAAACATCAACCCACTCTTCTTTGACCATTTTCGCTCAATATGTGGAGCATGTTTTCATCTCCCGCCAATTGCTTTGCTTCCTCCCATGATATGCCAGCACCCCTCAGTTATGCCGAGTACATCCTATGGATAGTACCCGACGGACGTCCGGGGCGCCGTATTCCCACCAGTTGAAAGAAGAGGTGGACAGGATTGAGGCTTTCCGGAGGCATCCGCAGCACGTGACATAGCCAGTTCCAACGTCTCTCTATAACCACTGACGTGACGGGACGCTGTCTTGTACGTTTCTCCGAATTCCTCACAAAATCAAACCACCTCACACCCATTATCCGACACCATCATCTGTTCTCAAAGCTCAGTATACGATTTTTCTGAGTCTTCGTCAGGTGCCATGATTCGCTACCATAAAGCAGTACCATAAACAGTAAGGGTTGGAATCATGTACGCTAGGACACCACCTTTTTTTTGGACCCCTCCCATTACCAACTGATAACTTTTCAAGTTTTGAATTTATTTATTTTTTGAAAATTTTTATGTATTTTTAAAATATAAATGAACGAATGGTGAAAAAATAGTCGCTAAAAATTTTCTTTGTTTATTTTTTACAGAGCTCGAAAAAACACCCGAAATTCGTGGCTCTAGACTAGAATACCCCCGAAATTGCTCCGGTCTTGTACATGTCTTTTTCATATTTTTAAAATTTAGCATTACAGCTTATGCCAATGCGCCAAATATTTTAAAGTTGAATGATCTTATGAGAAAAATTCGATGATAATTTTACTGTAAGTCAATCGAGGTAAATTGACATCACAAACAGCCACGTCAAGCAAATTCTATGAGAATTAGATTTTCACACAAATTCTTTAAGTAGTCAGAAAATAAAAAAGAATCTCCTGCAAATATTTCAGTTTTTGGAAGGCGAAAACTTGGAGAAAACACCATATTTCCTGGGCTTTGTAGCAACGTCTGCCATAAAACATTATCTCCGAGAAAGCACGGCAATCTTGAAAAAGAATCAAGGACACGATATATATATATGTTTTACTAAGTCAACTGTGAGAAATGGTGCCCCGTGATCCAATTCAAAATTTTAAAAACTGCTAATTTGGGGACTACCTGTATTGAGAAAAGAAACAATAATAATTATGTATCAAAACATAAATAAATCAAAGAAAATAGTGGTAGTAAGAGTTAATCTGAATTTACTTATGACATTTAATCTGCTTAATATGTCCATGAAATTTGCGACTCTGTTGTGTTCCTGACAATTATAATGCCATGCCAATACTATATCCCCTGACAAATTAGTCTTGACATATCAATTATGCAAACAAAAAATCATCACTGCTTTCCATAGCTGTACTTCCATTTAAAAATGTAAAAACAGATATTATTTTTGTTTATTGTTTCAAATTAAAAGGACAGTATATGGTATCACAGCTGACGTCAATTCGCCATGCACTTGATAGCTAACTAACAAAAGAGAATTCCAAGGCTCCACATAGTCTGTAGACCCCCTACATTACAATGGAAAATTAATTTATTTCATCAGATGGTCACAACTTTTTCGATAAATGACAATAGTTTCATTTGCCATTCTTTAACAATTGAATTTTAGAGCCAAATGCTATCATGCAAATGTCTTGCTTTGTATTGTCTGTAGTCAACAGTAGGTAGTAGACCACAGGGATCCGCCTTATCGCCATTATTGTATAACCTTTACACTCACGATATTCCGTTACCAGACTACATACTTAGAAGCAACGAAACAATCGTTGCACAATATGCCCACGACACAGCCATCCTAGCCAGATTGCTTAACAGGAACAGAGCCACCACGCTCGTGAAAAAAGCAAGCACGGACATATCCGCCTGGTGCTCCGACTGGAGGATCCAAATCTACCCGGACCAACTTCTCCCAGCACAGTGACAATATATCAAATGATAAAAAATGGTCTTATATAGGAATTAATGTTTTATGTTTTCTTGCTCTAACCAATGTTTCTGTAATAATTTGTTTTCATTATAAAGAAAGCCTTTTAAACTGAGTGTTTTCAGTATTTAATCCTTGATTAATAGTAAAAACTATTTATTGAGGATTTTACTCTCGACAAATCTCACTTTTACTGTGTCTTAAGGAATGTCTTAAAAACTATCAATGTATAGAATAATCATGTCTGTTCCAACATGCCGAATATTCGGTTATCTTAAAGAATAGCGTCGTATACCATAGCTAAGTACCATAAATTATCCGGAGACCGGTTCGCATTCCTGATATTTGCGAACGAGATTATTATTATTATTAATATTACAAAATCAGCATACTACAATGCATACTCCACTAAAGTCCGCATTGAGTGTGTTAAGATACGATTGAATATACATTTATTTTTTTCATTTATCCTGACAGTAATCAAAGATCATAACACTTCTTAGATTTGTATAATTAATTAAAACAGATAATTCACAAACGATTTCTGTGTTGGCGGCAATTTCGATTAAACGTCAAATGCTTCACGATGCTATTCTTTAAGATAACCGAATATTCTATTAATTATTATAAGAAAACGTTAGTTTTCGATTGAAATTTTTGAACAAAAAGACGTATGAATGAATGTAACAAAGGAGGATTTAATAAAACATAACAATCAAGCTTTTCAACATAACCATTTATTGGCTACTAATTAGGTACATTTTTTTTTCATTCAATAAATGAATCAATATTTTATCTCAATTTACAAATAAATCTATTTTTAATATTCGACACTGTTGACTATAATTCATAACCAATTGATTGTTTTATTCATTGATTGACCAATTGATTGTTTATGGTAAAAAATAAATAAAATTATTTTAATACAGCTTAGCAAATTTATCAGTATTTACATATATATTATATCTAAATATTTAATAAATTGAACATATAATTCATTATAAGTACAACACAGCACATCTCATTTTGGCAAATTTATAGAGAATAAACAGAAATTTAAAGCTAAAACACAATTTCTTTTTCCTTATTACATCCTTTATCCTTGTGTTACAAGGAAATAATGAAATTGTGAAACGTGCTCAAATAATCGAAGATTTCCATAACTTTATCCCTTTGAGGAGTGAGTTAATTTTGACTTGGTTAATTTTTTTCTTATATTTTGATTATTTATACCATATGCACGATTTTAAAAACATGAGTTTATGGATATTTGCCCGTGGCCCACCAAAACTGTGCTGTGGCATTATTTTTTCTCTGTGCCCCCCTTGGACAACATGATGTGTCCTCCCGGTTGAGAAACACTGATTTATACTATTACTACAAACACAAATATAAAAACATTTTAATGATTATGTATCAATCTGGGAAGAATATTAATTATTATTTCAAGAGATAAATACTTTTTTTAAAATTATAAAACGCATTGTTAAAAGTGTAAGGTAAACTAATTCATTTTAAATTACGTTTCAGAAGCTATTACTTTGAATTTTATAACAATTCATAAAAATAATATGACTGCCAAAAATCTTAGATATATAAACACATATTTTTAAACATATGTAAAGAAATAATGACAATTTAATAAAAACCATGAGAATGACAATTGATATTTGACTACACAACATTTGGACACACATACGCGGTCATACTCCTCAAAGGGTTAAAGTAAGGCATTTAACTAAACAAATTCAAACAGCATCTTGAGGTGCACAATGTTTTACTTCAAATGAAAAAAAAAAACTAGAATGCATAAAAACGGGAACAGACATTTAAGAAAAATAGAATCAGTAAAGGAATATGGAAAAAATGCAATTTTGTAGATATCAAACTGAAAATTCTTGATTCAACTGACTAAAAACAGTTATGCTTAGATGCGCTAAATGCTATAAACAAAATAACATAGTAACTTAAGGCTCCCTTTTCCGTATTTTTAGAATATTTATATCATAAAAAAAAAAAAAACATAAACAACATTTTTTAAAATTGTTTGACAACTATAATAAGTGGAATACTAAGAATACTCTTTTTGCAGTTTTGTTTGTGTGAAATTTGCGCTAGACCTGTAAATGAATTTTAAAAGAATCTTTCAACGACTATTATATTCAATATATATACAAACATAACTTTCATGCATTTGATTTCATTCATTTTAGATATTTTACGAGGTGGCCGGAGTGTTTTGGTCTTTCTTCCTTTTATTTAGGTGAACAAATGTATATCTAACTGTGACTTACACTAGTCGATTGTGAGTCTGAAAGAAAAGAAATACAGTGTTAGTATCAAAATATTTTTTAAGTAATAGTCAATGTAGAGCATAATGACTCATAATAGAGTTTATCTCAACAAATTATTTTCTACAACAAATGCTTGGTTACTCATTTGCTAAACGTCACTTTTTCAAAGAGATTATGGATAGAAGGATATAGCTAGGACAGAACTAGAGGTTAGCAAATCCCTCTCACTAAATCCATTTTTAGAATCAGATGGGTGAGAGGGAATTTTGTGGAAGTTCATTTTAATATAAAATTTAAAATAACTTTGATTATTCCACGAATTGTGTTACTAACTGTGACACGTGTTTCGCCTCTTTTAGAGAGATCTTCAGACTTACTATTGCAAAGTTTGCTTAAGTAATGAACCAAGATTGATTCTTACATTTTTAAATTATGAAATTACAAAATGGGGTTTGGGTTTTTTTTTTCCTTTTAAGGGAAGCAAGGAAGGGGTTATAGAATCGAAACAAAGCAAACAAATATAATCATACTACTTATGACGTTAAACATTACAAACTATTAAACTAACGAGCTGCAATCAATCAGATAGGTTGGTGATTACTCTATTAATTGGAAACAATGTAAGTAATGGCGAACAATCTGTCCTATTATTTAATAATATTTCTTTTTTGCATGCATTTTAATGCATCATTACTTACGCAAACTTTGCGATAGTAAGTCTGAAGATGCCTCTGAAAGAGACGAAACACGTGTCACAGTTAGTAACACAATACGTGGAATAGTTATTTTAAATTTTATATTTAAATATTTAGTTACATATTCTAGATATGTAGTAATGTGGTGAAGAAAATGCTTATTATTATAAGTATGGCTGTTATATCATCCTAGAGCAGTGTTTTTCAACCTTTTTACATCCGCAGACCGATAAAAATTGGAAAAATATTTCGCACATATTTTTATACAGCTAGTTACGACTATTCAGACATACAACAGAGAAATTTCTCTCAATTTTTTTATAAAATAATATTTGGCTGCAGGCGACCGATATAAATGCCATAATTGGATGTGTATATAGCTGAATATATTTAATTTTAATCCTATCTATTGGATTTATTTTTTCAAAATTCAAATATTTTTTTATTTGTATGAAATTCTATGTTTGACAGTTTCGACTTACATCCAAGGTTGGTGTAACACAGTGATGCACAACCTTGACCTTCTAGCGGGCCGCATAAAACGAATTATCGTGAGTTCGGGCCACAAAGAAAAAAATAATTTAAAGTACGCTCAATCCTTTTTTGTACAGAACAAATGAACGTTCCATGTAAAACCGCCTTAAAATCGTGTAAAAAAGATTAAGTGACTTTAGATAAATGAGCAATAGTATCCATTATATTATTTTGACCGTGTTATTTCGAAAATAAATAAGCCATGCAAAAAAAGGATTACGACTATATGCTTATTAAAATTCGTTTCGTTGTGAAATATTTATGTTTCATTTATATGTAATTCATAAGTTAATGCGTTCCTGGTCTTTGTTAATTTTTAACAATTTTTTTTTAATTTGACATAATATTTGTAAGTCTTTTTTTATGAACCGATTTATTCTATTTCCTTTACTGAAGAAAAAGCTTGCTTACATTTATTAAATAAATGTTTTACGTGAAAAAATATGTTTGAGAAAAAGATTTAAGGGCCGCCACAAAAATCAAAAAGGGCCGCATGCGGCCCGTGGGCCGCGGTTTGTGCATCACTGGTGTAACGGAACCAATTGTAAGTCAAGAATTGACTATAAAACTGTACATATTAGCTTAGGACAAAATATTCAAAAAGTAACAATTGAAAAACATCAAGTCAATGAATGTTGCATAGAATTTTATTTATGAAAGCTAATATAACTACTTATTTTTGTTAGTGGAATATCTGTTGCTTTTTTGTTATCAAATTTTCTGATCATCAGTACATTTGAATAATAACATGAAAGTGAATTTAAGCTGGCAAGATTTTAAAACGTAAACGAAAGATTTGAAAGAAAATTATAAGAATTGCATACTTTTATTAGGCAGGATCAGGGCTTCATTGTCTACGATGGTATGCGTAAATATTTGACCACGGAAGGAGTATTTCACTGTGAGATGTTTATCTTCACCTATGCACGTGTCATAAAATCCAGGAAGTTGTGCCTAAAACAATAAAGATTATATATTACATTATTATATTACGTAGCCTACAAATTTGTAACAATGAATGTTTATTAAAAATTGAACTCCTCCACTATTAAGCCTACGGACTAATCGATTCTTTCAACAAGAACCTGTCAACAAATCTTCTTCTAAACCACGAATTAAGAAATTCGGTTGGGTCTATAAACGGACTAGTACTCAAATAATCATTCGCTCTTTTCAAGAAAAGAATAGCAAGTCAATGAAAACATCATAAGCTTTCATGGTTTTTTGACACAAATTCATTCGATTATTTTCGCTATTATTTTCGCTAACGATTCGGTCTAGTCCTCCACGCTAGCGGTTTAAGAACTTAACCCTTGCAACAGCTGTTGAATTTATTTAAAAATAATATGCATAAACTAAGCTAATTTAAAATGTTAAGCCATTATTGGGTTCATTAATAAATGCCACTATTACAATAATTCTTAGATATTAAAAAAAACTATTTATTTTCCACGAGAAAACATAGGGAAGCATCGACGCGTCACTGGCGTATAGAGTCAATAAGCGTTTGACGCAACGGTGAGTCGTTGGCATTCTAGTGGTTAAGTAGGTGTAAAAAAAATTAAACCCTTCACTTTCTTAACAAAAAAGACAAAATATTTGTGATTATTTATTCAAAGCAATTATTATATTCTACGCCATGACTGTACTTTGTAAATAAATACCTAGTGAATATTATAACTTCTTCATTGGAGGTCTTAGATCCTGGTCAATCTTCAAAGTTTTTCTATAGAAATATTTCTTAATATTTAGAAGTACAGTTCTTTTTTCAGTTTTATCAACATACCTTGGAAGAGCCTTGGAGAATCAACTTAGAATTCTTTGTTAGGCATTGTACAGGCACTGTTACATCAATTACATTTACAGCCATAGGAACAGCTTCCTCACTTTCTTCATCATATAAATGGTGATGGAAGTATCCTGAAAAATTTTAACAAAAATACCTATATGTAATAAAAAGTTACTTCCACATGTGTTTTACTATCGTCTTACCTCATTTCTTAGATTCTTCCCAGATTAATACGGTGAGAACAAAATGAAAGTATTATTTTTATATGATTAAGAAATAGGCGGCTAACCCATGTTTTCTTCCCAAAAAATCAGTATACATAATGCGTTGTAAGATTCAATCAAATGCTTCTATCAGGAAGACATTAAACCTATGTAATATTTCTTCGAGGAATATTGCAACGTCGACTAAATGCAGTGTGATTTACAATTTACTAATTTAAAAAAACAAAGCGTTACCTAGTGGTAGTTTTCCATATAAAGCTTTAACTATTAACAGCCCGTTGACTCTCTCTTCCTCAGTTTTAATTCGATTATACATTTCTTGCATAAGATCCACTGCCCATCGAGCTTCTCTGTGCATTTCTTGAATCCTAGATACAAACAATTTTAAAGATTTAATTCACTAAACAAATTCATTACTTAACCTTTAAAGGAGTATGGACATACATGTAAGTTGGCGCTATTTTTCTGTAAATGAGTATAAAACTAGTTTAAACTCAACACAGGAGTGTCTGTCTGTAAGCATATATATGCTCTAAGTATGAATTACATAAATTCATTGGGAAAAAGTCACAAAATTGTCATGTTAAGAAAAGGGAGTCAATTAAAGTAAGGTCTGTATAAAACTATTCACTCCTCTAAAGGTTAATATGTAAACCAGATTACTCCACTTGGAAAATTAATGAAAACTAGTATCTATTTATTTACAAAGAAAAGATTTTATTTTTAATATCAATATTGCTTGGTTCTCAAAAAAGAATTACTTCAGTTGAAATCACAGTTTCACCGTTGAGAATATTAATTGTGTCATGTTCTCCATAAGACAACAAACTAAATGTCAAAACATCAACTATAAATTATGAAGAAACTATTTACAACCGCTTATTCGATGAAAATATTCCACGTAAAATAATATAGAACTATAGTCCTCTTATGATGCTGGAGTATCAACCAAGTACAAGATTTATAAATTTTAAAAAATATACAAAGAATTATCTAATATTACATATATGCTGAATAAATAAGTTAGGAGACATCATCGTTAAGCCAGTGTGTTGACATACTAAAGAAATACATCAAATGTAATGATTGTAAACTAAGAATAAAGTCTGAATAATCGCACATAGCCAAGATGCGATTTTTTACATTAAACATGGGTTTCATTTTTTCATTTTTCTATAATTCACAAATTGGTAATAAAAATTAGTATTCATATCATGGACTTGACAACTGCCATCTGGCACGGTATGAATTTCGCATTGATTTTTTCCTGTTTATTTTCATCTATTCTTTACGGAAAATGCCCACACTTTGTAGAAAATTCCAATAAGATTTTTTCTTCAGCACTTTAGTATCGAAACATCGAAAATAGGATCAAGGAGTGACAGGGTACAAAGTGACACCAGACAAATTCGTGTAATATTTGCATTGGATTTATTAAGATATCATTGAAGATTACGATAAATATCAGCTCGATATTATTGGTATTTAACGAATAGTTGAAATAAGAAGAATTTTGCAATGTGAATGCACCCCATAGGAACTCGACCAATTTCAAGCTGTTTTTACAGGCAGACCGTTCGTTCGATTAAATTACGATTTTACAGCGACATTACAAAGTGATTTTGTTGCTGCTTGCTTTAGGATGCATGCCAGTTTTTGCTACATTACGTGGGCTACAGCACATTAATAGTAATATGTAAATATACTATACATAACATAAATGTAAGTAGACAAAAATACAAATGTATTCAAATTACTCTTTCTTTTATGTAAATTTTTGCAAACAATGTTTAACCCTTCCTTTACTATGCAAAAAAAAGCACAAGCTCCTGAGCCGTGTATCCGTTACACATCAGGCAAACGGGAGTGAATCATGGCAATAATATAACACTACTACAGCAGTACTACATATAATTGTCATGATTCACTCCCGTTTGCCTGATGTGTAACGACTACACAGCTCAGGAGCTTGTGCTTTTTTTGCATAGTAAGGGAAGGGTTAAAAAAGAATCTGATGAATATATTTTTGGGCCTCACATAAAATCTGAATAGGCCGCAGGTTGTGTATCGCTGCTCTATAGTATAAAAGTATCATACAAGTGTTGCTATACGAATAAAGGATTATTGATTAGAACTCACCCATAACTACTAATAAAACCCAATTGTTTTATAACAAAAACAGTTTGTATGCAAGTTTGAGAAAGAAAAAAAAACTTTTATGTGTAAGAGTAATCCTAAAGGCACTTGAAAATTGAAAAAATACATCTGATTAACCCTCCAAGGACGAACGTGACCATATGGTCACAGTAAACACCGTTGTCTATTGATCCCACTTTTCATCCTTTATCTACCTGAATATCGTTGCTTTCACTCGTATTTGGTTGAGAAGGGTACAAACTTCAGTTACGTCATCAGCCACAGGGACAGAAACGGCCACCACGCATGTGCATAAACGTATCGTTTTTTTTGATGAACTTTTTGAAACTGTTAGTTATTTTTTTATTAAAACATCAAATTATTTACAGTTATTTTGCTAATATTTTTGTATTGACATTATGTTGACCTAAAGAGATCAAATTGTAAATATTGCATTTTTAAAAAATTCACGTTTAGCTATATTTCAACCCCGAATGTTTGCCTGCCCATACGGTCACGCTCATCCATACTACTGTCCGTACACAATATTACACGATAATAAAAAGATGAGCATGATCATTTAGTCATGCGGAGTTTCTATACAACGACTTATTTTATAATTTTTGTTAGGAATAAAAGTTATCCGTACTTCAATGATTTAAAAAAAATCTTTTGTATCGAAAAAAGCTCTCATCTCTGGAGGGTTAAGTTATTCTACTAATTTAGAGGTGAACATCCGAGTATTGATACACGTTGAAAATAATTTGTTTCAATACTAAAAAAATTGAGGCAAAAAAAGATTTATCTATTGTATATTAAAACTATAATAACCTGGATTTATTGCTTTCTTGCGTTCGTTCTTGTTCCCTTATTTGTTTATCTCGAATAATTGGATCAATAATAAGCTTTTTAATAGTCAACCATGAGACCAGGGGTACAACTGTTGCATAGAAAATAGGAGCAACTAACACCTCTTCACAAATATGGATGGGGAATACGAATGTGTGGGGTCCTCTCGTTAACCTAGAATTGATTTACGAAATATTGATTATTTAAAACAATTATTGTAAATGGCAAGTTTTATTAAAATATTTTTTACCGATCCTTACTTAATTTTTAACATAACACCAGTGGGTACACCGACCATCACAGCACCAGAGAGATTGCTGTGTCGAGATATTCTTTTCTCGGCACCATACTCGACAATAAAACCAAAAGTTCCAAATCTGTAAATAAATGAAAAATATACAAATACAATTAGTTCTTGAGATACATAAAGCAGCACGCATGTTAGGTTTCCGTGAAAGGTGGGATAAGTAATAGAATATTTACTATACATATTATCTTAGAACAATATAAAAGTCCCTGTTTTCTTTTTCTTCTTTAGATAATATGGCTACAATGTAGTAATCGATGATTGAAACCAATTTGAATTGGATTTCACTTTATAACGTGTTTTATAGGATCCACGTGATATTTATTTGCCTGCCGCATGTATTTTGAATCTTGATTTTTGTTATTGTTTTAGAATTTTTTTATACTTTATTTACCATACATTTACGTCATTTGAATTGAAACAAATCGTTTGAAAATAAAATCTCGAAGTAATTACAATTTTTACTAATTAACCTTTAAATTCCCAGCGCATTCGTACGAGACCAGCGATTACGGCGCACTTTGCGATCAGATGACACTGGTCTATAATAATTTTATGAAAAATATAAATACTGCCTCACGTGAATAAGGAATAGTGAAGCATTCAGAGCATTGGCCATTAAAAAATAAAAGCAATTTACGTTTCAAAAAAGGCAAAATTGTTAGATCAATTTATAATTGCGAGAAAAATAAAATTTGGTATACGCGCAAAATTTTCTGATCTTTGTTTTTGATAACGTTTTTAATTGTTGAATTATATAATCTTTTATTTTTTTATGTTATTAATTTTTTTATTATTTAATCAAATGTAAATTTTCAATTTCAGTATTATATGATCTTTTATTTGTTTCTACTACATAAAATACGTAAAAAAAAGTCTTAATAAAAGTGTTGTAAATTTAGAATGAACTTTTTATTTGAGAAGCCTTTTATTTTATCCAAAATAGTTTTAGAGATAATGTTTTTTTAGACATCTCAACGGCGCGCAAAAAAATCGCGAAAAATACTCATGCAGTGAGCGACACCTATTGCTCACGGTGTACAGGTGTTTAAAGGTTAATGGCCAGCATACTATGTTTTGATACATTATAGTGACCATTAACAAGAAGACCAGGTGGTTACTTGTCCATATACACTCTGTAGCTGCAGCACGCCAGGCATATTAAAATAATAAAAAAAATTGTTATGTATAATAAATGTTATTAGGTTTTTTAACTATTCAAGTTGAACGTTTATTGTTTTTTGTAATATATCATAACATCTCTAATAACCTTATTAGGCATTAGGAGCAGTTGACTGCCCAAATAGTTAATCGTAAAAATTGATTTTGAAAATGGTCAGTCACAAAAATAACTATATCACAATTGAAGTCATTACATATTTAATCTAATATCTATAGTTTGTTTATTGTTATTGTAAATCAACGTAGTCCCGTCGCGAAACTAGCTGGTCATTCTAGGGACCAATGGGCAGCGAACGACAAAAATCTGCAATCCCTATATGGACTGCTGGGTATTTAAAGGTTGAAACAATTGTAACCAGCAGTCACCACTGAGTAAGATCTTTCTGTGCTGACATAAATGTATAAATCAATATTTCCTATAAGTTACTTTGTTAAATTCCACCTACTCTTGAAGTTCTCTAATAATACCAAGTAAATGCATATAGTATACATATGCATTTTTTTATAATCCACTCACTTTACACATGCCCGAAGTTTGAGTTCTCCCTGCATCATTTTGCGAGTATAGCTAGCCGATATAAAAGAGTGAGGAACACCAAATTGTAGAGAAAGATTTCCATGATAGCGTTCAGTGTCTCTTACTAACGTTGTGGTCATCGATGAATTTACTCCACCTCTATACGTCAGATATCCGAGAGAGCAATTGTCCAGTTGAATGGCTAGAGCTAAAATCGTTTTGATTACAATCAGAGCACAACTAATTGGGTACTTAGTAGTTAAAAATAACTAGTAATATATGAATGGTAGACATTTCAGTTTAACTTTTATCCGTATAATAAATATGAATACTGAGATATTTCAAAGTTATTTAGGGCATTTCTTACTTGAGAAAAGACTTGGTCGCATACCACGTCCAGAAAATTCCATAATTCCTGCTCCACTAAAGAATATTGATTTTGTTAAGGAACGAAAACCTTTAAAACTAACGACAGGACCATTTCCAACACCGACATCCATTTCTGCCCAACCCTTTTCTGAAGTAATCCTTCTTGAAGATACATTGACTGAACCAGAACCTAAACAACACAAAGATTTGTAATATTTATTATAAAATTCAATGCTTTGTTAATCACATGGTGACATTTTTCATCCCTTCTAGAAATTTGAAAATACAGAGGTGCCGACATTTACAGTGACCACAAAATTACTAGTTCGAAACATATTTCATGCTCATAGGAACTGAAGAATGATGGCATGTCATGAGAGGAAGCAAAGCGATTGGTATGTGACAGGAAATCACGGAGACGCCAAATGTTGGGAGAGCAAATGAGGCCCCAAGAAGAAGAGAATAAGACCATTTACTGAAAATTATGTCATAAATTAATTATAAATAAAATCAGTTACATAATTATACATTGTTTGTGACACTCTTAATTCAAAAGAAAAGTGCTCAAAACTATAGATTTTTTAAATTAAAAATCTGCAACATAAAATAAAATTATTAAACCTATAATCGTAATAATAGATTATTAAATGTGTTCACAATATTTTAATAGAACGAATACCTGTGCCATTCTGAGTGGATAGATTGCACGAAAGAGTGACAGTATCTTTGGGAGTGATTGGAGCTTCGACGGAATGAAAAACGTTGATGCCAGATATTTCTATCGTAGGGAATCCACTTCTATCTCTGTAAAAAAAATTGTATAAAAAATATAAACCATTATCGTGCATGATGTTATCTATTATTTCAATAAAAACAGTAATTGTATTCTTACAAATCTATGTAATCATCTTCAAAACGGCTAAATAAATCCGTTGCGTTTATAGACACCGAAGTAGTTCCTCTAGGATTTGTGCTGCGTAGTAATCTATGCTCTTCTCTTTCCCGTGCTAACCTTAAAGTTAAGAAGAGAAAAAAGTCATTTAAATTAGTGAACACAATTATAAATGATAACATAAAATAAGATTCATGGAAAGGCTGTAACCTTTCATATTCCTCACGAATTTCAAAAGGCGTTTTTGTTCGTTGGACAACTTCCCAACCCTCTGTTTCTAATCCTTTGGTACCTGCAAAGAATTGATAAAAAAAAATACTTCAATAAAGGTAAAAAAAATCATTTGTACGGTTACGATAAAAAAATACTCTCCAGCCATTGTTTTTGGAGTATTTCTAAGGGCAATACGAGAGAATTACATTTCTTAGGTATGTATAATAATAAATAATAATAATTGACGAGTAACTCATGCTTTCATATTGGGTGCACTGACGTGACGGCCATTTTGTATTAAACGTCAAATAATATTCGACGCTCAGGTACTCTTTAACCCATTTTTTTATATTATTTTTAATAAAACAGCATTGCCCGTAAGGAATATGAAAATCATACCTAATGAGTCATATATTGCTCTTTTATGTGGATCTGCGAGGATTTCATAAGCCTTTTTTGTTTTGTTAAAGATGATTTCTGCCCATTTCTTGAGGTTCGCTTCCACATGCTTGTCCGGATGGTATACAAGTGACAACTTTCGATAAGCATTATTTATTTCTTCAATTGTGGCCTATGTACAAAAAAACACAATAGCATGGGATTAAATGACAAATTATAGCGATAATCCTGTATGTGCCCTTATTCAATAATGAAAAGCGATTTTCTACAAAATTATAATTTGTAATTTCCTTTGGAGAAGTTTAAATGTGTAACATACTCGTGGTTTTAATGTAATTAAATAATCAAAGAAATTGAATTCAATTTTTATCCATTGTATTCTGCAAATTTGTTTAATTCAGGTTAAACCACATTTGCTGAAAGCAGTAAAATAACCCTAAACGTGAGTTTTTATTAATACACTATGGCAGTGGCGGCCGGTCACTGTGGCATTGGATCAATGCACCCCTCATATATGCAGGGGCGGTTATGTTTCATGAAATAATATTCAAACATAACATTTATACCATTCACTCATTTTGAATTCTTCATGTATGTATTGTTTATAATAAATATTTTATTATCGATTTCTAAAATATTTAATATACACGATAAAATACACGAAGAATTTAAAATGAATGAATGGTATAAATGTTATGTTTGAATATTATTTCATGAAATATAACCGCTCCTGCATATACAAGGGGTGCATTGATCCAATGCCATATTGACCGGCCGCCACTGCACTATGGATAATAAAACTATGAACTAAATATATTTATAAGAATTAAGAAAAAAGCAAACTTTTAATACGCTTTCATTTAAATATTCAACAATCTCACATATCAGAGAAGTATAATTTTTACGTAGAATAGATACTTCTAGAACGATAATAATGTTCAAGATACAGTTAAACCCCCAATTACACTACCCCTAATTACGCGCTGGCTTGAAATATTCGCCGCAAATCCCCCAATTGCACTGTCGCATTCCATTGTCGTTGCTACGAGACGGTCGATTGTGTGGCGCATAGTCAAATATTGGCTAGCGTCTGTGCATTCAACACGTGCCAGGCTATACATGTATAGCCGGGCGACTGTCTATGTGTTGAATTTTGGCGCACTTTGTATTTTATCACTCAGTAACTAAATATTTCATCAATATTTTTTTTTGCAAAACTAAATCTTAGTTTTGCATTTTTTGCGAAAAAAAATTGTATGAGATTACACTGTCCCGAATTTAGTGTAAATGGGGGTTTTACTGTATATGAATTCATAAAACTGTTTCACTTATTGCCGCCCATTCAAATATTGCAAATTCTAAGTGATAATAAAATATGCAACACAGTCAATATTTCACATAAATAAAAGTAATATTTTCGCGCAATTAGAAGAATAATTCAAATTTCATAATAATTTTAAAAGAAAAACACATATTTTTCAATATAAGCACTGCATTACGCAATTTACTGTTGGCGATTAATAATTAAGTAACTTTCTATTTACTTTCTGACAAAAAAATGGTATGATTAACTTGAAATATTTTTCAGGGCATTTCAACAGTGCATAAAAATCCTGCACATAATTTATGGGTAGGGGCGTGTAGAATAGATAAGTCAGAATAATATATTTAGACTGAAAATGCACCTTCTCAATTCTTGTAATCTTTGACTTAACTGACGACACACGTTGAAAGAGTATATTCTTTATTTGATTGGAATTTCATCTCATTTTCAATGTTTTGTGATTTATTTGACTACACACCCTGGACCCACGATTTATGCTGCAATAATAATCGCATTCAACACAACTTTTTTTTCAAAAAATCTTATTAAGCTATAATAAAGTAAAAAGCGCTAGTGCAGGGAAAGTAAATATCTGAAAAATTAGTTATTAGATAAATTCTAAAACCCAGCAAATTTACGGATTCCGCAAAATTTCTAAATTTTTTGTGCTGCCCGATTTTCAAAACATGTGAGTTTATGGATATTTGCATGTGGGTTCCCAAAACTGTACTGTGATTACCATAAAAGAAATTTTACTCTGTGACCCTCTTGGAACATGCTGTGTGTAATGACATTGACGAATCTACCGAAACAACTGTTTTTTACTCCATCAATTGCTCTAACCGTGATGGCATAGATTACAAAATTAGTTGCTCTCATTTTTAAATTAAAATCTGAGTAGTACTCACTGAGTAATCTCAGTCATATTTAGGGATTGATTTTTTGAATTAATAAAATACAACTGACCAACTAAAAATTACGGGAAAATAAGTTTTCCTAATGGCATTTGGTAATAAATCTATTTTTCAACAATTTTACTATTCAAACTATGTCCACAAATCGAGTTTGGAATGCTTCAGTAAATGTTGAACAGTTGTGCAATATTATATTTAGACTTTGGTATTTGTATTTTATTAATTTAAATCAAATTCCAAATGTTCGAAATCTTTGGTTTCAATCAGGGCTGTGGAGTTGTGTTAAAAAAAGAAGACTCCGACTCCAGCTTTAAAATAATTAATGACTCTTTTTAAAAAAAATAAAATTTAACTTATATATATGTATACCATCAGATCATCTTATGTCAGCCAAGCATGAAATTTCAACACTATTTTGTGTGAATACACATCATTAAATATATTTTTCAAAAAAAATTCGAGCCGCTCATTTTTCACGACTCCAACTCCACAGCCCTGATTTTAATCGATGACATCATACCATGGCGGTGTGTTTTGTTATCATTCATGGTTGAAAAGGGTGATAAAATATCGCATAAGTTAAACTGGGATGGATTGGGATAATTGCTGACATTGCCAAGGATAAAAAAATTAAGATTATATAAACGCATGAAAATATTTTTTTAAAAATATGATCAAAGAGTTATGAGCTATAAACATCGACTATATCGAATGACACGTATTCCGTGTCCCACAGTGGCAAGGTGTTAAGATATGGATGCTACACACATACATCAGGGATTTTTCGCAGTCACATTGATGTTATTATTAGTAGCAAATAAACAAAAGAGTTTTGTACAAATACGATGTTGTAAAATACAGGATGTACATAAGATAAAAAAAGAAAACACCTTTGTAAGTAAATCGTTAGCCATATAATATCAAGTGTAAGATTCTATTTCCGGCCGTTTCTTTTCCTGGAATGGACGTCAGTAGAGCGTCACATGCCCACAGATGAAATCAAAAGAAGATTTGAAGAAATAGCCTTTAGAAAATTATACGAAATCTTCGCCTCCATTATTCATAATGGCCGGGCGCGGCGCAATAATGAATAATGGAGGCGAAGATTTTGTATAATTTATCAGTGTTATTCTCTTTAATGTGTGGTTTTAACGCGATTTATCAATGCTTCAATAAATATTTTAAATTGTGGCGTAGTTTTCAGTTAGTTTGTTAAGTTTTTCGCCGCAATAGTCGACGTGCTACTACATGACATATTTACCAAAATTTATTTTGTTTTGGTATAAATTAGGCTATATTTGTCTTTCAGCGTGTCATGGGAGTATTTTGGCGAAAAACTTCATAATGTAAATTAAAAACAACGCCATGATTTAAAATCTTTTTTTTTGCGGACTTGATAATCGTGTTGAAATCACATAGTAATATGAATATCACTGATAAATTACGTGAAATACAAAAAAAAATATATCAAAACTATTGTAAAACACTTTTAAGGTGTTCACTGTCAATACTTGGTGGAATGGCATTATAATAAAAATAATAAAATATTTGGTAATTATAGAGTATAGCTCGTCATGGATTATTACGGCGAAAAAATTCACAAACTAAGCTAAAAACAACGCCACGATTTAAAGTTATTTTTTGAGAGCTTTATAATCGCGTTAAAACCACACATTACTACGAAGAACACTGATAAATTATGCGAAATACGAAATATTTTTCAGTACATCGCCTCTGATTTCAATTATGGCGGCCGCCGCGGCGGCCGCCATAATGGAAATCAGAGGCGATGTACTGAAAAATATTTCGTATTTCGCATAATTTATCAGTGTTCTTCGTAGTAATGTGTGGTTTTAACGCGATTATAAAGCTCTCAAAAAATAACTTTAAATCGTGGCGTTGTTTTTAGCTTAGTTTTTGAAGTTTATCGCTGTAATAATCCATGACGAGCTATACTCTACTTTTACCAAATATTTTTAGTACTTTTTCCACATAAAATTTATTAGATCATGAGCGAAACCGGTCCTGATCTAATAAATTTTATGTGGAAAAAGTACTAAAAATGTTTTATTATTTTTATTATTGTAAAACACATCACAATTCTGTGTAGTACTTATAAATATCTTTTATATTATTAAATAACAAATATAAATTTATGCATATTAGGTGTATCAATTAGCAATGCTACTATGCTTACACAAATATAATATCGTTAGACTAATTATAAATTATATCATTTACTACCCGTGTTTATTGAGATATCAAAAATTTTGAGGTTATGTATAGATTTTTTTATCTTTACTAGTTCAGATTATCTTACGATATTCCTTTTAAATTAAGTTGTATTTGTTTAAACTTAATTATGCAGACAAAAAGCAATAAGTTAACAAAAATGACGAATGACAGAAACATATTACGAAATTGGGATAGCGAAATATAATAATAATAGCAAACATGTCATCATATAAGAAGAAAACTCAAATATACCCTATAACATGCTATAAAGGCTTTAGTACATGACTTAGATATGATTTAGCAATAAATAATATCAATATATATTTTGGTTACATCTTCATGGGAACGTGTGAAATTATTATATGAAGATAATTTGTAAAAAATATGGAAAATGGATAAATGAATGATTTGTGCTAACCGTCTTTGACACGTTCAGGAATGCATAGTAATCCTCCTCAATCAAAAGCTTTTCTAAATCGTCTTCCATTGCATAGATTTAACTAAGTTTTTACACTTCTTAGTTCGATAATTTTGAGTTTCTTCTCACAGACGGGACTTCAACAGAGTGTTGTCAGAAAATATCATAGACTAATATTGTTTGTCTCTGACTTAATATACTGGAGATAAAATTATATTATTTAGCATAGATATAGCCCTTTATACTTATATGTGATTGTGGCATAGACCAGTATATTAACAAAATTTTATTTTCTATCGACAAATTGTTCAGTTCTTTCATCAGAAATTATTTATTATACACGTCACGCAATGGTGGATTGCCCCATAGCGTGCGCTAAGGGCCTTCGAATCAGAGGCCTCAAAAATGCCATATAGACCATAAAATTTTAAACAACGTAGATTATTTCACGTATTGTGCTACTAACTGTGACACATGTTTTGCCTCTTTTATTTGCATTGGATTTATTGAGGTATAATTGAAGATTACAATAAACATAAGTTAGATATTTTAAATAATATTTAACGGGAAGGTTGCACCATAAGCAATTCACCTAAATTCATCCTTCCTGACATCCAGTAGGGAATGATAGTATGCTTCATACAAAAGCTTTTACCTTTTGACGCGAAATAGCGCCATAGAGTTCTATATTTTTTGCGACCGTTGTCTATGAATTTCGTATACAGAAAGTATCTGTCAAACTGACATTTGATATCGGTTTGGCAGATGAATGTAACTTCGCAAGCTTAGACATGAATTACCGAGTATCACATGAAAATTCATTTGCATCGACATGAAATAAAATGCACAAAAATGCATGGTAAATATTCATTACTAGATGTATTATGCCGCAATTGTGGGGTTATAATGCAAAACGTACTATTTCTGAAAATCGAACTTTCCAGTAGAGCCAAAAAACTATAGCGAATACACAAGCATAATATTATGATTGAATCAATCAAAAATTAAACAGTACATAATTTTAAAATCATTGACCTGCTTAATAAACTTAACATATGGTGAAAAGTTATTTCAATTCGTTATTCTAATGTATTTTTTCCAAAACGCACATTTTCTGGAAATACTACATATTTTTACCTCAGTGAGGCGAAGGTTTCATTTTTTTTGGATTTTCTCGTCACCCCTACAAATATTGGCGTTGTGTTGTAAAATGAAGCAACGCCCACGCTAGCTTTTCCATTTTGAAACGTAAATATTTTTTGTTGTCATTTGAAATGAAAAAAATGTTCTTAATATTGGATTCAATGCACATTTGTAGTAAAATAAATTGACTTTTATTTATTTATTTTATATTTTACAACATTTATTAAATTTACTCTAATATTCAGCCGCCTGTGTGTTCAACATCGTTGGCTTCGAATCCCAGTACAGACAGTTTTATAAATTGATTTATGAAAATATGTTCGTAGGCATGGATGTATGTGATGTTTTAAAATCCAAAGGAATTTGAGAACAATTTTATGGTCATGGGCGTTGAATTATCCTTGTA
Organism: Himalopsyche tibetana; assembly: GCA_030503985.1. Lineage (NCBI taxonomy): Eukaryota > Metazoa > Arthropoda > Insecta > Trichoptera > Rhyacophilidae > Himalopsyche > Himalopsyche tibetana. The sequence goes on from JAPJYX010000004.1 coordinate 31,076,376, forward strand.
TGTATCCTCTTAAATGTTTAAAAAATCTGCAATTGCTGAGCACACTTCATTTGGTCCTCTCCCTGATTCAGTTTCCTGTCATTAATGTAGGTAGGTATAAAATAAAAACATCAGTGGGTGTAAAAAAATGTTTATTTCCTAAAAATCTGGCAATTCGATCATGTTTATCTTGAAGAATTGCCAAAGAAACTAGAAAACACTAACTAAACAAAAATACCAAGAGTCACCAATGAATAATGATTTCATTGAACAACTTAATAGTATCGAAAAGGTTTTAATGTATAAAGCAGTATTTATTAATCATAAAAGTAAACACCATTACAGGGCAAATTTTAAGTTTTGGGGGTCACTTTTTACCTTCACAATCACTCATGGGGCAGTTATTCAAAATGGATAACGGATAACAACACGGACAGGTTGCTTGTAACAAGGTTTTAAAAACCTTCAATAATCTAATAAGAAGTGTTTTAGTTCTACAAATATTACTTTATACCAGGGCTGTGGAGTCGTGTAAAAAAAAAGACGACTCCGACTCCAGCTTAAAAATAATTAACGACTCGGAGGAAATTTTTCAACAATTTCATTTTAACATATATATATGTATACCATCAGATCATCTTTAGTCAGCCAAGCATTCAATGTCTCCGACTCTGGCCAAAATATCTCGGCTCCGACTCCACAGGCCTGCTTTATACGTAGTTGTTAGCTATTTCGAAGTATGACTTCATCAGAAGTGTGTTTAAACTTACATACGCTCAGCTATATATTATATCTACTGGCTAAGAAGAGATAAACAATATATTCTGTCAATCAACATCCTGATTTGTATTGAAAATTATAGTATTTGAGTTTATCCTTTATTATGAGTATGTTATTATTATATTATATATATGAACGAATAGAAGCAAGATCATTTATCCATGACCAGTCCCCATGTGGACATATCAACAGAAGAAGATTGTTTTTTTAACTTCCTTTAGTAAAAAGAAACTTTAATTAACCTAATATTACTAACCGCATTTAAGTCAACAAAACTTTTAGTATGATTTATGCCTGACCATTCCTGTAGAAATGTATGAATCGTCGCTTACGTTGTTCTGCTGATTATGGGGCGATATAGACTCTTATGGGGATCCGTTGGGCCCTGTTTAAAATACTGTATAGGTATTATTACTATGTACTGGGTCTCGACCTTATAAAAACCAATAGAATGGAGTGAACTAGAATGACGGACTTATTGAATTACACTAAGAGACTTAGATTACGACAGGCATATCAACATATCTCGCCGGTTCACGAATTTTCATACCCCGTTGAATACGGCTATCAGCAAGCTCCGGAAGAAATGCATATCTATAAAAAAATGACAAACGTGGTATGACTGTTAATTCAAAGTCTGGATCAGGATACAATCTAATAATTTCCAATCCACTGTCTGCATAAATGATCAGGTCACAAAAATCTTTTTTGGCAATATACAATTGGCCTTGTATTTGAAACCAATAATTGTGGGTTTTTTTGAGGTGGAGCTTACAATCAACAATATTGACGCAGATATTATCTTCGAGAGCAGCATCATAAATTGTTTTTGTGATAAATTTAGAATGTTTATTCTTACGACACTGCTTCTTCGGCAAAGATGAAGGACGAGTATCTTTTATATCCATGTTTATTTACAGTACTAAAATTACGTCGGAATGTCGGAAACGGGGTCCAAACACTCCAAACGTGATAGGCGAAAGCTTAAATTATGTAAAGTAGGTATGCTGTATTCTAAATGATAGACACAGTACAAGTTATAATTGTTCATATAATGAAAAATAAGTTTGAAAAAAGCAATTTTATATCTTATAAGATAGGTTATAACGTCAATACAAACAATGATCGCGTCTAAAGATGATAGCTAAAAGCTTTAATTTATTATAAATAATATAAAGTGAGTATTTAGTATTCTAAATAATAGACACAGTAGCTATTATTTTGTATAAAATATAAAAATAATGTAGAAAAAGAACATTTTATACCATAACAAACAAGCTGTCAAAAATAAAATAGGTTGTAACGTCGATTCAATCAATGAAAGTAGGAATGTGTGGACAGTGTATTTACCAGTAAGAAGGCATAGAATTAGATATCGTAGTGTGTGTGTGCATCGTGTGTACCTATACGAGTCATACCACCACATACAAGCTATTCCTGCTTGGTAGCAAACAAAAACTACGGAATAATATACTTCATCGTTTCAAACTTATGTTGCCAAACAACCCAAGCAGCGACACCTACCTATTATGACACCTATTAAAATGATCAATTGTGCATTTATTTTCAACGTCGGTAGAAAATTAACGAAAGCTCTTAAAATTATAAAATTTAGACCAAAGATTAGGAAAATGAATTGTTCATAAATCTATACTCGATTTTTTTGTATTTTGTCACTTCTTTTGCTAAAAAACATCGTATAAAATAGTTTTGAAATAAACCGTTTTCAAATCCAAATAAAGTGCTAATTACGTATTTAATCAAACTTTATTGAATGTAGTATTCAAGATTAGTGCTTGAACTATCTTCAGGTTTTTAAATCAGTGATAAAAAACCAGCCGTTACTTTTTTTCTAGATAAAAACGAAAGCTCTTTTGTTTGTTGCTTTTTTAAATAATGAAGTTAATACTCAATTTAAAAATATAAAAATATTTTTCTAGCTACCCTTTCGTTTATTAGCACGAATATAAATACTTTTTACAGTGTAATTTGCGAACAGCTTTAGCGTGACTCTTACCCTTAATGAACGGTTGAAATAAAAAGCAAAAAATTTTGCAATGTAAATGTACCTCGCCTAACACAATAGCAATCTTGCATATTTCTATAGTAAGTATGAGATATTATTCAAACTTAGTCATCTCCATCGAGTATTTACACGATTGTCTTGGATGAAAAAAAAAATTTCTTTCAATGAACAACTGACTCCCTGGTGAAAGCAATTTGAAAAAAAAGCTGATTTACTCAGTTTCATATATGACGAAGATGACCACGCTTGTTTTGTAATGTCACATGTTTTTCCATTTGATATTTGTCAAGTATTTATTTATACTTCTAAGAATACTCACCATTGCACTTAGTATCACCTCGGTTGTGGATTCACATAATAACAACAGGGCTCACACCGTGACAGAAGTGTTAAATGTTTTCGGAATGTCCCAGGACCAATCAATGAAGACATAATATGTGTACAGTCGACCCTCCTATAGCATATTGATAGTGACTCGCATTTGAGGTTAGGTTCTTTCAATTGCATTTTGTGAATTGAACGAAATCAGCAAATCCAACATTTTTAATATAAAATATATATTTTTACATTATTTTGTATCAGTTTTACAGGGAGACTGCTGCATACGTCATAATAAACTTCTCTAGAGGGGGTTCACTTTGTACTGCATGGATTTTTTTTTTGAAAATAAGAATCACTCAATGTGACATTAAAAGACAGCACCTCCAGACTAGCCAATCGATTTTAAAATGAATCTTAAAAATGTGATTCACATATACTGCCAGGTTTTTCATTAATCACAAAATGGGTTGGGAAGTATCATTAAAAATAAATATTATGTTTAGGAATTTTTTTATTGAAAAAAATCAGGTATTTTTCCAACACAAAGTAAGAAAATATGACAGATGTAAAAAAAACCACAAGTAAGTGAAACATTGACTGTATATAATATATCATAAAATTTACAGTGAAATTTTAATTGTTTTAAAACAAATATGACATATGAGTTAAGTAAATAAATATATGTTATTGTTAAATACAAATCTGATAGATTGTATTAATTATGTTAAAATATCCAAGTATTTATTTATATAAAAAATATAGAATTGTTAATAACTATTATAAACAAAATCTCATAATTCTTGTAGAACTAGATACTTTGATATTTTAACCAATAACAATGAAGTTCTACCAAGTAAACGACAATTTAATATATTACTTATCCAAACATCAATTTTAAACACTGGAATTATTAAAATGTAAAAACTGGATTGAGCTTTAAAAATACACTTTTTTGCCACTGGTGATAAGAAGAGTTCACTCTTTTGCCAGAATGTAATTTTTAATTAAAATGCAAAAAAATAAAAGATGTGGATAACTTTTTTTATCCAAACTAGATAAGAAGTTACTGGATAACTATTTCGCTATGACACGCTTAATTTTGATTAATTAAAATATCTTTAAAAATCTCAGCAATAAATTATGTTGTAAATTTAAAAAAAAAAAATGATTGAAAATTAATATAGATAAAAAATTAATTTTATACCTTTGTTATTCCGCTGATTGTGACATATGTTTCGCCTCTTTGGGGAGAATTTTCAGACTATTAATTTTAAGGCTAATTAATTATTGATAAACAAACATTGATTTTAATATTTTTGATTCTACTGGATGCAGGGAGGTGGCTAGATACAAACAATAATTAAAATAACACTAGTAATTGTTGTGGCCAGTAGAAAGAAGTTATACCTATGTCCATTTTTATTAAATTATTCAAATGTTAAGAATCAATGTTCACTTAATAATAATTAGTCAGAAGATGCTCCTTAAAGAGTAGAAATATGTGTCACAATAAATAACAAAGTTATCGAATTTAGTTTTATATTAAAAATATTTTTTTATATTGCTGCTGCCAAATCCATTGAAAATATGAACATAGCTTGCTTTCTAGGTTTTGACCCAGACTTTCATTGATTACAATTATCTTGCATTCTATTGAAGATACATTGGCGGATATCGGCTACTACTTTTTATGCCCAAAACATTTCCTTAACATGAATGCAGTGACTACTCTTGCTTTTTTTCCGAGTAAGATTTGAAGAGATCATATGAATGAAAATGGTATGGGCCGAAATTAGTGAAAATACACAATAATCAATAAGACATACCTACTAAATAAATGTATTTTTGTTTCTATCATACATACATATTAACAAATATAAATTATTTCTCCATTATAATTGTTTTCACTGGGTGATATTCCATTTTCATCTAATTATTTCAATTAAAAAATATACACTTTTAAAGATTTTATCACTTTCATTGTTGAAAAATACTCTTAGGCTATATAATTGTCTTAAGTTTCACTGGAAGATGCTATGATAAAATAGCGCATTGAAAATATGAATAATTCTATTAATACATATTTTTTACATATAATAAAAATAGCTGACTACTAAATGTATGAAAAGATTGACGTTAATATAATTATTTCCTTGACAGGTTGACACATTCAAAGAAATATCAGTTTTACTTAATCTGTAAATTGTTACAATCAAAAAAATTTATTAACTCACCACCATTTTCCAGTTTGTTAACTGTATATTTATTTAAACTCATTTACAAATATGGAGTACATAAAACAGATCCCGGTGAAACACTGGATTAAAAATTAATAAAACATTTTGTTTAACAATCATATTATATTAAATATACACATGCAAGTGTTATTAACCATTTGAATGCTGAGAAATTCGAACATGCTTTTAGTAAATTGAAAAAGTTTGCTAAGCACTGTCACGCTTCACACACAAACTTTGAAAAATATCAAACTGTCACGACGATTGGTGGTTGAAACTACTTCTTATATTTAGAAAAGACCAAGTTACCATCGAAGAAGGGTTTTGTCATTATCATTGTTCGTATTTATTTATGCACTTATGTTTTTTGTATATTCCATATTTTTCGGCACAGAGAAATTACGATTTGACAAAATAAGCAGTGTAAGTTATAATGATCAAATTGAATCGAATTAGTGTTAGTGGTTCCTGTGACACTTATATTTCATAATCAAACTCTTTTTGCGTTGAGTGAAATTTCAGATATCTACTAGTAAAAATAACACACTGGATCCAGAAAATATGCAAGGGGGTGGCCATTTAATTTGAAAATTTAGATCCTACATAATAAAATGAGAAATTAATAATTTTATCATGTATTATTTTTAGAGTGCAGGGCCCAAGAGTCTAAAATCTTCTCAGGGGGTTCTCATTTAAATACAACTCAATAACTCTGATTTTATTAGTATTGGAAAAATGATATTTCAACTTTATTTGATGTACATACATCCAAGCCAGTTCCTAACACTGTGCCCACACAGATATATTATTCCGCCTGCTACAATATTTAACATATATTTTTTAATAGTACTATTCTTATCAGCAAACTTATTTTCTATATTAAAAAATGTATCAGTAATCAACTGGTTAATATAAAATATGCACCTGTCTTTTTATTATAATTTTATATAGATATATATATTTTTTGAGATTGGCAGTTTACAGATTAAGCCGATGATATACATACAGATGTATTGAACAGTTCTGCTTTTGATACCAGACGACTCATATGCTCTCAAATTGCAGAATTAAAACTACTTGTTCAAATAGAAAGAATTTTTACTTATGCCGTGGCAAATCAATCGCTGTTAAATTGCAGATTTAAAAATGGAAACAATTATACTGTTACTATTCAAGGATTGTAGACTTAATATCATATTATGAAAAAGTTTTTTCAAATTCATTTTTATGTTATACATGTATCACTTTTTATAGTAGGTTAAAAAAATTTGATATATAGAACAGCAGTCACCAAACTACAGCCCATCAATAACATTCACTCGACCCAGAAAAATGTTGAATGAAAATAAAGAAATATAAAAAAATCATTTCACAGTTCCATATCGATTGTGGAAAGGAAAAAGGAAGTAACCCAGTTTTTCCATAGGTTTTTTTCAATAATCACAATGTATCAAACTTGATACACATTCTATTAAAAGGATGCTAACTGCAAATGCCGAATTAGCGTCCAAGTTTAGCTTTTAAGATTGAAAAAGATGACCTTGTAAAAAATTTATATACATAAATATATATATCGATATACATAAATACAACTTGAAATATCATTTTATGGTTTTGTCAACGTTGGAATAAATTTGTATTGAATTGAGATAAATAACTAAATGATTCACCAATAAGATGAGACAAATAAAAATCATCACTGAAAGAGACATAAATGTTTAAAAACTTTGGCCAGTCATATCTCAAATCTAGTTGTTGCACTGTGGAATTAACCATTGATATAAAGAAAAATTGATTTTATAAAAAAATTCTGTGAATTCAAAATGATTTGTTTAAATTCCAGGTAGTGAACCCAGATGAGTTCTAAAATGTATTGTTAGGAGTGACCAGATGTTAATTAACTCGTAAATTTCTCATTTATCAAAATATTAACAAACTAGTGCTGGCAAAATAGCCACTCGAAAATATTAAGTTGTGTTTTAAATGGGGAAAGAAAGCATCACACAAGAATACTTTTCGTTTGGTCTGTTGTTCTTGGAAAAGTTTGGTGACCACCTCACAGAAAATTGAGAACAATTGTACTTTTCACCGAAAAAGTTTATTTACAATTTGTTGATTATCGTTAAAATAAAAATTGTTTGAAGTTCTAATACTTTGTATGATGATTCTGCTTGATAGAGAAATATTAAAAAATATATAAATTTAAAAAAGTGATTTAATTAATTTTACATTCAAAACATTGAAAATTGTAGATTACCAAGCAGTAGAATTTGTGATATGTAATAGTACAAATATTTGCTTCTTCAAATGTAATATGTTCAAAAGCATTGATGAGCATTTTGATGCAATATTGATAAAATATGGAAAATTTGATTTTTGGAAATAAAAATTAATTTCGTCTATCCTATTATTTACAGTTTATGACACAAGAATACATGAGCACAAATTCAAATATTTACTAGGTAGTTTATATTTGTATAATACATTCCATTATCTGGATGAGCAAGAAATATTAAAAGAAACAAAACCAACTCTGACATTAAAATAATATCTAATTGGAGGTACAAATTGTGAGTAATATAGTAAGATTATGCAAATAACCAAAGAAATTTTTATTATATCGACTGTGGAAAGGAAAAAGGACGTAACCCACAGTTTTTTCAAAAAGGCTTTTTTTCGATAATCACAATGTAATTAAACTTGATACACGTTCTATCAAAAGGATGTAAGCTGCAAATTCCGAATTAGTATCTAAATTTAGCTTTTTAGTTTGAAAAAAGGGTTTTACCTAGAAAATATCTTTGATTAATATTAGAATATGGGAATTAAACACCAGTTTAGAAGTCTCCGTGCACTTCAAGGTTGTGTATATTTCATAATTTGCATATGGCCCAAAATCATCAAAACACGTTTTTGTGCCTCCTGTATAATTTGCCATGTGTGGGTTACGTCCTTTTTCCTTTCCACAGTCGATATGATATACAATGATTAGTTTCAATAAAAAGGATTTTAAATATTACGAGTGGACAAAGGTAAGACATGTTTATTACGTTTAGGGTCTGTTGACATTCACTACAGACGTCACTTACTTAAAACACAAAATTAGGTTGGTTTTTAATATATATTCACTATAATAAACATTACGTTGGTAAAAATTCAATTCGAGATTTAAAATTAGTTAAATAAAAACTGACGATGTTGAACGTATAACTATACAGGAAGCATGTAAATATATATGATGTAGTAAAGGAAAATGCTTTCAGTATTAAATAGATAGCAAGCAGGTGCGACAACACAATGTGAAACATTTAACTCGCTGGACAATTACAACCTCCCGAAATAAAATCAAAATTTGGCAAAATTAAGTGGACCACGTATTACAAAATTTCAATTCAGCCACCTGATTGAGAAAGGTAATTTTGTGTCTTGCATATACAGGGTAACATTAACACATGACACCCATAAACAATTGGGTTAAAAAAATATCATGTCTATTTACACTTAATTTAATTTATCAGTTCATCCTTATTAGAATCACTATTTACTTAGATGAAATAATTTGATTCAAATAGATGCTATGTATAGAATGATCAAATCATAATAAAAAATTAAAAATCAATCAATCCTTAGCTAGTAAAAATCATGCTGTTTTGAATAACAATATATTATGCATAGTTTGAATAACCACCTTCTCGCCGCTTGCACATAGCAATCAATATAAAAGTTTTCAGAGCAATCTCAAACCTCTATATTACGCTATGAAAGGGACCAACAATATCAAGGGCCACAAGTATTGTTTTCAGATACGAGTTCTGTATAAATGCTCGAATAGCCTTTTACATCTTATGGGTGCAACAAAAGACAACAATCACTGTTCCACAAGATGGCAAAAACAAATAATCTAAAAATCATTGGAATGCAAACAATAAAAAGTAAAAATTGTGATGACTATATATTATATCTAATACCAATCATAAATTGGGGAAATTAATATAGATATCTTATATTTTAAAATAACATCAATATCTGTAGTTCAACACTATTATTTTTAATAAATTAACTTTTATGCTGAAAATATATTGATGGGTTTCAGGTACTTACAACTAATATTATTTTAAAAAAAAAGGTGTGATGTGATGCATGTAAAAAAAATATAAACGAAATTAATAAACAAGTTGTCCTCGACTTACAACCAAAAAAAGTTTCTGAGCTTGTATCGCAAGTAAAATTTCATATATAAAAAAATAATCATTAATTTAATAAAATTTCTTATTTTCCGTATTTTTTTTTATCCATTTCCGCTACCTATTCAGAGCATACGACCACCAAACTGTTCTCGCAGATTCTCTATCCTCCACCAATCTTTTTGCTTCCTCCAAGCGTCCCGTAGCTTCACCGAGAACATCCTATGGATGATTGTCAGTAGCCTTCCACGACGCCGGGATCCACATCCGTACTCAGGTAAAAGGCTTTTAAAGTAGATATTAATTTTTCATTGAATTTATTTTACTATTTCCCTGTAGCAAGCAAAGTTTTCCTGAATACGGCGGCTTACAAAAGAATCTTTCATTATCCTAGTCCACTTGTGCCATCCATTTCTTATAATTCAATTTTAGGATGTAAATTTCCTGTGTGGTTGATGCGATGGCAAGTCTCAAATTTGAAGTTTTACTTCAGGGATAAATGAATTAAAAAATCAATCTTCAGAAATAAAATGTGTTATCTACCCTATTTGTTTGAAACAAGTAGTAGTAACATTTCAGTATTATTACTTTGAAGGCTCTTTGTTGTTTCGAGTGGTGGATTATTAATGGTTTCAATTAATATCCAGCGATATGATCCTTATGCCTTGTATCCTAGTATACTTTATAATTAATTACAAATGGAGATACACAGGGGTACTTTGATTTTAGCTTTGTAATCGGCAGTTTCTGGTTTCACAATTATTTAAACAATTTTTATAATTTGCGTATTTTTTGGTTGCTAGTGAAAAATGTCATAAGTCGAGGACTACCTGTATAGCATGTAGGATAACAAAACTGTCATTGTAAAATAATTCAAAAATTATCCATATTTTGATCAATAAAGGTTATTTATTAGTATAGTAAGTAGAAACTTTTAAACGACAGACAATATTAACTGCATTTCCAAATTTTGAAATCATTTGCCATTGTTGAAAATATATTCAGGGATATCAGGTACGTGCAGATAGTTTTAATAAAAAAACTATCGTCATGTGATGCATGTTAATTTATCTATAGAAAAATAGCTTAATATAGCAGTAATTCTATCATAAAGCAAACCCAAGTTTACTCATATTCAGATTTTTTTTTTCTAGTAAAATACTTTTACAAGAAAATTCTAAAATCATTTTCTGTTGACTGTTTTCTTTGAGACAGCAGGATATATACGGAAAGTTCATGTATTCTGCATGTACTTACGGCAATCAAATGGTTAAATAACAACCATGCCTTTTAAAAATAATATCCTTAATATATAAACAGTAACAGATAAATTAAAGGTGCGCAAACAAAATATTATTACCAATTTTAAACATTTTTTATCTTATTAGCAATTATTCTGTTTATGTCTTCGAGTAGTGTGCATGCAGAAACTTAAATAAATGACCACAACTGTGAAAACCAGGGCTGTGGAGTCCAATAAAAAAAAGATGATTCCGACTCCATCTTTTAAATAAAAAATGGCTCCAAAGAACTTTTTTAATAATTTCATTGTAACTTGTCAGATCATCAGATCATCTTCAGATCAGATCATCAGATTCAGATCTTCAGATCATCTTTAGTCTGAGTAGCATGCATTGGTAACACTATGAACTATTGTGGTTTGAATTCACATCATTAGATATTTTTTTTAAAAATGGGTTTGAGTCATAAGATTTTTCCGACTGTGACTCCACAGCCCTGATGAAAACTAGTTAGCTTGAATGCCAAAAGTTAAAAAAAATGGAGTAGAATCGATGAGTGATTATCGCAATAACATATCTAATGATTTCTAAATCAAATTCTGCCTGGTTTAAAAATCATTCAATAATTTATGTGCCTCATTTTTTCTTTGTATGTGAGGATCGTACTGTTCCTGTCAAATTCCTTTCTCGTCACTAACATCATTCTATGCATCTTTATGAACAAAATATTTTTCTGATATCAAACGACATTCTACACATTTAATTTTTAATAACTGTACACTTTTGCATTATTTCAGTTACCAAGAAAAATTCATAATTTTATTCTTAGTGGCAATAATGTGAAGTTTAAGCTATACGATACGTTTGAAATTATTTCATCAAGCAACGGAGATACGTCTTTGTGTAACAGATATATAAAAAAACCTTTTTTATAGACACATTTTTGTGTTAATCACCTATCAATATGCGGATGATAAAACAGTAAAAATAAACAACGTTTATGTACCATGCAAAGAACCGTTCAATAGCTACATATCAGAAACCGGGTGCTACAATATCATATTTCTTTAGCCATTCAGACACTCGGCAAGAATTTCAATGGATACAGCATAACCTCAAGATAATATTTATCTAAATATTTAAAAACTTGAAATGCTCAAAAAGGTATAAATAGTAAATATTATGCAGAGGTTTTTTTTAAATCGTGAAATTTAAACAGAATGAATGTCCCCTATATTAAAACGGTCTGCAGCAGCAGTGACGTTAAAGCCAAGGTTTCGTGAGTCTATCTTCAACATTTTATTTTTCTTTGTCTTCTTGAACTGAAAAAATAGAAATAATAATTACTTATCAAGGTGCGGAAAAATGTGTTTAATATAAAAAAAAAAAAACAAAGCGTTTACAGATGAGCCCCAATTTATCTCTCTCACCGGTCTCGTTTTCCCGCGTTAATCATTATATTTTAATAGTGTTAAAAAATCTTGCATTCATTGTTTCTCTATCTATCATTAAAATATGGTCCCATCACAAATTCTACCTCGATTTACTGCTTAGAAACATGTGTCATGTTGTTCGCGCAATAACCGAGACACGAGAAAAACTGTCTTGTTGTTATTTTGAATACGGAATCAATGTATTTTGGGCAGAATAAATTGTTTAAATACAACATTAAATTTGAACACCATTATAATTTGATCAATACACAAATTTTGACGAGGTTTCATGGTTTTCTATAGAAATCTTACGTGCATGTTCAATATTATTTTACAATATAGTCTATTCGTGGAAGTCACTTTAGAAAAATGCAGCATGTGTAAAATAAGTTGTTACTGATCTCTAGACATTATCTGTTCATAGCCCAGACACACGGCAAAGAATCTGTATAATTACAACACCGTGATATCCATCAAATGTGGGACAAATTTGATCCAAAGTCAGTCGCATGTTATATATAATTGAAAAGAGTTTGTTTGGTAAACTATCTTTGATGTTGGAGGAACTTGAAACTGTGGATTTAAATTACAAATAAATTACCTTAGCGTCTTGGAAATCCATACAACCCATGGAAGGATTGACAGCAGGTGCTGGAACGCACAGGTCATCACTCGGAACAGAGGTAGTATTGAGACGCAAAATTCTTGATCTGCAACATAAAATATTTTACAATTAGTCAAAAGTAAATTTGGCAGAATTGATGGGAAATTTCTTCCTAGGGCAGGCAACCCTATAAATTCTTGCCGGAAATAAAGTGGCGGATAGAGATAAGTAAAGCTTTGAATCCTCATTTCTGGTCATGGTCACTTCGCTGCCAAGCTCTTCCAAATTGGCCAGCTTGGTAATGTCTAGACTAGAACAATCTAGGGAAAATTTTAAGGCATTCAAAGAGTTCACGGCGCCCTATGGAAAGCGAATGGAACTAAATTCATAAAAACTCTTTTTTTGAATTTTCTTTATGTTGCATAACATTCTGCACTGTAGTGCAAGAGTGTCCAACCCTTTTTTGCCCTGGGATCGACTTCTCAATCTTAAGCTTTCTCGCGATCGACTTCTAAAATGATTCTTATATGAATTTATTTAGGGTTTTTCCGCTTCTTCAAAATTAAAAATGTTTATTTTAAATGAGAAATACATATCATTAGATAGGTATGTGCTTAAATAATTCAATTTAGTAGTTCTGTAAATTTTATAGTTAAATTAAATATTTTTTCGAAATTCACGGAAGCTATCGGGATTGACCAAATTTTGCTTTGGGATCGACCGGTCGATCGCGATCTACCGGTTGGACACCCATGCTGTAGTGCAGGGTTTCCCAAACATTTTCTGGAATGGAACCGCAAGTCCGAAAAATATAACAGAACACTTCCAATTTTTTTCAGAACACCTATTCTGGCTCCGCGGAACACTTGTTTTGGGAAACCCTGCTGTAGTGCATGTAACTGAGTCTTAAGGTATTTCTCCTCAGGACATTTTCCTTCCGAAAATATGAGCATGAATAACGTTGCGGAATACATCCTGCAAGAAGAGTGTAAAGCCATTGCGGGTTATGGCGTGCAAAACGTTTAATATCCTAAAGAATTAAAACAAAAATAGGACATTAACTGAGTCTCTGGAATGAAAAAAATGTGGCACAGAAGCATTTGACTACTCAATGTAAATGAAAAAACACAAGATTTAACAAATTTATGAAATAAACATCAGCATATTAAGCAAAATACAGGAAGACTTTTGTATCTGAAAATGGATTCAGCGGTCAATTTGTAGAAATTCATTCTTCTCCGTTATTCCACTTGTGTAACAAGTATAATATCACAAGGTACTGACTACAATCTTTTGAATTATTATCTGAGAAATATCCAAAATATTTTAATAAAACTATATTAATCTTTATATTTTTTTATATCTTGAATTTAATTTTTATTACAAAAATGATTAAAGAAAAATTACCGTTTTTCAATGAATTGTCGAGCAAACTCGGTTGCATCCTTCCCTTCGCCAAGGTAATATTTGATGTACTCCTTTATTTCATCAGGCGCCTCCACATTCATAAGGAAGCCAACAAAGGTAGCAACTGGAAAAAAAGGACATTTATTTTGAGTTGGCTTATAATAAGCTACTTTTATAGAGCTCACTCAATCTTGCATGCATTCTTTACCATCTATATCAGTATCCATTTTAGTCACGGTCAATTTAGCCCAGGAGAAAAATTCTTCTGATGCTTCCGAATTAGCAGCTTTACTAGGTTGGGCAGCAGCCTTAAGAGTGACTTTTTTACTAGCAGCTGGCTTCTGTTCTACGACTTTTGCTGAAATAAAAGAACAAATTGGATGATAAATTTATTTATGTAATATAAATGAATTATACTAGTAACATTATGGTTTTTGAGAATCGGTTAAAAATCTACAAAGTATTCTTTTGAAACAATTGAAGTGTTGTAAATACAGATGAATATTTTTAGCTGACAACATAACATATAATTCTGAGGATTTAAATGGAGCCAGAGTCGATATTGATATAAGTTATAAACTGCTAGCCTGTTGGAGTAAACTGTATATTCTGTTGATAACAGAAACAAATATATTGCAGAAGAAGTGAGATTTTCAACATACTATCAATCTTTGTACTGCGTGTATTTCCAGATGCTTGAGGTTTGTTGTTGTTTAAGTTGGTGGCAGCCTCAACAGTAGTTTTTTTAGCAGTCGATTCCTTAACATCACTAGATGGTGTATCCCAGAATCCTACAAAATATTAAATTTGATTTAGCATTTCAATTAATTTAAATGTTGTTATAATTTACAGTTTGAATAATGTAAAATATAATGTATTTTATTTGTCAATTGATTGAGCAATTACGATTTGTTGCTAATGTCTTTTAATCAATACACCCATTTCCACACTTCCGAGGATTTATGAATGATTTACTTGATGGTATAAAAATATCTAATTATAAATTGCAGTTAAACAAGATTATTGCTTGTATATAATTTACCAGTATTAGGTGATTGCCACCACGGCACGGAGGCAATTGGAAGGCCCCAAATATTTGGATTACTCTGCGATGAAGCAAGACCTGCTGCTGCAACTGCAGCTGCTGTAGTAGAATTATCTTTTTCAGCTTGCTTGTGGTTAATCTGCAAATCAAAACATTTATGTGAAAAAAAATATATATTTATGAATCAACAAATGTTTCATGTTTATATTAAAGTAGTTTCAATGTCATTTACATTGAGTATGATGTTTTAATAAAAAAAAAAATATAAACTTACAGAAAGTTGAAGCTGTTCTTCAGCTTGGATATCAGTAAGGTTCATCACCATATTTGGCTGCTTACGTTTTTGATCAGCCCATGTAAAAGCTGACTGCTTGTTAGACTCCTTCAATTCCTGAAAAGACTTTATATAATAAGACATTTCCATTCAGAAATCAATTAAAAAAAAATTAAGCTGATTTGTTTTTTTTGACAAACCTTTGCCGTTGCAGCTGCCTGTTGCTCTGCAAGCAGCATCACAAGGTCCCGGGTTTGTTGACTCTTTTGCTCACGCTCCAATCTAAAAATATTCAGATGAATATAAAGTATATATAGAATAATAAAGCTTCTGAATTTTGCACACATAAATTGTTAAAAAAATTTGCTTCTAAGTATGAAATATAATACTGGGATCAGTTTTATTTTCTTAAGTTTACCTACATTGAAATGCTTACTTATCGACGATGCTTAGGAAATGACTAGTAAGTAAAAAAAAATGTGAACACAAATCAAACTTGTTTTGAACTAACATGAAGTTTATTTTTTCTAGCCATTAAACCAGGCATAGGGAACCTGCGGCCTTTTGGCTACTCTGGTACGGCCTTCTGGCCAATTCTGTAAATGTATGTAAATTCGTAAATTCCTGACATATTCTGACCATAAATTCCTGTTTCCGCCCAAAGATTCCCTAGTCAATGTTTACTGCGGCCTTATGTCGAATCAGAAAAACGAATGCGGCCTTTAGAGAAGAAAAGGTTCCCCACCCCTGCATTAAACTATAACAGGTGACTTGGTCATCTAAAGCAGACATGTACAATCTTTTACTTCTAGCCGACCGCATAAAAACAATTTAAAGCAACAGCTTGATGAAATAAATTATGTACCAATAATGTTCGATCATACAAGATAAGGAAAGCATGTAAATTCGTATTATGAACCTTTGGATCTCAGCCAGAGATAAACTAGATATAACTTCGGCTTGCACATCTTTTGGACACCAAGGCGCAGCACGCGATGCATTCTTCTGCTGTGGTATACTTTCTTTAGGATATGCTGGAAAGCTGGGCGCTTTCTTTGGAGTTTCAACCTTCTCTTGGGTTTCTTTTACCTGGGCCTTCTGGAAATTACAAAAAGATTTTAAATAACAATCACACATGAGAAAAAATAAGTTAGTTAGATTAGTACTGCTACTGGTAGTTAATGATGTCAACAAATATATCATATTTATTATTTGAAGAATGCACCAATAAGAATTTTAAAAACGTATTCACGTCAAAACATCTTTCAATTGGTAGAATATATCAGTGAGCATAAACACAATATAACATTTAAGTATTTCAAACTGATGTTGAGTGTAAGATGAGTCATTAATTAATGACTAGGTCCAAATAAATTTGAGAATGCTTCTGTAGGAACCAGCAGGGTACTAAGTTGAGGAATGCCTGTATTGAAGATTACTTGGCTTGCATAAATTAAATGAGCAATAAAGATCAAACCATAACCAAATTAAAATTGTTAATAAGTATACCATCACACAAACCTTCTTTTTAGCAGGCTCGGCAACAACAGGTTCTACTTTGAGTTTCTCCTCCTTTTTCCTATGAAATATACAAAATCACGTTAATTATTTGTAATTGTAGTTATTACTTCCTTAATATGTAGTGTATTACTTCCGTAATGAAACACATTGTTTCCATAAATAAAAAGTTTAGCAATCTTCGGAAAAATGCTCCACTCAGGCTAATTATTATACATAATTGATTATCATATAATATGTACATAAACAATGATTATCTTAAGTATGCCTCTACTAATAATCGTGTTAATCATAGAAGCTTTTTTTTCATAATTCAGCCAGAAGTCTCTGTAGCACTACTGGTTCACGGATTAAAAAAAGCTGTTGTAGGCTATATATTTTTTTTTATTTGTGCTATATACATGAAATATGCAAAGCAGAGCCATCTATGTCAATCTGTATTTCAAAACAGCGAGGGAGACTTTTTGTAAGTCACATGACATTGCTATAACATCAAACATGTAAAAACGTGCTTTACACGGATTAGAGACCAGAAAATTATGAATATTTGGATGAATAGCGATAATGGTCATATCATCAAAATCAATGATAGGTATCAATGAATCTTCTTCTGATGAGGTAGAGGAGAGAATCTGAGTTTGGTGAATATTTGTTAGTTTGGAAAGGCAGACTGTAAAAATCTTTAAAGTAGTGTTAAGCAGTTTTTAAATAATTATTCAAGGTTTCGGTGGAGATGATAGAATGGTTAGTGACTATTTGGATTAAGCAATGAGTTTTTATGAACACGTAACTTATATTTTTTTAAATTATTTTTAAATCATTTCAAACATCGCAATATGTACTTTTATTGAAAAAATTATACAAACATAAAAAATTAAAAAAATACTCCTCCGCAGTAAAGCCAATGATAATCTATTGACACTTTGAGAGGTTAAAATTCTAACTATAAAATGTTGTTTAATTTTATGTCAAAACATAAGGTAAATTTGTCAATGTGATATGATGAAAATAATAAAAAAACAAATATAAGGATAAATATATTTTTGCTGGTGTAATATTTTCGGACACAAAGATACTAATTTATAAAACAGTTTCTCACTTTTTTGTCTTTTCTGGTTCAGTCTTCACGTTAGTCTCAGCGGTAGATTTGGCAGTTGGTTCTTGTTTACGCACACGGAGAGCATTTTCCTAAAAACAAGTTATTAAAATAAAAAAAACATACAATTAAATTATCAGCAGCTCTGGTATATATTCTTTTTAGTCAGCTGGACATAAAATAAACAAATTTAAAAGTATGAACGCAGATGTAAAATATTTGAAACGTGAAATCAAATTACTACCTTTAGGTCCTTTCCTCCACGGGCTTCATCTTTCTTCTTTTGCTGCAAATGTTAACAAAAAGGGCTATGTCACAATGAAACGTTTAAAAATGGTTTAAATATTGCATAAAAAGCAGAAAATATTCAATTCATTAACACTAAAGTAAAATCCAAATATAATACAAAGATTTTTTTTTAGAGTAAGCTTTTATACATTTTTTGTAGAAAGTTACTACATATTTGAACGATTTTTTATCAAATTGTACTGAATTTTATGTCAGTGTTTCTTTACCTTCTGGAGCCATGACCCATTTAGTGAAGTACATATTTACTCAAGATAAAAATGAGTGAAATAAAACACAAACAAATCCTAAATTATTATTTTTTATACAGTATTGATAAGATCTTATTAATGTGGACTTTGGTTTTGGATATGTTTGAAGAACTTATCAACTATATATAGTAAAACTGCGTCTGATACAGCAGGAAATGCACACTATATATTTGAATAGTGAACTGCTCATTTTATTACTTGTCAAATAGAAAATATGTTATTATCTTAAGAGTATTGCTTTGCTGAAAATAATTTGCAACCCACTAAAAATTCCGATCAACCCAATTTTGGGTCACGAACCATTGATTAAAAAACCACCGTTCAAGGTGGTCATAAGAAAGAAAAATAGATACCTTCTCATCGGGACGCTTTGTTTTAACAGCAGCAGCAGGAGTTGGGAGAGTAGCTGGAGCTTCAGCAGGTTTTCCATTACTTTGGTTGACTTTCACAGAGGTCGATTTCACTTCCGTTGAATCAGTATTATTTGGCTTAGCTTTGGGCTGACTTTGAGTTTCTTTCTGATTCGCAGGTTCTGGGGTGGGTTTGGCAGTTTGCTGTTTCGGAGTAGGGCGCTGTGCAAGTTGCATTTGCTTCAAATTGGGTGGTAGTTGAGAAGTCTCAGGCATATTCAAAGTCTGATCAATAGTAGGGATGACAGGCTTTTGATTGGAAGTTTGCGAAAGCATCATTTGTTGCATTTGAATGGTGTTTTGTTGCATTGTATTTGGAAGTAGGTTAGCCGATGGCATTGTTGGGTGACCGTGAGCCATCAGCGGGTGCTGCGTTTGCAATTGTGCATGTTGCTTATTAGCATCTTCAACCATTGTCTAAAACAAGAAAGAATTCATCAATTTGTATATAATAAAGTTTTCGATAGTTATCACTAGGCTAGAAGTTTCCAGCTTGGAAATAAGCTACAAAACATAACCATTTGATATCTACAGGCTACAAACGAAAACTAACAGAATTATAGATGGCAAGCTACAGTTAAATAAAGGTACACTATAAAACTTCGATTAACCCTTACAGCAGTATAGGCATCAAGTGTTTTGATGTGTATCGTCTTTTTATCAGGTTGTAATATTTTACAAAACACAATTAATATTTCTTCATATAAATATACTACACATATCTCATTAATAATGAACAAAAATACATAGATATTTTGGAAAAAATCTGTATTACATTGTGCCTAAAAAAATGTTTCTATTCGATTGTTTTGCTGGTATCCATGTCTATAGTCTTACATTTTCAATAGACCCAATTTGGAAGAAATCTTGTTAGAAGAAAAATTATTTGCTATAATATAATATATAAAACCTAATTTCACATAACTCGATAGTCAAAGGGAATCATTAAAGATTTGACAGAGTTGAATTATGAATTGGGTATAAAAATGTCAAAGGCACAATAACAACAACTGAAAGATCTCAATTATCACTCGTCAACAGGCAGTAGAAGTCTGCACGTGTCGAAATTTTTACAAAATTACCCGTTCGGAGCCCGAAAAACTCCGGCAAAAAAGGTCCGGCCCCGGCCCGAGTCTAATACCACACCTGTTACCCGAACCCGACCCGAAGCCCAGATTTATACTCCTCAGCCCGAAAAATAAACCTTTTTTACAAACTTACAACAATTGACAATTTTCTATAGAACTGGTAATAATTAAAATCATCATGGCTGACCTGTGACACGAACACAGTCTGAAATATTTTTTTGAAGAAATAAATTCTTATTTTTGGGTCCGGCCCGAGCCTAAATCTCAATTGCGCTTACCCGGCCCGTGGGCCGGGCCGGGTAAGGGCCTGAGGGCCAGGCCCGTGCAGACCTCTAACAGGCAGGTAAAAACGAAAGATTTCTTCCCAACAAATTACTAAATAAATCAAATATTTTTTACCACATCATACGTGTTATTATAAAAATTAAAGACTTGTAGTAAGGAATAGCAGAAAATATGATGTAATTTAGTTTGGGTATTGCTACATTCTTTTAAATAAATATAAAAGGACCATTCATCTAAACGCTAAGTATAAATTTGGACGTGTGCAAACCTTGTAGTGATTATTTTTTAGGAGTTCCATCATCATTGCATTATGATTTTGGTTATGAATGATTGTAGACGGGTGCTGCTGATTGATCGAAGAGTAGAGTTGCTCTAATAGAATGGGCTGCTTTGTTTCTCCCTGTAATACAAAGAATCATCTATAACATCTTCTATATATATAAAACAGTGGGGTTATTTACACCACGTATATTTCAAGAATGGCAGCACGGATATTAATGATCTTTGATTTATTAAATTCGCCTCCGCCTAAAATAGCAGAATAAGCATTAAAACATCGGAAAAATATCACGGGAAAGAAATTATGAATAAAATAAATGTCTCCATACATTTCGTTTTTTTGAACGTCGCAAATCGAACGCCGTCACAAACATGACGTTGTATGCTGTTTCCAATCAATCCACTAGGTGGCATTAGTTGCATTCGCATTTGACATTTGTCAACTAGCTGACGTGCCCCGCAATTTATCATGACTTTTTTTGAGTTTTTATCAATTTTCACTCAGTTTTTGTTCCGATTAATCATTCTGGTGTGGAATTCTATATATATCCTTATGGTCTATCCCGAGATTCATGTATAAGGGCAGGAACAGTGTATTGGTTTATGGTGTGGCGCGATTTATGTGAAATAATATTTAAATGATATTGTGCTTAGACTTCGCAACACTGTACAACTGCAATGATTATACGAAACACACTGCTCATATGATGCATTGCAATACCCGCTGATGTTTTGGAAAGAAGACGATGGATATCACTATATCAATATCAAGATGATAAATCCATTGATCGGTGGGTATCGAAATCATAAATTTCATTTCAACATGACAATAATTTCACTCAGCAAGAAGGTTAGCTCGATGAATTATGACGCATAAAGTTTTTAATATTATTATTTCATTGATTTGAATAGAAATACACCAATTTGGCTCGCGATTAAAATTCACTGAACTCCCTTTTTATATGATTTTGAAATAACACGGTGCAAAAAAAGAGAAAAAAATCGATTCATTTAAAAATTTGGACAGAAATATTACACAAGGTCTGGATATCTCAAGAGATCAAAGCGATGTCGTACAAAATGTGCGTAAACGGTTTCGTCTATTGTCTCATAGTGATGGTGAATGTTTTTTGTTACCTATAATTTTTTTTTAATAAAATTAAGATACAATAAGCAATAATGAATTTAATATAAAATTCAAAATAACTTTGATTGATTAAATTTTATATTAACAGCTTACCGCCCGTATGTTTCCTATAGAATTTGACCTGGCGGCCGGGCGATTTTGCGAAAAATTCGCAAAAAACTGCCATTCTACTAAATTCACCATAATTTGTAAACCAATTGAGATATCTTCACAAAATTTGATTTGATAGCTTCCAGATACTTTGGCGCATAAATCAATGCCACTTGAGCAATGGTTCTATATCTGTGGGTTGCATACTTATGTGGTGTAGTCAAAAAAACTTAAATCTACTATAAGGTTTTTTTTTAATATGTAAAATCTACTTTTTTATATTGTTTTCTTTGTTTTTATGTTCATATATATTAAAAACTTCATTGGATATATTATTTATAAGTTAAAAATCGTAAAAAAGTATGTTTTATGGATAATAACATATTCAATACAAATATCTATTATTTAAGAATTGAGAACCTCTGCCACTGAGTTTGAATAGGTCGCAATATTATCAACCACCCGATTCAAATTTCAAAAATTGTTTTCGACCGCCTTAATGACACTTGCTCCATAGAACTGCAGCATGAAACGCCGCCCGCCCTAGCAATAAATCACAAGGCAATTCGTTGTAAAAAAAATACTACGATACGTGTGTTCGCACCTCTAAGAGGCCCTACAAGAGCATCTGGGCATCATGTTACCCTGCTAATATTACGTATGTATTTCGTCGTTAATCAGAGAAACAAACCAGAAACGATTTAAACATAAAACTTTTACCAGAACGTAAAATAATACTATGAAAAATCACACCTGAAAAAAATAAACGTCTACCATCTTAGGGGTATTTTTACGAAATATTTTAGTATAATAATGATTTTTTTGTAGTTAAATATTGCGTCAATGTGTATGCTACCATCTCTCGTTAACATTTGAAATCAAACTCGATTCTAACCAAGTGATTTTTCAATAGAATAGAGTGTATGACGTAGGACTCGTATATGCGTCCACGGTCCGCAACCGTTGGATTTCAAAGACTTAAATACGCGTCCACGGTCGTTAAACTGTTAAAATGAACTTCCACAAAGTTACCGCCGAAACCATCGAAAGTAATAATGAATTTTATTTTTTGATATCCTGAATTGATTTATATGCAAGGAAATCTATTTACCACAATTTTTTACAAGAAACGCGAGTTGCATTGCGAATTGCATCATTTAAACTTCACAATTCAAAATCAAACCGTTGGTCCACTACTGGTTCTTTCAAATCTATCGACCGTGTAACAAACGAAAACGAAGCAACCAACTATCCAATTGAATTTGTAAACTCATTGGATCTGCCTGGCTTGCCACCGCACAATTTTCAACTAAAGGTTGGCTCGGTAGTCATCATGTTTCAAGTTATCAAGTTAACACAACACTTATTGATTCTGAGGCGGTACGAAGTTCGTTGGGTCAGCTATTTTTAAATAAAAGTCTTATTTCTTTAATTTTTGACCTTGACAGTCCGCCATATATTTCTACTGATCTGCAATGTGAAAGGCTTGAGAAACACGCGCTAAACTGTTATGTTACATATCGACTGCAGAAAGTAAAAGGACGTAGCCCACAGTTTATTCAAAACAGCTTTTTTTCAATACTCACAATGTAATCAACTTGATACACGTTCTACAAATGCCGAATTAGTATCTAAATTTAGCTTTAAAGTTTGAAAAAGATGACCTTGTAAAATATTAAAACCAATAAAAAAAGACTGAAATAAAGGTTTTTCCTAGACAATTTCTTTGATAAATATTAGATTATGTCAATTAAACACCAGTTTAGAAGTCTCCGTGCACTTCAAGGTTGTGTTTATTTTATAATTTCCATATGGCCGAAAATCATCAAAACACGTTTTTTGTGCCTCCTGTAAAATTTTATGTGTGGGTTACGTCCTTTTTCCTTTCCACAGTCGATATAATTACAATATTTCGTACAGTACCAAATGTATAAAATTGTAAAACAGAAGAGAAATCTTTCAACATACCTGATTTTCCCAGATGGAAGACGGAATTGGGGCAACTGATGATACAGGTGGGAGTAATATAGGTGGCTGCATCATGGGTGGACCAGCACGCAATAGTGGCATTGGATTCATATTACCCATCACTGCTGTGTGAGGCGAGCCGACCATCGCTTGAATCTGCAGTTGGTTCAGATGAGAAGCCGCCATTTGGAATTGTACCGGAGATGGGGAGTTACTTTGTTGTGCGGGCCCTCTCCAAGTGTACACATTAGACGGATTTCTATGGATCCATTGATTTTCCATCTAAAAATAATTATCAATATATACTTATTCAATCGTTACCAAATAGTTTTATCCCATAACCAATTTACTTATTCAATCACATCCAAGTAGCTTTTTATGCAAAACTACTTACTTTAGTTCCATCTTCGGGAAGCTAGGAAAAGAAACAAATTAAGAGAATGAAAAATATAACATTTTTCAGACGAATCAGTAAATTATAAAAATATACTAGGAAATCATCACACAGTGGCTAAGAAAGTAAAATGTTTAATTCATACATACCGTTAAATCGTGAGTATTAATATGCTGATGTTCTACACCTGGAGGTAGATATTGTTGAAATTGTTGAATGTATTGCATGTCTATAGGAACTTGAGAAGCATCCAAAAGATTCTGTGAAACGAGACAAAATTATTGTTTTCGAGCTTATTGACTCATAAGATATTTTTACATAGATAAAAGAAATTCACAAACAAAGCCAACAGTGACAACAAATTGTTGGCAATAATCTGACAATATTCATCAAGTAAAAAAATTCAAGTGATTTACCATGGGCGTTTGCTGAATATTCCCGGAATGCGCTTGTTGCATTTGTTCATGTAATAATTGTTGCTTCATCATGTAATCTTTTAGCAAACTCTAAAAAAACAAATTAAGGCTATATTAATAAGACATCACGAGAGCATGGAAGTATGTCACGTAGCATCGTAGACAGGCTTACCCATCTTTTATTATCGACTGGTATATGTCTATAACTTAGATCATTTGTCTTTACGATGCAATGACTTAGATATAATTGTATTTCTTAGAAATTGTTTGGCAGTGATATTTGTGAATATTTGGTACTGACCCAAGAGCCATCCATAGTCATTGTATGCTCAAAAATGTCAGTGTTTACATAACGATTTGAAAAATAATAGTGATTTTGAATATTCAATTACAAAAAGTTATGAAAGTGTAATTATTCATAAACAACGATTAAAGAGAAATACCATACCTCTTTGTAAAGCTTTTCTTGAGGACTAGTGAAAGTTATTTGTCGAGTATCATAAAGAGCACTCTCCTCCGGCGACATACCAGATTTTTTGTTTCTGTAATTGGAAATACTCTCAGCAACCTGAAGTCAATTATTAACATATTGAAATAATATCATTACTCTTGTGTGGTCTATTACAAAAAATGATAACCAACTAGTCTTTACATACCTTAAAAACAAGGTCAGTAACATCGCTCCCTAAATTGAAAGGAGACCCTCGGCACATGCTCTTCAAGAAACCGAGTGTTATATAGAAATTATCATCTCCTTTACGTATACATAAATTATCTGAAAAATAGCCCGTCTCAAACCACTCAGTCATTTCCACAGACGTGAACGGTCCTTGTACCTCTCCCTGTGAATAATTATAATAATTTTAATTAGTGTAGGTTCATAATAAGTTTGAAGATTGAATTTCGAGTATAATAATCACTCATTTACAAAAGTGGACTTACCAATAAGAAATATTGAAAACTATTCAAATGAAATGATCATTCAAATAATTTTGTTATTTTCTTCCATGGATTCGGCAAGTTGGCGAAAGTTCATTTTTAATATAAAATTAAGTTTGATAATTTTGTTATTCCACATGTGTTTCACCACTTTGAGAAGCATCATCAGGCTTAATATTGCAAGGTTTACGAATAACCTGTCAATATGCTTATATTGACTAGACAGAAAAAAAAAAAAAAAAAAGATGTCTAAAAAGCAAAAAAAAATCAGTTTGCGAATCATTTGATAGAAAATGATCATGTTTTTGGAAATTAATAGTCATTAATAGAAAGGAATCATTAGTAAATAACATTTCAAATAAGATAAAGGGATCACCATTGTTGAATTAATTTCCATTGAGGTTTACCGATCCTAATGTAAGTAATTAGATTATAATTAGTACTATCAAAGTTTGTATTATACCCCCTCTCTGCATCCAGTACAAAAAGACAAGCCCTGACATTTATTTTGTAATTTAATAAGAATGGAATCAAGTTTTAGTTTATTCATAAACCTTGCAATGTTAAGCCTGATGATGCTTGTCAAAGAACCGAAACACGTGTCACATTTTGTAAGACAGCAAGTGCAATAACAATATATTTTATATTAAATATTTTTTTTACTTAATTTTCTTACAGTAACATGCTTTTGCCTTTTTTTGAAAATTAACACAGTATGAAGTATGGCACTTTGCTTGTTACAATTTAAAAGATAGACCTTTTTCTGCAACTGTACATATTTACACAAAGATCTGATCACGGATGAGTAATTCCAGCATTTATGAACTGGCCATATAAAAGTCATATTTTAATTTAAAAAACCAATTAATATAATGTATATATTTTTAATTGTGTTTTATAATTGCGTTTATGTTGTTGATGAAAATCACCCGTTTATGATTACAGTAAAACCCCCATTTATGCGATCTTCGGGACCGTATAATCGGGGATAGTGTAATTGGGGGTGTGAATCTCATACAAAACTAGGGATTTGGGGTTTTCCGCGGAAAATGCAAAACTAAGATTTCTCTTCATTTTTGCAAAAAAAAAATATTGACGAAATATTTGGTGACTAAGTGACAAAATGCAAAGCGCGCGAAAAATCCCGCATACGTCAGACGCCAGCTATGTGTTGAATACACAGACGCTAGTCAACATTTGACTGTATGCGAAGTTTTGCGGCGTGGTCAATCTTTTGCACTTTCAGGTAAATACATATTACTAAAAACTTTTTGCTTTATCTATGACATCAAATTAATTTTAAATCTTTAAAAAACTTTACTGACTGCGCGATTTATTATTATATTAAAATATTTTTTCAGTCATGCAAAAAAACGGAATTAAAATAAAAAGAAAACGCATTTCTATCGAAGAAAAATATACCATTTTAGAAAAACTTAGCAGAGGCGTAAGAGCTTACATTATTTCCAAAGAATTTTATATAAATGAATCTGCAATTCGATCGATTAAAAGAAATGAATGTAAAATAAGACAGTGGGTGTCTATCGGTTCATCTGAAAATATGGATAGAAGATTGTAATAAAAGATATATTCCTCTTAGTGTCCGAATTATAAAACACAAAGCATTAAAAATATATGCATATTTGAAACAAGGAGAGACTGATGATTCAAATTTAGCTTTTGAAAATCATTTCGAATTAAAGCAAGTAATGGCTGGTTTAACCGATTTTTCAATCTATTTTCCCTGCGCAGCATTAAAATGAGCGGCGAACGTGCATCTGCCGATGACGAAGGTGCAGAAAAATTTACACATAAATTATTGATGATGAAGGCTACACACCCGACCAAGTATTCAATGCTGACGAAACAAGCCATGATTGGAAAAAAATGCCAGAACGCACATTTATTTCCAAAACCGTTAAATCTGCACCTGGATTCAAAGTTGCCAAAGACAGAATAACTGTTCTTTGCAGTAATGCATCGGGCAGTTATATAACGAAACCAATGGTTGTCAGTCATTTTTTAAGCCCACGAGCAATGAAAGGAATCGATAAGTCTAATTTTCCCGTTTACTGGAGGGCAAATAAAAAAGCGTGGATTACGGGAATTTGATTTCGCGATTGGTTTTTTAACTGCTTTGTTCCAGAAATGGAAAAATTCCCTTTTAGAAAAAATATTGCTTTCAAAATATTATTAAGTATTGATAATGCTCCTGGCCATTCTACGGATCTTTAAAATCCATCATTGGAACCGAATATTTTCTGACAGTGAATGATGTATGCTTATTTGTATTTTTTTATTTTAATCCTAAATTAAGTACTCGATATAATTCGATGTATGTACTATTTCAATAAAATTATGCTAGATTATTACATAAAGATAGTGTAAAGTATAAATAAAATAAAACAAATTAAAAAAAATTCATATGTATTTCTTTTCTCGCGGCGCACATATGTCATTGTATAAATAAAACCAAAAAAAGTTTTCAAATTCAGTTGCAGTTTTTCACCATGAGTAAATAGTATGTACATAACATTAAATTCTCTGATTTAAATTTCCATTAGAAAATATAGATTAGAGTTGAGCTCCCCTGCTGCAGCCGCCCAGGCGAACAGCAGCAACGAACGTAGCAATGGAATGCGACCGTACAATTGGGGGATTTGCGGCGAATATTTCTAGCCAGCGCATAATTCGGGGTAGTGTAATTGGGGGTTCCACTGTATGTATATTTTTTAATGACTGTATATTTTGCCTTATTTAAACTTTTTTAGCGGTTTTGAAATCCCTACAATCAAGGACAAAGTTGCTCTTTATCGAAGCTTGGATTGTATATTTATGTCAAAAGAATTAATATAAATAATATGAATTCATTGTTACTGCAATGGAAAACAAAAATATAGTAATTCTCAGCAGAAACTGTCCACTGTCTAAAAGAAAATTATTTACCTGAGGATCACGGTAATACCAGGTCTCTGTTGATTTGTAACGAGTTTCAGGCAGCGGTTCTGGGCAAAAAGCATTGCTGGATTCAGGTAGTTGGGCACCAGGCTGAAAACATAATGTATGGATATAATATAAAATACAGTTTGCACGAGATAGTTTAGTGTACCAAAAACCTGATTTTTGCAGATCTATTCTTAAATTCATTAGAACCTATAACACTAATTGAGGGGGTCCTCATTAGTCACATATGGTTGGCTCAACTTAAAATGTAATAATTGCAGCTATGTACAATGATTTATTCAATTTACTAATTTAATGATTAAAACAAAATTCTGTTAATTGTTCGCATTCGACAGATTGACTATAACAAGAGTGAAAATAGCGGCAGTTACAAAATTTACGTTGTACTGACCGTAAAAACCAAATACAAAAATCATGTTGAGTATTAGACTCCCCACAATAAGTGTCTTGGTCTTAAAAAAATTGATAATACCCCACTGGTATTATTTATACATGATACAAAAGCATCTGTCAGGGACCTTTGAATGTTGATTGACCCGTTGGGTAGCGAGTTATTTTGAATAAAATAGATTTTTTAGTGAACTGATTTTTAAGATCTTCAAGACATCAAAAGATTTTCCGAAGACATTAATTTTAGGGTGTTCACTGTCAATACTTGGTGGGAAGGCATTATATTAATAAAAACACAATATTCCTTTGTACTTCATTCCACTTTATTTAATAAGTCAGGACCGGTTCCGCTCATTGCGAGCATTGTCATCTGATAAGAAATATAATTTAACAATGCTATTTATACAAAAATGAAAAGCTGTAAACAACAATCGGCATTGAAAAGAAATTACCAATTGCATTATATTTATATATATGCAATTGAGTTTGATACGAAGATAGCCGTCGTAATTATGTGACCATTTTCCAATTGACATTTCACTGCACAAATGTCAACAATTCCCGTACTCAGTAAGACCAGTACATTTTACACTGTCTTCTGGTAACCTATGCTGCGTATTAATACAGTACACGCGGCGCATGTGTGTAGACTGTTTATTACATATGCGACGGAGAGAAGAGAATTGATTCTCTCTCTCTCTATCTTCTCAACTGCCGGTTTGAGTGAGATGGGGAACCGTTTCAATTCTCGTCTCAATCAAGCCAACTCATACTGTGGCTAGAGAAAATGCTACATATACACACAGCCCATACGTGTAGATTTGCTACGACACATTTGAAAGAGAGTAGAAACGATTTTCCCACTCATTCTTTTCAACTGCTGGTTGAAGTCAGAGAAGGGGAAGTGTTTCACTTTTTGTCGGATCCAGGCCAATAGCAGCTTTACTTCAAAAATTAGCTTGAATTAGGAATTCAGGAAAAAAAACACCTTTGTAAAAGGTTTGATTACTTGATGGCATATTGCTAACCAAAACCATAATGTTCCAAGTGTAGATCTTTGGTGAAACAAAAGTAACAATGGTTCTTGGAAGACTAGCTTATTGTACCTTTTGTTGCGCTAAGAATCTACACTTAGAATCTTGTAGTTCTCGGGTCGCGATATGTGTAGTGTTATAGAATGACTTTTTCTTTGCTGGATCTGTTTCTGCACTGCTATCTTAGTAATTGCAGTTGCCCGTGGAAAGTTTGCAATTTTTTCATAACATTTGTTTTCAAAGTCAAAAGTCTGATGGGAAGCCTTTTTTGTAGCCTATGTTAACTTGCAATTATGATGTTTTTTTAGCCATGTCCACTCCCAATGTGGAGCATACATGGCCTCCTATTGGAGGTATCTCAACAGAAGTTTTTCTACGAGAACTGTTTGTTACCCAGTCACTCAACCTCTTTTTTTTCAAAGAAAGTATCGGATCGTAAAAGTGGGAAAAAATTTTTAGACATCACTGACACCCTTGCCTTCAAACAGAAAATTGATAAATCAATCGAAAAATGCTGTTCGTTCTGGGACTCGAACCTGTGAGATCCGGCACGGAAGCCCACAATTCTAACCATGCGCCATGGGACCCAACAATATTCAGATTATATTAAGCTGAATATAATTTTAATGAAAATTCTTATTCAACTTTTATAGAAATAGTTTTCAATCGGATAATTAACCGACATGTACGATGTCTTATCGTAGTTGAATACTTTTTCATGGTAGTTTGATAATTTTTCAATCATACTATGAATTGCATCCACTTTCTCTGGTTGTTTTTTTTTAAACAGTTTCATTTCAGGTTTTTCTTTATTTTAGTTTTACGATAAAAATGACATACTATTTTTACTATTTTTTTTTTATGCCAGCATGACAATCAAAAATGGTTTTCGATATTTTGCACAATGCACTCCAAATGTGATTGGCTGCACTTCTAGAAATGTTTTGCACAGTGAATCTTACTATTCACTCTTCATCAACCTATTTCATCAACAATACAAGTGTGGATCTGTTGTCTTTATTTTTCCCAAGCCAGCGCTTCCAACGATGCACTTCAATTTCTGGTTTTTATGTTGGATTTGGTCATTAACATCATTCATATCGCCAAACAATCTAATTAAAAAAAAATACATTAACATTTAAGGTAAAGATTTAAAAGCATTTAAATGTTTAACTATCTTAGGGGAGTCATTAGTAGCAAAATTAGTCAAAATATTAATTTAAATGTCACGTACCTTATTTCAAGTCTGTTTCCACAAGAAAATGTTGAATTTTATCACTATTACACATCTAACCAAAGAAAAACACTCCTTACTGCCGGCAGTATTTCAAGTTTTGGATGTCTACGTTAGAGTTTGAAATTATTGATTTGATATCTCTTTAACCGTTATCCGCCCAATGGTCTCGTACAGGACCGCGGATTTGCGTGATTCAATGCCCAGCGGTCCTGTACGGGATCGTTGATTATGGTTCATTTCGCTATCGGATTACACAGATTTATGATAATATTATTCAAGATATGAATATTACTTAACATAAATAATGTCTTTGAGATACCGATCCATAATTTTATTTTCGGTTTCGATAAATATTTTTGTCATACGAGTAATATAAACATCTGCGATATAATAATATTTTAATCGTTTTAATTCTTTTATTTTAATTTGTACAATGTAAAAAAAATACAAATAAAGCTTTTGTTAATTATAAACTATCTTTTATTTTGATAATGCTTTTTATTTCACTCAAATAGGATGACTAGTTTTAGAGATATAATTTTTTGACAGATACAGGTTGCGCGAAGATTTCGCGAAAAATTGCTTGGGCAGTGTGCTACTTCTTTTGCGCACAGCGCGCGGGCGTTAAAAGGTTAATACTAACCTCTGATTGGTCGGGCGTTATTAAATTATTATTTAGCTTAACTATGCCATGGTATGAAAGCATGAATACAACTGACACATCAAATGTTGAGAATTAAGTATTCCTCAACTTTCCACGGTTTTCGTAGAACTCTCATAACTCTTTTAACATAAGACGAGGACTCATGTACGTATAACTGCTATACATTTTGTTGGTAGAGACTGGAGCTCATCGGTCTATTTGTAAATTGTTGATTTTTGTTTAATATTGAAATGTGTGAAATTAGTTTAATATTGCTATGCCATACTACTATTGTATAAGTATTAAAAAATAAAGCACTTTTGCACTAATTAAACATCTATTTATGGAAATCAAAACTGGTTTCTCTCGTCATGAGCAGAACTGGTCCTGATCTTCATAAATATATGTGGAATTGAATCAAAAGAATGATTTATTTTTCAGAGGAATGTGTTTCGACGAAGAATTGACAGCGAAAATCTTAAAATAGATCATTGAATATAAGCAGAGCAATTTCACTCTTGTTTTACTAATTGTAATATCCATTTTTTTAATTCAAATTGAAAACACAAAAATTATCAACAGTAAACTTTATTAAGCAGTAGAGATATAGTTTGCTTATTTATCTTATATAATAATTTAATTCCAAATTCATGTCCATTGCAAGCCGATTTTCAAATTTATAAAGCGGTTCTTTTCCAATTTTCCACTGACCAATCGCAGATTACAAAAGTATAGAGAAACATTTCTGCATACTCTAATGGCATCATTATAGTTAATAGTATTATTTTTCTTTGGCTGGCGTCATTTCCAGGAAGAAAATAAACAAATGGATCATCTTCGCCATACATAATATTCAATACTTTGAAAAGTGCACTCTACTACGGATGTTTCTGGTCAAAATGGTTAGAAATTGTCTGCCACTCACTCATTATCAATATTTATCCTTCTGTAAATTAATAAATGGTTAGTATATTTAATAAACCAATCTTAAAATATATAACTCACAGCCCTAAGAGTTAATTAAGAAAATTCCTTACAGGCACTGACGGGGTCGCTGGTGGGTTGACAGAAGCAAGCGGTGGTATTTGGGTTTGTTCCTGCTTGAATGTATGATTGGTTGCAGACGCCGTTGGGTTAGTTTCTTTTTCAGACGCTTCTTCCTCTTCCAAGACAAACATCTTAACTATGTCTTTTATCATCGGATATTCAGTAAAAACTGCGGCGTTGCTGAAAATATAGCTTATATTATAATAAAATTCAAGAATGTTATGTCAGATAAAGCCCTCATATAAGATTCAAATATATACAGATAAATTCACATTGATTACAATTCAATTTTTGAAATCAAGTTTAAAGATTGACACATAATCCTAGAAGTTCCACACGCACACTAAATGTTACCTTGGATTACCCGGGAGGGATGGAGGTGACTGCGAGGTATCCATCTTCACGGGTGGATTAACGGGCAATGGTACTTTAGTAACGATTGCTTCCATTTTTTTTGCACTCTTCTGCTCGACAACAGTGGATTCCTTTTGAGTTCTTCATATATAAAAAAGGACAATGGTGGATAAAAATTTAGAAAAAAAAATCACAAAACCTTTTATTACCGTATCAATTTTAGAAGATTATTATATTAACATTTTTCATACTAACAAAAAAATAATTTTTCGCGTACTTTGCAATAAAATAAATGGCAACCAAAAGATTTGTACGGATTAGGAATTATCGCGAACTATGAGCCTGATAATTTGCCTAAGCTTTTCATATACAACAAAGGATTAAAAAAAAAACACAAAACCTTTGATTACCGCACCAACTTTAAAATATTATTTAAAATGCATGTTTATTTAAAAACATTTTCACTTCCTAACAAAATATTAGTATTTCCCATACACCCAACTCTTTTTTTACACGATTTTGAAATAACAGGGTACACTGAAAAGAACAAATGAGTCATCTGGTATCAAAAGCAGAACTGTTCCATACAGCATGTTCCATACAACAGTTCAGCTTTTGATACCAGATGACTCAAATACGATATTTTTACACGAGTTATTTGTTCTAACATGACTCGCAGACGATACACAGATTAACAGAAGCTGATTAACGGATTTCTAATAATAGATAATATTATTATTTTTCTCGGTTCTTGTTATTACCTTTTTACATGATTTTCTATACCACAACGTTGTTATTTTTAACAAATCACAACCCATCTTCATCACTTTTTTTACACGGTTTTTGTGAAACATATCCACCATGTAAAAAAAGAGTTGAGTGTATTTTCAAATAAAATAAATAGTAACCAAAAGATCTGAACGGTTCGATTAGGAATTACGGCAAACTACAAGTCTGATATAATTTGCATTTAAGTCTTTATCAAAATATTTCACACTCCTTCACATTTTCTGTGATAACAGGTCACGTCAGCACTACAAACAGTAATGGATTTAAAGTTCACCAGTGACACAATTATTATTTGTGATCATTTTCCAGTATTGAGATTAAAAACATTTTTTCATACAAATTTCGATACACTTCAATACATAGTAGAGAAATGGATACAAATTCAATTTTTGGGACACTAACAATTTTCACCTTTATCCAAGGAGTTAATAATAATAAAAGTTTACCTGTCAGTAATAGACATGACATCATCAAATGACTCTGGACTCGCTGGTCTAGGAGTCTGGTTTTTATCAGATGCTCTCACATTACTTTTGACTTCAGATTCTTTTTGCTCTTTATTTTGTACTTCAGGTTTAGCCCCATCTTTCTCATCCTGCAATTATTTAAAAATGATTAAAAACAAGGAATGATCTGATATGTAATCTTACAGTAGGACAATAAAATTTACTTGTAATGGCAGCACAAGCGTGAAAGGAAAAATAGCTACTGGCAGTCCATAACATCAGTGTTTTGTAAATAGGGTGAATCATTCATTTTAGTGAAATCAAGATCATTAGTGATTTTTTTAGAAGTCATATTTTGTACCCTCAAGACGAGATATAAAAATTTAATTTGACTTTCAACCTGTTCATAAAGTGATGTGAGAAGTTTAAAATGCTCCTACACAATAGCATTTCGGTTAATTATTTTTTTTACAAAACACTGATGCTATTAACCTTTTGACCGTGGCTCGGATCCAGATCGGTTCAGATTGGGCTGCTATAGCAGTCAACCGCGGTCTAAGGGTTAAGTATATTTCTATAATGGAGGTTCCATTAGGAATGTACGCTATGGTAAAAAAAGAATATGTTAATCCACATGCTACATCATCCCGATTTGAGAAAATATTTTTTTCTACTTTCTTTCAATGAACCATTTTTTATCGGTCAATAAAAAGGAATGTTTGACTTTAGACTTTTGAATAAGTATAATGTATATTAATCTGATTGGGGGATGGAAAACAATTTAATTCTTACCTCAAGTTCCCCATATTTTCCCTGTAAGAACTTTTCAAATGTATCTTTGAATGATTTGAAATCATTTTTATAGTTGGTTGCGGAAAAATCTTCACTCGACGTACGGAGGAGGGGACCTCGCAGTCCTGGCGCTCCACCTTGAACTTTATTTCTATGAAGCTGGATGTTGCCTTGAGTGTGTCCTCGAGATAAGAATGCTTTAAATATGTAAAAATATTATTTAAAAGTCGTACAAAAAACAATCTCTACTTAAACGTCTACACACATAACTGTTTATCAATTTGATTGGTATCGAGTATTGGGTGTTATTTCTAGACAGTCGTGGTAGTGATTTATGACATTCATGACAGAGCGAGTATCGTTAGGAATCATTCAAGAACATATAACGGAGACTGAATAACTGAGTGTATACTTTAACCCTATACACCTGATAAGTGTCCATAAAATGACACCAAGGATATTTGAAAATGTTTGTATTCATCATACTGGTTGGTAAAATTATAAATAAAATTGTGTAAAAAAAACTTTAATAACAAAAGACATTTTTCAAGAGTTCAATTCAGAGTCAAACCAGTCCTAGAATATGAACAAATCCAATTGCTTAGAATTTTCTCTTAATTTCATCCTGAATACTTCTTTATAGAATACGCTTGCATGCTAGCAGCAAATACTGTTTTTTCAACAGAATTTTAAATAGAACTTTAAAAAACTTGATAATAAATATTCGCGCAATGTTTATGTCAGTGATAACTGAATTACTAGTTACTTAGTAATATTACCTTTCTTATCGGCTGCAAACGGTGTAGTAGAAGACTGGGAGTGCGTGAGGGTATTGTGCTTAGGACCCTCCAGTTCCCCATCGTCAGCGCCTCCGTGGAAAGCGCCCGATGAATCGAACGTTCCACTTGGTCCGAATGCGTTTTCTGAGTGAGCCCTTCACATAGAAAAATAAATATAGTGTGGAAAGAACATTGAGCGTTTTCAAAATTTTATTACAAAAATTTTAAATAAACCGGATTGATTACTAAGAGACCCTTTATATAGAAAATTTAAATTAACTTTGATTATTCCACGTATTGTGTTACTAACTGTGACACGTGTTTCGCCTCTTTCAGAGGCATCTTCAGACTTACTATCGCAAAGTTAAAAAAAAAAAAAAAACCATTTTGTAATTTTATAATTTTAAAATGTTAGAATCAATCTTGCTTCATTACTTAAGCAAACTTTGCGATAGTAAGTCTGAAGATGCCTCTGAAAGAGGCGAAACACGTGTCACAGTTAGTAACACAATACGTGGAATAATCAAAGTTAATTTAAATTTTCTATTAAAATGAACTTCCACAAAGTTACCGCCGAAACCATCGAAAGGACCCTTTATATTTTTGATTTGTTGAAAGCAACTGTAAGTAAAGAATGATAAATAAACGTCCTTTACCATTCAAAGCCTTCAAAATATGTGTTCATTATATAGACCCTGAGAAAAATGAAAATGATAAAAGCTAGAAAAAAAGATATCCAATTAATTAAGTATTTCGACTGAGGGTGCGTGATGGAATTTCAATATCAAATTTGAATTGTTTGAATTTTGTACTTTTCCATAAGTTTTGTCGCTAACGATCCGGGTTTCGCCTTTCGGCATCTTCAGGCATTCCAAGTGCACGGATGTACTTGAACTGACACGTAGTAAACGGTTTGTATCGTTTATATACAAAAATATAAGTAGATCACTAAGTTAAAAGGCTATTAAAATGTAAATTGAATGTATACATTAATGCTTTACGTACCATTCTGGCAAATGATCTTCTGGACTATGGCTCTCACCAACCCAAGACTTTCGGTTACTTAGCCACGGTGCAGGACCACGTTCCCTTTTTTCCCCAGTCCAATCCCGCTCTAAAACAAAACAAATATTAACACAAAATAATACCAAATAATCCAGTCGTTCGTGCGGGCATAAATGAAATATAAATCAATTCACCATTTTATAAACGGTGGGCACAGATAGATATTTACAGTGATTATGTGCACATAATACACCCATAATGTCCAAACAATTAAGAGATATTTGGTAAATAATATAGCTTGTTGACAAGTGTGAAAATTTTTTACCTGGAAATCCTCTTTCTCTTTCAAAGCGGAAATCTTTTTCAGCTTCATCTTCTCGCCACGATAGCTTTTTGCCTTTATAGAAAAAATAACAATAAATTAATTTTGTGTACTAGTAAATAATGACTGTGATTCTACCCTAAGGATAAGTGTTTATATTTAAACATGTACATTTAAAATGTATTATGGTATTCTTAACTCCCCGCAGATGACTGTTATACAAACCAAGAACAGATTGTTTTTATGCAAAATATGAAATTGGGGCTAGCGGCCATTTTTGGTAACTAGAAAATATATTCAATCGAAAGTTCGGCACTTTTCACTATAAATTTTGTTGAGGGAAAAAGGTTAAGCACATTAAGTTTCATTTAATTAGTAAACATTCATAAATACCTACAATATTTTAGTACTGATATAATGTAGTTATTTTTTTAACAGAAGGTATGCAAAAAAAATAATAATCACCTAGATAGTGTGGTCGAGCTCTGGGATTTTCACCAGATCCACCTCTCCATCCATCTTCATCTTCAGGTCCTTTAGGATAAGTACGTCTCCAATTAGCATCATTTCCCCACCTGAAAATAAAAAGAAAAATAAACATGAGCATGTTACGTCATCATTGCTCATCGAAACCACATTAGAAGTTAGCTTATTAATTCAATTCCACCCAATACATTGAAGTGGTTGATTCAATTATAATAGTCCTAAAAAGATCGGATTCATTTGCATTATATTTGATCCTGAAAGAAAAATCTTGCTCGTCAGGAAGAGATAAATATTGGGCTAAATTTCTTTTAGTATACAATAAATATAAATAATTATACAGGGATTATATATAATCAATGCAGATTTAAGCTGTGCAAATTAATTAATAAACATATTAATGGCAAAAGCAATCATTAAAAAATGCAACACATTTTACAGCGATATATAGAAATTTATTCCAAAAGGTTGACACTGTATAAAAATTGATCAATACAGAGCCAGCTACCGCCAACAATTTACAAATTATACACATAACTAAATGGTTTCTTAGACAAATCGCGACATGCAATCCAATAGTGATATTTCAGATGTGCGTTCACAAAACAAATATTATTAATTCATTACACGAATGAAACAAATTGCACACAAAAAAAATCAAATGCGCGCACTGACTAAAATTGCAGTAAAGTTAATAGCGGCAAAACATGTTTTCAAATTAACTAAAGCAATCAGACAACCTGTTAACGGAAAAACATTTTACTTAGAAAAATATCAGGATAAAAGTTTTTTTACAGATAGACATCATCCAGTCGAAATGTCTCCAGTCGTGGTCATACAAACAAATAAAATAGATGAAGTCCGTCCAGAGATTATCAGTTATAAACTGTTTGAAACAATCTTGGCAGATTTTTAAAAAATAATAATAGTTCAATCGGATCTAATCAATTTGGAAATGTAACTTATTCCTTAATACTTATTGAATAATCTTAACGCCAATAAATAAAACAAAAATCTAATATGCTATATGATTAATACATAGCTAATTTTCACCGATTCTTCATAAACTCTTAAATAAAATGAAAAGGCGGCAACATACCTGCCCGCATGGGCTGGGAGCTGTGCTCTAGAGTGTGGTGGTAATTCCCATTCCTCAAGTTCTAATACTGAGCCATTTCTACCAACGTTTCTCGAGCCGTGCACGTCGAAATATTCCGGTGCTCGTCCTGCACTCCGAATACCTGGCCCATTATTGAACTGAGCATTTCTAGAATCATAATAATTAAAATTCAATAAACTATTAGAGATAAACTATTCATGTATGTTCAATAAAAAAGATGGATGATATCATGACAGGTTTGGTTACATATCACATAAGTTTTTCTTTTGCATTTATATTCAGACCAGCGGTGCTAATCCCGCATGCATACACTTATTTCGAACAGTCTGAAAGCTCAATGCGATTTTGTGGTATTTCAGACCGTCAAATCTGTCAAGTTTCCT
This sequence comes from Himalopsyche tibetana, assembly GCA_030503985.1. Taxonomy (NCBI): domain Eukaryota; kingdom Metazoa; phylum Arthropoda; class Insecta; order Trichoptera; family Rhyacophilidae; genus Himalopsyche; species Himalopsyche tibetana. The sequence continues at coordinate 31,115,882 of JAPJYX010000004.1, forward strand.
GGACGGCCATATCTCAAACAAGCAGAATTGACTTCTGAAGTATGAAATATAAGATAATAATTAGGCTGTCGGTTTAGCACCTCGCAGAAATGATTTTTCTTTAATACATTCTGCATCTTACTACAATGGAACATCGGGCGCGCAAATAGGTCTGAAAGTTAGTGGTTACTTTCCACAGATTTCTCGCGTGATTCTAAATAAATTTTTGGTATCATTTTAGCGAGCCAGCACCTCAGCTCTATCTCTTGGTAACTGATTTTGATAAACTGCACAGTATATCGTAATTCAAAATATATTTTTATTCTTTGTATACCTGGCATGCTCTTGAGTGTAAAAAACACCACGACGAGGGACATGAAACTTGGTCCGCCCTCCAGATGTGTTTAATTCCATCTCAGGATTCAGCATTCTTGGATTTGTATTCCTAGTGGCAAGCCACGATCGACGAGACTGAAAAATCATAAATAAAATATTACTGAATTATATTTAAATCAGCATAAAACTAATATTCGGACTACAATCTGCAGCGTCCCGTGAGCATAGGCGAGAAAGCAGTTGCCTAGGGGTGGCAAGCTCTAGAAAGCGGCAAATGATCAGTTTTTTTTAAATGACTAAATACTTTTGACACACGAATTTGGTTTAGAATAAATATGATGCCTCTATATCTTTGACAAAAAAAATGCAGATAAAAAACATTTTATAGTTCGACATAGGGGGCTAAAAGGTTAAATATATTACTTAATGTTCTCGAATTTGCAGGTGTAAGTTCCGGATGTGGGGAGCACACCTTGCACACCCTGAATATACGCCCCTGGTAAATAGTCATTAAATTTATCGCAAAAATCTTCTTAAATATGTACGACATTTACTGATCTCAGCACTATAGGTGGCAGATAAGGTAATTTCAAAAATAAAATTTAGAAAAATAGCAAACGCTATTTAGGGGCAGCACATAGCCTAGGAATGTCACAGACAAACTGTAGCATAATTTTTACAATTTTTTTAAATGTGCAGGTATTGTATAAGGAAAAATTATTGGACATGATAAAACACTACTCACGTTTGCTTCCCCAGTATTCTGAGCTTGAAGTGCAATGGGCAGTTGCACTTTCTTGAGGAAAAGGAGTTCTTTTAGATCCGGTTTCACATCTTTAGGTTGACTGGCATTTCCATCAAACAGAGCCAACATTTCCTCCCGTCCATACCTATAAAAATAAATGTTTTTATAAGGTCTGTTCTTATGCACAAACGTCAAAACCAACATTCCAACCGAATTCCGCCAAACCCAGTTTGCAAGTGGCACAGAAATACAGTCAAATTTTTTTTGGGCTGCCAGTACAATAAATAATTATATATTGTTTTTTTTAGAATAGCAATTTCTAGGCCTGTAGCCAGATTTCCATTTAAATTTACAAGCGGCAAAATCACAATAATTAACTATCGACATTCAGTTCTTCTTAGTTTAGCAAATACGCCTTTATAATACTATGGAAAATGTTTGATAGTTCATAAATAAACTTGTTTTATTGTTTTTCGTGCTATTAAAACCTTATTCACCATTTTGAACATAATCATATTTGATGAAATACGCCAATGGGAAATACAAATACAATTTTCACTTAATTGGTGTGAAAATTATATTTGTGTGAACCATTTTAGGTTAAGCTGTACGAAAAATACGTATTACAGTTTTAAAAGTATCTTATTATAATTATTTATTGTACTGGCAGCACAACAAAAATTTGACTGTTCTTTTGTGCCACTGGCAAACTGATTTTGGAGAAATTCGGTTGGAATGTTGGTTTTGATGTTTGCACACAAGACCAGCCATACATAGATGTTGGCAGATGAATTTATTTATCACAGTAAAAAGTTTTAGGACATACCTAAGTTTAAGAGAGGTGTTTTTAGTTGGTTCTTTATTAGCTACAGCAGCTGCCGTAGAATTTGTAGCAGCAGCGACTGCAGCGGCAGATGTGGGTGCACCAGTAGAAGTTGTCGGATTCATCACTGGTACACTGTTGGTCTCTTGAGATAAGTTATGGAGCCAAACTGGGCCAAATTTCATAAACTTTTCGCCTTTCTTCTCTGCCATTATAATTGTCCCAAAAGACAGTTTACTAAATTCAATTGAAGAACGAGTCTTGCACTCGATAGCTCACAGGCTTCTGTATTCAATAGTAGTTGGTAAGATTTCGTTCAAATCACTAATGGTTCAGCACAAGCAAACTGGAAAATAAAAACAAAAAGTTTATTTACAAAAAAATCCACACTGTACATCAATCATACTGTAAGCCATGGGAAATAATGACTGAAAAGCAATGCAATTAAATATTTATGACTTATTAATGCAGTCGAGATTATTTAGCAAAATACCGGCAGTCGCCGATATTTAATTCAATAGCTAACATTTCTGAAATGAATTCTATGAACTAACCACATCCAATAATACTTAAATGATAGATGAAATGAGTTGAAAATAGAATCAGAAGATATTACAATATAATGAACCTATGTGCATTTTACTAGCACAAATATAATCACTAAATATATATGTGTACGAAAGGAAAAGAATGAGTTGAATATGCCATAATAATTGCAATCCATATATATATGCATGCTTAAAGGAGTAACAGGACAAGTCAAATCAACGTTGTTTAGTTAATAATTTCATATTGAACATCACATGTTACATCTAAGTTCATATAAATACGAATTTTGTTTTGACTCTCCTGAAAAGTAACTATTTAAGACTTGACGCCTTTTTCCTTTAGCACTCGGATTCAATCTCTTTAGTATTGCGGAATTTTTTTTCTCTACGGGGAGGGGTGAACCAATAGTTAGAGAAACACTGATTTCAAGAGAAAAATTATGACTCAGAAACAAACAAAATTTTATGTTAAAAATCATAGCATATTGTAACAATAAATCATTAACTAAACTATATACTGTTGTCACTATTACTTATATTTATAATTGAAAGAAAATAATGCTTAACAGCAAAATTAATACGTAAATTCACAATTCCATAAGTTAAGTACTAATCAATGACGATAATGGTAATTATTACTTTTTGAACTTTTACTAACTAAATATTAAGCAAAAGGTTAATAATTCAACTGACTGAAGCATATGCTTTTGATAGAAAGTAATTTAGTTATGATAATATGACTAATATCGGCGTATCACATGTGTGTAATAATAATTTAGCTTGAATCTAAATAACAGCTTAGAACGAACCGATTTAAAAACAACTATCGACACTCGCTGATGTCACAACACGTATCTAAAATATCTATTTTGCAATACACAAACTAAAATTCTCTCTGTATTTTTGATTATTAATCATTAATTTAAGAATAATGCTTCCTTACTTCTTATTTGGCCAACGTTACTGTGCCAGGTAACTACTAAATATGTCGAAGCCCCCCGCGTGCCTGTCAGATAAAAGCCAATAAAGAAAAAGCTCATGAATAAAACTATATTAGTCGTTCTGTTTTAAGATAAGATGTTAATAAAACACTGAACTCTTCACAACCACGCGTTAGAACGAGTATGTTATTTACGTATAAACACTGTAATGCACCTACATTGAAAAAATGAAACCGAAAATCGGACCAATACAAAAATACACTCGCCCATTCAAACTATACTGCATTACTGCAGGCCAAATATGGGTGAACTATTTTGCTGACAGTAGTTAAATATCAGAATCACTTTTAATCCAGTTTCATGTTAACGATACTGGTAAGATTATCCACGAATAAGGCATATTTATAACATGAATGAGCCATTTTGAAAACTGCATGAGAATAGTTTCAAGAAACAAGCAATGATAGCATTAATCTTGCAACATGTAAGAACACTGTGTAAAACTCTTGTTGAATTCGCGCACCGAATCGGTTAACTGTTTATAGTTATAACACTGTAAAGAAAGCAACCCAATCATTAAATTTCTGCAAGGTTAAGTTTCTAACTCACCTTACGTGGCTGGCCTCAGACGAAGAGTGAGCTGTGATTCGCTTGCTAGGCTTGTTATACCTGTGTTGCTATCGTATGTCACTTTTTGGAAATAATAAATGTTGGCTGCAGCAAGTAAGTATGCCCATACACAAAATATCATAGTCAATATTATAATTAAATATACTGAAGTTAAAATAAAAAAAGAATGAGAAAATTATGATAGTTTTGATTAAGATAAAAAAATCTTATTTTTTCATATGATACATTAAAATAAAAACTTTGAAAGAATACTTTGATTTTCTTGAAATTTATATATGAGTTTTTGAACAATGTATTGAAATTTAATTCATCTATAATATCTTCATTTAAGATACATAATTATAATAAATATTAAGAAAATTATTTTAGAGTCACTTTTAATGTAATTGGTAATTTCTTTTCAATGCCAATTTTTCTTTACAACTTTTCATTTTTGTATAAATAGCATTGTTAAATTATATTTCTTATCAATCGACAATGCTCGCAATGAGCGAAACCTATTAAATAAAGTACAAGGAATATTGTGTTTTTATTAATATAATGAACACTCTAAAAATGTTTGGTATATTGTAAATATATATTTATTTACAAACGGAAAAAAGTGCCAATGCCAGCGTTTTTATATTCGGCGTGAACGCCAAAAGAACGTGGTAAATACTGTCGAATAGACCGTTCGGACTATCCGGCATCCAAAAGTGTCACTAAAAGAGGCAAAATGGTCGGCGTCCGCGAAAATAGGAAGGATAAATGGAGCGCTGGCAGAAATGTCAGTGTAATGTCTAATCGTGTGGGAAACGCGGCGTGTTGACCTGTTGCATGGAACGCTTACGTATAGCGGACTTTTATCGAGAGTTTTCGTTCTGTCTATACTCTTACCTGAAATATCAAACGTCAAACCTTGTACGTCAAACCTCGTACGTAAAAATAGATAACGGATTGAGTAATGTAAAATTGGTGAAATTTTACAGGCAGCGCTACTCCCACCTGCCGTTTATTAACAAATTAAGGGTAAACTATCCAGACGATTTTTAAAATTATTTAAGTATGGAGAATATGTTTTGCCACTTTGCTAGACAAAGTTAGGCACATAATCACCAAGAAGGATACTGTGCTTCGAAACAGTATCAGTGCAGAGGAACGACTAGCAGCAACTCTACGATTTTTGGCGACAGGTCGTTCGTTTGAAGACCTAAAATTCAGTGCAGTAATATCGTCTTCGGCATTGAGTATCCTGATACCAGAAACCTGCAAGTTCTCAAGACAGATTACATGAAAGTAAATAAAAAATTGTATATAAATATATTTGATATGATTTTTTAAAATTTTTTTGAAATAAATAAATATCGGACTTATTAATAATCAACTTAAAGTTTTGTAAATAAGCTATAGTCGTTAAAACTCACTCAATCACCTTTTATTTCCATGTAACGCGGTGGAACAGCGTTCCGGCACATTTTTTCATGAAATTTTTGATGTGTCAAATTAATATTCGCAAAATATTGGCTGTTAATCCTTATCCTGTGTACATTTTGAATGTAATGTACTTGGTGTCGTCACTAGGGCTTCCAATTAACCGTACTTTCCAACTAACCGGTTTTCGGTTTATTTCTGGCAAAAAAACCGGTTAACCGGTTTAAACCGAAATATAGCGTATTTTGATTAGGTAGGCATGCAAAAAAAAATTGTGGAAATTTTTAAATATTTGTCATAAATGCTCCAATTTTAATGAAAAATCGATAATTATCTTATAGATGGAACACAGAAGGCATTATTTATATATATATATATATATACAACAATGACAATCAAATGTGGAAAAATATTTTATGATAAAATATGTCAAATAAAAAAATAGAAGTTGATAATAAAACTCATCAAAAAAAAGATATTCAAATAAATGCATTTATTTTTTTAGCATATCGACTAGATAGAACATCCAATGCTTAGACAAAAATTTAGTAGAATACAATAATATTAGCTTATATTATGTCTCCACTCCCACTTTGAAGCATATAGACTCCAACAACTATTTTTTAACAAGAACTGCTTGTTACTCAGTTGCTCAACTCCCTCTTTTTTCGAAAAGAGAAGAGATTGAAAGTTATGGCTAGAACATGGTTAGCTGATCACTCTCACTTCGTCATAGTAATCTAAGGGATAGTGGAATAGAATATTAGGCATCACAGAAATCCATGTCATAGAAAAGAAATCTATGAACTGATTGCGAAAATCCCTCCGTACTGAGATTCGAGCTCGTTTGGTCCGCAACCCAAAGAAACGACGTTGACCACTCGCCCATGGACTCGGCGTTATCATTTTCATCATGTGTAGACCATAATACTTAATCTATAGTTGAGAATAACAAGCACAATAATAATTTTTTTTTATGATAACATCAATTATTTATTGGGTATATGTTATTTTCTGAACAATTATTTATACGATACTAAAATTTTCATTTACGTATCACGTACAAAGTTATTAGTTAGTTCGTTCGTTAGTTAGTTAGTATAGTTAGTTCAGTGTGTTTGTTTATCTATTGCTCAAGAAAATAATTCGTAAAAAAAGAATGAATCGAAAATGTTATATTTCACGAAACTACAAATTTGAATTCAAAAATTGTATCAATCAAAAATAGGCACCAAGCAAAGCTGTATTTGAATATATATTTTATATTGTTCTAATTAATATAGATGTTGTGCTATTTTCCTGAAAAATATCAATGACTTCTTTATTTCCTATAACCTCATAATCGGTGCGTATAAGCAATTTGTATATTACTGAGAAACTATCAATAATCTCATTGTTTTATTAAAAAGAAACATTTTTTTCGCATTAAAAAATACTTAAGTAAATAAATGTATTAGCATTAAACTAACACAACAAACATCACACATTCTGACTAAGTTTGTCCGTAGCTCGCCCTATTGTTAAATATTTTACCTAAGCTCGTCGACTTTGTGGGAGGGTAGCCACTAGCCACATCTGTTATTAATTTAATGACACTTAACAATACGCAACGTGTTATGTTTAAAACTGAGAAAGGATATGTACTTAGGTTATAAAAATACGACTGCATCTTTTTTCAACATTTTGCAAACGGAAATGTATGAAGTTAACACAAAGCAACCATAAAATTGAACTACAGAAATACAGTAAAAGTGACATGGGACAAAGTTCTTGGAATAATTTTGACTGCCCGTTAGGTAAAACTTTACAATTAACTCTTGGGTATTAGTTTTCACATATTGCATTATGATGGAGAATAAAAGGTTGATACAATAATTTAAAATATCATATTTAAAGCAGCGATTTTCGCATTGTTGATTTAAAGACAAAATCAAGTATACTTAGAATAATTATAATGCAATAATCACGCAAAGGAAGAATATATCTACTAACAAGCACACAAAAAAATAACAATGGGTAAGGAGGTGTAGATTATTACTCATTAATTAAATTGTATACATAAAAATAATAAAACATTTTTAGTACTTTTTCCACATAAAATTTATTAGATCAGGACCGGTTTTGCTCATGATGAGCATTGTCATCAGTTGACAATGCTCATCATGAGCGAAACCGGTCCTGATCTAATAAATTTTATGTGGAAAAAGTACTAAACATGTTTTATTATTTTTATTATAATGCCATTCCACCAAGTATTGACAGTGAACACCTTAAAAGTGATAAATTGTATACGTTTTAAAATGGTACATAGTTATATGGTATCCTTATTAATAGTTATTTCAAGATTTATACAGATGATTTGTCAAATTTACAATAAAGGTTATTGAGTGGCGTGCATGTAAGAATCATTCCGTCTTTTGATAAATAATTGTCAATAATTACGAAAAAATATTAAATTATTTGAAAAAGTCATCTTTGTTCACAACATGGACAACTTTGAGACATAAGTAGATTTTTTTATACAATTCATATGCATGTTTATTGTGTTATGTGAATTGTTTCCGCTTCTACGCAGTAAATTCATTGTAAAAGATTTTTCTTTTTGAAAAAAAATGAAAAATAAGAAAAGAGTATTTTTGATAAAACGCGGTTAACCGCGTGAAATAAACCAGTTTTCGGTTTTTTTCAAAACATGCGATAAACCGGTTAACCGGTTTGGAAGCCCTAGTCGTAACACTCATAAATTATTGTCATAAAACAAAACTAAACCGGGTTCATAGACTTACTCTGTGACCAGAACCAGGGGTATACTGCATGATTTACTGTACTTTTTGTACCACATGGATTTCGTCTGCGATGGTTTTGTCACTTTTGTTCATCAAACCCGTCAGTGCACCTTTGACACTTTTCTACCCTTTAAAATACATTGATCAGTAGTCACTCAGAGGAAGACAAGGTTTCCATGACGGATCTCACAAATTCGAACAGTTTTTCTTCAATCGTTTTATGTTCGAAGTCATTGGTGTTTGTGCTATATTAACAAAATCCTCCCAGCCTTCCAATCCTAAAATTAATGGGGCAAAACAAAAGCGACTAGTTAAGTACTAGTCCTATCTTTCTATCATTACTTTCACGAAAAGGGTGACGTTGAGTAACAAGCAGTTAACTTATTTAGAGATAACTCCATTAGGAAGCCGTATGCTCCACATTAGGAGCGAATAGAGATGGAAAAATCTCAAAAAAATAATATAAATAATATGTTCTAATTCTTGTTTCACTCTTGGCGTTATCGACTGCTCCTCTTCATGATTTTCATTCTCTCGTATGGCACCCTGCATCCCAAAATCATTTATATTCGACATGCTGTCGGTTGGGATCTCTTGATCCTTTGTGAACGAGAGTAATTCAAAATACCATAAGGATGTTGCGTATATCTCCTCAGTTTCTCGCCCACAACGTTGGCTATCATTTTGTTTTTTTAATTCTTTCCTATATGATCCTCGAAGGCTTTGTATCTTTTTTGCCACAAAATCCCTATTGGCATCACTGATCCCTTTTGCTTTGCAAAACTGTATCATTTGAATATAAGCCTGATCACGAAGATTTCGATTCCTGTAATCTAGGCTTTTAATCTTCCATAAGCATGGATGCGATCTATACACTGATTGAAGAAAAACTGTTCGAATTTGTGAGATCCGTCATGGAAGCCTTGTCTTCCTCTGAGTGACTACTGATCAATGTATTTTAAAGGGTAGAAAAGTGTCAAAGGTGCACTCACGGGCTTGATGAACAAAAGTGACAAAACCATCGCAGACGAAATCCATGTGATAGAAAAAGTACACTAAATCATGCAGTATACCCCTGGTTCTGGTCACAGAGTAAATCTATGAACCCGGCTTAGTTTTGTTTTATGACAATAATTTATGAGTGTTACGACACCAGGTACATGACATTCAAAATGTACACAAGATAAGAACTAACACCCAATATTAATTTGACACATTAAAAAATCCATGAAAAAATGTGCCAGAACGCTGTTCCACCGCGTTACATGGAAATAAAAGGTGATTGAGTGAGTTGAACGACTATAGCAAATTTACAAAACTTTAAGTTGATTATTAATAAGTCCGATATTTATTTATTTCAATATTTTTTTAAAAAACATATCAAATATATTTATTAAACAAATTTTCAGAATCAGAATACTAAATGCCGAAGACGATATTCCTGCACTGAATTTTAGGTCTTCAAACGAACGACCTGTCGCCAAAAATCGTAGAGTTGCTGCTAGTCGTTCTTCTGCACTGATACTGTTTCGAAGCACAGTATCCTTCTTGGTGATTATGTGCCCAACTTTGTCTAGCAAAGTGGCAAAACATACTCTCCATCCTTAAATATATTTTTTAAATAGTCTGGATAGTTTTCCCTTAATTAGTTAATTAACGGTAGGTGGGAGTAGCGCTGTCTCTAAAATTTCACCAATTTAACGTTACTCAATCGGTTATCCATTTTTACCTACGAGGTTTGAGGTACAAGGTTTGACGTTTGACATTTCAGGCATAGACAGAACGAAAACTCTCGATAAAAGTCCGCTACACGTAAGCGTTCTACGCGACAGGCCAACACGCCGCGTTTCCCACACGATTAGACATTACACTGACACTTCTGCCCGCGCTCCATTTGTCCTGCCTATTTTCGTGGACGCCGACCATTTTGCCTCTTTTAGCGACAACACTTTAGGATGCCGGATAGCCCGAACGGTCTATTCGACAGTATTTACCACGTTTTTTTTGGCGTCCACGCCGAAAACCCAATGTAAAGTGCCCTATTAATAGCTTTTTATCCCAAACTAACATATTCAAGAGTAATAATATATTAAGCCAGATACTTTTCTATGAATAATACACTTAAGATCAGATTTCGAGGCTGATGTTTGGTATGCAAGCAAACAATTTCTCTCTTGGTGGGCTATGATATTTTTATAATGTAGATAAGTACAATATTTGCATAATTAGATAATTGTTTCACATAAAGTGTTAAGTTATCTAGTATATGGTGTCTTTTTTTTCAAATTTAAAACCAGAATATTTAAAGAAAACATCAAACATGTCGTAGAATAAAAATTATAATTTGGGTTTTATTATTTCAAAACGAGTAAACAGTTACAATAAAAAAATAAAAAGTAGCGATAAAAACAAAAAAAAATAATTCTTTTGCTTTTTGTTTAGTCTAGGTCGCCAATATATAGGGTTGTCATATTTCTTGCAAGTCAATACGGGATATTTGTCGATCAGCGGGATTAGTTTTATTTTTTAGCTCTTCTAAGACTTTCGAATTCAAAAATCCAGGAATTCACCGATTTTCCCGAAATACCAGCGTGACTCGTATTTTTTAGCTCTTCCAAGACCTTAGAATCCAATATCCCAAGATTTATCAATTTCCCCGAATAATTAGCGTGGGCTCAAACCAAAACCGAATTTTGAAAAAACCGGTTTTCGAATGTCACTATTGTCCAAAAACCGTCGAAGTTTTACAAAAAATGGATAATTCAATTAAAATAGAGAGAAAAAGTTTTTTTTTAATGTTGTTTATTTATATACATAATAATACACAACAAGAAATTATGTGGTGTTACTCCACAGAAAATATGATTTGAGAAAACACAAAGGGTCCACTGATTGTTTTGTAGCAAAATTTCCTGATATCGAAAATACCCTTTCTCTGGGTAATGATGTGGGGCATATGTTCTTTAAGCCATCAAATAAAAGATTCAAATTTTGTGTCGTTTTGTTTATAGACTCGTTTATGGAAAATTCGGCACACCTGTTTTTAGATATCACAAATTTTGTCAAAAAACCGGCTTTTGAAAAGTTCATCCGTGAACGCCTGAAGATGCCGAAAGCAAAACGCGGGTCGTTAGTGACAAAATTTGAGTGAATGTACATAATTTGAACGGTTCAAATTTAGTAGATAATTGAGTCAGAATTTTCATCTCATTTCAAAAATCTAAGCAAAAAGGATTCACTTTTTATGTGAACTGACAAAACTTTATTATGATTAATGAAATATAGCTTTGAGAGTATCATCGGACCAGGGCCGGCGCCACCATAAATAGGCGAAATAGGCAACCGCCTAGGGCGCAAAACATCAGAGGGCGCATAACTGGAGTATTAAAACTATTTTTATATACTCTAATAATAATAAATAACTACATTTTATTTTGATACTTGTATTAATCGTTTGTTGTGATTATGTATCGTATTCTATATGCTTCGAAAGGAGAGACGTAAGCGACTGAGTAACAAAAAGTACACTTAGAAAAGCTTCCTTTGAGATACCTCCTTTAGGAAGCTATATTCTCCACATTGGGAGTGGATATACATATCGACTGTGGAAAGGAAAAAGGACGTAACCCACACATATCAAATTTTACAGGAGGCGCTAAAAACGTGTTTTGATGATTTTGTGACATATGCAAATTATGAAATATACACAACCTTGAAGTGCGCGGATACTTCCAAACTGGTGTTTAATTGACATAAGCTAATATTTATTGAAGAAATTGTCTCGGAAAATCCTTTATTTCAGTGTTTTTTCTTGGTTTTAGTTTTTTACAAGGTCATCTTTTTCAAACTTAAAAGCTAAATTTAGATACTTATTCGGCATTTTAAGATTCCATCCTTTTGATAGAATGTGTGTCAAGTTCTATACATTGTGATTATCGAAAAAAAGCTGTTTTTGAAAATTGAGGGTTAAGTCCTTTTTCCTTTCCACAGTCGATATATAAAAAGAAATGGAATGATCCTGATTTGTCCTTGTTTCATTATTTCGAAAAAAAATGAAGATTTATTAAACAGGGGGCTCGCCAATAATCGTTGCCTAGGGCGCCAAATAACCTCGGACCGGCACTGCATCGGACAATATGTTGACAATATTTTCCTTGAGATTCGTGCTTTAATAATGACTGTGAATGCTGCTAGCTGCAAACGGATCTACTATCTTACTACTATACTACTAGTAATCTATAAGTAAATAAATAAAGAGCGCGCTCAGGGTCTCAGAATCTTGGAGGCCTCAAAAATAGCTTTTATAACATAAACAAGGCTGTGGAGTCGGAGTCGTGGAGTCGTCAAAAATTAGCGGCTCGATTTTTTTTTTGGAAAATATATTTAATTATGTGTATTCAAAAAAAATAGTCCAAAGTGTTGACATTGCATGCTTGGCTGACTAAAGATGATCTGATGGAATACATATCGACTGTGGAAAGGAAAAAGGACGTAACCCACAGTTTTTTTCGATAATCACAATGTATACAACTTAATACACGTTCTGTCAAAAGAATGTAAGCTGAAAATACCGAATCTAAATTTAGCTTTTAAGTTTGATAAAAGAAGGGAATGTGGAAATTTAAATTAAGAAAAAGTGCTTAAAAAAAGGTTTTTTTCTTTAAATTTATTAAATTAATATAATTAAGTCAATTAAAAATCAGTTTATCAGTCTCCATGCACTTCAAGGTTGTGTGTATTTCAAAATTTTGCCTTTGGCTCAAAATCATCCAAAAACGTTTGTGTCCACTGTAAAATTTGCTGTGTGGGTTACGTCCTTTTTCCTTTCTAAAATCGATATATAAAGGCTAAAATGAAATTATTGAAAAAATTCCTCGGTGTCGAAGTGGGAGTCGTCTTTTTTTACACGAATCCACAGCCTTGAATATAACCCATACAAAAAGGTTAAACATATCAAAGCATTTTGTTTACAATGGAGTTCTACCAAGTAAATACCAATTCAATCAATAACCCACATAGTTTTTTCAGATTTTAATATATTTTTACTTAGATTTTTCTGTCGTTTTTATATCATCCGTAAAACAGAGCCTCCAAATTTTATTGCGCCTGGGGCCTCCCGTGTGATTAATGCGCCACTGAATTCATCTAATATACTATGTTAATTAATGAAGTTTTTTGTATCGGTTCGTTTGGATAGGTCGTGCTCTGTCTATCAAATGTATCGTTTATCGGTTCATCAATTTAACAATACAAAATGATACACTAATTGCCAAGAATGACAGGTTAGAGCAAAGGGGGGTAAACTTTTCGGACGGAGGGGCCAAATTCAGGAATTCAAAATGGCGGCGGGCCGCAAGTAAAATACCATTTTTATATGTACACTATTTATCATGAAAAAAACAATCTGATGAGAGGAATGGAACTGTTACTAACATTTTTTTAAATTCAGGTGTTAATTTTGTAGATTCTTAAAACTTGTTGTACATGTTCATCAGTGATGTTTGATCGTTAAGAGTTTTTATTGAGGTTCATGATTGAAAATGTTTGTTCACATGTATATGTAGGTTGATCCAAAAATAACGATTATTATATTTATTTTCAATCTCTTTTTTAAAAAGGCGTTAAAAGATAAAAACATTTTCAAAAATATAATAATGCTCGAGGGCGGCTGAAAAATACGCGGCGCGCCGCATGCTGCCCACGGGCCTCAGGTTGCCCGTGTCTGGGTAAGAGTAAACAATATTTTAACAAACAGTTTTCTGTGACTCTTGGCGTATATAAATATTCTGTTTAAACAATGCTCGATAATTGAGATTTTCTCAGTAAAAATATTCAAACCAACGTAGCTTGGAAGCTTTGAAGTGAAATTTCATTACAGTAGAAGAAACCTCTCAAAAACAGGCAAAATGTAAAAACTCCTGGGTAACAGTTTATTTGTACATCTTACACCTTTGGGATAATATTTGTTAGTCTATTTATGGAAACCGGCATGGAATATAATCAACAATGTATTGTGTTTTGTATATTTCATTAATATTACTTTTAATGAATCGCATTCAAAAAGCCACGTTTTTTTGTAATGAACTTTCAAACTTCAAAAAGCACACCATCACCCTTTGTTTTTTTAGGACGACCGTAAACTTTTTAAATCTCTGAAAAGTTTTAATAATTGAAATTAATTTTAAGCATTACTATGTCTTCATAAATTAATTGCCTACCGTTTTCAAGCACCTCATGCCTTGTTTTAATTAACATTTCAATGCCGAATCGTTTTATGTAAATTAAATAAAAATGCATAATAATTCTCATAACATTTATTCTCTCCGGGACACACAAATTTTAGTACAAAACTTTAAAACAATATGGTTTATTATATGCCACAAAAGTAAAATATCTATTCTTCTAACACATACTCAAAAATCCATGGAATATGCACGTCGACTTTACTGAAAATATGTGGGATACTTTTTTTAATGCAACGTTCTCCCCATGAGCTCATTGCAATCAATTGTCCATTTCTTATAACTCCAGCGCCTTCACCTGAGAATTAAATAGTTGTATTAAACATAAGACATTATTTTGAAATCGAGGAGCATATTCATTCATTCGATTTTTTACACTACTTAATAAATAATAGCAATAAACAAGCAAATGATGAGTACTTGGGTAGCAAGTTTCGCTATCAGGTTCAAGCTGATATCCACAAATTTGATTGACAAACAATCGGTTGATATTCACTGTAGCTGTTCTGCAGTCATCTTTAGAAATCAGGTAAAACTGCAAGGATCTTAATTTTGAATCTTCAACAGCTAAAAATCGTTAAATAAAAAAATATTGTGAACAGTATAAATCATTTTGCTTTCCTTACACATGATTGTGATTCAACTAATGATTGTGAGCAGCAGTGAGTGGGTTTGCCAATACGCTGACAAGTATATCGTTTAATCTAAGAGCTATTCGGGATACTCTTCATCGAAATAATCATGTAATCATTGCTTGGGGGCCGCCGCAGAAAATGTTGTGTATTGAGGGGGGGCGCAGATTAAGCGGCTATAATCTCGTTGATATGATAAATTTATGTGTGTAATTTTTGTTGAAAATCACAAACAAGTTGTTGAGCAGCTTTAAATTCAATCAATAAACGTAGTTTTTCGCCAAAATGCATGATAACAAACATAAGAAAAAAAAACTTTAAACACTTTACCATCATTATAATTATTTTTTCCCCAGCCATGGACGTTTATTATATCGTTTTTTGTGAAGCGAGGGTTTTTTTCATACAATAATTCATATGGATCTGCAAAAAATATACGCTTTTATAGACACCAGTAGCGGCCGGTCAATGTGGCATTTGATCAATGCACCCCTTGTATATGCAGGGGCGACTATATTTCATGAAATAATATTTATACCATTCCCTCATTTTAAATTCATTAAAATAAAATAAAATTTTAAATGAAATAAAATATTTTTTTCTAAAATATTTATTATAGACAATAAATACATGAAGAATTTAAAATGAGTGAATGGTTTAGATGTTATGTTTGAATATTATATCATGAAATATAACCGCCCCTGCATATACAAGGGATGCATTAATCCAATGCCACATTGACCGGCCGCCACTGATAGACACGATATATAATCTTAGCACACAGTAAGTATATATTATTGATAGGATTAAAAAAATAAAACATGTTTTCTTGAGTTCAGTTGAAATAAGCACTGCAACAACCTATGACAGTAAATAAATTTAATTTATTACCTTTCACGATAAGATCACGTGTAAATGTTTTTTTGGTGACATGATTGACTATTTATTTATTACTTCAAGGTGTAAAAATGAACTTTTCGTAACAAAGAAATGCATTCAAATTCATATTGTTTTGTACTAATTCTATATATTCTATTATAGATAAAAACCGGCCTTGCTAACTAGTTTTTACCAACTGATAACCATTTGATAATTCTCGCAATGAGTGAATCCGGTCTTTATTGAAAAATGTAAAGTTAGTGCAAAAAACTGTGTTTTATTTTTATGTACATACCAAATTATAGAACTTTTTTTGTCTCGCTTGTCTCAAACAATGTAATCATACATTTATAATACTTACAATTCCCAAAGCTAGTATCCGAAAAGCTATCAACTTTAACGAGCCCGATGTTACTTGAAAAATCAATATCATTATAAAGTGGATGACTGATAATTCTTTCCACTTTTCTGTCAATTCCTATAAAATTCAAAAAATAATTATAATTAGTTTCTATCGCATTTTTGTTAATCTTTTTTAGATTTAAATATTGAAGTCGAAAATGATTCTCACCATAGTCTTTATAGTCATCAACGCCACTCCTTGTGACAAGATGTGATATTTTTTTAGGATCTTCAACTTTTTGTAGGCAATGTGCAGTTGTCACAAACCAATTTTTGGTTATCATATTTATATTGCATAAAAAGTTGACATCTTCGTCTTCAAGTAGTATTAACGCTGATAAAATCCTTTGGTAATTTGAATAACCTGTAACGAATGGATTTTAGATTAATCAGGCGTTTTTATAATGCAAAATCTTCCATGTGGGCTACATAGCCAAACGTTTATACCTTGATTAACACTGGAACCACTGGACCTGTATTGCAAACCCTTAACAGTGATGACTTTCGCCAAGAATAACAAACAAACCTAAATATGAACTCTAGTGAAACAAGTCAGTGTTCTTCAACTGCAGCCGCCGCCGGCGCAGAAGAATTTATTACAGGTCCGCGAAAACTTTCACCCGACTACACCACTAATACTCGAAGCAAAATCGTGATCCTCGTGGAAAAACAGCCGATCGAATTGTCATCTAATGTCACTTTGGTATCAAGACATATATTTCAATTGTCTAATTTTTTTTGGATATCTCTCGATAAAGAATTTTTGGTAATTATTTCGACTCCCTATTTGTGTGAAAAGACTTATCCTGTAGTCTTTTGACTTCAGTATTTATTTAAATTCACTTACAAGCGGTGTGCAAATGTGAGCCTTTTCTCACAATCAATTTACTGATAGCCGTTTTTTTTTTGTTGGACGGTCAGGAGTTAGGACTAGGGCATCCAATCCCGGGATCCCGTCCAATTTTCTGATCGCGGGAGTGGGACTGACATGGTCGCGATCCCAGGATTTCGGGATTGAGAAATCTTGAGCAAACCCCGAAAATTGATAGGGTTTTGGAAAAAATCGAGTCTTGGAGATAAGTTTTGGAAAAAGTATAGCAAATCGAGGATTTGAAATTCCTCGGTGAGCTAATCCCAATCCTTATTGAAAATTAATCAATCCCGAAGTCACGGGATTGGAAAAAGGTTCCGGGATTGGATACTCTAGTCAGGACGTATATTTAAAAAAAAACATTTTTATACTTTGTTCTTTGCCAGTATTTTTTAGCACCGTAGGAGAAGTGTTAAAGAAGTATATTATGCAACGCAATACAATGATTTATTAATTGATTTGGCATTTACTTGGTAGAACTCCATTTATAACAGATTAAAATAACAAAGTATTTTAGCTCTACAGTTTTTACAAAACTGTAGAGCTAAAATACTTTGTTATTTTAATCTGTTATCAATACAATGATCCCTGATTTAACGTGGTTGATCAATCCAAACATTAATTTAAAAAATTACAAGTGATGTCATCTGAATCATGAACGCTGAACTAAAGAGGTTGCCTAGTCCAGGGGTCGGTAAACTTATTAGTACGGCATCCCCACCGAAACCGTGCCATTCTGCGCGTGGGCCATGAAGTTTCAATCACATTGTATTATATGTGCGCGCCCGCGTGTGGTATTTTTGGAAGAGCCACACCCGAGGGGTAAAAGAGCCGCACGCCGCAGTTGGCCGACCACTGACCTAGTCCAAGGTCGTTTAAATTTCTACTAAAAATATTGCTTAGAACTTTGATGGGCGAAAACAATTAATTGGTATTTGAAACAAATAATGAAGAAAAGGTTCCTTACAAATGTCTTCGATAACTTATAGCAACCTTAGGAAAAGTTATGCTTTGATATGGGCACGCAGCATTTGTTTCGTATATGTAGGCATAAACAAACTGTGAAATTTGCAGACGTTTGAAGGTTTTACGAGTAATAAAAACGAAAAAATACTTACCAGTTACGTCAGTGGCGGCCGGTCAATGTGGCATTGGATCCATGCACCCCTTGTATATGCAGGGACGGTTATATTTCATGAAATAATATTCAAACATAACATTTATACCATTCACTCATTTTAAATTCTTCATGTATTTATTGTCTAAAATAAAATAAAATAAAATGTTCTAAAATATTTACTATAGACAATAAATACATAAAGAATTTAACTTGAGTTAATGGTATAAATTTTATGTTTCAATATTATTTCATGAAATATAACCGCTCCTGCATATACAAGAGGTGTATTGATCCAATGCCAAATTGAACGACCGCCACTGAGTTACACGTCATGACAGTTAGCTCGGCTGATATAAAATTTTAATCCTACTCTACGTAAAATGTACTACATTATCAATCGCACACCTTGTTTTAGATTCATACCATCGCAAGTCAAAAATTGTCATTTTCAGTTCATAGTGCAGAATGGTTAAAAACAGAGCCGGCTCGGAACGCGTGCAAAATGTTTTTAAGATTTTAGTTCTATTCACTCATTTAGTTTAAGTCATCGGCTCCTCGCATACAGGCGCAAAAATCCTCGAGCCGGCCCCTGGTTAAAAATGCATATTATGTATTCGAGAGAGAGAGAGCAGTGAAGTCACCGCTGTAGCAAGATGGTTTCCCTGTGCGCATAAATGTACAAAAGTACGTGTTTAGTTTACTTATTTGAAGTGCACGGTTTGACTCGAGATCCATTGGCGTAACAAGTCAACACTAGGGCATCCAATTCCGAACCCTTTTTGTGATCCCGGTATTGACAATTTTTCCAATCCCCAAGAATTTGCAGAATTGTCAAAATGAAAAAAAAATAGTTTGTTACTTATAGCCCTCGCGTAACTTTCTAAAATTTTCTCAATCCCAAATTCCCGGGATTAGTACTATTAAAATATCGGGATCACAACATTGGACGGGATCCCGGTATTTCAAGATCCAGGATCACGGGATTGGAGGCCCTAGTGAATACATAGTAGAGGGAAACCTCAAGAGTATCAGGGGTAGCGGAAAACAGCTTTCTTCATACAGCTTATTCATTAATTTATTCTAACTTCTTCGTTTCGAAATAGTATAATTCTATATTTTATGTATCCGTTTTTATTTTAAATTATTTTTGCAGAGCTACAAGGTTTCCCAATCCCGTTACTGGTTTATGTGCGCTCTTCGGCTTCTGTTTTACTTGATTGCGTAGTCAAGGGATTGAATCCTTAAATGGCAATTTTCTTTAAATGACAACCATCAATTTCTCTATTTAATATTAAAGTACAATGAGAAACAGATACATATCGACTGTGGAAAGGAAAAAGGACGTAACCTACAGTTTTTTCAAAACAGCTTTTTTTCGATAATCACAATGTATCAAACTTGATACACGTTCTATCAAAAGGATGCAAGCTGCAAATGCTGAATTAGTATCTAAATTAAACTTTTAAGTTTGAAAAAGATGACCTTGTTGAAAGTTAAAACCAAGAAAAAAGACTGAAATAAAGGTTTTTCCTAGACAATTTCTCTAATTAATATTAGATTATGTCAATTAAACACCATTTTAAAAGTCACTTTTAGGGTGTTCACTGTCAATACTTGGTGGAAAGGCATTATATTAATAAAAACACAATAATCCTTTGTACTTCATTCCACTTTATTTAATATGTCAGTATCAGTTGACAATGTTCGCAATGAGCGAAACCGGTCCTGACATATTAAATAAAGTGGAATGAAGTACAAAGGATTATTGTGTTTTTATTAAATTTTAGAAGTCTCCGTGCACTTCAAGGTTGTGTATAATTCAGAACTTACATATGGCTCAAAATAATCTAAACACGTTTTTTGCTCCTCCTGTAAAATTTGATATGTGTGGGTTACGTCCTTTTCCCTTTCCACAGTCGATATGTAAACATGCATAATTTGTATTAGCCTTTTAGTATAGAATTTATGCACTGTTGTCACTGTCGGTTGCGAAATATGTACATTATAATCGTTTGCGATTTTTTGAATGAACGTATTGAATTTTGCTCTGAAACGTTCGTTTTATGAAATGATGTTGATTCTTGATGAGTCAATTATTATTACATTGGATTTGTTTTGTTTTTCCGGCGATGAATTATTTCTTTTTATAATAAGTTCCGTTATAAATTTTGGTTTGATTTTTGCATTAACCGTAGCTGTTACTTTTTTTAAGTTTTAAGTGTCGTTCAAAAAATTGCTTAATAGCGAAATAGCGCAAAAAAACGTGTAAAAAGTGAACCGGGTGTACTTAACATTTTGACACACTTACATTATTTTAAAACAATCTTCATGTTTTACGCTGTATGCAAATTATTAATAAATGTCTTGGAAACTCTATTCTTCCGTGGATATTTGTTTTTATAGCTGATAAGGAATTAATATATCTTAGGCATTGGTTTAATTTATAATTACTATTTAGTTATTTTATTAATTATTAAAGATATATGAGGAGCTTGGTATCAAACGTCAAAATCCAGTTTTGAGAAAAAATGAGATACCGCTACAATATTTGAGTATTGATTCAGATGAAGAGGATTACGTTTTTACCTTCGTTAAAAACCTCGTAGCTGGTTATTTTTTATTCTAAATTTCTCATGTTATGGTTGTATAAAAAGACGAAAGTTACGACTCATTTTCATGATCGAATGAGGAGGAAATAGAAAAATCATACACACCCATGCATTTGAATATAAATTGGTTAAAATGTTCGTCCAGGGAGACTAAATAAGGTGGTCAAATGCGTACAAGCGTTAATCACTTTGCTTCAGACTTGACAATTAACCCAGTGGTTATAATATAAACAACATGTTTTAATAGCGAGAGTGTGATTAAAAAAAATAGTATGTTACCGGATCTAGTCATGTTTGTATCTTCGTTAGGGTCAATGAAGTCTATGTCATTTTCAAAACCATAACTTTCTAATTGTTCTTCGTAAGTACAGATTGCAAACATCACACATGTTATTACGAAAGCTATCGTCATGATAAGTGTCAGAGCTGCTAAAAACTTTTCACCCAGCGTTCTTTCGTCGCACATTTTACCGAAAAAGAATCTACACATTTTTATGTTGTTTTAAAATAAAATTCACCTATCGAATTGTAAAAAGAGTTTGTGTGCACCAAAAACAAAAATCACAAAGTATTCTTATGTTCAATACGAAACAATATTTAAAAAAAGAACAACACTTTTTTTTAACATATATTTATGGCTTATCTAAATTGGTAAAATAAAATTTGAGTGTGCTTTTAACACTAATATTTTTATTATATAAAGTGCAGGTAGGCCAGGGGTATATGAAATAGTTTTTAAAACAAGCGAACATATTTTTTTTGTAATGCAACTCAATTTTCCAAAAAAATAATTCGCTTAGGAAAAACCTAGAAAAGTACGCAAGTTTGAGGGTTTTTTTGCTAAAATTGAAGTGCCAAACTGCAAATAGGCAACTAACTATTAAACAAAATTAAAATATATACAATAGAACCCCGATATATCAATCACGTTATCTTTGTTTTCCCGCATATATCACCTATTTTTTATAGTCTCGACCAACCCCCCATTATAACAATGTTAAATAATTAATAATTCAGCGTTAATAGTTCCCCGATTTACCGATTTCCTTGATTCATCATCTAAATCAGGTATCGGCAATCTTCTTGGCTGCGGGTCAAAGTAAAAAAATATGAAGACTATTTGGGTTAGTGGGTATTTTCATAACATATTTTATAGTCACTTGAAATCATCAAATGGGTCATAAGGTGCCGAGACCTGATATAAATATTATCGTCCGGTCTCAAGTATTATATAATCCCGATTGACCGTTTTTGTTGAATGTAAATAATACTTACCTCACATTTCATTTCGTGAATTTTTCTGACAAAACTAAAGTGTTTAAATGGAGAAAACTAAAACTTAGGCGACCGAAAAAAAATCAGGAAAAAATCGAGTCGACATAGGAATAAGAGTTTTCTTATAAAAGAACGATAGTTCGAAGGGTGTCTGTTTAAATTTAAGTTCCAAACAGCAAATAGGCATCTATGTATGTGTTCAGAAATTTACTTCGTATATATTTTTTTTTAATAAAAAAAGGAAATAAACCAATATTTTTTTCAAAAATTAAACATTTTTTTGGTATTATTTGAAGATTCTTTGCATTATCGGTTTCCAACATTATTTTTAATTACGTTCCCTTCAAAAATGTAGAATCGGAGTTTTATTGTAAAAGAATTTTAAGATCGATGTTTACACATAGCCCTCTGCGTGGGAAAGTTTGAATGATGTACCCTTTTGAATCATACAATGAATAACTAGATAAATCTTAGAGTAAGTTTGAAAAAAAATAGTTATTAACTTTCATCAACAACTCATGTACATTAAAAAAATCATAAAATTTCTTTCACCAAAATTCCTAGGGTGCTGAATTAAAATCAACTATGTACCACAAGTGGTACCGACTGGTACGCGAGTCTAAAAAGGCTGGAAAATCCAAGTCTACATCAACGTTTCCTCTAAGCTGCGCGCGTGCGCGGCCGCGCAGCAGTTGAGAAGTCCCCGCGCACTCATTTCGGGTTGGCGCGCACTACTAGACAGTTGCTCAATTGATATTTGATTGGTCCGCGCAGCCTTTGAAATTTCCGCGCATCTAAGCCTTCGGCTTAGAGGGAACGTTGGTCTACATACATACAGTGGCGGTTCCTGACCTAAAATCTTGGGTGGGCTAGAGAAAAGCATAGCATTGTATACTATTTACGAAATTTTGCATGCTTTCACTTTACCTTATACATTAGTCTACAAACAAATTAACAAATACTACGACACTACTGCAAAGCATAAATTATTATATAATAAAATCAATGCTAATGTAAGTAAAAAATAATAGAATAATATGTAATACGGAACCCTTAAATTCGTCCCTTTCAAAGTGAACAAACCAGTGCACAATGGCATACAGAGCTGTCACATATTAATCTATGGTTGGTCACTGAGACACAATAACTGTCACTTTCATACAATACAATGATATTGGTATTTGTGTTTGATTGTATGCGGCATGGGCAGTTTCAATTTAGCCCCCAAGGAATGACAGATGCTTGTTGATTTGAAACACAGTCGTGTGTGTTGAAGACGTTTCCGTACATACAAATACAAAAAATATATAATCGTGCTTGATAGCGCTCCAGTGAAAAGAAATATTGCAGGATATTATACAATATTATCTGTGGTTGCGGGCTGGAAAGCTTTAGCCCCTGCGTCGTTAATACGTAGGTTTTGCCAGACTGACGTCCCGTTGCCTGTTCTCTATGAATTATTTATAGGGTTATTGTTTTTTTTTATGCCGGCTCAGTTTAAAATTGTAATACAAAACACAATCGAGAATATTATTGTAGGTAGACATGGCATTGTCTTATATTGACAGAGGAAAATTTAAACAAAGATATTATATTCATTTGGGAAAGGTTAGTTACGCTTATAAATGTATTTATTTTGTTCAGCGGCCGAATTGCTGTTCATTTTTATTCAGCCATCTAAAGTTTTGGGTGAAAAATGCAGGTCGGGCTTAGCCCACCTAGCCCAGTACCTAGAACCGCCACTGCATACATATATCTATTTTCTGAATGAAAATGTTGTCCTTAATTTTACATACTCGGCCCAAAGAATCGTACAGCTTTCAGTCTCTATTTGTTTATTTTCAATCAAAATATTGACGGCAAATTATTCCGTGAAGTGTCATGCATTCAAAATATTATTACGTCAGCAGTGAATAGATCAAAGATGAGTCCTGTCAACATAAATGTGTTTTTGTTAATGTTGGCAGATACATTTTAACACTATCTGACGCTTCCATCGACCTTACTCTGCACTGATGGCGCAATATTATTATAAACTATATTCCGATGTATCATTTTTGTTTACCTAATCTTCTAATGCATCTTCGGACAGACTACTACTCAGAAAGAGACGAAACACGTGTCACAGTTTATATTTTATAGTAAATTTATTCTTAAAAATATATACACAAATTATAAGGTTTCGGTTATAATTCGAATATTCTAAATCAGTGGATGGGAATGTGTGGCCCTTTGGCTACTTTGGTGCGGTCTTTTGACTTGATCAAAATATTCACTTTGATCAAAAAATTATACGCGTGCGTTTGGAAAAAGAGCGTAATCAACCCATTCGACAATCGAAAAATAAGGCGGTGCCAACGTTTTCTTTACTGCGGCCTAATCTTGAATCAGATAAATGAATGTGGTCTTTTATAATTAAAAGGTTCCCCACCCCTATTCTAAACGTTGTTGAGGACTTTACAGCTGGTCAGTCGTGCACGAATGCTTGACCTGTCAAGTTATGCGTAGTAATAAATATTTAAAAATAATTAAAGCCACGCGATGTGATAATGATGAAATTATGTATTCAAGCCCATATAAAAAAAAACATACATTTTCCAACAAACTATATTTGATTATTAATTATTAACGCCGGAAGTTCATTCTGTGTTGATTGAACCACAAATGCTGACGTCTGAAAAGGAGACCAAAAATTAAAATCGATCCACCAATATATTATAATTATTTATTACAACCGAATTAAGGAAAAATAGCTACCAGCCAGGCGAGGCTATTATCAAATTTTTTAGGATCAAGTCCAGGGGCGGGGAACCTTTTCATTTATAAAGGCCACATTCATTTATCTGATTCAAAAAAAGGCCGCAGAAAAGAAAACGTTCAAAAGGGTTTAAAAGAGAGTATATTTTTTTAAATCAAAGTGAATATTTTGATCAAGTCAAAAGGCCGCAGGTTCCTCTCCACCTTTTTTGCAATCTCGTCAAGTAGCATTCTGTAAAGCAGTGATGCGCACCATTTATAAGTGCCACTCAACAGAAAAGTCTATTTTTCAACAATTTCTTATCTATTTGCTCGCTATATTGTATAAGTAAGTTCAAAAGTATTCGTAAAGTTAAATCACAATACGTAATAAATATATATTTATACTCAACTACAAATAATATAAACATTTATTAATGTTTTGTAACTCAAGGTTTGGATTATCTGTCGCACCGAACTCAAAACTCAGACTAAATATAGAGCGGTCCGCTTCATTACAATGCCAAATTATTAGTTTATGTTTTACGTCGATTCGGTAAAATTGCTTATTTCACTCATCTGCAGATTTTATACATTCGGGATAAAATCTGCAAAATCGGCAACAAGATATATTTTTGTTTCTATCAACTATAAACAATGAATCTGATTAAATTTATTATTTTTTTGCTTTAATTTAAACTTATTTTTTTTGAAAATATCTTTAAAGGTTGAAAGTGCAACCGAGAAGTGTTACAAGTGGCACTCAAAGTACGCATCACTGCATTACATGATGAATCAAGCATAACAAAGTGAAAGAATAAAGTAAAGATTAAAAATTGTACCCAATTTTAGCAAAATTTTCGTGTTTAATTTTAAGATTCCTATAACAGCAAGAGAATTGGGTATATATATACCCAATTACCATTAAATTGAAAACGTTATATTTTTAGAAAAACACAATTCGTTCATCATTCAACTTACATAACACTGAACTCAATCTATTTTATCAGATGAAACTTGACAATAAATCACATGGTGTGAAATCGATTTTAACAAATTGGAGGTGTTAGAATTCCGCCAGTTAATTTTGTATTAAAATCGTACTCGGATGCTCAATACCTAATATCATTGAAATTATTTTGAAATCAATTAATAATCACAAAGAAATACATAAAAATAATGCATCTATCTTATCTGTGCTTAAAATGCAATTAATTAAGTGCAGTTTTATTTTATTGTGTTAGTTTTTTAAATTCCAAAAGTAACCTGAAGTACAAGATTTTACTGGGAATTTAAGTACGCCTTGAATATTGACTGCGTATAATATGTCGAGCAGGTAAATTAATATATAAATTTGAATACAATTAATAAGGTCTTGTAGACAGCTGGTCTACACTATTAGACACTCGTCCTGTTCTGTTGCGGTTTCCTCGGGAACGAATCTCCAAACGTTCTCATATTTCTTATGCTGATTTTCCAATCGATTTATATAACAGTAATGTATGTGAATTTTACATCGACTACCATTGGACCATTCATCCAAAACAAAAAGAAAACGCTATGAATCGTTTATATGTAGAAACTCTTAATTTTTATTTGTTTTTAAATATTTCAAGTACAATAATTAACGTTAGACCCAGTGACGGATTACTCTATAAGCCAGTGTTTCTTAGTCTGGTTGCGCGCACCCCTTAAGGGCGCGAGTAGTTTCTATTTGGACTTATAAAAAAAATGTACATTAAATGTATTACAAATACGTAAATAAGTTTGATAAATCCATTGAGGGCATCCAGGAGACTATTGATGGGTTAGGAACTAACTCAGGTCGCATTGGTTTAAAAATTAATACTAGTAAGACCAATGTGATGTGTAACCAAACCTGTCATGACTCTGATAGGACCCTCACCAGCGCAGGACAGACCATTGAGAGGGTTGACAGCTTCAGATACCTTGGCGGAAATATCCCCGAAGACGGTAGTACAAAAAAACGAGCTCGCTATTCGTTTAGGCATGGCTGCAGCCACATTCAACTTAATGCGGACTATCTGGGACACACAGCTGTACTTGATTAAAACCAAATGCCACTTGTTCAACGCTTGCATTCGGCCGGTAATGCTTTACGGTTACGAATCATGGCACCTGACGAAGACTCAGAAAAACCGTATACTGAGCTTCGAGAACAGATGCTTGCGTCGGATAATGGGGGTGAGGTAGTTTTATTTTGTGAGGAATTCAGAGATAAGGGAGCGTACAAGACAGCGTCCCGTCACGTCAGTGGTTATGGAGAGACGTTGGAACTGGCTGGGTCATGTGCTGCGGATGCCTCCGGAAAGCCTCAATCCTGCCTGCCTCTTCTTTCGACCGGTGGGATTCCGGCGTCCCGGACGTCCGTCGGGTACTATCCATAGGATGTACTCGGCGGAACTAAAGGATGCTGGCATGACATGGGAGGAAGCAACGCTATTGGCGGGAGACAGGGAAACATGGAGGTGCCGCGTGGCGGCCATATGCTTCACATAGGGAGCGAACATGGCCAAAGACGAAGAAGAAATAAATTTACAAGGAGGTGCGAGAGCATATTTTCAGATTTAATGGGGTGCGGGTCATTAAAAAGGTTAAGATCCACTGCTATAAGCGAATGAAGCGAGCGCTTCGGGCGACAGCATCTTAGGGGAATCAAAAATGGCTTATATTATATAACCCGTATCCTTTTTTTCAGGTTTTTATTATTTTACATGGAATTGTTGACGTCCTTATGTCATCCGAAAACAGCGTCTCAAAATTTTATTGCGCCTAGGGCCGTCATTAGTTAGACTGAGGTTTTTAAGTTGCGAAAGCGTAATTAAAAATTACATAAGCAGACTAATAGAAAAATATGTCGTTTCAAATTCATTACATACATTAAAAATATCAAATATCATTTCCATGGGCGATTCACCAGCAACATTAAATAGTCGATAATGCCCTGGCCTAAAACAACAATGTGGATTTTTTATAAAGTGTTTTATTTTTAATATTTATTCAATATATTGCATTTATGTTTTTTTTAGTATGCTGTTATCAACAATATATGTATAGCCGAATAGGCCAGCCGTTCTAACAAAGCAAAATGATAAACAACGAAACAAACACAGGCGTCGCTAAGAATGGGAGCTTACGGAAAAGATTAAGTAAAAAAGTAAAGGATACACTATTTGTAAAGCAACCATTATGGCTAAAACATACGTTCGAGTTTTTTCGTACGACTGGACTCCATGGCTACAAGTACATCGTTATGGACAAAACTCCAATTTATGAAAAGTAAATATAATAATTTACCAGTGCATTTGGCACCGTGCCACTGGGCAAGGTGTATCTGTTACAAGTACAGAGTACGCTGCCGAGAAAGTGAACTCGACCAGATACAAAACAATCTGAAAGCAACGTACAGTACTCGGTCTAGTGACAGGGATGGGCTGGAGGGGGCTCGCCCGAGCCCCTTGTTAAGTTAAGAAAATCATTCGTCTCTATCAAATCATCACCTAACTGAAATTTATGTTAAATTGTAATACGAAACAGAAGACTTGCCCCTTAATTTTTATTCAAAAAATACATTTACTTTGGCTTCATAATAAATATATACCCTAGCTGTTTATTGTATATTGTCTGAAAATGTCTAAAAATACCGATCTTGGATTTTTATATTGTTAAAAGATTTTTTGGATGGAAACGACCCTTTTATTTACATGACACGTGTATACCTTTTCTTTGACGACCTTTACCTTAATCAGTCTGCTAGTTTTATCAAGAATATTTTTCTTATATTTATTTTGGTTTTATTATACCCTAATTCTTGGAAGTGTATTTTAGAAAACAACCAAATACGAATTATTCACTGTCACTCTGTGGAACATCAGCTGATAAGGGTTTGTGTAGAATTCTATTATGAAATTGCCGAGGTCACTGTTATATAATTTTTTTACTTCGTCGTGATAATTTTTACGTAAAGCATTTTGGGCACGTGTCGCCTACGGGAAGTAAGTGTCGTAAAAGGAAAAATATTTTTTGAACTAGTCTTTCCATCTACGTCTACGAATTTGAAATCTCAATAAATTAAAATATATATTTCTACATATTTAACAGCAAAAGTAAAAAAATAGACTTCTGTGATTTATTCTCTAAGCATTGGCGGATTAAGCACTTGAGAGGCCCCAGGCGCAACAAGATATGGAGGGCCTGTTTTTCGGATAACATAAAAACGTCAAAAAATTTCATGTAAAATAGTAAAATCTGATCCGAAGTTTAAAGATTGTGAATATTATAATTACGAGAATAAAAGCAAACGTTCAATCAAGCATGTGACATGTTTAATGATGACTAAAATCAACTTTAAGGCGTTAAAGGTTAATTCCATTACATTCGTTCGTGTTATTACGAACGTGAATTTGCAAAATTTGCATTCGGTGTACTTATTCACATACATCCGATCCTTTTTTACGCGATACTTTCTTTACAGAAATCGGCGCGTGTAAAAAACCGCGTAAAAAAACCTAATTTTCATATAATTTGGTTCCAAAAATCATAATAATTGCGTAAAAAAGGATTAAAACTGTATGAAAAACTTAATTTTGCCCTTCGAATTCGCGCAAAAAAAGATTAATTTCTTTATATGATATAAGCGTACCATGAAAAACAGATACCTATGTATTCATGCATAACCGTATTAACTTTTTAGGAGTTATTCGCTGCTGTCACTGTCGGTTGCAAAATACGAATTGCGAAGGTGTCACTGTCAATAATTGGTGGAAAGGCATTATATTTTAAAAAATAAAATTCTCAACTGCACTGATTGCACTTTTTCACCGGTTTCGCTCATGATGAGCATTATCAACTGATAAGAGAATACAATCTTCCAGTGTTATTTATAGATAAAAAATTAGACCCTCATAATTAAATGATGTTTATTCGGTTACAATATTTATATGGAAAAAATCGCGTCAAAATAAGTAAATCGTGTAAATAAAAGGAACGGCACCATCTAAAAAAGTCGCGTTAAAGTGAAATCATGCAAAAAAATCGCGTAAAAAAGGACTGGTGTATTTTATTTTGTCAATGGCCACAAAAAAAAACAAAAGGGCTGCGGGATGTGCATCATCCATGGTGTAAAGGCATGGCTGAGATTTACCAAGCCCCTTGTTAACATATTAGCAGCCCACCGCTGTCTAGTGAGTCGTAGAGTAAAATAAACGAGGAATTGTATATAAACCGTTTTTATATTTTTTCATGGGCCGAGGGAATACCCTCAACACCTGCAACACTGTAACCGCAAACTTACTCGGCGTGTTTGAATAAATAGCTCGACGATTGTTGAGTGAAGAGTTTAGTAAATTCATTGCAATTTCTTCATATAAATTAGAGTCTTTTCGGAGGATCCATTTTTTTTGTCCAGATTCTCTTGTTTCGCGTCTTTAACCCATCTTCCAGTAGCTCGATACTTCGATTGACATATTCATTTTCATTTATTTTTATTTTATGGTGACTATTTATGTCGGAACGATGTTGAATTGAACAAAACGCATATAGAAATGAGCTGGCTTGCCCAAAAAAACTTATTCGCGTGCATGGTTTCTGATCGATCAAGGATGCTTGGCAGCGTTCATGATAATCAATACCGTTATTTCATATAAAATATCAATTCTGCGGTTTTGATGTGTTTGTTGTGCAATAGTTTTGTTTTTGTTTTCAGGGTTTGCTGGGCAACTGCAGTTTTGGCTTGTTCAATCACTGCGATCGTTTTCGTATTGATTGCATGGGATTGGAATCAAAGTAACCCAACACTAACGGTAGTTTTATATTCAGATAAGATTACAAAATATTTCCATATTAGTTTTGTTAGTGAATATTTCTTCAACAAACCATATGTACTCGTTCACTTAGATTAGATTATTTTGCTTAGAAATACATATAACACGATTTTATGTATTTTTAAACCTTGAAAGGCTTCAACATGAATTCATTTTAAATAGTATTTTTGTTTTTAGGTTTTGTGAAATGCATTATTTTGTAACTTGCATGACGTTTGCACGAGGGACTCAAATGTCTAACTACGCTACTGTATTGAATCATTATTGTTAACAATTTCAGGTTATTGAAAGCACTCATTATGCAATATGGAAATATCCATTTCCAGCTGTCTCCATTTGTAGCCTAAACAAAGTTTCCAGATCAATGGCTGTTAAATTATCTCACAACCTGTAAGTAAATATTTTTACAAGAACAAAGTATGTACACATAAACATAAGAATATGATCAGCAATTGTGCCAAGGGACAATGCAATGTTTTTATTATTAACTCTAGTTATGATAAAAGCATAATGCTTATATTACATTGTATAACGAAATGTGTATGCGAATATTATACGCAAATATTATCAAAAAAGAATTCATTTTTATTATTCTTAATCTCACGGATTAAGTGCACGGATGAACTTGAACTGACGCTTATTAGTATAATGTTTCATGTTTATATAATAAATAAATGTATCATTGAGTTTAAAGCCATTGCTGGCGAAAAGGATAAGCTCATGGGAATGCCCACATATTTGAGTAGTGAGTAGTTTTAAGAATTATATTTATTTGCTTGTCGGAAAAGGTTTTATGATTATATTTATATAGGGTATAGGCAGCGGTGGGCTGCCAATATTTTAACATGGGGCTCGCTTAATCTCGAAGCAATTCTCAGTGTTTTTAAGAAGGAGAGAATTTTTTAATCACCCCTATGCAATTATATGCAATACTTAAATAAGCAATCGATTGTTACTTAGTACACTTATAATATGTAACAATATGCAATTTACCATGAACTGAAGTTGTCGTAGATAATATATAAGTTAAAAATTGCAGTTATATACTAATTTAATATGAGAATATTGCTTTCTCTTTAGTTAACAAGGGGCTCACCGGGCTTAGTAAAATTCAACAAGGGGCTCGCGCGAGCCCCTCCGAGACCCCTCCAGCCCACCCCTGGGTATAGGCGTGGAGACCCCGGCATGTATTTTATTTAAAATAGGAAGGCTGTTCAATTTCGCTCTGTTTCTTTCCAAAATTGGTCGTTAGTGACAAAATCTGTGTGGATGTACATAGTTTGAACGATTCAAATTTAATATTGAAATTCCACCAAGCACTTTTAGTCGACATCTTAAATAGTAAATTAATCTAATTGTCGTGTCGGTGGGATTAATATTGTCGAATTCTTTCTTTTTATAATTAGGACAATGCCAAGTGAAGTAACTCCGGATACAGTGCTAGAGGCTTTAAAGGAAGTCACAGTTCTTTTGGGAAATAGAAAATTGGATGAAAAACTTGAGCCCCACATTCTATTGCTACAAAAGCTTCTCACAATCAACAACCGCACTGTTTTGAGTCTAATAGATCAGGTATTATTGTATTAACTATCATCTCATTTTAATAATTTCTCTAATTCATATGAAAAATTATACATAAATAGTGTACTGCGGAAGTAAGGGAGAAATCTATATAATTTTATTTTTTTTAACATTTTTATATTTGACAGTTACTATTTTCAACATATTATAACCTGATAAAAAGTTAATATTAATATCAGTAAATTTGATTTTGTTTACGCTTAATAAAATTTTCGCAAATAGATATTACGTTTTGGTTGGGATACGATTTTTATTTAAAAAAAAATAGGAGGCCACTGCTTAAGAACGTCATTGGCTCCCTGCTTATTTTTTACAGGTAAATTTTCTTGGAATGTAATAATAAGAAATGCTTTACTCAACTTGGATGTTTTTAAAATCTTTTTAAGAAAGATTTTATCAATTACACGAATGTTTGTAAATAAGTCACTCAATAATTTGTTTTAATCATAGGTGTGTCACTGTAGACCACTGCACTAACTCATAATTTGTGGTTGTAAAATAATTGTTTTTCATTTTTTATATTAGTTGACTCCCACCTGTCGTGACATTTTGGAAAGGTGTGCGTGGAAAGGCACCACCACCCGCTGTGATACATTGTTTCAACGGGTACTGTCAACCGAAGGCTACTGTTGTTCATTCAATTACTACGCTTTTGAAAAGCATAATTTTCCATCGTACGTACTTTTAATAACGTTAATTTATCATAATCTCATTTTTTATTTACGTGAACTTGGTAGTGGAATTTAAAAGTAAGCAATTCATTCCATGACAATTTATCATGACATCAATTGGCACCGTTTATCCTGTCTTTATTATGTTACAATCATCGACTTGGATTAATGATGTTGAAATTTACGTCAGTATACAGTTGCCAGAGGATTCG
The DNA here is from genome assembly GCA_030503985.1 of Himalopsyche tibetana. Lineage (NCBI taxonomy): Eukaryota > Metazoa > Arthropoda > Insecta > Trichoptera > Rhyacophilidae > Himalopsyche > Himalopsyche tibetana. The sequence continues at coordinate 31,149,153 of JAPJYX010000004.1, forward strand.
CGAGTTGCTGTTACCCATAATCGTAAATCAGCAAAGTGTACAGTAGAACCCCCAATAACGCTACCTTTAATTACGCGCCGAACAGAAATATTCGCCGCAAATCCCCCAATTGTGCGGTCGAATTCCATTGTCGTTGCTGCTGTACACACAGCAAATTTGATTGCGCCTGAGGCCTCACATGTGGTTAATCCGCCACTATGCACAAGGATTATCTATGTTATCCTGAAAAGTTTACGGTTATTCTTGAAGATGTCGACTTTCTTCACGTTCATCCATGAGCTCTCCGTCGGATCAATTGCATCCAACTATTAGTCGTTTAGTGATACGACACGGGCAACTCTGGAGTTTTCGTTGGTAGCATGGATTTTCAATGGAATTTTAAAGAAAAATCTGACTCAAATGTGCTCACAGTATTATTTCATTTATTTTAGAAAGGTTGGCATCTTTAGGCAGCGAAATCCTAAGCGAGTGGCAGGATGTGGTTACCAAACGGGTCTTTCTATACTCTTTAGAATCGACACTGTCGATTATCACTCGTCAAACTTTGCCACATATGGAAGCAGGGTGAGAATAAACATCATTATTTATTACTTTACATGCTTAAAGAAAAAAACAAATCACTTTATCCGTGACGGGAAGCATATTGACTGTGGAAAGGAAAAAAGACGTAACCCACACATATCAAATTTTACAGGAGGCGCTAAAACGTGTTTTGATGATTTTGTGACATATGCAAATTATGAATTATACACAACCTTGAAGTGCACGCAGACTTCTAAACTGGTGTTTAATTGACATAATCTAATATTAACTAAAGAAATTGTCTCGGAAAAATCTTTATTTCAGTGTTTTTTCTTGGTTTTAATTTTTTGCAAGGTCATCCTTTTTCAAACTTAAAAGCTAAATTTAGATACTAATGATGACATTTTCAGCTTATATCTTTTTGATAGAACGTGTATCAAGTTTGATACATTGTGATTAGGGTATCCAATCCCGAAGCCTTTTTCCAATCCCGAAATATCGGAATTGATTAACTTTCAAACTTAAAAGCTAAATTTAGATATTTATTCGGCATTTTCAGTTTCCATCCATTTGATAGAATGTGTGTCAAGTTGTCTACATTGTGATGATCGAAAAAAGCTGTTTTAGAAAATTAAGGGTAAGTCCTTTTTCCTTTCTACAGTCGACATGTTACAACATGAACATTCGATAACCAAGGTCAAAATGAAATTTATAGATTTGATAGTAATAAAACGTGAGATATTATCAGGGACGTCCCGCGAGCACAGGCGAGTAGGCAGTCTAGGGGCGTCAAGTCTTAGGGAGCGGCAAATGATCACAGTTTTTTATGACTAAATATTTTATTTAACACAATTTGGTTAAGAATAATTAAAATGATGCTTCAATGCTGAAAAATACATTTGAAATTGTAATAATATTATGAGCAACGTGTATACAGTTTTTGAGTATGTAGATGAATAGAAAAACCGTATACTGAGCTTCGAGAACAGATGCTTGCGTCGGATAATTGGGGTTTGATTTTGTGAAGAATTCAGAGATAAGGGAGCGTACAAGACAGCGTCCCGTCACGTCAGTGGTTATGGAGAGACGTTGGAACTGGCTGGGTCACGTGCTGCGGATGCCTCCAGAAAGCCTCAATCCTGCCTGCCTCTTCTTTCGACCGGTGGGGTTCCGGCGTCCTGGACGTCCGTCGGGTACTATCCATAGGATGTACTCGGCGGAACTGAGGGATGCTGGCATGTCATGGGAGGAAGAAAAACTATTGGCGGGAGACGGGGAAACATGGAGGTGCCGCGTGGCGGCCATATGCGCCACATAGGGAGCGAACATGGCCAAAGAAGAAGAAGAAGATGAGTAGAGGATTCGACTGTCTAGATTTGTATATGTATTCCTAAAATAATAGGAAAATGTCACTTATACTTTAAGAGATTTATATGTGATGTAATTTCAAAAAAAATAGTAAAGGCGTCATTTTAAACTCCGTCTAGGGGTGGCACATAGCCTAGGAACATCAATGGATATTATTGAAAATATAAAATATTGTAAGACTTTTTGACTCATTTAACCGGAATAATTCTTTATTTTGGTATTGCACTTATTCAAATAAATTCCGTAAATTTGATAAAACAGTCAGAAAGAAGCGCGGCATGAACCCGATCCAAGACTACAAACGATTTCTTGTCGTAAAGTTTAAGTGTGTATTTAACTTGTCGTAAGATACTTAATGTTATAAAATTAACTGTCGTTTTACTTGATGCTTGAAATTTGTCGTGACAATCATTCACATCGACCAAAATCGAGAGTAATTATGGTCACTCTTCATTTCTATTTGAAACTACTCATTTTTGACACCACCTTCAATAATACTCATTTTTTTTCATAATACGCATTGATAAAATTACCTGTTACAGATATACATTCATTATTCATATGATTACGCGGACGAAAGTGCCTCGGCAAAGCTCGTGGGTCCTGGGACGGAAACGTTTTTCGCACTTTCCCCAGAAATGACCTACTCCACTCCAGGTATCATCGGTTTCCCGATATCAGAGAGACGTTGTATCTTTGCCGAGGAAAGGCTGGGGAGGACTTTGGCGAAATATACCTACAACAACTGTCTAGCGGAGTGTCGAGGAAATATAGTTTTTCGGCTTTGCGGTTGCATACCATATTTTCTACCCAACAACGGCAAGTTCCGAAAATTATAAGCATAAGCTTTTTTTTGTACTGTGTACGTTTAATGTTTTTTTTTTATCGAGTCCACTCTCGATATGAAGATATATAGCCTTTTAAGTCCTTAAAATGGTAACTGAACAGATTTTTCTACAAGATCTGTCTGTCGACCTCTTTTTTTCTAAGGTAGTACGGATAAAAAGATAGGGCTACACAGGTTGAATGGTTAACTAATCGCTCTGGGTACGTCGCATTATTTTATAATTTGAAGAGTGGGAGAAGATTTCTAGACAAAACCTTCCCACACTTTTCTATCCTTTAATAACTGTGCGTAGCGAGAGTATTTTTTTTGAAATCCATGTCCGCTCCCAATGTGGAGCATATGGTCTCCTAATGGAGGTATCTGAACAGAGTTTTTTCTACGAGAACTGTTCGTTAATCAGTCGTTCAACCTCACTTTTTTTTTAAAAGTCAGTAGGTAGTAGGGAAAGAAAGATATGGCTAGAACAGGACTAGTTGTTGGCTAATCGCTATTGCTACACCCAGGGAGCAATGTTCCCTCTAATTTTCCCAAGGTTATGTGCGCAAAATACATTGGCTGTGCAACTTTAAAAGGAAATAAAAAAAAAATTGCGCCACATAACGGTATTCAGACCTACTTAACGAAATGGCATATTTTTTATAATGACAATAATTAACAACACTATATAATGACAATTAATTTATTCTGGTGGTGGTATATCTGGTGTAACTTTTGTGCGCTCTGTTCTAACGCATGTGCGCGGGCTCGGCGAGTTGTGTGCACGCGCGCACAGCTAAGAGGGAACACTGCCAGGGAGGAGAGGAAATGGTGTGAATTGACATCACAAACACTCAGTCTTTGATCACAACTTTGAATTCAATAATTCTCAAATTCACTGTGATCTGACCGGGAATCGAACCCAGGCCTGCGTGATCGATAGAGCAAGCTCTAACCAACTGGGCCACAGCAGGCGACAAAGACAGCGAGAGTAATTAGTTAACCACTATTCCTGTCCTAGCGTTATCCTTCTATCCTACTTTCTCTCTTTGAATTTGAAAAACTGAGTAACAAACAGTTATCGTAGAAACACTTCTGTTGAGATACCTGATACCTCAATAATGAGGCCATATGCTCCACATTGGGAGCGGACATGGGTTAAAAAAACTTCGATGTCTTATTGATGATTTTTTCATAAAATCTAACTTTATATAACACCAAATTTATTTTATTTGTCATAAACACCAGTTGTCTCCATTTAAGTGTATTTTTTATAGTAAATTTCATTTTTTTAGGTTCAAGAAAAATATGTGATTTTAAATCTGTGAAATGCGTCTATGAGTCAAGAAGTAAGTATTGTATTCAATTCCACACCATAAATAATTAAAATTAACTTTTCTTTGCCAATAAAACATTTATAATTCATTTCCAAATTCAATGAATATTCTCTTAATAAAACTTTGAGCTTTCAAATCGCTTAAACGTTTTGACATTTCCGTGCGATTTTTTGCTAATGATCTGGGTTTTTCATTTCGGCATCTACAGATATTCAAATGCACGAACTTAAAATTTATCTCTCGTCTAACGCAGGAGCGAGTTGGTGTTTAACCATTTTCCAGACCATGTATGTACTTTAAAAAATACTTTCAGAATTATATGCTGCTTCTTATCCTGGTGGAAATATAACGGACTGCAACTGTGTGCCGGATTGTCAACACTTTTCATATCCTATCGAGCAGTCTTCGGGGAGGTTAACCAGAGCAAATGCCTACAACGCCCTTAGTTTTTTGTGAGCTTATTTTCCCTGTAAATATCTTTTAAATTACACCTTTTCTTTAACAAATCGCACTCAAAAAGAGTCCCCTCAGTAATTAAGATTTTCAGACATTTTAATTGAAAAAGTTTACAGTGTTCAATATGATTATACAATGCGCACCATCTGTAGATGCGTACTATTTTATGCATACATATTCAAAATTTATTGTTCTATAAAAGAATATTTATGTTCCTTGAATTACAATTTTGAAAATATTTAAAATCTTTATTTTATGCTGTTGTCATAGTTTACGTGTGAATCAAATAATGAATTCAACAAAAACATGAATACACATTTATAATGTAAACAGAAACATTAATCGGAAAAGAAGTATCAAATCACTTACTCTTACTTTTACATTATATATACTTTTTGGTTTCACAACAGAAATAATTCGTTCTTAATCTTGAAACCAACCAAAATTTTGTTCACGATATTTTCTTTCCTGTTTACTTTTCCATTTACTTTCTCCTCAATGCGGGATATCCAATACCCACTATTTTTTAGTGTATTGAAAAAAAACGCACGTTTATTTCAATTTTTTTTATTTATAAGTGAAAATAACAAGTCTGAACACGATACAATGAATTTTCCTCTAAGTATATTTAGTATTCATATCAAATAAGAATGAAATTCTTGGCGCTACTGTTGGTTGATTCTTTGATCGGTCTCGCATGTCGTCCGGAAGCTGAGCTTGAAGACATCGGGAAAGTTTACCTAAAAACAGGATGTTTGGTCACAATAAGTGTAAATACAATAAATAATGTTGCCTATAGTTACGTACAACTTGCAAAATTAATCCTGAAGCTCTATTGTCATCCATTCAAAATTCGATTTAAATTGAAAAATCCTTTTTTGTTACCGTCTTCCCATTCCACTTATCATATAATATTAATCGAGGAACTGTGAAGTGGATTTAATGTGTTGTTTTGACTAAGCGATATGTCTTAGTTTATTTACCACGAAGCTTTTAAAACTTTCTAGCTTGGTCGTTAGACATTACTCAAATTTAATTTTAGGAAGAGCTTTCTCTTTCTACTTCAAAAAATATAATGAAGGATGCATAGTATATAGACCGAATACACAGTGCCAGCGCAAGGTTATTTGGCGCCCTAGGCAACGATTATTGGCGCGCCCCTTTTTTAGTAAATCGTCCCATTTTTTTTCTCAAAATAATGATAACAATAACTCGGTATCATAGAAATATTTTTTTATATATCCATGTCCGCTCCCAGTGTGAAGTATTTAGTCTCAGAACAACAGCAGTTTTTCTACGTGAATTGTTTTTTACACAGTCACTCAACCTCTCTTTTTCAAATTGTATAGAATTAGTATAGAATGTACGAACAAATACAAACGTCAAAATAAAATAAATCTTATTATTAGAGTACATAAAAATAATTTAAATTCTCCATTTATGCGCCCCCCAATGGTTTGCGCCCTAGGCGGTTGCCTATTTCGCCTATATGGTGGTGCCGGCCCTGCCAATACATAGTATCGTCCATCATTATACGACACCTTAGACAATTGTGCTCGCTACAACATGACCCATCGTGAAGAGGGGCCAGAACAATAATTTAAATGTGGTCATATTTTGTTTCATGTACAGTAAACAAGTGACGCTGGGCAATCAGTCTTTGGCGCACATCTATTACAATGATTTGGTGGGAACTCGGTACAGAAAAGATGTTTACATGACCTGGCATGGTCTTCTAGGTAAGGATTGAAATAAATATATGAAAGTCTTTATTTTTATCAGCACTGCATTCAAATCTGACTTTTTTAGCGGCTACGTAGCCGTTCCCGAATGAACATTTTCATGCACGATTTTTTAAAAATCCAAAGTCGATCGATGTTTTTGTGATTTATTTTATTAAAAATTTATGAATCCGTGTATTGCAATCCAAGAAATGACAAAACCATTATTTGTTACGGCTTCATTCGTAAAGTATTTAACAAATAGTCTTAAATTACAGAGTAAAAAAAACATATATAATAGCGGCTGAAACACATTTTCTTATAGTAAGCCTACCGATAGTGATGATAAACCTTTGAGACAAAGTACATTTTTAAAATGACAGTTTTATAAAACTCAGGGACGTATAATTAGCCTACATATCGACTGTGGAAAGGAAAAAGGACGTGACCCACACATATAAAATTTTACAGGAGGTGCAAAAAACGTGTTTTGATGATTTTCAGCCATATGCAAATTATGAATTATACACAACCTTGATGTGCACGGCGACATCTAAACTGGTGTTTAATTGACATAATCTAATATTAATTAAAGAAATTGTCTAGGAAAAACTTTTATTTCAGTCTTTTTTATTGGTTTTAACATGTTACAAGGTCATATTTTTCAAACTTAGAAGATAAATTTTGTTACTAATTCGGCATTTGCTGCTTGCATCCTTTTGATAGAACGTGTATCGAGTTTGATACGTTGTGATTATCGAAAAAGGCCTGCTTTGAAAAAACTTTGGGTTACGTCCTTTTTCCTTTCCACAGTCGATATGGATTATATGTAATATTATATAATTATGTATGCTTATTTTTGCTTCATTGTAAAATAACGAAGCATGCAGTTAGGATGATCGTTCCCAAATATGCACCGAACTAAATAAGCGGACGCTCAAAATCTAACCCCTCCATTGTGCATGCTATAATTTGTCATAGACAATGATAGACTTTATTTTGCTTCCAGCGTCATTCGGCGGACTTCTCGGGCTGTTTGTTGGATTCAGTCTTGTGTCCGGATTCGAAATGGTATACTTCTTCACGTTGAGATTTTTCTTCGACGTGCAGCAGAAGAATAAAATGACGGAACCAAACAAAAGACAACCAAATGTACTCATGGGAAAAGGCGGGAATCTTCGACATAATTGGAAACGAAACGACCAAGACATTGGCATCAGCACAATCACTGTCTCCAGCATGGAGACAATTGATAATGGTCGTAATCGCTATATAAATAATAAAATAAGGGATATGTGGTAGCAATTGGTTAATCCATTTTAATGTTATGTTAATTACTTAAGAAAATGCCACTGGAGACCAGGGGTGGGCTAGAAGGGGCTCAGAGAGGCTCACGCGAGCCCCTTGTTAATTTAAGAGAAAACATATTCTCAGATCAAATCAGTACTTATATACTACTATACAGTTATCTGCAATTTAAAATTTATATATTACCTACGACAGCTTCAGTATACACAATTTTAGCTATTAACAATGCCATGTTTACGGTAAATTGCATATTGTTACATATTATAAGTGTATTAAGTAACATTCGATTGATTATTTAAGTATTGCATATAATTGCATAGGGGCGATCAAAAAATTCACTCCTTACTCAGAACACAGAATTTCTTCGAGATTAAGCGAGCCCCTTGTTAACGTATTGGCAGCCCACCGCTGCTGGTGACTGCGTATCCATTTGAAATTCTTCTTCGTTAGTTGGTGTATATTATACATACATTGTACGACCTAGTTATAGATGTTAAATGTTAGCACAGTGAAATTTCGATGTATCGTTTTTAATAGTCCCATAAAAAAACGATGAGCAAGAAAAAAATTATGCAGATTGTTTAACGAAGCTCTTATCATTTTAAAGAAATAATGATGTATATATAGTGTTTCCACTGTATTCTAATAATATAATATAATTTAGTATTGTATACAAAAACACAAATAAAATTCATGACTAAGAAACTTGTCAGAGTTGAAAATAGTACGTATGAAAAATTTATTGGAGAAAACATTGCCACAGGAAGAATTCTTGCAAGCGACTTCAATGTTCGATTTTGAAAGTTATATCTGGTTGAGAAGATAATGATGTTTGTTGTGATGCTTTTAAGTGAAAAAAAAACAATTGTAGAACTCAAAGAGACCCGACCTCAATCAACTTTCTATCCAGAGGTGTGCGATATTTTACTAAAGAGTCTAAAGGAGCCGATATGTCACCACAAGATATTTGAAATATAAATAAAAAATATATTTGAAAATGTATATTTTTTTTATTGTCATTATCATTCATTTTCTATACCGAACCAAAACCAGGGCTGTGGAGTCGTTAAGAAATATGAGTACTCTGACTCCGACCTTAGCTTAACCGTTTGAATACCGCGCAAATAAATCATTAATGTGTCCCAGAGATAGAGCGTGTTTTTTAGAAAAATAATTTTGCCTTATATACACCCGAATTCAATATTTTAAAAAAATATATTGACTTAGTATAGATGGAACTACACATATTCATCAAAATATTGCCTTTATTCTATTAGAATACCAAGTATTTGATTTTTTAAATGTCTTGGACATCCGTGTTCGCTTGCATATGTTCCGAACACCTGTGTCCGCTTGGTAATCAAGTGGTTAAATAGGGGTGGGCTGCCAATATTCTAACAAGGGGCTCGCTTAATCTCGGCCATAAGCCTTTACACCAGGAATGAGGCGTACCCCGTGGCATGCGACCCACTTGTTTTTTTTGTGCCCCTCAAATGTTTATTTTTTAAATTGAAATAATAAGTCTTCTTTGGCCAAGTTCGCTCCCTATGTGGAGCATATGGCCGCCACGCGGCACCTCCATGTTTCCCTGTCTCCCGCCAATAGCTTTGCTTAATCCCATGACATGCCAGCATCCCTCAGTTCCGCCGAGTACATCCTATGGATAGTACCCGACGGACGTCCGGGACGCCGGTATCCCACCGGTCGAAAGAAGAGGCAGGCAGGATTGAGGCTTTCTGGAGGCATTAGGAGGTATAAGTAAATTATTTAATCTAATTTAATACATATGTAAGCGAGATTTTTTGTTGACGATGCAGAATAAATCGGTTCATAGAAATAGGGTAACTGATTTTGGAGCTTAATACCACAGACTCTAAAGAATTATTTAAGATTTTACAAAAGCAAAGGTCGTACGTCAACTTTTTAATTAAATTATTTGAATTACATGGAACGTATCCGCGTGTAAAACGAGGATTGGGCATACCTTAAATTTCATTTTTACTTGCGACCCGAAATAATATTTATTTTTTTCGCAGCCTAATAGATTAAAAAGTTTGTGCATGCCCTGCTTTACGCCAAAGATTGACAGTGAAAATCTTAAAGTTGATTTTAGTCATCATCAAACATGACACATGCTTGATTAAAAGTTTGCTTCTTTACTCGTAATTATGTTATTCCCATACGCTAAACCCAGTGGCGGTTCGTGACACAAAATCTTGGGTGGGCTAGAGAAAAGTTTGGCATTGTATACTATTTACGAAATTGTGCATGTTTCCACTTCACATTATACATTAATCTACAAGCAAATCAACAAATACTACGACACTACTGCAAAGCATAAATTATTATATAATGAAATCAAAGCTAATGTAAGTATGAAATAATAGAATAGTAAAAACTTGACCTCAAATTCGTCTCCTTCAAAGACAACTACCGTGTTTTGTTTCATACAAATACAGCTTGTCTCTGAATACAACGAACTCTGACGTTTATTTTTTAACGAACAGAGGTTGGTATGAGTGTTTTGTATGTATGGGCTAGATTGAATTAGCCCCCTGTGACGTAATGACTGCAGGCTGTATACTGAGGCGCAATCGTGTACGATTAGTGCATTGGCGAACTATCCCATAAGCGCAAGAGGCGCGCGCTTGGGGCCTCCAAATTTTAGGCGCCTCAAAAATAGCATAATTTATATAAATCCTTATATTTCAATTTCAGTTTTCAATATTCATTATTATTCTACGAAGAGGCTTGCATCACTTTTATGTTATTCGAAAAGCAGGGCCTCCAAAATGCATTGCGCCTGGGGCCTCCAAAGTGCGTAATCCGCCACTGATTAGATGACGTTTCCGTTATAAAATACATACGTTTTCTAATCGTACTTGATTACGCTCCAGTGCAAACAGAGTGTTGCAAAAAAGCATTGGTTTTAACTCGGTCTAATTTCAAAACAGTCCGAGCCTCTATTATTATTATTAATACGTAGGTATTGAGACACTGACGTCACGTTGCCTGTTCTGTATGAAATATGTATAAGGCCACAGGGCATAGATATCAGCTTAAAGAAAGGTAGAAATAAAGTTTTTCGTTTTTGACAGGTTGCCGAATGACGTCATAACGAACTTTCGTGACGTACATCGCAAACTCTAGAATTACGCGCGTAAAATTGTTTTCTTGCGAATTTAAAGTTTTTCCGTGTTTTACTGTATTAGACTGTATTATACTGTGGTTTTTTAGTGTTTCTTATCGTATTAAGTGATTTGAAATGCTTATCAATTGTCCGAACTTATTTTCGCTATGACGTATTCTAAAGTGATTTGCAGTGTTTATATTTTTTTGTGCCGAACTTTGTGTTTTAACGAGATTGTATCGTATCTTATCATATTTTAACGTGATTTTAAGTTTTTTTTTTATTTTCATATCGTGATGTGCTTCGTAAAATGGGTTCCTTTAAATACTAAGACATTGATGAAATTCTCATGAGCTCTGACAATGAATAGGAAATATCGATACAGTAGCGTAGCAAGGGGGGATGCGACAGGGGCAGACCACCCCGGGCGGCATTTTTTTGGGGGTGGCATTTTCAAAAATATATATTATACAATATTTTTTGATAAACTTTATTTATAAATAAAAAAAAATCTGCCACCTGTAGTTAAAACTCCAAGTTAATGGATAAAAAAATATAAGTAATTTTAAGCCGCCTGTGTAGTCGAGTGGTCAACGGTGTTGGCTTCGGCTACGGAGGACACGGGTTAAAATCTCGGTACGGACAGTTTTATAAATTGATTTTTCAATCGATTTATGAATTTCTGTTCAAAGGCATGGATGTATGTGATGTCTTGAATTCCCCCCTCTCACCCATCCTATCCTATGAACGGGGCGTATCGAGAGCGATTAGCTTACCACTAATCCTGTCCTAGCCTTATCCGTCTATCCCTACTCTCTTTGAAAAAAGAGAGGTTGAGCAAATGAGAAACAAGCAGTTCTCGTAGAAAAACACTTCTGTTGAGATAAACTCCATTAGGAGTCCATATGCTCCACATTGGGAGCGGACATGGTTTAAAAAAAATTGAAAACAAAATTAGAGGAAATTTTGGGGGTGGCAGATTCAAGGACCGCCCCGGGTGGCAGGACTCCTTCCTATACCACTGCATCGATAACATGATGATATATCGATGGAATATGATTCTTCTTTATCTGATGACGACGAAAAGCCAGAGACAACCTAGCGCTAAGCGTTGTCGGGAAGAAATGAGTATTTGGAACAATTCTACTTTCATTCCAACGCTTCATAAATTTGTTAAACTTTGATTCCGCATTCCTTTTGATTGTAGAAGGAGACAACATCGAGCTGGATTTTTTTCAGCTATTTTTTACAAAAGAAATTTGAGACACGATAGTCATCAAAACAAAAATTTATGCCACAGCTGTTTCCCAAAAGTCGTCCAGAATGACCAAAATGAAGAAGTGGGCTAACACGACAGTGCAAGAAATGCATGTTTTTCTGTTCACCATTATTTTGATGAGCTTGCTTGAGAAAAACTGAATAAAAAATACTGGATTGTATAAAAGGCTAAACTTGATAATAGCATATCAAAAACTTCAGGTACGAACCGGCTCTGGGATTTATATAATGTAGTTTATGTTTATTTTTATACTTTCATTTTTTAAGAAGTATTTGGTATTTTTTTAAATTATTATTAAAATGTATTTGTGAATACGTAAGGTTTGTGACCCCTGGATTCAGCAAACAGTTTTTCAATGATAACATCTATAAATATTAACTTATATATTTTTTAAATATTTTTACATCATTCCAGCAGTTATAACACATATATTCATGGGGAAAAAGTCACACAATTGTCATTTTAAAAGAACTCACTCCTCACAGCAAGTTCAGTACAGATTTACTCACTACTCCAAAGGTTAAACTTCTACGTTACACTGATAAAAAAATAAGAATATTTTTTCAACCCAAGAGATTGTTTGGGGCTCTGAAAAACGTAGACTCTATTCAAAATTTGAACAAAGAAAATTCTATAAATCTACAAAGGTTTCAGTAGACTTAATAATCTAAATACATTTCATTGTTTGCAGCTTATGTACGGTGTTTAAATATATTTGTGTTCTACCAAGAAGAAAACCATAAATAAATCTACAAATAAATATTGGAACCTTGTTCCTAACAAAAATTCCCAAATAATTAAGACCGAAGGTCGTGAAATGAAGAAGGTGTACATGTGTTAAGTAATAAGTAGGATTCATAAAACTTTGACGCCGGATATCGGAGCAATAAATTATCAAATATCGGCATTGTTTGACAATAGACAAATACACGGCAAAGGTCTTTTTTATTATGCAGCCGAAACAAATGCATTTTACGAAAATACTAAAACAATCCGACTCCACAACTCCGACTTCACAGCCCTGAAAAAAACTGATATCTTCGTTTATTAATTCGTGTAGATTTTTTCTGACCAATGAAGATAGATGACCAATCTAACTGGAATAAATCATGTTTGACTGGGTATTTCAATGTGGAGACCAGATGCGGAGAAGCGAACTCTTGGAATAGTATTGTTTTCGGAAGGAAATGTGCAACGGAAGGAACGCAAGTGGAGTAGAAATTCTTTTATAATTGACCAAAAAACAACAACTGCTTTGCAACAGCATGTTTATCTCTTAAATGATTGCAGAATCATTCATTTCGAAATATTTATTATTTGTTCATACGGTTATGTAATATAATATGTTAAATGTTTGCAAATTGTTCACGGTTAATTATATTTTAGACGTCCGCTAAATTTCCTTATATTTCTTAATATAAACGACGTCCTTGTAAGTATAAAAATAGCTAGATTGTATCCCTACTTTCTTTCAAAAATTGAATCAAAAATAACCATTGTATTTTTTAGACAATTATGAGTTTAAAACGGTGTTATTATTAGCTCTGTTCTTCTGCGTACTTCTGACTGTTTGCAAACTGTTTTCGAATCAGAATCTAAAAGCTTTTAACCGACAAACCGTCAGAAGTACGCAGAAGAACAGAACTACTATTGTTATAATTTAAGATTTTGACTGAAGGTGCTTGGTGGAATTTCAATATTTAATTTGAATCGTTCAAACTATGTACATTCTCACAGATTTTGTCACTAACGACCCGGGTTTCGCCTTTAGGCATCTTCAGGCATTCAAGTGCACGGATGAACTTGAACTGACAGTTGTCAGTTCAAGTTCTGAACAAAATCTGTGAGAATGTACATAGTTTGAACGATTCAAATTCAGAGCTATTGTATTTGTTTTTTCGCTCCCATACGTGATATGTGTCAGTGCATTATTGGTTTGAATTATTACAACCAATTTAGTATCATAGTAAAGATTTTATTATAACCCAGTAGATTTTCACTTAAAATAAAGACAGCATTGATTATTCCACGAGGAATGATTTACCATTTGAAAATTTAAGATACGTATTCTGACCACCCTTCAATAAACCGTCCAAAGGCATTTTTCGAGAGTTTAAAATCATGCATTGACATCTATAAAAAACAAAAATTAATTACAGTCGTGGCGATATAGATGATAGAAAAAGAAGGGATCTATAAGTTAGTGAGAATGTAAATTTATGTGAAGATACAGACATGGCATTTGTGATTGTGACACATCAAGCGAAACAAACACAGATGATATATAAATCTTGTCAAAGTAAAAAAAACATACTTTTTTAGTTAACAGATTATTTTGCATTTGAAATTTTCTTTTCAATTCTGCTTTAATTATATTCACTTCTTCAAAGTTGATCGCGTCATAACTGCAACCAATTAGTATTTGAATGGACATTTAATCACAATCCAATTGATTTATTTTAAGCCGCCCGAGATCAACTCCGGAAGAATTATATAAATATTGAGTTAGTCGAAGCATGAATACGAAACTATAAGCCGAAGTTTTTCGAACGTATTTGCAGTCACAAAGATTAAATTAAGATGGCCACGTCAATACAATAAACACAGTACAAAATAAAAACAAAAATATGATATTCTTAAAATAGCTACACTACATATCACGAAAGTAAGTATCTATGTCTACGGAGCTCCACAAGTAAGACTATTTTTAAAATGAATGGTCGTGCGTTTGTATAGTAACGTTTTGACTTAGTAAGTTCATGTTCCCGGATCAAGATATATCATCACCAACATGAATTCAGCTCCTGAAAAAAACTCAAACTAAACCAGTTTAATTGACAGTAAACAATTAACAATTACTGTGTGTAATTAAAGTGATAATCAGTGGAATTTCTAAATAAATCGTTTTTAAAACTGTATACAGAACAAAATAAATCAAATAAAAGGTAAGAGAATGAAAAACATTGTAAAGTACAATTTGTTCATCGTTGAAAATTTGGTTGTAAATATTTTATCACAATACAGTAAGTTAAGTATATATTAAGCAATACATTTCATTTTAATATCAATACATTGAATTTTTCAGTTCAAATAATGTATTTTATAAATAGATGCTGTGTTTATTTTGTTTTTACGCACGATATTTAAGAGTCAGGTTTTTTCATAAATACAATTTTATGGTATACCTAATATAAAACGTTAATAATAAATTAAAAATAAATTTATCTGATACATCTTTTTTCGACAACGTTTTTTATGTGTCCAGCTGTCAAGAGAATATACGTTTTTTTTAAGCTTTGGCTTTTTTAAGCACAAAGCTCTCGATAGACTCGAATAATTCGAATATGATTTTTTTAAAGTAGCTTATTATTTCAAGTGTTCTATTTTCGTTTAGTTCAATGAATTTGTGTCATATATTTCATATTTTAAACTATATCATAAATAAATGCCAACACAACTTTCACGACATCAAAAATAGGGATTTAAATTCCGGTATTACCGGAACAGAGATACCGAAACGCGTGGTTTGTTTTAATTATATTGAAAATACTAACACAAAAACAGTATTTAGTTATTGAAAATGAGCCAAAATAGAATTCTGAATGTATAAAAACAAACCATCGCATATGTTAATAAAATTATTCGCGATGAATCAAATAATTTTGAATCTGATAAGAGTTGTATCAATATTGACAAGTTCCAGAATTGATTAACCTTTTATTGATGTATTATGATTTTAAGAAACTGCATGTTATTTGTGAAAATTACCTGCACATGATAATTTTTTAATGAAGGTATTTTTAATTAAATACAAATTTTGATTCACTCGTCCGGTATTCGAGTTGTGACCCTTATTTAACGCATATTTTTTGCTTTACTTAAACTATTCTTGTAATTTCAGTAATGAAATTTATGAAACCTGGAATTTCATACGAAATGCAAGCTACGCAATTTTTATTCACAACGCAAGTGACATTATTATATTTCAGATGAATTTTGTTCCAGATTACAAATTGTCTTCTTAATTAAAATGGAAGAAGATGACATAGATCCTAAGCTAACAGAGCTTTGTAACGAGCGCACGATTCAAGAGAACCAACGAGGGTTCTTCAACACATTACTCGAGGATGTTTTCACGAATTCTCGGATCAGAGAATGGGCAGACGATATTTGGAAACAAAATATATCTGATCATAATTTCATATCGGCATTGATCAAGGAAGACGATGTAAGTTTATGATGTTATTATAGATGGTTTCACTCATAAATATTGAAATATAAAGTAATGTAAATTGTTCTCGATTTTGTGGTTTGCCATGACCACCACTGATTGGTTGCATATCAACTCAAGAGTCGTGCTGGAGCATGTTCCTACGCCTCTCCATGACCACTGTCACAACAGGAGGCTGTCTTTTACGATCTTTTATCTCCGAGATCTTCACGAAATCAAACTACCTCACCCCCAATATCCGTTTAATGCATTGTTTTTCGAATTTGTTTATAAGTCTTTGTCAGGTGATATAATTTTCCACCATAAATCATTTGTTTAACGTTGTTTTAATCACGTACAAATGTGTGTCCCAGGCAGTCTGTATTGAGATGCTATTCCTATGCGAAAGTCGTGACTTTCCTTTACACTACCCTCTTCCAAAACGTAGTCACCAAGACCTGACGATGTCATGATAGAATTTGTTAAGGAACTCATTTATTGCTCGTTTATTTTCAGACCAATCCAACCTGATATATAAACCTTCATGCATCATTGCAAATTACTATAATCCGTATTGGTTATTTTTCAGATATTCTCTAAGCTGTGTGAAGTTTTCTCGGTTGAGGAAGTATACCGTAAAAAATGTGACACATCTGCTGAAAGGATTAAAAAACAAGCAGAAGAATGTAAAGATCATGTAAAGGCTCTTGAATTGTTTAATCAAGCAGTGATAAGATCTTCTTCTAATAGTAAGATCCCGTATAAAAAATATATTACTATACGATATTGTCATAATTCATAATAATGAATATTTGTGTGTTAAATGTCAAATAATCTTATTTCGTC
The DNA here is from genome assembly GCA_030503985.1 of Himalopsyche tibetana. NCBI lineage: Eukaryota > Metazoa > Arthropoda > Insecta > Trichoptera > Rhyacophilidae > Himalopsyche > Himalopsyche tibetana. The sequence continues at coordinate 31,166,153 of JAPJYX010000004.1, forward strand.
GTTGGATTTTTTACCCGCAAACATAAAGTATTGTTTGAGCGAAGTGCCCATTTAAAAAAATACTTTTTCAATTAGCAACGTTTGTGTACGGCTTGAAACGCTACATAATAATTAACTTGTCATAAAATATTGTAGCCTATATAAAAAAATATGACGAAAAGAATTTTTCGTTGCCAGAATATTTTTTAAATGTTTCATTGTATAATATTTTTCCCAATTTCATATAAACAATGCATAGCCCGCAAGTTTTCTCGAGTCGTATTTAGTGACCTGGGAAACTGTTTTATTCTTCAAAGGAAAACTTTTTAAATCTATGGACACGAAGCTGGCATAAACACATTATTAGAAGTTTTTCTTTTTATTAGTTTAAAGGTTAAAAAGTTATATATTACTAACAGGAGAGGGTGAATTTTGAAGCAAATGCTTTTTAATTAAAATTACAATAACAACTTTTTTTTAATAAAATACTTTTACAAGTCATTTAAACACGTTTCTTTGTGATTGATAATAATTGAAATGGGTACTATCATACAATTTTCTAACAGCAGGTATGCAAAATATATCTGAGGAGCAAACATTCAAAAAGTGTTTTGTCACACAAATACAAAGCTTGGAAAATGATGATTTAAGTGTTGCAAAAGTGACGGTTTGTATGAATGTGTCAACTTTATGATTTCATTTTAATATGAAAAAAAACCTTTTTGAACACTAATTTTGATTTCCATTCATAGGTTTTATCATGGGCTATCAGAATTGATATAAAACGCAATTTTTCAAAATTTGTGACAAAACACTTTTTGAATGTTTGCTCCTCACTATAAATTACTATTAGAGGTGATAATTATTTCAATTTTTTAGTTTATTGTATTGTATTTGTATATTTATAGATATACCAGCGCTACTTCAATTGAGAGCAAATTGTCTTCTCAGCAATAATATGTCAGATTTGGCCATAAGAGATCTACAGTTAGCTCTTAGCATCTTGGAGACTGAAAAATTTCCCCTCAGTGGAGATAATATACAGAGTCAGTTAACAGAGACTGTAAAAAAATATAACATTTCATCTAAAGATGCCCGAAGTGGTAATTTTTTTAAATTTAAAGTTTGAATTTGATTTACGATTTACAGTAGAATGAACGATTAAAAAATATTAACATCAATAAAATTAAGTCTAAAATCAAAGTCTGAAATTGACATTAATGAATTTGTGAGTTTTCCTATATTATTCTAAAAATATGTTCATATATGCAACTCAAAAATTGTTTATTCGTAAACTTTGCGATGGTCTGGTGATGCTTATTAAAAAGATGGGAATATTGTAGGGGAATATACAATATTTGAGCTCGAGCATGAAACAAAACAATTTAATTAAAAACACTGAATTCGACAGTAGAAATATTCCCTTTTTGGTGTCTTTTAAAGAAAAATGTCCATAGAAACAAACGTTCGTTTTTGCATCCAGACTTTTCTTGTGTTTGCAGCAATAAAATAAAAACTTCAAATACTTCTTCGGCTGTAAAATGGCAATTTCAGATTGACCGCATAATTTTACTGGTAAAGGTGGTACATAAAGTATTGTTTTTATTAAAAATTTAACTGTCAGTTTGAGTACATCCATGCAATTAGGAATTAAAATATCGGTATTACCGGAACCGGGATTCCGGCAATCACGGTTTTTATTAATTGGTATTTGAAATGCAAAAATACCGGCACTTCGATATTAAAAATTAACACTTTGATACATAGAAACAATAACATATTTAAATTTAAAAATTATGATGAATTGAAATGTTAATAATATGCTCAAAGTTGTATCAATATTGTCCGGTTCCAGAATTGGTGAGCTTTTCAACGATGTTTTCTATGTTAAGACACCGTTAGTTATTTATATCAAAATCACCTGTTCATGAAAATGATATATCTTTTTATGACGGTATTTTATATGATATATTGAAATACCAATTTCAAGTTAAATGTCCGGTAGTTTATTCTTAATTTTAAAACTGTATGTGACAATTTAAAGAATTCAAATTTAATTTTGAAGTGTTTGAATTGAAAAATACAAATCTTTTTAAAAACAATTATTTAATCATCGAGTTACCAACAAAATAATCTATTCTATTGAGTTTTTTAGGCAGAATTTCAGAAGTTGCATGTGGGAAACATAAAAGATTAGAAGGCGCATCTAGTTTAATTGACTTGTGTGAAGACGACGTTCAGGTATTTAAATTAATTAAATGGTAAAATATCTTTACACCAACAGACTCACACTTTTCTGTTTGTTTGCTAACCAAAACTTAATTCACAGGGAAGATACATAGTTGCTGCAAAAGATGTATCGGTTGGTGACACATTGATAGTGGAAGAGCCTTATGTGTCCTGCTTAAAGTTGCAGCATTTTGGTTCACATTGCCACCATTGTTTTAAAAGGTAAAAAAACATTACATACACACTTAAATTTGCGATTTTAAATAAGGTAATATATTTATTTACGCAGGCAGCTCTGCTTCATGCATATTTCACGCACTTGACAAACAATAAAATTATAAGTAGTGTTTATGGAAATGCGAAAAACCCGCGACTCCGATTGCGATTTAAAAAAAAAACGCAAACGTTGATATAATTCAAGTCTTTGTGTACTTTTTAATATCTACTTAATTGCCAAACTTTTAGTATTTTAATACAATTTAAAGAAAATAAGTCAAAGCTTTTCGCTGTATAGGACTTCGACTGCATTTAAACCACAGCCCTGCCCTGGTTATGATGGTATGTATACACGCTGCACCCTAAGGAATTTTCCGTAAATGACGTCACACCCTTTTCGTATTTTATTCTCAACCAAAATTGTTACATTCGGATCGTTATTATAAAATTTACATTTAACACCTGTATCATATTGAAAAGTATCAAACAGTATTAACTTACACACACCGCTTTGTTTGCAGGCTTACATCTTCAATTGGTTGCCCTGATTGTTGTACGGTAGCATTTTGTTGCCAGGAATGTCGTGATACCGCCATTGATACCTATCATAAATACGAATGCAAATTTATGGATTTGTTTATAGGTAAGACAATTTTATGTCATTCCGAGATTCATTTCTGTATATTTAAGAAAAATACTTTGTGTGCTTCAATGCGGATTGTGGATTGTATGACGAGCCTTCTTCATTTGCGGTTATTTTCTAGGATTACACTCTGCCCTCGTATAGTTTTGTGCATCCAAATAGTGACAAATCAAACTTGGGAGATCTTGATGATTTTTTTATTGGAGTTTTTGGAATTGTCTGATAAATTGTTGGAATTGAATGGAATGTGAAGCATGGATATATTCATTACATTACGTTTTGTTTTGATATACCCGTAAATGTGAAATATAAAGGCTGGTTGTTCAGTGGTGTAGCTGTAGATATAGCTAGAATGTAAATGTAGTTGTAGCTAGAAATTTGGGGCCTTCATGCAAAAGTCACGCAAGACCCCCCAAGCCCATTTTTTATATTGAGTACACCCATATCTCGCTTTACGGCCTAGATACGTTCCACGAAACTTGCCGCATAGCGAAAAGTCGAATAAGGAATCAATTATTCTAATACAAATTCAATGGGATCGGTTCCAAATTTTTTAAATATGTAACATAGTTTATCATTCAAAATGCATTTTATCTTTTTATTTTATTTAAATCAAAAATACATGAAACAAAAATGAAGCAACTTTATGTTACATAATGTATACATACATATATTTTTTTAAATGGTTTTAATCTGAATACGATGAAGAAATGGTAACCTGCAGATCACTGTCATCATCATTTTTCGCTGGTAAGGAAGGGCCTGGCTTAAAAAAATTGTCCAACGTTGTTTGTCTTGCCTTCATGTCTATTTTGTTCTTCAGTGATTTATAACAGCTAATGGCTGAGTTATTTCCTCGAGAAACTTAAGCGCTACGTTCGACGTCAGGATTTGTACATACATACATATGTACTTACGTACCAAAAATGTACCTAATTGTTTCCAATTTTTCAGTTAATGTGTAACAATAAGTAATAAATATGTATGTACATAAAACAAACGTAAACGCTCGCATTGAGATTGCGCTTGCGCAAGATCGACATCGAAAAAAAGTTTTTTTTGCCGTTATAGCGAAACATTTTAGGCCGAAAATCGAATTCGTGCCTTAATTGAAGAGGGTCTTTATAGCGAAATGCCGTATAAAGAGCGGCGTATAGCGAGGTATTGGTGTACACTCAACTCTTTTTTACACGGAGATACGTTCCAAAATAACCTTGTAAAAAATGTTATTTGAAAAAAACAATAGTGGGGTATAGAAAATCGTTTAAAAAAAATAAACAAAGACTCGATAAGTAAATTACTCAAAATATTATTATTGTTATTATATAATTCTAATGGACCGTGCACACAAAGTTGAGTGTGTGTAGAAATTTGGGCCCCCCTTTTCGCTGGGTCCTCATTCATTGCATGCAGTGCCGGCCCGAGGATATTTGGCGCTCTAGGCAAAGGTTATTGGCGCGCCCCTTTTTAACAAATCATCCCACTTCCTTTTCGAAATAATAAAAAACAAATAATTCGCGATCATTAGATTTTTTATATATATCCCCATATCGGCTCCTAATGTGGAGCATATGGCATAAGTTTTTCTTCGTAAACTGCTTGTTACTTGGTAGCTTAACCTCTCTTTTTCAAATCATATTGAATACGAACATACTGCATTTTTTTTATTATTAGAGTACATAAAAATAATTTTCATACTCCATTTATGCGCCCCCTAATGGTTTGCGCCTTAGGCGGTTGCCTATTTCGCCTGTATGGTGGCGCCGGCCCTGATTGCATGACCATGCTATGAGGTGGATACGCCGCTGCAGTTGTTTTTTCATATTAAAATATACAGTTAATTTATTATGTTTAAAAAAGTAAGCAAGTAAATTGCGTTCCTAATTTTTATTTCAGGATCTGGAATGTCTGTTGGTTGTCACAGCGCTCTTCGAATCGTGACACAGGCTGGATTGTCAACATCACTAGAATTGTTTGAAAAATATTTAAAGTCTTCGATTACTACAAAGAATGACCAAAGTAATGAAAGTTCTGCAACATATGATACGATCGATCAAATCTTTGGCCTCTGTACCCACAGACATATGAGAAAACCAGCCGACTATTTGCGAAGAACAATAATGGCATTTTTCTTGCTTAGGTGTCTACAAAAAACAACGTTTTTTAATAAACCAATTCCAAATAAAAGTAAAATAAATGACAAGTGTAAGTATGTTTTATATCATGTTAGATCTGTATGCATATATAATACTGCCGTCATATATGAATGTTTATTAGAAGAAGCTTCATGGCTTTACAAAAAGCTCACATCACATACTACAGTTGCACACAAAATAATAAAAGTACTAAATTTAAATGGAAAGAAAAATGCCTTATTTGATAGCACAGCCTTCTTGTAATCAAACAATAGTTTTGTTCGTTAAATTTAATGTTAACAAGCATATTTATTTTGTGTTATTTTAAATAAAGAATATAGCTTTTGAATCGTTCAAACTATGTACATTCTCACAAATTTTGTCATTAACGACCCGGGTTTCGCCTTTCGGCATCTTCAGGCATTCAAGTGCACGGATGAACTTGAACTGACGCTTAGTAAATGAAAGTTTCGTGTTTATATAAGATACAAATGCATCACTGAGTCCAAAGCCACTGCTGGCAAAAAGGATAAGCCCATGGGAATTCCAACAGATTTGACTAGTGAGCAGTTTCAAGAATTATATAATTTGTTTGTCGGCAAAGGTTTTATGATTATATGATTTTATGGTTATATAGGGTATAGAAGAGGAGATGTGGGAAAATTTGATATTTACACAAAACTTGATACAAATAAATTTGATACAAATACGGACAGTCATAAGCTTTTTTTCCAAGAAATGTTAGAAATCAACAAAGCACAGCTGCAAAATCTTCCGATTTTAAACGAAATATCAAATTTTCCCACATCTCCTCTTCTATACCCTATATAACCATAAAATCATATAATCATAAAACCTTTGCCGACAAACAAATTATATAATTCTTGAAACTGCTCACTAGTCAAATCTGTTGGAATTCCCATGGGCTTATCCTTTTTGCCAGCAGTGGCTTTGGACTCAGTGATGCATTTGTATCTTATATAAACACGAAACTTTCATTTACTAAGCGTCAGTTCAAGTTCATCCGTGCACTTGAATGCCTGAAGATGCCGAAAGGCGAAACCCGGGTCGTTAATGACAAAATTTGTGAGAATGTACATATTTTGAACGATTCAAATTTAATATTGAAATTCCACCAAGCACCTTCAGTCGAAATCTTAAATTAAAAGAATATAGCTTTTAAAATATTTGTTTTCAATTTTATTATATGCACTAAATGTCAGTTATGTGTGCACAGTATTTTTTTCGTCATTAACTTTAAAAAGCTTCCAGCTTGATGATTCATATATCTATAATATATATTATAATTTCTCATGCATTTATAATAAATACTACAAGTAAATATTGTAATATTCTGGGCTACACTCGTTTAACTGTAAAGCTTATTCTGGTAGGTAAATATTTAAATAATCTAGTCAGTGTTAGCCGTCATGGGTTAAGGATTTTTCAATTGTTAATGTATGTATTGGATACACAGTGAGTTTTTTAGAATTTGTTTAAAGAATAACAGCATTCCACAGTAATGAAATATGTAATACAAAAGTTTTTTTTAATGTGCGGCTTTGATTGTCTTTCAGTAACATCAGATGAAGTGTCTGTTATGACTGTATTGCTCTTCGCACTTCAGGCGATTCAGTTTAATGCACATGAGATAATTGAAGAACCTTCAAGTACTCATCCGCGCCAGGAAATCGCTTTGGCAGTTTTCCCTACATCTTCGCTATTCAATCACGATTGTTATCCAAGTGTGATACGGTAAATAAAGTTTACAATATTTTTGTTGTTGTTGTATGAGTGGGTAAAAAAGGCCTACATATTGTTCATTTATGAACATGTTCGTTAATTGAGAAAAATTTAACGTTTTTTTTTATATTTTACTGAAAGTTATTGTCTATGAGACTTTTTGTGAGACCCGGAAAGTGACGTTTAATAATACGGTCAGCGGCGGATTGCCCACTTGGTAGACTCCAGTCGCAATAAAATTTGGAGAGCCTGTTATTTGAATAATAACAAATATAAAATAAATTATACGATATTCAGACAGTAAAGAGATTTTCTTAATGCGTTTAATATTAAAAAATAAATGGCAAGGCCCAAGACAATAATCATTTTTACATATCGACTGAACGAAAAGGGACGTAACCCACAGTTTTTTCAAAACAGCTTTATTCGATAATCACAATTAGGGCATCCAATCCCGGGATTCGGGATCCCGTTCAATTTTCTGATCCCGAAATCCCAGGATTGATACGGTTGCGATCCCAGAATTTCGGGATTGAGAAATTTTGAGCAAATCCCGAAAATTGACTCGAAATTGGCAAACCGAGAATTTCAGATTCCTCGGTGAGCTAAAAAAAAAAACAAGGTTCTGTGATAATCTGGGAAAAATTATACTAAATCGAGTATTTCAAATTCCTCGGTGAGCTAAAAAAAAACGAGGTTTGGAAATAATCCGGGGGAAAAGTATAGCGAATTGAGGATATCAAATTCCTCGGTGAGCAAATCCCAATCCCAATTGAAAATTAATCAATCCCGATATTTCGGGATTGGAAAAAGGCTTCGGGATTGGATACCCTAATCACAATGTATCAAACTTGATACACGTTCTATCAAAAAGATATAAGCTGAAAATGTCATCATTAGTATCTAAATTTAGCTTTTAAGTTTGAAAAAGGCGACCTTGTAAAAAATTAAAACCAAGAAAAAAGACTGAAATAAAGGTTTTTCTTAGACAATTTCTTTAATTAATATTAGATTATGTCAATTAAACACTAGTTTAGAAGTCTTCGTGCACTTCAAGGTTGTGTAAAATTCATAATTTGCATATGGCCCAAAATCATCAAAACACGATTTTTGTGCCTCCTGTAAAATTGTATATGTGTGGGTTACGTCCTTTTTCCTTTCCACATTATATTTCAAATTTTTTACCGTTTCAGATATTTTGTTGGTAAATCGATGATCATCAGAGCAATACGACCAGGCAAAATCGGCTGTCCTATTGGCGATAATTATGGACCGCGCTTCGAGAGGCAAACTAAAAATGTCCGTTTGAGAGCTTTGAGGAGTAGATATTGGTTCAAATGTGGATGCAAGGCATGTTCAGAGTCATGGGAAACACCGCTAACATCACAAATTACTCTAAGGTAAAGTTTACGAAACCACACTCACTCCTCGTATGACACGTTTACGAGGAAAACGTTGTACAGGAAAGCGTGACGATTCTAAAATTTTCATTTATAAGAACTATGTATGTCATATACATAGCTTTATGCAAAGTATAAAATCTGAACTAATAAAGCCTAAAATGAATACAACATAATAAAAAAAAAACTGCTCGCTTCTGCTTATAACCTTAAATCATCACTAAAAAGTTTCTTAATTAATTGATATCGTAAAAAATATATAAAACTAAATTTAACAATGTATTTGCTTCAGATGTCCAAATATTGAATGCGATGGGAAAATAAAGACGAACAACCAACCTGTCGATCACAAATGTCAAATATGCAACGAAATAGTTTCAAAAAATATTGTTACAGATAAATTAGACATCATCAAAGGGTGCATACTTAATTACGAGGTACATAATGGATTCTTATTTAAAAAAACATAAAATGAAATAAATAACACAAAGATTATTCTGCTAATAAATATTGCTATAACTTATTAATAAATATTTAGGAAGGATTGAAGCTTTTCCGAGAAAAAACGGATTCGACGAAAGGCATTGAGCTGTTGAAAACATCCCTGGCTATATTTCACGCGAATGCTTACGCACCCTACGCGCCCACACACGCTGCTGAAGACACCCTTCGGAGATATTATAGCAGACAAGAAACAAGCAAATAAATTATTATAGTTCATTGATAGAGACATCGATACAAAAATCGTTATTGAAAGACGACAACGAATAACTGATGATTTTTAATAATTGTTGAGAAATTTCATATCTAAATCACGTTGTTAGATATTAAAGGTCGATGGCTTTTGATGAAGCAACAGATCAATATTCTTAATGGTACAATAAAGCATTCTCTAAATAATTGATGACTGTGTTAACATTGTTATGGTCCCGTTTTTGCACAACTACTTTCCTTCGCAACCAGCCCCCATTCGACAAACACGCTCAGTTACCAAAACAATACATTTAATATTAACGACAGGTTTACTTAATACGCGAAGAAATTAATAAAATGTTCTGTTATGAATAAGACCTGACCATTCCTGTAAAAAATATGAATTTTTATTTACTCTCGTTTGCCGATTAAGGTTCAATATTTATTATATCGTGCTGCAATTTAGCACCCACGTGCATAGACTAAAACAAAGAATTGCGATACCGGACAAGTATAGCAATACGGTTATTAAGGTATGTATTTTATTTTAAATGCCGATATTACGGATTTTTTTTAGATAAAGCAAACAAAAATGGCCAATTGTTATCGCAATACTGGATTAGTAAATCTAAATCAGAAAATATATGTTTAATATATTTAAAATACCGCCATAAAAAGATCACAATCAAACAGGTGATTTTCGTGTTTTTTTGTTGATCTTTCAATATTTATACTTGCGAATCTTAGCAGATTCTAAATATTTAAATTTATAGGGGAAAAAAATATTAGATTATGTGATGGTTTGTATACATTCATAATTTGATTTTGGTTGATTTTAAACACCGAAATATTGGTATTTTTTTTTCGATATTTCGTTATTGAAAAAACACAATGAAAACCGGAATTAAAATCACTAGTTAAAATTTTTAATGATATATAAATTGGCAACATATAAAAATGTAGCACCATTGTTAGTTCTGTTCTTCTGACGGTTTGCAAACCGTTTTCGGATTAGAATCTAATTCAAAGCTTTGATCACATGGTTTGGACCAGCGTTTCTCAACCGGGGGCCACAGCATGCTCCAAGGGGCCACAGAAGAAAATATCAGTTTTGGGGAGCCACAGCAGACTTTAGGGGGGCCACGGCCACTCAAAATATAATGAACTAAAATTTATATTAAAATCATATATAATACAGTAGGACAATAATACATTGCAGCAGAAATAATGTATTTATTATACTTACTCTTTACTATTTTTTTAATGATATTTAAGGATACCATAATAACTGCTTCCAAAAACAGACCCCATTATATTATGAAACTCGTGTCAGTTAAATTTGTTTTGCTTCACTAATGCTACTATCCATTTTATACAAAACAAATAGATATGAAAGAAAAGCCATTTTAACAATTCAAAAAGCTTTAAGAAGTTTCCACAGCAAAAAAATAGGATTTATAGTATTCAGTGAAAAATTAGACACTGGTTTAATTAATAGTTTCTTACGAAATTTCCAAATTAATTGCAAAAGCTAGAAAAACGCATTATATTTTTCAATTTTAAGAGTTATGAATCAGAGTGAAAATGCAATTATTCAGGTGATTCCTTTGAGCAATTCCGTTCAGTATCAAGACGTATTTATGAGATAGCAGATGAAAAAATAACTAATTGAACATTTTGCCTTGCAAATTGACTAATCTAAAACGATGTGTCAGATTTTTGATGACGAAATAATAAGTTAAGATAATTTAATGCTCTTTACCAAAAATCTTAAGACACTAAATAAAGGTGTAACGATTGAACAAGGAATTAAGATTTTTTATGAATTAAATATATAACGCTTCAATTGTTGAAACTATTGAAGTTTTACTTTGATAAATAATCATGTACTATTTTTTTTGAATTCCCTGCGCGATTCATCGTCAACATTAGGTTGTAAAAAATGGGACCTTTGTGTAAAACCCTTAATATTGTAATAAACAGTAAAATTCATAAAATCCCATTGACTTCAAGAATGTATTTTTCGAAATCATTTTTTTTAATCAGCTCGATGCACTGGTCTGATCTGATCTGATGAAAACTGATCATTGGCAAAGCTTTGTCCCTTCGCTTAGTGGCTAGTGTCTTTAGGGTACTCCATGGGGCTGCAAATTCAAGTACCGCCCCGGGCGGCAGGACCTCTTCCTACACCACTGCATATCATACCAAAATGCTTCTTGCGTAGCAGGTATTAAGTAATTGAAGCCTAACACCCAATCCATGGGAGTGGCTGGTAAAGTACGTGATACAAGCTTTGTAACCTTATTCTCTTACAGAAAATTCTTTCTACCGAATAATACAGTACATTGATAGTCTTTACATTAAAGTTCAAGGCGCAACAGCAATGCTACATAATGGGTGTCAAGTCCCAGGTGAGGAGAATTCTTTGACTGCCTTCTTCTCGACCAGACCCTTCATTCTTAAGGCCAATAGTACTGCGGTGCACAGTATTGATACAGACGCTGCTATGCGATTTTGGTAAACTTGATGGGAAATTATTCTAAAGACAGGCAATCTTATAAATTCTTTCAAAATTTAAAAATGCGAATGGAGACCAACGCTTCGACTCCAAATTTTCGGATAGGCCAATGCCTAGCCATGATCACTTCACTGCCAAGCTCTTCCAGGTCGGGTGATTAGTAAATAGCTTCAGGATGCCGATCGCATTTTTGAGAATGTCCAAACATGAACAACGAACGGGAAGAACTGCTCAAGATTATACGACCACAGTCGCATCTGGTGGTCCTGTTAGTCATGCCGACTTAGTTGTATCTAGGGAAAATTACAAAGCATTCAAAAGCTCACGGCGTCTTATGAAAAACGAATTGAATTCATTTCATAAAAACTCTTTTGATATCGTTATTTTATTTTATTTAGCATTCTGCACCCTACAGTGCATGCAAACTAGTTTTAAGAAATTTACGGAAAAAAATTAACACGAATAACGGTGCAGAATACGCCCCCGTAAGAATAGTGTGAACCATAGCGGGCTGTGATGGGTACAACGTTGGGTACCCTAGGGATTTACAAAAAAGTGTAATATTATAAACTATTTTGTTAACAATTTTTTTTTAAATTAACAAACAATTTTTTTGTATTGTATTTTTCAAAAATAAATGTACCTACATTTTTTTTAAATTTTTCCGAGCCCCGAGAATTTTATTACTAGGGGTAGGGGGGCCACAGAAAAGTATGGGACTCAAAAGGGGGCCACGGGCTTAAAAAGGTAGAGAAACTATGGTTTGGACTACAGTTTTGACGGCTGTTTCTGTTATTTTGCGTCAAAACCACATTCCAACCGTTTGCAAGCCGTCAGAAACGATTCATGCTCTATGACTTAAACTGTTTTGGAGTACCAACCTCCAACCTCAGAATGGCGAAATTTGTTACAAACGACAACTTAACCGACTAAATACCAAATGTCAAACTGACAGTTATACGTCACTGATGTAGATTATATAAAAGTTTTATAAGTCAAATATTTAACATGATGGTAAATTGTCAAAATATTTGGCTTAAAAACATTGTTTTGTTTGACTTAAAAAGCATGGAGCATTTTAAAACGAAATTATGGGAAACATTTGTACATGACATCGCACATCTGCGGTATCTGTCAGCAACAATAAAATAACAAGGTTTCATACTCTTAATCTATACATTAAAATTTAGAGTATGGATTAGAATAAAAGAATCGATTTATTATTGACAATAAAAAACATTGTGTTATTTTTGAGTGTGTATTTGCTGAAATAATATGAAATGAAAACGAAAGAAAATCGGATAATATTAAAATAAGGTTATTTTTATAATTAGGTATGATTAATTTGTTTGACAACAATATTACGCTGTTTTAATATAACAAGATACTTTTAAAATTGTAGTACGTATTTGTCGTACAGTTTAACCTAAAATGGTTCACACAAATATAATTTTCACACCAATTAAGTGAAAATTATATTTGTATTACCCATTGTTCCCATCCAGTTGTTTATGAACAATCAAACATTTTCCATAGTCTTATAAAGGCGTATTCGCTGAACTAAGAATAATTGAACGTCGATGGTTAATTATTTTGATTTTGCCGCTTGTAAAAATCTGGCTACAGACCTAGAAATTGCTACTATGAAAAAAACAATATATAATTATTTAATGTACTGGCAACACAACAACAAAAATGCCTGTTCTTCTGCGCCACTTGCAAACTGGGTTTGGCGGAATTCGTTGGAATGCGATTGGAATGTTGGTTTTGACGTTTGCGCACAAGAACAGACCTGTTGCTGTAAAAGAGTGTTGGCAGATTCTGAAACTTTTGCATTTTGAACATTCATCCTATTACTTGCCTTTGTTTTGATTTGAAGAACTGCTGGTAGTGCTGGCTACAGTTGAAGAAGTCTAAGAAAAAAGATTTCTAGCCAAACCTCTTCATGGTGATAAGTTCCTTTTGAGTTATTCTTCAGTTTATTAATTTCTTAACTAGGATTGCAATTCTAAAAAAAAGGGACGCTGAAATCGCTCAATCTAACTCGGATCGTTGTCCAAATATTTCTGGCTATAGAAAATGCCCTTCAGATGTTTGTACGTTCAGCGTTAAAAACTGTTATACCGAAATATGTTTATTTTTCGTTTTCAGAACCGGTATTTTAATATTAACAAAACAACCGAAAAACCGGGGTCCAGGTTTATCGATATTGGATTACTTAGTCTCACCCAAACATTGCATTGTTTCCAAGTTAATTTTTCCGACAACAGTTTTGAAAATTGGACAAATATATTTTTTGAATATTGATTGCTCTTTAATGTCCATATTGTAGCCTTCCTTTTCAAAAGCAGATAGTGGTGAAGCTAATCTTAAAACCATGTCCGCTCCCAATGTGGAGCATATGGACTCCTAATGGAGTTTATCTCAACCGAAGTGTTTCTACGAGAACTGTTTGTTACTCAGTTGCTCAACCTCTCTTTTTCCAAAGAGAGTAGGGATAGAAAGATAGGGCTACAAAAAGACTAGTGGTAAGCTAATCGCTCTCGATACGCCCGTTCATTAGATAGGATGGGTGGGAGGGGGGAATTCAAGACTTCACATACATCCATGCCTTTGAACAGAAATTCATAAATCGATTGAAAAATCAATTTATAAAACTGTCCGTACCGGGATTTGAACCCGGGACCTCCGTAGCCGAAGCCAACAACGTTGACCACTCGACCACACAGGCGGCGGGGAAGCTAATTAGTATAATATTATAAATATTAATTTTCCTACGGAGTTTATTATTAAATACTCGAGCGGTTTTTGCCTAGTTGAGTTTTATTGAGATCATATTGATGATTGTAAACTTTATATTCTTTTAGCAATTTATTTAAAAAGTTATGTATCTGTGAGTCAAACTTTGGCCGGCAATAATTGTAGTTGACTCATGCTGAAAATGTAAAAAAAAATCTGCATAGTCTACCTATGGCATAAACAATTTCAGAAAAATATTAAATACATATCAACTGTGGAAAGGAAAAAGGACGTAACCCATACCTTTTTCAAAACAGCTTTTTTCGATAATCGCAATGTATCCAAACATGGTACACGTTTTATCAAAAGAATGCAAGCTGCAAATGCCGAATTAGTATCTAAATTTAGCTTTTAACCTTTTCACTGCGGCAGATTTTTCGAAATGTTTTCTTTTATTGTACTGTAATAAATAGATCACTTAAAAATAATTGGTTTGGTTTATATTGAAGCCAAACGCATAATGAACATGTCAACATTCTAAAAAAACAATAAAGCAGCGTATTTTTGATGTTATCACTTTAACAAAATATCTCATACAAACATGTTATGACGTCACTTTTGACACTAGCTGCCATTGTTTGAGAAATAGGAACTCTGCTCCGTACCTATCACAGTATTACACTGTTGCTTCAAAATTGCATATCATTAATCATTTGTTTTTACATTTAGGAAACACATAAATTATATAATATCTAGACATTTTACCTAAAGCCCAATGCAAAACCGTCTAGACATATGTAAATAACAGGGTGACAGTGTGCCGCCAACTCAAATATATTATGGCAAAACACATTTCTCTGCCATAAGTATGCACACAATAGTTTGTTTATAATTTTAGTCTCACTTAAAAATAATACAAGAGCATAAAAACATAAAAATAAAGATCGCGAAATTATTCATTTTTACGCAAAAAAATGTTACCAGTGCAGTGTTATTATTGAATGACGACTAGGTAGGTATTGCGCGTGCGCAGATCGATAAGTAAGCACTGCGCATGTCCAAGGTGAGCACGGCGCATGTGCAAGATGTGCCCGCCATTTTTCAAAATACGACAGATTGAAAGATCGATGTTTATAATACGTAGAACTAATTGTTTTGACAACAGTAAAGAGGTAACACTAAGAGGACAAATCAGGAAATATTTTAATCAAACAATCAGTCCTGTATGTAAAAGATTTCTTGCATTATTGTCAGTTGAAACTTCGCGTCGCAGCATCTGTGACGTTAGCAGTGATCGGGTTAAGTTTGAAAAGGTGACCTTGTAAAAAATAAAACCAAGAAAATAGACTGAAATAAACGTTTTTCCTTGACAATTTCTTTAATTAATATTAGATTATGTCAATTAAACACTAGCTTAAAAGTCTTTGCGCACTTCAAAGTTGTGTATGATTCATAATTTGAATATGGTCCAAATTCATCAAAACACGTTTTTTGCGCCATCTTGTTAAATTTGATATGTGTGGGTTACGTCCTTTTTCCTTTCCACAGTCGATATGTACATTTCTTCAAGATATTTTTTAAAAAATATATTGAATTTTGAGCCAAGAATTAGGGGCCCGCACACTGGGATGTCGGCGTCCAGGATACTATGACGTATGTCAGAGTGTGCCGGATATCGTGTCATGTAAATTGATATCAAAATTGAGAGGTCGGCGTCCAGTAAGTACTGAAACTGCCGCTCCGTCGTGCAGGTGAGCCATAGGTTTCGCCTCTCAATCTATGCTCTATTTCGTCTCCTTGGGTATACAAGGTTCCACATGAAAAATAAAACCGCAGGAGAAGCAATTTCAGACGATGTAACTTTTTGTAGAATCGATATTTTAGATTAAATGTAAATTATTTTAAAGCATACATATAATCAGAATTAGATGTTTACCTAACATATTAATTTTATTTAAATTTCGTTGTTCTATTAGCATATTTAGAATAGACGAAACTGCAGTTCGACGCTTTCAAATGTTCTTAAATGTCTGAAAGAAATCTGCAGGTCGAACTTTGGTGCATTAATACTCAAAAATATAATTTCTCTTAGGTATGCTACATTCGTTCCATGCACCTGGAATACCCGTATGAAACATACTTATGCATCTATAGGCGCGAATGAAAGAATAAACCGTTTCTAATATTTTTTAAATATACATTCAGATAGAACTTTCATGGCCTATAAAATTCGTATGTTTTTCAGATTGTGCATTTTTCTTTCCCATGTTTACGCAAAAAGACGGTTTGTTCTCATATAACCGAATTATTTACCTGTCATTTACAATTAGTAAACATGGATCACGGCAGATGTTATTGCAGTGTATAGATCGCATCCATGCTTATGGAAGAATAAAAGCTTAGATTACAGGAATGGAAATCTTCGTGATCAGGCCTATATTCAAATGATACAGTTTTGCAAAGCAAAAGAGATCAGTGATGCCAATAAGGATTTTGTGGCAAAAAAGATACAAAGCCTTCGAGGATCATATAGGAAAGAATTAAAAAGACAAAGTGATAGCCAACGTAGTGGGCGAGGAACTGAAGAGATATACGCACCATCCTTATGGTATATTGAATTACTCTCGTTCACAAATGATCAAGAGATCCCAACGGACAGCATGTCGAATATAAATGATTTTGGGATGCAGGGTGCCATAGGAGAAAATGAAAATTGTGAAGAGGAGCAGTCGCTAATGCCAAGAGTGGAACAAGAATTAGAACATAGCTATGTAAGTATTTTCTTTATTGTTTTTTTATTAATTATTACAGATTCAATATTTTTTTTACATTTGTTGAGTACATTTATGCTCTCCCATTTGTTATCATTAAATCCTGCCATTCTACCCTGCCTTCACTTATAAAATATTTTTTGTAGTTTTCTCTGTTTTGTTTTGCTTCACATGTAGCAGATGTGTTACTGCATCGTTGTAAATTAAGCAACTCACTTGAGGTTGTATGCCAATCACCTCTTTGCACTATACCTGAATGTATGTCTTCTGTATCAATAGTAGATGGAGTTATATACGAATCACTAGATACACGTAAGTAATTATGCAAAGCACATACCGCCATTATCACGTGACAAATATTTTCAGGTTTCTTCATATTTATAGCTGTATATAGTATTCTGAATCTGGATGCAATTATTCCAAACGTATTTTCAACTACATTTCGAGCACGTGACAACCTGTAGTTGAACACTCGTTTAGCCTGATCCAGATCTCAGATAAGGCTTAAGAAAATTTTCATCTAAACCGAAAGCTTCATCGCCAAGAAATACAAAATTGAAATTCTTGGTAGTTTCTTCATTTTCAGGTAAATTAAGCTGTCTAGATTTTAATTGTCGATGAAAATCTGTGTACTCTAACACACCTCCATCAGATAATCTTCCATTTTTTCCTACGTCGATGTATATAAATTCATAGTTAGGGCCCACTAATGCCATTAAAACGATACTGTAAAAATTCTTATAGTTGTAGTATGTTGCTCCCAAATGTGGTGGCGGCACAATTCGTATATGCTTGCCATCCAAAGACCCTCCACAGTTGATGAATTGCCATTTGTTTTGAAAACCATTTGCTATTTTTCTCCATTCTCTTTAGAAGTTGGAAACTGAAAAATAAAAGGAACATATTATACATTTAAAATATAAATACTAACACTTTTATAATATTTCTGTCTTAGGTCAGGACTACACCTAAACCAACGCTGAAAAGAAAAAGAAACTCTCAGGCTGAGTTCTTTGATATTTGTTCAGCAACTTTATAATTAAATAACTAACCACTTACTGAATTTGATGGAGTTGGACTGTATGTATCTAAAAAGCTGGCTAAGATGGAACCACTACAAGTTGTGTATGCTGAATCGTTAATTTATAGTGTTATACGTAGAGGCATGTTAAATAATTTGAAGGAAGAAACCGATTTTAACGATTGCAAAGCCACTCTATCTGTGTTAACTTCCTCTTTTTCTTCACCTCGAAATGTTATGCCTGTACAGAATGTAAGCTTGGAAGATAGTTCTGACGAATAACATTTGGGATTTGAAATCTAGTTTTCATTTTATAGTTCAACGTTGTTTTGTTATATCATAGTATATAGAATCAACAACAAGTGCGATATTAATTGTTATGTCAACAGTTTTTTTAATAAAAAATATATAGAATTATAACTTATTTTTTAATCCGATTTTATTTGGTATTGCAACATTTTTTGAAACAAGACTCGTGTAAAAAAAAGACGATCCCAGGATTTTTAAAATAATTTCACTTTAACTTATATATATATATATGTATTTCATCAGATCATCTTTAGTCTGCCAAGCATGCAATGTCAACACTTTGAACTATTTTGTTTGAATACACATCATTAAATAAATTTTTCAAAAAAAATTGAGCCACTTATTTTTCACAACTGACTCCGGCCAAAATACCACGACTCCAACGCCACACTCCTGGTTTTTTTTGTTAGAGAATATATAGAATTATAACTTATTTTAAATTGATTATTAATAAGTTTGATGTTATTTGTTATTTCAACATTTTTTGAATAAAAAATATATATTTTAATCCATGTCCACTCCCAATGTGAAGCATATGGCCTCCTTATGGAGGTATCTCAATAGAAGTTTTTTCTACGAGAACTGTCTGTTACTCAGTCGCTCAACCTCACTTTTTTCAAGGTGAGTATAGGGAAAGAAGGATAAGGCTAGAACAGTACTAACTGTTGGCTAATCGCTGTTACTACACCCAGTTATTAAAGGATCAGAAGGATGGGAAGACAGAAAGTTGTGTGAATTGACATCACAAGCACCCAGTCTTCGATCACAACTTTGAATTGAATAATTCTCAAATTCACTGTGATCTGACCGGGAATCGAACCCTGACCTGTGTGATCGGTAGAGCAAGCTCTAACCAACTGGGCCACAGCAGGCGACATAAAAAATATATAGAAATATAACTTATTTTTAGTTGATTATTTGTTATTGCAACGCTTTTGATAAAAAAGATATGTTATTAAAGCTGTTTTTAAGTTGATTGTCTATCAATAGATTCTTATTAAATATTAATAATTCAGATTTTTGTTATTTATTTCATTTTTAGTTCTTTTTCTAACATTTTTTAAAACAAAAAATATATGGAATTATGACAAACTTACAAGATTTTAAATTAATCAACATGGGACTGATGTTGGTAATCATTAACACTAGAGTCTGAAACTATCTGACAGCTAATTCAGCGTAATTCAGCATTGCCACCTGTGTGGTCGAGTGGTCAACGGTGTTGGCTTCGGCTACAGAGGGCCCGAGTTCAAATCCCGGTACGGACAGTTTTATAAATTGATTTTTCAATCAATTTATGAATTTCTGTTCAAAGGCATGGATATATGTGATGTCTTGAATTCCCCCCTCTCACCCATCCTATCCTATGAACGGGGCGTATCGAGAGCGATTAGCTTACCACTAATCCTGTCCTAGCCTTATTCTTCTATCCCTACTCTCTCTGTAAAAAGAGAGGTTGAGCAACTGAGTAACAAACAGTTCTCGTAGAAAACACATCTGTTGAGATAAACTCCATTAGGAGTCCATATGCTCCACATTGGGAGCGGACATGGCTTAAAAAAAAAAAAATTCAGCGTCAGTGCTGCCAATAGAAAAACATACTTTTCTTTCTCTCTCTCTCTTTCTCTCTCTCGCTCTTATACACTCATTCGTTTGTGGTTCACCAAGACAACTTCGTGGATCCAAACGATAGTGAATTACATACTCAAAACGTCGAAAACATGTGGATGCGAGCGAAGCGAAAGCTGAAACGCCAGTTCGGTAAAAGTAGGACTTGTAGTTCGGGTCCTATTTGGATGAATTGGTGCTTAGGAATTTGTTTCGTTCCCCAGGCAGTAATATTTTCGGAGTATTTCTAACAGTTATAAAAGACAACTACGATTCTTAGGTATGTACGATATTTACAAATAATATTTAATAATAATTATTGAGTTATATTAAGAACTAAAGATGTTTACTTTTAAGATTACGGATATGGTGCTGTTCTTAGGTACACACAATAATATTTGCTCTTAGGTATAAGAGCGAGAGAGAGAGAGAGAAAAGTATGTTTTTCTATTGGCAGCACTGACGCTGAATTAGCTGTCAGATAGTTTCAGACTCTAGTGTTAATGATTACCCTGATGTTTATATGCTTTTAAGTTTACTGAACAAAAAAAATATATAGTTAATTAACAAAATTTTAAGTTGATAAATAATATGTCTGATGTTTATATGCTACAGCAACGTTTTCTGAATAAAGAATTATATATAATTATAACCAGTGCTTTTTTTTTTGAGATTTTTCCATACCTATTCGCTCCCAATGTGGAGCATACGGCTTCCTAATGGAGTTATCTCAAAATAAGTTAACTGCTTGTTACTCAACCTCACCCTTTTCGTGAAAGTAATGATAGAAAGATATGACTAGTACTTAACTAGTCGCTTTTGTTTTGCCCCATTCATTTTAGGATTGGAAGGCTGGGAGGACTTTGTTAATATAACACCAATGACTTCGAACATATAACGATTGAAGAAAATACTGTTCAAATTTGTGAGATCTGTCATGGAAGCCTTGTATTCTTCTGAGTGACTACTGATCAATGTATTTTGAAGGGTAGAAAAGTTTCAAAGGTGCACTGACGAGTTTGATGAGCAAAAGTGACAAAACCATCGCAGATGGAATCCATGTGATACAAAAAGTACAGTAAATCATGCAGTATACACCTGGTTCTGGTCACAGAGTAAGTCTATGAACCCGGTTTAGTTTTGTTTTATGACAATAATTTATGAGTGTTACGACACCACATTCAAAATGTACACACGATAAGGATAAACAGCCAATATTTTGCAGGTTTCTGGTATCAGAATACTCAATGCCGAAGACGATATTCCTGCACTGAATTTTAGGTCTTCAAACGAACGACCTGTAGCCAAAAATCGTAGAGTTGCTGCTAGTCGTTCCTCTGCACTGATACTGTTTCGAAGCACAGTATCCTTCTTGGTGATTCTGTGCCTAACTTTGTCTAGCAAAGTGGCAAAACATACACTGTCCATCCTTAAATATTTTTTGAAATCGTCTGGATAGTTTTCCCTTAATTCGCTTATTAACGGCAGGTGGGAGTAGCGCTGCCTGTAAAATTTCACCCAGCAACTTCGATTTTTTCTTTTTCTTTCTTCACATAGTAAGCTGAGGCCAACGCAAGATATCGCCAATTTAAAATTATTCAATCGGTTATCCATTTTTACGTTAGAGTTTTGACGTTTGACATTTCAGGTAAGAGCATAGACAGAACGAAAACTCTCGATCCTCTCGATAAAAGTTTGCTACTCGCAAGCGTTCCAAGCAACAGGCAAACACGCCGCGTTTCCCACACGATAAGACATTACACTGACATTTCTGCCCGCGCTTCATTTGTCCTTTCTATTATCGTGGACGCCAACCATTTTGCGTTTTTTAGTGACAACACTTTTGGATGCCGGATAGCCCGAACGGTTTATTCGACAGTATTTACCACGTTCTTTTGGGGTCTACGCCGAAATCCCAATGTAATGTGCCCTATTGACATCTGTCGAAGATCAAGAATTTTCGAAATAAACCGCAATAAGCAATGTATATACATTTATTTTTACAATAGAGCACTTTACATTAGCACGAAGTCGCCCATGCATTGGTACGTCAGTTTCTTGTGCACATTAGGCATAAGCAGGCTTATTCTGGCGGCGGTACTTATTTCCGACGTTCTGAAATATTTACCATAAGCAATATATATTTTTTTAAGTTGGTATCAATGATATCTCGTTCGTCCACACTAATCGTCGTACTCCTGTCAAACTATTCTCTGACGTAAACATAACCTCTATTACTATGGTAAACAGAGATGATACTTTGGTTATTTTAATGAATTGATCTATGAAACGAACACGATGTCAGGAACTGAAAATATTCTTCCAGAATTTTTATGCCTGATTAGTTCTGCCCACTCGCTATATACGCATAAGGGTGATTGTTATGAGACAATAATATGTCTTACGTTTACTGCAAATATGCTACATTTTCTTCCTGAAAATCAACTAAATGCCGCTAATAGCAACGCAGTTCTGTAGGAAATTGCCAAACTATCATACAAGGAGATCAGAGAAAGCGATAATTTACGCTAAATACGAATATGATATCCGTATGAAACAAAAAGATGTCGAATTGAATTTCTTATATATAATTGAGCAAATTTGAAATACGTCGACGAATTTTCCTTATACTTTTTTAATCTGCATCGATTATCGGTTCCTTAGATTCCTAAATTTGTTTTTGTATATTGTCCAATTGGAAATTAAATATCCTAGGAATCGCATTGCTTTCTGTGGAATTTGACAATTTTCAGGGTGAAAATGAGTACTTAGCATGTTGTAAAGCATTTAAAAATATGAAAGAAATAATGAAAATTCGGTATTCGATTCCTGACATCGTATTCGTTTTTCGTTCAATCAAATAATAAAAATAAACAAAATATCGCCTTTGTTTAAGGTTTACGACAGAAGGTTTCCCCACATACGTTTGAAAAAAAGCGCGAACATAAATGCAAATATATTTAACGAGTACCAACAGTCAAATACCAATACAAAAATATCGTGTCTGGCATGAGTGGGTTGAAATAACAGACCGTCGAAATCAATAGTAAAATTTATTTCAGCCGGTCTGAAATACTTTACCCATTCAAGTCCAGCACAATTTTTTTGTATTATCATTTGAAGGTTGGTCAACATTCGTTGATTTTAATCTTCGATCTGTCAAATGAATGGAATGTCACATAGTGGAATGTCATATTATCAATTTAGAGCAGCGCTTTCCCACCTTTATGCTACTGCGCCTCCCTTTGAAAGAAAAAATATCTTCGCGCCTCCCCATACTTTATTTCATATAGTAATAAAGACACGTTTTATAGGGTAAATAAATATTTTGGACTGTTCGCGCCTCCCTTTGCAATGGCCCACGCCTCCCCAGAGAGGCTCGCCTCCCAGGTTGGAAATCACTGATTTAGAGAAAAGGTGATTTCGGATACCTATTTTCAATATCTATACCGAATTATTATCGATCTCTCAAACGCATAGGATGTCACATAGTAGAATGTCATATTTTCTTCATTTGTTTAAAGTTTAAAGTACTTAAAAGTAGATGTATCATTATTATTTCTGTAAAATATAGTTTTAGAAAATATCTTATTAGATTTGTGACTCCGCACGTGGATAAAGAGGCATACTAAAACCGCGCGCGCGGCCATAATAAATAATGGAGGCGAAGTAAATATTTCGTATTTCGTTTAATTTATCAGTGTTCTTCTTTTAATGTGTGGTTTTAACGCGATTTGTCAATACTTCAATAAATATTTTAAATCGTGGCGTTGTTTTCAGCATAGTTAGTGAAGTTTTTCGCCGCAGTAGTCGACGTGCTACTAAATGACATAATTACCATATCTTGTTAGATTTGTGACTCCGCACGTGGATAAAGAGGTATACTTAAACCATCATAGATCTTATTCTATTAGTGTTCAAATTGTTAGTCTAAGTGAAGTGATAAATATTTTTTGTAATAATTGATATTTTTTTAATTCATTTTCAGATTTGCGACAGTGATCTTAACATTCTGGATGTTATTGCTAGATATCCAGGAAGTGTCCACGATGAATTCTATTTGAACACTTCTAACACTACGATTGAAAGGAAGATATTAGTCAACAAAAGGATTGGAACATTTTTCTGATGGGTATATAAACATATTTTGAATTTTGTGAGGAATTCGGAGATAAGGGAACACAGCGACTGGGTCACGTGCTGCGAAAGCCTTAATCCTGCCCGCCTCTTCTTTCGACCAGTGGGATTCCGTCAGGTACATCCTATGGATCACTTTTAGGGTGTTCACTGTCAATACTTGGTGGAAAGGCATTATATTAATAAAAACAATAATCCTTTGTACTTCATTCCACTTTATTTAATATGTCAGGACCGGTTTCGCTCATTGCGAGCATTGTCAACTGATAAGAAATATAATTTGACAATGCTATTTATACAAAATTGAAAAGTTATACACAACAATTGGCATTGAAAAGAAATTGCCAATTACATTAAAGTGATTCTAAAATAACATATAATTAAAAAGTCATCCCAGATTAATTAATTTAATTATGTTTGTAATTACTTTCAATCGAATTCTGAATTTATTAATCTGGGATGACTTTTAAATTATATGTTAGATGTGTTGAACATTTTAATTTTGTGTTATTTTTTTTCAATTTCTTTTCAATGCCAATTGTTGTGTATAACTTTTCAATTTTGTATAAATAGCATTGTTAAATTATATTTC
Source organism: Himalopsyche tibetana (assembly GCA_030503985.1). Lineage (NCBI taxonomy): Eukaryota > Metazoa > Arthropoda > Insecta > Trichoptera > Rhyacophilidae > Himalopsyche > Himalopsyche tibetana. Next base: position 31,190,886 of record JAPJYX010000004.1, read on the forward strand.
TTATCAGTTAACAATGCTCGCAATGAGCGAAACCGGTCCTGACATATTAAATAAAGTGGAATGAAGTACAAAGGATTATTGAGTTTTTATTAACATCCTATGGATACTACCCGACGGAACTGAGGGATGCTGGGATGTCATGGGAGGAAGCAAAGCAATTAGCGAGAGACAGGGAAACACAGTGGTGCCGTGTGGCCGACATACGCTCCACATAGGGAGCGAATATGGTCAAAGAAGAAGAAGAAGCATATAAACAAACCTTTTTTCTTATAATTCACATTTATTGGAAAAACATTTGAATAAAATCAAAAGTAGAACTTGGAAACAAATATGTACAAAATTTCTGAAGTCAAGAAGCAAATCACATTCAATTACAATGATTAATACTGTGAACATGTTGCTCAATGAATTTTTAACAAAATACTTGCCCAGAGTTATACCGTAGTTTGGCATGCACGTCAGTGACACAAAAAATATTTTGCAAGTAAGAAAAGGTCGATATTTTAAAATCTTGTAAATGACATACAATTTAATTGGTTTTACAAATTACCAAATGAATGCAGGTTTGCGCGAAAACAGATTAAGCATCAAATGGTCTCTGGAAGTGCCATAATAATAATAATGATTTTTACAGTTAAAGAAATTATTTATAATATATTCGCTAATGCAGTAAGGTTAAAAATATTATTATTTACCCTGTCACAGACGTTCAAAAGTATAAAAAAATAATAGAGGTTTCACTTTTAGGGTGTTCACTGTCAATACTTGGTGGAAAGGCATTATATTAATAAAAACAATAATCCTTTGTACTTCATTCCACTTTATTTAATATGTCAGAATAAATGCTCGCAATGAGCGAAACCGGTCCTGACATATTAAATAAAGTGGAATGAAGTACAAAGGATTATTGTTTTTATTAAAATAATAGAGGTTTCATTGAAATTTTTAGTTTCTATACCATTACACAATATTATGAATTTAGATAAAAATTAAAAATCTTTCGATAAATTAGAACAGTAGACTCCTGAGTAATCGTTAATGGCATATTTTATCCTTACAGGATTCCAAGCCCACACCCACATTCAGAAGATATGCCAGCAACACCTCTCGGGCATGCAACATCATCATCAACGAACCATCGGTTAGCTGAAGCTCACGCTGTTTGGTGTGAAATTGTACGGTATTAATGGATTTGAAAAGAAAATGTTTTTATGAATTTGGGGTAAAAAAAATTGTATCACAAGTACCCTTGTCCAATATAAGTATAATAAATGAATTATCAACTTATGTCCAAAACAGACAATTACCCAGAAATCCCACTTTCTTAACTTTTTTAAAAAAAAAATTTGTGTATAAAAAGATTTTGATTCATTGAATATAACAGTTTTGTGGAAGTCCATTGTTTAAATTTGGTTGACTGGTTTCTTTGTTATTTTATTACTTATCTTTGTATTTTTTTGATATTTTATTAAACAATTGAATGAAAATGTAAATAAAGGCAGTCTTATTTCACTTTTAGGGTGTTCACTGTCAATACTTGGTGGAAAGGCATTATATTAGTAAAAATACAATATTTCTTTGTACTTCACTCCACTTTATTAATAAGGTCAGGACCGGTTTCACTCATTGCGAGCATTTTCAACTGATAAGAAAAATATATAAACAGTGCTATTTATACAAATTAAAATTGAAGTAAAATGTGTAAGCAACTATTAACAATGAAAAGGATTTACAAATTACATTATAATTACACAAAATTAAACACCTATAACATACAATTAAAAAATCATCAAAGACTAATACTAATATTATAATACTATTGATGGCAATTTGTTATATTACTCTGCAACAATACAAAAAAGCTGCATATGGTTTAACCACCTTCAAATGCTTCATTCTTTCTTCTTGAATGACTGAAAACAAGAAGTATCATGAAAGGTGTAATAATCACTCTTAACTGCTACCCATTTTTTCCCTGAAAGTTGACAAAATCCACAAAAAGCAATGCAATTCCTAGGATATTTAATTCCCAATAGGACAATATAAAAAAAAACAAATTTAGGAATCCAAGGAACCGATAATCGATGCAGATTAAAAAAATATAAGGAAAATTCGTCGACGTATTTCAAATTTGCTCAATTATATATAAGAAATTCAATTCGACATCTTTTTGTTTCATACGGATATCATATTCGTATTTAGCGTAAATTATCGCTTTCCCTGATCTTCTTGTATGATAGTTTGGCAATTTCCTACAGAACTGCGTTGCTATTAGCGGCATTTAGTTGATTTTCAGGAAGAAAATGTAGCATATTTGCAGTAAACGTAAGACATATTATTGTCTCATAACAATCACCCTTATGCGTATATAGCGAGTGGGCAGAACTAATCAGGCATAAAAATTCTGGAAGAATATTTTCAGTTCCTGACATCGTGTTCGTTTCATAGATCAATTCATTAAAATAACCAAAGTATCATCTCTGTTTACCATAGTAATAGAGGTTATGTTTACGTCAGAGAATAGTTTGACAGGAGTACGACGATTAGTGTGGACGAACGAGATATCATTGATACCAACTTAAAAAAATATATATTGCTTATGGTAAATATTTCAGAACGTCGGAAATAAGTACCGCCGCCAGAATAATCCTGATGGTTATATTATTATTTAACAAAAACAGCACTGTATTCATAATGAAATTGCAATTTAATTATTTACACAATAAAAAAATGAAATCCATATCAAATTTGCTTACACTAGAAGTCAACATAAAAATAGATTGATAATTACAATATATTATTGTTTTCTTTTTAAAATTTATTCAATGTATCGACTCATTATTCTTATTTTTAAAAAATATGCATGCGTTGTTTTTACACGTGTGTTTTTGTGCAATTTTTAAAAATAAGTCAATGATTTATTATTATTCAAAATCTATTGAGTATAAACGAGTGTTGATCTAACAAAATTTGTTGGTATTATTCTGAACACTATATCTGGCAGCACCGCCTTAGTCTTTAGTATATCTCAATCTACCTGGAGAAAATTAGTCCATAAATCATCCGTCTACCGAGCTTGACTTTGACAGTTAATTGTTTGTATAGCACAAAAATATATGTAGTGTTAACTAAATTATCAATACCATAAGACATATAATATCAACGCTGAAAATGCCTAAACCGGTTTGTATTAAGTGTAATTCGAAGGACTCATTGCTTTGGCGTCCTATCGAAAGCGGTCAAATATGCAACGATTGCTTTATAAATGAATCGCCTAAAACGGTTGCCGCGAACTCGGAACACAAGAAAATCGATAAAGTTGTTATGCTGCAGAAGCTTCCTGAAATTAAGCTTGCGCCCGCTCCATTAAAGCCATTACGGAAGAGCACGAGATCAACAAGATTCAAACTGAAAAATACATCTACATACAATAGACCACCCATTCCAAAAGGACGTGGTAGGCGATCGCTGTTTAAAAAAACTCCACACAAAGCGCCGACGGCTACAGCAAAGATAGTGACGAGCGATACCATATATTTCAAGGTACATACATTATTTGGTAATTGTAGAGTATAGCTGGTCATGGATTATTACGGCGAAAAAATTCACAAACTAAGCTAAAAACAACGCCACGATTTAAAATTATTTTTTGAGAGCTTGATAATCGCGTTAAAACCACACATTATTACGAAGAACACTGATAAATTATGCGAAATACGAAATATTTTTCAGTACATCGCCTCTGTTTTCCATTATGGCGGCGCCGCCATAATGGAAATCAGAGGCGATGTACTGAAAAATATTTCGTATTTCGCATAATTTATCAGTGAATTTTTTCTCCGTAATAATTCATGACCAGCTATACTCTACAATTACCCATTATTTCTATGCCTATATGATTTTTATCTACAAAAACCCCTTCATATTGTAAATTTGCCTGTTTTACGTCAGAAAAATCATACTAAAACGCAAACGTCATGATTTATAAATACAAGAAAGTTGTATTGAAACCAATTGCGATGGCGATCAGTGTATATAATCACTTGATTTTATGTTTTATTGCAATCTTGGTCGCATCATTTGTTTTATCATGTCAAAAAGTTTAAATAAGCATATCCATGTTTTACTGTATCCGTGTTTAAGTTTCGACTGCCCTAATAGTTATACTCGTTCATTTATAAAACACTTCCTTGTTTTGTGGAATATACTTTGTGATATGCTACTCCTCTTCCCAGAAAATTAATTGCGAATAGGAAAATACCATAAAACCAAATTAAACTTCATCAATATTTGCATTCATACTAATAATTTAAAATATGTTTGAGGCCCCTAAAATTCGGAGGGTCCAAGCGGGCGCCTTATTCGCTTATAGGGTAATCCGCCATTGTATTGGACCCAATGATTGCTACGAAAGAGAGTTACCTGTATATTTCTATTGCTTTTTGCATAACTAACTGAGCTTATCTATCTTTTCTGCGAGTGTCGTCTGTTCATTTTTCTTAATTTGTATTTGCATTATGCGCATATGTCTTCTCATTTTATATATCTAGTAATAAAATTTTTATCCATTTTTTTGTCTACACCTTGCATATATCCAAGTTATACAAATATATTTTTTTTTCATGTTTTCGAGCTGTTTTAAAATATGGGCACAAACTTGTTTCTTGAAAATAATTAAAAAAATATAATTCAGCTTAAGCTGGTCAACTGATTTATTTATGGTAAAATAGACAACGGTGTTTACTGTGACCATATGGTGACGCTCGTCCTTGGAGGGTTAAAAACAAAAAAATAAGTCTCTCCCAAGTCTTTGCATATTCTTTAATTACTACTAAAATGGATAACTTCTTGAATTTTAAAGAGTTGGAGCTGCCGAATATTATTAATTTTACCAGCAATGTGTACAATATGTTTTAATGCATACAATGATAATGGGTTTACAATGCAGGGTTCCTATATGCAAGTTGGTGATATTGTGTCAATGCTGGATGAAGAAGACGATACATATTACGCTCAAATCCGATGCTTCATGACTGATCAATATTGCGAGAAGAGCGCTGTTGTCACTTGGCTTCTACCTACTAAATCGAGCCCCCTACCAGCAGACAGCTTTGATCCTGCTACATATATTATAGGCAAGTTATTTCTCTTAGCATATTTTACTAATGGTTACTACGGGGAAAAACGCCTGTACATCAAGATTAACCGCTTGGATCCCAAGCGGACACAGGTGTCCAGAACATATGCAAGCGAACACGGATGTCCAAGATTTTTAAAAAATCAAATACCTAATATTCCAATGGAGTATAAGCAATATTTTGATGAATATTTGTAGTGACAATGCTCGCAATGAGCAAAACCGGTCCTGACCTTTTAAATAAAGTGGAATAAAGTACAAAGGAATATTGTGTTTTTATTAATATAATGCCTTTCCACCAAGTATTGACAGTGAACACTCTAAAAGCTATGAAAATATCATTAAACATCGTAGAATAATAATCCAGTTCTTAACATGGTATTATGTTTAACAATTCGAAATGTCTTCTAACGGTAATGACATGTAATTTTAAAGACCTACAGAAATTCTAATTGTTTATGCGATAAGTGATTGAACGTCATTAAAATAAATCATTGGGTAAAATTAATCTAGGTTATCATCAATTATTACTCTAATAATATATACACAATAAAACCATTTGCCAAGCCTCAGTTCAAGTTCATTCGTGCACTTTAATGTTGGAGATACCGAAAGGCGAAATCCGGTCGTTAATGACAAATCATATGGAAATGTAAAAAAATTGAATGATTTAAATTTGAAATTTCTTAGTACTAATTCAATGGCTGCCACAGACGAGAGAAAATTTTTTGTGCTCAACACACCAGAAACGAGCGACCTCGTCGATAACTAATTAAATTAATAGTTGCCCATTATAGCCGGCATGCTAGGTAATTACTTTTAATTATCTACGGCAGCTAAAAGGCTAAGATATTAATTACCTACGTAGTAGTCTTTTTTTGTCTAGCTAGTCTTGTGTAAACTATGCAAAAGGTTTTTTAATTTTTATTGGTATTTGAGTTGTAGACACCGATCCTCAAGTATGAATTTTATTTATGGCTTTTGTTCCAAGGTCCCGATGAAGAACTGCCAAGAAAACTTGACTGCATGGAATTTATTATGCATGCACCTTCCGACTACTACAAGAGCACAACCAGTCCATACCCACCCGTTGAATCTGCAATTGGGACTGTGAAAGATTACAATGGCTTCATTTGGGCTTCGATGGAGCCGATAAACAGGAAATAAATAAATTCCAAAAGATGGATTATAACTTTTTATTGTTGCTATCTAAATGTTGTATAAAATTGTAATCTCTAAATTTTAATGAGTGTTTGGCTGTGTAATATGACAACTAGCTTTGTAAAAGTTATATTTAATTCACCTGTTTGTAACAGTATTTCTTTCGATAATTATAATTAGTTTATAAACTATCAAAATGTTTATATATAGTATAATACATAAAATTGCGCACATATCCATTGTTCAATAAAATTGTCAAGTCATCGTTGTACTCAAATTTACTTAGCGGCATTCCCTGAATCTGAATGAGATCAGAATCTAATCCTTCAGAATCCTTAAACATTCAGAAGAAGAATAATTATTTAAGGCTTTTTGCTATTGTCACTGCTGTACAATACATCTATTGATAAACTGAAAACGTTTTTACAGTTTTGGGAAAACTTTTATGCGTTTCTTTTTCACGGAAAATAATTTTATTGGTTTTTCCTTCAATTTCAAAGTTTTCAATTACAATTGTCGATTCCATAAATTTAATATTACTAAGAGCCTTTTCTTGAAATATATTGTAGTTCCCGTAATGATCACATAGATGAATCTTTATAGTCTTTGCCTTGGATCATCAATTATATTTCTCAATTTCAAACAAAACTGATTAAATCGTAATAATATAAAATATTGTTTTGCTAGTTTTCCAGTTTCATTGTTGAACCATTATTTAAAAAATTTAAACCGTACTCTCAGAGTTGGTTTGATTAAAAACTATAGCTACTGATTTCAGATATACCACACAATATATATTCAAATACAGAATAAAATATGTTTTATTATTTCTAACTCATAATTAACATAAAATATTTAGATCTAGAACTAGAGTTGCCAAATGTTTCAATATGTTATAATAAAAATTTATCCATAGAAATATTTAAAAAAATAAATGTTGCTCTTTATAAAAAAATTCCATTATTACAATTACAATACTTTGCGCACTTTGAATTTAAAAACAACAAATGGTTAGTGTGCTATTTTGTAATTAACTTATATTATTTTACATTCTTTATTGTAATAATATTAAAGAGTTAAAGAAATACATTTCATATCTATTCAAGATATACCCGAATTTATCTTAGTAAAGTATTAAGTAAAAAGATTTCCTATACGTGTCAAACTTTCATGTTTTTATTCTTTGAAAAAATTATTGTATTTTTCTTTATTGACATCAAATTCTATATTCATTATATTTAAACAATTTTTTAAATGTAAATTAAAGCTTATTTTATTTCATTATGTTATTTCATTTGCATTTTATCATTATTATTACATTAATTTTATTAATAAAGTAATTATTGTCAACTAACCGACTTTCATTATTGACATTGGTTTTATAAAGAAATGTTAACTACATGTTAAGTTCTTGATGAGTATTGCCGTACCTGTATGTCCAAGTATCTTGTCATCTATTAACTAACGTCATTATCTAATTTTTTATTTAATTTTTCTTATTTCTTCAGATATGGATACTAGACACATCCATCAGTGATATTTGACCGCCACATTGTTTTTATTATGTGTTGCAAATGAATGAAAGATTTTTTTTAAAAGTAAATATTTGTAAGCAAAATGGTAGTCATATAATATTAAGCGTAATATACCATTTGGGTTAGATTCCCTTCCTGAAATTGACACCTGTAGAGTGTCACATGTACATAGATGAGGGCAAAAAAAGATTCAGGTACAAAATCGCAGTAAATCTTCTAGAAAAATATTTTAAAGTAATAATGAAATAGCTTTTTTAAATATGCGTTTTATATTTACTACCTGAAATAATAAATAATATTCTTCCCAGATTGATCCGTATCCAATTTTTTTTTTAAATATTTTTGTGTGGCAATACTACAAATAATCAAAATATAAGAAAAAACCTAATTCAGTAAAAATTAACCTACTCTTAAAAGGGTTAATGAATGTTTATGGTTTCCGGTTGCTTTCAGTCCACAGAGGATAAAAGATCTGTAGGAAAGAAGTGATTCTTTTGGCTACCCAAACCCTGTAAGTAACTGAATGTAAAAAGACTCCTTATCATTTGCGTAGCTAGAAACTTGGGGCCCTGATGCAAATATCACGCAAGGCCCCTCCATTATGTTCATAATTTTGATTCCTCATGCATTGCATGCCTGCTATGAAGTGATTACGGCGCTGATGGTAGTGGACTAAAGATAATTCATATTTCAAGTATGTTGATAATAGAACATTGATTTAGTTCAAAGAAATATTCCTTGTATATATAAATGAACATACGATGAGCTATTTTTTTGGTAAGTTAATTTGTTAGATTGAGTATGTAGAAATTTGGGTCCTCATGCATTGCATGACTCCGCTGCTTCAAATGCAATTTGCCCTGGATGGAAAGATATATTGTTTGAAAGAAGACAACATTAACACAGAGCCGTGCCGGGAGAAAAGATTTTTATCAGCATCACTTAAAAAACAGTATAAAAACACAATGAATAAATTTCAAAGCTTTATTGAAATGGAATTATAAAGTAATACACTACACCATAGTTTCTCAACCTTTTTAAGCCCGTGGCCCCCTTTTGAATCTCATATTTTCCGTGGCCCCCCTACCCCCAGTAATAGAATTCTCAGGGCTCGGAAAAATGAAAAAAAAATGTAGGTACATTTATTTTTAAAAAATACAATACAATAAAATTGTTTGTTAAAAAAATATATGTTTACAAAATAGTTATTACAATATTAGATTCTTTTTTAAATCCCTAGGGTACCCAATGTTGTACCCATCACAGCCCGCTATGGTTCACACTATTCTTATTGGGGCGTATTCTGCAGCGTTATTCGTGTTAATTTTTTTCCATAAATTTCTGAAAACTAGTTTTCATGCACTGCAGGGTGCAGAATGCCAAACAAAATAAATAACTTTATCAAGAGTTTTTATGAAATGAATTCAATTCTTTTTCATAAGACGCCGAGAACTATTTGAATGATTTGTAATTTTCCCTAAATGCAACTAAGTCAGCATGACCAAAAACTGCGACTGTGGTCGTATAATCTTATGCAGTTCTTCCCGTTCGTTGTTCATGTTTGGACATTCTCAAAAAATGCGATCAGCATTTTGAAGCTATTTACTAATCACCTGACCTGGAAGAGCTTGGCAGTGAAGTGATCATGGATAGTTATAAATTGGCCTATCAGAAAATTTGGAGTCGAAGCGTTGGTCTCCACTCGCATTTTTAAATTTTGAAAGAATTTATAAGATTGCCTGTCCTTAGAATAATTTCCCATCAATTTACCAAATTCGCATAGCAGCGTCTGTAGCAATACTGTGCACCACAGTTCTATGGGCCTTAAGAATGAAGGGTGTGGTCGAGAAGAAGGCAGTCAAAGAATTATCCTCACTTGGGACTTGACACCCATTATGTAGCATTGCTGTTGCGCCTTGAACTTTAATGTAAAGACTATCAATGCACTTTATTATTCGGTAAGAAGAATTTTCTGTGAAAGAATAAGGTTACAAACCTTGTATCACATACTTTACCAGCCACTCCCATGGATTGGGTGTTAGGCTTCAATTACTTAATACCTGCTACGCAAGAAGTTTTGGCACGATATGCAGTGGTGTAGGAAGGAGTCCTGCCGCCCGAGGCGGTACTTGAATTTACAGCCCCATGAAGGACCCTAAGGACACTAGCCACTAAGTGAAGGGACAAAGCTTTGCCAATTATCAGTTTTGGTCTTAAGTATTGCGTTTTGGTATTTGCATCGAGCTGATAAAAAAAAATGATTTCGAAAAATACATTCTTGAAGTCAATGGGTTTTTATGAAATTTACTGTTTATTACAATATTAAGGGTTTTACACAAAGGTCCCATTTTTTACAACCTAATGTTGACGATAAATCACGCAGGGAATTCAAAAAAAATAGTACATGATTATTTATCAAAGTAAAACTTTAATACTTTCAGCTATTGAAGCGTTATATATTTTATTTATAAAAAATCTTAATTCCTTGTTCAATCGTTACACCTTTAGTGTCTTAAGACTTTTGGCAAAGAGTATTAAATTATTTTAACCAATTTTTTCATCATCAAAAATCTGACACATCGTCTTAGGTTAGTCAATTTGCAAGGCAAAATGTTCAATTAGTTGTTTTTTTTTTTATCATCTGCTATTTCATACGTACATCTTGATACTGAACAGAATTGCTCAAAGGAATTACCTAAATAATTGCATTTTCACTCTGATTCATAACTCTTGAAATTGCAAAATCAAAGATTTGGAAATATTATGCGTTTTTCTAGCTTTTGCAATTAATTTGGAAATTTTGTGAGAAACTATTAATAAAACCAGTGTCTAATTTTTCACTGAATACTATAAATCCTATTTTTTGCTGCGTAAACTTCATAGAGCTTTTTGAATTATTAAAACGGCTTTTCTTTCATGTCAATGTGTTTTTTATAAAATGGATAGTAGCCATTAGTGAAGCAAAATATATTTAACGCACACGAGTTTCATAATATCATGAGGTGATGAAAGAAATCCATGAACAAGATAATCAATACAATATTGTCGACACTAACTTTTGGATGCATTTATTATGGTATTCTTAAATATCATTGAAAAAATAGTAAACTCTTTATGTATAATAAGTACATTATTCCTGCTGCTATGTATTATTGTCCTACTGTATTATATTTGATTTTAATATAAATTTTAGTTCATTATATTTTGAGTGGCCGTGGGCCCCCTGAAGTCTGCTGTGGCTCCTCAAAACTTATATTTTCTTCTGTGGCCCCCTTGGAGCATGCTGTGGCCCCCGGTTGAGAAACGCTGCACTACACTACTGTGTTATATGAAGAAATAAATGATAATCCGAAAGTATCGGCAGCTTTATTTCTCGATGGTGGATAAATTTCGTTTTTAGCAGCACAGGAAGAATTGAAATGTAATGTACTTTATATAAAATGGATACTATAAGCTTGATGCTTTATATATCGTCACCAATATTTTAGGAAAGTACTTTTTTATTTGTTGCAATCTCTTTTATCATTGGCACATTTTTGTATTTACACATATCTTCTAAATTATTGCAATATGTACCAAGCATAAGTAAAAAGTTTTTGAAAGCAATATTTTTTTGTCTCTCCTATCAAATTTATCCAAATTTAAGTGTATCATGTAATATTAGCGATGATATGTTAACTTATTCATCTCGGAAGATTTTCCCAAGAATTTTTAAATGATTTTTTTTATTTCTATCCACTCCCAATGTGAAACATGATATGGTCTCCTAATGGAGGTATCTCAACAGATGTTTTTTTTACAAGAACTGTTTATATTGCTCAATCTTTCTCTTACGAAGAGAGTAGGGATAGATGACTAGGACTAAGACAAGAATAGTGGTTAGTTAAGTGTGAGGGAATTCAAGACATTATATACATCCATGCCTTTGAACAGAAATCAATATATAAAAATTGTCCGTATTGGGATTTGAGCCCATGACAACCATAATCGAAGCCAAAGTAATTGACCACCAACCACATAATCGGCAAACTGAATTGGATACGATATGTCTCTTACAGACAATCTTTTATCAAAAAAACAAACTAAACTTGCAGAAAAAATGTTATTTAAAGGTATAGTGTCAAAGGACATAGATCATACTAGGTATTGGCGTAGAATCATTTATTTAGGAAATACAAGTCTTAAAATTAAAAAACAGCTAGCTGATTTTTACCAGCTTTTTACTGTAAAAACTCTTTAGGCAAATTATTAGTTAATAATAAAGATAAAATACATTACTTAAATAAATCCGGGATTTATAGATTGCAATACTCTTGTTGTACTATGTTTTATATCGGCAAAACAGAAAGGACACTGAACATCCGAGTTTTAGAACATATAGCAGCCTTTAGATTGAAAAAAGACACGTCTAATTTTGCTAATCACTTAATTTCGGAAGGACACATGTTCAATCAGGAACAAGGGATAAAAATGTTAAACCCAAATACGGACAGTCATAAGCTCTTTTTCCAGGAAATTTTGGAAATAAATAGAGCACAATTGCAAAGTCTTCCGATTTTAAATGAAATACTAAACTTTCCGGCATCTCCACTTCTAAACACTATATAATCATAAAATCATATAATCATAAAACCTTTGCCGACAAACAAATAATATAATTCTTGAAACTACTTACTACTCAAATCTGTTGGCATTCCCATGAGCTTATCCTTTTCGCCAGCAATGGTTTTGGACTCAGTGATGCATTTATTTCTCATATAAACACGAAACTTTCATTTACTAAACGTCAGTTCAAGTTCATCCGTGCACTTGAATGCCTGAAGATGCCGAAAGGCGAAACCCGGGTCGTTAGTGACAAAATCTGTGAGAATGTACATAGTTTGAACAATTCAAATTTAAACTGAATTGATTGTTTGTACTTATTATAGTTACTTAAAATAGACACCGCGTAACACAGGAATCACAACTGTATCTTTATACTTGTTCTCGTAGATTAACTTTTTCTCCTATATCAAGATGGATGGAGATTTTCAGAAACTTGACGTACTTTTACAGTAATATTTTGTTCCTTTCTGATCTTGGAAAAGAAAGAACTGATAGGAAATCAACAGTGTACACAAATATATATTTGCTTATCACCTAGCTTTTTCAGTTTCGTTTTCGGCATGAATTGAGCATGCTGCATATACTACTTTGATCATTGCTGGGTGAATAAATATGTATGTTTAAAAATCTGCAAACAGTGCTCCTTAACCTTCTGGGTACCTATTTGCATTTCAAAGTTCTTCTTATTTCAACCATTCGCTAAATATCAATAATATCTAGTTGATATTTTTTGTAATGATACCTCAATCAATGAATTGCAAATTTTACACCAATTTGTCGGGGCTTACTTTGTACCGCACCGGTCCTCAATCCTATGTTCGAAATTTCGGTACTCGAGAGTTTATGTTAATGGGGATAGAATAAGTTTAATGTTTTTTTTATATTTTAAGCATCCATATGGGACTAAACCACCAAGAAAACACCATAGTCTCATCTAGATTCTAGAGCTCACATATTATTAAATATATGCAACTTGAAGGAGTGGTACATTCTAAAGGCCGTTTACTATATGAAACTGGGATTCTTAAAATTAAATTTATACTATTTCATAATTTTACCAAGACATACTATTACTAAGTAAGGAAAAACATAAAAATGACTCTTACTTCTTGATATACAACAAATATTTTACAAAGCAATAAGTAAAAACTATTTTTTTACCGAGAAAAAGTCGTATTTCCATTATTTGCTTAGATACAATGTTTATCTGCTTACCTTGGTTCTAAAATACAGTTTTTGAAGATCTAGAACATATTGAAGTATCACAGAGGCCTGTTAAGTGTTAGAATCAAAGGTTACTTAGACAGTGCTTTCCAAACTGAGGTTTGCAGAACCCTGGGGTCCGCAGGATTTCTGCAGAGGTTCACTAAATTTTAAGTTAATTTGCTTGAAACAGAATTTAATGAAAACAATATTTCAAAATTTTGGATAGGGCGACAGCTAAAATATCCGTCTGGTGCAAAGGAAGCCTTAGTAATCCTTATTTATTTTGCATTTTGTCATTACTTTTACTAAACAAAGCACAGGTCAAGCCTTTTCACAGGGACTTTGAAAGATTCTTTGAGAGTAGGCATTTTTTTGAAATTGAACCAGATATTGATTTGTTTTGTAAAAAAATGTTTTGCATCATCTCTTTAAATTGTTTTTCATAAAGCTTCATATGTGTAGTTTTTTTTTAATATTATTTTTTAAAATTGTTTGAGATTCACTTCTGATGTATTGTGATACAATATAAATAGTAATAATCAAAGACAAAAAAGACTTTGAAGGAGGCAACTAACATTCAAAGTCAAAGAAAAAAAGGTTTGCTCCTCAATGCCATTGATGTAAAATATTACACAATTGTTAAATATATATCATAATATGATGTACTCTATTGATACACTAATTAAAGACAAATCATTCTTATGGAACCTTTGCTCTCAGTCTCAACTCTAATATAAAACAATTTTTCATACATATATTGTACTTATAATTATTATCTGTAAGGGAATATGATGTGAATTGTTGCCATCAACCAACGCATTGTTATTTAAAATTGCATTTCATACATTTAATTTATCATTTACAGATATGTAATACTTAGGTATATAACATGAAGTCTTTAATTTATGTACTGATAATATAATTGTATTTATTATACACCATAAAGCCATTTGTATTTACTGTTGCACCAGCTTCTATTGTTTATGGTAATTGATTTTGACATTTCTATCATAATTCATAATATAACCAGTAGTGTGCTGCTGTAGGTTCGTACTAGGGTATTCAATCTTGGGATTTCGAAAGAAAAAAAGACGATTGAAAATATTTTTTAGGTCATTATTTCGTGGGAAAGTAATAACAGCAAAAAAGGTAATTATAGAGTATAGCTCGTCATGTATTATTACGGCGATAAACTTCACAAACTAAACTAAAAACAACGCCACGATTTAAAGTTATTTTTTGAGAGCTTTATAATCGCGTTAAAACCACACATTATTACGAAGAACACTGATAAATTATGCGAAATACGAAATATTTTTCAGTACATCGCCTCTGTTTTCCATTATGGCGGCTTAGTTTGTGAAGTTTATCGCCGTAATAATCCATGACGAGCTATACTCTACTTTTACCGCAAAAAATAGAGCTGCATAATATTAATTAGCAAAGGAAAATCAATCTTTCAATGTGTTTCAAATTAAATAAATCTCCAAGAACTAAATATAAGCGAAATGTATCATATTCTTCATTCCACAAACCCAACCACACGGTTTGGACTGTCAATTGTCAAGTTTATTAATAATAATAATGTTGATGAGTAAAAGAGAATCCCTTTGCAAGAAGTTACTTTCTGTAGATTAAATGTTTTATTTTCTTCAACATCCTGCGGTGGGTAAGTTCTTCAACTAAAGGATGACTGAAACTAGCTGTAAGCATCTCTTTTCTGATTGTAGATTTTTTTTACAGAGCTAATAATTTTATGTATCTTGTTATAACTCTAGTACAATCCTGAAGTGGTGAAAATACAGATAGATGTATTGAGAAGCTTTTTGTTTGATGGAATAAATGAAGCCAGGGTGGTGATAGAATACTTACGAATGGGGATTTTTAAGTGGCGACATCCTTTTTGTATATTTTTAAGAGGAGGCATTTTCAGAGCCAGAAGTCGTAAAGAATCTGACTGAGGAGATATTTCAAATGTTTTTAAATAAAGTTGAAGTAAAGTACAAAGGAATATTGTGTTTTTATTAATATAATGCCTTTATACCAAGTATTGACAGTGAACACCCTAAAAGTGTCCAATTTCATTGTTAAGATGACAGTATAAACATTTCATATTTTGTAGGAACCCAAACCGTTACTATTTTCGTACCAGTTCGGTGTAAAAAAAACATATCGGTTCAGTTACAGTTTTCGGTTTTCGGTTCAGCTCGTATTTAAATATTAGCAAGTTTATATAAACAGACCCACACCGTCCATACCTCTCTTTATACGGCTTTTCGCTATAACTTAAGATGATCACATACATTAAGGTCGTCCAAACGTTTTTCGAAAATTCGAAAGACAGAAAGAATCTGATTTTAAAGCTGCAGTTGTGCGATTTGCAAAACACTCTTTATACTGGCAGTGAATCGGGAGAAGATTTCTTCAAATTACTACCATAAGGGAAATACCCTAAATTGAGGAACTTTGGTCTTGAAATGTGTTCGATGCGTGGAAGTACATATCTTTGCGAAAGTACTTTTTCAACCATGAAATTTATTAAATCAAAATACAGATGATCTTTGACATCTCTTTAATTTGCTGCGATTAGCAACCACAAACGTCGAAATTAATATAGCTACCTTAGTAAAGTAAACAAAATAGCCGAAAAATTCTCATTAAAATAAAATGTATTAAATTATTGAACCTTGTCAATTGTTTTAAATTGAAATTAAAAAAAACTTGTTTTTTTAAACCATGTCCGCTCCCAATGTGGAGCATATGGACTCCTAATGGAGTTTATCTCAACAGAAGTGTTTCTACAAGAACTGCTTGTTACTCAGTTGCTCAACCTCTCCTTTTCCAATGAGAGTAGGGATAGAAGGATAGGGCTAGGACAGGATTAGTGGTAAGCTAATCGCTCTCGATACGCCTCGTTCATAGGATAGGATGGGTGACAGGGGGAAATTCAAGACATCACATACATCCATGTCTTTGAACAGAAATTCATAAATCGATTGAAAAATCAATTTATAAAACTGTCCGTACCGGGATTTGAACCCGGGCCCTCCATAGCCAAAGCCAACAACGTTGACCACACAGGCGACTACTAAAAAAACTACGACTTTTTATTTCTGGTATTTGTAAAAGCACTCGCTAAACTTAATCAACGATAGGCTTTTCAAGTACATAATTTAATAAACGAACTGTATTATTTTTGGTGCGACTTCTTATAAGCAATAAGTCAGTGGTGTAGGAAGAGGTCCTGCCGCCTGGGGCGATCCTTGAATTTGCCGGCCCCAATATTTCCTCTATTTTTTTTAAATCACTTTTACTATTTTTTATCTACTGAACTAGGAGTTTTTACTACAGGTGGCTTAATTTTTTTATGTATAAATATAATTTCTCGAAAAATTTTGTATTTATTTTTGAAAATTCCACCCCCAAAAATGTGCCCTTGCCGCACTCCCCTTACTACGTCACTGCAACAAGTAAAGCTTCGTTTCCTGGCAACATTGACTCATTGGGCTGTATAGATTTTATTAGATGTTTTTAAATACTCACATAAAGAATTTTCTACTCACTGAGACATTTTGTTAATCATTCATTTTTTAATTTATTATTCAGTGGAATTCTTTTTATAATATTGAAAGCTGGCTTATGAAGCATTGTGTATTATTACCTCACTTACAGCTGGTATAATAAGTTCTTCACAAATGGTGTGAAGATTCCTGTTAGAACCTGCATAGATATTATATATAAACAGACGGCCGCAGTCAGCCCGAGTAAAAATCGCTACCGATTTATTTATTGGTGTTTATTTTAACTTTCATAATAACCAAAATGCGTCAAAATTAATTTACTTCATATTAAACCATTCGCAGACCCCCGACGTTGTCCACGCACTGGCGGTCAGTAGGAACCACTTTGAAAACTACTGAACTTCACTCTCCCAGATTTTTCCTATTTTTTAATCTTAATTAATCAAGTCAATAGCAAAAAATAATAAAAAAAATTCTGCATAATAATTATTTTATTCAACTAGGTACTTCGACAATGGACATAGACTTGTTATATAATTGAAATTTAAAATTTCTCAAAGTAGAAAACAAACCTATGTCCATTAAATGCCAAAAAAATATCATTTGAACTGGTAATGAAACTCCAAAAGCCAAAGCTTTTTAACTATCCATCTGTAAAATAACAAAAACTATGGGAATTAACAAAAAATAAAAATTATTTTGAAAATCGTTTGCTCCTTCTGTAAAGGTGATAAAATGGACATAGGAATTATAGTCTCTCAGCCACAGATATGGATATTTGTGATTTTATACATGGAATGGAAACAAATTGAAAATATAAAAAAACTTCTTAGGTTTTCTTAATGGAAAGGTAGTCAACATTGAACATATAATAAATAATTGAAAAGATAAAATAAAGTATTGAATTTTTTTAAACAGCGGTACAAATTTTATTAAACATAATCAAAATCACAGCCTAAAATGTGTGTGAGTTTCGACAAATTCCACACCCCAGAGCAAATTCTGTTCCTGTTGGAGGATGTCTTATACGTAGAGGGCAATCATCTCTGCTGCCTTCCAGCTGTTTCCCTTTTGCTCCTGTAAATGATAAAAATAAACATGTCAATGTGTTCCACTTGCTGTGTTACAAAGGTCATAGTTTATTTGACAGCAACGAAACATTATCAAACTAATTTGCTCTGACAAAAAGAATATCTCGTAAAATATATGTCACTCTCAAAAGCTTTAGAGAGATTTTAAATGAATGGAAAGCAGTATACTCGATAAAGCATCCGTCATAAATTTTCAATGTAAGATGCCAAGAGAGAAAAAAAAATGAACAACATTTTAAGACACAGAGCGGTTGTGCTTGTAATTTTGTAAAGTAGGTTTCATTTTTAAGGTTCACATCAGCACATATCAATGTTTTCATTTACTGCTACAGATTTATATGTTATAAAAGCGTTTACCTGCTGGACACTGTGGCAATAAAGCTATGGGAATTTTTCTCAACCGCTGAAATTCTTCGTGGCAGCCATTGCAAAAATGTGTGTCTCCCAAACAGAAAAATACAGCCACTGAGCAACAGAAACGGCATTTATACTCTAGAAAATCTGCCCCATGCTTAGGACACATCTGTGCGCGTGCGACATCACTACATCCACCACACACTAGCTCAGTTGGATCGAAGTCAACATTAGGACCACCACCTTCTGCGTCGCATCTGGCTTCTCCACCATAATATGCCTGGAAAATGTATGAATTACAATATTGCTTGGATGCTTTCTTATAACCCACATTAAAGACTTATTACATTCACAAATAAATATACCTTCTGGCATTTAAAGCATACATAATATGCATATCGATCCATAGCGTATTCACTAGCCATGTTTTGATATCGTGTGGCGATTGCCGCAGCATCTTTGAGACCCTCATACTCTAAGCGTACCAAAGCCTTACGCTTGACTTCATCTTGCAGTTCTCGTATTGGTCTTAATAGGTCTTCCAGTGCAACATGTGACATATCTTCCTGCAGTTTGAAAATTAAATAAGTATATAAATTAAATATTTAATACATGCATAATAAACTAAACACGTTTGGTCAAAAATTACCTTGCAAATGGGACATTGAGAGAAGGAGAATGTTATTCTTGGTCCAACCCATTTATTAATAACAGCTTTTTTTGCACAGTGTAAATGGAAAACATGGCCGCACTTTAACTGTAAAATTAAGCAAATTGAAATTAGTATTATCATACAATATGTATTGCCATATTTGTTTCAATTATTATTAAGTAATAGCGTTTTGTTAATGAACCGACTAAGATGTTTTTCGAGATTTTCGTGGTTAAAAAAACATTTTTGCTTGCCTGTATAGCAGGTGCTGCAGATAATGGGTCAGTGAAGCAAATCATACACATATCTTCGGCATCCTGGCGCAATGGAGGTCTTAGTTGTGTTATGGATGAATTGGCTGCGGCTTCGTCCATTAAAATTGTGGATTGCGGAAGATTAGATGCGCATCCATGCAGACAAGGTAGGCAACAAATTTCACTTTCAATACCACCACATAAATGCCCACATGTCAATATCCGAACACATGCATCTTTTGAATGTTCCTAGAAATACAAAAAATAATATAAATACTAGTTCATTTTTGAACACAGTAGCCTATAATTGCATGCCAATAGTTTTCTTGGTTTATTTTTGGGTACAGTGGAACCCCCAATTACACTACCCCGAATTACGCGCCGGCATGAAATATTCGCATTCCATTGCCGTTACTAAGAGACGGTCGTCTGTGCTTCGCATACAGTTTTTTTTGTAAAACTAAGGGAAATCTTAGTTTTGCGTTTTCCGCGGAAAAAAATCAAATCCCTTATTTTGTATGACATTCACACCCCCAATTACACGGTCCCGAATATAGTGTAAATGGGGGTTTTACTGTATTCTTAATTGCTAATAAAAGTCAAACTGGAAACTAAAATTGATGGAAGGCTGAAGACTGAAGGTTAAAGACTAATGACTGAATGCATGATTAGTATTGTTGGCAGCCATATTTGATTTTACGTGTCCTACTTTTATTTTCTTAAGGGACATGATCATAAAACAGATTGCCAGTATCCATTTGGTTTTAATTTAAAGACAAACTTTAATGGCTCTGACATCCGATTAGTGTCAACCTGTATTTTTGTTTGTTGTTCCATAGTCATATTTATTCTCCATTTACAGAAGAGCACATTTTTCTCATCATAACAAGATGAAATTTTCAAAGTTTCATTATAGAGTAATAATTTAAGGTGACATTGTTAAAAATCTGCTTAAAATTAAATTCAGACTACTTCTCTCAACTGTCAGGCATACTTATAAACGTCACAGCATATTTTTTGAACATTTAAATCACTTGTTTCTGTCACAATCAAATTTGTCCAATATTCAATAACAATCTTGGAGTTGTGTGTAATAACAAATACCATTTACTTCCAAAGAAATAAATAATATAAGAATATTAAAAATGAATTATACCTGACATTCGTGGTCAGCACACACATTCCCTATGGCAAGCAGGCCTATATTGCTCTGAGTGCCACAAAATCTACAAATTCCAGTAGAAATCCCAGATGTTCCTTTCCATCCCGCCAATGCTGAATCAGTTCTCTGAACATTTGCGCTTCCAGACCGAAACTCCACGAGGGACTTCAATGTTCGTTGGTCAACAAGAGCCAATAACCAAAATAATTTCACTCGTCCACACCCCTCATGCAAATCAACACGAATCGCACTCTCTTCTTCTTTGCACACCTGAAAACATGACATTATCATTGAAGTAACAAATATATTCATTTTAAGTTTCTAAGCATTTTTCATTAATTTCAATAGTGTTTTCTGGTAGACAACAACATTTGTTTGAATGATATTGTACATACTTGACGTTGGTGACTTCTGGTTCTCCTGTGCAAATGAAGAAAGCGATCACATTCTTGACACATCTTTCCACATACTTGACATTCCATTATGGCGTAAGTTTCACCGTCGTCATGATTGACACAGAATGGTCTAGATTCAATTGATTGATTTGGCTTCTCTTTGGTTTTAATAGTATTTTCAATATTAACAAATGTATTTGCCAAGTCTGTCCATCCACGAGAGCTTAACCTGAAAAAAAAAACAAATAAATATATATATATTTATTAGTGGATGCTTTTCCATCTACATTGCATACCTCCAACTGGATTCGTCAATTCAAATACACATGGAAGATCAATCAATCAGCCCTGTGATCAGTGGTGGATTACCTTATAAGTGCAAGAGGCGCGCGCTTGGGGCCTCCAAATCTTGGGGGCCTCAAAGATAGCATATATTATATAAACCCTTACATTTTAATTTCAGTTTTCAATATTCATTATTATTCTACGAAGAGGTTTGCAGCACTTGTATATTATTCGAAAAGCAGAGCCTCCAAAATTTATTGCACCTGGGGCCTCCAAAGTGCTTAATCCGCCACTGCCTGTGATAGTAAGATGGTTAAACTGTATCTTGTTAAACTGTAAAGTATCTTAGGGTGTGGGTCAAAATATGGAGCACAGCCAGGTTTCGTAAGACCTAAGTATTAAGCAAATTTACCTTTCGACTTGTTCTTCATCTAAAACACACAAGGATCCAAGTGCTCGCCACAAGTTGGGCATGGCGATGCATGTATCCGGAGCTCTATCTTCATCTTTCAAAACAGTCAAAGTAAAAATGTTTTCTGCAATCGCAACTTTAGTGGTATGAGCCCAGGCTTTTGACATTTTACCCTGAAAATATAAGTAAACTCATTTTAATCACATCAAAATATTTAAGGATTAGACGAAAGACGTTGGCAAAATGAATAATGTTTTTCAAAAATGATTGCATGTTCAATCAAAAAGTATACACAGTGATTAAGTAAGTTCTTCTCTTGATTTTTTTTGCCACATTTGTATTTTTATTATTGAAACAGTTTAATTACATAAAAGTTGGTAGGCATCGCGAGGCTATAACCAAGATTAGGGCTTAATACACATCGACTGTGGAAAGGAAAAAGGACGTAGCCCACAGTTTTTCAAAACAGCTTTTTTTCGATAATCACAATGTATCAAACTTGATACACGTTCTATCAAAAGGATGTAAACTGCAAATGCTAAATTAGTATCTAAATTTAACTTTAAAGTTTAAAAAAAGATGAGCTTGTAAAAATTGAAACCAAGAAAAAAGACTGAAATAAATGTTTTTTATTGACAATTTTTTAAATTAATATTAGATTATGTCAATTAAACACCAGTTTTGAAGTTTTCGTGCACTTCAAGGCTGTGTATATTTCATAATTTGCATATGGCCCAAAATCATCAAAACACGTTTTTTGTCCCTACTGTAAAATTTGCTATGTGTGGGTTACGTCCATTTTCCTTTCCACAGTCGACATATTTAAACAAAAAATTGATAAATAACTCATAAATATTTATGGTTTAATTTTAAAAATTATGGTTATATTCACCTGGATCATATCCGAGAGAAGGTCTGATACAAGCTGAGCATGCCTGTGGGACATGGTACCACGCAGGAACCAATAGCTCGAATGAATATCCTGCAGACTCGAACGCATAACTACAGTGTACATTGCTGCTTTATTATTTGGTACTTGTTCAACTATTTGAAGGCTACTACTTGGCGGAACATATTGAACAGTTTGGCCAGTTCCAGTCATTTTTATCTTGATTTGAACACGGAGGGCTTTGCTTATGCAGCTGACAAGATGATCGATGAAAGTGATCCTACAAAATAAATCAGAACATTCAATTAACGCACAACAAATAGCATGAGTACGAAAATATTTCTTGATTGATTTGGTAGCTACGTGATAAAACTCCATTAAAATAGAACAACAACTGTTTAATGATTGTCGAGATTCTTGTTTAATGTGGCCAAAATATATACTTACGAAGGCGATGATGGTAATCCACTTGCAAGTGCAAGAGTCATTCTTTGAGGTGTTACCTCTCCAATCATTCTCCGTAATACAGAGATAACCTAAAAGAAATAAATAATGATGAAATGACAATCTTTTATTTTAATTTTAACTGTTCTTTATTATCTCAAAAAGATCAAAATAAAAACAAGAGCTGGTATAGGATGAGAATGTTACACATGAAGATAAAAAGAGAGATTTTTGTAGCTCAAGATTCTTAAATTTATTGGGTTCAAAATCTTTTTGCAAGCCTAAGTGAAAAATTTGGAAGTACAAAATAAAATAGCAACTAGTTATAGAGAAAATACATGAATGGTAAATTAAGTTTTTTGAATTACCTGACGTTGTACCCTTGCACTGCCTGTATGTAACAGAGACAATAAATCTCTTATGAGGAACAGATGCTCTGATAGATAGGCTCTTCCCAAATGACTTCCAGATAAAGCAAGAACCTAAAAATACAGTGAGAAATTATTATCAAAAGAATTTTCCAATATTACGAGTTGTCTTATGTATATAAAATATTATGAATTTCATTAATATACCATTTGATTTTGGAATAAATAAAGGAAGTATTTTTTTGTGCAATGTACATGCAGTAGTGTACATTTTTTCTTAAATTGAATCAATGAATGGGCTTATATTCAAAGTATTTTTTAAGCTAAATTAAATAATAAAGATAATAGGATAATAAATCCAGTACTGACTTATATAGTTGTTTTAATTTAATTTTATAGAGTAAGTTGGATTTACCATTGATAGCATTTCAAAACAGTATTCGTCAACCCTTTGTCCTAAGCTTAAAGGTGTGTTAACTTCTGCATTTTCAGTTCTGGCTAAGTCAGGTGACAGATTGTCAGAGTATACAATATTTTCCCAAGATTCTCTTGCTCGTTTCGCTTCAGAGGTTATGGCCGTAACAATGTGTATCATAACCTATAATATATATTTCATTTTAACTATTTGCAGAATAAGTTTTCTAATAAAAAAAATTGTAAAAAAATAGTAGATAAGTTGTTTACTTTCAGTTTTCACATCATAAAATTATTAATATTTGATTATCTTTCTGGTAAAATGGCGAAATTAAGATATTTTTGTTTATTACAGCTTTATGTGATAAAACTATTTAAGCACTACTTAGTGCTGCGAATTCACGAGTCACAATGATCACTTATTGAATAAATTAAAAAAGAATACCATTGCTCTCTTCAGCACTCCAGTGTTTTAAAAAAGAAGAAAATGTTAGCATGATATATGAAGTAATTATATTAATAAATTATACATATACATTCATACCTGTTTTTGTAAATTTGTCAGTTTGCTGCGTGAAAACAATATTCCAACCATATGCTCTTTTAAGTCGTTGTTAACACCAGAACGTTGAAAATCAGAGTGCTCATCAAAATCAGAGTTAATAAGCTTACCAAAGACCTGAAACATTCAAACATTTATGTATTCAATTAATTCGTGATAAAATAAAGAATGACTTGACCGAAGATGCCCAGCTCTGTAATATCATCAACGATCTTTTCGGCAATTCCCAAATGCAAACATTAGTGTTACATTTTTAGGAAGCATTATACATTATACCCAATATTTTAAATATTATTTAACCTTTGAGCTCCTAGCTGGGTTATTTATATTGCAAAATTCTTCTTATTTCAACCATTCGTTCAATATCAAGCTAATATTTATTGTTATCATCAATGCTACCTGAATAAATGCAATGCCAATATTACGCCAATTTGTCTGAGGTTACTTTGTACCCCGTTGCTTCTTGATTCTATTTTCGATATTTTGGTGCTCGAGTGTGAAAAAAAGTCACTCAAGATCACGCCAAGAAGAAAGGATGTCACTGACAAAACGCTGAATTGAAAAATATTAATTTTGATATTGACCTTAACAAGCCTTGAACACCTGAACCTGGCTACGGAAGCAATTGTGTTGTAGAAGTGTATAGGTATACATTACTTTATGTAGTAGTGGTTGAGAGAATTCCCATATCGCCTTCATCGTTTACTAGTTCGACGATAACTTTGCATTTACAGATAAATGGAAAGCATTGTTTTTCTATTGCATATGTTTTAGATACTGTTAAATGTTCTGCTTGAGACAAACTCAATACGAATTTATGCTGTCATTTGAGTAGCTGTACAGTTTTGTTACATCTATGGACTCGTGGCTATTGGAAATAGGTGCTGCCTTCACTGATAGTTCATAAAATAATTGTTTATAAATTAACTCACTTGAGATGTGATAAGTCGGAAAACTCGCAAGGTTTCTACTTCTGTATGATGCTGTAACGTAGCAATTGGAGGATATGGACGGTAGGACGGTGATAGGGCAGGTTGTCCCAATACTCTTATTTGTCTTATACGCACAGATCCATCAGGTCCTCTGACTTCACAGCGAATTACTGGATTATACCCGACATCTTTTAAAATAAAAATAAATATTTTAGTTTCTATGTCGAATTGTGTTTACTTGTGTAACTATTTTTTTTAATGTTTGGCGATAAGTATTTTTTATAATAGATACACAAAAATAAAATAAAAGTCGTACATGGCAAAGAGCAGAAGATCCAACCATTGGTTTTTACAGTGGCATCGTAATCCTTTATGTGTTGAAGATCTTCAGCATTTGATCCGTAAAGAAATGAAATAAGAAGAATCTTATTCTAAAATAATAAAATCACAGAGTATTATAATAATATAGTGAAATCTCAAATCTTCATTTTTAAATAGACCCATAAAACGATAATACGCTGAATAAGGCAAAGTCTTGAATGTTTTCAGTCTACAGATTGAGTTCTAACTTTTATATTTTGCTGTTTTTAAATTATAATAGCAACAATAAATCCAAAATTATTTAGCATTGGTGTTTTACCAGGACTATTTATATATTTCTTACTTCATTATTTAAATATTTCTTACTCCATTATCTCTCGTGTTGTCAATATGCAAACATATCAAAGAGGGCGAATCATCTAAGTGTAAGGGGACGGTAATTTGGACCCATTTAGACTTGGTACGGTCTTCCTCTCCAGATTCCCAGAATGTCTCTGTAGATCCATCAGTCAATGACTCTATCATTGCTTGTCTTGATGAAACATTTATCTCGCACCATTTCGTTATGTCTCGACACCCCCACACCTGTGCCTTCTCCTGTTTATCTGGAAGCTATAATTTTTTTTTAAAGTTAATCCAGATTATGGTAACATGACTAAATGAAGAAAATTACATACATACAATGAAAAAGTTTTGGTTTTGTTTCTAATGGTTAACGATAGTAATCTTTGTTGGTAAGAAAATCTCACATAATTCATGTTACTGAAATATTAAAAACACACTAGGTGTGTAAAATTTGGGTTTCGGATATCTTCGAGAGCCATAACTCTTTTCTAAATTTGCCCAGAGTAAGTAGCCAGTCACCGTTGTTTGAGTATTACCCTAAATATATATTTTATATACATAGTACCTCAAATTATTCCTGTATTGTCAGACTATTGAAAAAAAGTCTATAATACGTTTTCTGTTGGCAACTTACTCAGGAGAAAGTTAGGACGGCTAGCAAAGCTGCGACAGTTGACTGTCACCAAATCTATCTTAGTTAAGAATTTGTAAAGTTATTGTAACAAGAATAAAAAAAAACCATGAACTGATTTACACTTATAATTTTCTAAAAATAAATACATTTTAAATATTGAGAAGTCATTTGTATACAAGCACCTTAATATTACAATTAGGTAAATTGATTTTCAATATTATTGAGATTCTTATTGAATATGATCTTTTGTTTTCTTTTACAAAATTAAATTGAATAATATTTCCTTGTTCCCAACTATAAGTAACACCATTTTTCGCTTGTATGTTAAGAAATGATTACAGATTAAATGTATGTTAATCAAATAATGTTTGAATTTAAATTTCTGATGATCGAATCAGAGTTACTCAGTTACAGTATTAAGGTGGCCATATATTTATCTAAGTCATCTGTAACACCAGTTTGGTAATTGGTAAAAGATTGAAATGACAGTATATTTGTTATTTTAAAATATAAAAATGTACACTCACTGATACAGTCATTCCGGCAAACTGTCCATTAACCGAGGCTCCTAAATTATCTTCATTATAATCATCTTCAGAATGGGACAATATTGTACTTATATTATTGAAAACCTGCGACCTAAACAAACAGTAAAAAACAACAATTATTTTTACAGTTGTGTTTTGACTTTAAAGAGGCTTATACACAGATTCGTTATCACTGGAACTAACCTATGTAAAAATGTGTGATCAGCTGCTGTAAAGTCCAATGCCCAGCATCTGACTCCCTGAAGAAGAAGCGGGGATGCCGGAGGAAGAAGTGGCATCAGATCGCTAATGCTTTGTAGAAGTGCATGTAAAGATTGTCTTAATTTTGCATTCATACTACTTCCTAAGCACTCCATGGACTCTTTCCAACCGCACACATTATTTCCATTTGACGGACCTTCACCATTAGCCTGAAAACGTTCAATAAAAATTGTTTGAAATCACTAACTCATCAAAAGTGCCACACAATTATAATAACTGCATTAATTTTAACTTCAAAAATATGTTTTAGGTTATTTTGATAAAGGTGTAGTTTTTTTTTTGCATTGGTCTGTATCATTGATAAGTCTCGCTCTACTTACCATAGTGCTATCAGGTAGAGTGCCTTCCTTAATTTATCCAAGTTGACCTATGTAAAAGCGACACTTATTTCTAAATAACCTAATGTTTTGAAAAAGTTGTATTTTACGACAAAGTATCGATAATCAAATTCTGTTATCAACCTATAGTGAATCAACACATGACTGTTTTTAGATAATACAACAAGCAACGGTGGCTGGGCTAAACTGATAACTTCAGAATGTTGGTCTTTCTTGCTTCATAATTTTCAATCTGATTTTTAATAAGTAAGTAACGTAACTATGAAATTTAAAGTGAAAATTAAAACTTATTCACCCCATCTTACTTATTCATTCAATAAATAATCTACTGTAAGCAACATTACGTCTATGAAGCTAACATTGCAAGATTTTATAGGTGGGCTGGTAAAAATGACAAAATTGAAAAGAAAAACAAGAATTTTTACAGCATATGAGAAAGTAAAAACTTACGTTTTCTTGTAAGTGCGCATCATCAAACTGCACCGAAGTATGATATTGATTCATGGCATGGCTGAACCACCACATTAAATCATGGAGGCATATTGGTTGAGTGACCGAGTGGATCATCCAATTCATACACTGTAAGAATATTTAAAACATACATAAACCTGCATTAAAAGAAAATTTAAAATAGTATTCATAGCTATCAGTAAAATTAAAATTTGACATTGTCGGAATAATATATAAGTTACTTACTTCTAGACCGTATTTTCGCATGGCACCAATCTTCACAGTGTTTATCATATTGCTTTTAATTCTGCTTATGTCTTTCTTTTTTGTTAAAAATCCTATAGCAGGCCTGGTCATTAACAATTTTTTATTTACTTTCAACGGAGTGAGAGAGCTCACTTCACTATTGTAATATTCTTCCGAATTAATACCAACTAGGGCTTGTAATGCGGCACTTGGCTGACAAAGAAGCGAAGAATTGCCTGAAAAATAAAATTTAATTAAAATATTGTATGGGCTCTTAAGCAGGATAAAGCAAATAACACCATAATGGGTATGTCAAACCCAACTGACTTTAATTCTTAAAAATAAATATTCTTACATATTGGATCATTCCATTGATTTATCATTTTTCTTTTGACATCATGACTGAGCTCTTTAGTAGTATCTGGCCCCATAGAAACTGATCGTTGAACCCTAGACCCCATTGCTGATGTAGATGGACGGCAGTCAGGGAATATTATGTCTGCAAGATTATCGTCCTCTCTATACTGATAATCCTGGAATCAATATCATAAATTATTAAATAAAGCAGTTAAGAGATGTCAAAATCTACTTTGAAATCTCTTGTTGTTATTGATAATTGTAATAATATTAAATTACAATGAGAACTTACTTCTCTCAAAATATTACTGGAAGATGAAGAGTACTTATTACTATTAAGATTGTCAAGACCCGGAGAAGATGATTGTGCTGCTGGTTGCAGTTGACTCAAAACTTCCACGCATTGGTAAGGAGGAATGGGCAACCAGAGAGTGTTTGGTGTTAAATATTGACCTTCATCACTATCTCCTATTAGATCGCAAGATTTTTTTTCTGAAACAGTTTTAAAAAATTGTTTCTATCAAGAATACCATGAACAATATATGAAATTTGTTGTAACGGTTGATACTTTCAAGTGTTGTAAAGAACGTAAATGTCTGAAGTCCCAAAATACTAGAAATTAGATTTAAATACAGCTTACAAGTTTTCACTTTTGAAAAATTTGCTTGCCATCTAAATTGTCTATATCTCTTTTTGTTTCCTCATAATTACTTATTATCATGTAAATTTCATAATCAAGGCAATAAGGTATATTTGTGCTTTTCCGTTTGTTGCAGTAAGTAGATGTAGTTTATGGAGTTACAAACTTTGTAATATATATTGAAGATATAAAGGTAATGCAATTGTTTATAGTAAAATTATTTGAATTACCTGTACCAGCTGCAGAAGCTAATTCTAATAGAAACATTGCATTCCTTTTGATGACAAAATGGTAATTTGATGTTGTACCGAATTGATCAGATTGCTGGGGAAGTTTTGCTTCAGCTTGTTCAGTCAAAAATGAGCAAGAAACAACTGATGCCGTTGTTTCTTTGTTCTTTTTGTTTTTTAGATATTTATCTCTACATGTTCCACATAAAACATAACCTGGACCCATATACCCTAAAAGAAAACATTAAAAATATACTTCAATTCTAGAAAGAACCATTAAACAATTAATTTGACTGTAATAAATACCATGTCAAGAAATAATATTAAGTTTTTTGTTGAAGAGTAAAATAGTAAATATAATCACCGTGTCCAGGAAGACCACATATTCCAAACCATCCACCAACATATATGCCTGTATAACTATATCCCAAACCTGATGATGGGCCACCACATCCTTTATGATAACGCAACATATGCTCGGAAACTGGGAAATCGACAGATTCACAGCATAGTTCACATAAGTATTTGTTAGTCAAGGCTGAAAAAATTACAGAATATGTGAAATTGGAATCACACACTTGTCTATCTTAGAAATGTGTGCTAAAGGAATATTTCTCTCCTAGAAATCCAATGAATTTGCAAAAAAGAGCAAGTCAGAGAGGATAGAGAGAGAAAAATTCAATAAGAAGAGATTAACGGGATTGGGTAGAGTAGGAACAGTTGAAAACATTTGGTTGGATACAAATTGTCATATTAATTAACCCTCGAGTTCCTATGGGGTACATTCGCTTTACAAAATTCTTTATTATTTCAACCATTTGTTAAGCACCAATAATATCTAGCTGATATTTATTGTAATATTCAATGATACCTCAATAAATGGAATGCAAATATTAGGCATATTTGTCTGAGGTCACTTTGTACGCCGTCACTCCTCAATCCTATTTTCGACGTTGCGGTACTTGAGTGTTAATAATTAATAATAAACATTACAATAATTATTAAGAATTCAAAAGTTCAGAAGTCTAGAGAAGAGCATCGCTACTTGATCACAGCAATATTGGTGGCAAATATAAATATATTGCTGAATTTTAATGATGAAATTTATCTGACTTAGAAATACAAGTAAATTGTGAATAAAATAGTTACCATTTTTTTCTGTGAGCTTGGGATCTTTTTTCCGTTGAATAGATTTTTTCGATTCTTTATAAGTGCCATTTGATGATACGGAAAAAAAAAATTCTGATAGATCATCTTTATCAGATTTGTTACTTGGTAGACCTTGTTCTTCAAATGGCATTTTATCAGTAAATCTACAAAAGGATTTTTCGTTAATTTCTTTTGATACAAGTAATTATATTATCGTCAGTCATTGTTACAAAAATAAAAAAAATACTTACAGGGCTTCATTTCGATCTATGTATTTTGGGTCAGGTAACATTTCTGACATGGCGTCCCATAAAGCTAGTAAAGCTCTGAAAGCTGCGGGCAATACCCGAACAACATCACCTCTGTCTGCAATGGTGCATTCACCAGAGGGTCCTGCACCGTCTTCTTCCCGTATCACTGCGACATCTACATTTGTTATACTAGTAGTTCGCTTAGAGCGTGCGCGATTTGCATTAGCATTTAAAGCAGATCTGGTCAGAGACTCCAACGTTGATGCTTGTATATTCAAATAATTACCTAAAAAATGAATTATTGTTTTACCTATGTATACTTTAATTTAAGATTTCGACTGAAGGTGCTTGGTGGAATTTCAATATTAAATTTGAATCGTTCAAACTAGTGATGCATTTATTTCTTATATAAACACGAAACTTTCATTTACTAAGCGTCAGTTCAAGTTCATCCGTGCACTTGAATGCCTGAAGATGCAGAAAGGCGAAACCCGGGTCGTTAGTGACAAAATCTGTGAGAATGTACATAGTTTGAACGATTCAAATTCTATGTAAACTTGATAAAAAAAAATGTGTAAAAAAGTTTTTCCTCTTGTATTTTGTTAAGTCAAGTTTTTGTCAAAGGTTTATTGTTGATTACTTTCAAGTCAATTATTTCAACTTGTTTCAATAAAGCTAAACTTCCTCCAATAATCTCATCAACGAGAAAAATTGTAAGGCTTCATAAAAAAAAATTTACAAACTAAAAACGTTGAAGAAAAAGAAAATGTCAGCATTCAAAATTTGATCAATATCAATGTTACTAGTTTTACAAAAAAAGGCGAGCATTTTTGATAACTTTATCACATCTTCCTCAACAATATAGCGTGATGGTGAAATAATTGTTAAATTAATTTGACAATCCTTATTGTATTTATATTTGTGAATTAAATGCATTCATATTTTTTACCGTAATTTATAATAATATAGTTTACCAATTCAATAAATTAATCAAAATCACTATGAATGAAAATTATTCTTTCTTCTAATGATGCAATTAAAGTAAATCAGTGGTTTAAGTATTCAATTTAATAAAAAAACTTCTATGTATTATAAGCTTGTAAAAAATATAAAATAATCTATTGTTTAGTGTGTGATGGATACGCAAATAGTAATGATCAATTTATCACACTTGATTAAAATGTATACGCAATAACTGCTCTGAAATACATACCAGCATTAGAAACTTCAACAGAATGTCTTTGCAATTGACGAGTAGCAAGAGAATGTGGCAAATGTCGAGTAACAACTTGTGATCCTTGCTTTGAAAGACTAGGATAAAACTTCAAATATGATGCACATGTCATAGCATCATGGACAATTCCTATAAAAAAAATTGTAATATACCTTATTCAAATGCATCTAAATAATTATAATAATAATATGTAGAGCAGTCACTTTAACAGGAAATAAAAACTCAAAGCTATTTTATGACAAAAGACGTAAACAGAAAGACTCACTAATGTCGTGATAATTGTAACAATTAAGATGAAAAGATTAATCATTCTGGGATTGAAGTGCCTTATTTTCATGATGTGAATGCAATGTAATATTCATAAATATAAGAACAGTATAAATTAAAA
Source organism: Himalopsyche tibetana (assembly GCA_030503985.1). Classification (NCBI taxonomy): domain Eukaryota; kingdom Metazoa; phylum Arthropoda; class Insecta; order Trichoptera; family Rhyacophilidae; genus Himalopsyche; species Himalopsyche tibetana. Next base: position 31,223,657 of record JAPJYX010000004.1, read on the forward strand.
AAAAAACTTGTATTCGCTTAAAACATAAAGGCCAGCACCCTAGATGTTTTATAACATCTCAGTTAATTTATGGTAACTATAGGTTTAAATGATAACGATTTTAACTATATATTAATTTAAATCATAACAAGATGTAATATATTACCTTCATGCCACATAAATGCAGCAAACATTGCTCTGAAGCTCTCTGCCTTGGATGGACTTTTCCCATAACCGCAAAGAATCATTTTATTTTCTTCGAGAACTGTTGTGTTAGAATCAGTTGAATAGGTTCTTTTACGAGGAAATTTATTTCTATTTGTTCCGGGACTCTGATAAGTAAACATGGAACATTGATAAGTAAACATGGATTCATTTGACTATATTAAAATCTCAACAAACAAGACATTCAAAAGATACCTCAGGCAATACTTGGGATTGCTGGCATGTATTTGAAGAAGGTTCTGATGACGCATTTTCAAATGATGTTACAGAATTCTCGGGAGATGTCTGTGTCCCGATTTGAGTAACTCGTGATTCAGTTTCATTGGTCTGTGAATACAATGAAGAGACTATAAACTATGGGATACTTATTTATCATTGAACGATACAAACTATCTAAACAGAGAGAAATAATGTTAATTGATTGCACAGAGAACTCCCAGAACGACTTACACCAGAATTGCTTTTTTTTAAACTGAAAACCAGTTCATTTTACAGGGTTTGTTTTTTAAATATTTCAGAATGGTACCTTCGAAGGTTAGCATTTTTTTATGTGGGCTTAAGCCATTTGAACGGTTTATTGAAAGCTCTAATCGCACAGTTAGTGGTGAAATCAGGATTCTGGAGTTTCTCTGTACGTATTTTTTTCTTTACTTACAGTTGAGTCGATGAAGTAAACAGCTATGTCTTTGTTATAACCTGAAAAAATAATAATCATAAATTAAAATATAGTAGTTGTATGATTAAGCCTGTATAGGATTTAGAATAGTTATATGAGTTAAGTTTCTTTTTTACCTGGAATAGCAGAAGCAGAATTACTAGCATTTCCATTTCCACCTTCTCTGTAAAGTCAATATTATTTCATTTAGATGAGCAACTTCTGTCATAAGCACAGTTGAAAAACAATTAAGCCTATAAGCATAGTTTTTTCTATGATAATTATATTAAATAATTTCTGAGAGAAAGTGTACATTCACATTCTCGTAAAAATGTTGTTTGGCGGTATTGCATGATGAATGACAAAATATTAGATAATGTCAATATACCATGGATCCATTGAAGTGAAAAGTAAAATAATACACAATAAATACCTAAATGCAGGATCTGAATATACAGACAAATCGTCAATATGATTCTCGGCATCTTCTGGAACAGCTGAGCGCAAGTAGTTTTTTTTCTGTAATAAATAAGGTTTCAACATATCATTTAAAAATAATTAAGGATGATTTCTTTGTCTATGTATTATGATTTCACATTGAAGCTAATGTATGGAAAAGGCTCAACTTACATCTTTTTTTCGTTTCTCTTTGTATTTTTGTTTCATTGTAACCATCCGTTCTTTTTGATGAGCAGTATTTTCAACTCTATAATGCCTAGATTGGGTTCTAAAATCTGTGTCGGAGAGTTCAGCAGATTCGTCTGTGTCTAAAATGAAATTTAATATCAGTTTTACACTTAACGTATTAGAGAAATTATATAGTATATTAAATGGCAAAAATAATTGATATTTATGCATAGATATAATCATTTTAACGAGTCGCTCTAATGGTATTGTTATAAATCTTGAGACTTATCGTAAAATACTAACCAGAACAACCAGTATGCGTAATTGTTTCAAGTGCGTGGCGTAATACCCAACATTCTCCAGAGTCACTTAAATAACCATATCTCTCCACAGATCTTTCATCAAGCATTACCCATGTTTCTAACATAGATGTGTGCTGAAATTAATATTAAAATTATTCCGTATCATTAATTTAACAACAATGTTATTATTTTTTAAGATTTCGACTGAAGGTGCTTGGTGGAATTTCAATATTAAATTTGAATCGTTCAAACTATGTACATTCTCACAAATTTTGTCATTAACGACCCGGGTTTCGCCTTTCGGCATCTTCAGGCATTCAAGTGCACGGATGAACTTGATCAGTTCAAGTTCATCCGTGCACTTGAATGCCTGAAGATGCCGAAAGGCGAAACCCGGGTCGTTAATGACAAAATTTGTGAGAATGTACATAGTTTGAACGATTCAAATTTAACAATGTTATTATTTAATATTTTTATGAGTAAGCACTTATAAGATATAAAAAAGTTCTTTTACTTACAGTTTTCTTGCCATAAACAATATCATGAACTTCAAGGACTCCAATGACCGGAGAATCTTTTTTATAGCTTGTGCGAACATCTGCTTGCCGGACAATTTGAAATTTATCCAGGGATGGATCAATTTGATCAGTATTTAATTTCTCACCATATTGGCTTGATGACCTTTTATTAACATCGTATAGCTTAACATAGCCTGGTTCACTTGGATGCAAGAGACTCTTTCGTAGATGGTGATTATATTGTAGAACCCAAGCTTCAACATCGTTGGGTATATAATTGCAAAATGTCGATGAAGATTCAGAATTCAAACGCAGCCAAACTCCATCAGCGTTCGTTACCTATCGTAATGAAAAAATAAAAAGTTATAACTTAAAAAAATATAAGCTATTTACAAAATTATAAAAAAAAACTTACAACATTGTCAAATGTGATACTGCAACCGGTAGGGATCAGCCCAACTTGTTCACTTTGTAAAGATGGATGAGCTCGAATTCTAAGTCCGGATGAATCATCTTCCATAAACTTTCGAATTTTGCTTGGTTTTGGAGATTCTTCCATGACTTTTGGATTGGAAGGTAACACACCTCCCAGAGGTTCATTGACGTTTACAATAAGCAGCTGAAATTTCAAAATTGCACCAACGTAAGATGATTGCTAACGAGAAGAGCAATAAATCTCACCTTCTTCGGTCTTTCGTATCACTCAGCCAATTTACGTTCCTAATTAAGGATTGCCTGAATTAATGACACTTTATTTACAAGCAGCATCACAAATACAAAATGAAATAATTATTTATGAAAGATGTCTAAATAGATTGGTTTTATATTAAATTTACAAAATCTTTTCAATCTACAAAATTGAGAAGAAATCAAAAGAAAATTTACCTCGTCAACACTATATTCATCGATCGTACACTGTATTGAATATCGGCCATAAGTCATTGGAACCCACACTGCAGTCACTTGCCGATCGTAAAACTTAGATTCATCATTTAACACAGTTATAACTTCTCTTGGTCTAGCTCCTATGGGAGTTGCTATACGTAGTTCTTCCAGGGAATAACCCTGAAATGCCTAAAACATAATTAAAATTGAAAGTAGTGGATGCAATAAAATTTCTTGGCAGTTTATCATAACAATTATGATTTTTCGCACATAATGCAATGACATAAGCTTGCCTAAAGTCACTAACTCAATCTTGACATTTACAGAAAGCAAAGAAAAAAGGAAGGGAGCAGGTAAGAGTTAGTATCTAATCGATTACTCTGCAACACTTCCCATTACCATAACATTTTTAATTGATGCAAGTTTGTGTTAGTATTTTCAAGTCCAGTATTCTTGACTTTGGATATTTGAATTGCAAATCTTTTTGATACCAGGTTTCCGGTCGAGCCTGTTCCTCAATACTGTTCTAAAAATTATCAGGATCTGCAAACTAATTAGAGTGGTCTCTAATATTTACCATTATTTTTGTATTTTGCTTTTAAGTTTAATGTAACTTAAATGTAATCACGGCTATGTTCACTATTATTATAGTAAACGCTAACGATTAACAGAATTTTGATTTATTATATCATATCCACTCGCTTTAGGTATAAGAGTGTCTGTATCAAGATAAATATGCTAGGCGCTTGACTAGTTTGAGTTGATTTATACAGTTTGTTTAAAAATAACTTCTTTTCAACAGACTCTTTTAATTGGTAAAATAAATCATAAGGTAAGCAGTTTTGCTTCACTGTTACCGACATAAAATGAAAATTAAGCATAATGAATAAATATTCATTTCCAAATTTCTAAGACATGCTCCACATTTACTCCATGCATGGAGAGCATGCTGCTGAAATAACTATATATACCTACTAATAATTAATTAAATTGTAAAAATATTAGTTGATTGTTATATTTCCACAACATTATACAGTGTTTTTCCTCTGATGGCTGATTGAAATAATCATTTAAGATTTAAATGCAAAATTAAATATAATAAATAATTGTGTCACCTTCATCATGCTGATGCACTGGAATCTCATATTTTCTTTCACTGTAACCTGGTAAGGGAAGTCTAAAGGCGGAGGTGGATGAACAGAATAAGATGAAGATTGTTGTGGTATATCAGCTGCCTCAGCTTGCATTACATCTGCACGATATGCTATCATTTCTACATTCAGTTTATCAGAATAAACTGCAGCTCCATGCTGATTATACAATAATAGTGTCAATTTCACTTCTTCTCCACATCGAGCTGATACTGGTTGAATGAGCTTACAGCGTCTTGGATCCACATATGGTTCTGGCTGGAGCCAACGAGCAAGTCTACCACCTGCTGTTTCATCAGTACATTTAATGAGGTCTTGGAGAAATTGATGCTCTTTACTATCGAAACTGAAATAAAGTTAAAATAAGGTTTATTCTATTCTTTAAATATTATATTATTGAGAGCTTTATAATGCCAAGAGGTGTGTTTTGAAAATTTATAGCTGTTGTGTTTTAGGAGGGAAAACTTTACTGCCGGTCAGGGCTCAATAAAAAATAAAATGTATTGTTAAAATAAATTATCGAAATATCCTGATAATTGAACTTTAAAAATAGTGTTTTTAGTTTAAAAATAATAATTTGTAATCTAAATTTATTATTTTTACTTCTGCAATGTCAAAAAATAACCAACAAAAAATATTTTTTTTATCAATAATTTAAAATTACAGAATACTTAATGGATTACGCAATTTCAATGTAGACAATACATTATCACTGACATATATTTTTAAAGATTGATATCATTTTTATTAAAAAAAAATGGTAAACTCTACTACTGAAATAAAAATTTAGTGTTAATAAATAAAAACAGTTTGCAAATGCAAAGCCCTTAGTTTAAGAAAATATAGTTTGCGTTAAAAAATATATTTGGTAATTTTGTGTGTAGTGTAAAATATAATTTTATGTCCCAAAATGAATATTATGTTTATTTTTTAATGTTACTATTTTGACAATGGCAGCACCATCCATGTTCCGTCATTAAAATAGTTACAAAATATCGTTCGAACAGTGACGTTGTGCGTTACTTAAATATTTACTCTTTATGTTTATGACCTTTGTAAAGAGAAGGACGCCGCGCCAGATTGTAAACAATAGGTTTATTAATTTAAATCTCAATTACCAGTATCCCTTTAAGCCAAGAAGAATGTGTTTAGCAAGGATCTGTTCGATACAATGGATGCGAAAAGTGTGTTTTCGATAGCTTTGTGTCTAATTTTATCGAATTTTGTGATTTCTACCAGTGTCCCAGGATCTAGGGACACTGGTGTGAATGATGATAATGTTAGAGTAAGATGGTGGAATACAGTGTCAGAGTTAAGTGACACACATCAAGTGATTAAACGAAGTGCAGCAAGTGCCAATGAAGAAAAGAAAAAAACTATTTGTAACATTCCAGGATGCAGCTGTCAACATGATAAACATCCCGTATGGATCACTGTCAACTGTTCGTTTGACAACAAACAGGTGTCGTATTGTATTATTTAAAAATATATGATAAGTTCTTCGTACTTTGATTGTAGTGAACGCACGTATTTAAGGCAGATACCTTCTCATCTTCAGATGTGAAATCCATACGCCTGATAAAATATTGGGAAATATGCTTTACAACATGTTGCTCTTTTTCTCCCCAAGAATATTCTAAAAGCTGCAAAAACAATGAATATCTTAAGAAAATTTCATTGCGAAGAAAAAATTGCCATAAAACTATAAGTCGGTATAAAGAATACCAATAACAGATGTGAAGTACGAAAATTCGTCGCCATATAAATTTGATCTATGTTATGTTATGGGAAGTTCCATTAATTTTGTCATCATAATAATTCATGACGTTTCCATACTGATTCAATCTATGATTATCATTGTATTCCGCAAATTATTGGTTTCCCTGATTCCTATGTACGATAATTTGACATTTTCCTTTTCATGATATTTGTTCACTTCATAACTGCTACTTCAATTATCAGCGGCATTTTTCAATGCTCAGATAGAAAAAGAGATGCACGTTGTAAAGGATATTATTTTCATATCCTCTCTCTATACGGAGAATATGTTAACCACATGGCTCCTCCAAAATTCTCTATCCCCCGCAGTATCTGGTTCCTCCCAGGTAATCCCAGCGTAGGTCCACTGAGTACATCCAATGGATGGTCATCAGTGGCCTTACACGACGTCGGGATCCATCCGTTCGGTAGAAGAGACAGGCAGGGCTCAGACTCTCTTGAGGCATCCGTAGAGTATATCCAAGTCTTTCGTCGTTTTTTTTATTTTTGGACGTAATAAGGAGCTGGTTAGTTCTCTCTCCTTTCTCCGTGTTCCTGACAAAGCTAGACAACTTTACCCCTAGTCTTTACTGCAGATATATGTTCAAATCACAATATGTGTAAGGTTACTGTACGGTTTCGTAAGGTGCCATGGCTCGCAACCGTAAAGCAGCACTGTCAAGCATGTGTTGAACGTGAAGCACTTGGCTCCAACCTAATACTTACCGATTTTAAAACATATTTTAAAAATATTATTTACATGACGCACCATTTTGATATCCACTCTTGACCCTTTGAAGAGAGATGAGTACGCACATACTTATCTTCAGTCAGTGGCGTAATGAGACAATTTACTTTAATTTACCGATCCAAAATATTCTAATCAAATATATTGTTTATTCCAAAATCTCTCCCGTCAAGGAAATTTATATATACTTTTTGAATTTGAATTACCAATGGAATCGAGTAGAGATTTTGATATCATAATTATCTTGATGTCGACACGTAGGTATACGTAGCTAGAGTATGCATTGTGTTTGTAATATTTGCACTGACAACCCACAACGATGTTCCAAATTTGAACCATTTTCACAACTTTCGCCTAAGGTTAAATGAGTTGCAACCGGGTAGTACAAATTTGCCTGTCAGGACTTGTTTCCCAGTTTATTTTGTTATAATATAACAAAATAAAACGGCGTACATTATTTGCAATGGCGCAACCGATGTGTTGGCTGTCCGCCACATAACACTCACGGAATAACACACTAGGTCAAAATAAAAATCATAATTTTATCAAAAAATCATTTGAAATACTTACACTTTTTAATAGTTTCAAATTAACTAGGAGTAATAAACAATCGGTATTGAAAGGAAATTTACAAATAATGGTACAAAACTCATCAAAGAGTAACTAAGCTAAAGTGGAGATCAACAGTAAATTCGAACATAATTTGGTTATCTTACAGAATAGCGTCGTGAACCATTTGACGTTTAATCGAAATTGCCGCCAACACAGAAATCGTTCGTGAATTATTTGTTTGAATTAATTATATAAATCTAAGAAGCGTTATGATCTTTGATTACTGTCAGAATAAATGAAAACAATAAATGTATATTCAATCGTACCGATTTCGCCGCGAAATCATTAATATTGGAAGCTATGTGTAACTACTTATACATCTTAGTTAAGATACGATTGAATATACATTTATTTTTTTCATTTATTCTAACAGTAATCAAAGATCATAACGCTTCTTAGATTTGTATAATTAATTAAAACAAATAATTCACGAACGATTTCTGTGTTGGCGGCAATTTCGATTAAACGTCTAATGCTTCACGACGGTATTATATAAAGATAACCCATAATTTATTATAATCTCGGAATTTTTTACAAAATAATTTATAATGTAGGTATCCAATTGACTAATTGTTTGGCTCGAATCTAGATGTTATATTATACTTTTGGAATTAATTTACGGTTATTCTTAAATACAAGCTCTTATAGTAATTACGTGTTTAGAAAAGTATAAAAACCCGATTAACCACATTAAAGTTTTATAGTTATTTGTATTGTATGTAACTCGTTTTGCCACACCCTTTTTGTAAGTTTTCTCAAAGGTTGAGGCCTCTGGATTTGTAAAAGTCCTAATTGAAGGCAATATAATATTATACCGTCGTCTCTTGGCAGAAAAACATGTTAAAACATGTTAGAGCATCGATTATATTATTCAAAGACGTACCAATCTTATATTCTATGCGATCGTCATTTAATTGATTGTTTGAGATTAACAAAGTTATATACCAGTTAATGTCCCGTCAGGGGCCGTGGTGGAGACGTAGTCGGAGTCTTAAAAAGCCTGGCGACTCTGACTCCTTTTTTTAATTGAATAAAATACAAAATAAAGTGCATTTTAGTAGACATTAAAACATACGCAAATACTATATTTATGCAGTTTTGAATCTTTTTTGGATCATTTTCGAAGTCGAATCATTTGTAAATTTCAAAGTCGCGGCTTCCACAGCCCCAAGCACATATCTTTTACCATATGGGACGAAACTGGACAAATAGTTATTTATTGTTTTAGACTTGAGCAATACAATATAACATTTACCTGTAAATCATTCAATTTTTAGTTTGTTTACTTGAGTGGTTCTATATTCCCGATTGTCAAATTTTAAGCAAATTATGGTTTATGAAAACAGCGTTTACAAAACTTAGAATTAAATGAACTTTTGGTTAGATGATTTGCACTTATAGTGTAGTTCCCAATATAACTCTGTTTGGCTAAAATATTTTATTTTTGAATTAAAATAAAATTTATGCACGGATGGTTGTGATAACAAATTTAAAATATAAAACTATGTATTAAATATGTATTTTGTTATGTTTTCAATAAAATCAAAAATCAAGTTCACTTGTACCAGTGAAAACCATCCAATCCACAAGTGCAATTATTTTTAAACCCTTTGGAAATAATTTGGCAATACCATAAAAGTTATAATTTAAAATCAACTTCTTTGAAATATATCATATACTTATATATGTATAAGTATATTTTAAATTTATTATTGTCAAATAAATTTAAATATTGATTGATATAGTCTTATTATTTTGACCTATCATTTGTTTTCCACTACAAAATCAATTTCCATTCAATATTTTTTTACAGGTGGCATTGTCAACCTGGTATAGTCTAATAAATAAATATACATCGTATTTATATATTACGCGCTTATCCATGCGCTCCGTTACTCTGTGATGTGTTTCTATTTTTATTTTTCACTGCTTCCCCGGAAGCTGCTTATCAATAACATGCTGGCTACAAATTGGTGGCAACTAGACTAGACACATTCTAGACAATTAACTATTCGGCGATTGGCCATGCAGCCAGCATCAATCTACTCCTAAAATCTTTTCCGCGTGTGTCTGTATAAATTGTTCTAAATGGACATTTGAAGAATATCTCAATCGTTGCTTAGCCGCGATAAGCGACGTCTACGGTATCTTACTTTTGAGTTATTCTGTCCTTATTTAAGTATAGTTCATCAGTTGAACGCGACCGGTTCTTATAATTAAAAATGGGTCAAAAATAATTGCACTTGTGGATTGGATGGTTTTCACTGGTACAAGTGAACTTGGTTTTCGATTTTGATGAAAATATAACAAAATACATATTTAATGTATATTTTTTATATTTTAAATTTGTTATCACAACCATCTGTACATATAATATTTTATTTTAATTAAAAAATAAAATATTGTTGCCAAACAGTTCTATGGGGAGCTACACTATAAGTGCAAATCATTTAACCTGGACACTTCGCAAGTCCGGATAATATAACGTAGTGATGCACAACCTTTACCTTCTAGCGGGCCGCATAAAAAAAATTTTCGTGGGTTCGGGGCACAAAGAAAAAAAATATTTAAAATACGCTCAGTCTTTTTTTACACGGAACATATGTACGTTCCATGTAAAACAGCTTCACAAAAAAATCGTGTAAAAAGATTAAGTGAATTTAGACAACTGATTGATAGGTTCCATTACATTATTTTGGCCGTGTTATTTCGAAAACGTGAAAATAAATAAGCCATGAAAAAAAGTACATGCTCATTAAAAATTGTTTCATTGTGAAATATTTATGTTTCATTTATATTTAATTCAAAAGTTAATGCGATCTTGGTCTTTGTTAATTTTTAACTATTTTTTTTAATCTGACATAATATCTGAGGACCTGTTTCTATGAACTGATTTATTCTCCTTCATTGAAGAAAAAGTTTGCTTACGTTTATTAAATAAATGATTTATGTGAAAGAAATATGTAGAGAAAAAGATTGATGGGCCGCCACAAAATTCAAAAAGGGCCGTATGCGGCCCGCGGACCGCGGTTTGTGCATCACTGATATAACGGAACACTTAGCTGAATTTTTAAAGTTTTTTTTAAACTGTGTTGCAGCGTATACAACCATTCCATTTTTTTCGGAACACCTACTCTGGCTTCGCGGAACATAGTTTGAGAAACCCTGATCTAACCGAAAGTCAATTCAATACTAAGCCATTAAATATTATATAGACGTGCTCATCTTTAATACCAAGATTCGAGTACTTATGACGATTTTGAATTCGTAGTCGCATCTCTCGTAAATCTGAATATATGACGTAACACACGAAATATGTATCTTTATTAACGCTTTCCTTACTGTGCAAAAAAAAAGCACGCGCTCCTGAGCTGTGTATCCGTTACACACCAGGCAAACGGCAGTGAATCATGACAATTATATAACACTAATACAATATTTCTATTATTGCCTTACTCGATGCGTATTGTACGAACTTTAGGCCGAGTATTTATTATGTGTAGAGAGAAATGTAAATGATTAGAAGGTATGTGTACTATTTACACAGCTTAGTTAAGAAAGGGTTAATGCGATATAAGTAGGAACTTCTTTCGATGTTTATTATGTTTAAAAAAAAAAACACGACTTGACGAGTACTGCCGTACTAATACATTGTGGCACCTAAAAGGTTAAAAGTTCATTTATTTACAAAGACTTCCTTGTTAATCGAACGCTCATTTCCCGGTCTGCAAAGAATTTAGAATGTTGGTTGTTTGCCAAAGCCAGGTCTCTCTCTATCTTACAATATAGTTTAAAAAAAAATACCGTATGGGATTGCTGAAAACGTGATAAGTTGCCTTGATATTTTTTTTACTACGTCCTTGATGCAATATTGAAGGAAAAGTGGGATTATTAAAATTCTAATAGTATTATCAAACGAATTCCTATTGTCCATTTCTAGTCCAATGCATTATCTATTTTATAATGGTACGATAGTCAAGTGGCTGATAATAAATTTCGTTCTTTATCATCGTGCATGTCACATTCAATAAATCAATTTCATTCGTTTTTTTACCTGCAGTGCGTTTTGAGTTTACACACCGTCCAACAAAATCACGTATCGAGTATTTCAGTCCGCCCAAAATAACTGTATGCACGCGGGAATAGTACCGCAACTAATCGTGTTTTTTTTTTAATTGTAAGATTTTGCTAAGATTTGAGCGGTAAACTTCAATGATGTAAATGTAAAACATGCCCCAGACGTGTAGATAAGTGGTCGGATCTCTTGAGCGTTTGTTCTAATCCAGCGATTTCCAACCGGGGAGGCGCGAACAGTCTAAAGTATTTATTTACCCTTTAAAAGTGTCTTTATTACTACATGAAATAACGGATGGGGAGGCGCGAAGAGATTTTTTCTTCAGAGGTAGGCGCAGTATCAAAAATGTTGGAAACCACTGTTCTAATCGGTTGCTTTATTCACGGGTACGGATCCTTGTAGGGACATTTTCATTATATCGATTTTTCAATCTGTCAATGGGCTATTCGCTTTCATTCGCCAACCAATCAAATAAGGCCGTATTCAAGATATTTAATAATGTAATTTGTATCAGTAAAACGCTCAGTTATTCTGCTATCTCGCACAGTAAATAAGTAATAACCTATTTTTTCGATTTGACTTTGCCCAACTGTGTTTAAAATACAGTTCGGAGCCCCCGCACAAACTTTTATGTTTTTTCATTGTCATAAGAAGCAGTAACCATCTAGAAGACTTCAATGAAAACGGCAAGAAGTACGTAAATATTTCACTTCGGTCGCCCCACTGTCTCGTAGTGCATTGCAGCCGCAAACACTTCTCCCACATCTGTTTACGTTCCTGAATGTACGATAGTGCGTTTGTTAATATATTACATAATATATAACAATGTTTTTGAAAATGGTTCCGTGATTCTAACGCGTAAGAATCTTCCGAACACGAATTCTCCTAACAAGAATACTACACTGGACGATCGATGTGCTGAACATAAACAAGAGAATAATCGGTGTGCGAATAATTTTTTAACAGTAGATTCCGTTCACCACCCGAAACCAAGACACCAGAATCTTTCGTACAAAATAAACCGTGCAAGATTCTTCCGTACATACAAAACTGCGGACACGAAATATTCCGTACACTCAAGTAGGTATTCTAAATCTTTTTTTTTTCATGTTTTCGTTTACGGCCAGGCTGCCAAATATTTTTCGGGTGGCAAAAATAATATTATAAATTGACAAAAGACATTTTAGCAACACAAATTTTCTGAAGGTTATGTGCGCAAAATACATTAGCTGTGCAACTTTCAAAGGAAATTAAAAAAAATTGTGCGCCACATAAAGATAATTAACAACACTATATAATGACAATTAATTTATTCTGGTGATAATATAGCTGGTGTCACTTTTGTGCGCTCTGTTCTAATGCATGTGCGCGCGCACACGCGCACAGCTTAGAGGGAACACTTCCTCTAACCCAAAACGACATAAGACATTGTGTACGATCAAAATTTACGTAATATTCTGTGTCCCTCCCACCCCTCCGATCCTTCAATAACTGGGCGTAGCGAGACCGATTATTGTAATCACTAGTCTCTTTGGAAAAAGAGATTGAGCAACTGAGTTACAAAATCGTTAAATCAAAATGCGTAAGTTCAAAATCAAATTAAGTTTTAAGATCTCGGAGATGAGTGCTTGCCATGTATCTTCTCTTGGAGTTCATCTCTAGTGAAATTTTCATCAAATTTATCTTGTACTATTTTCCAAATTTAAAATATTTAGCGAATTTACATTAGCTGTAGTTTTTTTTTTAAATTATTTAAAAATAATAAAAACACGCATGGCATGCCATCGATGGCCTTCAGTTAAAACGCTTGTCTAAGCCTGCTCTAGAATATGTTTATTGTTTCTCAATGTTGTATACAGTTATTGTAGCCGACCTAATTCTCCGTAAATACAGTTAACAGCTTAACGACCGCGGACGCGTATTTGAGTCTTTGGAAAACAAAGGTTGCTGGACAGCGGACTCATTTATGCGTATAGGCGAAGTATCTGGAAGCTAAGAAAATTAAATTTTGTTTCGCAAAATTTTATTTCGCCAGGTGAAATTTTATATAAAAAAAACGTGCGGTCGTTAAGCTGTTTTAAGAACACGTTTCTTTTTTTAATCAAACCACTAAGTTTGGCGACGTGTGGTTTTCTAGATGAGTAAACAAATGCCTTTAGTTTATTGTAATTAATATTAACACAGTTCTCTTCAAGAAGTCTATTACTAATCAATTAAATTCATAGTACTTAATTTAATGTAAGAAATATCTTTTTAAGATTTCGACTGAGGGTGGCTTGGTGGAATTTCAATATTAAATTTGAATCGTTCAAACTATGTACATTCTCACAGATTTTGTCACTAACGGTCCGGGTTTCGCCTTTCGGCATCTTCATGCGTTCAAGTGCACGGATGAACTTGAACTCATCTTACCTGACCTGAACTTGACTGACCCTAAACTTGAACTGGTCAGTTCAAGTTCATCCGTATGAATCTGTGAGAATGTACATAGTTTGATCGATTCAAATTTAGTAAGAAATATCAATGAATTGTAGTCAGTTCTTAGTTTCGACGATGGCGTGAAGCTGAAAAGCAGTTCGACTTTGTTAATAAATTTCAATTCATTCAACAGGTTATCTTAACCTTTGTAAAATTCTCAAATTTGTTGATATACGAAGTGTATTTCGGAATTGAACCATTCCACTTAGGCAAATCCCAAAAAAACTGTTTACCGTATTGTCTTTTAATGCTTTTTTTTTTCGATTTTTCTGTTCCAAATTGTATGTACTTAAGACAATATGATATGTTTTAACTGAATTGAATGTTTAACCGACGAGACGCCATTGTAAATTAACCTTTCCCACTGGTCGATTTGGAATAAAAACAAAGTTACAAGCACCTACCTCTTTTTCTACCGGACCGCATTGCATGCATTGAGTTTTTCGTAAAAAAAATACTCGGAAAAATAAAATGATATTTTTTACCAATTCCCACTTTTATTAAATAAGACCAGGACCGGTTTCGCTCACGACGAGCATCGTCAACTGATAAGAGAATACAATGTTGCAGTGTCAATTATAAAAACCAAAATAAAAGTAATGAGGGGTAATACACGATTGATATTCAAAATAATTTACAAATATAAATAAGTGATTCTTAATTGACTAAGGGTTAAAATGTTTAATACCTCTAAAATGTAATTACAAAACTCATCAAAGAGTAATTAAGCTAAAGTGGAGGCTAACGGTAAATTCGAAGATAATTTTTGTCTCGGTTTGAATATAATGTCCTCCCACCAAGTAAGTATTAACAGTAAACATCCAAAATTTGAAAATAATGCTCGTTCAAAATTTTATACTTTAAAATTTTCAATTTTATCAATTAACGTAATAAGTTCACTTATAAAATACCCTCCTCGAATATAGTAAGAACAATTGTTGTAAATAACGTCGATCGTATACATATCGACTGTGGAAAGGAAAAAGGACGCAACCCACAGTTTTTTTTTCGATAATCACAATTTATCAAACTTGATACACGTTCTATCAAAAGGATGTAAACTGCAAATGCCGAATAAGTATCTAAATTTAGCTTTCAAGATTTAAAAAAAGATGGGCGTGTGAAAATTGAAACCAAGAAAAAGGACCGAAAAAAAGGTTTTTTCTAGACAATTTTTTTAAAATTAATATTAGATTATGTCAATTAAACACCAGTTTAAAAGTCTCCGAGCACTTCAAAGTAGTGAATATTTCATAATTTGCATATGGCATAAAATCACCAAAACAAGCTTTTTGGACCTCCTGTAAAATTTTCTATCTTTGGGTTACTTCCTTCTTCCTTTCCACAGTCGTCGATATTAACATTGTAAGCCCGGCATGGCGTTAACAGAGCGACGAGAGAGCTCTCCACGTTACGAAGAAGTAGTCTGATCGCATCATTCATTGTCCAGGATATCTGAACGCTGCACGGGCGTGCCCATGTAGATCGAGTGCACAACCCAGAGCAGATGGATCGGAATCCAGCGAAGAGACAAAAACCCGCTGCATCCGGAACGATTTCAGCCACAATAAAACAACGAGCGAGTTCTCAGACGCCCGCGCTCGCAAATGAGACATCCACATTAAAAATAGACCGCGTACCGATTCCCCTTTTACGACGATTACAAAAACTGTACAGTAATAATTTCAAAGTGTTACGCACACAATGGGAAATTCAGCCCAATTATTGCTGGGGTGTCGGTGACGGACGTCTGACAACCCGGCCTCCTAACACCACCCCCCGTTGGGTATGACGTGATCGGCCGGTGTTTTACAGACGCCTACCGCAGCGTCGCCAAATTACGGCCTGCGGGCTTTTCAAATGTTTACATTTATTTGTACATGGGAAGATAAGACATCAGCCATTGTTATCAATAGCATGGGCAGTGGAGTCGTTAAAAAATAGTATTGGGTAAAAATAGCAACGTATTTATTTGCACAGTTTTTATATTATTAGTTGATGGCTATTTCGGCTTTCGCCAACGTCAGAACTTTGATTAAACTAACATTTTTCTCAGTTATATACTTATACTGGCTCTGAAGAGATTTACAATGCATTTGTATCTCTCTTACTTGCATTGTGTATCTATCTCTTCGTGTAAACTAAAGAATTACCGCATGTCCGCTCCCAATTGTGGAGCATATGGCCTCCTAATGAAGGCATCTCAACAGATTTGTTTTTACGAGAACTGTTTGTTACTCAGTCGCTCAACCTCACTTTTTTTAAAAGTGAGTAAGTAGTAGGCAAAGAAGGATAAGGCTTCAATAGGACTAGTGATTAACTAATCGCTATTGCTACACCCAGTTATTAAAGGATCAGAAGGATGGGAGAAGAGGAAACAATGTGAATTGACATAACAAACACCCAGTCTTCTTCGATCACAAATTTGAATTTAATAATTCTCAAATTCACTGTAATCCTACCGGGAATCGACTTGCGTGATCGGTAGAGCAAGCTCTAACCAACAGCGAGTGCTTTGTTTACCCTATTATAATGTAAATGCCAATTCAATCAATACAAATATTCTAATCCTGCATCGATATGATCATTCAATCATTTCCGTTTCTTCTAGTATGTCCATACAGTCATAATTCAACAATAAATACTATGAATTGGCAATTTTTTTTTGTAGTTGTGTGTTGAAGCTAGTCATGGATTATTGCTACGAAGAACTTCACAAACTAAGCTAAAAACAACGCCACGATTTAAAATTATATTTTGAGGGCTTGATAATCGCGTTAAAATCACACACATACGAAGAACACTGATAAATTATGCGAAATACGAAATATTTTTCAGTACTTCGCCTCCATTATTCATTATGGCCGCGCGGCCTAATAATTCTGTATTTAATTAACGGGTGACAACTTCCTAGGACCTAGGTGAACGTGAGATTGAATTCCTCACATCAGTATATTAACTTAATGACTCGATAAAGAATTAAATTGTTTGTAATATTACAAAATCCTATTTATTTCATAATAAGTCATATTGTTTTTGATGGGTTCGGACCTCGAATATTTTTTTAGGCTTAGCAGCATGCATTGAGGCCACGTTTTACTATAGCGATTTGTATAGATGAACAATTAAAAAAAGGAGTGGAGTCGTTGGTGTTTTTTCCAACTACGAGTCCGGTAAAAACAGTTCGACTCCGACGCCACAGCCCTGTCAATTACCAGCACAATAATTTCTCATATACTTACTTGCTTAAGGCGACTCAGTAGGATTGCAAAACTTAAATTTGACCTACAGCATAAATATTGCACTGACTTAAATAAGTAACCACCACAATACGTATTTTTACAGTATCAAAACAAGCAAAACATTTGTATATTTCATTACAAAAATAGCAATACCACCTAACACACGGATGGATATTTAGACAGTAATAAGGGTTTTTCATATAAAACAATTTGTTATTGACGAAAATCAGTAAGTACTTTTTTATCTTCGTAGCAAAGACTGACAATCTAATTTACTTCCCCAAATATCTGTTGCAAAAATTATATGTAACTGAAACAATGCGTTAATTATATATACCGTGAAAATGACTTATAATGCTACATATGAGTTATTGATAGCAACAGTAAGCCATCGTATTTAATAAATGTAAATCAGAGACGGTGTTTTGTCAAACGAAATAATAAAAGAAATAAACAAGATAAACCATACAATACAAATTTCTCAAACTTTCTCTAATATATTGAAAGAATTTGTTTTTATTTTTAATTTTGTATAACCTATTTGTTATGATATTGATTTTAATATGAATACAGTTAAAAACATTCTGTTGAATAAAAAATATTGACATAATAAGATTAAAATGGAAAAAGTATTGAGTTCTAAAATAAATATAAATTTCAGTTGATAGTTATTTCTGGTTCACGCCATAGTTCTGACAGTGGATTTTCCGAAAATTATATTAACTATGTCTTATATTTCTTGTTGGACATCTAAGCTATCTTGGAGGATATTTGTAATCATTTTCAAAAAAAAAAAAATACTGAATTCACGGAATAAAAACATGTTTGCTATCAGAAAACTTAGTTATTCCACTGATTACTTAGAATAAAGGTAAATTTCATTAACTAATAATAGCTTTAAGATAGTTGGTATGAAGACGCTTCTCGAAAAAGCCCAAAACGTGTTACAATTTGTAAACAATTAGTGGAATGACAAAGTTTATTTGTTAATTTGTTATAAAATGATTTTGTCTTTAGTGAATGCCGAAACTATCGAAAATATTCATAATCCATGCATGTCTTTAAAGTCATAACCAAATGTTATGATGTGTTTATTTTTACTTCAAATTTTTATATAGCCTAACACTAATTCAATAAGGAAGAAACTAAATGAATAGTATGCCTGATCAAAAAAAGTTATTTGTATAATTTATATCAATTGCATAAATATATTCGTATTTTTGTATAATGTTTGGGAACTTTTTTTCTCTCGCCAATATACAAGTTCGACATTCAGGGCTGTGACAAAAAAACATAATACTAATAATATTAAAAGTAATTCAAACCATGTGATTGATTTGAATATTAATGTATTGTAGGTATAATATTGTTACATAATTTGGTAAGTTATCGAAAAAATATGGTTTTCAATCATTTAATATAATAGATAAATTAAAGTCGTTAAGTTATATCGGCTGCATCGGACTAACTTTGTTGGGTGGTACAAAAAATGACTTAAATGTATGAATTAATATATTTCAGAAGTTTATTATGTATCCATACATCCGTATATATATTTGTCATCTATCAATTTCGAATATTTTCTAGCATTCTGTTTTATTCAATTATAACTTAAAAAAAACAAGTTTGACGGTAGAAAAATGTATTCAATTAAAAAAACCAGGGCTGTGGAGTCGGAGTCGCGGTATTTTGGCCGGAGTCGTGAAAAATGAGCGGCTCGATTTTTTTTTGAAAAATATATTTAATGATGTGTATGTAAACAAAATAGTCAAAAGAATTAACATTTCATACTTGGCTGACTAAAGATGATCTGATGGTACACATATATATAAGTTAAAATGAAATTATTGAAAAAAATCCTGATAAAAACTCTACGTTGCAAAAAAACATGGTTTACCATCTGTATAATGATTCCTAAAAAATATTAACTGTTAATATCTTACCTTATCTAATAATTTTCAAGTTTTTTTTCGATTTAGATGACGAACTTTGTTTTTTTAGCAAAAATCTTTTGAAATATAGAAATGATTCAAAACTACTAATGTGAAAAATCTTTTTATTCAACTACTGCTACTATTATATTGAATAGAATCTCTTTTTAAAAGCATTGCCAAATAAATATTTCAAAATGCTTATCCATTAAGCTAAATACTGGTCTTTAAAATAATCGCTATTGGAAAAGACATTATTGTATTATAAATAATAATATTATTTGTAAGCGCATTGAGCAACCCTAACCCTAACCGCTATTTTGCGCAACAACTTTTTTATCGCAAAATAAAAAATACATTCCTTCGATTCATTTGTATGACCAGTGTTTTAAGTTAATGCAGAGTAATATGTGACACGTGCACTCAGTACAAACGTCTTTCTCACACTGACTGGGTCTGCGAAATTTACGGCAAGAAAAACACATCCCCGAAAAATAGTTATTATTTATTGGTATGACAATTTTTTAATTTTTTTTTTGCTTTTAAATGTAAACAATAAAATGTTTTATTATTCCAATTTTTTTTAGAAGTATTTACGATCCAATTATGCTTTAAAAATCAGTCAGAAAAAGTGGGAAAAATGGTACATTTCAAATAGATGTACAATCATTATATTACATAAATTGGAAATTCTGCTCAAATCACTTTCTTAAACAAACCTTTATCTGCATTTCTTTCTAAGACATTAAACTTCGGTATCTTACAATAAATTCTAAAAATGATCAAAACGAAAGCAGTTAAAAAATATTTTGTGAACTTTTTGCCTTTTATTCTTGAAAATATGACTATTTTCATGAAAAAAAAAATGTAATAGTGTAAAAAAGCGTTTGGAAAATGTAATATTTGAAAAAAAATTTTTTTTAAGTGAACGGTTCACGAGATTTCGTCGATGGCAAACGATCGATTTACTCTGTTTTCAGGCGTAAAGGTACTATATCCTCTTAATGGAACATATAAATATAACAAATGAAATTTGTTCTAAAATTATCATCAACATTGCACCCGATCTCATTCATGTCCGATGTGCATTTATAGATATATTAATTTTATAAAATGTAATAATTCATCTTGTAAACGAACATTATTTATTTCAATTCATCTATTGGTACACCCATACCTCGCTATACGGCCGCTCTTTGTACGGCATTTCGCTATAACGGCCCTCTTCAATTAAGGCACGTTTTTTCGATTTTCTGCATAAAATTTTTCGCTATAACGGCAAAATTATTTTTTTTCAAAAGCATCAGTGAATGAATCATGGAAGGAATTAAAATTAACAACAATGAACCATGTTTGGAGAAAAATATGGCCAGAGTGTGTAAAAAGTACTGATGCAGAAGTTAATTTCCTTCCTGAACTTAGGCAAAACATTTTGGATCTATCACATGATCTCGGCTTTGAAGGTTTGGACGAACGTGATGTGCTTGATGTACTTGAAGCTAATAGGGAACCCCTTTCATATGAGGAACTCATTCAGTTGCAACCAGAACCGGCACTTGATGAAGAGGCAGGGCCTGTTGTATCCAAACAGCTAACCTCAAAATCCATTCATCCCATTGAATTTGTATTAGAATAATTGATTCCTTATACGGCTTTTCGCTTTGCGGCCAAGTTTCGTTGAACGTATCTAGGCCGTAAAGCCAGCTATGGGTGGATCTGTGGTAATATTTCCATGTAGGCGGTACTGAACTGAAGGAAGTTTTAAAATGTATTGTTTGATGCTAGCAGATGTTTCTTTATACATATTCTCATATATCGTAATTCAAAGAAAGTAGTGCAGGCAAAATAAAAACTCCAAGTGACCCGTATCGAATTATTTACTCGTATTACAATGTCTGCACAATTCCGATGCATGCGTTATTGTGCAAGTACGCGTTCAAAAAGCATTCCTGAGTTGACACTAAGAATATGACCCGTGAGGTCTGATCAGGTTTCAATTGTTATGAACTGCTGACTGTATCAATCATACGTACTTAAACCAAACTTAATTACTTGGAATCGATCCCGGGGTGTGCAAGCCGGCCCCACTCGATTTCTTGTTCGGTGCTCTATTTCATTCGGGCAGATCCGTGCGTATAATGAGTTGGCAATTGGTGGGTAGATATTGTCAGATCCCTGCGTCATAAGACGTATTGTGATCATTGATTAATTTACTTGCTTTAACATATATTTTGTATAAGTACAGGAATCATAGTACATCGCGGTAGTGGTGTAGTGCTAACTGGGGTATCGAATCCCGGAGCCTTGTTGTGATCCCGGGATTTCGGGATCACAAAATTGGACGGGATCCCGGGTTTGGATGCCCTAGTGCTAACTAAAAAAGTCTGCGAGGGGGTTGATTAAGTATATATATTTTAATACCACCTACCCGCAGCGGTCAAATTTCTGCATCAAGTTCTCAACAAAACGCTTTACCAATACATAGTTAGAAAAATCTTTTTTTTATTATAAGTACTTACGTTCAAATAAACATTTATCGCAAGAGTCTATAAAAACGTATGGGAGCGCCGACCCCAAGCTCCCCCGCCCCACACCATCGCGGTGAATGGATAAATGGTGTATGCGTTTTATATGTATCGCTAATTATGACTAATTTTAAGCTTTGCCAAGTGATCAACGTACCCTCTTATGCGTTCGTTCTATTAAGATGCACGAGCTCGAATCCCCGAACGTACATTAATACCATACATTGACTTTCAATCGACTCATATCTTTGTGCTTACAGGCTTAAATGTTTGTGATGATTACACACTCTATCTTTATGATCCTAAAAATGGTATGCAGAGAAAGCGATTTTAAAAAAAAACACTATTTTCTAATGATATCACATTTACTTAATATGATCAAGGCCGCTTCTTTCGCACAAAAAGAGCATTTTCAATTGATTGAAACTGATTAAATAGCAGAGACCAACTAAGTTGACGATGCTCGTCATGAGCGAAATCGGTCCTGACTAGGGTATCCAATCCCGGAGCCTTTTTGTGATCCCGGGACTACGGGATTGGGCACTCGTGAAATCGTGTATAATTTGAGAAAAGTTTTGGTGTCGGAATGTTTCATCATTTCATTTCCAATTTTAAAAACTCAGGAATTTGCCGATTTGACATAGATGTCACCGTGACTCGTTTTTCATCCCGGGATCTTGTCCATACCAATCCCTGGATTTCAGGATCACAAAATTGGACGGGATCCCGGGATTGGAAAGCCTAGTCCTCACCATATTAAATTAATGTGGAATTACTACAGTAGATTATGTTTGTATAATTTTTCTCACGGAGTTAGGCTTCGGTGATCCGACAATAAAGTTAAAGCTGCCTTGGAGCTACTTAGTTATGCATGGTTTTGTAAAATGATTGGCCGATTAGAATAGTAATCGTCAATCGTTGACGGTTCAATGCTTTCGTTACAAAAGCACGCTACGTTGACAGTATTGACACACTTTTAGAAGCGTACGTAATGCGTCTCTTCTCGTTAAGACTCGTTTATTATCAATTTAAATTGCAAACGATAACTAAATTGAAAGACGATACCATAAACAAGTTTCTGATTCGTTATATGTGGATAATGTATGCTTCTTCAGTGGTGTCTTAGTGAATTATTAATAAATTAATACGACATGTCAAACATGAAATGGTATCCGTTCTTGTAATGGACAAATCGACACACCAACAAACAAAGCAATTTTGTATGTACATATATCTCTTCCAAGTCTGAGTAAATGTTGGTTCAAATATAGTTCCGATGAAGGCATACGCCGTATAGCTAGCTATCCAATATCAAAAAATAGATATATTTGTAGAATTAAATACTTCATTTATTTTTTTACCTTATTACAAGTTAATGTCAATTCAATCAATAAAGTAGTAACTCATGTGCAGTGAAAGCGAAACACAGCTTGAAAATTTACTTAGTATTTGAACGTCTGAAGATACCGAATTGCGAATAATCCCAGGTGGCAAAACTTGTGTGAATGTACAAAATTTAATATTAAAAGCAAGCACCTTCAGTCGAAATCTTAAGTTGTAGTTAGTAATGCTTTGAAGTGTTTATTTCAAATATATTCAACAGTGATCGAAGAAATGTTTGCATAGACATTGAGCCTGCAAGTAATTTATCACAAAAGGTTTTCTCCTCTGATACCCTGAGTAAACATTAACAATCACTATCGTATTACGATACAATGTAGAAGTGAACGCTTTCAAAATACACGCTGTTCTCATTTTACACAAGAGACAGGAGGTTAGCTGCGTGGAAATTTGAAAGGATACGCGGACCAATCACATATTAATTGAATAGCTAGCTGTCTTGTAGTGCACGTCAACCCGGAATGAGTGCCCGGAACTGCACGGCCGCGCGCGCGCAGCTTAGAGAGAACGTTGTATGCTACATAAAACAATCGTGAAAAAAAAGCGCTGAGAGAGATTGAATGACCATAAATAATATGGATTAATTGAAGAAAGATTGCGTTACATTGTTCGTTACGATGATGGCATACGCCGAAATAGCTATCAACTATGAAAACAAATATTTGTAGAACTAGATACTTCGTTATTTTTTACCTTATTACAATCGAGTCCTACCAATCCAATCAATAATATAGAATATCAATGATTCAACACCGTCGCCTCGTAACTGGCATTTGACCTTTTTTTACTGCGACCCGATGAAACAAAAGCAATCGGAGAAAACAGTAAAATAATTTGATAAACAAGTATGTCGGCTTAACCTTAAAATTCTTCTTATTTCAACCATTCGCTTAATACCAATAATATCTAGCTGATGTTTATTGTAATCTACAATGACACCTCTATCAATACCATGCAAATATTACGTAAATTTGTGTGAGGTCAGTTTGTACCCCATCGCTCCTCGATTCTATTTTCGACCTCTCGATACTTGAGTGTGAAAAGGGATTGTATGCCCACAGGAGAGTAAAAAGTTTCTCATGTATTTTCAAATCATATCTAATTAATATGTCAGACAAAAGCCGGGGGAAAGATATCGATACGGGTTGTCATTGTTGTCCCATCGATGTAATATGCATCAAGCTGTTGTTGACGATTCAACTTAAAATGTGCAATTCCTGTTTATGTTATATTAACGAACCGGTGCTAATATTCAGTTGAAAAATCATTCCGCCACAAGATATTATCCCATTAAGTGTCTGCCGTAAATGCCGTGCTTAACGGAGTGAAAATTGGCATTTGAACAACATGGTAATGTTAAATGAATGCCACTTTTGCATTTTTTGTTTGTATAACTGCCTTGTATAAAATTATGCAATTTAGCGGGGAGTTAACCGGATTTGTTGTATTGAGAACTTTAGAAGCGATATACTTACTGTGGCCGAGTGGTAACGTTCCAAATAATTATGAATTTGTTTACTGTCGACACTTGGCGGAAATGTTTTATATGTAAGTAAGTATAATATTCAAAAAATAAAACACTGTTTTGTACTAATTCCACAAGTATTTCAAAGCAAAAGGTAACGCACGCATAAAAATTTTTTGATGTTTTTTTTTGGTCACAAGTCACAACCTTAAAGTGCTCGAAAACTAATAAACTAATTTTGAATCGTTCAAACTATGTACATTCTCACAAATTTTGTCATTAACGACCCGGGTTTCGCCTTTCGGCATCTTCAGGCATTCAAGTGCACGGATGAACTTGAACTGACGCTTAGTAAATGAAAGTTTCGTGTTTATATAAGATATAAATGCATCACTGAGTCCAAAGCCACTGCTGGCAAAAAGGATAAGCCCATGGAAATGCCAACAGATTTGACTAGTGAGCAGTTTCAAGAATTATATAATTTGTTTGTCGGCAAAGGTTTTATGATTATATGATTTTATGGTTATATAGGGTATAGAAGAGGAGATGTGGGAAAATTTGATATTTCGTTTAAAATCGGAAGATTTTGCAGCTGTGCTTTGTTGATTTCTAAAATTTCTTGGAAAAAGAGCTTATGACTGTCCGTATTTGGGTGTAACATTTTTATCCCTTGTTCCTGATTGAACACGTGTCCTTCCGATATTAAGTGATTAGCAAAAGTAGACGTGTCTTTTTTCAATCTAAAGGCTGCCATATGTTCTAAAACCCGGATGTTCAGTGTTCTTTCTGTTTTGCCGATATAAAACTTTGTACAACAAGAGCATTGCAATCTATAAATCCCGGATTTATTTAAGTAATGTATTTTATCTTTATTATTAACTAATAATTTGCCTAAAGAGTTTTTACATTAAAAAGCAGGTCTTACCCTCTCCTCTTGTCTTATCCTCTTCGATATTTTCAACTGAGTTAAAATCAAATCGGTTGAAAATGATTGCGATGAGCGAAACTGGCCCTGATCAAATTTAATGTGGAATTCGTACAGTGTTATATTTACTTTAGATACTTTTTATTCCGAATTGTCCTAGTATAGGTACAAATAGATTTTTATATTAGATTTTGCACAGTTAACATAATGTATTACCCGGCTGTGTAGCCGAATGATCAACGTCGTCGGTTTCGGTTGCGATGTTCATGGGCTCGAATCCCGATGGTAAAACTTTCATTTTTCATTTCACGGTTCGTGGCTTGGTGTTCGAGGCATGATCACGTTGTCTAAAAATCATCTTCATAAATAAATTCCGTTCTCGTCCGTTATACCACTTCGTTATAATCAAAAACAGCGATATTATCGCATGAATTTAGTAAAGTAAAGTAAACAAAAATCAGCCAACGAATAATTATGACGGTGGAGTAATACTGAATCCTATCAACTTCACGCCTGTGTATATTCCACACAAATTTCTAATAGCTCGAGTCTAATAAAACGAGTCAATTATTAATTGCGATTTTTTATTGGAAAAAAATAGGAGGTTTCTGATTAAGCACGCCATTAGCGCCCTGGTCATTTTTTACGGGTAAATTTGATAACAATGTAACAATAAGGAATGATTTACTCAAATGGAATAATTTTAAAATCCTATTAAGCTAGATTCTATCAATTAAACGAATGTTTGTAAATAAGCCATTTCATAATTTGCTCTAATTATATGTAGGTGTCGATGTAGATCAGGGGTTCTTAACCTATTGCGGTGACGGGCGCACTTGAGATTTTGTAGAAAAGTGGCGGGCGCAGGCCGGATTTAAAAAAAAACAGATTTGCATACATAGTATTAAAAAGTAGTATATATTTATGTATTTATTTTATTATTGTTCCCTTAGCTGCTTTTAAATAACATGGATATGGTTATATTTTTGCGACCTCAATAAATCTATTAAAAATAATTTTATTAAAAAATATAATGGCTTTTTAAAATTTTATGTGATACTTTGCTGGGCACAGGGTTAAAAACCCCTGCTGTAGACCGTGACACACTAGCCAAACGCAAATTGCGGAAAATAAAAATCTAAAATCCGATATTAAATGTACTCTAATGAAGCGAGACTGCAAAGATTGCTCTGAATAGCTGGGAAACTCGAATTTTGTCAAATCGGGGCTTAATGTTTTTTTTTTTTTAGAAAGATGTTGCCCAATATATCGATAAGTTAAGTTCTCAATTAGCATTAGGTTAGCAGAATCACAAAACGTAACGGAGAGCGTGACAAAATTAATTTGTTCATAATTTATACATTTCTCATAATTATTGAAAAAATAACGTAGTGTGTTTGTGATTCTAATTGCCGTTTGCGTTCAGTGAATCAATTTTGCCAAGATACACCGCGATTACTCATTCGAGAAACGACATATTTCCTTTGAACTTTTTTAGCAGACTGCGAACTGATTGATAAAACAGATACCGAGAATGGTTCTTATTAGTAATTTAAAAAAAAATGCTAATTAATCTTGTGGTTTAATTGCAAATCACACATTAAAAACATATATTTCTGTTAATATAAAGGCGACTCAAGATATAATATTTCTTTTTCCCGTCATTGCTTCAGATCAGTGATGGCGAACCTTTTTGCGGAGTGGGTCACATTTTGCTCATTATTTTTTTCAATACCAGCCCGTGGGCTACCAAGTTTATGGGGTCGCTTGGAAAGTGGGATGAAAGGAAGCCTTCGTAGGAAAAAAAAACTTAAGGATCGTAATACCAGTATTACATGGTTTTTTCAATACCGAAAAATACCGATGTATTATTTCAATTTGTTTTGTATAAATAACACTGTTAAATTATATTTCTTATCAGTTGATAATGCTCGCCTCTTGGAAAATAAAAATGGAAATAAATACATAGGAATATTATGTGTTTCTTAATATAATGCCCATCCACCAAGTATTGACAGCCTAAAAAGGGAATCATATACTTACATATACTGAATGTAAATCCACACGTTGTTCACTTTACGGCAGCGATTTCCAATCCGGGAGGCGCGAACAGTCAAAAATATGTGTTTACCCTTTAAAACGTGTCTTTATTACTATATGAAATAAAGGATGGGGAGGCGTAGTAACATAAAGGTTGGAAACCGCCGCTTTACGGATTTTCAACTTACGCAGCAATTACTTGAACGATTTCCTAATGCTTCGTGTTGTGTGAGATATTTGATTTTAATCTGAAACAAAGCCCATTGAACCTTTTTAACTCTAATGTGTGTTAATACGTGTATCTTTCTCTCATCAGGACGTCGATCTTACGGCGGAGTTTCTCCCGGAGACGGCGATCGAGGTGACCCTGAGCGGAGCGGGGCGTGTACGAGCCTTAGCACGGGCGTTCACCGCACTCGTGGACCTGGGAAGGCTGCGCGTTCAGGACACCGACGTTATCCTATTCGCGAAGGACGCCTTCCTCAACCTGACGTCCCTCAACCTTCGACTGGAGGTGCTCTCGTGCGGATCCGTACACTTCGAGACTTCCGCTTTTAAGAATTTAAAAGGTGACATTTGGCAGCAGAATGTCATTGTACTCCAATGTTTGCGTCTTGCTACAAAAACCCACAATAATTAACTAACCAACCTCTCCTATATGTACATATAATATATTTTTCTGAATAACGTTGTAATGAATCGACAAGTTTAACTGTTTCATAGCTGCTATCGATTCTATCCGTTAGTTTTTAGTTTTATTGTATTGTAGCCACATGTGTGGTCGAGTGGTCAACGTCGATGACTTCGGTTACGGAGGTCACGGGTTCGAATCCCAGTACGTACAGTTTTATTAATTGATTTTTCAATCGATTTATGAATTTCTGTTCGAAGGCATGGATGTATGTGATGTCTTGAATTCTCCCCTCCCATCCTATCCTATGAACGGGGTGTATGGAGAGCGACTAGCTAACCACTAGTCCTGTCCTAGTCCTATCCTTCTATTCCTACTCTCTTTAGAAAAAGAGAGGTTGAGCAACTGAGTAACAAGCAGTTGTCTTAGAAACACTTATGTTGAGATAAACTCCATTAGGAGTCCATATGCTATACATTGGGAGCGGATATGGTAAAAAAAAATGTGTTCTTACGGAAACTTTTAACTCGTGATGTAAATGCTTTCATATCGACTGTGAAAAGGAAAAAGGACGTTACCCACAGTTTTTTCAAAACAGCTTTTTTCGATAATCACAATGTATCAAACTTGGTACACGTTCTATCAAAAAGGATCCAAGCTGCAAATGTCGAACTAGTATCTAAATTTATCTTTTAAGTTTGAAAATAGATTGAAAAAGGATTTTGAGAATTGAGACCAAAAAAAAAGACTGAAAAAAGGTTTTTCATATACAATTTCTTTAATTAATATTAGATTATGTCAATAGTTTACAAATCTCCGTGCACTTCAAGGTTGTGTATATTTAATAATATTAATGTGGCTCAAAATCGTCAAAACAAACAAAAAAAACGTTTTTTGTGTCTCCTGTAAAATTTGCTATGTGTGGGTTACGTCATTTTTCCTTTCCACAGTCGATATCACCACGCTTGTAATCTTATGCGCTATTTAAGGGTGAGTGTCGCGGTCTACACCATCACCTATAATTAAGACAACATGTTAAATGGCATATTTAATAATGATTATTGAAAAAAACGTACGAGGCCACTGGCAATTGAATTCAATAATAAGGAATGCTTAACTCAACTAGGATATTTTAAAAATCCTATCAAGCTGGAGTCTATCAATTAAACGAATGTTCGTAAGCAAGACATTTAATTATTTGTCTTGATTATAGGTGTCACTGTAGACCGTTACACTCGCTATTAAAGGCAATTATTTGATATTAAAATATATGTATAATAAACTCAGACGTTCATTACTCAGACAGCTCCAAATAACCTATTTTGAAATAATGAGAAAAGTATCTTTTAAACCCTAAGGTCACCATCAATTGACTGTTATTCATACGTACCCGAAATGGATTCATTTTATCATCTGTTATTTACAGATAAGATATATTCGTGTAATGACCCAGACAATACCAACATTTGTTTATTTCTTTCAAAGTTTCTTTGACATTGGGATGCTTTAGGTGTAGTTTTTTTATTATCTGATTACTGGACTCTTAAAAAAACGTCAAAATTGACACAGGACTGCATAATTAACTCAGATTCAGATTTTTGGCGTTATCTTTTTCAGTGCTTCCCAAAAAATTTCGTTCCGCGGCCCTTTTAATCTGAAAAAAATAATCCGCGGCCCCCCTCAATACAAAACAAGTTCCGTGGCGGCCCACGGAGAAATCGCGTGGCACGAATCAATTTGGGAAGCACTGGTCTAATTAATGAATTCAAAGTTAATTTAAATTTTCTATTAAAATGAACTTCCACAAAGTTACCGCCGAAACCATCGAAAGTATTGTATCCTTTTCTCACATTTATCTATTCGCAAAGTGTATCGTTTATTTACTTATAAAAACAATATTACGGGAATTTATTACAGTTGAATCAAAATAACACTATAGTTCTACAAATTTTTCATTCAATTGATAGCTATTTCGGCTACGCTCCATCTTCAAACTATATTTTAAAAAAACTCGTATTTAATACTTTGTGTTATTTTGATTTTATTGTAATGTAGCTTTACTAAGTGTATGCCAATTCAATCTATAATTTGGCATTAGATATGACGTGGCAATGCAAGTCATCGCCCGCGAACATTTCGCCTATCAAAATGTCGACGCGAAAAGAGCGACGTCCCGAGGACAACCACCCTCAATCTTGCGATGATTTGCGAGTGAGCTCGTCTGGAATTATATGCGTTATAAATTTGTTTATTGTCGCAATATTATGTACCAATTACTTTTTGCTTTATTTTGTTTTGTATTAGCAATAAATTGCTGTTAACGACGGAGTGCAGCATGACAATTTCAAGCAGCATGACAACGCGAATGGTTGTTCTAGGGCAGCGATAATTGCATTGATTGCAGCGATAAAGTATTTATTCCCGTTTAAATTATGTTTTATTATTCATTTTATATTGTGATAATAGTGCAATGTGCGCGTGTGTATTATTATTGCGCGGAAGTGTTTCGTTTGTCTATTGCTTTTTACTACAATCTACACCAGGGTTTATCAACTGGGTTCCACGTGGTCCCCTTGGCGTCCACAGCACAGCTTTAAATTTAACAGAAGTTGCAAATTTTGTATTCGAAAAAGGCATTTAATTCCTAAAACATATGTAAATGAGTTTACAAAAAGGTTTAATAATTGAAGAATCTGTCATTTCAACAACTTTTTCAAGTCATTCGTAATTTGGAATGTTTCAATTTCCCACTTTTTCCCCAGTCATCAATCCCGGAATCCCTTAATAACTGTGTCCCGAGTCTTGAAAATATAATTAAAACAGGTATGGGTGGGGGGCCATGAAAAAATGTAAGACTCAAAAGAAGCCGCGGGTTCATCAAGGTTGAGAAATTATCATATACACCAGTGATTGTTTACAAGGGTCCACGGAGAATTTTTTAGAGAGTCACAGTACAGTAACATTACTTGTAATTTATTTTTAAGCTATTTTCATTTATTGTTAGAAATTTCTACTATTGTTCACGATTTTAAACCCCAATAATAAATCCCCACTAATAAAAGTCATTACGACAAATACCGCTGGCCTAAACTCGGAGTCAACAGGTAGGTAGATATTAAATAAAACAATCGCTCTACTATCACGAAAACGTTTATTTAAGGAACCGGAATCACCGAATTAATTACATAAAATATTTAACAAACAAAATTTTGAATTATAACAATACACATAACTATTATACAACCTATAACACACGATTTTATAAATGTAAAAAAAAGCTTGACGTTAAAGCGCAGAGAATAAAATGGAATTTAATTTTCGTCGAAATGGAAAAATATTATTTCTTAATCTCGGACAAAAAATAAACAAAACCACAAAAGAAAAATAACTGCAAGTGAATTTACAACTAAAGGTCTCTGGAACCACGTTTCAGAGGCCGGGAGTATCCCACACACACGTCATGTGCGGTTCGTGTCCTAAAGAGCAAGAAAGAAAGAAATAAAAATTACATCGATATCGAAAAACAATGTTGCCATTTAAGGCCATTAACAATAAACAATTGATATTACGGGTTACCTGATAACAAAATTCAAACACAATTAATTTAGCTACACCTTTTTTTTTAAATCCTGCCAGTTTTCATCACAAAAGTGCTAGTGGGGGCGGGTGCCAATAAACCCTACCGTGTCAACAGTTTTGCAAATCCGTAAATTGGAGTTTGAAATTCTCGGAAGAGCTTATAAAAAGGTGTCTTGTCTTTTCGGTTTGGGAAATCCCAAAATTCCTTATAAAACTTATACTTAAATATTATAAAACAGGTATGGGAGGGGGGGTACGGAACTATGATCTACACCAGTGTTTCTCAACCTTTTAAGGCCGTGACCCCTTTTGAGCTTTTTTTAAGCTCTTCCAAAAATTTCGAATTCAATTTCTATCAATTTACGGATTTCGGAAAATTTGCTCCTCTGTTGTGAAACGCTGATCTACACGACTGAATCGTGGGTAGCACACATAGATTAATTTGTACTATGAAACGTTGAATCAATTAAATGAAACAATTAACTATATTAATTTAATTCGCTTACATCGCATTTATTCGTTGTGTATTACAAAATATATTTTATATGATTAGCAAGGATTGTTGTGCCAATTCAAGGTTCACAATTAAAAACCGAACATGGAACCACTGAGTCAGAAGCACACCAATTTATGCGACGTTATAATGCTTGCTTAAATGGCAATGTGATGGGCACACCGCCAGAAGTATAGACGATCGGTGGACAAATTTAGTAGTCCTATATGCAATGGTACGCGAACTGCACAAATTGACCGATAGACGATTGAAAACGTCTGGTGATAACTATTACTTTATTTTTAGAGTTGGTTATAAATGTAAATTTAATAATTATTTCCGGATATTTATCTAGACGCCTTTAGTTCCGAATTGGGTCCAGATGTTTATTGAGTTGATCTGTTGACATTGATTTTTAAATGAATTTTAATATATGTTTTACCACTCGTAAGTGAGAACACAGAAGACGAAATAACGAAACAATGAACGCTGGCCATCACATCAAAGTGTTTGATTCACTCTTAAGTCACTCATTTCCCATGTCTACTTTATACGAAGATGAAAAACCAAAACGCACCCAACCTGATATAATTGGTCTTACTGTAATGGTCTTCTATATGTGCAGTTTGTTTGGTAGAGTGTTTTCTGGGCTTCATTGGGTCATGCACCTTCTTAAACTTTATTCTGTTTTGTTCCCGCTTGTTAGCACACGAACGTTAGTATGAATGCGCGATTTATTCGAAGTTGAACGGAGACAAAGTCTACTCAAGTCGCCCACCATAAATAATCCTTCATTAAGTTTTCGCATTAATAATTCATCCTTGATGTCCTTATTACAGGGGGCAATACATCCGCGAAGGATGAAATGGCACATCACGAATCTGCGGTTCGTCAAACGCGAATGTATATTCAAATACAAATTATCTCAAACTTTTAAAAACAATAATGATACATTTTATTGTTGTTTTTTTTTCATTTCGTTTCGAGTGTTAACAGAAGTAAATAGGGAGTGAATAATGAGTTTTTAGTAACCTTATGGCTGGGATCGCGAACCTTTTTCGCAAGTGGGTCAAATTTGATTTTTAAAAAATTTAAAAATCATGTCACGGGTCACATATAGGGATCCCGGTATTGGGATTAGCTCACCGAGGAATTTTAAATTCTCAATTCGCTATAATTTTTCCCCGGATTATCTCCAAACCTCGTTTTTTTTTTTAGCTCGCCGAAGAGTTTGAAATCCTCGATTTGGTATACTTTTTCCCAGATTGTCACAGAAAATCGTTTTTCATTTCAATCATTTCTAAAAGTTCAAGCGGGTCAGATAATTTCTCACGCAGGTCCCTGGTTCGCCATCCCTGCCTTACATCATTTTTTTTTTGTATAAACCCAATAGTTCGATATACTAAAAATAATGCACTTATTGTAGATACAGATTCCACATTACTTATCATAGATTAAGACTGGTGTTTTGTTTAAAAAAAAAATGTTTTTCCACCAATATTGATAGTGAACAACTTAAAAGTTAGGTATACATACATATTTAATGTGAATGAATAATAATAAAAATATTTATTAAACTGTAAAAGAAGAAAATGTTATTAATAATTGACTTATATTAAAGCTTTTTATTAATTTCTTTCATTCATCTTTTTAATATTTCACCCTCATGCATTATGTTGATAACTGTTCTCTTCGTTTAGAGTTTAGGGGGAGTTATCACTAAGAGAATTTTAGAATATTTCTGTTGGAAACTGTCATGATTATTAATTCGAATAAGTACAAGCTTTTTTTCCCACAACAACGACGTTTCAAAAAAAAAACAATAAACAGCGTGTGCTTCCGTAAAATATTATTTATAAATTATTAACATTTTTAGTACAAAATAATAATCTTCGTGGTTGTCTTGCTAAACACGCCTGTTCTAGAAACCATACTTCTTTCATATAATGCATTTCGTCCTGTGCATCTTATCATGTGATACTGTCTTTTACTCTGAAGCTCATCGTTTGTGCCACTGTTCGGCTAATTCAAGCAATTTATCGTGTGCACGATGTCCGGAATATAAACACAATAATTAGTTTATTTCGTATTTGTAGCAGATATAAATTGAATGAAGATTTAAGTTTCATGAATGTATTTAAGTCAGGGCTGTGGAGTCAGGTAAAAAAAGGATGACTCCGACTCTGAATTGATTTTTTCAAACATTTCCGTTTAACTAAAATGAGAATATTACTTTAAAACACGGCTCATCCCAAAATGGTTAAAAAATGTACATTTTTTAAGTATTTTTATTCTAACATTACTTTGGAATGCTATTTTGGATGTTGTCAAGCCATGTTAGAGACTAATTTCTAAAAATACTATATTTTTTTCAATGGGCCGGGATTGCAAGTAATAACCTTATAATACGTTATATGCATACCATTAGATCATTCTAGTCAATAGAATAATTCTAGTAGATTTCACTAATCAATAAACTATGAATAGACTAATAATTTTTCAATATCTTTGAATACTTATCAATTATCAGTTGATAATGCTTTTTATAATGATAATGCTAATAATTATTTTTCTCCGGTTTTTCCGACTCTAACTCCACATCCGGAAGAAAAACCCGACTTCACAGCTCTGATTTAACCCTCCAGAGACGAGAGCTTTTTTCCGATAAAAAAAATATTTTCTAAGCCATATTGAAGTCACGGATAACTTTTATTCCTATCCAAAATTTAAAAAAAAAAAACGCAAAGTCGTTGTATAGAAATTCCGCATGACTATATGGTCATGCTCATCCTTTTATTACCGTGTAATATTGAGTACGGACAGTAGTAAGGACAAAAGTGACCGTATGGGCTTGCAAACATTCGGGGTTGAAATATAGGTAAACGTGATTTTTTTTAAAAATATTTACAATTTGAACTCTTTAGATCAACATAATTTCAAAACAAATATATTAGCAAAATAACTGTAAAAAAATTTATGTTTTTATAAAAAAATATCTAACAGTTTCAAAAAGTAAATTAAAAAAAACGGAAATTCAAAAAATCACATGTGCTTTTAGAGACCGTTCCTGTTCCCACGGCTGATGGCTAACTGTAGTCCGTACCCTTCTTAACCAAATATGAGCAAAAGCAACGATATTCAGGTAGAAAAAGTATGAATAGTGGGATCAATAGACAACGGTGTTTTGTGTGACCATATGGTGACGCTCGTCCTTGGAGGGTTAATAAATACAGCGTCATTTAACCTTTTTGTTTGAGA
Source organism: Himalopsyche tibetana (assembly GCA_030503985.1). Classification (NCBI taxonomy): domain Eukaryota; kingdom Metazoa; phylum Arthropoda; class Insecta; order Trichoptera; family Rhyacophilidae; genus Himalopsyche; species Himalopsyche tibetana. The sequence goes on from JAPJYX010000004.1 coordinate 31,259,160, forward strand.
GTTGGAAAATAAACGACATATCCGGGAGCGGCTGGAAAGCAATGGCTTAATAATTTTGTAATTCTATTTTGTATGGCTACAATTTGATATACTCTCGTATACTATTCGTGTCCACTTATTATTTCAATCGCTGTGGTGAAGAAAAAATATTACGAAATCAAACATAACAGTACCTCCAGGCTTAAGTGTAATATAATTATTTTTAGCAATATTTTACGTGTGTAATGTATACTTACTAGTGCTTCAATAGTTGTTTATCAATTCAAAACATAACATATATTTATATTTGAGTCGGATCGTAGAAATCGAAAAGTGTAACCAACACAGATATTAAGTATTCAGAAGGGAATAAGAACTCGTTGACAACATATGGCGACTTTTTAAAGACAAATAGAATACACAGTTATACAAACATGAAATGGGACAATTATTGATAAATATAACTTATGATTTGGGCATGTTAAACTTGTTGAAACACTTTCGAGTTTGTTTGAGTGTTCCCCTTAACTTTTAATTATTTTCCGTTCCTTGATATATCAAAGTTTTCCCACATTTTTCAGCTTCATTTTGTTTACAAATTATATACATATACCCGTTAACTAAAACGTATAGGTTAGTTAATTAACTTTTTTAATAAATTTCCAAAATTAGCTTGTTTTGTATTCCCCGCGTTTTATTCGCACTGTAAAACAATGCAACTTTAACCACTTGAATACCAAGCGGACACAGGTGTCCGGAACATATGCAAGCGAACACGGATCTCCAAGATATTTAAAAAATCAAATACTTGGTATTCTAATAGAATATGAGCAATATTTTGACGAATATTTGTAGTGCCATCTATACTGAGTCAATATAGGTTTTAAAAATATCGAATTCGAGTGTATATTAGGCAAAATTATTTTTCTCAAAAACACGCAGTATCTCTGAGACATATTAATGATTTATTTGCGCGGTATTCAAACGGTTAACACGATTTTTTCCATAGTTTAATTATTGTAATGTTATTTTCAATACTCCGTGCGCTTGTTTATATTTTTATTATTCATTTCGACATCAAATTAATTTGTAAGAATTGCTACACAATTGTTTTATGTTATTAATAGTAAATGCACCGTCCGCTGTATCGCTATGCTATATGTATATTTTTAAGAACCATGTAACTGTGAGTTTAGTAGTGTGTAATGTCCGAAAGGTGGACGACCGCTTATTAAGCTACCACTGATATTGTATTAAATATTATGTATAAATTAACTTAAGTGAGCGGTGGTCGTTTAAATGCTGTTATGTATACACAACATCTACCTCTATGCTATATTAATTCTCTATGACATACTTGCAACAATAAACCTTCAACGGACTAAACCAAAATCCAATTCCTTCTTCTCAGTTCAAATCGAAAAGTCTAACAGCTTAGTAGAAACTCCTCAATACTCACGTCGTTATTATTTTGATTTAATAAGATTGAGTGCTTTATTATAAAGTGTATGAATTATAATTATGGAATAAAGTTGAAACAACATTTAAATAATAATAAAGTGTTTTAGTAAAAATAATCCAAAACAATGTTGACAATGCCTAGCTTGGACCCATACTATGAAAATTTGTGCTTGAAATCTGGTTTCCAGTACAAAATTGCTAATTGTATCGTTAACTCGTTTGCCGATTGCAGTAATCATCTTTTGTATTCGTTTGTAAATTGGAAGGTGAATGTGAAATTAAAGACAATTCGGTAGCCTTGAAATATAACATTATTTGAGCGTGTTTTAAAGGTATGTGTATATATTAAGAATGCTGCTTAAGACAATTATATTTTTATTGAGTATTGTATTTTTTTGTTCTCTCTAAGGTGCAGTTACAGTGAACATAAGCCAATGCAACCAAGTATATCTTGGGAAGGAGTCGTTTTCCAAGCCAATCTTAATCAGCATCAGCCATGTACCCCAACTCGAGCTTGGTGAAGGTGCCTTCGTGTTTGTCGCTGGGGACTATCATCACGGAGCGGTCGCAAAGGTAATGTATTTATAAAAATATCTTCCCATCAGACACACCTTCAATTAAGTTTGCGACCCTGCGTTTGTTAACTATTTTGTTATCGAGTAATTATATATTATATCCGTTGCACAGAATCCCTTGAATAAAACCGAGCGGTAAGCTTGTAGTCGATGCGTAATACATTTGTGTGTAATATTTATTATGTTATTGTATTATATATAATTGTGCCACACCGAAATACCCGTCGAGCTGAATATGTCGTTGTGTTAATTGGTTATCTAAAACTCATTATTTGAAAATGTATTTTTGTATACACACTTAATTTGTGTCTTGCCTTAGGCCGAGTTTTGTCTTCGTTATGAAGTAATTATTGTATTAAATTTATACCAACCATGAAAATCAAATACCAAAATCATGTGTGCTAGAAATGTTCCTTAATTAGTGTACGTATATATCGACCCATAATCGGCAGAACAATCATTCTGGTTTTATTACCTTCCTCTCTTTATAAGATCACAAAAATAATTCCTTAAATGCTGTTAGTAATATTAGGCCAATTCAAGTTTCTTTTTACGAGCTCATTCGGAGAGGAAGTTAAAAAACAACATTCTTATGTAAAATTTATGAATTGCCTATATAATTATTAATTTGAGAATAGTCGCGCGGGTTTCCGGTGGAATTAATTTAATTACTCGACAATTTTTAACTTTTCCGTTTCTAAGCTCAAGAAATGCGACCCCAATACCAACATTTTCTTAAATATCTATTTTAATATGGGTGATACAATGTTTATAATTAAGGTATTCTTATATCATAGTTTTTTGGACCTTTTGTAGTTTATATAAATACGCGATAACGCTTATCAGGTGATTAGCGCCCGCGATAACGATTGTTCGTAAGATAACTTAGAACGCTGAGAACACTCGTCAGTAGTCAATTCATATGTGTGCTGGGATGACGTCTTTTTTACGCGCAACTTAAAATATGATTATTTATTAAAAAAACCACAGATTTTTATAAAAAAATGTATGAGGAATGATGCAAAGAGATATTTTTAAGCCCTTGGACTATTTTGTTTTTTGAAATTCATAAGAATAAGGCCAATAATGAGGAAACCACTGGGGTCAAAAAAGACCCCCATCGGCTGACAAGTATTTTTCTAGTCTCCGAGCCGCAAGAGTTAAAGAATCAAACAATCACGCAGCCATATGCGAAATATTTTTTTTTATGAAACCATTTTAATACTAGTTTGCGTTTCGCTAGGGTTACCATAAACTTCATTATGTCTCTAGTGTCGATTTGACAATCATTATTCGGACTCAGGTTTTTCAATAACAAACAGTCTCCAGGTCAGTGGGTTAACTCGAAACAATCTCTTATGTTGTTCAGTCATGAATTTCTTTTGCCGGCATTGCGTTTTTCCAGTATTTTCTTCTGCAATATAACCTGTAAAATCTCATGCTTGCTTCCTCTATTTAAATTTTCCGTTTTATTAATGGCATAAAAATGTTGTGTCAATATACAAAATTACTTTTCATCGGTACTATGTTCGAAACCCTACATGGCGCGATTTCTCTTGTATGTGTCGGTTACTGCAGCGATTTTCTTACAGACTTATTATCATTATTGTCATTATTGCTCTCGCTGTTCGTTTAATATATAAGCAGTGGTCGACAAGACAGTTATCCCCAACCCAGGGTCACGAATGTAACATTGAAAAAATATAATTTTACATGTTGATGTATGCACCCGGAACTAGGGCATCCAATCCCGGACCCGTTTTATAATCCCGAGATTTCGGGATTGACAATTCTTCCAATCCTAAAGGATTTCCTAAAATAAAAAGACCCGAAAACTTTTTTTTGGCTTTTCCAAGATTTTTGATTTTAAAAACCCAGGAATTTTGCAGAAATGTAAAAATGAAAAAAAATGAGTCACCTTTTTTTTCTCTCACGCAACTCTACAATTTCCTCAATCCCGGTATTGTGATCACAAAATTTGACGGGATCCCGGGATTAAAGGCCCTACCCAGAATCATCTGATCAATAAGGTAAAACTACAGAGACCAGCATGCTTCACAAGGCTAATGGAGATGTTTCACATGAGGAGTGGAATTGGTTTTAAAGCGTAATTCAGTTCTGCCAATTCAATTCATGGCATGGTTTTGTTTTCCGCCACAGATCCACTTCAACAACGTGTCGGTGGCGGATTTTCCGATGAACACTTTCGGTTCTTCCGCGAATGAGATCTACCTCCAGATGACCGACGTGAAGACAGTTCACCGACACGCGTTCAACGCCAACACCATCATCGCGGTGATTGCCATAAACTCATCCTTCCACAACATAATGGAGGAGGCCTTCGCCCAGAAGACTCTCATCCAAAATTTGGAATTCTACAACTGCACCATTCACATGATTGAAAGCAGGGCGCTGCTGTCTTCAGCCACTAATTTAACCATAAAACATTCCAGGTGAGTTTTTTTTACAACTATTTTCATCTTGTCATGTTTTCAACTATGTCTATCTCTATTTTTGATGACCCTCTAAACCCTCGCTTTTCGCGGTCAAATTGTTAAGTCAATCGATTCTCAGTGGAAAAACATGAAAATTATTTCGCTTTTTAAACTTAATCAGTTATCTTATCATAAAAATAAAAATAATAAAAGATTTTATGTGGAAAAAGTACTAAAAATCTTTTATTATTTTTATTATAATGCCTTTCCACCAAGTATTGACAGTGAACACCTTAAAAGTGAGTTATCTTATCTTTATATTCTTATTCAGTTATCTTATTAGTTACTTTATCACCAAGATAAAATCTAAAAAATATTTTTGGGTTAAGGAAACGGGTCCTGATCAAATTAAAAAAATAAATATTGAATGAACACTGATAATTGTGGTTCAGTAATATATCATATGTGACTGACAACATCTTAACATATAATCAAATCTACTTTCTATGAAACCGATCATGTTCGATATAAGGGGAACTTAAAAGAAATAAATTAGGGGTCAGAATGTGATTCATGATTGCGCTCGTTGTTAGTTTTATTCCACCGCGATCAATCTACCGTGAAAAGTGAGGGACGGTGTGTTATTAAAGTATTAAACTTGTGTTTGAAAAATTGTTTTTTTCTTTTGATAGACTATATCAATTGTGCTTTCTTTCAAACCTTAATGAAGGATTTTTTTTCCAGCATCAATGAAGTTTCGTCGGAAGCTATTGATGTAACGCTAGCCACCGCCACGATTACCGATAACGACTTCGGGAAAATTCACTCGAGGGGATTCGAACTCAAGTCCTGGAATAAAATGCTTATAGAAAGAAACTTTTTTAATAAACTCGAAGAGAACGCATTCATTTGTCCTCCCGCTGCACGACCCAAACATGAGAACGGAAATGAAAAGGAGGGAGAATATTTAGAATTCACTTTCATAGAGAATGCTTTTCTATCGGTTGAGAAAGGAAGTCTCAATTTTATCAGTAATGTGCAAAATTTCATTAATCCCATCGTTTACAATAATAACTTCTTTGCCGATGAATGCTACTGTGGTATTAACAATTGGTTGTACTCTGTGTTCGATAACAACTCTTCTCATATCGAGAGTATTGCCAATAAAAGTTATTGTTCAGTCAAAAAAAATATAGCCGTATGTTTCAATGTCAATGAAGGAAACATGTTGGTCAAAAACTTCACTGAACAAGTGTGTGGGAGTCAGGGTGCCATAAACTGTGAACCGTCTACCAGGAACACTAAGGGACCGGTAGGCGAAGTCATCAATACTAGATTCCACAATAGGACAAATAAATTCGAAGATGATAAGAGAGCCGAAAACACAAATATGAAGATTGTGTGGTTATTATTAATAATAAGTGTTTGTGGAACAGTCATAATTATCATAGCTACTGTTATCGCCTGGAGCCGGCGTAAAGGTTACTGCACGAATGCAGCAAACGCAGTTATGTCGTCGAATTCTTCCTGTGGCACATTCTGCGATAGATTGTTTCATATTAATTACGGCACAGATACGGCAGGGTCAATATCCAGAGTTCCTATCAAAGATTATACGGAAAGTCATCGATTGAACGAAATAAGAACACTTTACATTGAAGACACGCCCGCAGAGACGGATCCGTCACTCGAAATGTTGGTAGACATGGCGGACAAAGGGACACAGACTTTGCCTGAAGAACTTACACAAGATTTACTCGAAAGTCTCAGAATGAAGTTGGATATCCCCGAAACATACGAAGAAGCCAGAGAGATGATAGAACATTTATACGATCTTATTACAGTGGAAGAATATTGCAATGCAAATATTAACAATTCTACATCAGCAAACAAAGCTGTTACTCCTCGAGAAGAACAAGATGATCTTTACGACGTAATTCAAGTACCACAAAGAACACCAGTCCGCTCTGGTAGAAATAAGGAACGCAAAAGTGTTGGCACAAGAACACCATCACTCGATAAACTCGTTCCCTTTTCTCCGTACACTCGACCGACTGCATTGAGCCATGAATATTTTGAACCACGGGACTGTGCCATACACTTGTATTCACAGCTGCCCGATGACAGAACCCCAAAGAATATGCCGGACGTATTGACAGAGAGACCTACATCTCGGCCTTTGAGTTTTCTTCGAGTGATCGGCGAAAAACTGTACGACAATAACCCAAAAGCGCCACCTGAAAATCAACCGTCTACGTCAGGATTTTTCCCATTCGGCGCAGGTGGCACTCAGAAATCCAATAAGTCCAGTAAATCATCTGGCTCATCTGGTTCTGCCAATAAGATGGCAAATCGTCCTCTTCCTGCCAAGCCTGGTGATCCCGGAGAAGGAACATCTTTTCTCAAACGTTAATCCTTTAAATCTCATTTACTCGTGATATAGTGTTGTTATTTTCGCTACGGCGTACGGTCATTTTAATCTAAAAAGTGAATCTCAAAGATGTGTACTTACTGGTTTTATTAAAAAAAAAAATGGCAAAGTATATAAAAGAAACCCCTCCAAACATTATTTTTTTGGTAGCTCGATCGGCAGTTAAAAAAACGGCGAAATAATATTCTATATCACTTGCCAATGATGGAAGTCCGTGAGAAATATTGGCCATTAGTAACTTATTACGATAAAAACATGAAAGTGTATATCTTGAACGCCATAATCTTGTACATAATATAATATATTGAACACAAATATCACTTTGAAACATCATGTGTTTTGAAAGTCTTATTTATATTGTATAAATATTCAAAATAAACTATTTTAAATGGTCACGCGCAATATAATAAATATTAACGAATCGCTGAAGATCTGAACTCGCTTCAAGAACAAGCTTCACTGTGATATTAACCACAAGACTACTTTTTTCGTTCATTTTCGAACAATTGTAGTTAGCACTTAATTGCGTAGTTTACGAATTAAAGCTTAAGCCATTTGATCTTTAACAAATTACTATATTAACGATATTCAATTTGTTGTGGCATAATACATACCCCACTCAAGTGCCATTTTGAAAAATGTTGTATGAACTGGGCTATTTTTCATATTGGACAGCAACAAACGGTTTTTTTTTTTGTTTTTTTTTCAACTGATTATTACTGTCAATTTATTGTAATATCATTGTTGCCAGATATTAAAAGAGAGGTGTATTTTAATTTTAATATTTATCCCGTTTTATATTTTAAATGTCGACTCATACACAAATATATCACACAATAGTTTAGTAGCTGCCGACAATATTCAATGTAACTTTGCCTTACAGTGATGCACTCATTAATTATTATTCTTTCAATGCCATTTGTTGCATATTGAATGTCGGATTTCAAAATATTCATCAAATTTTGTTATAACACGTTTATAGCCGTTGAAAATACATTTTACTTCAATTATAGAAACGTCTTTACCTATTTTGAAATCTTGCTTCAGAAAGAGACGTACAATCGATGTCAAAAATGCAAATACAATTATCTTATCAGGAATTGAATCCGAAATTTCATTGCTTTCGTGTCATTGTAAAACTTCGTTTTCTTGATTTTTCTATTATTGATATTCAAAAAATAAGGGCCTGTTTTATAATTGATGGTGTCGTATATCTTAAAGTCAAGGGAATATTTTCATCAGATTAAAAAATAAAATAGTTCACGATACTGGCATTTCATATATACTTCACCCGCTGTCTCTGCCCAGTTGAAAAAAAAACTCTAGACAGTTCCTCTCAACCAACTTTTTTATTGTCGTTAAAAAATATCTGTTTTTGAAAGGTACACAAGTTACGCCATCCTAATATTAATATGTGTTGTGGAATTATTTTTTTGAAAGTGAGATAGTTATCATATTGTATTGTAGATATATGTATAGTTTAATATGTCCATTTATTAATTTTATAATGCATAATTAAGACAAATCTAATCAATGTTTATTCATAAGAAAATTGCGCTTTCCGATTTTGCGCCCAATCAAAGCACTGTGTTTCTAGTCGGCAAACGAAATGTGCATTATTGCTTCCTACCTGCTTTAGGTGATTAAAGAATGCGTGGATGTAATGAAAGTTGCAATATAAATGATTGATATTAAAAATATACGTACAATAATTTAATTAAGAATTAATCAACGCATACGGATTAAAAATATGAATACAGTCGAATTTGGTTATAATATAGACTATCTGCTAGGTTTAAATTACTTATTATCTACGAAATGGTCGCGTATTTTTCATACTACGTTCTGCGTTGGACCGATATAATTACGGCTTTGGTGGAGACAACGCCAATCGACGTTCTCTATTTTAACGTCGTGATTGATATCGTATTTATAGAGTTTATACAATTCTTTCATTACGTATGATCGTTGTGTTATTTAACCATCTTGTATATTATATCTATTTTCCACCAAAGACTTAATTGATGACTCAAGCTGATAACAACGGCTTTTATTAAATTTATTTTCATTAAGTTACGAGTACCGGGCATGCGTTGCAATGCCACTCAAAGAAAGAAAGTGTTCTTCTTTTAATTGTGTTTATTGAAATGCTTTTGGATACACAATACAGTATTGCATAGTGATAAAAAAAAACTCACTGCTCCCCCAGAACACCGGGAATTGCTTTGATATAAAGCGAGCCCCATTTTTAACGTATCGGCAGCCCACCGCTGGCTCTACTAATTCAGAAACCTTCGCGGGCGTACGCACAACAACTTACCAAAATTTCATCGCAATCGTATGAGCGATATAGGAACGCATACGGGACAAACAAACATTTTTATATATACAGATTATAATTGACACACAATACGTATTTAAGTGAATTACCATAAATTATGTAACAACGCTCAGGATTTATGAAAAAGTAACAATCATTTGTATTATATTAAACATCGTTTAATTTCACTTTGTCCTGCTTAGAGGCCCGTAAGTGGCTACATGCAGTTAACACAATCATATTCCTGGTGTTCGCTGCTGGCATTTGAGTGACAAACAAATTTAAATGCATCAAATTTTTCACATTTCCATTTACTTACTCTGCACTTAAAAAAAGAATGAGTAAAACATAAAACACAGCAAAAACTAAGACTACGTTCATCCCAAAGTTACACATACCATTTGATTGTTTTCAACACAAAACTTCGTGATAGTTTCTTATAACCAAATTCGAACGTAAGCAGTTAGTATTCAGTAATGTAATTTATAATGTGATAACCACACTATTCTAAGTCTAAGGTGTTATGTGAATCCAGAGATTATTGTAATTAACTAATAAATGTCTGTAGATAAAAAAAATATACTATATTATGTCTTATGTATCAAAGAAATTTAAGCTATTTTCTCTTACACAGCTTAAAATACTTGAGATATATTAATTAATGTATAGTTTTGTATCTTGTTTTTTAAATACCGTATACATCCGAAATTAACGCACCCTAATACTGTCCTATATTTCATTGTTTCTTAATAGTTTTGCAATTGCGACTTACTGAATATTTGTAATTATTTTCTGAAAAATGCCTCACACTCTATTTAAATTAATATCACAATAATGTTACTTAAAAGGCAAATTGAATACACTTGATAAACAATCGTTTGCCGAAAGCTCAGATTTCTCAATTTTAGTTTTACGTTCTAATTAACTTTATTAAAGATTTGTATTTATTGGGCCGTGAAAAGAATTCCACTTCACCGGTGTGCTGAGTTAAAAAAAATAGGCAGACACTTCAAGTGGCAATACCGGATATCCGTAAAATAAATAGTCCTTCAATAAATAACCTGGATCAACAGAATGATTAAATAAGTTATCTTTATCCGTCCACATCAGTTCTCTTCGATATGTTTTTTTCTTGATCTAATAAGTGTGTTATTTTCGGATACATACGGTAAGTATTTTAAGACTAGACAGGATAAGAAATTGTATCCTTTGTTTAAAGACGGCATGTCATTTGGTTCATTGTCGAGAAGAGAAGTAGTGTATTTAATGAATTCCTACCTTTATCGGCGTGCTCTCATAAACGTGACCACAAAACAATTATCCCTCGATTTGCACGGTATCCGCTTAACGTGGTCAAGCTGAAGCATTATTTTTTAAACGCATTTGATTTCAAATGTGTAACATTGCCGTTTAAATAAAAGAAACATTACAAAATAAATCGTTTATCAATTCTTTTTTTAGTTTATGATTTCAATTCTTGATTATATCAAGCACCTATGGAATATATAATTCCACCGTCGATAAAAAGATGTCTTCAAGAAAAAGTTTTACTTCCGGATCAGCTGTAACAAGGGCAACCAATCACGCACCCTTTTTTTGATCTCGGAATTCAGATTTTTAAAACCGATATTGATACACTTTTTACACTTCAAATTGGACATTTTACAAAAAAAAAACATTTTTTAAACAATTGGATAATTTATTAATTAGGTCAGGGGGTACCAACGTACATATTATGAATTTAGCTATAATAATATTTTATAGAAATGTGCGTAAATAAACTTAATTCAGGGGTTACCAATCTTTTTGTACCCTAGAGTGCATTCTAAAATTAGGGCGGCAGGCACCACATTTTTTCAAGGTTATTTACATAACCCGGGAATTTACCGATTTGTCCAAATTATCAGCGTGACACATTTTTTTTGCTCTTCCAAAAATCGGTCGGTGGGAGCCATGGCACCCGCGGGAACAGGGTTGGTAACCCCTGACCTAATTAATAAATTATCCAATTGCTTACAATTTGTTTTTTTTTTGTAAAATGTCCAATTTGATTAGTAAAATGTCTAATTTGGAGTGTAAAAACTATAGTCGTCCGGTATTGCAATCTGTACGGATTACCAAGCTTCTTATACAACTAGATCGAGTGCATGTAGGGGTATTTATTCGTTATACACAATTTTCTTGAACGTATCTCCCTATTTTATAGGATAAGTTTCCATTTAACTAAATTTCTTATTCCACTGTCCCATCCGTGATATACCTCGACTAACGAAATTTCGAGGAACCTATCTACAGCGTAAATCGAGGGATGAATGTACATTGTTATATTTAAGTTTGATTGAGCAGCTTTAAGCGTTTTTTGTTTTATTTGTTCAATAAGAAAATCTCATTTCGCAATGTCGATCTACATACTCGATCGATATTGTGCTTCTGGTATTATTTGTTTATATAATATTTAAAACCCATCACGAGAGTGCCGCCAACTTCAGATCTATTACGCCATATTATTTATTGCAAATCGATTTTGGTGACCGTCCGATTTCGATGCAAAGGTTTTAGTTTATATTATAATAACTGTTAAGTATTTTTTCTATGATAAAGAAATAACTAACGAGTATTCATTGCGCATAATAAATTGGCGCCATTTGCCAAAACGCTTTTCATTGCATTACCACCTAAGCTTGGTCAAAAAATGTGTTTACATCTAATGTCTATGTATAAATGCATCTAAAGGTTTATCAATAGTATATATTTAAAGAAAAAATAAACAAAAGTATACAACCGTATATGTACTATTTTAAGTAATAATCTCTGCAGATCTTACAAAAATCTCTCAATAGTCAACAGTGTCATAAACAGCGTTCGACAAATGGGTGTACACAAAGAATTTTTAAAAAATACACATTAAGTTTACAAATATCGCTGTTACGTTTTATTATACATGTGGTCCTCGACTTTCGTACATTTCACTATTTTTCAGTGTCTTAAAATTGAGTAGAAATCAAAAATTTAATAAAATACTATTTAAAGATTATTATATCATGAATTATTGATAAAGAAAATCAAAATACTTAATTAAAACTTACTCAAATAAATACTGTTTGATGTTTTTTTTTTATATTTCTCTACTTTCGCACATTCAACATTCGTACACATGTTCAAGAACAAATAACGTACGAAACTCGAGATCCGACTGTATATTCAGGGGATGATTTTGATATATTGAAGAAAAATTGTTTATATGCAGTATTTTATAAGCTTATACCGCTGGTCAGAACACACTGTATTAATAATCAGAACATATTTGAAAAACTTGGGTTGATGGCGCCAATATAATTTTAACATTTTTCAGTATTTCCACCATTTTATTTTATTCTAAAAGTGTTCCGCGGTCTCATCTATTGTCAGATGGCTTTTTTTTCTTACCCACTGAAATTGATAACTAAGAATTTCTATAATTTTGCCGGTACATTCGTTTTAAACGGAATCATACATATTTAATTATATCGACGCGCACTACAGGAGGAGTACGCTAGAGATGGCCGGTGATATTTTCATATTTTCACGCCTTTCGTTGTTAATAATAGTTTAAATTATTTATTAAATTATCATGTTGCAATTACAATTTGATAAATTATGTTCAATATTTGATAATCACATTGTTTGCATTTATCAAGTGAACGTATGTATATGAAGGTATTACTTGCAAACCCAGCTTATCCAAAGTTGCTGAAACATGAACCATGAATGTATTTTTTTTAAACCTTGTCCGCTCCCAATGTGGAGCATATGGACTCCTAATGTAGTTTATCTCAACAGATGTGTTTCTACGAGAACTGCTTGTTACTCAGTTGCTCAACCTCTCTCTTTCCAGAAAGAGTAGGGATAGAAGGACAAGATTAGTGGTAAGCTAATCGCTCTCGATACGCTACGTTCATAGGATAGGATGGATGAGAGGTCGGAATTCAAGACATCACATACATCCATGCCTTTGAACAGAAATTCATAAATCGATTGAAAATGAATGCATGTAATTAACATAAATTTTGAAAGTATTTTTAGAAATCAGCCCCAAAAATGGCTTTAAAATATCATTTCAAAGTAATGTAAGACTTAAAAAACTTTTAAATGAACATTGTTTTTCAAAATGAAATTAAAGTTTCAAATTTTTTAACCATTTTGGAATAAGCCGTGTTTGCAAGTAATACCATCATATATATAAGATAATAAAAGTATATAATACTGTGTATGTCAATTTTCAATATTAAATACATATATGAATGATATTTCTTTTTAATATAATCAAAAATATCGGCCCCATTACAATACAGCAGAATTTTATATATTTTTTTCCGATATACATATTTTCTTTGAGAAATAATCCATGGTGAAAGTAAGTAGCTAAACTGACATATAAATTTTGAATTTTTCGTTTCCAATTTATTTTATACTACAACCAATTATGTACTACTGATATAATTCAATTCGATAATAAAAATATTTTAGATTCTTAGATTTCAATCTAACGAGAATAAAATCATTTCTTATTTTATTTCAAGATATTGTTCGCATTTTAAATGAATATTAAATGTATTAAATTATGAAATTCACATCTCTAGCAATATATTATTGTAAAACTATTTAACGGAATAACGTCTGGCATTCGAAATTAGCATCTTACGTAAGGTATAATAAGGTCTAAAATAGCGTACTAAGTTAGCGTAGGTAAGAATTTTTTATACGCATTTATGAGGTGTTTTTTGTTTGCGGGGGGTGGGGCGTTTTTTAGGAAACAAAACATACTCCGTTCGTGTAAAGTATGCACTTTTTGATACACGTATAACAGGAAAGAACCATTTTGCCTATGTATGTTATGTATTATATGACGTGCATTTTGAGTGAATAAATAAAATAATATTTTGTATTGATTTATTCACTTTTGATAAGAAATTTATCGGAATATTTCCGCACCATTGTTTTGCGAATTGTAAATAGTGATAATAAAAATAAATAATTTTTATATTCAACGAACTCTTTTATTTCCTACACATGTTAAAATATTTGTTCCCCACACATTGAAGTAAAAGACAGCCAGTAATAATAACAAGTGTACGCTGAAAAATGAAATATAAACATTGATTGTATGCAGTAGAGGTCTGCACGGGGCTTGGCCCTCGGGCCCATACCCGGCCCAGCCCGCAGGCCGGGTTCGGACGGGTAAGCGCAATTGAGATTCGTGCTCAGGCCGGGCCCGGGTAAGGAATTTATTTCTTCAGAAAAATGTTTCAAACTATGTTCGTGTTATAAGTCAACCGTGATAATTTTAATTATTACCAGTTCTATAAAGAATCGTAAATTTGTAAGAGATTGGGTTTTTCGGGCTGAAGAGTATAAATCTGGGCTTCGGGTCGGGTTCGGGTAACAAGTGTGATATTAGACCCGAGCCCGGGCCTAAGTCTTTCGGGCTCGGACCGGGTAATTTTGTAAAATTTCGGCCCGTGCAGACCTCTAGTATGCAGATATGATGAAACCGTTATTTAAAATCAAGCAAAAAAGATGTTTAAAAATCTTGGTATGTTTCAAATCGATTTGATTGAGTTGGCATTTATTTTATATAACTCAATTATAATCAGGTAATATAATTAATTATCGCCTGCTGTGGCCCGGTTGGTTAGAACTTGCTCTACCGATTACGCAGGTCTGGGTTCGATTCCCGGTCAGATCACAGTGAAATTGATAATTATTTAATTTAAAGTTGTGATCGATGTGAAAAAACTGGGTGTTTGTGATGTCAATTCACATTATTTCCTCTCCTCCCATCCTTCTGATCCTATTAGTCAATCACTAGTTCTGTTCTAGCCTAATCCTTCTCTCCCTACTACTTACTTTGAAAAAAAATGGGGTTGAGGGACTGAGTAACAAACAGTTCTCGTAGAAAAAGCTACTGTTGAGATACCTCCATTAGGAGGCCATATGCTCCACATTGGGAGCGGACATGGATTAAAAAAATAACAAAAGCATTAAGTTTAACATGAATTATTTGAATTGGTTGATAGCAACGGCGGTTTAAGACCATTATCAGAACTAAGTTTGTTATATAGGCTTAGAAGCAGCGGTGTAGTGGGGCGAGGGCGCGGGGGGTCGACGCCCCCACACCTTTTATAGACAATTTGGAAATTGTGCGATAAATATTTATTTGTATGTAAGTATAATAAAATGATTTTTGTAACAATGTATTGCATGAACGTTTTGTTGGAAACCTGTTGGTGCGGAAATTGGATCACTGCGGTTAGAGAGCATTTAAACATTACAACTAATCGGCCTTAGATAGATAAAAACAGAATTTGGATCGCAGCCAAGGCGCCAGATATTTTGAAATCATGCGAGATTAACTTGATTTTTTTGTTATTGAAGTCACTCGAGAAGAAAATATATTACAAACACTCATGTTCAAGATATCTAATTAAAATTTTTGATATTGACGGGACTTGAACCCAGAAAAGTCTGTTATTGCTAGGGCAAAGCTCTTACCACTAGACCAAGGGTGTCCAACCTTTTTTGCCCTGGGATCGACTTTTCAATCTTAAGTTTTCTCGCGATCGACTTCTAACATGATCCTTATAAGAAATTTTATTTAGTAGGCTTTCTTCAAACAAAGAAATGTTTATTTTAAATGTGAAATACATATCATTAGATAGGTATGTGCTTACAAAATAATTCAATTTTTGTACTTTTGTATATTCTATATTAAAATTATATACTTTTTCGAAATTCACGGAAGCTTTCAGGATCGACCAAAATTTGCTTTGGGATCGACCGGTTGGATATCCATGCACTAGGCCAGGGGTGGGGAACCTTTTATTTCCTAGAGGCCGCATTCATTTTTCTGATTCGACATGAAGGCCGCAGTAAACATTGACTAGGGAATTTTGGGCCAGAAACAAATTTCTAAAGCCCAGAAATTTGCGGATTTCCAAAAATTACCAGCGTGGGACCTTTTTTAGGTCTTTCAAGGAAAATCCCAAGAATTTACGAAATAACAAAATATTAGAGAATTGGTCAAAAGGCCGTGGGTTCCCCACGCCTGCAGTAGACTATAAAGGCCAAGTGTTTTGTATAATATTTTTATAATAATACATCCGTAGTTACGCTACTGAAAGTTTCCTGCTAATCGACTACGATTGAGAATATGAAGTCGCGAATTGGAGATCCGAAACTATGCAAAGCATCAGCAGAGCGATATCGGTGGGTGCATATCGCGGGACAAATGTGAAAAGTGGGGAAAGAGATGTGGAATCTTCGGTCCGAAATAGCATGGCGTTTATTTTTTTCCTGCGTCTCGTCATTCCACGGCGAAATAACTTTGAACCTCCGGGAGTGACTGTAACCTCCGGGGAACGCGAGCACACATTGCGTAGGTACTCGCCTATCCCGGATCGTGTCGACGGATCACTGAACAATAATGAATTATCATTGAATACCACTTAAATGCTCATCACAGTTGCGTGTCACGAATATTTGTCAAAGATCTGAGCTAAATTTAAAACTGGGTTAACTGGCATTTCGTTGTTGATTGTGTAGGAGAGCCATTTAAACATTTGACGAAATGGTTCCTAATATTTATTGGACAAAGACTTAACAGTGGCGGTGGGCTGCCAATACGTTAACAAATGCTCTTCAATCCCAAAGCTATTTTCGGTGTTCCGGCGAAGGACTGGATTTTTTATCACTCTTATACAATTTCAAATTTGAATTGTCTGAATGCTGTACTCTTCCATTAATCTTGTCGTTAACGACCCGGGTTTTGCTTTTCGGCATCTTCAGGTTTTTTTAAGTGCACGAATGTACTTGAACTTGAAACGGGCTCGGAAGGGCTCGCCCGAGCCCTTCCGAGCCCGTTTCAGCCCACCCCTACTTAACGGTAACATTTGTTAGTAATAATTGTTGAAAGTTGTATGAAAATTAAAGTAACAAATGATATGTTTTCAATTTAAAGTCAGGTAATGGGAATTAATTAGATTTTGACAAAAAGTAAATATGTAGTTGTTGAGAAATATATCGGCTTGGCTTGTCTAAAAACGTTGTCAGTTGACTATGACAAAGGTAAAGAGAATCGTTATATGGGATCCATATTTGACCATAGAGTCATAGACAAACACTGTCATAGTTTCCCATTACATTCATTTCATATTATTATATGTTCGATACAAAAATGGTGTTACAGTTTTTTTTTCTTTTAGTCTGTCGTTTCATTTATAAAGATCAGCACCGAAGGTAAGCATTCATTAAGCACGAAATTCATTCCAAAATACTATTCATCATGATGCGTTTTCAGTAAGTATATTGAATACATCATTAGTTTATACATGACATTATAAAACATAATATGTGAGGTTATACTTTTATTAGTAACACAAGGACGAAGGAAGTGGTTTAAACTGTATGCTACAAAATAACCACCGAATCTATCTATGCATTAATAGTATTTTTATTTTATTACTATTTGTAAAACGCGTGGCCGTTGGTTGTGCAATTCATCATGTTTGCCAAATATTTGGTCAGTAAACTCGGCAGTATTAAAACGTTTACGTTACTAAATATATTGTTTTCTTAAATTAGATTAAATCAATTTAATATTACAGAGATGTGCAGATCAATTTTAAATATACACGTAACTGATCTTGGCTATAGTGACCTTATGACTAAGCCTTATAAAAATAAGCACTAATAAATAAACAATGCATTGACCGTACATCTGCACAAGACAGTTTTTAGAATAAACAACGTCTCAGTTATTGACACTCGGAGTTTCAGTTTCTTAACTCATGTGATAGACAATTTCTGGAGATGAAACTAGATATGGGCGTCTATGGCCATCGCGGTTATGTCATCAGGATAAAAACAAAACAAAATATCCCTTTCAATGCAAATAATCGGACAATCCTAAATAATATGCTCTGAATCTTGATTGCTTTCGTCACAAGGGCAGAGTTTGATTTGAGAGAGTGGTTTGATTTTAAACCTATGCGACTTGACATTTAAAGCACCGTGTCCAATGATGATTACGAGGTTCAGTGATCTGGAGATGATGACCCGGTTGCATTCTGGTGAATGATGTTAATATTACTTTCCAATGTGTCAATAAATATTCTTCAGTCTTATTTCAAAATTCAGAAATGTAAGTATATTTTTTTTGTCTCGGGAAACAAGTGAACACACTTGATACAGGTTGTTAATCGAAACTAGTTTTGAGTCGGATGCAATACCTCTATTTTGGGAGTATATACGACACAATGGATGGGCCTAATAGGGTCTCATTGATAGATAATTGCTCGTTTTCGATTTTCTTTTTATTCAGGAGTAGGTGAAGATGTGTGAATACATGACTGAAACTATTAATTCGTGAATTTGAACCACCACCTACCCAAGAAAATGGATAAAAGTCTTACATTGATGACTCAACTAAAAGATCGGTATACAATGGATCGCCGATGTATCATGTTCTCGCAAACATTGCTTTTTTATAGTCTTATCGAATTTATCGTATTCCAGCGTTTATGGGGTGGGTTTTAGACGATGTATTGAGATCGCATTGTATAACATATTATACCAACAATTGTCAACCAGCAATCGAAACATGCAGCAGGAATAATTACAATACATTGGTATAAATACCTGGAAAGACTACAATATGTAAACTGATATGAGATTGAGTCCAAACAACGCAATTTGTGATACGGACCACCGAGCAAGTATGACTCAGTATTCTAAAGAAAGGCAAGAGCTATTGCACCATACGAAACATGACTAAATCTTTCTAACAAAAGCCACATTTCAACATGAACGATTAATATTAAAAACAAATGTCATTTGATTTATTGTTCATTTGTCAAATAAAGAAATAATACAGTTTAAAATAGCACAATAAACCTGTTATGCTAAATGTAAACCTATTTTTTATTTTGTATGAATTCAAAATAACGTGGTCTATGGAAACGTAAAAAAAACTCTTTAACACAGAATTTTTGCTTGGAAAACGTTAAACATATTGTCTTATCTTGGTATAGTCAGAAAACTGAATAAATTTATTAAATTGCAAAACTTAACAAATAAAATAAAAAGTTTATTCCAAGAAATCGTTATTTCATATCGACTGCGGAAAGGGAAAAGGACGTAACCCAAACATATCAAATTTTACAGGAGGCGCTAAAAACGTGTTTTGATGATTTTGTGACATATGCAAATTATGAATTATACACAACCTTGAAGTGCACGGATACTTCTAAACTGGTGTTTAATTGACATAACCTAATATTAATTAAAGAAATTGTCTCGTAAAAACCTTTATTTCAGTGTTTTTTCTTGGTTTAAATTTTTTACAAGGTCATCTTATTCAAACTTTAAAGCTAAATTTAGATAATAATTCAGCATTTGTAGCATGCATCCTTTTGATAGAACGTGCATCAAGTTGATTACATTGTGAGTATTGAAAAAAAACTGTTTTGAATAAACTGTGGGCTACGTCCTTTTCCTTTCCGCAGTCGATATGTTAACTAAATAAGTTTTTACGCGATTTTTTTCACATCTATCCAAGGAACGTATCCCCCGCGAAAAATATAATCGGGTGTACATATTTTGTAATACAGCATATAAATTCTATAGCATATTAGCACGTAAAATACACAAAGTCTTGCATGTGCCAAAAATTTCACAATCACCATAAGAAGTGGATCAATGTCATTCGCATTGTATCCCTCATTTAGTAAATATGTATGATTACTTTAGTTCCAAATTTCAAATGAAATAATATTTTGTTATTTTTCATTATTATTATGATTACACATGTTACTAAACATCACGACGGTAGTGTTGGAAAATATGTTTAGCAAAAAATGACAAATCAAATTTTCTTTGTTTGGCATGATTTTGTGAATCAGTACGCTATGACATACATTTAACAATTTGGTGTAGTGTATATTTCAAAGACTTGTTTGTTTGTCATCGAATGGTTGCTTAAATTGCTCTCTTTGGAGACATGAGTAGACATTTTCATTTAATCAATTAATGTATAGATTTATGTCCACAGGTATGGTTGTATGTGGTGATTGCAATCCTTTTGTCCTACATCCTCTTTGATCCCGACGTAACTCACAAGCAGGGATAAAATAAGCGACTTGTAGCTCTTTACTATTATAACTATTCTTTTAAAAAGAGAGGTTTATTACTGATTTACAGGCAGTTATCCTTCAATAATTGCTGTTTAGATGTTCGGAAGAGAATCTATGCGCCAGATATATACCATTAGAAGCGAAATAATATTTTTAAATATCAAAAATATGTATTTCTACTTAAAAAAGACGAAATAGCCAAGTTGTCAGAAGTACTTGTTTCATTTTATTTTAAAGTATATTGTCGTTGTGACAATTCTACAAAATCCATGAACACAGACAATTGCCTCATAAGCACAAGAGAAGCCCGCTTGGAGCCTCAAAAAATCACATATCGACTGTGGAAAACGACGACGTAACCCACAATTTTTTTAAACAGCTTTTATTTGATAATCAAAATGTATCAAACTTGATACAAATTCTATCAAAATGATGTAAGCTGCAAATGTCGAATTAGTATCTAAATTTAGCTTTTAAGTTTGAAAGAGATGACCTTGTAAAAAATTAAAACCAAGAAAAAACACTGAAATAAAGGTTTTTCCGAGACAATTTCTTTAATTAATATTAGGTTATGTCAATTAAACACTAGTTTAGAAGTCTCCGTGCACTTACAGGTTGTGTATATTTTATAATTTTCATATGGCCCAAAATCAATAAACACGTTTTTTGTACCTCCTGTAAAATTTGCTACGTGTGGGCTACGTCCTTATCCCTTTCCACAGTCGATATTATATTGTTTATTTTAATTCAGTTTTCAATATTTCTTCTTATTTTACATATACTTTGGAACACTTTTATGTTATTTGGAAAATGTTTCTATGGCATCCACCACTTATTACAGTAAATATATCTGTCGCCTGTGTGGCCGAGTGGTCAACGGTGTTGGCTTCGGCTACAGAGGGCCCGGGTTCAAATCCCGGTACGGACAGTTTTATAAATTGATTTTTCAATCGATTTATGAATTTCTGTTCAAAGGCATGGATGTATGTGATGTCTTGAATTCCCCCCTCTCACCTTTCCTATCCTATGAACGGGGCGTATCGACAGCGATTAACTTACCACTAATCCTGTCTTAACCCTATCCTTCTATCCCTACTCTCTTTGGAAAAAGAGAGGTTGAGTAACAAGCAGTTCCCGTAGAAACACTTTTGTTGAGATAAACTCCATTAGGAGTCCATATGCTCCACGTTGGGAGCGGACATGGTTAAAAAAAAAATGTAATAAAAATATTTTTTTTGACATGTGTTCATCTATATTTAATACAATTCGTCTAGTGAGTATAAGTATAACACCATTGCTATTCATCCATAGTGTAATGGCGTCCACTGTATTAATATTATGTTACAATACCATGTATTATCATTTTGCAATAAAAAAAAAGTCTGTTTATGTTTGATTCTTGTCATGTATTTACATTCTTAAATAAACCTCCAATGCACGGCGAGGATGTAATATAATTTTAAAATACACTGATATTTGGCGATACGGCAAGTAGATAATACAATTTATTATCTTTTTATACGGTTTTCAAATAATACCATCTAACAAAATGGTGTAGCCCAGTTGGTTTGAGCTTGCTCTACCGACCACGCAAGTCTGAGCTCGATTCCCGGTCAGATCACTGTGAATTTGAGATTTTTTCAATTCAAAGTTGCGATCGAAGACTGGGTGTTTGTGATGTAAATCCACATTATTTCCTCTCCTCCCATCCTTCTGATCCTTTAATACCTGTTCTAGCCTTATCCTTCTTTCCCTACTACTCACTTGGAAAAAAGCGAGGGTGAGCGACTGAGTAACAAACAGTTCTCGTAGAAAAAAATTCTGTTGAGATACCTCCATTAAGAGGCCATATGCTCCACATTGGGAGCGGACATGGATCAAAAAAATGCACCACTATTTTTGAAATTGTTGGTTTCGTTATCATTGTATCTTATTATCACAATGAGGAGCAAACATTCAAAAAGTGTTTTGTCACACAAATACAATGCTTGGAAAATGATGATTTAAGTGTTGCAAAAGTGACGGTTTGTATGAATGTGTCAACTTTATGATTTCATTTTAATATGAAAAAAAACCTTTATGAACACTCATTTTGATTTCCATTCATAGGTTTTGTTATGGGCTATCAGAAATGATACAAAACGCCATTTTCAAAATTTGTGACAAAACACTTTTTGAATGTTTGCTCCTCCATTACCTAGCATTGTCAGACATATTCATAAAGAAACAATTTAGAATTTTGACAATATTAAAACACTAGTGTTGAGCTCAGCAAGATTCAGACGGGTCAGATCTTGATGTAGGATTCAAGGAATCTTATGTTTACCACAAGGTTTATAAATGGACCTCAATATGCAACGTACCCCTAGGTTGCCCCCGCTGGAGATGAACATACGAGATCTGGGATGGCCAGTGTGTCGATCGCGAAGGTAAGTTTGATGATGGACCTATGGTGAGTTTTTACTGTTCTCTCACGATATAATTACAAACGATATCAAGTCGATCGTCAGCAATGATTTTATCAACTAGTCGCTCCTAAAAAAATTCAGTAAATATCCCCGATCTAGATAGATACGAACGACTGGAGAGAGAGCCCGAAGATTGTAAAATCGGGAATGAACCTAGAGTCAAATAAACATAGTTGCTTTATGTCACCTGTCACTCATTTATCTATCCAATTGTATCTTTCTATAGACCGTTTAATTTAACCCTTTTATGTCTAAGCAGCGCGATCGCGCTGCGAAAACCATGTTCCACTCTAGAGTACCTCAAGTTGTTTTAACACATGTTTTATTAAACTTTTACCCCGATAATCTTCTACCAAAAAAATTGCGGCATTTTATTTCACGTCGACAAACAAGCCCCTAATATAATGTGCCACGCAAACAACCGACGGTAGAGGCGGTTGTTTTTTAGTTTAGTTAATTTTAAAAATATGTATCAAACATTAAAACTTTTTAGTGTGTATACTGATAGACAATAGTTTAAAGATATACTCTGCAATATAGATGTGAAATAACTTACAATATAATAACTTTTTTGATCTCAACTTGTTTTTCAATTTTTTATTAATTTCATGTTTGTGTGTTTTTTATGTTGTTCCCGTAAATAAAATTACTGTTTTATAAGATTGTATTATCTTAAGTATTATAAAACAAATGTAAAATATAAAAAAAAACAGAAATATAACTTATAAAACTAGAAAGTTATGACAATTTTTGTAAAACACCCAAAAACCTCAAAAAAAGTTGGAGTTAAAAGGGTTAAGAGAATCATAGTACCATGAAACAAGCAAGTACTTTTTTTTTAAAATTTGTAAAGATATTTTTTATGCTTCTTATCTATTTTCTGCTATTACGTGTCGTGGTATGTTGAAAAATTAATTTCTTAAATGAAGGCAAACCAGTCACAGAAATATTATCGATTGGCTTTTTGCCAGACGTATCGAAATTCAGCAAAATAATTTTGTCTTCATTTTATTGTGTAGGCGTGGCTTTAATATCAGGGATGCTTTACCGAAATAGAAATTTCAACATTGATTCTTTTATCAATGAAATACATTTTTCTTCTCTGTCACAGTCCCAGATGGCCGGCGATATTTCTGTATCACCTGCCATCAATGAGTTTGTTTTATTCTATTAAATTTAATTATTTGATAAGCGGTGTTAGTAAAAATATTAACATACATTTGTCCAGCTAAGTCCACTCCCAATAATCGTCTCAAGAGAATTAGTTGTTTTCGGGAATTTACTATTATTCATTGGCTATTTTTTTGTCGTAGACAATGTAGATATAAGCTTGGAGAAAGCAGTAGTAAAAAGCTAGCTGCAATCCGTGTTTAAGAATCGGGTTGGTTGAAAAGAATTTCAACGTCACAAACATCAATGGTTTCGTACCCTAATAATTCATCACCAATGCGATGTATTTTTTTTACCTTAAATATAATGTTTTAAAAAACTTTTGCGTTAAATTCGAAGTATCTTGAAAACAATACGACGAATAAACAAACATAATAATGGATCTCTCACGTGTCATATCCTAGTTATATCAAACGCTGACTGGCGCAATCGAGTAAAGTAACAAACAGACCACATACTCAAATAGTTATTCTGCAGCCATCTAGCAATTATAGCAAAGTGAGTAACAAACGCATAAAGTAAATTTTGATCACATTAAATGGAAATGATGAATACACAGTCAAATCAATGCAGATATACAAATATGATGAAAATATATTAGTTTAAATTTGACTACAAACACTTTTCACTTTTAAGGTGTTCACTGTCAATACTTGGTGAAAAGGGATTATAATAAAAATAATAAAAGATTTTTAGTACCTTTCCCACATAAAATTTATTAGATCAGGACCGGTTTCGCTCATCGCGAGCATTATCGACTGATATCAGTTGGGTATCAAAGGTACTAAAAATCTTTTATTATTTTTATTACAAACACTTTTTATCTTGTTATTTAGTTTTATTCCTTTAAACACTTCCCTACGATGCTAAAAATACTTCCGATATGTTGCTGGCTCTTAGGAGCCAAGTGAAAAAACATGTTTTAACATTTACCTCCCTTTTATGGACGGTAAAAACCCAGGACGTATATTTAAAAAAAAACATGTTTTCACTTTGTTTCTTAAGTATTTTTTTACCACCGTAGGGGAAGCGTTAATCAGGCTCGAAATTAAAAAAAATCGCATTTCATTCAAGGCTTGTTATATTCAAATTAATACAGTACACGAAATAATCTACACGGGAATTTGGACCTCAATACAACGAATACACAATCAAAACAAGAAGTTGGCGAGTATAATATACCTAATAGTTGTTCATATCACGATCGTTAGCAAAGTATCGATGTATCGAATATTAAAAAAACCCTCCCTATATAGTATTGGTAAAATATTTAATTAAGTTAAGTGGTTTTTAAATTTATACGACGATGATACAATATGTTGTTAACATTAAATTATGAGAAAGGTCAATCAACTTCATATTCTCAGTAAAACACGAAATGTTGCAATAATAACGATGACTGTATTTATAATTATGTATACAAACTTTATTTCGCGCTCGAATACCTCTTAAGTGAAAATATATTAAAAAAACCCATAAAAGGCTGTAATTAATTTATCCTAGTATTCTTTTTAGATGGCCACTAAAGTTGATCAAAGAACAACATGCCAATCATTAAATTATGTCAAAGTTATCAGATTATTATGTATACTATGATTGCATATCTGATTTTGTATTTTTGCGAAGAATCATAACAAACACCGTAAAGGTTTGGAAACAATTTCAAAATTGTGACGCCATTTTTAGCGTAATTGGTGAAAGGTGTTGATAGTTTTCTTTTTAGTTTCGCACAATTTGTCAACGTACACATAAGAGGAATTTCACCGTAGTCGCTAATATGAGTCAGAGGTAATTCTTGGCATCTAGCGATTGCCAACTTCTCTAAGCAAATATCGCCCACGCGTTGTCCTTCATGAAAACATCGCGTCGAAGAAAATTTACCGGGAACATAATGTGAATATAAATAACGTTACTGCTTTACTAAAATGATAGCTAACCTTCGTAATATAGTAATGAATATTAATTTAAGCAGGAATTTGGAGTAGTGAAAAAAACGCGTCTCCAAAACAGTCCAACAATATTCTATAACTCCTGGATTCAACATCCAAGGCATTCTAATACAATTTTAGTGACAGAACAAAAGGTTGGAATTGATATACGCAGATAACATTGTAACCAGAGCTGTGGAGTCGGAGTCGGATTCGTGAAAAATGAACGGCTCGTTTTGATAAATATTTTTAATGATGTGTATTCAAACAAAATAGGCCAAAGTGTTGACATTTAATGCTTGGCTGACTAAATATGATCGGATGGAATACATATCGACTGTGGAAAGGAAAAAGGACGTACCCCACACATATCAAATTTTACAGGAGGCGCTAAAAACGTGTTTTGATGATTTTGTGACATATGCAAATTACGAATTAAACACAACCTTGAAGTGCACGGAGACTTCTAAACTGGTGTTTAATTGACATTATCTAATATTAATTCAAGAATTTCTCTAGGGAAAACCTTTATTTCAGTCTTTTTTCTTAGTTTTAATTTTTTACAAGGTCATCTTTTTCAAACTTAAAAGCTAAATTTAGATACTAATTCGGCATGTCAAGTGTCAAGTTGTATACATTGTGATTATCGAAAAAAACCTATTTTGAAAAATAGAGGGTTACGTCCTTTTTCCTTTCCACAGTCGATATATATAATTTAAAATGAAATTTTTGAAATATTTCCTCGGAGTCGGAGTCGTCTTTTTTTTACACTACTCCACAGCCCTGATTGTAACAAATACATTGTGAGAAATTGAACTTAAAAATAAAGATATATTTTGTTCATTCTCGACGTCTAAGCGGGAATCTTATACTTTCTTATTCATCGTGAATAATTGAATGCATTATATAATTGAAAAAGATGGGTTAATGCTTTTCGCCAGCGATGGCTTTAAACTTAATGATACATTTATTTCTAATATAATCACGATACATTCATTTACTAAGCGTCAGAAAGACAAAACCCGGGTCGTCAGTGACAAAACTTGTGTGAATGTACATAATTTGAACGATTCAAATTTAATTGAGAAAGAGTTAAGACTCCGGCCCCAAGCTCGACTGCTATTATAAATTGGTATCATGTACATTTTCTACGAAGGTCCTGGCTTCATTTCCCATGCGGTTTAAATTAATTGATATGGGAATACTCTATTGATTAATAATTACATGTTGCATTCATATCCACGCTATAAGTTTCATCTATCAGATGATAATCAGCTGTTCTACCGTTGATTATGACGAGATATTACTTACTTGGAAGTCCATTGGAGAAAAAACAAGCCCACAATTTTCGCTACGGCCTTACTAGAGGTAATTGGAAGGGAATATCAGTAAGTAAATTACTTTTAAAAATTGAACTGAGAAAACATTTTAGCGGCAACAATTTATTTTCTGTATCCTAACTACAAGGTGAATCTAAATTTTTACTCCATTTTTTACTAACTTTAATATTTCATACAACTTTTTTACAAGTCCAAAAAGAACTACTGGGTGTTGTAAAAAGATACTGCGTACTGTGATTCACGTATAATAA
This sequence comes from Himalopsyche tibetana, assembly GCA_030503985.1. NCBI lineage: Eukaryota > Metazoa > Arthropoda > Insecta > Trichoptera > Rhyacophilidae > Himalopsyche > Himalopsyche tibetana. The sequence continues at coordinate 31,286,686 of JAPJYX010000004.1, forward strand.
TTTTAGTAAAGTTATTTTAAACAATTCATATTTCCCATTAAAATTCATCAAATGTTTTACTGATTTATCTCACTTCATAACAATATAGCGATGACTTTTTTAATACAGTATTATTATAATATGTATGTCGTCGCTGCGCTTTCAAATTCCTCTATGTGCTCATTTTCACGAAAACGGATTGTTGCATTAAAAAAATTATAGTAATTCACCGCACTCGACAGTCGACACAAAGAAAATAACCTTATGATATAAGACGTTCTAAATTACTTTACAAGTATGTCTATTTTGTCGAGGACAGAAATTGTTATTCGAAATGTATTTTGACATGTTTTGAGACTACAGCAATTTTTTTGAAAGCACAATGACGTTATATAAAAAAAAACTATTAACACAGGATTTACATTCTGTCCATATGAATTGGAATGTTAAAGGTATTCTGTGAAGTGCATAGTAATAATAGTAAACGTAGAATAGTTAAAATAGTAATGCTGTCACCCTGAGTGAGTGGTAAATGTGCATGTCATGCTACGTGTATGTATATATGAATCCTCCCTTGTGTAACTCGGTGATCATTCACTGGTGTGTAACACTAGACATGGGAAATAAGTCAAGTTAACAGATGGGGCTCGAATCAAAAACTTGTTTAATTATTCTTTTGAATCATGTCACTGCCCAACAATAACAAATTAATCGGGATTAAATTGGGATTGGACTCTCCGTTAGTGATTTATTTTCTCGCTCTGTCAGCTCTTGACGAAGCAGTGTTTGATTGAGAAAACAAGTTAATTACTCGTAGCTTAATTCTTATAAGATCCTTAATTTTGTTTAAACTTCTCCTGCTATTGACGGAGCAGTATAAATGGGAATGTAAGTTATTCGGAGCAATTTTTACATTTGTATGGAGGCAAACGAGTTCACTTTCTTTCACTTCGACGATAAGGTAAGTTGACTTTTTTCGTACGCGAACGACGCATGTCTAGTGTACACACTGTACACCTTTCAAAGGACTAATAATTCCCAATATAGCGTCATTATTTTGGCTCTTGGCCACACTCTAACATGCTGTTGAATCATCGCACATTAAATGAAACGTTACTAGCGGACAGCGGTACTTCGGTGCGAAAACAGCTCTCAACTTGTTCATACTAGTTTTAACAGAAACCTGAATTCGACGTGGATACAATTCGAGACACCTTTATACACACATCACATTATTTTAATAAAAAATGCATTCACGACTGGTTGATCAAGTTTTAGACAACGTAAAAACATAAGATGCAGTGGATTCATTATCGAAATCAATTGTATTATTTAGGGCGGCTAAACATTTGCAGACTGAGACAGTTATCTTAACATTAATAGCCGATAAGGTCTGTCTGTAAGGACGTCCGCAGTAAGGTACAGACCAATGATTTCGATTTATTCTGAACAGCACATTTTTGAAATGTTGTTCTATCCAATGGGAGCGGCTTATTTTAAACCGGGCGTGAATGTTCTGATATCGCCACGTTTGAAAATTTGATATTTCTTGGTGTAGAGCTAAAGTATTGTATCACCATACATCATAATATTCGAATAATCAAAGACTTTAATTCGACTATTGCAAACTATGATTATAGGGCTATCGAAATGAATCGTCTGATCGTGTGAGTCGATGTGAGACTAATATTTTTTGGAGCGGATTTGATCAATTGAATCATAATGATGAATCTTTTCACGTCTGACCTTGAAAATCTGTTAGAATTCTTTAATACATTAAGAATATTCAAATTATGATATGGATATATGATAGAATAATATTTTGCTTTTTTCATACACTTGGACAAAATGTGCAACTGATTTTTTATTGAAAAATTGGATTTGATCTTTTGATTTTTATTGGAAATAATTGTTAAATAATTTAAAATCCGAAAAATAATTGTTGGCAAACTTAAACATTATTCCAAAAATTAAGTAATTTAGGAAATTTCTGCTACTACGAAAAATGGTTGTTAGCAAATTTAAACATTATTCCAAAAATTCAATAATTTACGAAATTTCTGCTTCTACGAAAAATGGTTGTTAGCAAACTTAAACATTATTCCAAAAATTAAGTAATTTAGGAAATTTCTGCTACTACGAAAAATGGTTGTTAGCAAATTTAAACATTATTCCAAAAATTCAATAATTTACGAAATTTCTGCTACTACGAAAAATGGTTGTTAGCAAACTTGGACATTATTCCAAATATTAAATAATTTACGAAATTTCTGCTCCAACGAAAAATGGTTGTTAGCAAACTTGAACATTATTCCAAAAATTCAATAATTTACGAAATTTCTGCTACTACGAAAAATGGTTGTTAGCAAACTTAAACTTTATTCCAAAAATTGAATAATTTACTAAATTTCTGTTACTACGAAAAATGGTTGTTAGCACACTTCAACATTATTCCAAAAATTAAATAATTTACGAAATTTCTGCTCCTACGAAAAATGGTTGTTAGCAAACTTGGACATTATTCCAAATATTAAATAATTTACGAAATTTCTGCTCCTACGAAAAATGGTTGTTAGCAAACTTAAACATTATTCTAAAAATTAAATATTTTACGAAATTTCTGCTACTACGAAAAATGGTTGTTAGCAAACTTAAACATTATTCCAAATATTAAATAATTTACGAAATTTCTGCTACTACGAAAAATGGTTGTTAGCAAATTTAAACATTATTCCAAAAATTCAATAATTTACGAAATTTCTGCTACTACGAAAAATGGTTGTTAGCAAACTTGGACATTATTCCAAATATTAAATAATTTACGAAATTTCTGCTCCAACGAAAAATGGTTGTTAGCAAACTTGAACATTATTCCAAAAATTCAATAATTTACGAAATTTCTGCTACTACGAAAAATGGTTGTTAGCAAACTTAAACTTTATTCCAAAAATTGAATAATTTACTAAATTTCTGTTACTACGAAAAATGGTTGTTAGCACACTTCAACATTATTCCAAAAATTAAATAATTTACGAAATTTCTGCTCCTACGAAAAATGGTTGTTAGCAAACTTGGACATTATTCCAAATATTAAATAATTTACGAAATTTCTGCTCCTACGAAAAATGGTTGTTAGCAAACTTAAACATTATTCTAAAAATTAAATATTTTACGAAATTTCTGCTACTACGAAAAATGGTTGTTAGCAAACTTAAACATTATTCCAAATATTAAATAATTTACGAAATTTCTGCTACTACGAAAAATGGCTGTTAGCAAACTTGAACATTATTCCAAAAATTCAATAATTTACGAAATTTCTGCTACTACGAAAAATGGTTGTTAGCAAACTTAAACTTTATTCCAAAAATTCAATAATTTACGAAATTTCGGCTACTACGAAAATTGGTTGTTAGCAAACTTTAACTTTATTCCAAAAATTAAATATTTCACGAAATTTATGCTACTGCGAAAAATGGTTGTTAGCAAACTTGAACATTATTCCAAATATTAAATAATTTACGAAATTTCTGCTACTACGAAAAATGGTTGTTAGCAAACTTAAACTTTATTCCAAAAAATCAATATTTTACGAAATTTATGCTACTACGAAAAATGGTTGTTAGCAAACTTGAACATTATTCCAAATATTAAATCATTTACGAAATTTCGGCTACTACGAAAAATGGTTGTTATCAAACTTTTTTTTTCCAAAAATTCAATAATTCACGAAATTTCTGCTACTACGAAAAATAGTTGTCAGCAAACTTGAACATTATTCTAAAAATTAAGTAATTTACGAAGTTTCTGCTAATACGAAAAATTGTTGTTAGCAAACTTAAACATTATTCCAAATATTAAATAATTTACGAAATATCTGCTAACTATAAAAATAAAATATATTAAAATAAAATATAATTAAATTAAATTAAATTCAATAAAATAAAATAAAATAAAATAAAATAAAATAAAATAAAATAAAATGAAATGAAATAAAATAAAATAAAATACCATAAAATAAAATAACATAAAATTAAATTAAATTAAATACTATGCAACAAAAATCTCACGTTGCTGGGCAACGGGCTTACAGCTAGTATGTATTATTTCGTGGAAGCAAGTGATTCTGAAACACCTGATTCTCTTTTACCACAGGGGGTATGTCTTAAGGGCCGATCTGTAAACAATATATGGGCCCTCGAGTAGTGAAGTGAACCAAGTAGTAAAATAGTACAAATTTTCTATTTGACTTTTAAGCACAATCACGCATTTACTTAGTGCTTAGAGATAACATTATTGCGTTATGTATGTATTTACTAACACCTGAACACGTATTATAGCACATCTAACTTTTTTTTCCTAAAATATCATTTGGCTCACTTTATCTATCAGGGGCTCATATAAGAAAGTGCATTAAAATGACGTAAATAAACGTGTTTTTATTTATACGTAAGAATTTTTTCAGTGAATAGCTTACGTGATCTTCAATTTTAAATAAACTATGTGTGCCTAAATGCTAGTAAAATTCTTCGGATTAAACACACATTTTCCAGTTGGCTGTAATAGATGCTTTGATTTTTAATGCAAACGGGAAAAATACTGCATTTCGTCAATCTTAGGACGTACTTCATTTTCAATAGGTATCAACAATATAATGTCACACGACGACAGGATAAAGCATGTACAGTAAGTATTTTACAAAATATTCCGTGTATGTTGATGTATTTTACAAATTTATGTACCTATTTATGCTTGAAAGAATAGGTACCTAAATACGGGTGTAGCGAGATGGATTAAATCACGGGTTTCCAACCTTTTTTGCCCCGGGATCGACTTTTCAATCTTAAGCCTTCTCGCGATCGACTTCTAACATGATTCTTATAAGAAATTTTATTTAGGGTTTTTTCCCTTCTTCAAACATAGAAATGTTTATTTTAAATGCGAAAAACATATCATTACATATAGGTATGTGCTTACAAAATAATTCAATTTTAGTATTTTTGTATATTTTATATTTAACTTATATATTTTTTTGAAATTCACGGAAGCTTTCGTGATAGACCAAATTTTGCTTTGGGAACGACCGGTCGATCGCGATCTACCGGTTGGACCTCATGGATTAAATAATAATAGAGTTTTATTATTTAGACTCATGTCCCGACAAGCCCAATATCGAATTTGCTGTCTTGGGCATAGGTGCCAGGCCGGCGACCTGGCACCCGAAAATCAGCTAGGCCGCCGCCCTGCCACTTTTTTGACTTGTTATCTAATTTTCAAGTACATATATATTTTTCAAAATACTCTTCATAAAATTTAAAAGCATTATATCAAAATTGATCTTCTATTTTTGGTTTATTTGAAAGTTTTTGTATTTTTAATCAAATGTATCGTACAAGAAGTGAGTAGTACAATTGTTAAAACTTTTGGTTTTTTAACGTCGGACGGATATAAAAAAAATAGGGAAAAAATCAATGACCGACCTGGTACCTATTTATTTACCACCGCACCCCATGGTGTATGTAATGCCATTTCTCATTGAGTTGATCTCGAGTGCCTTCTAAAATTCGAAAAATTCTCATCTACAATATCTCGTTAAGATAATGGCACCAAAATAAGACGAACCCATTTGTCATATAATCGAAGATATACATTATAGAAAATTTCAACTCGTTAATAAGTCAAAATACCTCAACTTGACAGATAGCTTTATGTTTAACAGGACAGTGTTGTGGTGACAGGAAATGAGGTTCAAGTGATGTTCCATCTTTTTCTCTCACACGGTTGCTTGCTGCGCTGCCTAATAGAATTTAATCTTCCACTCACGATTTTTTACTTAACCATCAGGGGACGGGCACATATCACCATTTATTTTAATAATTGCATTATATATATTTTACCCTTAATTTAGTTTATTTGAAAATAAGTTTTTCTTCGTGAACCGTTTGTTACTCAGTTGCATAAACTCCGTTTTTAGCCGTTTGGCTGCCGTAGAAAAAAGCACATCTATTCTTAGCACGCTGGCTATAATTTGCGATTATTAATTGAATTAGTTAAGTACGAGGTAACTCTTAACTGGCGTGTTGAGCATGAAAAATTTGACGATATATCTCGTCTGTGGCAGCCATCTAGTTAAGAAAGTATGGATTAACGGACAGGGCAAGGAAAGAATAGCTATGTCCATTTTTTAGAATCGGATGGGTGGCAGGAAATATTAGACATTATATGCATCCATGACCCATACCTTCGTGTAACAAGTTCCTCAAAATTGGTTTATGAATCTGTCATATTCGAGCCATTGAACTTCGTAATCGAAGCAACAATGTTGACATCTAACAAGGAAATAAGTGTGAATTAGAGTTATAAAACCGGTTGAAAACTTCTTGGCTGCTTACACTAGATAGAAACAAAAATCAAGATCACTGATATTAAGCAACCCCCGTGTTAGCGTATAGGTAGCCCAAAGCTGGTTGTTATATGTGATGTATGAAAAAAAGTATTCTTGTCGCGATATGTTTTACTGTAATCACTTACAGCGACGCGAAACGGGTTGTGGATCACTGGAAAAGAGCAACCAACCCTAAACCCTTGATTCAATCAGAACCGTTACGCCAAACAAAGCTAAGCTTATTGGAATACGTTGGGAACCAAAATCAGTAGTAGCCTGTCGTTTAAATTATACATCCTTACTTGAACTACGTACCTATATTTATGGGTTTGCTGTTAAATTATATGGGGTAGGTAGATTTTTTTAAAAATCCATGTCCGCTCTCAATTTGAAGCATGTGGCGTAATATTAGAGGTATCTCTACAGAAGTTATTCTACGAGAACTGCTTGTTATACAGTTGCTCAGCCTTTCTTTTTTTCGAAGAGAGTAGGAATATAAAGGATAGGGCTAGGGCAAGATGGAAAAGATCGGAGGCACCGGCGGATCAATCTATAAGCGCAAAAGACTCGAACTCAAAAAATCTTATATCATATTTACATGGAATCCTGTCATTTGAGAAAAAGGGCATTCAAATCGTATTGCGCTCGGGGCTTCTCAACTGCACAATTTGTCACTACTGGGAGAGATTTTTTAAATCATTACAAACATCCATGCCTTCCAAGAGAAATCGATTGAAAAAATACTGCTCGTACTCAGATTCGAACCCGTAAGATCCGTCATGGAAGCCAACGAAGTTAACCACTGCGCTACGGACCCAACTGGGCTTATATTTGGCTATTCGAATAGTAATGTTAATTTATAAATTATGCCATAAATACAATTTTGGTACAACTGGTCTCGAAGTTGAAGATGATCCTGAATATGCACAGAAAATAAATTGTATGTAAATATGTGTTATATTGTTAAGCTGCGTGTAACGCAAACAAAATAAAAAAAAATGCTACCGACTGACGTATATGAACTTATAATAAAGAATTTTAACATAAGACTTCTTAACTTCTTAATTTCGATAAAAGGTTGTATGACAAATAATTCAGTCGATCAAACTTTAATTCAAAAGAGTACAAAGATAATAAGGTACGGTTGGAAAAGGACTAGTATATAGTCAATCGTCCTTTCGACGTCTGTGAGAATATATTCAAAATATAGAAGGTACTTGAAGGTATAAAAAATAGTGTTCTACGTAGTCCTAGATAAACGATAACGGCTTGGAACTAGTGCTATTTTGTCTGGGCTGATGGCGAGGAAAGGAAGTGCAATGAATGTAATACGTCAAGTCGTTACTCGTTAACAATTACCAAAGAGCATGAAACAATCATCGGGAGAGTAATAAAAAAATAACGTAATAACGAAGAGTAAATTCTCAATGAAGTCACTGAATTTATCTCAAGTATCTATGATTAAATTTTGACAGCCGGAAACGCATATCTATAAGAGTTGTTGTGCTTTTTTACATATCAACCCGACACTCCTATCTCTAAGCAGTTAACATATTTGTAGAATTTATTGACGGTTGCTTCCACTCAATTCAATAACAGTCTGCAAAGAAAATTCTATTTATAATTTCAAAATGTAACAACATATTATCTTCATCTGCATCATGGGTAAATAACCTAACGGCATTTGAATGAAAATTTACAAGTCTTTCATCCCTCGACGTTTTTATCAAGTAGACCAGAAGTGGGAAGGAAAAGCTACCGTCGTTTAGGCCCTTAAGTCTGACGTTTGGCTAAATCCAAATGTAAGTTTATACCAGGGGTTCCGAGACTTTTTCGGTTTTCGGCGCCCTTAAAATATCAGATTTTTTTGCGGCGCCCCAAGTCAAAACATTGGTTATATCATGGCAAACCTTATGTTACCATATAGTTTTTCTCAGGAATTTACCGATTTTCCCACTGTGTCCAATCTATATTATTTTCAAACATAAATATATTCAGGATCTCGAAGTCCTGAGCCTTTATACTTACTTTTTATATAGTAATAATATTTTGTAAAGGAAAATTTTCACCGCGCCCCATAGAACAGCCGCGGCGCAAAGTTTGGGTATCTCTGGTTTATTAAATATATTTTTTACCCTAGTGATCCCAAAGGTACAAGTAAGAAGGTTAATATTAACATTAGCTTTTTTCAAGCTTATATTTGAGATCTTGTACATGAGTATTACTGTTGACTTTTGTCCTCGAGTTGATCTCGAGTTAATCTCGAGTAACAAATATAATATCCGGCTGATTGGCTTTTACTAGCTTTAATGCCAAACATTTTTAGCCAGTTACTAAAAGTAGAAAACAGATACATCGAAGTGCAAAGCAAAAATAGTTCCGTGGTCGAATAGTCAACTTCATCGGTATACAATTAAATACAATGTTGCCAAAGAGAAAATAAAAGTCGTTAGATCGCACAGAGTGTATAGTATAGCTTTTAGTGCTAGGTGTGTTTTTAATTATGACAGCAAAATATTTATTATGGATTTTACAATATTCATTAAAATTTATATTTAAGCCCGACGCAAGTTACAATTAACATATTTACCCGTGAATTGAGTCCACCGAAACGTGAAAGACGAGACACGCAGAATACAGTTAACACAATCTTATTGATTCAATATTTGTAATACTTAAAATGTAGTTATCATTTATTTGAAGTCATATGTCAGACGTATGTACATACGTATAACGAATGATTTCAATTGTTTGAAAACAAATATGTATATAATGTATCCTTATTTAGACCTTCCATCCATATGAGCCGCATTCATTTAAGTCCGCAGTTTCCGAGTGTTTCTGGGTCAAATCATTATTCTCATGTCAAAATAATATGTGACGACATTTTTTTTATTTACAATTCAATTTGGCAATGTCTTTACACAAGTGTAAAGACTAAATAATTGCATTATTTGTGGAATAGTTTTCAATAATTATGCGTGGAATTATAACATAACAATATTCTTGGTTTAATTAAACATTTAAAGTCTTACAAGACTAGTGAATTGTCTATTGGTAGTACTCATATTCAACATCTATTTTTTGTGGAGGATAATGATTTTATAAATTTAAGTTTCTTCAAGTCTATCAGCCAAATCACCGCCTCGATGACATGCCAATACACTACAGAAATCCTAACATTTGAACGCAAATCCATACATTGTATGAGAAGACAATATACTAATTGACTGACAGTTACCGTTATACGATTCGAACCCTTTGGCACAGAAATTGATTAGACGAACTCATAAAAGCGCATAACACTAAGTAGACGACTGGAATTTAACAAGGTAGATAATTAGCAGTCGTGTTATTTATTATGCGTCGCACGTACCTAGTTCTTAAAAAAACTAAACGCGTGTCAAGCATTGGAACACACAGGGATTTATTTTTTTATTGTAACACAATAATTGTCAAAATTAATAGGTATGTAAAAAAACCTATCGAAATGATTACTTAAATGTTCACGAACCCTGGTAAGTAGGTAAAATTGAGAGGCAATGATTGAGAAGGAATACAAACTATCCCATTGAAGATACACTTGTTTATTTTTTTATACTCAGAAGGGAATGTAGAACATGTGTGCATTGTGGTGAACTATTTAGTGAAGCGTCTACAGATATTTATTTGAATAACCGATTTTTGACAGATAAATATAACTTTACATTTAAATTATAAATTTTCCCGCTAGTTGCACATATCCGCCTAAATATTTTATACAGCTGATAATTCTAAAAATGACATCATTATTCAGGTATCGGTCTTTTACGATTATGAAAGCTTTTAGAGATGTGCCAACTAAGTATTGTTTCTGAGACTGATACAGTAGTTTCTTGCCTACATGATAAACAAATCGATAACACAGAGTTCGGTAAAGTGGACTACATATTGGACAGTGGAATATTGAAAAGTAACCCATTTTATAACCGTTTGCTACCTTTCATAAGCCTGATGCTCAAAAGCAGGAATTTCGTTAATCACAAACCTGAAACCTAAAACGTTCAAGAGAACAATTTTTAATATTTGAGCTGTTAAATATCTAGGATAGCAAATAAGATGTGATGAATTTGTATTCTAATACAAATAAAAATTTTCGATCAAAATTTTAAAAATGTTATAAGTCAACAAAGTTGTATCTACATTGGTTGCATAGCGAAAAGTTGACTGCATTCTGCAATTTAAATTTCAGATGATAAATAAGTGAAAATAAACACGATCTTCATGGCTTTTCCTAACGTATTTAAAAAAATAAAAACCGATTTTTTCGCTTTAAAATTAAATTTTTATTTGATATAGTTTACTTAAACTCTTAGCTATTCATCCGAAGGAATTTCAAGGACATTTAATAAGTGGATAAGAATATTGTAAAACGCACTGCGAAATGCAGTGAGTCCAGCATGCTTAATTTTGTCCTACATAATTGATAATATGATTACCAAAATTTAGAAGCACAGTGCAACATACCACTCTGCTACATTCTGCTTCTATTAATATATCAATTTACTTCATACAGTTTAGATTAGTTTTGATAAATATATTGTTTTTGGACTTGCTCTATTTCGTAAAATGTAACTTTCAAAAAAGTGAACATATCTCACTCTGCTTCTGAAATCTCTATTTTGTAGTTCAGTACAATTATATCGACCGACTATTTAAAAATAATAAAAATTGAATTTGGCCAATTAGGAAAGAAATATCTTTTGTCTTTAAGCTGTATTTGCTTTAATATTCTCAAAAATCTCGCAATAATATACCTACTATCTATAAAACAATAACTACTTATAATACCTACGGACCAACAACTGTATCGTCATTCAAAATTCGCAATACCGATGTTAGTATGTCAGTTAGTCGTTATCTAAATTTTATTCAATATCGAGTGTTACTAGTTACTTTCAGCCCATGTTTATCCCTTCTGACACTAAAGTCTTGTTTTTCATCAGGTGATGATTATTTTTATTATCATTTCGCTTATCGCCGTTATTATTGATAGTGAAAAATTGTGGAGAGAATTAGAGAAGTCTCTCATTAGATCTATAGGAATTATTACATTATAATATTTTCGAACAAGTGACGTGATTTGAAATTGAAAGTAGTCATGTGAAGTTAATAATATATTTTAATGAAAATTTTCTCAATACATATCTAGAATATAAAAGGAACCTTATCATGACGACGTGAGTGTGTATCATGATAGATAAGGGATGTTTACACTAGATGGTATTACTCAGACTATAGATTAAACAAAGGTGTAAATATGGAACGGCGCACTAAAATGATTATTCAAAACAATATATTTTTGTTTTTATTGATTCTTTTTGTTCCATGTCAATCTTACCAGGATTTTCCGACAATATGCAACGACAAAATTTGTATTTGTGATGGCTTTGGAAAAGTCATTTGCCAATGTTCTCACGATTATCAGGTTAGTTTTATTATTATAGGTTATGTTTACAAATCCGTTCTCTAATAATTGTATATAGTCTGTCGAGGATGAGAAAGAACAATGTGTGATTAACGAAACACTGCCTAAATAATATGTCAATAATTTCCTAGTTGAACATATTCACCCTTGAGGTTTTTGCTGTATTTATAATCGTCTTTTAACAGTCACCTCCCCATGATAAAAGTTGTCAAAAAAAAAAATAATCTTGGTGATCACATACTTAATGAACATCTTGTTCTTTTTCAAAATTCGCCTGTTTCCTGCATTGCAACCTTTCAGCAATCATTATATTTATTATATTGCTTTTGATTGGCAATTTTTGAGACAAATATCTTATGTTACATAGTATAATATATTCTATAATAAATAACGCGCATAATATGTATTCTAGTTTGCTAGTTACTCCTTACTATATATTATAAACTCACTCTGAACCTTCCAGACTAGGTTTAGTGTTTAATACGCTTATAATTTTATAGTGAATGGATCTTGATTATGCGTTGTTACAAGTAAGTTAATATTGATATGTCTGAATCAGTATTCCCTCTAAGACGAGAGGTTAGCTGTGCAGAAAATTCAAAGGCTTTTTTTGAGTGTGGACCAATTCAACAAATGCGGGGCATAATTTGTCATATTTGATATTAAAAATAGTGTTTTTTGTTTTAATTTGCATACAAAAATAGCATTTGATAATTTATAAATAAATTTAACTAATAAGTGTATTAAATAAAACATAAAAAATAACACAACTAATCCTATTTTTTTAAAAACAAATAATATCAAGCATAAATTAAAAAAATAAACAGAACGAAACAAATAATCAGTCGCTAATAAAGTTATTAACTTATTTAAAATGTTTTTCAGGTCGTTCCTTACAATTAATCCTTTAGATCATTTTTTTTTCTGGTAATACATAGATAAGAATTTTAGTTAAATTATCTAAATGTCTAAATTATTGTTTATTTCGGTCAATTAGAGTTATTCCAATTTAAAAAAAATATATTTGAGTAGTTAGTTGTATTGAAGCGAGCGCTAACCTAAAATGAGTTCACGGGGGTTTTCAAACTGCTTAGAGGAGACATTGGTCTCAATTCATTCCAATATTCAATAGTGTAAAAAGCAAGTACACTTACGAAGGAAAAAATAATTTACAATTAAATGATCTGTATTCATAGAAGCTATTATGACAATGAATAAAACCAACAATAACTTTACGGTCTGGTAATACTAAATTATTGATAAAAAATTTTGACTATGTTCGAGTATAATCTCCCAGCTTAGCTGCAACGTTAATGCGTGTGCCCGGTTTGAAGAGTGGCCATATTGAATATATGAATAGTCATTTTTAATGTTTTTACAGTGTTGAATTCATGATTAAATTTGCATGCGTTTGTTCCCGTCGTATAAATGATATTTCAATGATTCAATGCTGTTTTACTGGCCTTTAGACCAATGAGTACTAGAATTTTCGCCATCTTTGTAAATCACTAGAAATGGAAAATTAAGTGTGTTGGACATTTATAGACAATTTTTTTGCCTTTAAGATGTGTTCATTCTTATTATTAAACTCCTTAAAACAGTGGTTTCCAACTTTTATGTTACTGCGCCTCCCTTTAAAGAAAAAATCTCTTCGTACCTCCCCATCCTTTATTTCATATAGTAATAAAGACACGTTTTAAAGGGTAAATAAATTCGGTTCGCGCCTCCCTTTGCAATTGTCCACGCCTCCCAGGCTGGGAATCGCTGCCTGAATATGTCAAAAAGCGATACCTGGAAATCTCAAGTCTTTTGGCTGATTTTTAAAAAAGGTATCAATATGTTAATCTAAATCAAAAGATCTGCCGCAGGAATATTTTGTTAATTTTTTCAACCTTTTTTGAAATAGTATATTTAACCTAAGCACAGTTATAAAATGCTATTCATAAATTTCCACCAGAAAGGAAAGGAGTATTGGATTCATTATCACTTGCTCGACCATTCAAAGGGATCTTACTTTTTATGTGATAATATTTTTACCGTTGAATAATTATATGGAATATGTGCCTGAGTTATTGCTAACATTAATTAGAATTGTATTTTTAGTTGCTTAATGGACTAAAGTAAATGATTCATTTCATTATCTAGATGAAATCGGAAATTAAAAACAATTTACTAATAGGTATTATATTATAAAATATTAGCTTAAATTAATTTTAATAACTCTTTTAAATCTACACTCTCATTTGCATATTCATAAAAAAATCAATATGCTATAAATACCTTAATTTGTTTTTTAAATTATTTCTTAAAGTCCATTAAGCAGACACTTAATGTTAATGCAAAGTCGCGCATGGTATGTAAACATTTATCATTTTTATAATCGACTCATTTGAACGTTTATGTCTGAATGTCCATACCAGTAATAGATGTCAATTTATTACCCTTTTAACACAGCATGAGTTAATCTTTAATAGGCGAGTTCAAAGGTCTAGCAGCCAATTCACAATTTTGCGTCATGTCATCGTATTTGCGCTCCTATTTACATGTAATCATTTTTATTCTCAAGAATAAATTTGCCAATGATTGAAAGCTTTAAACCTTCAAAAAATATAATTTTATGTGTTCCATTTATTCATTTGAATTTTTAAAATTAACATTCTTGGCTTATTGCGTGGTCGAAAATAATAAGTTGTCATATGTAGTTTGATATTCTTGAACTATTTGCGATGGAAATATAATTAATTTATAATTGCAGTAATTCTCTCCTTATTTTACATGCTTATATGTTATTATTGTAGATTCTTTGTATAAACCTTACTGTTTGCCTACTCTATTATGATGATTTTCAAGGGTAACATAGCTAACGTTTTGATGCGCGTTTTTTTCTACAAATCTGGATCAAGTATTTGCAAAATATGTTGGATATCTACACTGTAAATATTTTATTTTTGTCAAGCTGATTTATCTTTTTTCAGGAGTTAACAATACGCCAAGACGGTGCATATAAGATGTTGACTACAGCCACCCACTTAGATGTTAGCGGTTGTAAAAGAGTGTTCTTCCTGACGGATGCGATTAAAAATTTGCATGAATTGAGATCTATAAGAGTATCCAATGTCGATCGTCTTACATTATCTGAAAATTCTCTGTATTGGGCTGGCTATTCAGACGATAAGCAATCGATATATGCAGGTATTACGATTAAAATCCAAAATACCACTATATCCGAATTTCCGTCCCATTCTGTCAAAGGTTACATTGATGAAATTTTAATTAACGCATCAACAGTGCTTAACGTAAAACCGTTTGCATTTTCGAATCTTATTGGTACAAAGAAAATAGATTTGATTGATAGTTATTTTCCAAGCGTTGAGATTCAAGCATTCAAAAAATTATCACTGGACTACTTCTTTGTGAATGGATGTCGCTTCAAAATACTGCCAAGTAGAACTCTTTCGGATGTAGAAATAAAACAATCATTTAGATTATTTAACGTCACTATTGATAGAATTAGAAGCAGTGCATTTATGATCACCGGTTCTAAGAAAATTCAAATTGAAAATTCTCATATTGGAACTATAGAAGGCGATGCATTACGGGTTGTGACTAAAGGAAATGTGATAATTCGCAACAATGTGATAGAACAAATTGATGCTGGTGCCTTTTTTGGAATAGGAGTACAAAAGGAAATCACTGCAGTGAGTGGACAGTTGGAGTTGTCGTTTGATAACAATACCGTAACAATATACGAAAAAGATTCTTGGAAAGTTAACAGAAGCAGTTTTGAATTATTATTCAAGCAATTAAGAATAAACAAACTCTGCGATTGTTCAGAAACAACTGAGATGTTGCCCGTCTTATTCCATGAAAGTAATGTGCTGTGTATCAATAAGAATTCATCTGATGTACAGAACTTTGTAACTCTGCAGCTCTACAATGAAGAAAACTGCGCTTCAAACACCATCAGTAAAATAGTTGTTATATCGAGTGTCATTATTGTAATAGTCATCATTTGTGCTGTGGCGGTAATTATCATTTTTATTCTACAACAGCGAAAAAAACGTCAAGTAGCTTGGGTGAATGGGATTAAATCCAAAAACAAGCCACAGAGAAAGTTACCTGTAATATTGCCAGACGGCAGAACTTATCGAGAAACAGAGTTTCATGTTATTGTGGAAAAAGCGCAACTTCTTACAACTGACTTGTAATTTTAATTTTATGAATTAAGTCATCGCTTATTCTGATGTTACTTTAATTTGTGTTACGTTTATCTGTGTGATAAATTGCCGACTTCGCCTCATTAAATAATGTATTTACAAAAATTCATTCTGTATTGTGTGCTCAATTTATATTAGAATAACAATAATATAACTCACCGGTAAGATATTTGTCCACTGAGAGCCTGCTTGATTGTCGGTTCATGTGCCAAAGCGAGTCCTCTTGAAAGAATCACATTCTCGGAGTCATCGAAATAACGATTCAAATGGGGCGTAGCTGGTGAGGGGTGCTCGCACTCTTCGTCTCGCAATACCGGCATATTTGACAAATCATCTGCAAAATAAAAATATAGTTCATAAAGTCGTTGGATAATTTCAGATTTAGAATGATACATAATAGAGCAGACCAAAAAACTAAAAATATTCTATTTCAGTTGTTTTAAAGTTCAAATTGTTTTTTTATTATTTATTGTTTAAAAACTATTAAGGAATTGAAAAATACTAATTTACTATTTATTCTAAAATTAGCTAGTCATATTTCATTTCACTATTCCAAATATGGTTTATTTTACGTATATTTTAACCCTACACACAGCGGAACTCTGATTACCTGTCTTCCTATATAAAGTGACAAAACCACATCACAAAAATTAAAAAAAACTGTTATTTAATTAATGGATTGATTATCCATTATTTGGATGAACCAGTAAGCCTAGATAATCAGGGTTCTAGTGGATATCGAGCTTTATAAATCAGTAATTGAATTTTAGTGTAAGTATAACTGCATTAAAAATGTCACTAACGAGAAACAATCATATAAATTAAGTAAATGTATCACTACTCCTCAAACATACCAAAAAATTCCTACTGTGTCAGAAAAAAATTGATTCGGAGTTTAAAAATAGGAAGCTTTAAGTTTGTACAGTGATTCAACGTTTAAAAATCAAAAAGAAGTTTTAATACGAGATACTAGGAATTGAAATTCATGTAAATAGCCAGGCTGTGCTTTGTTCTCCCATGCTAGTTATAATTTATTTTAATTAAATATGAATATTTTTTATGCTTTTATCAGAGGTCATCAAATTGTTAGTTTATCAGAGAAATAAGAAACATAATTTAAGTTTTTTTGATAGCCCTAAATTTACTTTTGCCGGTGAGGTTGGTGTATGTGAATTGATAGAAAGTTATTATTTGATTTTAAGAACAGTAAATGAAAATAGAATGAAAGGAAATATCGAAATAAAAATAATTTTCTTGGCATGACATTACAAAGTGTGTAAAATAAATCGTGCCAAATTGACCTTGTATTTTCCTTGGAAACTATATAAGTGTAACTTTAGGCATAACTTAAACTTCCCACAGGTTATTTGGGTTCTCAATTTACTCTTTATATCAATGGCAAGAAAACTGCTATTACTAGACATCTCAAGTGCAAAAGAACAATCTTTTGTTGACTATATTTAAACATTGAAAACAATACATTGGAATGATGCACAGAAAATACTTTTGTTTTATTTTCACAGACAATATTATTGGTGGAACTCATAAGCTACAGTTTGGTGACCCCTCATAAAGAAGAAAAAAATTACATGAGATACATACTTATGATATGTAGGCATTTATTTGTGATAAAAATGTAATTGAAAGCATTCTATATAGTATTTATTTTTCATAAACTAAGTTTAGTTGATTTATCAGTCTATCGCTTTTGATGGCTCTGTAGGAATTTGTAGTTTGGGCAAAAAGGCATCACTTTTGTATCTTTCTTATCTATTTATTATGTAGATTTAACTAAAAAAAACATAAGACATAAAAAAGCGATAGATTGAACAAACACACAGGCACCGTTTTAAACTAATTGTACTTGCATCGAGGAAGATATACTGGTAGTACTGTGTATTTTTTAGACTGACTGTGTATTAACATAGATTGAATGACATTTTATTGATTAGCTATCAGTTGGAGCAATAATGGTTATGAAGGAAGGATGCAAATACAAAACCGCAGTTGTAAATGAAATTTTAAATCTTAACAGATTTTTTATCCATAATATTGTCAAGTATATCTCTTTAATACTAAATCTGACATCCATACATTTGTACTGAATTGTAGTGCTACTCTGACTTCTTCAATTATTGGTGGATTTGTTACCGTTTTAAATATAAGATAAATTTTATACAACGCCAACATTAATCTTAGGATGACTAGAATTGCTTGTTCCTTTCACAACGACCAAATATGTTTTTTTTAATGTCAAAGTAGACTTAACAAAATATTTTTATAAAGAAAAATAAAGAAGTTTTGAAAGATTTGTTATTTTGTGTTTTCTTTGACTGATTTCCTTTCGCAATAGGATGCATAAAATTTCCAGATAAAGTATTTTAAGGGTAAGTATTTTCACACAGTAACTGCATAAATCTTTTTTACAGATATAGTATGCATAATCTGTTGCCTATGCTAAGATATCCATTGATGCATTTAAAAAAAGTAGCTCCTATTTGATTTTGAGCATTTTGTTTATTATTACTTTAAAAACTATTGTCACCAAGTGCTTTCTGTATGGCATACCCACTGATTTAGAGCTTTTCTCATTTCTTTTATTACAATTTGTTTGGTTCTTCTTCTATTTTACTCTACAACTCTTTTTTTCTTCGATCTGCATCAAGTTTTTGCGGGTGAGCAACGCTACAAAATTTTCAATGAGTTTATTGTAAAATCTTCAATGCCAATTACCTAACTATTATTATACTATCATAGTAAGAAATTCTTTTTCAAATGCATCCAACGATGAAAACTTAATAAATAATAAAGCTACGACCGAAAAAAAAACCATATATCACAAAATTGTCATAATGATAAAAACTGTCGGTTACTTGTTTTTGTATTAATCATATTTTAACTCACCCGGGAAAGTGGTGATGCTGGGACTAATGAGAGACGCTGCGCACATTCCTCCCAAGTAGGAAAGCTCTGCTTCTAATTTTGACAAAACACTGCTCTGCATTGAAGGTGCGTTTTCCGTCGGAATATTTGAGATGTCTTCATAACCCACCACCAAACATTTGAATCCATATCTAGGGAAAATATACACTGAAGATAAATTTTATGAAATCAATAGTTTGTTTCTTTGAAATTTATGCTACAGGTGTAAGCCAGATTTATCTGTTAGCTAACTGGGCTGAAGCACCTACTAACTTAAAGCATTTTACAATTCTCCGTGGACCATGGTGAAAAAATATAAAACAGTCTTAGTACCATTGTTAAGCTAATCCAAAAGGTGTGTTAGAATGGCTTTAGAAAAAATAAAATCGGAGAGGTCTCACAAGTGAAAGAGCCTCTCTTAATTTAGATCCAGCTCTGGTTACAGGAATATCGACCATTCTTTACCCTAGTGGTAAAATATATGCTTAGTATTAGAGTGGTCTTTGTTCAAGTCTTGACAAATTTATTTGGTTTGAAACAAATACAATATGCATTCTAAGTTAGAATTTCTAACAAAGTGTATATATTAGAATCATAATTTATTTTTTTACATTTAAATGTTTGTGTCATAATCACATGTGGAGCATATGGCCTGCTGATGAAGGTATCTCAACAGAAACATTTCTACGAGAACTAACTGTTACTCACTTGTTCAACCTCTCTTTTTTTTCGAAGAGAGTATGGATAGAAATCCTGTATTTAATGTGTTAAGAAGAAACACTTAAGTTTCTAGAGAGATTGCCCAATATCACATATTCTCACCAAAAATATTTAAGGTGAATGGTTTATTCATTGACATAATAGTTACCTATTTGCTTTTTCATCTTTCAAATAATCTGAAGCTGTTTCCATTGAAAAAATTACTTCATTTCCTGGTACAACAATTGCTTTTTGTGGCCATTCACTTGTTCTGTAATTAAATAAAGATACTTATTTATTTTCTTCCAACAATGAAAATAAGGTTAAAATAATTTGTTTTTAAGATTCAGTATTACTCACAAAGAATCAAATAATATTTGGAGATAGTATCTATTTCGTATTGTATAATACAGGAATTCAATAATCGGAAAAGTAATCCACTAGATGACAATCAAAGGATTTTGTCATTCATTACTAACTTACTCTATTATAATAAATATGAATAACTAATATTCAATGAAAGTTAGATAAATTCATTTGCATGAATATGACAACTTGTAGATTTACTTTATTGGAATAAAAATGAATTTCAAATATGCTTACACATTTGTCATCTTATGCGTGATTGGAACGTAAGTTTTTTGTTTGTATACATAAGAATTGGTCTCAGCATTTTCATTTTCAACATTTTTCTTCTTTTTATAAAAGGTCATCCAGTCCCATTCAGTTAATTTGGGATTAATCGTACAAACAGGCATGTCATTCATAATGGACGGTTGATTGCCATCACCCTTTTCTGTCAAATCATTGGGCATTCGCTGTATATATATTGTCAGAGAATCCTCCGGCTGAGCTGTACCACTTTGCGGATCCATCTCTAGTACCATCCATGCAACAGTTTTTGGAAACGAGACTCTGAAAAAGTTTTATGGTTTGAGTTTACAAAGATGAGCAAATATATAAAGGAGCATTCTAAAATATGGAAATTTGAACCAGAACATTCGAAATCTATATATTAATAGTCGATAATGTCCGTCCGTCTGTATGATTGTCCCCGATTTCCCCTCCCCCTGCCCTTTCCCACTCCTCCTCCCCAGCCCCGCTGTCGCCATTTTTTTTATTCATACTAAAGACATATATTTCCAATACACTGTTATGACGAAACAAATCAAATCGCTGAAAATTTGAATGCCCATACAAAAAAGCGCCGCGGTCAGGGATTGAAACATCGACTCTTTTATTCGAATTTTATATCTATAATCAAAAAAAAATCCAGTTCACATTCTATCAAGATAACCATGTTTGTTGTGTATCGACTAATTTGGAAGATATAGCAATAAGCTTATACATAAAATCATTGAATAAGACCATACCTGTAATTCTTGACAGATGCAGCTTTATATGGGTGTTGGCTTTCTACAGACACATAATGCGAACTTGTTGTCATTAGAAGATGTGATAAATCTGAATAATTCTCTTTTTCGAACAGGTTTAATGCAGCCACATCTGGTAATATATGATGAATAAGATTAAGAATCTCCACACAGCTCTGAAAATTAAAAATATTTTTTGTTTTACTTAGACATCAAATGTTTTCATCAGTAATTTTCAGGGCTCTAGAATTGTTAAGAAATAAGATGACTCCGACCTTAGCTTAAAACATGACTTTAACCCTTATAACTCCTATGGCCACCTAGGCTTGACATTAGAGATTTGGTAATAATTTTGAACTCATTAAATTATAAATTAGTTAAGATTTTTTTTCATTCAAATACTACCAATTTCAATACACAATTAAATTAAATGACTTAAAGTTATTAGTTTTTTTCGTGTACAACTGCAGCAAAAAAGCCTGCCTCCACAACTCTCGACAGCCCTGGTAATTTTTAACATATACCTCTTGTTAAATTTGCTTAAATATTGAAATAAATTTATGTAAAAAAAAATAGTTCAAAAGCAGACACATTTTTGTATAAATTTATAATACAGAATAGAAAAAAATTACCTCTGGGTCAGTGAGCTTAGAAAGATGAGCCAGGGTAAGTGGAATCAGAGATGTGAGGCAAGGTGAGTTTTCCAATGCAGTACTCCGCTTCAGGTGTTCGGGGGAGAATTCATTTCGTATTTCTTGGAGCAGTTGTGCACATTTTATTATGATACATTGAGCCACATGTATTATCTGAGCACGTGGAACTTTCTTCACAGCTTCACATGCGTCATTAGAAGGGGGTACCTGAGAATCTCTGGTGTTTCACGAACAAAAAGATAATAATAATATGAGTTCAATTATATTGTAATGTTCTGTATTTTTCTTTATAATGAATGTTTCTGTGCTTTTTCAGATAGATACTGCTATCAACATTCAATATATATTCGCACATAAATAGCAACTAGATAAATCCTTGCTTTACTTTGATTTAGTTGACAATCACGTGTTGTTTAATACACAATCACAGATACACTTAACAAAATATTGTCTAGGTACACTAAAATATTGGATCTATGTGTGAAACCAAGGTTACAATATTTTGTTAATGGTATAAGTCATATATGGGCAACCACCGGCCCGCGGGCCAGATCCGGCCTGCTGAGCTATTTTGTCTGGCCCTGATTCATCTCGGCGAAGTATTAGAGAAAGAAATTAATAGTTCTAGGGAGGGATATAATAATGGAGATGAGACGGACGCTTGCAATAGCTACACTCGACTAGTTCATGATTACCAACATATAAAAAATAGCAACGTGTTTTATTTAATTCAATATTACTTTATTTTGTTTAATAATTTGGTCCGGCCCTTGACTTGGAGACAGAATGATAATTTGGCCCCAGACTTAGGAAAGGTTGCCCATGCCTGGTATAAATGTTGCTTTCAATAATGTAAATCACATTACATATTTACAGACTTTTATTAAAAAAATCAACACTTTCTTGTGTTGTACAATAAATAAAAATACGGGACTCTCACCTAATATAAAGTAAAGAAGGTATTTGTCCTCTTATTGGTGTTGTACCATTCATACTCAAGGTGCAGCGTGAAAATGTAAATGTTGTTCCATCAGGACCTCTCACCGATGGTACTCCTTGATCACCGCTTCTCGTTGGTCCCCCGAAATTCCATAATCTTATTGCATATCTCACATGTTCCTGTTAAAATATGCATTTATACTGTTACATTTATGCAAAATACACAGTTATTAGATATAATCACATTATTTTGTTTCTTTTTATGATAAAGTATTTTGAATATATTCGAGATATATGTGATATCGGTACTACTTATCAAGAAGTTTTCTGTTATTTTTGATTAAATTTTCAACTCCTTTCCATTAAGAATGTATTGTTCACACCTTAAAAGTTACCTGTAATGTAAACTAAATTATTTATCAATCTATTGACCATTTCTTTTTTTTTGGATAAGTGGACCAAATCAACAGTACCAGTTGGAAGAAGAGGCAAAAAGGATTAAGATTCTAAAGATATGAATCAGTTCTAACGTCTCTCCGTGACCACTGACATAGCAGGGCGTTGCCTTGAATATTCCCTTATCTTCGAGTAACACATGAAATCACCTTAACCTCAATATTCGATGCATGCATCTTTCCTTCTTCTTCGGGTACCATAATTCGCTACCCTAAAAAAGCACTGGTAGAATGAAAACGTTAAAAAATGGCTTTGAATATGTACAGCTGTCTGTTCCAGACCATTTGCATTGAGAATGCATATAGTAATTTATATTTATTGCTCATTCTTTGTAAATACTATTTTTTGATTATAACCATCCATAATCTTTTGAGATATTATATATTATTTGCTTTCAATGAATTCATTTTGATTGATTTTATTTCCTTTACAGAAACAATAGCATTGAAGGTTTACCTTTATTGGAACATGTCTAACAAATTTGATTTCAACTAAATCGTTCATATCGGCATTGAAAATTCCTCGAGTGTATTCCAAGCTTTTCCAATTCTGTGGTGCTGGTTGATGTAATTGATTGTTCGCTGGTCCAGATTGCTGAAAAATTGTCAGTAAGGCTTAATTATTTCCCTGTATGAGTTTCATTACAAAATGTTAACAATAGTCAAAAACAGGACTTCTTGTTAATTTGAATTCAAAGATTGCTTATTGACTCATAAGAAAATTTGATTGCATTAAGTTTTGCCATAATAGACTGCAATGATCACTCATTGTGTTTCAATGATGGACAATAAGCTCTCTCACACATGAAATAAAATACATTGCCTACTAAATTAATGTTATTACTAGTAAGTGAATTCTATTGAAGCTTTTATTTTTCCAGGATTCCACGCTATTATTTTTCAATCAAGAATTTTTAAAACATTGGTCTCCTGCGAAATGACAAAAAGTGAGTTACTGCTTGATTCATAATAACTATCTTTGCTTGCATTTTTCTCTTGAATTGAAACAATAATTGTTATAGATTTATAAATAAACAAACAGAATCATTCTCCATCTATTTGTGGGAATATTTTAATTATTTGAAAACTATAGTGGTAATAGTATCTTTTTCAAACAGTTATTTAAAAAACCAAAAAAATATTGTATTCCTAACAAATTTAATTTGTATGGATTGCGTGACGAATTGTGATTAAGTGATCGACTGTTTTTAGGCCACAGTTAAAACTTATACTAATTATGTTGGCCTATTTTAATTGAAAATGATTCACATTTTGTTTAGTAACTCAATAATTAATTACAAAAGACATTGTGACCATTTGAATTGTGTCACGTGTGGAAAATTCTTGCACGTCGATAATGTAGACTGTAAGTATATTTGGTTCCATTACCAATTGCAACAGAGATGTATGATAACATTCATATATGTACTAAGTTTTCTAAATATACTTATTAATTTAAAAATACTTACATCACATAATATTTCTAACTCATAATTGTAATTCCCGACACCTCCATATACTGCAACACCAACAATAAATATTCCAGCCCTGTCCACTTTAAAGCAGATAGCATCCGGGAATCCTTTACTTGTATGCCAGTTACACGCTGGATTAAAATGAACAAATCGGTTTGGTGTACACAGACTTATTCCACTTGATCCAGGATCTTCAGATTCCTTCAAAAATAATAGGCACAGCAAATGTAATGTATGTTTTGTTATTTTTTTAAAGTGTTTTTACTATTGAATGAGCAGAATTATAGTACCTCTGGATTGACAGCATTAAATGTAAGTTCAGCGACTATTCTTGTTAAGAGATGGCTGCAATGTTTGATGAGAGATGTTATTGATGTTTCATTACTTAATGTGGCAGATGCTTCAAGTTTAAGATACATTTTCACAGGAGCAATAATAAGATCCAAAAGACAATTTAGTAAACTGTCAAGTGTCCATGTCGAAATATTACTCATTCCTTCTTCCTAATATAAAAGAAAAAGACTTAGAGTTTCATACTTGAATGTTTATGTTAGTGATCAATTTAAATGATTAATATTTACCAAAGTCTTGGAACATATTTTTTCCACTAGTGTTGGAAATTTATGACGTACATTTGGTGCGCATTCATCAGGAATTACTGGTCCTGATATCGGTAGAATCTGTCTTAAGTTAACACGACCATTCAGCGAGGCAAGAACTGCACTCAGAAGTAATGGTTTACTTTTACAAACTCCACCCTGAAATAGAAAAGTGAAGTAAGATAATGTTTGTCATACATGGAAGTAGTGAAGATAAAGGAAGACTAGGAGAAACTTTCTCTCCAACTTAATGTTTGCAGCCGTCAAACTATTGCCTTATGATATGAAATGTTAATAATTTATTGTAGTGCTATAATGTCATGTTATGTTTTAGGATGCATGATATCAGATACATGGTTTTCTACCAACGCATATTACCAAATCGGTTGATACTACATAATTGTGACACAGAAATGTCATTTTGTTTGAACATTTGTTATGCCTGATAAAGTAAAAATATATTACAAAAATTATATTGGGTCACAATTCTTAATATGTATATAAAATATCCATGAAATTGTGAGAACACAAAGCTTAATTTATCTCTTAGAAGTATCAGCTCATAGTTTTATGCATTATGTAATATGTATTTTATGGTCAAATAAACTGATTTTTATAATATAAGACTTGTTTTTACCTCAATATTTGAAAGAAGCGAACACAAGATTGACCATTTAAGGTACGACGTTGGAAAAAATACATGGAAGAGTTCTTCAAAGGTTTGATGACATTCTTTTAAAATTGATATAAGAAGTTTAGTCCGAGATGAATTAGGCGAAACATCATGTCTACTAGATATGATATCATCTGATAAAATGTTCATCAATAGCTTCCGAATTTCATAAATTCCTTCTACAAGATATTCGCATTCTTCAGTTGTCTTCTTTTTTGTACTGAGTGGGTATATTTCATTGAGATACGATCTTATTAATTTCAAAGTCGCCTTTGATATGAATGCTAATTTTTCTTCATGCTTTATTGCGTAAATTTTATTATGATGTCGTTGGCTGTATTTCTCCATAGCACCGTTTATTATAGTATTCCAACTCCATTGAAGTAAGGAATGTAAACATTCAAGTCCTTCCCGGTTTATATTCTTCCCGAAATTCAACGATAGTATTTGTACAGGATCATATACGGGATTATTGTTCTTCGTACAGTTTGATAGAATAATGTTCTTAAACAACAAGCACGGTATTTGACCGTTAACTACATTTGTTCCATTGTTTGATTTTTTTGATGCTTTGAATTGAAATATGTATCCATTGGTGGCAACTGATGCTTGACCCAGTGATCCACAATCAGAAGATGGTCCAGTGATTCGAGCCCATGCAACGTACCATTTGTTAGCCTAGAATACATAAAAGAAAGATAAAAATTATCTAAGTTCATATTCAATAATGATACAAAATAATCATCTTCTCAATTTTCTTGGCTAGCTGTCAACACGTCTATTTTGAAGGAAAAGATGAAACTGGGTAATATTTAGTTTTGTAAGAATAATGTAATATAATATGGCGTCACACCATAGAATAAAGTTTATGTTGAATTGACCAATCACTGGACCAATCACTCTACTCCGAGTTAATCGAGTTACTATTAGCTTTTTAAAAATTATACCATTATTTTAACAGGAATATCAAAAAATATTGGGTATTTTTCTCTGGCTGGGCACTGATACAAAACTTCATCAGTTTCCCTCAGTGTCTCTCCGTCAACTTCTTGTTCACCTCCCTCATATCCAATGTCAAAGAGTTTTATCTTTGCTACATACTCTCCACGCCCTCCAAACAAAGCGAATCCACCTAAAAAAAATAATATTGAAACCATGTGAAAACAAATTGAAAACAGTTTAAATATTATGATTACTTGTATATTTTAAAAGGCTCAATTTTAGTAATAAATTTGAAAACAATATATATATATTGCCTAATAAATACTACAACTAAGTACCTAACTCTGATTTGATAATTGTTGGGAAAATGAAATTCAAACATTTTTAATTAACATACATCTAAGCTAAGCTACATTCATTACTTTAAATGAAAATGGCGTTCTGTATATTTGGGATCAACGAAATAATTTTGAATTCAAATTTTTTGGAAAGTATCGTGAAATTATATTTAATAGAAATCCCAAAAATATTGAAAATAAAATTGACTAGTTGTAGTATCTAGGCGCCTATATAAATATGTGATAGGCAAAGTTGTCAACATGATTTCTATTCATAAAAGAATTTCTGGTTTTGCTCAGTGGTTGATTTAAAATTTTACCAAG
The DNA here is from genome assembly GCA_030503985.1 of Himalopsyche tibetana. Taxonomy (NCBI): domain Eukaryota; kingdom Metazoa; phylum Arthropoda; class Insecta; order Trichoptera; family Rhyacophilidae; genus Himalopsyche; species Himalopsyche tibetana. The sequence goes on from JAPJYX010000004.1 coordinate 31,314,126, forward strand.
AAAAACAATATAGGCTATAGCCATAGTAATACAAGATAGAAAGTTAAAAAGAAGGAAACAATAGATATGTATCTATTGCTTCCTTCTGTATCAAACACTTTAACTAAAGTAGCACAAGTAGTGTACAAATTGTCATGCATAGGGCATTACAATGATAGGGTAGGGTTGGCATTTGGAATCATCCTATCAATAAAATCACATGTATGATATTATTATTATCATTAGATTTTAAATAAGATGCAAAATGTAACACACAATTATTTTAGTGTATTGCCCGTTCAAAATTGTGATTTGTATAGAATCTGTACATGTTTAAATGCTTCTCATGGGGCCAAAAAGAGCAAAAACGCTTTGTCTGGTGTACATCACTTTCTATCTTTTATTATCATAGTCTGTAGGCATTAAATGAATTTTTATTTTGAGTATTGTCGCGCTGAAGGAATATAGTAGTAATTAATATTTTAAAAATTACCTAGAATCATATCACAATTGGTCATAAATCGAATTGCCTCGATAGCATGACTAGGATATCCCCATCCATTTCCGTGGCAAGAAAATCTGTACACGGATTGATATTCTTCCTTTGACACAGGTTTCGGCAACGGCAACATATCATCGGTGATTGAATCATCTATGAACGGAAGCCTAAAAAATATTTATCTTTGATGATTAATAAATTTTCTTTAGATACAAATAATAACAATTTACTGCTTGCTATTGCAGTCTAATATTTTATTTTTCTCAAGTTCAGAGAACCAAAAAAGATATTTTTCGGTAACTATATTTACTGTAAAAGATGCCTAGTATACAAACATTTTAAATATTTCACTATAGATGTTACTGCAAACATTGTATTTATTATTTTTTTATTATCTTACATACTGAGCAATATTCAACAAAAATTTATCAAATTCAATCAAGATTTGGTTTTTGATATTTTTCATTGTTCATTCAGTTGTTTCCTTGTCAGTCATGTTTAAGGAAAGAATTAATTATCTCAGGATGGCATAATTGATACAAAAGTGAATTTCCCAGGCTAGTATCAGACTATTTATCAACTACTGTTTAGAGGCATTTTAATTTAGTAACTATTAGTTTGGTAAAAATAAATATTATTGAAACTTACTTTTGTGTGTTGAATAAAAATAATGTGTCTAAACATGCAAGTAAGTGTAAAGCAGCATGACTTCGAGTAATAAAAGTGTTTTGAGTCTTCGGAAGAGCCAATTCGCTACTCAAAATCGATAGTGACTTTGAATGGGTTTTCCCATCGATACTTCTTCGTATAGCATCTTCACATCCGTGATTGGCTAGGTTGGTTTCATAATTTTCCTCAAGCGGAAGAACTGTTGAACACTGCTGGAGATTTGTGGCATTCAGGGCTAATATATTATAACACTTCATAATATTGTTTTCAGGATCATACTTCCAAAATATATCATAAACGGGATCTAAACATCCTAAGCTTCCAAGAAAGTCAACTTGATCGCTTGCATTATAGGAGTTACACGATCCATCACTTTTATTTATTGTTATGCATTTGAATGAATCACTAACTTTGCATGGTAGAATCACTGAAAAGACAGGAAACAAATGCAAATTAGTAACTAAATAATGATTGAAATCAATTATAGCAATGTTCATGTGAAGGAAAGTGTCAGGAGAAGTTATCAAATTCTTTTCTCTACAACCTGTTTGCTCAATTAAATAGGGTGCATGGAATGGTATGAAAATATTATATATACTTCAATGCTTTTAGATATAGCCTTCAATTTTTAAATGTTTCCATTAGTGAATTCTGAACTTTGTGCTGTTAAAATTTTAGCTCTTCCGAGAATTTTCGGATCTGAAATCACAGCAATTTACGGATATACCAATAACCTTGACGGGCTTAGGAACCGGCTCTCCGAACCCAAATTATTTTAAGAACCGGCTCAGTAGAGCCAATGCGAACCCAAAGCAGCACACTAATGATTCTAAACATTTACTGTATAATCTGTTTGGACGAAAGTCTATTAGGCTATGAGTTCAACCATGATATACTTAATTATCAAAAGTATTAATGAAATATGAATCATACCTAGAGAATCTTTATTTCCAGTTATAGTTGCTGAGAGTAGATTACTTATATTAATTAATGCTTGGTCCAATTTGATAAATGTTTCATCACCCGAAGCTCCAATCCACCGTACCTTGCATCCATTTGATGGCTCAAATGTGCTGATGCGGCATATTTCAGAGCTGGACGTATCAGATATTATGCGCCCTAATTGACCTCTCTGAAATAAATGAAAAGATTACTTTTTCATTATATAGGTCTACTAATAAATTTAGGGGATGGCATCATTTCATATGAACCAGCTAAATTCTATTGAAAAAATGTAGACTACTTGTTCATTATCTAATTTTGGTATTTTATAAATTTTATTACTCACATTATTTGAACCCATTGTAAAAACTTCCCCTGAAGCTGTAAGAATTGCAGTATGGTTACTACCAGCAGCAACCTGTATAGATTGTGGAACATTAACTTTAACAATGCCATGTGCACTGTTATCGCGCGTTCCTAGCTGGCCGAATTGGTTAGAACCAAATGTGTACACTTCGCCAAAGTCAGTTAGCATTACAGTGTGATGCAGACCACAAGCAATTTGAGCGACTTTTTTATCAAACACAAGTGCATCTGGAGCGAGACAAATTCTACTGTTTCCTTCTCTTTCCGCTTCAGAACCACTTGTATTATCATCGGACCCTTTGGCTCCCTGTAAAACTCCATATTTTACTCTCATTGCCACTGATGAATACTTTGACAGGGCCTGGGTGGAAGATGATGATTTGCGGATTGTTTTTCTTGTACAGGCATCTGTATATAATCTTGCTGCAAATAAAACATGACATTAAACTTTACTGCTCAAAATAAATTGGAGCTAAATTATACTTAAAGAAGAAAATAAATGTTAATTCTACAGTGAAATTCACTTAACATAAGCATGTATTTAAAAATGACAGATTCAATAAAATATGTATTTTTGGGCATCACAAGCCTCAAGGACTAAAGGATTTCTGCGTCTATGTGCGAAAACTAGATCTAAATGAGTAGATAGTGTTAAAAAGTTTAGTGCCTGTGCGCTGCATTCTTTGCACACGCCACGAGCCGGCCCTGATTACAAGACCCACCAAATATCTTATATACATCGACCAAATTGTTTGTTTTTATTTCTTTTTAAAAGAATATTTGGCATTACAGCTAATGCCAATGCGTCAAATATTTTAAAGTTGAAAGATTATGGGAGATAAACTAGATGAGAAATAGGTTCACATATACCCATGTTAAAGATCCCAAATTTAATATTGGGAAAATCATAAACTCAACAAAGTTATCGAGTGTCATAATAACTTACTTGTTTTCACTGAATTGTCTACTCGACTTCCGGTTGACAAATGACCCAAGTGGATGTTGTTCAATGTAAGAGTACAATCTTTAGCACAGGTTCGGCAAAATCCACATATTTCACATCCACTGTCGCCTTCACCGCAACCACATACTCTGGAATAATAAGTAAAGTAAAATTAAGCAAACACACAATAACCATTTATTGCCTGTGATATAGATTTACAAAAGAACACAGCACTTTTTTTGAAACCCATAAGTTATCTTTTAAAACCATCATTACAGTATTACTTCTCAATATATTAATGATTTGTTTATTTATTGTAACTGTGTATTAAAATTTAACTATATATTAATAAGTGTGTATTTGTTTATTATAAGCACTGAAGCCATACAGATTTTCCTGCAGAATATGATGTGCACAGCTACAATTGAGTGACATAGTTTAATATTTTTCTTACTGGCCTATCTCCATTTTTTTCTTTGGTGAACTTTTTTGAGTGCAATTACCAGAGAAACCCGTGCATTGATTGCAGTTCACACAGATCATGCATAGTTCTTGTTTCCATTTATGTGTTCCTGCATCACAGATTTTCAAGTTTTCCCGGATCGCATGAGAATGACAAGGAGAGGACATTCCCATTTGGTCATTTCCTAAAATCACACGTACGGATAAAACTTGAATATAAAATGATTGTTTTTAAATGTATTAAGTTATATAAAATAATATTGTTTCCTGACTTATTTTTCCTTATTTACCTGAACCTAATTATTAGTAGATAACTTAATAGGTTAATTACAATATTTAATACAGTAAATTCTTACCATCTTTAGCTTGTCCAAAATCTCTTCCACATTGACCTCTATTATTTATTCCAAATGTATAGACAACACCTTCAGAATTAAGAGCCACACCATGCGCCTTCCCAAGAGCTACCTGAATAATGTACATTCACAAATCAATTAATTACTAAGTCATATATTAACTGTCATGTTGCAAAAATACAGCCAGGAATAATAAAATCAACTCTGGAAGTATTGTTTAAGGTTTTATTTTGTTACATGCAGTTAACACAATACTTTTTAATCTTAAAAAAATAACATTATAAATGATTTTCATTTTATTTTATAATTAAGAAAAAAAATCAAACCTGTATTATAGTTTCATCGGGAAGCTCTAATTGGCCAGAAGCATCACAGTTATATGTATCTTTTCCAAACATAAATAGACGTCCTTCTCTAGTCACAAAGGCGGAGGTGCCATAGTTGCATGCGGCAAATACAATAGTTTCATTTTCCAACTGAAAAAATATACGTGATTGTTCATATTTAGACTTATATTTTTAAAAAAATGTCTGCCTTGGATAATCAAAATAACAAAGTTACGCAACATAAATAATAAATAGAATCAATCACCTTTGAAAAAGTTTTGATTTTTACAGGCTTCGGTTGTCGTCTTGATTTTGGAGTGTCGCCGTCTTCTCCCCTGCGAGCAGTACCTGTAAATAAAGCTTGCCCATCTTCCGTTACGAGAACTGCATGCTGCCCTTCATGCCCGACTGCTATGTGGACTATTCTTTGATTTTTACCTAAAGTCAACTCTGTCCAACGACCAGCTTTATTTGACCATGTACCTTTATAAGCAAGAGCTGATGCCTTTCCAGTGAAGTACACCTAGAAGATAATTATTAATTTTTAATACTTGAATAACATAGTAGTTTCTACAATATTAGAATACAATTTACATATACTTACTCTTTATTTATAAGGTACTCACACTTCTAAATATTCAACTGAGCTTTAAAATACTCTAATGAAACTAAGTGGCTGTTACCATAAAGAATTATATGTGTACTTAAGCTGTTTACCTTTCCAGAAATCATTCTCATCAATGAAAATTCTTGTCCAGCTACAATGGCTGCTGATTCGTCGTACTCATTGTTGGAATTTTCCAGCTCTAGTGGTTCTAAAAGTTTTTGTGGTATAGGCTCTTCATATGTTGCCCAGCCCAAGGCGTATGTATACCTTTTTGTCAAATTTAAAGTAATCGTTTTGACAGCTTCTAATGTTTCTATACCATTAACATCTGCTGTAATGTCAAATAACTTTACTAAAAGGCCTTCCTGAGAAATGAAAAGTTATATTAGTTTCTTTCGTTGGCAAATAACATAAAATATAACGATTTAATATAACACTTTAGTCGGTAGTGACTTTTACGTTAGTAGCATTTCTAGGGCTTAAAGACAAACAACACTATCTACAAAAATCAAACTTTTCAAGAGAAGAAAAAAACGTATTTTATTATTTTGTAACTTCAGAAGCAGATGTTAATTTGAACACTAATGTTCATATTTTATGATTTATTGAGTATGGGCGTTATCTGTGCGTTTATATTGCTTATGGTGATGCAAAACATTTTAGATATGATCATAAAAAAACATTAAAAAACAACATCTTTATGCAGTTAACGTTAAACTTTAGTGGAGATTTAGGAATAAACTAGAAAAGTCTGTTTGGCTATCATGTAGCTGAGTATAAAAAATGACATTATTAACAAAAAAAACGAAAAACACTTCCTTGTATTATATTATATTGACTTAAAGCCCTTGATTCACAATACTAATTTCAAACAAGTAATGTTTATATGTATATGGTGAATATAACTGGTAATCAGTGACGGATTACCCCATAAAAGCACGAGGCGCGTCTCAGGAGCATCATAAATGCTTATATTGTATATACAATCCTCTTTTCTGATAAATAGAACCGGCAAACTTTATTGCGCCTGGGACATTCCAATTGCTTAATCCGTCACTGCTTTTAAAATATGCAGTTTTATTTTGCTTTAGTAGTTTGTCAAATGTATTAGCGAGTAAAAAAGTTTTTTAAAGAGTGTAAAATTCTTTTTGTTTAACAAATGAAAGGGAAATCTCATACCTCATTCATTGGAGTGATTATTCCTATATTGTGAGAGTCAGAAAAGAATATGGTGTTTTTTGAAAGTAAACTAGGATCCATGTGAAGTTTACCAGAAATTTTTAGCTTATCTTTATCAATAATGTACAAATAACTCTTTCCAAGGACTCTTGCATATATTTTGTTCTGTAAATAGAAATAACATCGTTATTTTTGCAAGTCTGAAGATACTTCCCAAAGAGACAAAATACGTGTCAAAATTTGTAATACAATCAGTGGAAAAACAATGTTATCAAATTTAATTTTATATTAAAAATGACTTTCCACAAAGTTTTCGCCGAATCCATTGAAAATATAGAAATATAATGTGTTTTACCTTGTAGTATAGTAATAAAGCATTCGGATTTTTTCCGAATGTATCTTTATTGTATTGATAAATAAATGATTTAATTGTTCCTCCATAGCCAGTACCAATTTTTATAAATCCTTTTGATGTAGTCAAATAAATGTACTGTCCGTCACTTGTCATAGAATAAGCAGTATATAAACATTCTTGAGTCAGCAGCTCTTTCGGCATCAAAATACTAAACTCATTAGCAAATGATGATTGAGGAATGCCATGCGTTATCCAATAGGGAGAGCTTGTCGTACCGAGTACCAAAGACTGTATTATACGCTGATAATTTATGAGGATATCTGGTAACTGAAAAAAATAATGAACTAATAAAATATGACGCAAACTATGTTAAACACTTTAAAAGATCGTTAACTGTTTCCATATTTTTTTTATGAAATGAAGACCAGCAACAAAAATAATTATTCACATAATTATGATACAGATACATTTAACAATAAATTGTGGTATATTGCATATATCTCAACTCAAGAACTACAAAATTTTAAGTGTAGATTTTCGGCGAAATAAAAGTAACAATGAATACCAATAAAGATACTTAAACGAGAGTTTTATAGTTACTTTTGTTTCACCAAAAATCTACACTTGGAACCTTGTTCTCGGGTCGCAATATTACATTGACAATTCAAAAGAAAATTAGATTTTAGGAAAAAAAATATTTAGTATGGCATCAAAAATGCTCTTATTTGTTGGAAATAAAATAATAATCCCTAAGATCTCGCAACAGGTGACTCATTTGCTTGATGATACAAGGCATAATTGAAAAAATCTTTTTCAAATGCAGTTAAAATAACAGGCTCTCTAGAGTTAGTTATATCCGGTTCCCGGTAAATTGCTCGAATGGAAATTGCTCGAATAACAAGATAATCAATTTGTTTCCGTTTGTTCTGTCTTAGCCCTAGTCTTCTATGTTTTCTGGAAATATATAGAAACAGTTTGAGTAACTAATTAATAAGCAGTCCTCATAGAAACACTTCTGTTGAGATAAACTCCATTAAAAGATCATATGTTCCGCATTTGGAGCGAGCACGGTTAAAATAAATACTTACAAAAAATATTTTTATATTTCACTCTCTAAACAAGTGTCGCACAAGATAAAAATGAAATTCGTAGAAAAAGTCGTGAAAAATCGTTTAAATAACCAAACAATTCGAATAATTTGTAATTCGAGCAATTTCCATTCGAGCAATTTACCGGCTTCCGTTATATCCTATTACTCTTCTTTTTAGACAATATTTTAGATAAACTAATTGCTATCTCTAAATATAATGGTATTCAGTTTGAATTCAGTACTACAATAATGTAATACTTACTAAAATATTTTGCCTAGCTAATGCTTCAGGTGACATCAACAGCGCAGATATTGCCTTCAACATTTGGGTAGTATTGCCTCTTGCTATTATCAACGAAACTAAACATGAGCATGCAAGTGATGTGAGATGTAATCCGTCGTCTGGAGCATTTGGTCCAGGCCCAGGGCCGCAGCATATTTCCAGTAAGATTGTGAAAACAGTGTCTAAAACCTGAAATTCATAATTGTAAATTATATTATTAATATTAAACATTCACAGTGGTTCTCAGTATCTTTATATGTGATCACTCACTTCTCCAGGTTCTCTCAGAAGTTCTTCGGGTGCATAATTTTGTAAAACTTCCAAAAGCGAGATCAAAGCCTTTTTGCACATTGATGGTTGAACTGTCCTTGAGTCCAGTATTACGCTGAACATTGTTTTAAGCCCAAGTGCAACCACCTGTAATAAATATGATTTTAGAGTAAAATAAATCTATATTAATTCAATAATAATGTTGTTTACTGGAAAAAATCCTTTATTTTTAAACCTGTTTTCAAATAAATAACTGTAAAGAAAATGTGAAACTTCTAAACTGTAATTTTATTGCTTCAATTGATCCTATTTTAATTCCAGGGTTTTTAAGTTTTATGGTATAGCCACACATACAATTTATGAAGTGTACTTTTTCAACCATGTTTATTTTATGGAGCATATGAAATCCTTTTTTTTCTTTAAGGATGAGGTGAAAACAGCACTAGTAGTTGGTCGTAATCAGTGGCTAAATGGCATCACATTGATATGAACCGATTGTATTGTTTCAAAATGATATATGTTGAAAGATAAATTAACTATATCATCTTTTATTGCTACGTCAAAATATTCATGATACTGTCACATCTTCTTCATACATTTTTTTTATATAAGTTAAAAGGGTAAAGTATTTAATGTCATACATATAAAAAAATATGAAATATAGACAATACATTATTTATAAACATAGGTCACGTCATGTAGCTCAGAAAATTTAGTAGAGTTGTAAATTATGTAACATAATATGTTTTGACAGATGTGAAAGTATAATTTAAGATTAAATTGGATTGCAAAGCATCGATACTTACCTTTGGAAGACCTCCATCATATTGGCTTCTGGATACTGGTGTTAGATCATCTAGATCGTTTTCATCAACTGCGTCCAATTGAGAAAGGTAAATATGACTCCATCTGTTCAATATTGCACTGCGTACAGTGGCAAACACGCAAAACTGAGATGGGTTTCTCAAAAGTGCTGGTGGATCAACTTGAACGCTTGGGATACTTTTTCGCATAACCTTAATTTTTTTCCTGTAAAATAAAAATTGACTGATTGTAAAATCAATGTAGATGGTAATGTTTTGGAAATCTTGGTTTTTTGTTATAATAATTATATTGTTCCTCTTCTATTACCATTATTAAATTGAAAACATACCAGGATATCATTTTCAATGTGATTTATATAAATTATAATACTTATTTGTTTTTAAGATAATGAAGGTGACTGCTTTAAGCTGTAGGTTGGTATGATATAATAAGGGTGCGGTCGATAATTAATAGAAAAATTGTGGCCTCTTCTCTTCCAGCTACATTTCACAAAATATTTTACTATGTAACTAAACTACAACTATTTTTTGATTCTTGGCACCAGTGTTGAAGAATTTTTTAAGCTTATGCTAAATAAATAAAGGTTTTTATTTTGTCGGTGTTGTGTTGCCAAACTTTCTACATCTTGTCATAAATCCCATTATTACTCGTTCAACTTTATAACGTAATGTTTTATAGACTATGTATATATGTCAACAGAAAATAAGTAGAATTTACGAGGCAACGACTGAGTTGTCTATCCTTTAAATTGCTACTGTGGGCAATTAGTCATTTTAATTATAATATAATACAATTTGTCAGGTACATGGCACAGCATTCAACGTTATTAGCTTCCGTGTCGGATCTCACGGGTTCAAGTCCACGATTTATCGAATTCTGTTCGAAGATATGGTTGTCTGTGATGTCTAAAAACTCCCTCCCACCCTTCTGATCCTCAAATAACGGGGTATAGTGAGGCGATTAGTTAACCACTAATCCTGTCCTGCCCTATTATTGTATCCTTACTACACTCTTGAAAAAGAGAGGTTGAGCGACTGAATAACGAACGGTTCTTGTAGAAAAACTTCTGTTGAGTACCTCTATTAGGAGGCCATATACTCCACATTGGGAGCGAACATGAATTAAAGGAAAAATAATAATTATATTCTTCCATACAATCTTTTTTCAGCATTCAACCACTTGGATACCAAGCGGACACAGGTGTCCAAGACATTTAAAAAAATCAAATACTTGGTATTCTAATAGAATATAAGCAATATTTTGATGAATGTGTGTAGAGCCATCTATACTGAGTCAATATAGGTTTTTAAAATATCGAATTCGAGTGTATAATAGGCAAAATTATTTTTCTCAAAAACACGCAGTATCTCTGGGACATATTAATGATATATTTGCGCTGTATTCCAACGGTTAATTTATGAAAATTATGTTTGACTAAAGATTATTTTGGTGGATTTAAATCAATGTTGGGAAAATACTGTTTATATCATATGTCTGAGACAAAGATTCCATTTCTCGATTGATAAAATTACCTGTTAAAATCAGCTAAGTTCGTAAAGAGATTATGGTAGTATTTTCTGTATAGGTCTCGGTCTGGATAATCATTTATGTAGCTCATTTTGTCAATTTAATGTGTTCTCTTCTTCCAGATAAACATGCTGATACAACTAGGCCACCACTTCCTGAGAAAAAGAGTAAAAGTATATTTTTAATCAAAACTTCCAAAAAATGTCACAGTGGATTGTGTTCTATTGACGATATTGATAGACAGTAGATTTATTATTATTATTTGAATACTTTTATCTCTGTAACTCTATAAGGGTTGTACAAACAATATTATGTTTGAGCCGAAAAATCTGCACCCTAGATTTGACAGGGTTAATGTATCAAATTATTAAAATGTATTTAATATCTTTAATACATTAATATCTTCAAAATATTCAACGGTTATTTTGTAGGTGTACTGTAATTTGAAATTAAAATTAAAAACAACAAGCATATCACATAGGCAAAACACATGTCATGGCTAGCTAGACAACCAACGTTCCCTCTAAGCCGCGCAGCAGTTGGGAAGCCCCTGTGCACTACAAGACAGTTATTCAATTAATATTTGATTGGTCCACGCAGCCTTTGAAATGTCCGCGCAGCTAACCTCTTGTCTTAGAGATCATTGTACAGAACCAGTGAAATATCAAAGTAATAAATTAAAGTTTTATGTTCACACACATTATTAACCAGTTACAGTCATTTTTGATGATTTGCAGTATAACTAGAATGCTAGTGGTTCCAATAAATATTGTAATCGCTCGAGAGGAGGAAATGTTTTTTTACATAAAATTTGAAGAAACAAAAAACATTTAAAACAAACTACAAATATCGCTTAGCTGAGGCTAATCAAAAATCATTTTAAACGCCACAATACACATATGAGGAGCAAACATTCAAAAAGTGTTTTGTCACATAAATACAAAGCTTGGAAAATGATGATTTAAGTGTTGCAAAAGTGACGGTTTGTATGAATGTGTCATCTTTATGATTTCATTTTAATATGAAAAAAAACCTTTTTGAACACTAATTTTGATTTCCATTCATAAGTTTTATTATGGGCTATCAGAATTGATATAAAACGCCATTTTTCAAAATTTGTGACAAAACACTTTTTGAATGTTTGCTCCTCATATTATAAAACCATAATAAACCCAAAAAAATTGACTGAAATCATAGATTAAAATTGTTTATTTAGTAGTAACATGCCGGGCATTAAAGTGGTGTTTATTGGTTTGTATTCCCGTACATACACAAATCAACTATTCAATCGATTAATTTGTGTTCAAACGCATGGATGTCTGTGGTATCAAAAAAATAATTCCCACCCATTCGATTCAATTCACACAATTAGCTAAACATTAGTCCTGATCCGACCCTATCATTATCCTCTTCGAAAGAATAGTGGTTAAGTACCTGAGCAACAAACAATTCTTGTATAGATTTAAGTTAACATTCTTAATACCCTTTGATTTTTATTTAAAAAGTATCCTAGGAATTATCTTTTTTTTAAGATTTTTGTTAAATTTGAGAAACAGGATAAATAGTAATAGAATATTGCTTATTTATTTTTAATTTTATTGAGAAATATTAATATTGATTTGTTCTACGTTTATAAAACAGTACAAAAGCAATTCAAAATAATTTTAAAATAGGAGCATAAAGAAGACAACAATGTATATGAATAAACTGTATATTAGCAAAAAAAATCTCAAATTAAATTATATATTTTTTAAAAATTAGTGTTTTTTTACAAAAATGTCTGGAAGCGTTTGCCATGATCCATTTCATTACTTCAAAAATATAATCAACAAATACTAATAGCAAAAACTTTGCAATTTGTAATTTATAGGATATTTTAAAAAGCCGAATTATCGACGTTAAGATAAACTCCATTAGACTTCATATTGAGAACAGCGACATAGTAAAAAATACTAATTAATTTTAATTGAAATATTCCCAGTAAATGCTGCCGTTTAAAATTTGTACAATAAACACTATTTTTTAAATCTATTAGCTATTTCGGTGATTTTTCTAAGCTTGAAATTAAAACAGTGAAGCCCCAATTTATCGTTTTTAAGTGACCCTACAAAACAATAAATACGTTAAAAAGGTGAATGCCAGAACGATATATCAGGTGTCCACTGTACATCGTATGTATATATTCTGTCTAGACGTCCATGAATATTATCTGTTGGACATCATTGATCCAATTTAAATTGTTTATCTTTACCTTTGAATAATACATACATTAACATATTTTTCGCCGCAAAATAATACGCTCACAGCAAGTCGCGACCCGAGAACTGCAAGGTTTTATGTAGAGATTTTTGTCGAAACAGAAGTAACAATAAATACCGCTTATTCTTGGAAGACTATCTCATTGTTACTTTTATTATGCATTTTTTTTATCACTTAGAACCTTGTAGTTTTTGGGTTGCGAAGTGTCATAAAATGCTAACATGACAATAAATTGCTTTTCAAGATAACATTGGCGTTGTAATAGGTAAGTGCACACGCTCGCGTTGAATATTTAAGAGGGTTAAATCAACAGGAAACTATTGGAAAACATAATTATATTTTTTGAGTTTATTCATATGTTTATTCGAAATTTTCGCAACGCTATAAATATCTATTGAATACTGGTCGAAAATTATCAATAAAAAACTTTCAGTGTACAACCGATATATGTGTATCTCAGATTATAAGTACAAAAACAAACTTCAAATAGACACAAATAGACCAACATATAAATGCGGCAATATGATTCAGAATCCTAATCACATCCTTTGAGAATGTCCAGACACTGCAGTGCATTCGACCATGTCTTGATAATTTCCTTTTCCGGACATCCCTGGCAAAAGTTTGCATTTAAATCACGTTATTACCCTGCAGAATACATCCAATAATAAGAGTGTGAAATTGCAACGAACGGTAGTGGATACATCGTTTAATAATAATAAAACGTTTAATCGAGAGACCCACTAAATCGCAAGCCGCCAAATGTTGGGTTACTGCTCCCAAGACAATCTCAAGACTAAAAACTTAACTTACGCATAACGTTGCTTAAAACGTATGTTAGTAGCAAACGTGTGGTCGTGGAGGGTGTTGGTGGGAATTGCAATGAAAAGCCCAAACGAGATAGCCCACTGTTACAATACCTAATAATAATAAACAGTTTACAAACACAATTTGCGATTTTTGCATCATACCTAATACTGTTTAAAAATGAACGGTCCATTAATCGATTGATTTTTAATCTTTATTTATACGAAATTTAGATATTCATCTCAATCTCATTATAAAAAGAAAAATACTTTATGTGTCAAATAAATCTGTGTTATTGGTGTATTTATGCTATTTTTATACTTACAAAACATATTTGAAAGTAAATAAAATACACATGTTCCTAATTGTAGCAATCAAAGTATTACTTTATATTATATTCTAATATACAGCGTACAAAGCTTTAGATTTTCATAAAAAATAAAATTTTCTTTCATACCCTCAACAAGAAAATATCGACGGGTTATTGATAAACAAGCAAAACGTTTGAAAATGAATCTAAAATATTATTATTATACTTTAATTCAAACGGTATGTTTGGATTACATTATTATTACTTTTGTATGTATATTTTTAAATATTTAATTTATATTTTGATATATCTATTTCATTACATCGCAAAAAGATAAGTTAGGTTAATTTATTGACGATTACCTTTTGGTAGGCTATTCCTATTGCTATTTGTAATTGACACACATTTTCCGTATATATATATATATATGTAGATAGACCATGATGACTATATTTTACAACCAGAAGAGAGAGATAATTGGATTGCACATCTAGAATATTCTTAGCTGATAAATATGTATGTAGGAACACTTATTATAACTACAAATTTCAATATTGGTGAAAATAGGTGTTAAATATATCGACGCGCGTATTGTGTGTAAATATTTTCTAAAAATAGTAGAACAATTTCATTATTTAGGAACGTTATCAGAATATTCTTCAACTCACCAACCAGATATAAAACAAACGGTTTCACCAATGTTATGAGTCTGTGATCGTACCCCAACAAATTCTTTCCACTCACGGCGGGAAAGGAATGGGGAAATCAATAAATATGACCACGGACAAGTCAAAAGAAGGGCTGCAGCTAGAGTAGAAGGGATGTTTTTAATTCGGCGTTTTTATTTCAAATGTATATCGGGCTATTTTTTTTTTAAAACATGTATATGTGTATTGCTAATTACAATTTTTAAAAAGTCGGTGAAAATATGAAATTGTTGGATAATGGGAGATATTAATTTCTCATAACGTTTCGGACAAATTTAATTGTCAAATTTGCTTTTTGGTAACATTTTTCATTTTACGACCGTAACAAAATCGTTTATTCAGTTTTTTCATTAAAAAAAAATTGCACAATACAATATTGATCAATTAAAGTAATGATGAGCTCTTTTATTGTTTTTTTCGTAAATTATTTACGTCATCAATTCTCAAAATAAGTCAAACATTTTTCCAAGCGTTTATGATTTTTACTACCACCTGGGCTTATTGTACGTTATTATACCATTATGTAGAGCAAGGATTCCCAAACTATGTTCCGCGGAACACTGTTGTTCCGTAGGACTTTAATGAGTGTTCCGCAACAATTTGGAAAATTCAAGCGAATGAACTTGCATAGAAAACGTGTTTTTATTGTGTACGTCTATTATTTAAATACAATATTTGTGAAAATTCAATTAGTTCGCTCCTAATTTAGCACATGTTTGCAGTACAGATCATCACAACATAAATTGTTCTATTAGAGCTATTATATTATAATACTTGATACTCAGCCACTCAACCTCTTTTGTTGAAAGGTTAGGGGTTAAAGGGTAGTGCTATACAGTGCCGGCGCTACGTTAAAGCGGAGCAGGCGATCGCTCGTGGCGGTAAATCTAGAGAGGCGGCCAAATGTCTAGCGCCTAATTCAAAGAAAAAGAAACTTTACGCTATAAACAAATTTGGTAAGCGCTTAACGAATTTCCATAGAGCGTAATATGTCGTGGGCATCGGGTAAGAGAATTTTATAACTAGGACGGAAAAATATAATCTTGCCTGGGGCGGCCAAATATATAGCGCCGGCCCTGGTGCTGGGATATGGATTTGTATTAGTTAATTGGTTTCTCTATACCCATTTTTTGTATTCATTGTTCAGACATCAAAGATATCCATGCCTTCGATTACAAAACAATAATTGAACTGAAAAACCAATTTATGTAATTTTCGTACTAGGATTCGAATCACTGAACTCCACAACCGAAGTCAAAGACGTTTGCCAGTCCACTACAGGAATGACTATAAATCAGGAAGCAAAAAAATAAGGCTAGGAAGCTGGCTGAAACGTTCATATCGAGTTTCATTTTGAAAAGAAATTTTAAATCTAAATAGATTTCTTCGTTATATAATAATCAAAGTTTGTTATAGCTAGATATATTTTTGTAGCTAGCGCATACGTTGGCGCTTTCGTGAATCATATAGGTACTCTGACGTTTGTTTTTGCTTGAAACATTTTTTTCAAATTCTCGCGCCTTGATACTATTTATCCCAACGACTTCCGAGCTGGGAGGCGTGGGGGCGCGAAAACATTACAGTAAAGTAATTTTCATAACATAATATTTATTAATAAATATATACTTATAAAAAATATGTCATACCGTAACGTAACAGTCAGACATCAACAAATAAATGCATATTTTAAACATAACCTTTGTGACATTTGTGTACAATTGATCAATGTCAAAACTTTTTGTCTGGAGCGGAGCAATTTTAAGTGGCGCCCCAACGTTGTTGTTTGCAAATGCATACAAATTGATGCATGTGAATCAAACTTTTAAAAAAAGAACTCGACATCACTCGACACATAAAATATTGAAGCAAATTGTTATTCTTGAATATCTACTTGACAAAAAATACTGTTTCAAGGCACAGTGGAAATAAAACTGAGGATTTTTTGAAAAAATAAAATTTTCACCATAAAAAATCTCTTATCCAAAAAGATGTGGTTGATACCAATAATTGTCAGACCTGTAGCCGAGTGATGGACGTTGTTAGCTTCTATTTCTTTATTCACATATTACAATCCCAGTACAGAAGTCATAAATGTCTTAGGACCTAACTTGAGAGGATTTGTGCAGTGTTTTGAACTTCTGTTAAGATAAGCTATATTAAAATACTATACTATGATCCACATTAGTAACTAACATGATTTAAAAAATGAAACTTAACATGAAATCCAAGAGGTATTGGTTTTCGCATGTGCAGCAAAACAATTCTCAGTGGAGTATTCAATCATTCAACATGTCAGAAACTCATGTAATATTAGATAAGGCTCGCCAAGAGATGTTATTTTCAGCACACCATTTTGAAGATGTGATTAGGTGGTTAGGTAGTATGTACTAGGGTATCCAATCCCGGGATTGATTAATTTTCAATGATTGTGATTTTCTCAATTTGCTATACTTTTTCCCAGGATTATCTTCATACCTCGTTTTTTTTTTTAGCTCACCGAGGAATATGAAATTCTCAATTTGCCAATTTCGTGTCAATTTTCGGGATTTGCTCAAAATTTCTCAATCCCGAAATCCCGGGATCGCAGCCGTATCAATCCCTGAATTTCGGGATTGGATGCCCTAGTATGTACCTATATAAAAGGTTTGTGAAATAAAAGATACTGTCTTTGAAAATGTTTTTATTCTTAATACATACAATATGAAACATTAAAATAATTTAATACTTTAATGATATCCTAATTGTTGACATAAATCAAGGATATATTTGAAAATTATAAATATCTAAAAATAAAGACAACCAAGAAAACAAATTATATCTATAATTTACATAGATTGTAAAGAATATCACCAAATTATCACCGAAGGTAAAATAGGGCAATCGGAAAACATGATTCCCTTCACTGTCGAGTAGAGCAGGCGACAATGTTATAAAATTCACTGGCATTGTCATGCAGCCAATAAAAATTGACATGGTAATCATACCCTCTCATGATTTACAAGTCTACGAAGCTGCCTAACAAAAAAATAACGACACATAATAAAAAAAAAAACAATCATCTAAATTATGAACAAAATAATAAAAGTTGTCTTAAGTTAACATAATTCTAATTTGTTCTATTGCTTTCATCGAGTGGGTGATATTCTTTGAATGTTTTTAATTCATTTAAATACCCTGTAGTATTTATTATTTTTCAATTAAGAAAAACGTTTATCTAGTATACAAACATAACAGCAGTTTAACGTTGGGACATAAGTTTAAGATTCAATGCCTGACACATTGTGTTATTTTCATATTGAAGAAGTATTAATTGTTGAGGTTGAATCATTTTTAATGGACAGGTGCAATAAAGGAGTAGGTGCGAAGTGTTATACAAAAAAAATATGCTTAGTTCTTTAGTATAACTAACTATTCATAATGGCATGCTAATAATTAATAATGAAACACTGCAATTGTATCAAGACAGGAATCCTGCGATGAATGTCATTTCTTTGCAAGTAAAATATATTTCTATGGTTTAACATAACCTACCGCCATCTTGTCATGTGTTAAAATTAGATATACGGTAAACAAAAATTTATAAATATAACAGTCAAGACTTTAAACCCTTTTGCACCATTGTTATCATTTATTTTGATTGTTTATTTCTACATTGTGGATTATGTAGTTAAATCATTTGGATGTGAAAAACAGACAGATGTGCTATTGAATTAATTACACATGTTCACGGATGTAGCACTTTTAGTAATAGGCCAAGCATTTTGCACAGATAAATTCACTAGTGAGACAAGTGGGTTATAGGGGAAGCTTTCGAGATGTGGCTGTAACACCGTCCAATAAAGATTTATTGTGGCGATCATGTCATCTTTTCATAGGTTTTAAGACAAGAAATGAGCTAAGAGCCTAACCCAGAATATAGACATACTATAATTTTGAAGCTAACCTTCAATAGAAGACGGAACCAAGTATACAAAAATATAACAGAAGGGTTTCAAAATACATTTAAGAAGTCAGTATATCTGCCAAACGAATCTATCTATTTTTTTTAAACTTAGTTAAAAAAAGAAATATATATATTTTCAAGTGAAATTCACTCAGAATATGCTTTTTGCTGCTACCATACTCATGGTGACAGTATATTGTTGTAATGTTTAAATGAGATATTTTAATAAAAATTTTATCATATTGCATAAAAGAATACATTTTTCACAAAATCACTAGACCAGGGGTGGGGAACTTTTGCTTCTCCAAAGGCCGTATCCATTTTTCTGATTCGACATGAAGGCCGCGGTAAACATTGACTAGGGAATTTTTGGCCGGAAAGAATTTCATGCCAATTTCTAAGGCCTATAAATTTGCGAATTTCCCAAAATTACTATTGTGGGACCTCTTCTTTAAGTCTTTCAAGGATTTTAACATCGAAAATCTCAAGAAATTACGAAATTATAAAAATTTACAGAATTAGAGAATTGGCCAGAAAGCCGCACCAGAGTAGCCAAAAAGCCG
This sequence comes from Himalopsyche tibetana, assembly GCA_030503985.1. Lineage (NCBI taxonomy): Eukaryota > Metazoa > Arthropoda > Insecta > Trichoptera > Rhyacophilidae > Himalopsyche > Himalopsyche tibetana. The sequence continues at coordinate 31,333,393 of JAPJYX010000004.1, forward strand.
CAGGTTCCCCACGGCTGCACTAGACCAATTTAAAATTTTATACTAAAGTTTTGAAAATGCCAATTTGCAATTCATTCAACACACATTTGACTTGTAAAAATCTCTTTACATGAATAAAACTGGAGCTATCGCGGGAATTTATTCTTTCAGCAATTGATAAAATAAATTTGTTATCCATTGAATAAAAAAAACATACTTGAAGCAGTATACTAAATCAAGCACATAGTACCATAATTATTAACATACACTCAAATCAAAAACTAACCACACACATTATTACACATAGAAATTTACATCTTTACTTTTCTACTCTATCGCAGACAAGGATTTTTACACTCCATGTATCAGTTTATATTTTACACACACAACCACTGATGACTTTATGCAAGAATTGTTACAAATATTGTAATATTTGTAGAGTATATATTTACCTCATAATAGAATAAAATTACCAGTTACAAAATAAAATTGATATAAATATATATTTGACGTTTAGGTCAAAAACTCTTACACTTCAAAATTAAAGCGTGCAAATCAGGTTCATGTATTATTTAACCACATCAATGAGCACATCGAAAAATTTGGATTAACCTCGACAGAAAAATAATCATTATGACTTAAGCCGTTGTTACTACCAGATTTCAAAGATAGATTCCTGTGGTCGGTTTAAAATAATAATTTCAAATAGTGTCCATAAAAATTCGGATGTTGTCGCAACATATTTTCTACATTCGACGTTATTCCCACAATCACAAATCATCACATTATCTTAGAACACCACCCCTTTTATCACATGACGTCTTATATGGACTGCCCCAATTCCACGCCTTAACTAACCACTAAAATGAGAATCCCAAAAAAACAATTTGTAAGACGGATTAAAATTGAACAAAATATTTATGAGATGTTGAAGCAATATACCGAAAGAGTTATTGTATTATTAGTTAAATAAATATTTTAATAAAATACTTAATTACTAGAAACCACAAGGCAAAGACTTTTACAAGACAATTTGAAATATGTGAAAAATATCCAGTAAGTCATTGAGTTTAAATAAGTGTCAAATTAAGGAATTGTTTAATGCAAGAATTTAGTTGCAGATGGGTAGAGAAGAGTATACAATAGTAACTCACTGACAAAGTTGCACGTTCATTTTTAACCATATATTGGAAAATATATAGATATTATTGTTAGATTTCAAGCATTTTTCAACACAATATATTAATTTATAAACATTCAAGTTAAAAATTCTATGAAGTATCAAGAAGAAGTCTTTGGCCAGTTTTTGACTCAGCATATCAAATATTTGGACATTTTTGTATATCAGATATTCACCAATAGTATAAGATAATAGTAGTAATTGTTACATTGTAGTTGGCAATAAACACATGCGAGTTTTATGTTTATTTCAAACTGTTTTTTACTCTATTTCAATAGAATTAGATATTCTACACAAATAAATGACCAAAAAAGCTAAAATAAAAGTGTTACTCGGAGGTCTGTTTTAAAGAGTTTATTTAATAAAAAAAACACATCATCCTTTACGTGACTTATTTATCTATTTTAGTACTTTCATTATAAAATTTATTTATGTAAAAAGTAAAAAGAAAAACATATTTCTAAGTGCTTTATAATGCATATTACTAAAAAAATCAATATGCACAATATATGGACAAAATTCAACACCCAGTTAAACTAAACATAACGAGAAAACTTTTGGTTGAGGAGGTAGATACAAACAGATTAAACTAAAGTTACCATCGGGGCTATACTCACATTTATTAGGATTAAGACCAGTGGAGGGGAACCTGCGGCCCTTTTACTTGATCAAAATCTTCATTTTGATCAAAAAATTATACGCAAACGTTTGGAAAAAGAGTGTAATCAACCCATTTATGTTCGACAGTTGAAAAAAAAGGGGGGTTGTAAACATTTTCTTTATTGCGGCCTTATGTTGAATCAGATAAATGAATGTGGCCTTTATAAATGAAAAGGTTCCCCACCCCCGATCTAGACACTAATTATGGGGTGGTCTTTAATATTCAGCATATTTTTCGACAATTGGTATTATTAAAATGTAATAATTGCGACTATGTTCACTGTTGAAGTCAATCTTTTATGATAAATTTAACCAGTGCATTAGAAAGAAGTTCTTTTGAAACAAACTGTAAAAATTAATTCAAGCTCATCAAGTAGCATTTTGTAAAGCATATTAATCTCATTTCAAACACTCTAATACATATAGCGAATGGGCATGATTGATCGAACAAAAAAAAATTGAAAAAATAAAACAAAATTCTGATAACGGTTAGCGTTTGACAGATCGACATAACATCACTGATCATAACGTATTACCCCATAATTAGTATTTATGTCCTAATAAATTTGAGAATAGCTCCGCATGATTAGTTGAGGGTTATTGAATTAATTAGTGGCAAGATGTGCTATTTAAAATACTGCAAAATAGCTACACATACATCAAATAATACTGTCATTGTTCTGGCAATAATCGTTGTCGTAAGAGACTGATTAATTTATACCAAAATGAATTAGAACAACAAATTGTATATCGACTGTGGAAAGGAAAAAGGACGTAACCCACACATATAAAATTTTACAGGAGGAGCTAAAAACGTGTTTTGATGATTTTGTGACATATGCAAATTATGAATTATACACAACCTTGAAGTGCACTGAGACATCTAAACTGGTGTTCAATTGACATAATCTAATATTAACAGCTTAACGACCGTGGACGCGTATTTAAGTCTTTGAAATCCAACGGTTGCGGACCGTGGACGCATATACGAGTCCTACGTCATACACTCTATTCTATTGAAAAATCACTTGGTTAGAATCGAGTTTGATTTCAAATGTTAACGAGAGATGGTAGCATACACATTGACGCAATATTTAACTACAAAAAAAATCATTATTATACTAAAATATTTCGTAAAAATACCCCTAAGATGGTAGACGTTTTTTTTTTTCAGGTGTGATTTTTCATAGTATTATTTTACGTTCTGGTAAAAGTTTTATGTTTAAATCGTTTCTGGTTTGTTTCTCTGATTAACGACGAAATACATACGTAATATTAGCAGGGTAACATGATGCCCAGATGCTCTTGTAGGGCCTCTTAGAGGTGCGAACACACGTATCGTAGTATTTTTTTTACAACGAATTGCCTTGTGATTTATTGCTAGGGCGGGCGGCGTTTCATGCTGCAGTTCTATGGAGCAAGTGTCATTAAGGCGGTCGAAAACAATTTTTGAAATTTGAATCGGGTGGTTGATAATATTGCGACCTATTCAAACTCAGTGGCAGAGGTTCTCAATTCTTAAATAATAGATATTTGTATTGAATATGTTATTATCCATAAAACGTACTTTTTTACGATTTTTAACTTATAAATAATATATCCAATGAAGTTTTTAATATATATGAACATAAAAACAAAGAAAACAATATAAAAAAGTAGATTTTACATATTTAAAAAAAACCTTATAGTAGATTTAAGTTTTTTTGACTACACCACATAAGTATGCAACCCACAGATATAGAACCATTGCTCAAGTGGCATTGATTTATGCGCCAAAGTATCTGGAAGCTATCAAATCAAATTTTGTGAAGATATCTCAATTGGTTTACAAATTATGGTGAATTTAGTAGAATGGCAGTTTTTTGCGAATCTTTCGCAAAATCGCCCGGCCGCCAGGTCAAATTCTATAGGAAACATACGGGCGGTAAGCTGTTAATTCAAGAATTTGTCTCGGAAAAACCTTTATTTCAGTCTTTTTTCTTGGTTTTAATTTTTTACAAGGTCATATTTTTCAAACTTAAAAGCTGAATTTAGATACTAATTCGGCATTTGCATCTTGCATCCTTTTGATAGATCGTGTATCAAATTTGATACGTTGTGATTATCGAAAAAAACCTGTTTTGAAAAAAACAGTGGGTTACGTCCTTTTACCTTTCCACAGTCGATATGATATTTAAAATCAACATACATAAAAAAAATATTTCCAACAAAAAGATGTTTACCACAACAACGACACTGTATTTTTTATATTTCTATCTTAGCGTACAACCAGTAAAAATACACAAAGTCATAGGAGGGTTTCTTTGATATTCACATGTTTTTTTATTAGTACTTAAGGCTACAAAATATGTTGCCCAGCTTTACTAGTAAAATGTGTAATAGTTTAAAATTGATAATAATTTCAGTAATTTCAGTAAAAAAATAAATTATTACAACAACAAAAAAAAACTAAATAGTATATCACTGTATAAATGAGCTTTTTACCAGTAAGGCGGACTTTTTATTTGTTATTCAAGAGGTGTTATCACTAGGTAATCATAGAAAAGAATTTCACATGAGTTCTACGTAAACCATAAAACATAAATATAATTGACTTTTGCACAGAACCCGAAGCGGCACTAAAGTACTGAATGATCAAATACTAATTGGACATAAATAAATAAGGCAGGAATGTTCACTACATCTCAAAAACAAAATAATATAAACAGAAAACAATAAAACATCGTGGCAATTAATAATAATTTAAAAAGATTTGTACAGCTGTCTAAAAAAATAGACAATATTTAAAACAATTGTCAACTATTAATGTAAATAAAAAAGTTTAATTAATTGTCAACGGAAAATGCAATGTTATCATGGATAAATTGAGCTCTTAGTTTTGACAAAATATCAGCTTTGGATTTTTTTGTGGTATAGATTTACATATGCGAGAAGTGAAGTGCAAAGTTATGTATGAATTTTTCTTTCTTTCCACCGCACAAATGCGGTGGAAAGAATTATTCAGTTAAATGAAAACAAAGCATTCAAACATTTAGAGATTCCAAGAACTTTCAAATGCACACGAAAAATAAACCACAATCCAATAATGGGCTGACGAATTGTCAGAGTAGACTTTGAATTGTCAAGTCCATTATTACAAAAATTATAATACAAAACTATTTATAAACAATAATTGCGTCAATGGGGCACTAAAATGGAAAATGAGGATTTTTAATTAATTATTCTGGTGTTAACAGAAGTACATAGAGAGAATATGGGATAAATATTCATATATAGTAAGCAGGATGGTGTTGAGTTTGAGTTACCAATACAATGCAAGTATTTAAAATCATGTTTTCAACCTGTCTCTGGCAAAAAATGTACAAGCATAGAATTAAAATTGCATACTTTTTCTTACAAAGCAGATACTATCTGACATGAATAGAATGACAATCCTACTCTGGTGTATAAACATAGCATTCATACTTTGCACATAAGCATCAGCAAAAGCCTTGTGTGAATAGGCATAGAAACATACACATTTTGACCTAAGAGATTTAAACTGCAACACTATCCAACAATGCTGTATTCTATGTATGATTTGAGTATTATGCAATCACAAATAACTCTCGTATATCTAGTTGGAAAATGCGGCTTTAGTTTGAAAATACAATTTACCCAATAGAGGTTATTGTGAAGAAGTAAAATATCTACAAAATAAACCAATTTGTGGGAAAATTATAAGACAGTTACTCTCATTGCGTGAAGTGTACAAGTAAATTAGTTTTCTTTCTTTCAATCACAAAATAACAATTACTTATTATTATTCTAGACGTCACCATTATAAAAATAAAGGTAGGAATGTATTTCATAGAAAAGTTCACAACAAAAAATAAATGAGAATAACATTATGGACCGGCGGTTGGCAACCTACTACTACCCGCGGATTATTGAATTAACCAATATAAAATTTTGAGTTACCCGTCAAAAAAATATGATAATATTGCTATTAAATTTATTAAAAAAATCTTTTATCAGCATTCTGTTCAACATATTCTCGGATGAAATGTGTCCAGAAAAGTTTGCAAAAGACTAAAGACCAGAAAATCTTGATTCCAGTGTTTCAATCATTTGCCAAAATTTAAAATTGAAAAACTTTCAAATTATGTTATTTGTATGTTTTTTATTTACATATACATACATATGCAAATATACATATATTATTTTATAAAAATAAAATTGTTTTTTTTAAACAATAAAAAATTGTTTATTTTACCCAGTCTCTCAAAAGGTTGCCAACCACTGATATAGACCGTATTACCAAGGTTTACTTATAATAGATAAATGGGTAAAGGTACAGTTTTTCTTGTATAATTTATGAAGCACTATATAAGTTAATAATAAAAATATCCTTGGTGGCAATATATTGCAAATTTAGTATTTAAATAATCTGTAAGCCTAAGGGTATTTGAAATAATGTTCGAAGAGAGATTTTTACAATAGAATTAGTATCTAATATTAATTTACTTCTTGAGGCATCTTCTTCAATAAGAAAATATTTTTATTATTCAGATATTCCTTAAAGTGTTAAAATATATATATATTACACAAATGTAACATTTACAGTATATAATTCCATGGGGTCTAATTCAAGATCCTGTAGAGAATCTAATGTTTTATAGGAATGAAGTCCAGTTAAAGAGGTTGCAATATAAGACTGAACTTGTAGGCCAGAGAACGGAGGCGAATAGTGCAACCTGCTTTTCGGTTCACTCGTGTTAGTACATCTGTATCCCATTCTATGAAACACTAAAAGTGCGTCTCTGCTGGGAAACTGTGAAAACTGTGTGTCAGTTAATGTACGAAGGGTAACCAAATGAACGTCATCAGGAAACGGTGACTGCAAAAGATATATAGGATCAGTATTCTTCTTAAACTTTTCAGGGTAGTCAATGGTAAAAATATTGACTGGATAATTTAGTTTTTGACTTAGATGAACTGCTAAGTAGCTTGGTAATTCATACGAGTCGGGAGATTCCGAAAAAACAAACCGTCGCAGATTTTCTTCTTTTTGTACATCTTCTCCGTATTTAAACACTTCTCGGCGGAATCGTTTGCTCTCTTTGTGATGAAATGTAACAGGATCGTATGTATTCCCGTTATCTCTTTTGATTCTATTGTAGTTGTCAGTTTCTTTCGATAATGATTCTGATAAAATCCACGATCGAAAACGAGTTTTACGATTGTCAACTAGACCTTCCCCCATACCCCGAGAGTCGTCATATAACGTTCGCCTGTCTAACATGACTTCTAGTCGGCCAGGTTCATAGGCTGATGCACCCTGTGCATGAGCAGTAATATAAGTAAGTCTCCAATCTTTATCTTGCAAATAGGCCATGGTTGTAATAGGATAATAGTTTCCTTCAATAGCTATTTTCTCAACTTTAACTCGCTTCTGGTACTGGAAACCATTTTGATCAGTGTAAAATTCAGGAGTATCTCCATTTTGTATGTCAGTTTGGAATCTCATAAATAGCTCTGTTTCTCTATTTTTTGGTGGATTTTCAAAATCCACTTCGTTTTCTATATAAATGGCATCTGCCATAGATCCAATGTCAGTGTTATAAATACGCAGAGTATGAATGAGAAACGGTCCATATATTGTCGTGACTTCCGTAAATACAGGACCTGATGTGATAAAAATAATATTAGTCCTTGGTTCATCTGCATCGCTTCCTTTGAAGTATTGTGCAAGAACATCTTTCTCAGGAGTGTTAATATCCGGCATGAAAAGATAAGCACCAGAATGAGCTTGAGCACTTTGATAAGCAGAGAATTCAATTGCACACTGTCGTATTTTACCAGTTTTTTTCTTCGTAATAGTCTTTAAGAACCCTGTCATACCATCAACCAAAAGCTTCATTTTATGATTTTCCAACTGTATATCTCCTGGCAGAGTATTTTTAATACGGAACATGTTTTTGTTTCCAAAATTCATATTGTCGGAGAATATCGACGACTTAAGCTTTCCTGGATTGATACCATCTCGCATCGGATTGGGTGTAGTTTGAAGGTAGTCAGGTATACAACTACTGCAATAAACAGTAGCAAGAGGAGCAGAGATGTTCTTTGAACGAGGTAAATCTATAATGTAATACGTCACAATGCTGAGAGGTGGAAGATCAGCGACAAACATTATTTGAAATTCTTTCGATGAAATCTCAATTTTATTGAACACATTCCAAGTCCAGACAGGATTTACCTGGAAGCTTACAGTTTCTTTTAAATGATTCAATATTTTAACATTAGTTGTATTCGTACGAACTGTTATTAACTCAGAGCGTTTCTGTGCAAGAGAGTTGAACAATATAAATTCTTTATCTTTGTCAATAAGCATCGGAAGCTTTCGTGGTAACTTATCATAGTTTTCACGTTCCAAGTCATTCAAAATGAAATTCTGTAATTGATCATTCATTGCATAACTAGTCGAATTTATATAAACAGCTTCCAAGCACGATTCCTGTAACTTGATTGTGTCTTGTAAGCTTTCAAACATTTTTAAACCATAATCTCGCATGACGTTAGCTTTAGAAGTACCAGTTATAGCGTCATGATGTTGAAAAAGGCCTAAATTTCTTCTGGCTTTGATTAATGTCTCATAATTTTTCTCTAACAGTCTCAATAAATTTTTAAACGCATATTGCCTAGCGGAATTCAATGCGATTGTGAATAAAATCTCAGCATTTCTGAGATTGTGCTCGAGTTCACGAGCAAGTATTTTTAAAAATGGCCTGGTGGTAAAATAACCAGACCAATAAGCTGGACGGCCTTCTGTGAAGATATCTGAATAGACAAAGAAATCTCCTTTAAACGTCGGAAACCTATCATAACGTTCTCGAATGGCTTGAAAATAATCTTTGGGTGTACCAAACGTAATGTTAGCATTGTAAATATGGTTGTGTGAATTTATATAGTCGGCCAATTTTTTATAATTAACATATTGCTGATCGAATTCTATTTCATGGTTATACCGAAAATCATCCCCGAGCGCAATCAATGCAACATTGTGGGGTAAAAGAGAACCTGTACGGGCGTATTGTTCTAGCAATAGTTCTGCTTTGGCCTTAACATTCTTATCAGTTATAAACTCCGCCTTGATAGAGTATTCCGTATATTCGCCTTTGATTTTCCTGAAATCGAAATTGAGGCATATATACGGATGGGGACCGCACGAATGTTTGATTGAATATATGTCGAAAGGTTGATTGTGAGTGAGCAGGGCTGCTGGATTCTTCGATGCCCACGGCGGTAACCACATGAAGTCTCCCCATTGCCTCTGCGCCAACCATTGCTTCCACGCGTAGTGCAACCTCTGCACTACCGTACCCTGTATTCCAGACCTGGCTAATAAATAAGGTACTGTTGCTCCATGGCCAAATGGATCGATGGACCAGCCCGATTCGGGCTTTACTCCAATATTGTTCTTCATCCATTGGTGTCCTGAAAGAGCAATGGATCATTATTAGTCCAAGTGAATTAAATTTTAAAATAATATTAAGAAATATGTCATCAATTTAATTGTTTATTATAATATAAAACAAGTTTTAAGAACCTTGTTATTCCACTGATTGTGTTACAAATTGTGACATAAATATATCATTTTGACTCAAAATTTCTCTTTGTGTAATAAGATTTGATATGAAGTATCATTGAAAAGAAACAAATAATAATCATTGTCACTGAAAGTTAAATTAATCATTTAAAACAGTGTTTCTCAACCTTTTTGGGAGCGTGGCTCCTTTTGAGTTTCTGTGGCCCCCATACCATTGTTTTGTCTTCCCATTAAAATTATAATTTCAAAAACCCACCTTATTTTACAGCTCTTCGAGATTTTCGAATCTAGAATGCCAGTAATTTATTTTATTTACGGATTTACAAAAAATAGCTGCGCGACGTCCGCCATTATGCTCTTCCCTGTATCGTTTTATCAATACCCACGGCCCCCCTAAACTGTGTTGTGGCTCCCCAAAACAAAAATAAGCCACGCGGCCCACCGTTGAGAAACCCTGATTTAAAACACATTCATTCTTTTATAAAATTGAAATTAGACTCATTCAAATTCACCTTCAATGAATTGATCCAAAAGAGCATATATGTGGGTCGTTGCTTCGTCTGGCATAACCCATCCACCAGATGTGATCTCGAGCCGCCCGGATTGAATCAGATTCTTTAGTGCCTGTAAAACATGATAAGAAATTACTTTATACACATTCTAATAACATAAAACCAGTTGAGCTACTGAGAGTCTATTTGATTTATATACTGAGCTGACATGCAAGTAAAAAAACATGTTTTTTTAAACTAGTTATTCCAGTATTGAGCAGGTTAAGTTTGGGGGTAAAAATAACATCATTGGGTTTCCACAAACAATTGGTAATATATTCCACAGTAGTGGTAGTGTTATGAAATAATCTTATCAAACCATTCAAATTAGAAAAACGGAATGTTAGTTTTTCATATTTTTCACTGTCGGCACAGCCGCATTCATTTACTCATACTATTTTATTTTTCTAAGAGTAAAATTATGACCCAAAGATAAACAACCAGGCAGTGTCGGAGGTATCAAAATTTTATTCACAGTTCCAGATGCATATCTAATTTCAGCAATGTTCATCATTTATTATATTACAAAAAAGAATATCATTATCATCAGCTTGCCTTACATCGAAAATATTTCATAACATTCCAGTACCGAAACATTACAAATAGGATCGAGGAACGATGGGGTACCAAGTGACCGCAAGACAAATTTGCGTAATATTTGCATTTTATTTATCGAGGTATCATTAGAGATTACAATAAATAACAGCTAGATATTATTGGTATTTAGCGAATGGTTGAAATAAGAAGAATTTTTCAATGCGAATTTACCCCATAGGAACACTAAGGATATATATTTAGAGACCTCAAAAAACTTTGTGCAATCGCTTATATCATCTGCACAAAAAAAGACATATATGAATTGTATAGTTTGACTGTTTGTAATGCAAAGACCAACACTACACTAGCACACGATGCACAGCTTGAATCAATGTTGACAGGCAGAACTGTTACCTGGTGTCGTATTATTATACATAAAAACCACAAGAGGGTTTTCACCTTTTGTTTAGTTGGATGAGCAGAATCCCACCACGCAGTCAAGAACGATATCTCACTCCAAATGAATGTCATTTTCGGATACTGTTGAAGTTTTGCCACAATCTGATTGAGAATTTTCTTTGTTTCCAATTGAAAGTAGTGCTCAAATGTCATCAGCCATCCGGGATCATTGTGAGAGTGTGGTACAATGATCACCTTAAAAAAAATATGTTTGAATTAATACTTTGTTTGCATTCGAAATATCATATCAACCTCCCAACGCTAATGTGGAATTCTTGTAACACTGGTGAGATTGTATCTCCACTCTGGCACTTGAGTAAATAAATACATCGCAAAGTAAATACCTGAAGCATAGATATGGTAATAATATGTTTTAAAATATACCTTTAGCGGTGGTCTGTTTGGGTCCTTTTTTTGCTGTTCATAGCGATCTTCAAACGACTTATTCCAGTACTCTTTACTTCGCATCCATTGTGGCTAAAAAAAATATTTTGTTTTAAGAATGGACCGTTGGTGCTTGGCAGATTAACTATAACAATAGTGAACGTAGCCGCAGTTATTACATTTTTATTTATAATGTCTATTTCTATTTACCTGATGTCTTATGATATACCAAGAGTAAAAACCAAATACATAAATCATTACGTTTGCTGTGGTTTTAAGTATTAAAGACCTTTTTAATTAATATCTAGATCAGGCGTAGGGAACCTGCGGCCTTTTGGCTACTCTAGTGCGGCCTTCTGGCCAATTATCTAATTCTGTAAATTTTTTGTAATTTCGTAAATTCTTGGGATTTTCGATGTTAAAATCCATGAAAGACCTAAAAAAGGTCCCACGCTGGTAATTTTGGGAAATCTGCAAATTTCTGGGCCTTAGAAATTGGCATGAAATTGTTTTCGGCCAAAAAATTCCTAGTCAATGCTTACTGCGGTCTTCATGTCGAATCAGAAAAATGAATGTGGCCTTTAGAGAAGAAAAGGTTCCCACCCCTGATCTAGATCCTAATAAACTTGAGAATAACGCAGCTAAGTATTATGTAGTAACTTACTTGAAATTCAAAGTTAGGGAATTCTTTCAGTGTGTCGATATCAGTAACCTGTGGTTGCATCACACTACACATCTTTTCATTGCCAAGTAGATCATGCGAGTAATTCCAGGAGTTCAATTGGTGACCAGAATTCAACTGAAAACAGATTACCAATTATTAACAGCTAAGTACATAGCCAAATGTGAAACAAAAAGAAATCGTACATCAGAAGATAAAGATAGAGTGCAAGTTTATTGATTTTTTTGACTATTTTTTTCATGCTCTCTGACAAAGCTGGCAAGCACACACGTTTTTAATACATCATAAAAACAGCTATGTCAAAAAAACAGTGAAAAATACATCATTTGAAGTGAAATAAGAAAAAAAAACAACTAGGCAGGTATTATTTGTGCGATTATTGAATAATAGATGTTTTAGTTGTATTTTATTGATAGTTATTATATTGTCACTGTTCTGACAGAAGTTGGTAAGTAACAGATGTCTACAACAATATTTTATTAATTGATTTGGCATTTACTTGGTAGAACTCCATTTATAACAGATTAAAATAACAAAGTATTTTAGCTCTACAGTTTTTAATAATTTTATTCGTTGATAGCTATTTCGGCTTACGCCATCGTCCATCGCCCGAAATAGCTATCAACGAATAAAATTATTAAAAACTGTAGAGCTAAAATACTTTGTTATTTTAATCTGTTACAATATTTTATGTTATAAAGATAATTATAACATCAAAATGTAAGTGCATTAGTGTTGATCTGACAAAAATAAGAGTTTAAAATGATAGACAGACAATTGCCTGTCTTTAAATCAGCATTAATAATAATTGTCTATAAAAATAAATGCTTCTTTTGACAAACTGGTATAATTAATGCACCGAAAGAGTTGTTCTACAGTTGTTATATCAAAGAATCTCTTAATTACCAACATCTGCCAGAAAGATGACATATATTGATTTACTTGATTCGAGTATTTCACAACACAGTTTTATTACGCTGTGAAACAAAATATGTTTTCGCCAGTATTCAAGTAATTGAATCATTCATTAAATTTATGCATTCAATCATTCATTAAGGTCACATTATAATCTACTGGGTTTACTAATCATAAATTCAATTTACCAATGATTGGTAGTGGGCGTCGTGCTGATCATTAGGCAAGAGAAGTCTTCCTGTATCACCATTTTGATCAAACCTTAATTCTGAAAATAAGCATTGTTGGAAATAAGAAAATAAATCAATTTTAGATACGATTTTCGTATTATGAAAACGCACATCTAGCTTAAATATATTGTATATCACAATAAAACGATTGCAGTGCTGTGCGCAACATGTTATGAAATAATGTGGGTACTTTTATGAATCAAGAAACTTTTGGGTCTAATAATACCTTATTTTTTTGATTTTAAGGCAAACGATTTGAAATATTTTGGAAAAAACAATGATATAGAAAAATCATATACTAAATCCCTGAGATTACCGTTAAGAAAGTATTTACATATATAATAGGCTAAACATAATGTTTGGCCGCAGGGCATATTAAAAAACATCAAAATTGAGTAGTTTTTTTTAAATTAGGAAGGGGAGTGGCATACTTGGGGTTGGTCTCACCCGGAGCACTTAATCTTGTTACACCCCCCCACACATTTTACATGTTAAATATTGTATCAATGCAAAATAAACAATTTCACATAATTAGGGTTAAACTTAGAAATTGGTGCCGCACTATTATTTTTTAAATTATCTTGATATTTCAGCTTTTAAGCCGCAATTTTATCGGTGCATAGATTATTATATTAAACTAAATATATCAAAGCGATAATATATTTTTAAAATACTCCACTGGCCGGGCAAATAGCGGATCCGGCTTGCATGCCGCTATTTGCCCAGGCCTGCTTTAAATGCTTCATATTGTAATGATATCAATATGTAACATCTTTTTTAATGTGAAGTTTTCATTTATTTATAATTATTATTTGAAAATAAGTGTCCAATAATCCGTTGTGTCTATAATTGAAAAATTACAGTATTTATATTTTGCAATTAAGTCATGGATATTAAAAATGTTTTATCAAAATTCTATACCAAAAATAAATGTACCTATCGCAATGTTTATCAAATATTTATTGTCGAAATTGCAAATATACTCTATATAATGGGAATAGGATATTATAGGAATTGTAAAACATTGAAACACATAAACTAGCAATAATAAAAGATTGTCGTAAGTACTATGATTTTTTTAAAATTATAAACATGGAATATAACAAATGCACATCACAATCAGTTTACAATTTATTCAGATTTTTTTGTATATAAGTTGTGTATGACATAAAATCACGGAAAAAAATCGCCCGCAGCACAAATAACACTTAAAAAATAAAAGTAACAAGACAATAAAATATTGCGATAGGATATTTTTTTTCAAATATTCATAGCCTGCGCAGAAGCATACACATTGTGAAGTTATTCACTCACCTCTGTACGGAGGACGGTGCGGTGTAGATTTAGCGCCAAGACCAGAATAGTAATAAGCTAGGAGCAACATTGCGGCTAGAGCACCCCCGGCAGCCCATTTTGGCCGTAACATTGTCCACACCATTGCACCACTTTCCTATCGTCACCACATCAGCTCCTTCGTCGTGCCGCGATTGATGAAGCAGTGTGGAGTGATATCGACCATATATTCTCAATTGCAACACCTTCCAAATTGACAGGAATTTATGTTGACAACTTAAAAATATTTACCCATAAAACAGTGATTTTAAGTTGTAAACATTCCAATGTCCGTATGCGTTGAAAGAAAGCGACGCAATTTACTATATGTGTTTTTAAAGTAATTGTTTATAGATTTCACTTGAAGCCATATTTTAAAAATACCAACATATAGGAATTCATTAAATTTCCGTTACTTCTTCATAAACTTTGGCACACATTATTGATATAATCTTCAAATTGGATATCTGTTTCTGACAAGAACTCCAGTTCCTCTAGTT
This sequence comes from Himalopsyche tibetana, assembly GCA_030503985.1. Classification (NCBI taxonomy): domain Eukaryota; kingdom Metazoa; phylum Arthropoda; class Insecta; order Trichoptera; family Rhyacophilidae; genus Himalopsyche; species Himalopsyche tibetana. Next base: position 31,348,393 of record JAPJYX010000004.1, read on the forward strand.
TGCTTATCAGTTCTTAGATTGCATTTTTGTAGACTATATTAAGTTTTTTACAACGCCAACCTGCAAACATAAATAATTAAATATGAAAAGACGATAGATAGGCATAATATGAAACATAAAATTTTAAATAGTGACAATTTTCAAGAGTCGAAGCAAATTGCGAACCTGACACCCCACCTGGAAGTTTATAATAGTGAAGGTAATATTTCTTTGTTCTTTGCACATTTGGGGTGAAAGGCAACAACTTAGATTGCCTATTTGATGACGACTGCACCAGGTGCAGCCGGAAGTATTTCATTCGGTTTTTGATCAAACAAGTGATTATGCAATTAATATTAATAATTCTGTTCGATTAATTAGAATATCGTACAACAGGGGAGACCAAACGCTGCGAAAAACGGAATGAGTTTTTTTAAAATAGGAAGGCCGGAAGAAAATATGTTTGTTGGAAACCGATTACAACATTTCTTTATACATGCATATTAATATTTATTTATTAATATGTGTATGTAAACATTTTATATGTACATCTAACTGAAACGGAAAGAATTCTTATTGATAAAATATTTATACTTATATAGAAAACAGGGGCCAGATGACAATCTTTAGAGGGTCGTAATTTGGTAAATTCTCTGATAGGACCCTGACCAGCACGGGACAGATCATAGAGAAGATCGACAGCTTCAGATACCTCAGTGTACATATCCCGGAAAACAGTAGCATAAAGAAAGAGCACCCGATTCGCTAAGGAATGTCTGAAGTCACATTTATTTCAATGTGGATTGATTGTCTGGGAAAGATAGCTGTACAAGATTAAAACCAAATACCATTTGTTCAATGTTTGCATTCTACCAGTGCTGCGTTATGGCAGCGAATCATGGCACCTGACAAACAGCGCTCAGTGACCTCAGTGGTCATGGAGAGCCATGGGAACTGGTTGGGTCATTTGCTCTGAATGCCTCCGAATTAACCTTGCCTGCCTCTTTTTCCGATCAGTGGGCTTCCGTCGGATACTATCCATAGGATGCGTTCGGTGAAACAGAGAGATACTGGCGTGTCATGAGAGAAAGTGAAGAAATTGGGGGGAGATAAATAAACGTGGAGGTGCCGGTTAACGGCCATATGATAGAAGAAGAATTAATAATCTTGTTATTATGTATTATTATCAATCGGAAAATTATTAACTCTGCTTGAAAAATTACTTTTAGTTAAATGCAATTTCTATGGATTTTTTTATTAGATTTGAGCAGAAAGACAAGTCATTTATTACACATAATTATTTATGATTCTGACATTGAATCAATGAATATTGCGATAATTGTAATAAGGATATTGAAATATAATATGTCATCGGATATATTGAGGACATGTTGTTAAAGTTAATAATCGAAAATATTCACTGCATAATGATTCGAGGTATTTTTTAATATTATAGGTAATTTCTGTGAAGGTCAACTACTCCGCAATTACAAGTCTTACTTGACATGAATTGAGTGTCTACCGCAAAAACTATCATATTAAACAATCAGCACATACACAAATCAACAAAGATTTTCAGAAACACGAATGGCATCACCTCGGATCTTATTATTATCACATTAGCTAATGAAAAATGAACATAAAACAGAAATCTGTATTCGTACGATAAGTTTATAAGACATAAATAGTTTAAATTTGAATCGTTCAAATTATGTACATTCACATAAGATTTGTCACTAATGATCCGGGATTCGCCTTTCAGCATCTTCAGGCGTTCAAGTGCACAGGTGGACTTGAACTGACGTTTAGTAAATAAATGTATCGTGTTTATATAAGTTTATATAATTCTTGAAATTGCCCAACATTTAAATCTGTAGGCATTCCTAATATTTCTACCATTACGAATTACCCAACTTAAAAAACCAATCTATGTTTCGGTAAAATTTCCAGATTTGCAAAGTGTTCCATTGCACGGTAAGTTTGGGAAACCCTGCCGTAGACAAAGATCGGTAGTTAGCCTCTGTGACAGATGTTGAAGTTATTTTAAAATAATACGGAAAAAACTAAGATAATTTTTTGTTATTATTGGGTTCATTAATAAATGCCACTAGCACAATAATTTTTAGTAATTACAAAAATATTTATTTTCTACGAGAAAATATCGCGACGCATTAGTGCGTCGCGGCACGCTGGCGTATGGAGTCAATAAGCATGCGACGCACCGGCGAGTCGTTGGTGTGCTAGTGGTTAAAAGAAATCGACAATACAGTAGACCCTCGATTATCCGAATTTTCGATTATCCGGATTGTTTTCCGGAACAAAATTTGTACAAATTTGCTAATTTTCTCGTGACGAATTGCTTCCACCGTTGTTTACATATGTGATTGAGTGCATACCATTGTGTTTGTTGTTTTGCATTGTTGGAAATAGAAGAAGTCTTTCGGTGGAATATTATCATCAGAAAAAGACCAGGATGAATGGTGAAATTTTTTAACGATGGTATGAAAAACAGATCATTCCAAAAGTAAAACAAATATTAAAACTGCATAGATAAAAGAGGAAAAACATTATTATTACTAGACGATGCATCATCTCACCTATCAATAGAATGTTTAAACCAGATCGATAAAATGTTCACGTTAAAATTTCTGAGAGTTGAAACATCTTAGATGTGTCAACAGTGAGAAAATCATGGAATAAATTCTTGGAAAGACTGTTAGAAAGTTCAAGTCATACACTAGAAATTGTTACTAGAGACATTATAGAAGCATAAGATAGCACAAATTTCAATGTGCTGAATGTGTCGAAGAATATGTTACCAAGTGGTTAAATTTTGATGCGAACGATCTTGGATTTTAAATTTTGAATGATGTGAAAATAACTAAGGAAATACTTGTCTCAACAAGATCAAGAAGACGAAGAAGAGATATGCAAAGAAAGAGATTGGTCCTGCTCATTATAAAGATTTTCAGTGCTTAGATGTTGGTGGTCAATGGCTGGGGGCCCACGTAGGCATGTCAATGCCAGTTGACGAGCCTACGCTAAAATGGTGGGAAATGCCGCACACCAGCAAGTCCTATATGCTGGCCTCCCCATGGCGTCCATCGGGCAATGCAACAATGTTGTTGCTAACAGCAGGGGTTGCAAGGCGAATGTCCGGCGCCTCAAAACTGGGCCACCGGCTAAGGGAAGGAAATCCCCGACAGAAAAACCAGGGTTGAGCCGACCCTTAGAGCCCTTTTGACCCAGGCCACGGGAGCACAGGGTTAATCACCCTGCATCCTTAAACTCAACACCGTTAGAACACCGCCACAAGGGCCTCGGACACCTGGAAGCCAAAATAGACAACCCAGCACAACCATGGACCGAGAAGAAAAAATCCTCTCCAACAAATACATTATGCGCATTGGTGCGTACAACGTCCATACCATGCGCACTTCTGGAAAGGACCTGCATGCTACCCGTATCTTGCCAAAGAATGGCCTTGACATCTTAGGTCTGAGCGAGATACGCTGGAAAGGCGCAAGAAAGAAGCTATTGGAGGGGTGCACATTAATCTTTTCTGGCCAGAGTCAATATCACCGCCAGGGGGTGGCAATACTGATGTCTGGGAGAGCGGCCCGTTGCCTTGTGAAATGGGAACCAATCTCTGAGAGATTGATACGTGCCACCTTCAGGACTAGTGACAGCTCTGTGACTGTCTTTCAGTGCTATGCCCCCACTGAGGACGCCAACGATCAAGCAAAGGACGCCTTCTACGACTACCTTCACGCGGCAGTTGCAGCAATCCCCCGTAGGGATCGCGTGATAGTAATGGGGGATTATAATTCGCGAGTAGGGGCTGATCCAGCTCTCGGGCCCTCAGTGATGGGACGGCATGGTCTGGGCACCGCAAACAACAATGGTGGGAGACTGATTGAATTCGCTATCATGAATGAGCTCACCATTGGCAGAACTATCTTCCCGCATAAAGACATCCATAAATACACATGGACCTCTCCTGATGGTCGCATGAAGACGCAGATTGACCATCTTCTTTACAGCACGAAATATAGATTTGAACTTCTCGATGTTCGCACATATCGAGGTGCCGACATTTATAGCGACAACGAACTACTTGTCGGCAAAATCCGCCTGAAACTAAGTCGCATAGCTCAAAATCCAGTGCGGAAAAAGATCGACATCGAGAAGCTTGAAAACGTGAATACGAGGCTAAAATTCGAGATTGTTGTAAGGAAGGAAATAGATCGTGCCTCCGTGCGACCTATATCCGGGTCCGATCGCATCGAAGCGGACTGGTGCTGTATCAAACGTGCTATTGCATCATCGGCCGAAGATGTTCTCGGATTCCGGAGGGAGGGGCAACCAAAATGCATGTCCGAAAATACGTAGAGGAGAATTGAAGAGCGGGCCAGGCTAAAAGCACTGAAGGACAGTGAAGCTGACCCTGAAAAATTTGAAGAACGTCGCGCTGATTATCGTAATCATGACAAGGTTGTCAAGAAGTCTGTGCGACTTGACAAGCGCCGATTCTTGGATCGGAAAATTGAGACAGCTGAGGTGGAGGCCCGCAGAAATGATACCAAGAAGTTATTTAAAATCATGCGCGAGGTCTGCGGAAAGCGACCACCGACTCCCGGGTCCATTCGCGGAAGCGACGATTCGGGAAAGGACGAAAGCGTTAAAAAGATTTCGAAGGATCATTTCTGCAAGGTGCTGAACAGACCGCCCCCCCAGGACCCTGTTGACGTAATCGAAGAGGCTACATCTATGGACCTCCCCCGAGTGTCCGGTATTTCAGACCATACGCCCACACATGCCAAAATCATCTTGGCAGTGAAGAGGCTTAAAAACGGCAAAGCACCGGGTGGAGACGGAATACATTCGGAATTTCTGAAATGTGGTCTTAACGCCGTCTTACATCCTCTCTATCACCTGATGGCCAGGGTGTGGGACGGTGAGTGTTGCCCTAGGGACTAGGCGGACGGTGAGGTATTAGCACTCCACAAAAAAGGTGATCCCCTCAGCTGTAACAATTACCGAGGCATAACTCTTCTCAGTATTCCTGGGAAGGTAATGGCACACATTCTCTTGGCGAGAATAAGAGGTCCCATTATGAAAATACTTAGGAAAAATCAAGCGGGCTTCCTCCCTAGAAGGTCGTGTGCGGACCAAATACACAATCTTCGATGTCTCCTCCAGCAGAGCAATGAATTTAACAGTGCTCTTGCTTGTTGTTTCGTCGACTATGAGAAGGCATTTGATAGTCCGCACAGACCCTCTTTGTGGAGGATACTGGATGCCTACGGGATTCCGCCAAAGATTGTGGCCATTATCAAATCCCTACATGAGAATAGTGCATGTTGTGTGAGAATCGGTGACTCAAATACCGAATGGTTCGGGGGTCACAACCGGAGTGAGACAGGGGTGCGTTCTTGCACCGTTCCTGTTTATTATTATCTTTGACTTCATACTTCGCAGTTTAATTCCGCCTGATCGAGGTGTAGCTGTTGGTCCCTGTCTGAAGCTGTGTGACCTTGAATATGCCGATGATGCTGTCATATTCGATAAATCTATTGAGGGCATCCAGGAGACTATTGATGGGTTAGGAACTAGCTCAGGTCGCATTGGTCTGAAAATTAATACTAGTAAGACCAATGTGATGTGTAACCAAACCTGTCATGACTGATAAGACCCTTACCAGCGCGGGACAGATCATCGAGAGGGTTGACAGCTTCAGATACCTCGGCGTACATATCCCCGAAGACGGTAGTACAAAAAACGAGCTCGCCATTCGTTTAGGAATGGCTGGAGCCACATTCAACTCAATGCGGACTGTCTGGGACACACAGCTGTACTCGATTAAAACCAAATCCCACTTGTTCAACGCTTGCATTCTGCCAATAATGCTGTACGGTTGCGAATCATGGCACCTGACGAAGACTCAGAAAAATCGTATACTGAGCTTTGAGAATAGATGCTTGCGTCGGATAATGGGGGTGAGGTGGTTTGATTTTGTGAGGAATTCAGAGATAAGGGAGCGTACAAGACAGCGTCCCGTCACGTCAGTGGTTATGGAGAGACATTGGAACTGGCTGTGTCACGTGCTGCGGATGCCTCCGGAAAGCCTCAATCCTGCCTGCCTCTTCTTTCGACCAGTGGGATTCCGGCGTCCTATCGGGTACTATCCATAGGATGTACTCGGCGGAACTGAGGGATGCTGGCATGTCATGGGAGGAAGCAAAGCTATTGGCGGGATACAGGGAGACATGGAGGTGCCGTGTGGCGGCTATATGCTCCACATAGGGAGCGAACATGGCCAAAGAAAGAAGAAGATGTCGCCATGAAGTGGTTTAAGAGCCAAGAAGAGCGTATCTCAGGATATCTTATGTCTTAAAAGTATTCGCGATTTAGCAGCTTCAAAAAGAACAGCTAGTTTATTTAAACAAAAACCAATAAATGAATTTCTTATAAAAAAATAATTTAATACTAAAAAGCTTTATGTTAATCCGGACAAATAAAAATTATTTACACTGATTGTACATGTCTTTCCATGTAAATTATGTTTTTTTTTCGATTATCTGGATTTTCCCTTATCCGGACTACCTTCATCCCCAATTAGTCCGTATTATCGAGGTTCTACTGTAGTTGAAGATTTTGTACGAATATAAAGAACACCCATTTTCATAAAAACAACCGCAAGCAAAAAATGTTGAATACTCAAGAAAGGTAACTTATTCTTAAAGTCAATCAATTTAAAAATTAATACAGGTTTCCTTCCAACTGTTAGTTGTTTGCTTGTATGATTGTTATGACCTACTTTTCATCTACCCCTTATTCTGCAACATTTACAATTTATTAGAATAAGCTACTCATTGCCATCAACAATCATTTAACAATGAAATATGTTTTATAACATGCTATCCCATGACTGTGCATATTTATTATCGTATTATCATGCAGTGATGATTTTTTTGCAAACAAAAAATTCAAATAATACTATATAGATGCATGCAATAGATTAAAAAATGCGAATATGCATAAGTATTGTAATATTAATATCAAATCACTAGAATATGTATACCAGATTATCTGTACTATGTCTATATTTTTTAACAGTCGTTTTCAATATATATTCCTAACTAGGTAATCCAATCCCGGGATCCCGTACAGTTTTCGATACATTTCAATCCCGTGATCAGAAGACATAATCCCGAAACATTCGGGATTTATTTTCATATAAAACAGAATTGTCTTGGCGTTGTAAAATGAAATGCAGCCAATATAGACTGTCTTATCTTCAAATATAATAAACAATTTTCCATTGTTCATTATTTTACAATGCACAATTAAGATATCATATTCGAAAATAAATTCTGCTGAAGAAATCAATACAATGAAATACTACAGCATATTATAGATTACTGTAAGAGGACACGTTTTGCAATAAGATGTTATTTTTTAGTATGAAATGTTTCTTGTTTCTTTATCTGCATTGTGCATATTGCAATGTTGATTGACTTTTTATTTATTTTAATGCCACTTCGGCTTTGCTCTATCAAGAAATTTTATGTTGTTTGTTATCATTAATATTATCTGTCAAATCCAGTGTGACGATAACTATTTCTTCTACGTCTTCATATACGACTTTTTTTAAAAATAAAATTTGAAAAGAGGTGATAAAACAATAACATAATAACTCTTTAAAATTAGACTCAACAAAAATTCACTCCTTTCAGCTCCTATATAATACCAGTGTCAAAAAATATAGTTCTACGGTTGAATTTCCAAGAGACACCGCGTATTTTAATAAAATATTTTTACCCTTCAATTAAACATGAACAAGGAACAGAAATTTCGAGTTAATAAGAAAAATGATGATATAATTTTAATATGGAAACACTTTTTTACGCCTGTGGATGGAGCCACAGCTAAGGGTAAAGAGTATAGTATGATGTTAAAAACTGGATAGGAATCTACAAAAGGACTGCACACGCATTTATTTTCAATACACAAAATGAAAATTCATAGACCAACTTCCATCAATTCATTTCCATCGAATACAAGTGGTTCTACAACAAAAACCACAGAACGTCCTAAACGGCTGTTGAAAAGAAAATTAATATCAGACTATTTTTTAACTAAAGAAGATCGATCACTCGACGACTTACTGCTTTTTCAGCAGCAGGCTTCCTGTGTACAAAAATAAGATCCAGACGAAATGACAAAACACTCGATGCTGTGTTTCTTTGAGCATATTATTCAAATTAAAATTAAATTGTTAGGCGTTTTATTTTAAATGTACATGTTTGTTTAATTTTTTTATAAGATTTTTTTCACAATATCATTTATTTTATTTAAAAATATGTCTAAGACTGTATGTACATGGAATAAATTAAATGCTTTATATAATATAGAACAAGTTGTATGATTATTTTTTTACCAATATTATAAATATCATTTATAAAAATAAAATGTGTAAATATTAAAAAAAAAACTATAATTTCGGGACTAGATAAGATTGACACTGGATCATTAAAAATACACGACAATTTCAGAAATCTTTGCTCTTGCAGTCTGAAGTAAGTAGATACTTTTATCAGCTGTCGACATTAATTATTTTAAGTTATATTGTGTATTTTTACATAATGTATGCATATTAAGTTCGTTTCATAATTTACGAGTAATTAAAAAATCCACTCATTCACCTGTACATCGCGAATAACTGAGATTAGGAGAGCTTTTTGGTAACGTATCGGCAGCCCACGGCTGGTTATAGAATATAGAATACATTGTTTAATTTATTTTTCACAAAAAAAAAAAATGTACTGATCCCGGGACCAGTCCCGGGATCGAAAAATTCTAATCCTGAAATCCCGGGATCAACATTTTGGCTCGGGATTGGATTCCCTATTCCTAACCTATTATGTAAGGTGTTAGTATGTATAGTGGAACCTTGATCTACCATATCTCGCATTATTCGTTTTACCGCATTGGATCGTTTAGTTTTCATAGTCCCGGCCAAACACCCATAAGAACAATATTAAATAATCCCTCTTTAATCGTGCCCCAATTTACCGATTTCCTCGATCTATCGTCGAAATATTATGGTCCCGTCATAAATATTATCTCGATTGACCGTTTTTGTTTAAAATTTCTTCTATTTGCTCATAAATATGTAGTCTTGCCTCGTATTTCGTTTCGTGATTTTTTTAAACTCACCACTAAAATGCCTAAATGAAGAAAACTATGACTGTACCTGAGAAACTGAAAACAATTCACGGCATTAAAAAATAGAAAAAAATAATTGATTTAGAAAAGTACAAGTAAAAGTAAAATTTTTTGATGATTTTTGGCCAAAGGCAAATTATGCAATATACACCAACTTTTAGTGTATGGAAACTAATAAACTGACAGTCGAATCAGTCAAAATACTTAATTAATAAACTGGTTTTGAATCGGCTTTATCTGATATTTGAAAACTAAAATGCTTGTATTTTTAGATTTTGATTTTGGATTTTTATAAAGTTTTATCACTTACACATGAATTCGTTACGAAATTATAATCCACTCACACTGACAACTTCTTAATTACAATACTGTATTTTTAAATGATTTTTGAAAGTATTACATAATAATCATTATCAATGACTTTTAACCTTGTTATTAGAGCTCGAATAAAACTGTATTCAATGATTTTTACAAAAAAAAAAAAATATTATCAATTGATATCAAATTAATAGTGACCTGTACATAATACATTAAAAACTGAATGACAATCACATCACAAAACTAATAAAATAAAAGTTTAAAAAATGTTCAAGATGATAAAGTTAGTGTAATTTTCAGTACTTCATCACTGCATTAAAGTTCTTTAACACATAGTTTCTCAACCTTTTTAAGCCCGTGGCCCCCTTTTGAGTCTCAGATTTTTCCGTGGCCCCCCTACCCCCAGTAATAAAATTCTCGGGACTCGGAAAAATGAAAAAAAATGTAGGTACATTTATTTTAAAAAAATACAATTTGTTTTTAAAAAAAAAATATGTTTACAAAATAGTTTATAACATTACATTTTTTTTAATCCCCACGTTGTACCCTTCACAGCCCGCTATGGTTCACACTATTCATACGGGGGTGTATTCTGCAGCATTATTCATGTTAAAAAAAAATCCATAAACTTCTTAAAACTAGTTTGCATGCACTGCAGGGTGCAGAATGCTAAATAAAGTAAAATAACATTATCAAAGGAGTTTTTATGAAATGAATTCAATTCATTTTTCATAAGACGCCGTGAACTCTTGGAATGCTTTTTAATTTTCCCTAGATGCAACTAAGTTGGCATGACCAACAGGACCACCAGATGCGACTGTGGTCGTAAAAGCTTATGCAGTTCTTCCCGTTCGTTGTTCATGTTTGGACATTTTTAAAAAATGCGTTAAGCATCCTGAAGCTATTAATCACCTGACCTGGAAGAGCTTGCCAGTGAAGTGATCATGGCTAGTTATAAATTGGCCTATTCGAAAATTTGGAGTCGAAACGTTGGTTTCCATTCGCATTTTTAAATTTTGAAAGAATTTATAAGATTGCCTGTCCTTAATTTCCCATCAATTTTACCAAATTCGCATAGCAACGACTGTAGCAAAACTGTCCACCACAGGGCTTTTAGAATGAAACGTCTGGTCGAGAAGGAGGCAGTCAAAGAATTCTTCTCACCTGGGACTTGACACCCATTATGTAGAATAGCTGTTGCGCCTTAAACTTTAATGTAAAGACTATCAATGGACTGTATTATTCGGTAAGAATAATTTTCTGTTAGAGAATAAGGTTACAAACCTTGGATCACGTACTTTACCAGCCACTCCCATGGATTGGGTGTTAGGCTTCAATTACTGAATACCTGCTACGCAAGAAGTTTTGGCATGATATGCAGTGGTGTAGGAAGGGGTCCTGCCGCCGGGGCAGTACTTGAATTTGCAACCCCATGGAGGACCCTAAGGACACTAGCCGCTAAGCGAAGAGACAAAGCTTTGCCAATGATCAGTTTTGGTCTTTAGTATTGCGTTTTGGTATTTGCACCGAGGATTTTATGAAATTTATTGTTTATTACAATATTAAGGGTTTTACACAAAGGTCCCATTTTTTACAACCTAATGTTGACGATGAATCGCGCAGGGAATTCAAAAAAAATAGTACATGATTATTTATCAAAGTAAAACTTCAATACTTTCAACAATTGAAACGTTATATCTTTTATTCATAAAAAATCTTAATTACTTGTTTAATCGTTACACCTTGAGAGTCTTAAGATTTTTGGCAAAGAGCATTATATTATCTTAACTAATTTTTTCGTCATAAAAAATCTGACACATCGTTTTAGGTTAGTCAATTTGCAAGGCAAAATGTTCAATTGGTTGTTTTTTTTATCATCTGCTATCTCATACATACGTCTTGATACTGAACGGAATTGCTCAAAAGAATCACCTGAATAATTGCATTTTCACTCTGAAATTTCAAAATCGCAGATTTGGAAATATAATTCGTTTTTCTAGCTTTTGCAATTAATTTGGAAATTTCGTTAGAAACTATTAATTAAACCAGTGTCTAATTTTTCACTGAATACTATAAATCCTATTTTTTTGCTGCGGAAACTCCTTAAAGCTTTTTGAATTATTAAAATGGCTTTTCTTTCATGTCTATGTGTTTTGTGTAAAATGGATAGTAGCATTAGTGAAGTAAAACATATTTAACGCACACAAGTTTCATAATATCATGTGGTGATGAAAGAAATCCGTGGACAAGATTGTCAATACAATATTGTCGACACTTACTTTTGGATTCGGTTTTTATGGTATCCTTAAATATCATTGAAAAAATAGTAAAGAGTATGTATAATAAATACGTTATTTCTGCTGCAATATATTTGATTTTAATATAAACTTTAGTTCATTATATTTTGAGTGGCCGTGGCCCCCCTAAAGTCTGCTGTGGCTCCCCAAAACTGATATTTTATTCTGTGGCCCCCGGTTGAGAAACGCTGCTTTAACATCTTAATTGGCATAGATGTTATATTGATCATGATAAAAAAATTTGCCTACTTATCTTTTTTAACCCTCCTGTATTCCTGTAGTATAAACAGTCAACATCGACATTTAAACCTTTAAAATATCTATGTTACAGGTCCTACAAATAATTGTTTTTTTTCTATAAAATAGTTTTACATATGAATAAAAATTTAAAAAAATATATTTTCAATGTCATCTCTGTTTTCATCATTTTTTAATCAAAATTTATAAGAGTTATTAAGGCAAGGCGATATCCGACAATATAATAATAATGAATTGATTTTTTTGCAATGCTATATAACAGGGGTGGCCAAAGCGTAGACCGCGATCTACTGGTTGATTGCGTGTAACTATTTACTCGCAATATGTCAATATGTACACATCTCTATACATTACGGTTGGGTGATAGGCTAAAAAAATGTTAGGCTAAAAAAAAAAACGAGTTTTGGAGATATTTCGAGGACAAAGTATAGGGAATTGAGGATTTAAAAATTCCTCGGTGAGCTAAAAAAAAAAAAACCGAGTCACGGTGATATTTTGGGCAAATCGGTAAATTCCTGGGTTTTGAAAAAATGTGGTGCTCGCCGCCCTACCAATATTTTAGATTGTGCTTTAGGGTCCAAAAAGGTTGGTAAACCCTGACCTAACACATGATGTTAGTAGACAGCCGTCTACAATTTTAAGAATTAATCGTAGCAAAGGAAAGGTAATCAAAAGTTTGACCACCCCTGCTATATAAGATACCATATATATTCTTTCTAATTTTGCGATGTTATAATATGATTTATGAAAAATGCTTTTTCAACTTCTGATGTCAATACGGAACTATTTAAATATCGTGAAGTACCAACTGTTCCAAAAAAAATTAAAACAATTTCCAAAATCGGTCATAATATGTTGACGAAATCTTGCAGTATTTTTTTTATATTCGTAAAAAAAGTGCGCCGTCTTACAGATATATTACTGGACTGTCACAAAAAAATCCTATCAGATGAAGAACTTCGAGTTGACGGAGAAACAGGCGGTTGTAGAGCATATGAATAAGCAAAATGAGGAAAATGGATTCGGTGGTAACTTTGAGGATGTTATGAATGAAATTATATATGTATTTGTAAAGTATGGAAATACGTAGTGATTATTTCAAAAAATCAGCTCAGATGTTGAATATCGTAACACTTTAAATTGGAACATTTTTAAGCAAAATTATTGTTGTGTATATTTTTTTCATTCATAAATTTAATTACGACCGGTACACGCTTAAAATAATGTATAACTAATACATAATGGATGATAAACAAGAAAAATTGGCATAGTGCGATGTGAAATGTCAACTCGTAAATGCGGAATACCAAACCACAATGTTTTGATTTAATAATTACTATTTTGGAAGAGTTTGAGTGTGAGAAAATAAATCATTTAAAGTGCCCTTAACCTTTGTCGCAATAAATTAAGATAATAGTTCAATTAACGATAATACAATAACACAAAAGGTGATGAATGGCACCAGATAGCAGGTACCACTTAACAACATTATACTGACTGAAATGACAGGTGCCCAATTATTACGACCCATACAAATATAATATGTAGTTGATTTAATTAACACATCTTTTAAATTGCTGCTGTTATTCATCAATTTATAATATAATGGTATAGTTATACATAATAATGTATTGATGGTAAAATAGAAAACAATGTAATGAGATTTAAGTCAATTACTTACATTTTGTAGAGTTCGCATATTGACACAACTTTATATAGCACTTTCACACTCATATTATGTAAGTGGGAGTCAATAACAGCATGCCTACACGGTTAATAAGTTCATAATTGAATAGTAAAAGTTAGGCACAATAATATAACAATTCGGATCCTTTCGGGTTTGTAGGATTTGTAGTGAATTTGTAGTACAGAATAATCAGATCAGGGATATCATATCACTGACTTGACATTTCCCTATCCAAGCTTGTTGCAATATTACAAAAGCGTTTTCCCTTAATGCCTACTACTTTTTTATTGAAGAACGTAAGTTTAGTCGTAGCTTTCAGTACCCGTTACAATTTTACTAATGGCAGGAAGCAGTGTGTCAATGACTTTCGGGGATCAAGATTTGGTATTTTTGTATTTTGGGATGAGGATTCAAATTATTGTCGTTGCGATGCTAATCACTTTGCGTTATACTTTTTCATGTTTTAGGTTTTTACTACGCGATGATAAGTCAGGTCAATAGGAATTTGTAACAGAGTGGTGAATAAAATTGATTTTACAAAATGGATCTTTGAAAAGTTAACGACATCGTTATCTTTTTTTTCTCGAGAGAAGTAATTTATCGTCGAGATTTTCTTTGATGTTTTTTCGAAGTCTTTCCACGACGTGTTGTTTGTTGCTTTGAGTCAAAGCAGATCAACTAGGTTTTTTTAAGTACCTACTGGTATAAAGTTAGAATAAAATGCCGTAATATGTGGGCACTGACTAAGCAATATAAATTATTTTATTACATTGTCAATATACCAAAGCTCTAGTGTTTTATGTAATACTAACTTATATTTTTTTACAATTCTCTGTTGGCCACGGTGAAAATAATATGAAATGGTCCTAATGCACTTTTTAACGGTAATTTTAGATATAATTAGAATTAATAGAATTTTAGGTAGTTTTAGAACAGGGTTAAGAATCTCTGAATTATAGTATAGCCTTTCTTTATTCGGCTCCGGTCACAGCTCAGCCATTATTAAATCAAACGAACAATAGTGAAATATTGTTCATTGTGTGCGTCATGTTCCTATTTTTCTATCATATTGTGAATATAATTGACATTTTGCCGAAGATGAATACTATTCTATTATATTTTATGTGCCCGTAGATTTTTTGAATTATACCATTATAAGTAAACCATATTGCGTCTATGGTTGAAAAGTCAATAACCATAAACTAGTACTGACAGAAATATTACGATCGTACAGCAATAATCAACAAACGAATAACAAATAATAATCGGTGCCCATATTTATACGTTAAAATGATTTCAATAAAAGATGAGGTTGAAGTTGTTTACTTAACCCCGGCGGATTTTAATTCAATATGTAGGACATGCCTGGCTTCCCAGATAGAATTTGTAAACATTTTTACTAAACAACATAACGAAAAAAGCATCTCTCAACTTTTGTCTTCCTGTGCTAATTTAGAGGTAGTTATATCGTTTTTAAATATGTAGTATCAATAGAAATAATGACGATTTTTCTGACGATGATTCTCGATAATCACTTCATATTATTGAGTAGAAAATCGCCGGAAAACCTACTGATCAAAAGAAATATTGGTTATCTTAAAGAATAGCGTCGTGAAGCATTTGAAGTTTAATCGAAATTGCCGCCAACACAGAAATCGTTCGTGAATTATTTGTTTTAATTAATTATACAAATCTAAGAAGCGTTATGATCTTTGATTACTGTCAGAATAAATGAAAAAAATAAATGTATATAATAGCATAACCATTTCAGCATCGAAGTAAAATGGTCTAACGTAATTCACAAGTTTTACACAACTTTATGAACCAAACATAATATTGAAGTCGCGGTTTGCGAACATCATTGTGATGCATTTATTTATTAAATTTAATTTTCTTTCAACTCTTCCTAGATAATGATTTTTCTTCAAACCTAAGGGGCAGGAAAGCTAGTAAATTTCCAAAAAATAGGGTAAACATGAAAAAATATTAGGAGTAAAAAACCTCCAATAAACAAAAAAAAAATGAAAAAATCTTTAGTTCTCTTAGGGTTATATGAAAAACATTCCCCGACCCCTGCTCTATCCTATCGAGTCCTTGCAGTTATTCAATAATCATTTTTACTAAACAAAATCAGTAATATAGTATACAAACTAAAAGGTATTATCACTACTGTTCTGATAGAAGTTGGTAAGTAACACATTGATAATAAACTGACTGAGTAAACAGCAAATTAAAAATTTCAGCTTTTAGGATAAAGCCTCTAGTATTGATATTTTATGTTACACATATAAACTATAATATCAAAATAAAAATGAATTAATGCCAATCTGACACAAATAAGAGTTAAAATTAATAGATGCCTGCCTTTAAATCAGCATTAATAATAATTACCTTTACAAATAAATGCATTTTTGGCAAACTGGTGTAATAATTGCGCTGAGTTATTCCGGACAAAGAATTGATATCAAAGAACGTATACTTAACTCATTTTTTTCATTTTGTAAGTTATCAACTTCTCCCAGAAAGGTGACATTATAGACTCAACAGGTTTAACTAGTGCAATAATTTAAATTGTTTTCGTATGAATTATTTTTAATTGTTGCTTACAATTTTTGTGTATATTATTTGAACAAAACACATGCTCAGATAATGATTGTTTTCTTGAATTGAAGGTTTCTGAACAAGATAGTCTTCCAAAACAAGTGTGCGCACTCTGCATATCAGAATTGTATGCCTCGTACAATTTTCGGGAAAAGTCCAGGAAAAGTAACGAGCTACTATTATGTGTGTTGGCTGATACTGAGAAAACTTTCGACCGAAGTCTCATTGTGAAGAAGGAATTGAATGAGTCCATTAACTTAAATAATTATTTTATTAATTTTGATGAAACAGCAGAAGATGTCGATTTGGAGGAAGTCAAAGAGGAAATGTGGTAAGCGAAAAAAGAAAATTTCAGACTATTATTCAAAAACTTATTAAAACTTAAACATTGCATTGGTTATCTTATATTTCACACGTTTTGGAAAGATTATTGTTAACTTTCCTAAAATAACTACCCATTTCATTTGTCCCCCATCTTGTAGCCTACATGTAAGGGTAACATTTACCAATTAGAAGATTCCTGGCAAGATCAATAACACTTGTTGATTTTTCAAATTGAAATGTGACAGAATATTGAGTGTGTGTTTGGGGTATCTAATCTCAAGTGAGTTTAAAAAATACCTATGGAGCTATTCTTAAATCATCATAATCGAGACACTAATTAAGTGAGGTCTCTAATGGCCAGTATCCAACTATATTCGCGAACCTGTAACCACTAAGTTTTAAATTTGAGTGACCGATTAAGATAATATTGTTTCATATATATCAAAATATTTTTTCAGGGAGAGTGGTATTAAAAATGATGTACGTGAAAACCTTTTCCCTGACCCGCTCATCGAAGATGATCAGGTATATTGCAAATGGAAAATATTTACTTAAATTTAAGCTATTTCAAGATTGACGAATATTGAATAATGCTTCACTAAAGCTAATTGTGGACGTGCTTTATGTGTGACGCGGATCATTTTTTGCAAAATTTTATAGGTTAAATATTGGCTTAGAATAAGCCTTCCTAAATAGATGAAATAGATTTAAGGTTTACTTAGAAGCACAAAATGATCCGTGTCTTACGGATATTGCATAGGAGATTTAAAACCTCCGATAACAGCAAATTCATCAAAAACTTAATTTTCTGTGACCTGTCAGGGCTATAGAGTGCGTGAAAAAAAGGCGACTCCGACTCCAGTTTTAAAATAATTGACAACTCCGACTCCGAGGAAATTTTTCAATAATTTCATTTTAACTTATATATATATATGTATACCATCAGATCATCTTTAGTCAGCCAAGCATGAAATGTTAACACTTTTGACTATTTTGTTTAAATACACAACATTAAAAATATTTTTCAAAAAAAAAATCGAGCCGCTCATTTTTCACGACTCTGACTCTGGCCAAAATACCGCGACTCCGTGACTCTGACTCCGACTCCACAGCCTTGCTATAATGTGTTGAAAAATTAAATTGGACTTGTGAACGACGGTCAATAATAACAAAAGAAAAATTATTTCAAAATATTTTTAGGTACCTATTTTTATTATTTCAGAAAGTAAAGCGTAAGCGAGGAAGACCTCGAAAATATCCACCTGAAAAAACGCACACTGAAAATGAAGTATTTATAATATTTTATAATTCTTGAAATTCCTTCACTGATAATTCATGCCGACTGCAATATCACTGTATTTTTTTTTGTAGTATCAAAAATCCTATCAACGCCGGGAGAGTGATCATATAGCAGTGATTTTAAAATGTTTCTTTATGACTCCTTAAACTTTTTTCTTAAGCATTGGACCAATTTGTATGCCAACCAACCCCTCTGCATTGAAATAAATGAAAAGATGTTAATAGAGTGTAGACGTACTAGTCGATTAATTTTTTAACATACAGCATTATTCTTACTGATGCATTGCTGTGTATCATATTTTATCCCCTTTTCGGCTACAGGCAGTTTTTGATTGAATAAGGCAAATATGGAATGAGAGAAATAATAAGACTGCAACATACTGCATGTGCAGTTAACTAAATTGTGATCCCAGCTAAATTCAATGTAAATTATTAGATTCTTTCTCTTCAGATTTCCAGAACCTATTATTTGCCATTTCTGTTTGATTACAATATTAGTGTCTATGTAGCTGTGAATTATGAGTGAATGTATTCTGATAAATTTATTTAAAATGTTGATTTATTTGACTTTTCAAGTTTCAAATGGAAGTGAAAATTGCATGCAATGATTGCCGAGAGAGTTTCCCTTCCAAGGAACAGCTGAACACTCACAAGTGCATAAGTTACTCAATTTCTTGCAAAAAGTGCAAAGAACGGTGAGATAGTGTTTTTTTATTCCATAAAATAATTAGTAAAAAGTCATTCAATTTTAATATTGTGTACCTTCTGAAATATTTTAAATTAGAAATACTACCCCATCAAATGAATGCATTAAGTTAGTCTTGCGTTGATTTTATATATTATGTTTACTTTGATGTTATTGAAATATGGATTAAATCTCAAATTTCATTTATCACTGCGAGTACGTAAATTTCGATTGACAAGAAATTGAAAAAGCCGCAATAGCACTGGTTGTTTGTATATTTTGCCGTGGGTTTGTCCGTATTGACTAGCGGCGTTCCGGGCGGACTTCTTCCCACTGTTACTTGTTGACATACTCCATGTCAAAATATAGTGTTGATAGATTGGCATCAGGCTTGTACGGTCACTGATATTCGTCTTTGTGGTCTTTATTGTTGGCCCTGATTGGGGAAAGGATATTTATTGAAACAGTGTATTTTTGGTTGTTTATTTGTAGATGCAAAAGCATTAAAGCTCTGAGACTACACCAATGTGAAGCAGTGCATCTTAAATCAGCATACACACTCTTCAAACCTCAGGTAAATGCATTATCTCTTATACGGTGCAAAATACTTAAAGCACCTGTATTGTGCATGTTTTCCTACAACTCATTTATTTATCATTTATGGATAACTATCCTTGTTTCAGTAATGGCTTTGTGGTATGTCAGTTTTACTATAATGTTACGAAACTGCTGACATACTTGAAATTTGTAATAAATATTTCATTATCGAAAAACATCTTAAGTCTATTAAATTGCTCAAAATTGTCTACTATTATGATCCTTACTACTTGATGTTTGGGCGATTTTTAAATACCCCTCTTTACGTAGCAAATTAACTGAAAAATCTATAAAATTGTAAATATATTTAAAATTATATGAATTGTCAAATCATTTAACAGGTCAAAAATTTTACTCGTGATCATACCACATTTGTTTCTGTATTGCTTTTTTATGAAGCTTATGCAATATTTAAATGGATTAAAAATAATTGCGCTTGTGGATTGGATGGTTTTCACTGTTACAAGTGAATTTAATTTTGTTGAAAATATAACAAAATACACATTTAATATATGTTTTTTATATTTTAAATTTGTTATCACAACCATCCGTGTATAATATAATATTGTAGCCAAACAGAGTTCCACGGAGAGCTACACTATAAGTGAAAATGATCTAACCGAAAGTTCTTTTCATCCTAAGCCTATTTAAATTACAAATGAAAAAGGTTAGTGTGTAAACTTGTTTGTTACTTGAAATAAATAACACAATCGTAATTGTCTTTTTACAGATTATCGAGATTGTAAAAGATGCTGGTGATAATATCGTTGAAGTCATTAAGCCAGTGTTATCTTTGCATGGAAAGCTTGTCTGCCATATTTGTGATAGAGAGTATAAGTGTACCAGAAGCCTTAAACATCATATTAGATCGCATACAGGTATTCTTATTCATTAAAATCATATTTGCTTCATACAAAGAGAAATCGTTGACCGCACTATTTTTTGTTTGATAGGTGAAAAACCTGCGCTCTGTTCATGGTGTGGTAAATCTTTTCGGGAGGAACGTGGGTTATTGAACCACGTAACCGCTGTTCATACCAAAGAGAAACGTTTCATGTGTTCATTTTGTCCAAAAGGTAAATAGACATGTTTGATTTTGACATATTGCTAATACTGAACATCTTCCCTCACCATGGATGGATATAATATGTAGACATTGCAAACATTGTGGCACTCTTTTAAAACAATCATTACACTATTATTTCTCGAGTGCATAATGTTTTTTTATCCATGTCCGCTCCCAATGTGGAACATGTGATCTTCTAATGGAAGTATCTCAACAGAAGTTTTTCAACGAGAACTGTTACTCAGATCTATAGAGATGAGACAGGGTTAGTAGTTGGCTAATCACTCTTGCTACACCTCGTTAATTTATTATTTGAATTTGGGAGGGGGGGGGAATTTTTAAACACAACAAACATCCATGTCGTTGAACAGAAATCAGTGGTGGATTATGTACTTGGGATGTCCCAGGAGTAATAAAATTTGGAGGCTGTTATTCGGAAAAACTATAAATTTAAAATAAATGGGCTTTAAATAATACATGAATTGTTGAGGCCTTAAGCGCGCACCTCCTGTACTCATGGGGTAATCCGCCACTGGACAATAGATAAATTGACAGAAAAAATTCTGTTATAATATTGAAATGCATCTAACTCATCTTTTTCAAAAAATACCACTTTGCTCACTTCACCTCTAAGGGGTTCATATATTATGATTATAAACTATTGTATATTGCTATGGCTGTAACTTGCGTCTTTAAAGCTTTGATAAAAATAAGATATTGAAACTCACTTTTATTTCACTAAATTAATTATGCATAAATTTA
This sequence comes from Himalopsyche tibetana, assembly GCA_030503985.1. Taxonomy (NCBI): domain Eukaryota; kingdom Metazoa; phylum Arthropoda; class Insecta; order Trichoptera; family Rhyacophilidae; genus Himalopsyche; species Himalopsyche tibetana. Next base: position 31,369,497 of record JAPJYX010000004.1, read on the forward strand.
TGAAATATAAATATGCAGTACTTTGCAGTTCACTTTCATTAAGTAAATTAAAGTTATCTGATAAGTGTTTATATTCTTTTAAATATTGTCCTAACACCTAGGATTTGTGTACACACATTGCTTATATTGAGCTACGAGAGTAAATATGTTTCATTTACTAATCTCTGAAATAAGTTCACCTGTTTGTAATGAATGTGATTTGTATATTTTTTTCTGCGCATAACCGAACCATTGTAAAACGTTAGCTGCGAAATTCATCCACTTATTTTAATTTCACATTCTGTAATAGTTACGGCGGGGATTTTCACACTTTTGGGCTCATGGGTAATTTGTTAATGGTAGTGAACTATGGAAAATAATTCTCAAAAAAATATTGAATGATTCAAATATTTTGCGTATTTATTTATTATATGTGTGAATGTTTAAAATATCCTGTTGATGATTTTGTGATCATTTCCTTGAATTTGTATTTGTAACTAGACTACTTGCTAGATTTTCTTAACCAGGCCATTAAGAGCCTTTGGTTTGAACCGACTTGAAATTGATTATTGCTTTCACTAGTGTCAAAATAGAGAAAATTCAAATGATTATGTAGATGACAAGATTTATTGCATGTTTTTGATTGATATCTATACATAAAATTCTGGGGCTGGTGGAGCTGAGCTCCAATTTCTCTTTCATCTGGTGTATTTTGATGTTGCTTTTCCCGCGTAGCGTCCTGGATTTATCTGGGCGTAGGCGGGTGCGTGGTTTTTGTAGTGGTATCAGCTCTCATTCGTAGGCATCACAGGTGACACTGGTGGTTGATTCAGTAACCTCGAGCTGCAATTAATTGGGGTTATGCTTATCTGATCAGTTAACATTTATTTTTTGATCTATGTTTTTTGTTTTATATAATTATTATTTTAATCTTTTTCAAACCAACAGTGTCTGCGGTGGTCGTTCGTCGTATTGCATGTCTCTTCTTAACCAGTATATATAGCTTATGTGAATTTAAACTTAATTGTGATGAGGGCATTAGACTAAATAGTTATCAACCATGTATTATATAAAATAATATGTGTAGAGCTAAATCACAAATATTTTTCACCTTATTAACTATTCAATTTTTGAAATTAAGCCTGAAAATTTATATGACTATGGTAGTGCTAGTTTATAGCATTATAATTATTAAAATGTATGGCTTTTGCGAATGTGGCTATTGGCTGAACTAAAAGGCTTGGGTTATCATTTTTGCTCTTCGAATTGTGATAGGTGTGTTGTTTGCAGCATTTCCTGTATCAGGAAAACGGCGGCAGCATGAAAGAGTTCATACTGGCGAGAAACCCTATGAGTGTGAGCTTTGCAATCGCCTGTTTGCTGCGAGGACTACTCTGAGTGCCCATCTGAGACGGCACACTGGAGAAAATAAATTCCGATGCACCTTCGAAGGCTGCGGAAAAGGTTGATTGATATTTTATTTGAGTAATTATTCCCGTTTCGCTTAAATTGGTTAAGTCACGGGCCATGCTTTCTTTTATTTACAAAACTCTAAGGGCTTAAATATTAACAATTTTCAATTCCTAATTCACATTGACAATAACCATCAACAGCTTTTAACTTTGTGATGATAAATAAATTTATTTCTTATATATATACACAATATACTTATTTACCAAGTGTCAATTCAAGTTCATCCGTGCACTTGAATGCCTGAAAAAACCGAAAGCTGAAACCCAGGTTGTTAGTGACAAAACATGTGGGAATGTACAAAATTTGAATAAATCAAAAATTAACAATTTTAACAAATAAAAGACATGCGGCTGACATTAACACTGGTAACTTACATCCATTATTTTTTTTAATTCGTACTTTTGTTAAATACACTACTTGCAATGACTATGATTAATGTTATTTTAGGCGAAAATCATAATGTTATTTTCATTCCTTCCTATTGATTATTTCATCGGAATTTGGACGCTGCAGGAGAGTGTTTCGTTGTCTATAATCCATTCCCATTGTCACTGTTCCTTTATTTATACTTTAGCTGTCTATCTGTGATTTAAGGCAGCCTCATTATTTTTATCATTTGTTTCAAATGAACGGAGAATTTTTAAATAAAGTAAAAATCCATTGCTCTTCTCTTACTAGAATCCAATATCAACAGAGAACCCCATGCCCATAGATGAATTAAAATTTTAGCCCGAAATAGCAGCAAAAGCATCTAGATAAGGCAGTCTTTGACCGTTAATTTCATTAAATATTTAATTTACATCTTTATTATGCGTCTTAAAATTTTATAATTTACTCACTATTTGAAATTTATAATAATAATTTGGGGGATTAATGTTGAACAATACTATCAACAAAGTCAAGAAACTAACGAATAAAACGAAGAAAGTAGAAAAGATCGACATTACATTGTTTGAGTAATGTGTAGCCGAGAATGTAAAATATTACACACCTAGTAAATAAGACACTTTTTTGTAGACAACGTTGTTTGACTTTAAGCCCTCGATTTTTTTCCAGATTTACTGGTATCAAAAAAAACTATATTTTTTTTGTTTATTCATAGTAAAAATATTCAAAAAACCTAATTTTCCCAAAGAAAATTACTTACCACTGCAAGGGTTATTTATATACCTTTTGGAATCCATTTCCTTTTAATTCTGAGTGGACGCAGTTATAACATCATCATTATATGACATTATCATTATATAACAGCATTTACTTTATTGTTAACAATGATATGAGTGTGATTTTTATTGTATTCTATTTAATAGGATTCTATGCCTTTTCTACCTACCAAAGACACACATGGAAACATACTAATAAAAGGCCTTATCCATGTGAACAGTGTACAAAATCGTATCTGAGCCGCCAAAACTTAAGATCTCATGTAAAATCTGCCCATACACAGATCCGTGATGAAGTTTGTCACATATGTGGCAAAATGTAAGTATATTATTTAAAAGAGCTTAGTTTTTCTTCAATTAAATAAATATATATATCGACTGTAGAAAGGAAAAAGGACGTAACCCACGGCAAATTTTACAGGAGGGATAAAAAACGTGTTTTGATGATTTTGGGCCATATGCAAATTATGAAATATACAGAACCTTGAAGTGCACGAATACTTCTAAACTGGTGTTTAATTGACATATTCTAATATTAATCAAAGAAATTGTCTAGGAAAAACCTTTTTTTCAGTCTTTTTTCTTGGTTTCAATTTTTACAACCTCATCTTTTTTCAAACTTAAAAAGCAAAATTTAGATACTAATTCGGCATTTGCAGCTTACATCCTTTTGATAGAACGTGTATCAAGTTTGATATATTGTGATTATTGGAAAAAGGCTGCTTTGAAAAAACTGTGGGCTACATCCTTTTTCCTTTCCACAGTCGATATATATATATATACAATTTTCTTCCTATTTGGATCATATGGCCACAAAATGATACCTACAAGACACTGTCTTCTGACAGTCTCTGCTTCTGTTATCGAAGCTCAGTATATGATTACACTGAACTTTTATTAGGTACCACAACTCGCAATGAAGCAAAATTTAAGCTTGATTTTACATGTTTTTCCTGATTTGTCTATGAAAAGCATAAAGAATTATTTGTGACTTTATTACTAGGTGATTTTTTCATATATTGTAGATTTTATTGTTTTAATGCAAATCATATTTATTGAAACGATCAATCAATTTGCAGGTATAGTGAGAAGAGTGTCCTCAACCGCCATTTGAGGCAAATACATTCCGTGGAGCCAAAAGATTTGGAGAGAGAATAATCATGTATATAATCATATACATCTGATTTGTCCAATTAATTTATGTTTTATCATCATATACAATTTTTTAAAATAGTTTTTTTACCCTCATTATGCAGCTTCCAAACAAATTTAAATCTTCATATTTATATTTTTATTATTATCTTATATTAAGATAACATCTTTAGTACAATTTAACATTAGTTGTATAGAGAGAAGTCATACGTGCAATATGTATAATTCAGTGAAAATCAGTTTTAATATCGAAAAGAATTAGTTGATTCTATACAGTGCTTTACACATTGTAATACATCTCTAAACAATAGATTGATTTTGGTAACGATTTTTTATAAACAACATAAAACAGCGTTTTTGTAACATTTTGCATTTTCAGTCCCTTTGAAAAATCTAGAATATATTCGAAGACCCTTGTTTGCAATGATGTCATAATAATGCAATACCCATCTATTAGGGATTCCGATGGAATGTGTTCAACTCTTTTTGGATCTTCGTAATATTTCTAAATATGTAAATTGGATGTTTATTTTATATTGTAGCCATGTCCGTTACCAGCATAGATCATATGGACTACTTATGGGGTTTATCGTAACAGAAGTTGTTCTTCGAGAACTGTTAGTCACTCAATTGTGCAAACCCTCTTTTGTTTTGAAGACAGTAAAGATAGAAAAATGGGGTAGTCAGGATTAGGGATTCCAAATATTTTTTTATAACGAATGAAGTTTACCAATTTTCACTTAATGCTTTGATTATTTTATAAATATAAGTGAAATAATAAAATTTTGACAATCATGGCATGCATATGACTTTCGCCATTCCATTGTAATTTATTCATATATTTATTACATCAGATATTTATTTATTGTAGAACTGATAAGTACATATTTATATTATTCATTCTTTTATTAAGGTACCCAGGGCTTTCTTATGTAAGAAAAAATGTATAAAACTTAATAAATTAATAATCAAAGCTAACTTTAAAAGTTGGACAGTATTATTACACATTGGTGTTTTAGTTTTAAATTAATTTCATTGTTGCAAATGATCAATGTCTTTTTTTATATTCTTAAAAGAATCTGTTTTCCAGTTGGGATTCAGACATTCAAGGCCACATTAAGTGCTCTCGATTACAATGGTCACCATGTGGTTGGTTACAAAGTTATTGCAGTAACGTAATTGTAGTTAATACATAATCTTATTTCAAACGTCACTATGTATAATTTAACTAGTGCTTGTTTATAAAAAAAAAAAGTTAAATTGTATTTGCTTTGTGCATGCTGCTCTATAGTCACGGGTTGGGATTGCAATATTGGTATTACCGAAACTGGGATCTCGGTATGTCAGCCTATTTTCAGATACTGAAATACCGCTATTTTCATTATAAAACTGAAGCAAAATTGAAATGTAAATAATGTTATATTTAATATAATATGTTTAACACTTTAAGTCCGGTTGATGTGATGTGCACTTGGATGAAAATTACTCCCACGGTCGGAACTGTGCTCTGCATGCAAAACAATGCCCTGTTTTATCTTCCACTTATAAGAGTAATAGTTTATCGATTTCATTCAAGTAAATTGATTACTAAAAAGAATAGATTCAATTTTTTTGTCATATTTGATTTGATTCGTAAAAGTTATCAACTGATAACTGAATGTTTTTTTAAGCGCGTATGTGTCGGTGGCCGAAGCTTTTTAGAGTTGCCGTTTAGGCGATCTGAGTGTTCGTTTTAAAAAGAAAATACTTGTCAACCACTGGTGTCATACATACCATTTATGTCACGTGACCATTTATTTTTTTCCCTAAACCGGGATACCTAAAAAAATTGTTACTTTTATGTGTCGTTTTAAGCGTCTCACACTTTCATACAATATAATTGGCTAGATGTTTTTTCATATCATATTAGATATCATATTAGATATGAAATTATAAAAAAAATATTTAGATTCTACCGACACTATTTTTTTTACTAGAAAGGATTGTCAATGGTTAGCCAAATCTCCGAATTGTTACTAAGGAGAAGGTAGGTAGTCCAGACTTTGGGTTGGCGTTAACCCTCCAGAGACGAGAGCTTTTTTCCCGATACAAAAAATATTTTCTAAGCCATATTGAAGTCACGAATAATTTTTATTCCTATCCTAAATTAAAAAAAAAAAAACGCAAAGTCGTTGTTTAGAAACCCCGCATGACTATATGGTCATGCTCATCCTTTTATTACCGTGTAATATTGAGTACGTACAGTAGTAAGGACAAAAGTGGCCGTATGGGCTGGCAAACATTTGGGGTTGAAATATAGCTAAACGTGATTTTTTTTTTAAATATTTACAATTTGACCTCTTTAGATCAACATAATTTCAATACAAATATATTAGCAAAATAACTTTAAATAATTTGATGTTTTTATAAAAAAATAACTAACAGTTTCAAAAAGTAAATTAAAAAAAAACGGAAATTCATAAAATCACATGTGCTTTTGGAGGCTGTTTCTGTCCCCACGGCTGATGACTAACTGTAGTCTGTACCCTTCTTAACCAAATATGAGTGAAAGCAACGATATTCAGGTAAAAAAAGGATGAATAGTGGGATCAATAGACAACGGTGTTTACTGTGACCATATGGTGACGCTCGTCCTTGGAGGGTTAATGTAAAAAAATCCACCCTACCATGGATTCGAACTCGAACCATATACAGAACAACTGCTCGAACAATGCCGGGACTATGATATACAAATTTTTTTATTACTGGTATTTGTATTGTATATTTGATACACCGGTGTTGAAATATTTTACTACAATTGGTTGTTTTTTTTGTAATACCAGTATTGTAATCTACATATATGATATATATCAGTCAAGTATTGCAATCCCCAGCCACAGGTCCCCCATCCTTCAATTTATTAAAGATTCATATATTTTTTAATAATTTAATTATTAGCAATCAGTACTGTGAAGTCTATTTTAATTATTATTATGAATTATAATAAAATACACTTATTTACGCAAATAAATATATAAATAAATATCAATGATTTGAAAATAATGTTGTTTTATTTAGTTTTAAAAAATCCCTAGGTTACTCAACGTTGTACCCACCAACACCCGGTACGGCTTTACACTCTTCTTATAGGGTGTATTCCGTAGTGTAACTACGTTAGTCATGTTCAAAATTTTGCCAGAAATGTCTCGAGAAGAAATTCTTCAAGACTTGGTTGCATGCACTACAGTGTGCAGAAATTAAAAGTTAATAAATAATTAAGTGCAGTTGAAAATATTAGATTTCATCTATTTAACTTAACTCTTTTTCCAAAAGACGCAAAGAATTCTTTAAATGCCATATAATTTGCCTTAGATGCAACCATGTTGGCCTGACCAACGGGGCCGACAGATACGACAGATAGTCGTATCGTCTTGAGCAATTTTTCCCGGTTGTTATTTAAGTCTTTATTTAGTTTACAAGTTTTGGTAAATTCTTGTACAATTCAAATGCATAGTTTAGACTGGAAATACTCGAGCAATATTTAGCTACTGCAGCCGACAGCCAGCATCTCGGCGATACCTGTTTTTTCATATAAAACTCATATTGGGCGCACACACGGCAGCATTCTGCAGTCGATCCAACATATGGACTCCAGGCATTTGGGTGCTTGTTGTTGCTAACACCGGTAGCTTCATGCTGCTCGTGTATTTTGGCCATAACATGCTTATATTTATCTGGTTGGCTCAATGGATTGATTCATCATTAACCACTTGAATACCAAGCGGACACCAGTGTCCGGAACATATGCAAGCGAACACGGATGTCCAAGACATTTAAAAAATCAAATACTTGGTATTCTAATAGAATGTAAGCAATATTTTGATGAATATCTGTAGTGCCATCTATACCGAGTCAATATAGGTTTTTAAAATATCGAATTCTAGTGTATATTAGGCAAAATTATTTTACTCCAAAACACGCAGTATTCCTGGGACATATTAATGATTTATTTGCGCGGTATTCAAGCGGTGGTTAATACTTAAGCGGATAGGCTGTGTTTTCAAAATAAAAAAAGCATTTCGAGAAACATATTAGCTTAGTTTGATGTATCACAATAAATTTAAAATTAAAAAGTAGTAACTACACGCTTTGTGCCTTGCATTATTTGTCATTTGGCATTCAAGCACATGGGAGATGAGAGAAGCGATACAACAACTACAGTGAAATTATTAACTTGATGTGAGTTTTATTACTTGAAAATATAATTTCTTAAATAGCATTACAAATGTTATTTGGTAATTAGACACAAAAGATTTAGTCCCAATGAGTCGGATTTAAACTAAATCGAGATGAATTTTTAAAGAAAGTAACCAAACAGTTTGGTTCTGTTAAAAAGTGCATCACCATCATGCTAAATGGTTTATTAGATCTGTTTGTTTTTGTAAGTAAATTGATGTCAGACAATGGTAGTATTACAAATTAGTAAACTAATAAAGTGTGAGTACAGTGGAACCCCCAATTACACTCCCAAATTACGCGCTGGCTTGAAATATTCGCTGTAAATCGTCCTTGTTACTTGTGCGTTACTTTGCTACTAAATTATATTACCCTGAATAGTTTTGTTTCTTAAATTTATTGGTTTTTATATAATGGTATGGATATGAGTATTGGATAATGGTAAAAAAGTCTGTCTAGTTAGTGATATCAATTTATTTTCAACGGAGATATCTGAAATATATTTTGAGGTATCTGGATATCTCAAAATAACTTGAATTTCATAATCGTGCATGCTTTCACAGTATAAGCTTTTATTACGATGAAATCTATTAATAAAAAAAAAAAATTACAAATATTTGTATTAGTATTTAAATCTTATTTTGAAGAAATTTTTCCCTTATATCAAATTTTTTTCCACTGCCCTGTTCTTATGATCTGGAGGTGTCCTCTAGTTTAGGGCTACCAGATTTCTAGACATCAAAAACGGGAAATTGTTGATAGTTGCTCGCAGAGCCCTGGCAATAATTTCGGTGATCGGACGAGAAAATCCATGGCTACTATTTCCCAAACTTTTTATGCCACGATCATCTAAATCTGAAAGCCTGCGCGTCCCCAATTTGGGAAGCACTGATATATATCACCCGAAAACGAATTTGACAATTAGCTTGCAGATTTTTTGTAGATTATTAAACTTTTCAAAAGATTAACAATAATAACAATATTTTTTCCAACTGCGAGGACTCAGTATAATAGAATAATGATATTTGATATTAAACAAGGATTTTTAGCTGTTACGGAAGGTCTCTTAGGGATGCCAGGACAAGGGGTTCGAAACTGGGACAAGATGAATGGCAGCCCTACTCTAATTCAAAATTCTTGCCATTTATTCAAAACAGGTGCCAGCCATGTTGTTGGCGGTTAATGATCGAAGATACGACAAAAAGCAGTCGTAAGTGATGGCATTGAATAAATTGTCAAGAATTGTTTTCATCGAGGATGCAATTTTGCCGTTTGCTATCGTGATTAAGTCTTGCTTGACGAGCGCCCAGAACTCGTCGCCAGTGGATGCCGACTCACTTCCCATCCTCTCGTCAATAATGACTGAAAATAGAAAAGCAATATAAGAAGAAATAAAATGTTTTTTTTTCAGTTATTACCCCTATGCGATTTGACACTTTGAAATCATCATTGTTAAATATTAATTTTTGATTTCTGAAGTAGGGAACACATCAAATGCCGCGACACTGTGATGGATCTTAATTAATAGTAGAACTACCTTTCCCGCCGTTAAGCAGCAGTCGAGCTAGCGGGTAGAACTACCTTTCCCGCTCTTTGTGTGTTAAGAACATTAAACAGGACCGACTCGAGGATTTCTGCGCATGTGTGCGATTTTTGCACATTGCAAAAATAAAACTATTTAGGTAAGTGAATAGTACTAAAATCTTAGTGCGCCGCACACTTTGAACACGCCACGAGCCGACCCTGATACCCCTCCTCTATATACCATATTTGCCCTTCCCAAACTAGAACTGCTTCATTTTGTCGGAACGATGGCTGCAAAATGAGTCTAAATGGTGGCGAAAAAATTCGCATTCGACGAAAGTCAATAATATTTATACTTATTATTATTAGATTTCTCAGTAAAAAAGGTTTCAGGATTACATTAAACCTTAAATTTGCTGATTTGTCTCTTTACAGCGTTTTAATTTGACAGAAAGGACATCGACATCGTGACACTTCTAACGTCTTAAATTATTTAAATTAATTAAAAAAAAAAACAATCTCTAATTTTTTTAAAACTATTGTTATAAATTATTAATTGATTTGGCATTTACTTGGTAGAACTCCATTTATAACAGATTAAAATAACAAAGTATTTTAGCTCTACAGTTTTTAATAATTTTATTCGTTGATAGCTATTTCGGCTTACGCCATCGTCAGAACTATCCGATAGTTCTGACGATGGCGTAAGCCGAAATAGCTATCAACGAATAAAATTATTAAAAACTGTAGAGCTAAAATACTTTGTTATTTTAATCTGTTATTGTTATAAACGTGTTAATTGAACTACGCGTACTGCAAGTTTAGCTCCGGTTCCGTGTCACAATACTACTGAAATTCCATAAATATGTACTAAATATGAGTGGTACTCTGTTATGATTTTTATTTTAAAAAGACCCATTGTAAAATAAGTAATATTAATAGGTGGGATGCCGGGTTTGCAACAACCAACTTTTACAAATATAACACTAGCAGTGTTCTAGCAATGGAAAAAAACTCAACATCAAGTTCTGTAGCTTTCAACTTACCTGGGAAATCAAAGTTCTCCACATATATATTTGTTGATTTACCAACTTCCAGCTTAGTTTCGCAAAATGTCAAATGGACGTATTTCTGACCAGACCTGATCACTATTTCCCACTTGAGTGTACATTTTGCCAAACATCGTACTAAAAAAATAAACATACAAATTATTGTAATATTTTTATTTTTTAAGTGTGTTATTGTAATTTTGATGGCTATATGGACGATATGAGTATTTTTGCATATCGACCTTGGAAAGGAAAAAGGATGTAAACCCACACATAGCAAATTTTACTGGAGGCACAAAAAACGTGTTTTAATGATTTTGGGCCATATGCAAATTATGAAATATACAGAACCTTGAAGTGCACGGAGACTTCTAAACAGGTTTTTAATTGACAAAATCCAATATTACTTAAAGAAATTGTCTAGGAAAAACCTTTTTTTCTGTCTTTTTTCTTGGTTTTAATTTTCACAGGCTCATTTTTTTTCAAACTTAAAAGTTAAATTTAGATACTAATTTGAGATCTGCAGCTTACATCCTTTTAATAGAACGTGTATCAAGTTTGATATACTTATTGTGATTATCGAAAAAAGCTGTTTTGAAAAAACTGTTGGTTACGTCCTTTTTCCTTTCCACAGTCGATATACTTTCTCGATATATTATCTCTTATAAATTCCGTTAAAAGATATTTCTTTAACATAATGATTTTTGGGATAGAAAATAAAATTCTACAATTATGTAGTATTTTTAATATAAATAATAAGACAAAACTCCAATGTATTTATAACATTTTTAAGATTTCTTGTAAAGTTATTTTGATGTTTGTTTTGTTTTCCTTAGTCACAACGGTAAATAAAATCAAGATATATTTCTAGTTTTTTGTTGTATTATCCAATTGGACTTACGATACTTAGCTTTTACTATCCCGCGTCCTGCCATTGGTGCATCTCTATAATTTCCCGTGATGCTGTACTGTCCATCGACATTAAGTTGGGGACAGAATACGTCAAATTTAAGCCATTTGTCTCTAATGCTGATCCTATGATCAAAAAATATCTCTTAAATATCCATTGTGTGGTTGTTTTCACGTCTGTATTATTATTTTTTTCTGTACCGTGACAAGTGGCCCTTTTTATAGTATCCCTGCGAGGCTATTCTCATTTTTTTTAACTAGTGAAGACCAGTGGTTCTCGTGTGCGGCCTTGATGGCCACCAGAGGATTTTACTGTGCCCACCAACAGCTTCATAGTAAGTATTGGTATTTAAAAAAATGTTTGTTATTGAATATAAACTTATGAGTTAATCCATTTTAATATCTCTTAACAAAAATTTGGTGCGACCACGCTGCTTATAATGCGGCCACAGTAAAATTTTACGTGAACACCACTTTCTAGACCACGGGTTCCCAACCTGGGGGTCGCGAAGGGTTTTCAGGGGGGTCGCTAACTTTTTTCGATTTTGGATTTGAACAACAAAATAACGAAAAAGTACAGCAAATCGAAGATTTCAAATTCCTCGGGGGGTCGCCTAGTCACATGGTTTTATAAAAAGGGGTGGCCACCCGAAAGAGGTTGGGAACCTATTTTCTAGATATTAATTAATGAATTTTGACTAACAACACGAAACTTTAACACTAATTTAATATAGAGTTCAGCCAATCTTGCTGTACTAGCAATATTGATATATTTTAAGATTTCGGCTGAAGATGCTTGGTGGAATTTCAATATTAAATTTGAATCGTTCAAATTATGAACCTTCACACAAATTTTTACATCCATATAATAATAGAAAAATTATACATAATTGTTATATTTTTTTTATCCAGTTACGGATTGTCCACTCTCTAATTCAAAATTTTGCAGTAAAACATGTTGGATTTTTTTCTCACCAATTTTCAAATAGTAAGAAAAGAATGAAGCTCTTCTACTATCTTTTTGCAGTTTGGTGGGCCCTTTTTCTCTTACGTGTTTCCAACTTTAGAAATTTTTTAATGAAAAATATTTTTTTGTAAGTTACGAGATGTCAATATTTTAATAGAGCTTGAAAATAAAAGAAAATGATATGCAAAATTCATTTCATGAAAAAATGTCGGTTACGTGTTGTCAACGTATGGCCATCGATATGCTTATTATAATTTATAAATATACAAAATGCATGATCTTACTCCATTTCTTGAAGAATGTAATCTGTTAATCCAGTAATCAACGCATAGCTGACTGAAAGAAATACGTCTTTTTCGGGGCCGATTGGTTCATTAGTGATCACATTTTCCGCGGTGAATGGCGCAAATTTCGGTATTCCGTACTTGGGTATACCTGAAACAGATTATTATTGAAAGATATATAAAATTGACGTTCTTATCCAAACTTCTAAAGATTTTTTGGACGATTTATTATATACGGCTATAAAAGCGTAATTATACGATTTTTTTGCAACGTGATTTTTATTGTATTTTGACGTCACTGTGAAATTATATAATACTATACCTCAGGGTTTCCCGAACTTTTCTTGCAATGGAACACTTCTCAAATCCGAAAATTTGAACGGAACACTTATTTCTTAAGCTTGCGTAATTCATAAAAGTAAAAAACAATGCTATTAAAATACCTACTATTTATTAAGAAATTATTTTTAAAACATGTCACAATATATAAGTAAATAAATCTCTTAATAACTATGATGGTTTTAAGCCCTTGAATCGCAAATCTTATTACCTGATATTAGAGACAAATAAATGACAGTATTGGTGATTTTAATTCTTATGTCTGGTTGCCACTTCCATGTTCTATTAAAAACCCTCGCTTGTATCTAGATATTTCAAGTCATAAAAATCATTAGGAATTGCCCATCACTCGCTATTCATTATAATGTAGAGATGTTTAAATGCGTAGCAGGGTATAAAATCATTCCAAATTTTGGCGGCGGAACACCAGTGTTTCGCGGAACATAGTTTAGGAAACCCTGGATATTGGGTATAGTATACCTAATCAAGGATATCGACTTTGGATGTTTGATGGAAATTCAATTTCAAAATCAAGGATGAACGAGTACTGACAATCAGTGGCAACCCGTCAATGTGGCATTTGATCAATGCACCCCTTGTATATGCAGTGGCGGTTATATTTCATGAAATAATATTCAAACATAAAATTTATACCATTCACTTTTTGGTTTTAATTTTTTACAAGGTCTTCTTTTTTCAAATTGAAAAGCTAAATTTAGATACTAATTCGAAATTTGTAGCTTGCATCTTTTTGGTAGAACGTGTATCAAGTTTGATACATTGTGATTATCGAAAAAAACCTGTTTTGAAAAAACTGTTGGTTACGTCCTTTTTCCTTTCCACAGTCGATATACATTTATATATACATACAATAATTTATTATATACATAAATTAATGTGCTATATTATATTATATATATGTAAATGAAAAAGGAACAAAAAAAAACTGCCAATAAAAACACAAATTATTATAAATTACTTAAAAAAAACTTAAGAAAAATTAAAATTAAAATAAATCATACATAAGTATAAACAGTTTAAAGCACACATATGTAAATACAAATTTCAATTTCAATATTATTAGCGATTCTTCTTAAAAAGTCCAATTTATTTACAACACTGTGAGTTGGAATTATTGCTTCCAATCATTTATTAAATCTGGCGTATTTTGATTTTGAGCAATTTGGACGCCTAAAGTCATCTTTGAATTATGAGGTCGGTATGGTCTTGCTCCGTGAGAAGTTGCTTGCATAATTTATATATTGTAGGAAGCACATGGTTACTTTAAATTAAAGGTCTTTAAAATGAGCACTTAACAATACAAAATAATATTATTTTGCGCGCTACTGTCGGCGCGTTAATGTCCCACGCGTTGAAGTCGGGATTGTACTGCGCGCTAATCCCGGAGCGCTAATGCTGGCGCGCTAACATCGGCGCGCAAGAGTCACGTGTGCAAAGGCTAGGGTGCCCATTTTATGGTATTTGAGAGAGTGGTCATAACATAGAAATACATCTTTTAAGCAGTAGGCATTGGTGTGATAAAAATTGGACGGAGTTTTTTAAATATTAAATTATAAGCGAAATATATGATTATTTTACAAAGCCTATTGATATCTTGTCTTACGTTAATGGTACAAAAAACGGAATTACGGAAATTAACTAACAAAAAAATAAAATAAAGCTGTGAAATATTTATTTCAAAAATTTGTTGAAAAAATAGTATATGTTCCCCAATAGGGACTCGCCAACATTTGATTATCATTTTGCATAATAATATACACTCTTCCAACGCAGATGAAAGGGTTGAAATATTGCACCAAAAGTTTTTTTATTTAAAGGGTGAGTGTCACAGTTTACCAGGAACCCGAACCTTTATTATTTTCGTTCCAGTTCGGAAAAACAAAATATATCGGTTCAGTTACGGTTTTTGGTTCAGCTAGTATTTAAATATTAGCAAGTTTATGTTAATACACCCACATCGTCCATACCTCTCTTTATACGGCTTTTCGCTATAACTTAAAATGATCATATACATCAGGGCTGTTCAAACCGCGTATACAGCATACGGCTCGCGGCTCATTTCTCGTTTTTAATTTTTTTAATGCGAAAATTTTAAATATTTTATGCAAAGACAGAAAGAGTCTGATTTTGAAACTGGAGTTGTGTGATTTGCAAAAGACCCTTTTTATACTAGTCGAAACGAATTCGGAGAAGATTTCTTCAAATTACTACCATATGGAAAATACCTTAAATTGAAGAACTTTGACCTTAAAATGTGTTCAATGTTTGGAAGTACATACAGTGGAACCTTGCATAACGAGCACCTCTTATAACGAGCACCTGTTATAACGAGTAATTCGCATAAAGAGCAAAACAGATTGTGAAAAAAATGCTTCCTTAACGAGCGACATTTCGCATAACGAGTGACGCAGAAAGAGATAGTCCCATCTTCACGTCACTCACCTGTGAGTGTCCATTCTAATACCATGGGACTGGGTGGAAGACAACGATATTGATGAGCTTGTAGAAGAGCACAGTCAAGAGCTGACCACCGAAGAGCTTATGGAGTTATATTGTTTTTCACAGCAATAAGTTATGGAGGAGAGTTTGTTAGTGGGAAGGAGGAAGTAGCAGATCAAAAATGTTCTGGCACAATAAAAGAAATGCTAAAAGCATGGGAAACAGTTGCATCGTACATCGAGAAGCATCACCCTAATAAGTAGGTGGCTATGCGTTTTACAAATGTATTCAATGACAATGCTGTTTCACATTTTGACCAAATTTTGAAGCGTCGGTAAAAACGAATGTCTCTTTCATTGACTGCCAGCTTTAAATTAAAAAAGAATTTGTTATAAATTCATCCTA
The DNA here is from genome assembly GCA_030503985.1 of Himalopsyche tibetana. NCBI lineage: Eukaryota > Metazoa > Arthropoda > Insecta > Trichoptera > Rhyacophilidae > Himalopsyche > Himalopsyche tibetana. Next base: position 31,385,416 of record JAPJYX010000004.1, read on the forward strand.
ATAAACTAGTCGATTGTTTTATTGTTTTTTGAAAATCGAAATCGCATTCCAGGTTGTTACGCTTACAGTTTATAAGTATGTCATTTTATTTTAATAAACGTTAAAAATATAAAAATTGTTTTTTCCGTCATGGAACGCATTATTGTATTTTACATTGTTTTATATGGGAAAAATTGTTTTGCATAACGAGTAAGACTCTAGAACGATTTAAACTCGTTATGAGAGGTTCCACTGTATCTTTGCGAAAGTTCTATTTCAACCATGAAATTTATTAAATCAAAATACAGATGTTCTTGGATAGATAAATCTCTTTCTAATTTACTGCGATTAGCAACCACAAAGATTGAAATTGATACAGCTACTATTGACTGATAATTTACAGATATTATTCGTTCCCAATTTTTTTCAATCCTTTTAATTAACATACCAGCAGATAGATATGGTGACAATTTGCTCATGTTGTTCTGCAAGCACTGTGCAATCGCTTCATCGTCATAGGTACACGCAGCTGAAAAATAAAACAAACTTTAGTGAACGTAAAAGTTTCAGTCATTTTGTATCCTCCGCTCTGCATGACAAAACTTTAATATTTTGAATTTTCTTTTGGCGAAACACCGTGCTGGTAATCAGTGGCGAATTAAGCACATGAGAGGCCCCAGGCGCAATAAGATTTTGAGGCCCTATTTTCGGATAAAACAAGAACGTCGAAAAATTCCATGTAAAATAATAAAAATATTTAATACAAAATAAAATAACTTTTTGACGCATGTTTCACCTTTTTCAGAGACATCCTCAGACAACCACTTTCGCAAATGCTATTTAAGCATATGGGCTATAATCCATTTTTGAGACCCCTAAGATTCTGAGGCCTCAAACGTAAGAAATAAAAACGTAATGTTATTATCGATATATTTGATTTTTTTAACGTTTCATATTTTTTTTCGAAATTATATAGTGCGTTTTGTACGAGATGCGATTTTTTATTGAAAACAAATAGGAAGTACGCCACTAACCTCCTGCTCATTCTTTACACATAAATTTCATTACAATATGATAATAAAGAATGCTTTACTCAACTGAGATGATTTGAAAATCTTATTATGCTAGATTATATAAAATAAACGATTTTTTTGTATAAAAGCAATTTAATAATTTATGTTAATTAGTATCTCTCCGTAGACTGTAACTCTTATCATTGACATCTTAATTCTCATCTCATTATTGTATTAGAGTTGTTATGTTGGTAAACAATAATTACCGTTTGACATTGTTAAGCTGTTTCCAATTAAAATCCTTCAATGTATTCTTTGAACGTTTAGCTTTTATTAAAAAGCCTTCTTTAAATGTCCTGGCTGAAATCAAAAAGTTTTATAACTATTAGAAAATGTATTCATAATCTTTGCAATAAATAAGAGTCATTACTCTGTCAATAGGAAGTTTATTAAAATCACAAAAGCATTCGCATAGACTGTAATTAACCTTTCCACCGCGTATGACCGCTATGCATGTCCTAGCGAACATGCCCTCAGCGCGCGTGACACGTATAGATGTCATGGAAATTTCAAACGCTATATAAGAGCTATCTATTGTATTAAAATTGTATAACTTGGTTGAAAATATTACTAAATGTATATTTTACCAAATTCAATAGATGACATTAGTCAAAAAAGATTCAATATAGACTAAAATAATTTATTTCTGGAACACGCCGTGAACATACGTCACTAATGCAAGATGGCCGCCGTTGATTCATGGCGTTTCTCGCAAGAAATGTGCGCCACGTATTTAGAAAATATGCATATATCATTATATTATTTGGGATAATGTAAATACGCGATCGAGTGCGGGTGAAATTGAAATTGTCCCGAGAATTTAATATTATAAGCATGGTATGGTGGTGGCGCAGTGTTCTCGGTCGCGCGTGGTGGTATTTTGCAATATGTCGACGTCACGCCACAATTGTATGAAGAATGATTATTGTTAAATTAAACCGAAAATAAAAGAAATATATTGTATTTTATTATTGAGAAAATTACTTTGGGTGACAATTTACATATTTGATTAGTTAACAAAATGTTACAACCTATATTTATAGACGAAAACGCGTTAACAAAATCCGCAAAAAAGCAGCCGCGTACAGGGCATGTTCGCTAAATTTGGTGACGCGGGCAAAGGGTTAAGAGGAAGCAGGAAAATGGAGAGGAAAGTATTTTTTTTCCCGATGTAAGTTATAGTAAAAAAGCGAAAAGTTCAAGGTGAATTCTATGGAGATACCGGAAGAACTATACTATTATATTTAAATTATAGATCTTTGAGGTTGATAATCACGGGCTCTTGCGCATAAAAAACAAAGTGTGGGAATTCCGACCGCAGTATTATATATTTTTTTATAACAAATACGAAAATACATTTATTATTATAATTGATAACTTAAAAAAACAACACTTTTCAAGAACTTATCTGATTGTCCCGAGATATCTTCAGGCTTACTAAACTATAAATTATCATCTATCTGGCAAGGTAGGCTACAATAAATTCTAGGTTAAAAAGTAGTTTTATTGCAAACAGTCAAACAGTGGATGAAAAAATTAATTTATTAATAGCTCATGACCGTAAAAATGCGTAAATAAATTTACATGTGAAAATTGTCAGCAAATAAATTTTATAATTCCCTCTAGGGGTGAAGTGAGCCAACTAGTAAAATGGTAAAACATTTTTCTTGCACTTTAATCACGTATTTATTTGGTGTTTTTGTGGATTGCATATTTTTATTTTACGGATATAACAATTTGCAATTTTGCAATGTGTATTAACTGAGGTTACTTCACGTTTACGATACTTCAAAACAGTGTAGAATATTACAACGCATCTAACTTATTTTTTTTTCTAAAATACCGCTTGGCTCAATTCACCTCAAATGGGCCCAATAATATGTAAATATTTATAAGAGTCGCTGATAATTTCGATCAATAATTAAACATTTTATTTGTCAAATATAATATAAAGTCTTTTCACTTTTTACTGAGCCCTCGAGGAGTGAAGTGGGCCAACTAAGAATATTATAATATTTGACTTATTATTTTCTTAAAATCACTTTTACTTTCACCCACTTCACCTCTCAGGGGCTCAATTTATCGATGATTGAGACCATTCAAACGATTGAAGTTTTTGGTTTGGAAAAATAAGCACTCGCATTTCTTCTTCGCTTAAAATTTATATTTATCTTTGTCAAAAAAATATTGAATGATTACCAAAATATTTTATTTTTTAAATAAACTTTTCACGTCTCCGTAAAAAAATAGAGGTGAAAAAATAAATAATATACAGCTACGTTTTTTCGATATTTTTGCTGTATAATTAATCAAAAAAAAAATATGATGTAATCAGTAGCGGATTAAGCACTTTGGAGGACCCAGGCGCAATAAATTTTGAAGGTCCTGCTTTTCGAAAACACGAAAGTCCTGCAAACCTCTTTATAGAATAATAATGAATATTGAAAACTGAAATTAAAATATATGGTTTTATATAATATAAGCTATCTTTAAGGCCCCAAGATTTGGAGGCCCCAAGCGCGCGCCTCTTGCGCTTATAGAGTAATCCGCCACTGGATGTAATAGGTGATAATCAGAGCCAGAGTAAGACTTCGAAATGCACCTAAGAGACTTAAGTGTTACTAAAGAAAATATATTTTTTCCAAATCTAGATATTATTATATATAGTATATAATAAAAATAATCTTTAGGATAACACTTTGAATAGTAATAGCACAATCTAGAAAATTATAATTTCATAATAATATTGTGTTAAAATTGTCGGCAAAAGTATTAAACAGCAAGGAAATATTACAGGCAGGATATTTAACTCAAATGATAAAATAAAAAGTTTTTCAGTAAAATATTGGGTGTTTTTTTGAAAAAGCATCACTTTTTCTCTCGACAGCCAATTTGACAACTGACTGAAATGGCAAACTAAACTGACTGTCAAAATCAGCTGTCAGATGTCGAATTGGCTGTCGCTAGAAAACGTTTTTTTAATTTGAAAAACAAACCTCTTAAAAAATTTATACTGTTTTATACATACTTAATTTAATTTAATATTATATAATGTTCCTTCTGAAAATTCTTGTGCCTTAAGCACGTGCTTAGTGTGTTTAAGAGTCCGCTCCGATTCTAATTAACATTTATTGTTAACAATCCAACCTGTTCTGTTCGTAAATATCAATCCGCGTGTTGTAGTGAATCGAAGCAGCGACCCAATGTTCGTTATTTTATGCCTAACTGTGAGATAAAAAAAAACTCAATTCACAATACCACCACAACGTTTGCAATTTCAAATTGTCAACCCTCTTATAATGCAAACGGAAACGTAACGTAAAAATAGTAAACATAACATGACAAATGAAAACTATCAGAAAAATGGTGAAAGCGATAGCAATTCTATAATTTGTGGCCGAATTCAAAAACTGTGCCTTCCAAGTAAAAAGTTAGTATAGTTTTCGGTAAAGTCATTCGCTTCAAATGAGCAAGTCAGAAACAGTTGAATTTACATAAAAATAGATAATTTAACTATAAAATTATTATATGTAATGTATTTTCTTTGATATTTAATATATAAAAAAATAACTTACCCGACAAATTTCTTGCTATCTAAACAAAGCTCAACAGTCAAACTGGATTGCTATTATTTAATTTGATACTGAAAATTCAAACTTCAAGTCCCAAATTATATATGATTTTCCACTGCTAAAATAACCACAAAGAAACAATTCTTGTCATATAACCACAAAGAAAAATATGCGCAAAAATGTTTATCTATATTTTTCTGCAAAACCGATAGGCATCAAAAAGTAAGTCAACCAAAATGTGACTTTTATTAAGAAATCGTTTGGGGCCAGTGGATATTTTCATTTTAAAACGTTGTCTTAGTGAATAATTACATACATTTGACTAATAAATAATTAAAATATGCTTGCAAGCTTTAAACATAAAAAACCAAAATATAATTCTCATTATTATAAAAACAAATGTAATTGTCAAATTTTAGTTCATTCATTTATGAACCTTATTAACAAACATTCTCTTCGTTATTAATGGCTCAGCTCGTGCTGAATTTATGTCTTCTTTTTAAAATTTGAATCGTTCAAACTATGTACATTCTCACAAATTTTGTCACTAACGACCCGGGTTTCGCCTTTCGGCATCTTCAGGCATTCAAGTGCACGGATGAACTTGAACTGACGCTTAGCAAATGAAAGTTTCGTGTTTATATAAGATATAAATGCATCACTGAGTCCAAAGCCATTGCTGGCGAAAAGGATGAGCCCATGGGAATGCCAACAGATTTGAGTAGTAAGCAGTTTCAAGAATTATATAATTTGTTTATCGGCAAAGGTTTTATGATTTTATGGTTATATAGGGTATAGAAGTGGAGATGTGGGAAAGTTTGATATTTCGTTTAAAATCGGAAGATTTTGCTGTGCTTTGTTGATTTCTAAAATTTCTTGGAAAAAGAGCTTATGACTGTCCGTTTTTAGTCACCTTAAGACAAGGGGTTCTGAAATTTCGGCTTTTTACATGTACCGGGACACGGGGCATAACATTGTGATTCCTCGAGAAAGTCTACCTAGTATTTGGTTTATAAAAAAATATATAAACGAATATTTCAATGCATATGACACTGTAGGTCTCCGAAAACGCGTGTAAAATTACTTTTTAAGTTAAATATTGCAAAAGATGACAGAATCGTATTGTAAATACTTATACTAATTTTTGTTACACATCGTTCAAGAAATTGTTTGATTTCGCTCTTACCGCTCACTAGAAAAGATTATTAATTGTGGATAGGTCATAGTATAGGTCTGCACGGGGCCGGGCCTGGCCCTCGGGGCCGTGCCGGGTACACGCATATAAGCAGTAATTATTTTAAAATCGATATTACAATGAAATCTGTACATTATAATATCGACTGTGGAAAGGAAAAAGGACTTAACCCACAGTTTCTTCAAAACAGGTTTTTTTCGATAATCACAATGTATCAAACTTGATACACGTTCTATCAAAAAGATGCAAGCTGCAAATGCCGAATTAGTATCTAAATTTAGCTTTTAAGTTTGAAAAAATGACCTTGTAAAAACTAAAACCAAGAAGAAAGACTGAAATAAAAGGTTTTCCTAGACGATTTCTTTAATTAATATTAGATTATGTCAATTAAACACCAGTTTAGAAGTCTCCGTGCACTTCAGGGTTGTGTATAATTCATAATTTGCATATGTCACAAAATCATCAAAACACGTTTTTAGCGCCTCCTGTAAAATTTGATATGTGTGGGTTACGTCCTTTTTCCTTTCCACAGTCGATATTATTATATCATAAAAACTATTTTCTGAAAGAAAACATGAATTTCCTGTCACACATTCTTGTGAAAATTTAAAAAAATACTATCGTTATTACTGTGATTTTTTTCAAACAATTATATGTTTGTACACAATACAAGCAATCATCAAATCGTTGGCCTCGGTTTTGGCTCGCATGGGATTGAATCCCGGCATAGACACTTTCATTACTTGATTTTTCAATAAATTTAAGGTACGGAAGCCGAAACTTCTACCTCCGACATGGTTAATGATTAGCTCCATAAACACATTCTCACTCACTCTAAAAAAAGTGAGGTTGAGAAAATAAATAACTAGCAGTTCTCGTAGAACAACTCCTACTTTCATTCAGAGTCCAAATATTCCACAATGGAAAAGGGACACGGTATAAAAAAAAAATAATCTTTTGTCTATTCTCGGGTATGCAAAATAAATTGCTCTGAAGAATATGAAGTTATTCACTTCTGATAGTACATAGGTTCCCAAAATTTTCGGTTGGCGACCCCTTTTTATAAAACCCATGTGAACCGCGGCCCCAATGCAATTGAAAAAGACATTTTTTGCAATAAGGTAATTTTAGTTGACTGTAGTTTTAGTTTTGTTGTTCAAATCCAAAATTGAAAAAAGTTGGCGACCCATAGGTTGGGAACCCGTGTGATAGTAAATATCTGAATTGAATGCAAAGATAAGAATTAAACTTTTGCCGATGGTCACGACCTGGATTATAAGATATTGGTTATAAAAAATGCAAAACAATGCTTATCATTTTTTAGATTATTGTTAAAGAGAAAATAAATTTAGAAAAATAATTTCAAAAATTCACAGATAGTAAGTACTTAGAACTTGTTTTAAAGATGTTAGAAAGTAGATCACTGTATTAATGATTTTAATACCATAAATGCATATTTTTACATTAAAGTTTACATGCAGTAATAGACGTTAGAAGCAGTGGTGTAGTGGTAAATAAATAGGTACCAGGTCGGTCTTTGATTTTTTCCTTTTTTTTTTAATCCATCCGAAGTTAAGAAACCACAAGTCTGAAAAATTAAATCAATAAAAAAACGCGCAATTATTTATATAAAAAAAAAACTGTTCTCACTTCTTGTACGATGCATTTGATGATAAAAATACAAAAACTTTCAAAAGGTGGCAGGGCGGCGCCCTGGCTCATTTTCAGGTGCCAGGTCGCCGACCTGGCCCCACTACACCACTGGTTAGAAGTGATAGAAGAATGAGTCTATAGAAGACTTCTACCGGCTAAGAAAGTTTCAAGTTTTTAAAAAAAATGAAAATAAAATTTATAGCCGGTAATTTGTTGGTATACAATTTCAAGGATAGGAAATATAATAAACATATTTAATTTTTAATTATTATCCCTGAAACTTTTAGGTTATATAATTTTATATATCACTTTTAAGGTGTTCACTGTCAATACTTGGTGGAATGGCATTATAATAAAAATAATAAAACATTTTTAGTACTTTTTCCACATAAAATTTATTAGATCAGGACCGGTTTCGCTCATCGCGAGCATTATCAACTGATCTATCTTTCAGTTGATAATGCTCGCGATGAGCGAAACCGGTCCTGATCTAATAAATTTTATGTGGAAAAAGTACTAAAAATGTTTTATTATTTTTATTATAATTTTATATAGTTAATGTCAACTATGAACCCAATGTATTGTATAGTGCTCGAGACACATATCATGTGAATTTGTGTATTTTATTATTAACTAGCGAGTACCCGGCATGCGTCACAATGCCACTCAAAGAAAGAACGTGTTTGTGTTTTAATTCTGTTTATTGAAGTGCTTTTGGATATTTTTTGTTTTTCCGTCTGGTATACGAATAGATCTGAAGGTTTTCCAACGGTTGAGCAGGCCACATACAGCTGTCCATGTGAGACGCATAGATTTTCTAAATTTAGTCCACACCCTTGTAGCAATTGCCCCTGTGCTTTGTTGATGGTCATTGCAAGTGCGAGTCGCACCGGAAACTGCAAACAATAAAATTCGAATGGCATATCTGTTGGAATCATTGAGATGCTTGGCAACAGTATATTGCCCCCTTTAAAATTTCCTTTTAATTTGTTTAGCTTCAATGATATTGTGCATTATCTTTTTCACTGAATGTCTGGTACCGTTGCAAAGTGGTGGATTTATATTTCGGAGAAGAATGATAGGTACGCCAATTTTTAATGTTAAAACGTGTGACGGCATAGCTGGCAAATCAAGTGAATTTAAGAATTCAGAAGAATTTATTGCGAATTGTGAATTTTTGTAATTTTACAGAAGTTTGTTGGCAATGTAATACATTGTGTGGATTCATCTATTTTCAATTTTCCATTCCCAATATCCAACAATTATTTTGCGAAACGTTCAGCGGATGTGTTATATTGTAGTTTTACACGCATGCTGGCCTTGAAATCCAATTTCTTCACGTGTCGCCATAAAACTGATGATTTGAGACATGCATTTAATTCATCAACAGCTGTTGAACGTGGTATAACTGGTAGGGTTTGTCGAAAATCACCGGACAATAAAATAAGTGCGCCACCAAAGACCACTATTCATTTCCTCTCAAATCTTTTAGTGCATAGTGTAGAGCTTACAATACCTTTTTGTGCGCCATAGTACATTTGTCTCATATTATGAGTTGGCATGATTAAAGTACTTCACCTTTTGCAATTTTTTTTTGATATTGCATGTTAGTGTGTCAGTGATTTGCATTAAAATGCAATTTCAGTGCTGAATGAGCTGTTCAACCACCATCCAAAACTGTTCACACCAAAGACACGCGAACTGACGCTAAACTATATGAAATACACACATTTGCTAAATTGAGAAAAGTCACCAGAAAAGGCGATAATTCTTAGAAAATGCACCACAGAGAATCCTAAAAATAGCCAATCAACGGGTCCAAATCAAATTTTTGACATATGATTTGCCATGAAACTGATAGCCGTGGCACGCAGATCGCCTTATTCGGAGAAGTTTCTCATTGTAAAATGGCTGCACTCTGGGGCGGGCTGGAAGAAGCTCAGAGGGGCTCGCGCAAGCCCTTTGTGAAGTTTTGCTAAGGTCTGCCAGCCCTTGGTTAATTTAAGAGAAAACAATATTCTCAAACCAAATGAGTAGATAACTGCAATTTCTGACTTACATACATTATCTATGACAGCATCATTATACACAGAATTACATTTTCGGCCATTCACATTGATGAGTTTACAGTACATTGCATATTGGTACATATTGTAAATGTATTAAGTAAAAATCGATTGCTTGTTTAAGTAGTCCATCAGAGTGATAAAAAACTCACTGCTTCCTAGAATACCGAGAATTGCTTTGATAAGCGCATTGGCAGCCTACGCTGGCTGTAATAATTTAGAAAACTTTGAGGGCGTCCGCACAACAAATCATCAAAGTTTTATTGCAATCGGATGAACGGTATAGAAACAGGAACGCATAAAGGAAAAACTACCAAATTACCGTATTGGCAGCCCATCGTTGTATGTTTTGATTCAAAAACCTTTGCTGGTGTCCGCAAAACAGCTCACTAAAGCTTTATCGCAATCAGACGAACGGTAAAGCTACAAACAAACAAATTAACGTATTGGAAGCCCACCGCTGGCTGAATTTATTCAGATACCGTTGCGGGTGCTCGCACAACAACTCACCAAAGTTTAATCGCAATCTGATGAACGGTATAGGAATAGGAACGCATAAAGGACAAACTAACCAATTAACATATTGGCACCCACCGCTGATTCGTATACGTTCGTGGGCGTCCGCACAACGTCTCGCTAAAGTTTTATCGCAGTCCGATGAATGGTATAGGATTGCATACGGAAAAAACAAACAAATTAACGTATTGGCAGCCCACCGTTGATTAATATAGATTTGCAGGCGTCCGCACAACAACTCACCAAAATTTTATCGCAGTCGGATGAACGGTATAGGAACGCATACCAGACTAACAAACAAATTAACGCATTGGTAGCCCACCGCTGAATCATAAACCTATTCTGGCGTCCGTATAACATCTCCCCAAAAAAATTATCGCAATCGGATGAGCGGTATAGGAGCGCATAGGTAACAAACAAACAAACATTCATTTTTATATATATGATTGAAATAAGCAATTTCATAATTATTGAACAATAAATATTACTTTTGGATCATATTTATTCGTGACGATCTTTGTCAATGAAGTACATAATTCGAATGTGGAAAGGAAAATGGACGTAACCCACACATTTCAAATTTTACAGGAGACACAAAAAACGTCTTTTGATGATTTTAGCCTAAAAGCAAATTATGAAATATACACTACACTGAAGTGCACGGTGACTGATACACTGGTTTTTTTTTTATTGACTTAGCCCAATTTTAATTTAATAAATTCTTCAAGAAAAACTTTTTTTTATGTCCTTTTTCTTGGTTGCAATTTTCACACGCCTTTCTATTTTCAAACTTAAAAGCTAAATTTTTATACTAATTCGGCATTTTCACCTTCTATCCTTTTGATAAAACGTGTGTCGAGTTGTAGACATTGTGTTATTAAAAAAAAGCTGTTTTGGAAAAACTGAGGGATACGTCCTTTTTCCTTTCCACATATGATATATATTATGAATCACCTAAAACCAAAACGGAATAAGTGACCAAACATTTGTTTGAGTACGTAGATGATTTTAACTTAGAGGATTTTAACTTTTATATTTTTATATTTATTCCTAGAATAATGGGGAATATTGAAAAAAATGGGCCCTATTTTAGGGCTCTGCCAAGGGGCAGCACACAGCTTTTGAACGTCACTGAATAAGCTGATTTTTTAAGAATATATATGTTCTCGTATTCAATACGAATCTTCATTGCTAATCTGCATAGAATTTTCCAATAGTTTTCTAATAATTTTCTAATCACATTTATTTATTGAGCCTTGTTTTATAATATATTGTGTAAAATATTTGGCAATAATTATCACCATCAGTCTAAATAGTTAATACCAGTCTTAAAACTCGTCTTTTAACATGTATTGTGCGACAAATAAGAAAACATTTTGAAATCAGTCAAACATACTGATTTTTTTTTCTGTTTGACCTCAATAATCTTTTGAATACAGCACAATTTTGCAAGGTTCATACATTTTTCGAAAAAAAATATTTTGGCCATCTTTAGTATTTTAACATTGACAAAAAAAGGATATATTAAAAATATATTGAGCTATGTTAAAAAATAAACCAAGAAAATAAATTTTTCGAATTCCTGAACTAAAATCTCAAAATAAAAAAAACAAAATTGAATGTTGAATTTCAGTGTTATAGATTGTTTTAAATTAGTTATTATATACATATATTGAACCATAGCCCAGCATATTAATTTATAAAATAAAAACAGTTTAAAAATATCTTATTTGTAAAAAAAAAGCAAAAAGAAAGTACATGCACAAATTAAGAAAAAAGGTTGCTTAAATTATTTTCAAAAAGTAAATAGATAGATTTAAAAAAAAAACAACTATCAGATAGTTCTATGCTGTTTTCATAATAAAATATTAATTTAATGTTTTTAGGATAAATAAACTGTAAAATATGCCATAAACTTATTTTGTCTATGGTAGTAGCAGGTAGTAACAGTATTGGCCATAGACACTTTTTAAGAGAAGTAAATGTCAAGCATGTTAGGCGGAATTCGTTGGAATGTGGTTGGAATGTTGGTTTTGACGTTTGCGCACAAGAACCTGCAAGAACCACAAGAACAGACCTAATGTATATCAGAGAGTGTATATATCAAAGTTGTTAACCTACACGTTATTTACAATAGTTTTTAGTGAATTGTTATTGACACACGTGTTATTGTTGATAGCGGCAAAAAAGAAAAAAAAATCAACTTGAATTTAATAGACGGTCGAATGAAAGTAAGTTGGATGGATAACATTATTTTATTTAAATGATTAAATTACATGCACACTATATATCTTAGTTTGACTTTTTTTTTCTTCTCTCGCTAAACATTTGACGAGAGATGATAAATAGTGTGCCTAATAGTATTTACCATCCGTATATGACCAAAATAAACTTATTGAACAGAGTTTTTTTTTATAAGAACAGCAATATTTAAAAAATCCATGCCCCTCTACCTAGTTGCAGAGTAGGTCCCATAAAACATATAAAATGTAGGGTTTCACTGTTTGATATTTTTCACTATAATTTTTCATAAAATATTGGGTTATCTTAAAGAATAGCGTTGTGAAGTATTTGACGTTTAATCGAAATTGCCGCCAACACAGAAATCGTGTGTGAATTATTTGTTTTAATTATTTATACAAATCTACAAAGCGTTATGATCTTTGATTACTGTCAGATTAATGAAAAAAATAAATGTCTATTCAATCGTGTTATTAACGTATTAATTTTAATGATTTCTGCAATAGGTTGATTTCTTTTTTATATATTTTCAGCAATCCAGACATGATTCGAAGGTATCTTCCTCACCGCCAAGACATCTTTCACATAATACTTACTCTCACGCTCATTCCATTATTCTACTATTTTGAAGTATGTGTGGTATTACCGGCCTTGTTTGAAAAGTGGAGCTGTGGGTATTTATTTCATTTATTTATGTCATTCTTTCTAATGCATAACGTTGTCGGGAATATGTTCCAAGGTGTGCACGGTCCAGGAAGTGTGCGTGGCCGAATACTTACTCCTAACAAAGACGGTTGGCGATTTTGCGCTGTCTGCGAGTGCTTAGCTCCACCGCGTTCCTGGCATTGCTCTACATGTGATGTGTGTATACTGAAAAGGGATCATCACTGTAATTTTTTTGGATGCTGCATCGGTTACTTTAATCATAGATACTTCTATATGTTTGTTCTTCATGTTTTTGTCTCCACTTTCTACTCCTTTTTATTTAATATATATTTTATCATATATTATGCCAACATTAATTGGACTACATGGTATCATTTGCTCAGGTTTTTATTTCCTCTAGCGGCAGTTGCATTTGATATGAATATTGAGAGTTTTTATATATTGTTCCTTATAGTAAATTTACTTATCGCCCTTTTTAGTGGTTTTCTTTTAATATACCATTTTCAAGTTATTGTAAAAGGCCAAATTACTCCCGAATCTAAGAAAGATGGTAATATCACTTACGACTGTGGTTGGAAAAGAAATTTAATCGATGTTTTAGGTAAAAATTGGTATATGACATGGGTTTCACCATTCTATCCTAGTGCTTTGCCTGGTAATGGAATGTATTGGGAAACAAATTTCACTCTCAAAGGAAAGTAATCATTTATTAAGGCTATACGCCACATGAAATAACCACATCACAAAGAAAATCAATCCGATTTCTAGGCAGTTAAATAGTTTTAAGAATATCCCACAGTTCAATTTTTTTGTAGTTACATGCCCATCATTACGTACCGACTTAACATTTTTTTAAATTTATTTTTCCAAATGATATTTTATTTAGAAAAATGATTACCTAGTGATTTTATTAATGTTCAATGCGCTTGTTTATGGCTCTGTTTTTTCTTCTTTGTTAATTTAATTTGAAGAATAGCTTTATAAAACGTGCACAGTCTGAATCTAATGTTTTTTCTCATTTAAATATATCACTATATTTAAATTTGAGTGTTTTTCGTAGTAATAAATATTCAGAATATTCATTAAAAATAGGTTTAACTATTAACTCTTTTACCCGAACGTTTTATAGGAGTATAATATGCTACAGCGCTCAGACCAATTTTGTTGAAAAAAAAAGACTTAACGATATTGAATTTTGAAAACATAATTGACCCTCAAAAACAGTATCCACCACACACGGATAATCAGGTGTGACATTTTCACATCGCCTTTCAGACCACAGTCTGTTTTTCACAATGGATACAAATTACATTTCAAATTTTCAATCTCTATTATACCGCTGAATAATAAAAAAGTTATTTCTAAAAATGTGATCATTTCAAAATTACATTTTCAGAATTGTATCTTTTGTAATGTGGCTATAATTGTGAATTCAAATAATAATGATTGTAGCACCATATTATATTTTTAAATAATGTATACAGTGGAACCCCGATCTACCGTTCTCGCATTGTTCGTTTTCCCGCATTAATTGTTTATTTTTCATAGTTCCGGCCGAACACCCATAAGAAAAATGTTAAATAATCCCGCATTAACCGTTCCCCGATTTACCGTTTTCCTCGATCTATCGTTTAAATACTTTGGTCCCGTCACAAATATTATCCCGATTGACCGTTTTCGTTAAATATTTCTCATACATAGTCTTGCCTCGTATTTCGTTTTGCGTTTTTTTCAGTGGAAACCCAATCTTTCGTTCTCGTTATCTTCATTTTATTGCATGGATCGTTTATTTTTTACTCGACTATGACTTTGTAATAACAATGTTTAATAATTCCACGTTAATCATTCCTCGATTTACCCATTTCCTCGATCTATCATCTAAATATTATCATCCTGTCCTAATTACGATCCCGATTGACTATTTTTGTTGATAATTTCTTTTTTGACTCATAAATAGTCTTACATCGCATCTGGTTGCGCGAATTTTTCTAACTCAATAGTCAAAACTACAATACCTAAATAAAGAAAACTAGAACTCTAGCTGAGAAACTGAAAACAATTCAGGGCGTTGAAAAAAACAAATAGCAAAAAAAGTTAACGTGTTTAAGGGTGGGTGTCTGTTCAAATGTAAGTACCCAACAACTAAGTTGCCTAACTTAGTATTTATTAATTAAGCAATTAAAGAATAAATTTATATATTCTTTAATTAAAAAGGTCAAATAAATATATGAGTTGGTTGAAAATTAAACATTTTTTGGTATTATTTGAAGATTTCCCGCATTATCGGTTTCCCGCATTATTCGTTGATTTTTTCCGGTCCCTTGGAAAACGTAGAATCGGGGTTTCACTGTATATGTCATAGTTATAATAAAGAGTCACTTAACAAAAATTATTTCCTATCAATACCTAATTCAAATTTTTATAATTTACGTGTATTTTTTGGTACAAATATTGTTACTGGCCTTAAAGATTAATGAACTTGATCAACAATTTGTTATAAAATATAGAACAATGTTCATAGAAAATCCTGCAGTTGTTAAATCCTCGGTTAGCAAAACTAAATGGAAAAATTAATAACACCAAGTAGGTTTAATAATAGTTGTCCATATTTTTTTTAAATGCAAGAATGTGATATTATATTTTAATGATAATCAGCAGCACTAAAATATAAAGTGGGCTTTGTTTGCCTCACGAAATGTCCTATACACTGTTACAAATTAAGTTTTATTTAACATAGCCCTTAATAATCTTAAATATTGTCTACAAACATAATATCATAACGAGAGAGATATCTACCAAAATTCTCTATAGTATTGTGATTCACTTACTTTTAGGGTTTTTACTGTCAAAACATACATGATGGAAGGGCATTGCCTTCAAAAAATAAAATACTCATTTGTACTAATTCCAATTTTATTAAATATGATCAGGACCAGTTTCGCTCATGGCCAGTGTTCTCTCTAAGCTGTGCGCTTGTGCGCGCGCACACACCTCGCCAAACGCGCGCAAATGCATTAGAACAGAGCGCACAAAAGTTACATCAGCTCTTCCAACACCAGAATCAATTAATTGTCATTATATAGTGTAATTAATTATTGTCATTATAAAAAAATAACCATTTCGTTAAGTAGGTCTAAATACCGTTATGTGGCGTAGAATTTTTTTAATTTCCTTTCAAAGTTGCACACCCAATGTATTTTGTGCACATAACCTTTGGAAAATTAGAGGGAACATTGCTCATGGCGAGTATTATCAACGAGGAGCGAGGATCAGATGATATCCATAGTATGAGTATTTTATTTTTTGATTCACTCACTATGTATTACCATTTTATTATAAAATATAATTTTACAATGTAAATATTCACTAAATGATTCGATAACATTTGGAATTTTACCAAAATAATCCTCTGCCTGCTATAATTGTATTTTTTTCATAATATTAATGGACTTAATATGTATACACAAAAAAAAACGCCTTACTAGTAATAAAAATATAACCAAATTAGTCCAAAAGAAATCATATATGTCAATAAAACTCTGTGCTTAAATACTAGCTTAGTTAAATATTAGCTTATTTCCAAGTACAATAATATGCCCAAGATGGGAAATAAAATTTGATTCAATATTCTGTATTTTAACAAAAGAAAAATTCTGATTTATGAAAAATTATAAAAGTATCCATCATGCATGTTTATTATAATAACGGTAACATAATACATATTTTTTCGTGTAAAACATTTATTTAATAAATGTAAGCAAGCTTTTTCTTTCATGACTGAGACTAAATCAGTTCTTACAGGCTTACTGATGAAAATTTGGATTTGATTGTGCAGCTTAATACTACAAATATGAAGTATATTAAGAATTAGTTTAAAATTAACAAATACCAAATCACACTAACTTTTGAATTACATATATATAAAACATGTACAGTAGAACGTAACTAGCTGTTTTTTTTGAAGCTGCCAAATCGCAAATACTTTTAAGCCATATAAGTTATCCTGAGTTACACTATTCTTGGCTCACAAACCATTTTATGGCGATATAAGTACTGGAAAGCCATAGAATGCGCAGGGCCAATATTTCTTTGCAAATCTCTTCTTTGCCTTCTCGATCTTGTTTCTCTGAAAGAAATATTTCTTTAACTATTTTCACATCATTCAAAATTTCAAATCCAAGACCGTTCGCATCGCAATTTAATCACTTGGTTACATCTTCTTCGACACATTGAGCAAATATTGAAATTTCTGCTATTGCTTTCACAATGTCTCTTATAACAATTTCTAGTGTGTTACTTGAACATTTTAATAGTCTTTTCAAGATTTTGTTCCATGATTTTCTGACTGTTGACACATCTAAGGATTTCAAACTCGCAGAAATTTTACCGCAACCATTAAATGTATTTTTTAACTATATATTTTCAAAATATTCCACGGACCGGATAGAATATCATCATGGGCCACCATTTGCCTAGCCCTGTTCGAAAGCTTTTTCACGATTACATATATATTGTTTTAGAACAGTGAACATTTGCAGCTAAGTTTTTACCACTAACTAAAATAAGAAATGGTTCATAATTTTCATATAATTGTACATATTGGTCACCATCTAATGAATAGTTTTAGTGAAATATTTTCTAATTCTAATGTAATATAAAAAAATGAATGTTTGTTTGTTCATACTATATGCGCTGCCACACTGCTCATCGAATCGCAATAAAACGTTAACAAACTTTTTGCTTGCACTTCCGGGAAGGTTATAGTCATTAAAATTAACCTACAGTATCGAAAAAACTAAAATTTTCGTAGATTGTCAATATGTGTTTTCTGCCGTTCAGAACACTGAAAGTAGTTCAAAACAAATATGGCCGCCGTTCAAGTACGCTGAAAGTGGGGGAGAGTGACACCGGCAGCACTACAGAAAACTGTCAATGTATCGTTCAAACTCGCTGACAGCGGTCTGAAACAAAAATGGCGGCCGAAAAGCATTGCGGGGGAATGTATGGAGAATGCATAGATAGGAAAATGTTTGATGGGCTTTGGGTTGAATAATATTGTTGACTAGCCGGTACCCGGCAAACGTTGCAATGAAAATTCGAATCAACATGTAAATAAATCAATGATTGTATGTCTGCAATACAGTCCATTTTGACAACGTAGTTTGCACTTGCGCGAAGTTTATAGTACAATTTAACTTACAGCAGTTGGCGCGTGTGTTGTACCATAGACAACGGCACATGTCATTTGCATCAGTGAAATCCAATGTGAGTGAAATTAAATTGAAATTATTTATTGCAAGCGCTAATTTTTTTTAATTGCTTCGTTAAAAAAATACCTCTCAAACATTCGTCACTTAGTAGATCTACCAGCGCAGCACGTAGAAATGAGCGAATTCGAGCTTCACGACAAGCGAGCAATGAAGCAGATCGTTTACCAATTGGTTATTCACGTGCATCAGAATCCGAAGATCGATATACAGCAAGAATCGAAAGAGTATGTTTACATGCTACCCAATCATGTACATCAGAATCAGAAGACCAACATGTAGCGAGAATAGAAAGAGAAAAATTCTCAATCCCCAATCCCAAAATTCTATACGATTTTTTGGAGAATGTTGCCCAAGGCTCCAAATAACCTCACCGGCACTGATACTACACAATCTAATATATAAAAATTAATGTTTGTTTGTTCGTACTTTATGCGTTGCCATACCGCTCATCTGATAGCAATAAAACTTTGACAAACTTTTTGCTTGCTCTTCCGGAAAGGTTATAGGCATAGTAAAATTAACTTACCAGGTTTTATATATAAAAATCAATTTTTGTATGTCGTTTGCCATACAGTTCATTTTGACAACGTATGCCTGCACTTGCCCGAAGGTTGTAGTACTATTAATTTACAGTATTTGGCGCGTGTGTCGTACCATAGACAATCGGAAGCAAACGTCAAACAGGCAGAAAAAGAAAACATGTACTTCAATAAACTCAATTAAAACGCAAACACTTTCTTTCTTTGAGTGGGATTGCAACGCTTGCCGGGAACCGGCTAGTCAATATTTGAATTAATCAAATTTTGTACAACACAGTTTTTACACCTGTATTATTTTAAAGCTTGAAGGTTCTAAAATATGAAAACTGTGCTATAAATGTCCAATTTAAATGTAGTAAAAAAGTTATCTAAATATAAAGCACAGTCAATCCTTTTGTATAATGTATTAAGGAGATTTATTATTTCATTTTTATATGATATAGTGAAGTACTCTTTGATTACAAGTATCAGATTGAAATTTATTGAATATGCCTAATTTTAATTATGTAATAAATTATCAATGTCATAAACTTAATAATAATTCCTAAGAAATTATAGAAAAAGCCAAAGAACAACTATCTCTATTTTGTGGACATGATTAGATGATATTTAGCAGGGAAGATAGCAGGAATATATTAAAATATTTATGTACAAATTTATAAAATGATTGATATTTAAATGCACTTTATGTTGTGACTCTACTATTGTCTAAAAAACTTAAACAGTCCAATTCTTAAAATATTACATTGAAATTGCATGTGAGAATTTTAATATCATATCTCGATGTAAGTAACTATTGATTTGTTTGCTCTCGTGTGATGATTATAAATAAAAATATATAACAGCAATGCATTATCATTTGAAAGCTTTGGGCACAATCAGTGGTATGTAATATCATTAGTCAATTTGTCAAAACAAATTTTTGAAGAATGCAGTTTGCCCATTATTAAGATTGGTCACCTGTTATGATTTTGGAATTCACACATTTGTAAACATCAATGTAGAAAAGGAAGTGATCGATTTTTATATTTGCTGAAAGTAAAACAAACATGCATGCTATATTATCTACGATAACTCCTTTTTATCCAAATAAATAATCTGCTCAACCTGACATTTTTTTATACTATAGTATATGTACATTCAAATATATCGACTTACAGGGAATAATACAATTGTATAACATTAAAATACTATATTTTTTTATTCACATATTGTATCATTTTGACGAGTGGTTTGTGTACCAGAAGAATTTTATGTAAATTTGACAATTTTAACAGAAATAATGTGTGATGTCAGAGGTTTTATTATATTATAAATAAAAATGACAAAAAAATACCTTTTTTCATTTTGCACTCAAAAACATTTCAGGCTTACTTACATTAATTACATTATCAGGTTTTACAAGAGTGACGCACCTGCACCTACAAAATATGCCAAGATAAATTTCTATTATGTTAAAAACATGATAAGTTAATATATCTCTCCTGGTAAGAATTAAAATCTTGTAGAATACTTAACCAACCATTTCTGCTAATGGCATCATGTGGCAGCCAAATGTTAATGTTACTAATGTCACATACACGTTATGTGACAGTGTATTGCACGCGCATATTTTTAATAGAAAATTAATTCAAAAGATTTTATAACAGATAGTTCAGTGTACACCTGAAATATAACATAATTATGTCTCAAATTTATCACAGGTAGTGATTCGGTTTCTTAATACACGCGACACAACGAACGACCGCCGCAGACACTGTTGGTTTGACCTCCTATCGAGGGTAAATAACAAAAAAAAGATTAATATAATAGTTTTAAAAAAAAACATTGATCAAAAATAAAAGTATATACATAATCCAATCTCGCGTGAAAGTGACTGTGTTGAGTAGGCTTTAGTTTTTAGACAAACAAAAACTCTTTGGTTGCCAAAATCCGATACATCGTATTTTACTATTCTTTACTATTTTCCGTCAGATCTGTTGACAGTCCGTAAAGAACTGCTTTAGGAAGGAATATCATTTTGCAAACAAATGGTTTTTCAAATATGTGGATACATTAATACATACTACATCAATATTAAGAATTGAAGGATCATTAAACTTTTAAGTTAAAATAAAGTCAACTGTTAAATAAATTTACGACTATTGATTTGATAAAATATTTTTGCTAATATCCATACAAAAATAAAATAATAAAACAATTTCGCCAAAACCAATAACTAATGAATAAACACTATTATTCATTATGATATTCATAGATCTTTTGTGATGGTATATTTTTAGGTCCAGAGTATAAAGAAATAGGAATTTTGGTCTCACTGAAACATACTAGAAATAAAAATATTTTTTATTTAACATGGCCTTTGCATATATATTATCAAATGTGTCATAGTTATCCGTCAAGGTTTCAAATTCAACTCCGAGCGTCAAACACAGAACATTCAACCAGTTTAAAGTATTGTGATAGTAACAGTATTTTCTATTCATATCTAAACGTAAAAAAATAAATAAAAAAGAGTATCTTAATATATTAGTGTATGTCGTATGAGAACCGATATCTATGATGGGTATACATAATTTCGAAAAAAAGTTAGTTATTAGGTCTATGGTAATAATCTGACAGTATATTATCTACCTGTGCTATCTCATGACAATCAGAGTAGTATTGTTTCTGAATCAGAGACTTGTACAGCTGATTAGCGGTGCCTTCAATTTAATATATTTAATGTCTTAAAATCCCAATTTTAAAAAGAGAAAGCAGATTTATCTACATTAATGGTTCATATATATCAATTATATTCCGATAACTTATGTCAGTGTTATTAATTGATATAGAATAACATTTAATCAACTATGGAACGATGTTATTGGTTCTTCATCAATTGAACTTTGCGCGGAAACAAATGTGACGAAAGTTTTTGATATCGTTTTCAAAACTATACTTTATCGAATATTCACCGGTGTATCGCATAACTCAAAATGGTAAATTTTGAGGTTAATAGGGATACTCTTCCTATGAAGAGCCATTATTTCTTTTTCAATGCTGGTAAGTTACGGCTACTTTAATATTTTCCGTATTTAATTGTTACTCACTCTTGAGTAGTTAAATAAGACTGATATAGAACACTATTAAAAACGTATGACTTGAATTTAAGTAAGCTACATAATAAACAAGCTCGATTAATATTTCTCTTACTGTTATCGAAAAATCGACACCTTTGGTTTGACCAAGGTTTGGATCGGCTTATTATTTTTCATCCATAACTAGTATATCTTGCAAGCTTGCAATATTACGAATTATATGCGTTTATGAGTGATAAATCCAGTGATCTTCAAATCAAACTAATTCGAGTATTGCATTATCCGCTTTTTTTTTTGGTAAAAAACTTAAACTTTAATTGCCTTGTATTTTTTGTAGGTACTGCACCTTTGGTTCCTTATTTACCAACATATGCTAAACAATTAGGATTTTCATCTTATATGGTAGGAATTTTATACACATTTCTACCAATATTAGGTTTGATTGCTAAACCACTTTTTGGAGCTATCGGAGACAGGTAAATATATTTTTGAGCATTGAATCTTTTCACACTTGTTAAGTTCTGTATGTAATAATATAAAAATAATGTTCTGTTAAAAAAAATACATGGGACTAAAGATTGTTGTTTGCTGTTATTTACTGCGCTTTTGCTGACATTGCAATATAAAACTGAAGCTTCTATTATGAATATTGCTTGTGGCTATGCTGCATATAAATGATTGTGTGAAAAAATAAGTCCACTCTATTGCGTTTGTACATTTGCAGTTCATATTGCTTGCCATGAGTATTCTGTTAGTCAAATTCGAAATCCTCATTTATTCCAGTGATTATTTTAGAATGAATCTCTTAAAAAGCAGATGGAATTAAATAACAGACAATGACACATGAAAAGAGTATGCTAAAAAGTTTAATTATATGTATTACTGATAAACAGTGATAAGAGGAAGTAATCAATATTATTAATGTAATCTATAAATGTGAATGTCATTTATATTTAAATGTACCCACATCAAATTGAATGTATAAATTGCATTACCTATCAGAAAATACATGCCCAGAATATAAATATTTTATCATTTGTAAACAGATCTGTTTTAGACCTGTAATGAAAATATTTTTATAAAATGTGTCTTGATTGCGAAGGAAACATTTGAAAATTTATACCTAGAAGTGTGAGAAATCTTAAAAAAATACATTATTTTTTGGCAGATATGAAAGACATAAAACAGTTTTTGTAGTATTTCAAATATTAACAGTAGTTGCATTCTCTGGATTGTATTTTATTCCTGAGTCTCAACCTCTCCACTCAGTTGACCTATCCTGCGGTGATGGGGAGACGTTCTTAAGCACTTGTTTTAAAAATGAATCAACAATTGATGAATGCACAGCCTCGCATGTAACACAAGAAAACTCTACAGCAAAATGTGAGGTAAGCAATCAATTTGTAATGTAAAAATGTATATGTAAGTGTTATCAAAAAAATTGCTTCCAGAATACATTACCCTTAATTAAGTCAATTCCTAAAACAGTTGAATTTTAAGAAATACTGACTTATTCTTCCACGTTTACCAATCCAAAAAAAAACAATTAGATGATTCTGATAGTAACCAAACATGTAACTTATTTAAGCTTCTTTATGGAAGATTAATTTACCAATGTCAGTACGGCTAAGTCTGATAAGACTGTACTATTTGAATTAAATTTATATCATATTTTTTAATGTATTGTATTACATTTAATGCTTAGTGTATAGTTTGTTAAGTGATAATTATATTAGCAGTCACTGATAACAGTAATCGTGGCAGTATTATTTTTCCTAAAAAGTAATTCACCTCTCACGGATTATTTTATAATTCCAATTTATTTCATTACAAATTACAAATTATTGGTTTATTACTTTTGCAACATGACAAATGATAAAAGCAGTAAAAATCAGGGCTGTGGAGTCGGAGTCGGAGTCGGAGTCGGAGTCGTGGAGTCGCGGTGTTTTGGCTGGAGTCGGAGTCGGAGTCGGAGTCGTGAAAAACGAGCGACTCCGACTACTTTTAAAAAAAAATGCATTTTTTTTAATTACGAAATTTATGAAATTTAATTTACGTAACAATGAATGTGTATAGCCTATGAATATTAAACGTGTAGGTGCCATAAGTCGCGTCTAGACAGTAAGTCACCAAGATCCACTGCATACGAGTCCACGCAAACGAGATTGTCTCTTTCTTTCTCATGTCGAAAAGCTAGATTCGATATACCCGATTCGTTACCCGAAATGCATGCATTTATTTGCTCGGTAATACAATATGCACGCATTCACGCATTGAAAATAGTAGAAAAAATTGACCGATCGTGTAATTTAAATGTGAAAATGGCAATACAGCGGTTTCCAGAAATTATAAAAGATTCAGCATTGACCGTTACAGCATTGCCGCCAACCCAAGTATCAGTAGAGCGGTTATTTTCTGCTCTTAAAATACTTAAAACTGATTTAAGAGCTTCTACAAATGCAGATTTGATAGAAGCGATGTTATTTTTAAGAATAAATTCAAACCAATAAAGTTTAAACTTATATTTATTATGTTTTATTTATGCCTATAACATGTATAATATGAAAAATTAGGCTATTTTCCGGATTAACTAGTTGATCTGTAATTTAATACACATAAATAGGAAAGGTAGGAAAAAAACTTGACAAAATCAAACTTTTTTTTAGTCAAGTCATAGTCGGAGTCGGAGTCGGAGTCGTGTTGTTGGTAAATGTCATAGTCATAGTCGGAGTCGGAGTCGTGTTTTTTTTCAACGACTCCACAGCCCTGGTAAAAATCATCAACTGGCATTAGTAAGTCAACCAAGTAGGTTTTGATAAAATCTATTTTATGACTAGAAAAGCTGTGGAGTTCTATGTAATATAAAGTCAAACAACGTTATCTATAAATTTACCTAGTTTTTCATTCTTGGCTACATGTGATAGTCAAACAACATCATCTCAATCTTTTCTTATTAAATCATCAGTGAAGTTTCACATTATCCATATAAAGTTTTCTTTTTAAATGTTTTTTAAGATATGTATGTACCGCCTGTGTGGTCGAGTGGTCAACGTTGTTGGCTTCGGCTACGGAGGGCCCGGGTTCAAATCCCGGTACGGACAGTTTTATAAATTAATTTTTCAATCGATTTATGAATTTATGTTCAAAGGCATGGATGTATGTGATGTCTTGAATTCCCCCCTCTCACCCATCCTATCCTATGAACGGGGCGTATCGAGAGCGATTAGCTTGCTACTAATCCTGTCCTAGCCCTATCCTATCCCTACTCTCCTTGGAAAAAGAGAGGTTGAGCAACTGAGTAACAAGCAGTTCTCGTAAAAACACTTCTGTTGAGATAAACTCCATTAGGAGTCCATATGCTCCACATTGAAAGCGGACATGGTTTAAAAAAAAAAAAAAAAATACCTAAAAAATTTAGTATCACTATAATCAATATAAACATACAGTACACAATAAATTATATTAGGTTTTAAATTATCATCTGCTTTGTAAGATTACGAAATAATTATAAAAATAAAAAATAAAAAGTGTTTTTGGCTTCTTCTTTTTTTAAATATTTACTAAAATGCATATCTTTTTGTGTTTTGAATTAAATAAAAAAAAGTCAGGAGTAGCCCATTTTTTACGACTGTCTCTACAGCCCTGATTAAAATATAAAAAAAATAGTTCTTTTCTGAAGTCATTCATGACCCCATGGATTATGTTGACATCCAAAGTAATCGCGTAAAACATTTCTAAAACTCTCCCCATTTCATTGGCATGACAGTTTCATGTTTTATTCATCTGATACATGAAGTACGACATTTTCAAGAATGGCAGAATTATCATTCTGGTCTCATGTAAGCCGAAAGATATATGTGACCAGATTCATTTCTTTTTGTGCGCTTAAACTATTAACATTTTAGTTGCCGTAGATAATTAATAGTAATTACCTAGCATGATGCCAGCTATAATTTGCAACTATTAATTTAATTAGTTATTGATGAGATAACTCATCTTTGGCCTGTTGAGCTTAAAAAAATTTACGAGATATCTCGTCTGTGGCAGCGATCGAGTTAAATGTAGAAAAAGAATGCCTCAGACTTACTTATTTGGATAAAACCACGGGTAATATCTACAATCCCTCAAATAGAGAAGTCTATAAAACAGGCTTATGATAAGGGTATATTTTGAACTTTTATATTTGTCTTACATAGTTATAATTCACCTTTTGTTATCTAGTATCAGTTGGCATAGATACTACTTAACCTTTAGAGGAGTATGGATGTACATGTACGTCAGTGCCATTTTTCTGTAAATGAGTATGGACGTACTTTTCACTTAGCATAAGAGTGTCTATCTGTGAGCATATATATGCTTTAAGTATAGTTCAGCGTTTATTCATTGGAAAAAGTGACACAATTATCATGTTAAGAAAAGTCAGTAAAGTAAGGTCAGTATAGATCAATTAACTCCTCAAAGGGTTTTAGGCTATTTTAATTATTCATTTCGAATGAAGAAAAATATTTTGCAAAAAAGTTAATATTTAGAAACAAATATTAAAGATAACATGACAGTATATCTTGAGTGTAAAACTTCGTTTCTGTTCGACTTGTTTCATATATTTTAGTGTAGTAATAATTTAATCGAAAATAACATTACGTAAAAACATTTTATTTGTTACAGATGTCCTGTTCAATGAATACTCCGTTGATGTGGCAGATGGTGTGTGAACATTGGAATGTTCCTCAATATTGTTACAATAAAACACCACAAGTAAACTTTGATGCAAAAATTCATAAACAAGAAATCACCGTATCGAATGACTGTGTATATTTCAAAATAAATACGGTAATATTGCCACCAGGTAATAATTGATTAATTTTTCTATATATTGCCATGTTAATTGGGTGAAGAATTGTCTTAATTATATATACAGGTAACACCTCCCCCCTTCCCACGATAACAATGTTAAAAACAGGAAACAAAAGTTGGTTAATAAACTTAAAATGTTATTTTTAAAATGATCGTCTTTTCTACAACAACTCTTTGTCACTCAGTCGCTCAGCTCTCTTTTCAAAGAGAGTAAGGATAGAAGGATAAGGCTAAGACAGGACTAGTGGTTTACTAATCGCTCTCGCTACGCCCTGTTATTGAAGGATCAGAAGGGTGGGAGGAACACCCATGCCTCGAAATTGATAAATCAATCGAAAAAATGTCGTTCATACTGGGACTCAAACCCATGAGATCCGGCACGGAAGCCAACATTGCTAACCGCTGCGCCACAGAACCTGACAATTATGTCTATATATGATATTAATGTTCCCGTTGGCAGAAAAATAAATAAATCGTCTCCAAACTTTTGCAGATTTTTGAAATTTTAATAAAATAAAATGACTTCTTTCTTTAGTTATTTTTACTTGTTGAATAAAAAACGTTTATTTATTGAAATACTATTTAACTTTTTATACATATATATATATATATATGAATCATTTAGATCAGCGTTTCCCAAACTTTTTTCCACGCAACCTGGTTATTTTTCCACTAAATTTGTTATGTCCTATACTACCGACCTATAAGTAAAATAAAACAGTATATTTATGGCCATACAGTCTTTATATGTTATAATACAAAATAATTTACTCTGATAAACCTATATAGAAATCAAATGTACCAATAATTTATTAATGAGAGGTATTACGAAATTATATTGTAAATTTACAGATTTATTTAAGGAAATTGGCGACCCGGCATTTTGCTTTCTGCAACCTGGTACTGGGTCGCGACCCATCATTTGGGAAACGCTGATTTAAATTGATATTTTTTAATGGCTCTGTAATAAAAATAAGCTTTTTATTATTTCAGATCTTGTGTATAAACCTCGCTGTTCAGCAGGTAAAATCCCAAACTTGGATACCACATGTGAGTTGTATTGTTCAGATGAACGAATTGATACACTTATGTCTCCAGATAGCG
Organism: Himalopsyche tibetana; assembly: GCA_030503985.1. Lineage (NCBI taxonomy): Eukaryota > Metazoa > Arthropoda > Insecta > Trichoptera > Rhyacophilidae > Himalopsyche > Himalopsyche tibetana. The sequence goes on from JAPJYX010000004.1 coordinate 31,413,224, forward strand.
GCAAAAAAATATTTGCACACCTTCTATGCGAAAACAATAATACATTCTTGAAAACATGTTCTCACTCTTCAAAAGAACATGAAATATTCATCAATAGATTTGGCAATGAAACGGATGACACAGATTGTCATGTAAGTAAACAATAAACTGGGATAATATTTATTTTTGTTAATTATGCAGAGAAAGCAACAAACAATGGTACAGGATTTTCAGAACAAGAGGTAAGTATAATAGAAGATGATTCTACTATGACAACCAGGGCTGTTTTGGAAACTTTATATTTAATTTATTACATTTCTCATTCTTTTTTCAATGTAATTTACATAAGCGAGCCATTTGTATCAGTGGATATTAAATTCCAATTTGTATATTTGTCAGCATCAGTTGTTGAGTGGTCGACGACATTAGCTTCGATTACAGAGTTCACAGGTTCGAATCCCAGTATGGACAGTTTCGAAAACTGATTTATGAATTTCTGTTTGAAGGCATGGATGTATGTGATGTCTAAAATTGCCTCCCACCCATCTGATTTTTAAAACGGATCTTAGCCAGGGCGATTAACTAACCTCTGGTCCTAGCTCTATTCTTATTCTATAAAAAAGAGATGTTGAGTAACATGCAGTTCTTGTAGACAATGTCTGTTGAAATAAACACTATTAGTTGTTCATTTGCTATTCATTGAGAGCTGAAATGATGAGATATTTTTCTATTTTTTCAAATTTCAACTGACAGTTTGGGATTATTCATGCACTTTAATGTCTCAAGATGTTGAAAAGGCAAAGCCTGCTTATGACAAACACAAAGCTTATGAAAGTGTACAAAATTTTAACAATTCGAATTTGATATTGAAGTTACACCAATATCTTAAATTATTTGATTTTGTTAGCCATGTGGAACGTGTCATTTTCAGGTAATCTGTAAAATGGAAAATCCCTTAAATTGGATGGAAATGTGTGTAGGATGGGGGGCTGATGAATCCCTTTCGTGTCGTCCAGCAGGTGTAAAACTTCCAGACCGACTCAATTTCACTGGTATCATTCCGTTAGACAAAACTTTACAAGAAGGACAATGTATATATATGAAACTTCATCAAGCAATTATGTCCGACGGTAAATATTATTTATTAACAAACAATAAAATGTTTTAAAAAATACCTAGGTAAAGCAAATGACAGATTCAAAAAAAGGAAACTTACAACAATGCATTCTCATGAAATGAGACAATTTTTGACAATTATCATCGTGAGTCATTTAAGAAAATAATTTATGTGGTGAAGATATCAACATATACCTGATTTTGGGCTATTTTTTACAAATTCTTATGAATAACACAACATCTAGAAAATAATGTAACATAATTCTACCTATGTAGATCATCCACAGTAGTCAATTATTATATGTCTTTTGTAAGTTTATGTATTTCAGTTTTCGAAAAGAAATTATCTGATTTCTATATTGGTGTTTTTCCTGAATCACAAAAATTCTGAACACTGAATTATAAGTATCGAGTATATTTTCATATTTTACATTTAAATATAACCTCATACATATAATTCTTTATTCCTTAGTCAGAATGTGTAAAATTTAAGAATGTTACTTTTTTAATTTTTTTACATTCAAAAGTTTTTGGATAAAAAAAAGTATGGCATAGTTATCTTTATAGTAATCATTCTATTTGAATAAAATTGGTATAACTGAATGATAAAACAGGCACTTTTCGTGTGTCTGTCCCTGGGCGTGATGTGTACTAGGGCATTCAATCCCGGGATCCCGTTCAATTTTCTGATCCCGAAATCCCTGGATTGCGGCCGTGTCAATCCCAAATGAGAAATTTTGAGCAAATCCCGAAAATTGACACGAAATTAGCAAATCGAAGATTTCAAATTCCTCGGTGAGCTAAAAAAAAAAACGAGGTTTGGAGATAATCCGGGGAAAAAGTATAGCGAATTGAGAATTTCAAATTCCTCCGTGAGCTAATCCCAATCCCGGGATTGAAAATTAATCAATCCCGAAATTCCGGGATTGGAATAAGGCTCCGGGATTAGATACCCTAATGTGTACCCTCGGTGTTCTTCAACCTATGGCTCGCAAGTGTTTATTACCGGTCTGCGAAAAAAAAAAAGAAATATGGGTATCTGGTTGACGCTGGCTGCATTTTTTTTCCAATTTTTACCAGTCTGCGAATGTAAAAAGGTTGAAGAACACTGGTGTATGTCATACTTTTTTGAAGACTTACCATTGTACAATATTCATGTATCTTTTTTTTTAATGTTTTTTTAAGGCTCGAGTCATTACCCATATTGTCCTCATGGACCTGCTTACAAAAATAACCATTTCCAATCAAAATGTGATATTCACTGTGATAACTTTAAGGTTAGTTGAAACAGCATACTTGATGTACTTCTTAAGTTAATTTTTAAGTTAATTTTACCTAGTTACCGCTGCTGAACGTAACCTTGAGATAAAATAAAAGTAGTCAATTTTTATATTATTATGTCGATTGATTGCTAAAACTTAAATCAACATAATGAAACTGAGATATTTAAAACATATTGATATTTCTCTGTAACTTCAAAACCTCAGTGGGATAACTAGATACAAATAATAAAATACAAAAATCCTACTATTATCCTCAATCAGAAACTCCAAAAGAAACCATAATCAATTATTTTAAAAATATCACACAAACCTTAAGAGTTCAATTATTCCTAATCTAGTATTTTCGATTTATCTCATTGTTGCTGTCAGGTATTGATATCATGAAAGTTATTTAAATTTATTTTATTTATAAACATCATGAAAAAATGGTTAATTCAGTTAATTGAATATATACTAGGCTGTTATATGAACAGATTCAATTTATGACAGCATTCAATGGAATGAAAATAATATGGATTGTATTCATCAGAAATTTCACCACTGACAAAGGCTAGGGTTTGTAATCATTTTGCAAAAATCAAACATTCACTTTGTAGTCAATTTTTACCTTCCGTCTCACCTATACAGTCTTCAAAATAGGAAGCAGTGAGAGTGATTAGTCAGCCGACAGTCCTTTTCTATAATATTTCTATATAAGCGTACCCTCTCCAAAAAAGAGAAGTCAAGCAGTAGAATAATGAACAGTTTTCGTGTGACAGCTTCTGACGAGATGCCCTATTAGGAGTCCATATGCTCTTTGGGAGCGGAAATGGTTGATTTTTTTTGCTTAGAGAGGTTTTGGGTTTTTCATTTTTTTCTTTGCTTTTGAAATAATACTAAACAAAAAGAATCGCCACTATTGAAATGCATATTTTATTGACCTATTATATTATATTCATATTTCATAGTCATTCAAAACTGATGCTGATCATTCATTAATCACTACTACAGCTTTATATTTACATCAGTACTTATGAAATATCATGTATATTTATTTAACTAATACTTGTGTTTGCTTAAAATATTTTTTTAATTAGAAGCAATTTAAGGTTAATACTTGTTGAAAGACTTCATATTTTTAGTGCAACTTCAAATTGCAGTGATTAATTTGTACTATATAAAATATTTGAATATCGTGATGATTAAAGCTGTTGAAAGTAAAAATAAATTTGTATATTTAAGATTAAAAAAATAAAACACTTTTTTGTACTATTACCATATTATTTACTGAAGATCAGGACTGGTTTTACTCACCGCGAGCATTATCAACTGATGGAAATATAAATAGATACCGAACTATTAATTGAATAATTAAATCTACAGTTTTTTTATTTAAAAAAGTGTAAATATTTATAACTTCTTAGCTGTGTAGGTCATCTGGATTTGAAAGATTAATCAAATACTTTATACATGCAAATCATACGTTTTTATTGACATCTCTGCGTTGAGAAAACATACAATTCAGATTGCATTTTGCCTTTAAAAGCATGCTTGATGTACATAACACATATAATAATTTTTAGGTAAATGAACTTCTGTCATCAACTACGAGCACAGAGAAAGACAAAGAAAACACTAACTTTGATTTTCTTTGGTTATTCTGTGTGTTAATGGCACTTAATTGGATCGGAATGGCAGTGGTCGTCAGTATCGCTGACGCTATATGCTTTCAAATTTTAGGTAGTATATCATATACATATAATTTAGTTTTTCTCATATTACTTCAGCAATGTGTTCGATCATATTTTTATGGGAAAAAGCATAACTCATTTGATTTTACATATTAACAGTTGATAACACATATTTCTAATGCCTAAATTAACTCCGATATTAAATGATATAAAAATGGGTAGTTTAATATTAATTAATGCTTTGAAGAGATACAAGTTTTTTTTGTTTGTTTATAGGTGCCAATGCCTCCGATTATGGACTGCAAAGGTTATGGGGCTCAGTAGGTTGGGGCATATTCTCTTTGCTTGCTGGATTTTTAATTGACACATTTAGTCATAGTGAGGAAAAAAAAGACTATACTGTGGCATTTGTACTTATGTTACTTTTCCTTACAACAAATATTGTGATAACATCATGGAAACTAAAGGTAAATATCATTTTTTACCCAAGAAATTTTCAATGCTTACTTATACAACTATAGTAGAATCCAAATAGAACGACCATCAAGGGACCGGTGATATTACATCATCTTAACCCTTTCCACTCCAAAGGTTTTTCAAAAAAATTCCACCAGCAATTTTTAGTGAATTTGCACATAAAAAGATATTGATGTTATAAATAAATAATACAGTTTTGAAAAAAAAAAATATGAGGATTTCTTACACATGATGTCAACTTACTAATCTGTCAACAACCAAACCTAAAAAAACTAAAACCATCCACTAGCCCCACAATCTTTGAAAAAATTCAATTTTTTTTTAAAAAAAATTTTCACAAAAAGACAAATAACTTTCAAACCGTTTGACTGAGCAAATCGAAAAATATCACAGCCGGACAACATATTTTTACGTAATCTCGGCGCGAGAACAACTGCCTTTGTTCCGTCGCTGCATTCTTCGCTTGCATCCCCAAAATATTCCATTCTATTGTTTACGCCAGGTAGTTGTCGCAAAGCGTCCCAACTTTCTAACATTCCTTAATTGCTCGACAAATCACGTATTTCGAATGGGTATTCAAGAAAAATATAGAAAAAAATCCTTCACACAAAAATAATCAAATCAAAATATGTAACCGATCATGTCGAGTGACACTCGACATTGGAGTGGAAAGGGTTAAGGTATTGCATCTCATTGTTAAAAATGTTAACAGATTCTACTGTAAATAACTTGATTTTCAATGGTTTTGAGATACCCATTGAACAGTGTTCCCTCTAAGCTGTGCGCACTTGCGCGCACACACAACTTGCCGAGCGTGCGCACAAAAGTTACACCAGACCAGTATCACCAGAATAAGTTAATTGGCATTATATAGTGTTGTTAATTATTGTCACTATAAAAAATAGCCATTTCGTTAAGTAGGTCCACATACCGTTATGTGGCGCACAAAAATTTTAATTTCCTTTTAAAGTTGCACAGCTAATGTATTTTGTGCACATAACCTTCGGAAAATTAGCGGGAACATTGCCATTGAATATGATCTTGTTTTTCCTTCCACAGAAGTCTATTGAACATTATCAATTTGTTCTCAATTACAAAATACTTAATTTTTCATTTTTAATGCGATTATTATAGTTTAAATGTATGTCAAATAACTTGATATTAATGGTTTTAAGATAGTTGTTGAATATGACTTCGCATTTCCTTCTAGAAAATACAATTAATTGTTAATTAAATTGTACCCGATTATACAAAACAGTATTTTTCGTTCGTATTACAACGATTATAGCTTAAATGTATGTTAACCGTTTAGTTGCGATAGAAGAAAGTAAATATTTACCCAGCACGCCGGTTATAATTTGCAATTATTAATTTAATTAGTTGTTGAAGAGAAAACTCGCCTCCGGTGTGGTGTGTTGAGTAGAAAATTTTTACGAAATATCTCGTCTGTGGCAGCCATCGAGTTAACATTTTTAGATGCAAGTTAATCATATATAATCGTTGTTTAAAATATAATTAAAACATGTTTTGTGTAATTGGAAACCATTGAATTTTGATGTGTGAAATGTGAGATTGTATTCAATAGCTATCTCAAAAACATAGTAATTCTCGATGCATAATTTTATTTTAAACTGATTAAAATTGGTGTATGAACCTTTTTTATTAGTAGTCTGTTTAGTGTAATTATATAGCGTCGATAGACTGGTGGCAGTAAAAAGGTTAAACTAAATGTCTTGCAAAATAATCACATGTCTTTTTACAAGTCAAATAATAAAGTTGTATTTTATTTCAGTATAAACAAAATAACATATCAATTGGTATTGTTCGAAATATTGGTATGCTATTTTCATCGCTTCAAACTATTCATTTCTTTGCTTGGATAGTGTTAGTGGGAATGTGTACAGGTTTGTTGTGGCAATTCCTATTCTGGTACTTGGAAGATTTGGCTAAAGTTTACGGCTGTGATCAAGCTGGCTGGATAAAAACGTTGCAGGGACTCGTTAATGGAATACAATGTTTTTGTGGAGAGTTACCATTCTTTTTCTTCTCAGGTAATTTTTGCATTATTTTAATATACAGATAACGATTCCATGGCTGCTTTTCATAGTCACTGATATTAGGAATCATACTTAACCCTTCAGGTGGCCATACATCTAGGAACAAATGGTTCCAGAATATGTCCTGGAACACAAAATTCACGTGTTAACGCCGTATCGTGGAACATTTCACGTGACCCGAGATAGGTTCCCATGTTCACGCTCTGGAGTGTCACTGTTAGAGTACATTTCGTCATGACTTCATACCAAAGGTATAATGTATTGTGGGATACATCTAAGTATAATTATAAAAACCGAATACTACTTGCGAGAATATATACGTAAGCAGCACTCATCGACATTACTCATCAGGCGTCATTTTAGAGATCTATTTTCGACTTCCTATGTCTTCCTATGGTGACAGCGGTCAAAATAAACCATAGACAATAATTAGTTATATTGAAATTATTTATGGTATAAGCCACGAGTTCCCAACCTGGGGGTTGTGAAGGGTTTTCTGGGGGGGGTCGCCAACTTTTTTCAATTTTGGATTGGACTGACAACTTAACCTCAACGGGTGACGTTTCTGTGACCCCTCGTGTGTTCAAGAACATGTTTTCGATCATATTTTCTGAGACATTACGTAGCTGCTCAGGATCATCTCCCGGGACTTTTGTTCCTAAATGTATGGGCCCTATTAGAGTAGTGAGTTAATTTTTACTTACCAAACCTAGTTCTTCATTTTTTAACATTTTTATTTTCATTATAAATTTTAGCAACAAATTTCTTATGTTGTATTTATCAGTTAACGTTTATTTTCATTTCAGGAACCTTACTCAAGAAGCTCGGTCATTGGAATTCAATGTCTTTAGTCTTATTTGGCTTTGGTGTAAGGTTTATATTGTATTCAGTTTTGACCAACCCATGGTGGGTATTACCAATAGAGTTTTTCCAAGGATTAACATTCGGAATGCTTTATGCTACAATGGCTTCTTATGCAAGCTCAATTGCTCCCAAAGGTGCCGAGGCAACGATGCAGGTACATTTACAAATTGAGTTTCATGAAATAGAATAGTAAAAAGATGCGTCCATTGGAAAAGGACAAAACCCCGACATTTATTTTGTAATTTGTAATTTATAAATTAGAATCAATTTTTAGTTTATTTGTAAACCTTGTGATATTATGTGTGATGATACTTCTTGAGGAGGCGAATCACGTTTCACATTTTGTGACACAGCAATGTTATCAAATTTAATTTTATATTAAAAAATGAACTACCACAAGGTTACTGCCGAATTCATCGAAAATAGAAAATAAATCATTACATATAACAGGGTTTTCCAAACTATGTTCCGCAGAACACTGGTGTTCCGTAGAACCTAAATAGGTGTTTCGTGAAAATTTGTAATGGTTTTATACGCTGAAACACATTTAAGTATCTTCTACTTCATATTAAAAATTGCGTGATGGTAAACATCCAGTGATGTTTAAAACGACAAATATGTAGGTACAGGCGGAGATTTTTAATCACTAAGAGCATTGCTTACTCATATTTTTATTTACAATGTTTTAAAAATAATTTATCAATAATGTGAAGTGATTTAATAACATATATTTTTTCAATATTTTTACTATTATGAATTACCCGACCTAAAAAATAAGCTGTGTTCCGGTAACACTTGCAGATTCGGGAAGTGTTCCATTGCACAAAAAGTTTGGGAAACCCTGACATAGATTATTATTTATTGATGATAATATATTTTTAACAAAAGGTTACATGTTTTTAAATGAAAGGTTTATTATTCTTTTACTGAGAATTTGTTGATATCTAATAAATTTGTCTTAATCTATATTGACTGAATTTGTACGCATATGTGACAGTAAGTATGTTTTTTTCACAGGGTTTGGTTGGAGCTGTGTTTGAAGGTGTCGGGACATCTTTAGGAAGTTTTATTGGAGGCGCTCTGTACGCAAGATTAGGAGGAGCTCTAACATTTAGAATATTTGGATGTGCTGCCATAACTGCATGCCTATTAAATGCTTTACTACAGTTTACCTTCTGTCGAAAATCTCAAATCAACAGAAATGAAGGTACTAACTGAGAATACAAACTATGCCAAAACATGCGCATGCGATTACCTCACATTTCTTCTTTTAGCTTTAATTATATCTCTAATTTCTTCATAGTTCAAAAAATAAATAGATACATCTTTTTTTCTATGTTTTTGATAATCAAGAACGTTTCTGTGTGTATTTTCTATTGTTTTCAATCTTCTCAATAATAATATTAACAGTAATTGTAAGTTTATCAAATGTCTTTTTATTTACTGAGCTTATTGGTTTTTTGACAGAGAACTCATCCATTATACATTACGCCGCTCCGAACGACGCCATTGACTTGATGAATGATCATTATGAAACTACTACCCAGAAATAGTATTTGGCCTCCTCTTATAAGCAGCTGCCAATTATTATTATATTTTTGTATCATATTTAGATTAAGTGTTAGTACTTAGATTTGATATACATATTTCATAATATATCTGAATCAAATCAGTTATATATGTTTACCGCTTAATAAATTTTTATAACCTTTTTTTATTTAACACTTATGTGAGATTCACTTTGTACATAATGATAGGTGTTAGACTGTATTCAATAAAGTCAAAATGAATTTAATTATGTGTAATCATAATTAATCGGGGGCAATCTTGTGCATATGAAGGATTGTTTTTTATATTTTTGAAAATGACAAATATATAGGAAATTTGTTCAAGTCATAAAATATTCCTTTATATTGCAAGATGTATATTTTTGGCGACTGGGAAGTTTTTAAACCCATTTATTCACTGTTTAACCCTTTTACAACCACGAAGTGAAAAATCATCTTGCTGTAGTTTCGCGAAAATAACCGCGAGATGATTTTTCGCTTCTCAATTGTAAAAGCGTTAAATTTTAAACAGTGTGTTTACAGATTGATTTTGTAAGAAATGCAAAGTTAATATAATGGATTTAGAAGGCATTTTTATCTTCTAAAGTCAGTATTACCTGTTATATACAGATGCACCATGAAGGCCTTAGTCAAGCCTTTCTTTTCTTTCAACTGAATGGAAATTTTCTTTATTTTTATAAATATATTGCCTGCACTAAAAATTGACAGTTAATATCTAAAAAGTTATGGATAGATTCCGTCAACCTGAATGGTCACTCATGATGATCAATATAATATATCTGAGATAAAGAATTCTGTTGTGACTTGGGAGGAAACAAAGAGATTGGCAGAAGATGAAGAAGTAGGAATTGGATTACCATTAGTGTACGAGTCTGCTGTTGTGTCAAAGATGAATTCTGCCATACTGCCATGTTTTTAATACAATCAAGAAATCACTATTGCATTATTACCTAGGCATGAAGCTATGAAACATATTTAGGTAGAATTATGAAAATTTCAATATCAATTGGTTTATTATGTTATGAAATCGTGACAGGTTTGACTGAGTGAACAAAAATGGTGTTACATCATTACTCATTTGCTACACAAGATAATAAAAGTAAATAACAAGCAAGAACTTTTTAATTACCAATTTATTCGGTAAGTTACACATATTTTATGGTTATTGACCAAATACATATTGACAAATATATTTAAATTTTGAATATTGTAAATAGATTTGTTTCACTACACATTTTTAAAATAAAAAATATTTCTTATCTTACTAGTAGCAGAATTAAAAGTCGAAAAATTGAAACTTATTTTAAAATGTTTGTGGTTGCTTTTAAGTTATGGGGATAATAAGAAATAGTATATTATTTTTTGTTGACGGTAGCTTTTTGGCATCGGGGTACTTTCATAAAAAAACAAAAACAAAATGAACCTATTGCGGCGGTAGAATTTATTTCGGGATTTACAAAAAACGTTGCGTCTTTCAAAAACTCATGAATATGGTGGATTTAGCGATAATGAGTGTTAAAAGAGATTAACTATCTGACCATTACACTTATTTTAAACCTAATCTCTAGTTTTTTTGGCATTGTATGCTACTATGATGTCCAGGTGAGGGGATTCTGATTTTTTGATTATTGCATTGAAACAGAAATAATCATTACTATTTGAAACAGTCTGTATGGAAAGCTGTGCTTTTTTCATTATATATAGGCCAAGTGTCAGATTGAGAAAGTCAAATTAAAAAATAAAAGTTTCTGCTGCTTTATAAGTTTACAAATAAATGACAATCAATTATTTGTTGGTTTATTGAAGATTTAATATAACTTGTAATGAATCTTAATCCATAGACAATTAAAATAAATTTAGTATGTTTATTAGTTGGGCTGTCGAATATTAAATAAAATATTTTTTTGTAATGCATTCTTGGTTATTCTCAAAACTTTTGAAGGTATGCATATGTGATAATTAATCCTATTTCAAATGTAGCGAATACGGGCCGTGTAACAACCATAAGATTGATTTTATTGACTTCTTTCCCATGATGTTTGAAATGTTAGTATGACACTTTTCAGGATAAGAAATCTTTACAATAAAACATTACAGTAAGGTTTTGACTGATCAAAATTATTTTTTTATCACTATCCTTAGAAAACTGATGCAAATTTGCATTGCATACAACTTTTACAAGTTAAAGATATTTTTTTAATTATATATAGACTGCATAAAATGAAAAAAAAAGTTAGATTAAGTTAATTTGGTATTCCATACACACGTATTACTTATACATTATATAGCTCTGCTCATTAATGTTTTCATTTGTTTTAGACAATTTAATTGAAGTTAGATTTTATTTTTGCTTATTTGTTTTTTACGTGTTATATTGAAAAAAATCAATTACAGTTCACACACTAACTAAAAATGAACTTTCCATAAGATGTTACAATATGATTGTAATTATCACAGCAATGTTAATGCAAATGTTAATGCTTCAACCATATGACAAAATTTATCATAATATTTATTTTTAATTTATATACCAGACATAGGCAAAACAATTAATAATTAATGATGCGTCATCTGCATAAGCACATTATTATCACTAAGCCAGAATAGGCTTTCATTCCTGAACACCATAAATTATGGCATAAATTGAACAATTTTTTAAATCAATTAAAGATAATATAATATGAGTCATTGAACTTTTGGCCACCCTTAGAATATACTACTGAATTCTAACAAAAAACACAATGCCTACTTTTAGTATAAGAAATTTATAACGGTATTTATTCTAAGATGAATAGATTAATGAAAGATATATTTTGAATTATGTAATTTAAATGTTCATTTAAAAATAATCAATATTAGGCATTGCTCTATCAATTTATAATAAAACATATATTTTTAAAAATTATTGTCTGCAATATTAATATTTTTAATGTGTTTTCTAAGGGAAGAACCATAAGTTCAAAGGCGCAATCTGTATTAAAATATTCATTCAATTTACAATCATCTCAATAATATCTTCCACTAAACTAATAATAAAGTATATAACAAGCCTATTATATAATCTGGTGAAGGAGCAATATATATATATATTCTAAATATCTTTATAGAATTTAGCAAATTTTGAACACTCCAAAACAATAAAATTTTACCAATAGTCAATTGAAAATGTATCTGAGAACAACACTAACAATTTATATTTTACAAAATTTATAATTATTACATTTTATTAATTGCCATGTATTGCCAATTATGTAAAATGTTATCTTGTTAAATGTTTTGTCAAGTGTTGTATTCATTTTATCATGAATGTCTGTTAAGAATTAATATCCCAATTTTTTACAATCATTCAAAATATGAATAAACTTTTAATATTAAATTTTACTTGAAATTATCTTTGGATTCATCAAAACATTTACTTTTCATGTCAGCTGGAAAAAGAACTACACACATGGACAGTGATTGCCAGAGGAATGTTATTATAGGCCAGTTTAATTACTAGATTAGTGAGCCAGTGAATTTTCCGAGGTTATCAATCAGATGCTTTATTAATAATTTTAGTTCATAATTAACTGTCCGATTTTGTGTCTCGTAATTATATATTCACTTGCAGAAATGAAGATATTGTTTTTTTTTTTTATATAATTTCACATATAAGAATCAATTTTAATTGTGATATACAAAATCAGAAATATCTATAGCAAGATTTTCATTTAATTTAAAACAGATTGAAGATAATGTTTTTACAGATCTCTAACATACCATTTATTTATATGATGTGATGGCAATTGATTCTTAATATGAATTAAAGCATCAATATATAATATTTTAAACAAAAAAAAACAGCAATTTAAGAATTAATATTTTTTATTTGCGATTAGTATTATCCATCTTTTTATAACAATGGGTGAAATGAAATGACAGGAGAGTTAACAGTTAAGTTCAATTGAAGTCAGAAAGAAGTCAAACAAGTTGAAAGATACAAGAGTTCTATATTATATTGACTTAACCACATTCGATTTCACGTTGAAGATGTCTACATAAGCGACATCATAGGAAATATACTATTTATCTTTTATACACTTATTTAATTGTAATAACAAAAAATTTCGGCAAGGAATGAAGCATTATTTTAAAAACATATGCAAGTGGATATAATTAATACCGCTCAATATTTAGGTGACCAGAATGCAATTACGATAATCAAAATATTAAATTATGCAAACGTGGCTCTATAAACTTAGATTTATTTATTTGAAGTGATTATAGTAATTAATATTAAGAAAGCAATTATATTATTAATTCTCTTCTAACCTTAAACTTTAACATAAATTTATTTTTAACCCTCAGGTACCTACTTAAAAGAAAATAATTTCTCATTAGCTATGAATCAACAAATGTATTTAGTTCACTTTTATGAAGAAAATATTTTTTTAAAATCTGATCGAAATTTCTAGGTAAGTGTATGATAATCAAGGTAAGTATATGGTATTGGACTGGAGTGTGAACTTTTATTATATTCTTATTTTTGGTTAAGGTGTTTAGATATCACCTTTTCACCCGCAATCCAAAAATTCATTTAGTACAATTCTTAATGGTTTCAATATTTCGTTTCTGATAGGAAATTATACAGAATTTTTGTAGTAAATAGTACTAAATTACATAACCCTATTCTGACAATTTCCACATGAGTATCCAGAGGTGGCGTATGCAATAATTTTTCTTGAGTGGCTTTTACTGTGAAGTTTGGTTATGGCTACATTTGTTTAAATTGAATGCTTATTTACAACATATACCATAAACGTATTTATATTTTTTATATCCCTTAGGCATACTAATTATAATGTTTTTGTAAGTATATTATATTCTTTGTTTATTTTTAAAGAAACTTATCTTGCCAGTTTTGAAATGAAGTTATTTTTTTTACAAAAATAATAAATAATAAATTTTTAAAAAGCTTCTTAAAAATTACGCCCTTGAATATGATAAATGCAATAATATTCAGACTTTTCGTAATACTGAAAAATGGGAATTTCCCTTTTTAGCATCAATTCATTTTTTTTGTGTTCTTATTTACTGTTAGTAAGTAGGTACCTATTTGTAATGAATTTAGCCATTTTATCTGTTAAGTACATAATATTATATATATTTAATTTACACCATGAAATTATTAACATACTTTTGAAATTACATACTAACTTTTTTAATGAAAAAACACTTTAAATAGATAAAAGTCATAAGATGATTTTACATTACTACAGTAGTGTAGATTGCACCTTAAGAATGACAAAATTCCATAGATCCTATTATGATTCACCTGATTAAGGAATATAATGATGGTAACTTAGTATTCAGAATTTTGAAACGTTTCTTAAATAGATTATTTTGAATAACACACAAATTGTGTGACAAAAAATGGCGATGGGTGAATATCATTTTTGTGTTTCAAATATTTTTCAAATGTTAACGGACTATTCCGTTATTACTTATTCAAACAAGGAAAATTGTCATGTCAAAGATGAAAAATGAAATTTGAAAATTATACAGACATCTATTTTCTAAACGAATATGTAATTTATGTAATAGTAATATTTATAATGAGAGTTAAATATCTCCGCACATTGATCTCAAGCTAATTATGAGAAAGAGTTCAAATATTCTTGATTGAATTTCAATTATAAAACTAAAGGTAATAAAACCGTGACAGATGTTATTAAGTTTAACAATGATTTATTGTAATTGAGTTTTTGAACCTCATGATAATTTAAGTATGAATTTGAAAGTTTACAAACAATTATTTCAAAAATTGCAGTGTTACAATATGCCAATATTGCCAGTAATCAAATGCAAAATCTACAACAATTGCCAGTAATTAATGTTGATAATGGTAAGATGGAAATATTTTTGATAAAATAAATTTATGACACACTATTTTTACACATTCAATAACTCATCTTTGATAGATTATGATGATAAATATGTATATTTTATCATATTAATAATAAAATTAATTTACTGCGGATGAATTGCAAAATTACTAGGAATGAATTGAGTTACAAGAATGATGTGAATAAAGAATTTATTTTTATAGTACAATTTAATAATTTATAATAAAAATAAAATCTTTAATAATTGGTAACAATGTTTTCTGTAACTTTATTTGTAAAATATTAGTAATTGCCATTAACACGTGATATCAAACATCCATTTTGTTCAAAAATATTCCTAGTCTAACTTACAATACATTGCCCGTGTGTTAGGTAGGCTTGTTAATCATTGAAAATTTCCATTCACTTGTGCGATGCTGTCATATTTAAAAAAAAACATTGGCATTATGTCAAGTACAATATTTGCTCTACCCCCGAAAGAAGGTGTATCTACTTTAAAATAAGAAGTCTAAATAAATCTAGTCCCCTCCGAGAGATAATGCCTGTACGATGCGAGGATCTGCTTTACTGCCCTCCCGGAATTCTTCTAATGTAAGCCTGTCATCGTGGTTCTTGTCCATCTGGTCGAAGATCTTGTCGACTCTTTTCTGTGGTGTGTTTTCATCTTCTGCTTGTGGTTGTTGTCCCTGAATTTTCATAGATTAAATTATGTAGGCTAAGTAATATATCACTTTTAGGGTATTTACTGTCAATACTTGGTGGAAAGGCATTATATTAAAAAAATAAAATAAACATTGGTAATAATTTCCACTTTTATTTATTAAAATCAAGACCGTTTTCGTTCTTGACGAGCATTATCAACTGATAAGATAATAAAATGTTACTGTGTTATTTATACATATCGACTGGAAAGAAAAAAATACGTAACCCACCGTTTTTTCAAATCAGCTTTTTTTTGATAATCACAATGTATCGAACTTGATACACGTTCTATCAAAAGGATGTAAGTTGCAAATGCTGAATTAGTATCCAAATTTAGCTTTTAAGTTTTAAGAAAAATGAGCTGAAAATTGAAACCAAGAAAAAAGACAAAAAAAAAGGTTTTTCATGGACAATTTCTTTAATTAATATTAGAATGTGTCAATTTAACACCAGTTTTGAAGTCTCAGTCCACTTCAAGGTTGTGTATATTTCATAATTTGCACTTTTTTTGTGCCTCCTGTAAAATTTGCTATGTGTGGATTACGTCTTTTTTCCGTTCCACAGTCGATATGTTACAGTTTTATTTAAAAGACTAACATTTTATTATCTTTTATCAGTTTATAATGCTCGTCATTAGCGAAACAGGTTCTGATATTAATAAATAAAATTGGGAATTGGTACAAATGTATATTTAATTTTTTGAATGTATAATATAATAAATTCATGAAATTAAAATATTCTTCTTAGGTAAGTTATTTCTAGCCAAGGAAATTTGATTTTAAAGTAGAATATTAAAAGCACCAACAATGACTATTAATCAAAAGAGGTTTTTTTGTAAATATAAACAATTGCTTTATATTCATAGAGAATGATCAATACTCATTCGCTGACGAATGAGAATTATATTGAATGTCTGTTACCCTTATAAAACACATTAAAGAAGATTTTCACATACCACCATTTGGTAGATAGCATCTACAATGTTGTACATTTCGTCCCTGGTGATGAAGCCATCGTTGTCTACGTCATACAATCTGAATGCCCCTGTAAAATATCAATATTTTCATGAAACATCTTTTTTTTTTTTAACCAAGACACCTTTTTACTCAAATAACATTATTGCATTCTTATAAACTAGATAGTCAAGTATTAATCACATATTTTTGAATATTTCTTATATTTACTTTTAGTTAAAAACGGATTTTTTAAACCACTTTTAAATGAGAAAATAATATTTTTTTACTCAGAACAAAATATATACTGACATCTGTTGCAAACAAGAATAACATTTCCAAATTACCATCATATGTAATTAAATCTTATGATAGTGTTATACTTGAACTAATACAAATAATATTTTTAAAATAAATCAATTCAAGTGAAGGAAATTGTACTTACAATGTAATTTTTCATCCAGATTGCCTCTTGACGTTACTGAAAGTGCCCGAATGAATTCTTCAAACTCTATCGACCCATCCTGTCAAGGAAAAATATAAAATTTAATTTAGCGAATTGTAGAAAAAATGCACCAAAGAGAAAGAAGCGTAATGTTGTTACTGGATTGTTTACCCAAAGATTTTAGTAAGTTTCTGTTTACAGGTACGTAAATTGAAATATTTCAAAAGATTTTGACGTAAGTTTGGCTCTGGGCTAAAAGTGAGAAGAAACGCATTTAAAAGACATCTTCAGTCATAACAGAGAGAAGAAAGATGTAATAGTAACGGCCAAATATTTAAATTAAGAATTGGTTATAAAATTATCATATTTTCTAACAATAAATTTAAGAGATTCCGTAATTTTTTTTCCATTTAGGCATTAATGGACATCGAAATTATTACCCATTCAAAATATGTTATGAACTGTATGACGTAGAATATTGATTATTATGAAAACTGGAATATTTGCATAATAAACCTATTGGTTTGTTTTTTTATACAAATAATTTCTCCATGGTGTTAGGCTGGTCACGTTGTGAGAAAGACAGGCACTTGCGTGGCGTGAAATTCGGTGATATGTGAGATATGAGGGACGACTAAAATGGCGTCGTATCGTAAATTAACATGGTGACTTTATTCTTCAAATAATTCACAAAAAAACAATACGCGGAGACTTTCATTCAGTAATAAGTCTTCAATAAAATACATTTTTATTATTTTTTACGTAATGAATTGATGGATATATTACATGACAATTTTACTAGAACAATTCGCATGCACTCGTTATTTAGTCAACAATACCACACTGTGGAAATAGATTATTGGATACGACATATTTTTCTTTTATACATTACATTGAATACTAATAATGGCACACTTGTCTGTTAAATAAAAGTAACCATCAGTGATGAGCTGGAGGCGGTTCGGAAGGGCTCGTGAGAGTCGCTTCCTATTTTTTACTGACGCCGGCGAGCCCCTTTTTAAATAAAAAATAATTTATATTACCAGATCTATATATTATTAGATAATGTATAAATATCAATTATATTTAAATTTTAGAACTCACTGAAACAATGATTTAATAATTAATAATGACCGCGTATAATTTTATAACGGTGATAAAACATCCATATTTTAACAGAGCGAATAGCTTTATCCGAGCTCCTTGTTAACATATTGGCAGCCCATCGCTGGTTACCGCTGATAGAAAATCAATTGTAATACAAAATATACTCACGTTGTTTTCATCGAATACTCTGAAAACTAACGACGCGAACTTGCTAGGATCGCCTTGTGGGAAGAACTGCTTGTAGATTTTGATGAATCCCTATTGAAAATAAGACATTTTATATAAATAATATAATATATAATCTAGTGAAATAACAATACTATCATTCTTAATATTAAGTAAGGAATTTGTGTTTACAAGTTATACAGATTTCATTTAACGATAATAATTGGAAATTCAACTAAAAGATCGATCTTATTTAATTTATGCATACAAAAACAGTGTAGTCAGTGGCGGATTATTCTATAGGCGAATAAAGCGCGCGCTTGGGGCCTGCGGATTTTAACACTTTACAGTCTTTAATTGAAATATGTTTTCACATTAATTAATTTTTTATCTTATAATTATAATAAAAAACATTTTGAATGTTTCAGTATAGCAAAATTTATCTTGCGCACAATGCGTATTGGTAATATTTGGATGAAAAAAAAATAATATTATTAAAAAAATCAGTAAATAAAAAAACATTGCCAAATCTGTAATGTCAATTCCAGCTCGACATAGGACTTCTAAGAGGTAAGGGACTCAAAAATAGTTTAAAATATATAACCCATATACTTTTTGTTCAGATTTTTATTATTTTTTATGTTATCCGAAAAACAGGGCCTCCAAATTGTATTGCGCCTGGGGCCTTTCATGAGATTAATCCGCAACTGAGTGTATTGTTATTGAATTTAAACTTTATCATTTAAGATGTATAATAATTAAAAATCTAATTGATACTCATAATTTGATAAGCGATTTTAAAATTGTGTTTTAATATTTACAAACAAATAAAATAGTTTTACGAAACTTACCTGCTCCGTTAATAGGCCGTTTGGACAATCTTTAAGAAAGCCTTTGTGCCTAGAAAAAAAGACCTTAGATTAATTGATTTGTTAAACATAGAGTATAATATGTCACATACTAATATTTCTTGAATTAAAGACAATATATATTATCGTAATACGGGTTAAGTTTGAGTTATTCATTTTTTCAAGTTTTTGAATTAGAGGCTTAAAGTAAGACTAAATAATTTAGTTTAATGTAAAACAAAGCTTTCTAGATACAAATGCAATAAAATATTCATTCACTTACCATTGCCGGATTTCCTTTTCAGTAACTGTAACAAAAAAAAACATATGTTAGTAAATTATAATACGTTTTAAGTCGTTTGATTTATGTTAAGAAAACAAATATTATCTTTTTAAAAAAATTAAACATCGGCGTAGCTATCTCATAGAAAAGTCATGCAATACACGAGGGCCCAGCGAAAAGGGGCCCAAATTTCCACATACTCAATACAACATATTGCTAAAACCCTTACAAGACGCTAATGTAATTTATTATTATTAATGGAGGTATCTCAACAGAAGTTTTTTCTACGAGAGCCGTTTGTTACTCAGTCGCTCAACCTCACTTTTTTTCAAAGTGAGTAGTAGGGAAATATAAGGCTAGAACAAGACTAGTGGTTAACTAATCGCTATTGCTATTATACCTTTAATATCCAGTTATTAAAGGATCAGAAGGATGGGAGGAGAGGAAATAATGTGAATTGACATCACAAACACCCAGTCTTCGATCACAACTTTGAAATGAATAATTCTCAAATTCGCTGTGATCTTACCGAAAGTCGAACCCATACCTGCGTGATCGGTAGAGCGAGCTCTAACCAACTGGGCCACAGCAGGGGACTATGAATTATTAATAATCATTAACATTTAAGCTAATAAATAATCTTGTATTTGTTATAGTTCCGAGAAAAACGTAAGTCAATTTATTCAATATAATAATATATTTTGCAATTTAAATTAGGATGTTAGTCTAGTTCAGAAAAGATGTACAAAGTAAAACAGCATAGTATTATCTATAAATATAGTTTGTATGTTTCTATAGATAGATTATTTTTTGCTACGAACAACAGCCGACCTCGGGCTCTTTCACTCGATGAGCGATCGTATTTTCTATCGCCCACGCTGCTTACTTGTTATTTGACCAAAAAAACTATGATAAAAAATAGCCAAAAATGAATCGGCATAATATAATACCGACTGAAGCTTTTTAAGTTCATGAGTTATTATTTGCAAAGCAGCGATTTTCAAAATGGGTGTCACTGAAAATGCAGCGAATTTTTTAAATTACTGTTTATAACGATCTTCAAATGACTTATTCCAGTACTCTTTACTTCGCATTCATTGTGGCTAAAAATAATAATGTTTTTATGATGGATCGTTGGTGTTTGGCAAATTAACTATAACAATAGTGAACGTAGCCGCGGTCATTACATTTTTTTTTATCCATGTTCGCTCCTTATGGAGGTATCTTACCAGATTTTGTTAATCAGTCGCTCAACCTCTCTTTTTCAAAGACAGTAATAGGGGTAAAAGGATAAGGGGCTGGTAGTTAACTAATCGCTCTCGCTACGCTCTGTTAGTAAAGGATCAGAAAAGGTGGGAGGGAATTTTTAACCGTTTGAATACCGCGCAAATAAATCATTAATATTTTTACAGAGATACTGCGTGTTTTTGAGAAAAATAATTTTGCCTAATATACACTCGAATTCCATATTTTAAAAACATATATTGACTCAGTACAGATGGAACTACACATATTCGTCAAAATATTACCTATATTCTATTAGAATACCAAGTATTTATTTTTTCAAATGTCTTGGGCATCCATGTTCGCTTGCATATGTTCCGGAAGCCTGTGTCCTCTTGGTATTCAAGTGGTTAAACATCATATACAACCATGCCTTCGAACAGAAATCGATGAATCGATCGAAACAATGGGATTCGAGCCCGTTAGATCCCGCACGGAAGCCCACAACGCTAACCGCGGCTCCATAATGGCAATGACTAACTGTTATACTATACGAAAAAAAAGAATTAATTAGTCATTATTTTTGTATAGCATAATGTAAAGAGTCTTTATTTTTATTGTTGAGATTATAATTTTATTATAATAAATTAAATTATGCATAATTTCTCACGTTAATAATGATGACGGGCAATATCAGTTAGCTTCTTTTGGAAGACATTTTGACACCCAAACGGAAAGGAGTATTAATCATTTTTAATTTAACAATCCAGTAAGAGTATAAACATACCTACGACGCAAATCTGTCGTGTTTAGCGTAGCTATTCTACGCTGCGTAGCAGGGCTAAAATGAATTCATTTGCTACGGTATAATATTATGGAAAAGCTTTGTGTATTTACGTAACAGTTTCCTAATGCTATATTTTATGATTACGTGTCAAATTGTTAACTGAAGTAGGCATTTCAATAAGATAACTTAATATAGCTGATTAGATATAGTAATTAATATTAATAGCTAAATGGTTTTCATTCAAGAAATATACTACTTCGAGATTTGAAGTAAATAATGTTGCCAAGAAAATATAAAAGAGGTATTTCTTTTTAGTAAAAGAAATACAGGTATTGAATAACTTACTCAAGAATCTTACAGTAAATAACAACGATAATAAAAAGGAAAATGCTTTCATATATTATATTATACTCGTGGATAACCAACAGACTTGAGATCGGAATAAAAAAAATATCTATCTTGCAAAAATGTGCCCATGTATATTTATAAAACTATGCAATAAAGCAAATTACTATGTATTAGTATTATAATTGTTTATGATTCTTGAAATAGTTTCTCGGTTAGTTTTGCACGCAAGTTTCTTCAAATAAGTTTATTTTAAGTATGTATTTATTGTTAATGATATGTTACGTTATTTTACGAATAAAATCATACTGCCACAACGAGAAAACGTATCCGACATAATTACTTGACATGCCTCCACTAATTTTACACGCCACATGTTGAAAAAAATACATTACTCAAAATAAAATATAAACAATATAAAGATACTAACACAATAGTCATATTATATCGACTGTGGAAAGGAAAAAGGACGTAACCCAAAGTTTTATCAAAACAGGTATTTTTTTCGATAATCACAATTTATCAAACTTGATACACGTTCAATCAAAAGGATGCAAGCTGCAAATGCCGAATTAGCATCTAAATTTAGCTTTTAAGTTTGAAAAAGATGACCATGAAAAAAAAATTAAATCAATGAAAAAAAAGTTTTTTCTAGACAATTTCTATTATGACAATTTAACACCAGTTTAGAAGTCTCCGTGCACTTCAAGGTTGTGTATAATTCATAATTTGCATATGGCCCAAAATCATTAAAACACGCTTTTTGCGTATCCTGTAATGTGTGGGCTACGTCTTTTTTCCTTGCCACAGTTGATATACTACGAAATGCGTATTAGAACAGAATGCTAAATTCACATTTAACTTAATTAGTAATTAAAAATGAATTTTAATGGAGGTATTTGATGTTATAGAACGAGACACATGTGTTGTGTTTGTTGGGGAATATATTATAATTGTTTTTCAATAGTGTCGACTGTGG
This sequence comes from Himalopsyche tibetana, assembly GCA_030503985.1. Lineage (NCBI taxonomy): Eukaryota > Metazoa > Arthropoda > Insecta > Trichoptera > Rhyacophilidae > Himalopsyche > Himalopsyche tibetana. The sequence goes on from JAPJYX010000004.1 coordinate 31,435,961, forward strand.
AAAGGCAAAATCACGTAAGCCACACATATCAAATTTTAAGCGAAGCACAAAACATGTATCAAAATGTAAAATATACACAACCTTAAAATGCGCAAATACTTATTAATACACCGGTGTTTTATTGACTCAATCTAATAGTAATCAAATAAATTCTTGGTTGCAATTTTATATGTTCTTATTTTTTCAAATTAAAAAAGATTATATAGTCATGTAAAGCAAACACGGCAGTTTTTAAACGGATTTCAGAATACAAGTATAAATTTTATTAAAATAGCAACATTACTTCTTCAATGTGCTTTGTTTATAAAAAAAAAACGTTTTAATTGATTTGCCAACATTTTAGGATTATAAAAATTGCCGCTTTTGTTTCACAAGCCCTCAAAGTGTATTCGTAATATGACAATCACGGTGAAGACATTTCTCTATCAATCGAATTATCTAACCGATATAATTTGTCATAGAGTGATTGCAAAAGTAAAAGTGTCAATAAGTTTCTCCGTTCAGGTTATTATATTTATTGATTATAATTTGCTTATTATTTCAAGGAAAAATGGCAAAATATAATCAAGACATACTAATATTTACCAGTGACACAAAGCTATATCTCATAAATTGATCCCTCAAGAGGTAAAGTGAGCCAAGTAGCAAACATGTACAATTTTCTATTAGACTTCTAAGTGCAATCACGACTTTACTTGATGTTTTGGTGGATTGCATATTTTTATTTTATTGAGATAACACTATTGCAGTATGTATTTACTAAGCTGTCTTCACTCTTACGATACTTTAATACATACAAATAAATGTTTCCTAAACTACCACTTGGCCCACTTCACCTCTCATGGGCTCATATAACCATTTACAATATACGGTTTGGTATATCTACAAATACAATTATATTATTGGAAACTCACAAGTTAATGACGTGTTATACAAATAAACTTAAAACTATGTATTTGTAGATTTGATCCTAGCTAGGCCCCCGAAATAAATATTAGAATATGATTTAAATATGAAAAAAAATATAGTTAAGTTTTACTCTCAATTAAATATGAATTATATAATAAAAAATATACACGCAAAATAATTTAATATAAAGAGATTAAATAAAAATATTTTATGTTATTAAGTATCCTAAATAAAAATAAATAAAAAATAGACTAATTTAACGTTATGAAATAATGATTAATGTTCAAATATTGTTTTTTTTCGCTGATATTTCATAATAATTAAGTTGTTAACAATAATAGATAATATTTATTTATAAGCTTACGTAAAATATTTAATTATAGTCTTACAGTAAGTTGTGAAATTGATGTAGAATTAAAAAAAAATGATTGACTATGATTTACTGTTCAAATTTTAAAATATGATAATATTTTAATAGTTTTGGTTTATTAATATTTATGGTTTTTTTGCACAGGGTGTAGTCGTAAAAAAGTTTGGAAAGGATAAGTGGAGGCAATCCGCATCAGAGGTAACTTGCATGCATAATGACCTACTAAAGACTCTTTTTTGTCCCGCTCTGTCTCACGGCGCGGCCGTGGTATTTCGAGACGGCAACAGTGAGCCGGCTATCAACGAAGATGAAAGTGGTTTTGGACGAGATCTTTCGGGACCGGAGCGGACAACAAGATGACTCTCATCAGAGTTCGTCAACCAATATCTATTTGAAAAATAGAAATGTGCTACAAATAAATATTACTCAAATTTCCTTTCCTACATACAAACGACGTACTCAACTTACATATAAGATATAAGAGTGGGGAAGTTGGCAGATTTACCTGCTCATTCAAAATTAGTAAACTATTTAACTGTGCTCTATTTATTTTTTAATTTTTCTGGAAAAACAATTTATGCCAACCTGTGTTTGGGTACATTTATTTATTATATAAACACGGTGCATTTATTTACTAAACGTCAGTTCAAGTTCATCCGTGCAATTGAATGCCTGAAGATGCAGAAAGGCAATGTGAATGTACATTATGTAGTAGTTAATTCCTTTTTTTTATTTATCTTTTTATCTGCGTCGATTAATAAATACAAAACGAAGTTTTATTTTTATATTTTTGAATCTATTAATAAATCGATTTTGTGAATATAAAATATTTTCAATTGTACCGGTTCCTCAAATTTTCCATTTCGGATCATTATTATTATTACTATAATAAAATAAACTTTTCATTTAGAAAGTCTTTTGAATAAGAAACATGTGAATGAGTGGAGTGAGCTGACTACGATTCATTTCCAAGTTCAAATCCTTTTATTTTTCACCTTCTTTGAAAAAAAATAGTGAAAGACTACATTTTTCGAAGTTACGAGAAAAACGCGAAAAACGTGTTGTTGGCCTTTCGAGTTTTATCAATTTAAACTCAATTTTAAACATAGCTCACCAACGAGTGCAACTTAAAATTTGTATGGGACATCACATAAAGTAACTCTGTGATTGATCGCAATCCTTACTTACCAAACTGTTCTACTTTTGTTTCCAACGCCGTGGACAGTTCTGCTTTTGATACCAAGTATCATTTTCTTTTGCGTTTTTGTACCACATTTATTTGATTTTTAAACATTTTTTTAATTTATAGCCATACACTATAACCAGCAAAATAATGTGACAGCATTAGCTTAATTTCGACATATATGGGATAGTTTTGCTTTTGATACCAGACGACTAGGGCATCCATTCCTGGGATTCGGGATCCCGTTCAATTTTCTGATCCCGAAATTCCAGGATTGACACAACCGCGATCCTGGGATTTTGGGATTGAGAAATTTTGAGCAAATCCCGAAAATTGACACGAAATTGGGAAATTCAAGATTTCAAATTCTTCGATGAGCTAAAAAAAAAACGATGTTGTGCGACAATCTAGGAAAAAGTATACCAAATCGGGGATTTCAAATTCCTCGGTGAGAAAATCTAATTTCTAATTAACCTTCGAGTACCTATATCTTGAAAAATCACACGGGTTCCGGAGCGGGGTACAATTGTACCCCCCAGAATTTTTCTCATTTAACGAAGTAAAAATTAAAATAATAAATGTCAGCAGTTCGAATGTTGATTTTGAGCATGCCCTGTCAAAATTAAGAGACAATTTGTCTTTTTGAATCATCCATATCATATTGCGTTGACGATACGTCAGGCGTATAGAAGCGGTAGAAATCCATCATGTCAATAGAAGCGGCGAGAGCAGACTGAACTAATCGTAAAGCGACGTCGTTCTCCCGGCGCGGGCGCAGGGTACGATGACATCAGGTGTGTGGAGTTTGCGCTCGGCACACGCACACACTCAAACGCAACGTGTATATGTGACCCAAATACCATTTGTTAACGAAAAACGTGAATATCTATTTTATTTTCTACAATTTTTCAGATATTTTTTTTGCATTGTATTCAGTAGGATATGTTTGTAGATTACAATAAATATCAGCTAGATATTACCGATATTTAACAAATGGTTGGTAAAATAAGAATTTAGGGGCACAATTGCACCCCGCTCCGAAACGCGAAGGTTAAAAAAGACTCCGGGATTCGATACCCTACAGACGACTCGTATAAAAATCAGCTAATGTATATATATATTCAGGGTTCATTTGTTTCAAGCTGAAAGTAAAAGTTTGATAGAAAATGTGGAGCCGTTTTTTAACACAATGCTGAAAAGGTATTACACCGCTGATTGAATTCAAGAAGAGTGAGAAGTTTTGCTTCATAATACGAATTTTGCTGGGGGCATGTTTGGTTTCGTTTGGCCGTTAAACATAATATAAAATGTCCAAAGTTTTCAAGACAGTTTCTTCACGCCCGAGGTGCACGTGCAGAAGCGGAATCAGAAGCGAATCAGCGTGCGAGGAAATCGGATCAAATCCATGAAGCCTCGATAATTCTCTCTAAAGTCTAGCATACTATCTATGGTATAAGGCGGGCCGCTTACTGACCAGTGACCACGATGTATTCACATTCTTTAATTGTGGCATTATAATGCAAAACGTACTATTTTCAAAATTCAAACTTTTCAGTAGATTCAAATACTATAACGAAAAATAAATAAAATAACATTTGCATAAAAATATGATTTCCAATTTGAAAACGACAGTCTTCTATTAAAACTAATATGACCAGTCGATTTCTTAGGCTTAAATTACCCCACAATTGACTAATGTGATAAATTAAAACACGACTCCACTCCGACTCTGAATTCGGTTTGAAAAAATAGTATTTTTTTTCCTCCCTTGATATGGTCTACAATATTTCAATAATTTCCCTTTCTTCTAGTTAATACACTCATTATTTCTTAACAGTATAGACTTATTTTCAAATATATTTAGCTAACTAATATTTTATGTACTTACGGACTAAAACTTTCTAGATAATAGGTGGGGAACCTTTTCATTTCTAAAGGCCACATTCATTTATCTGATTCAACATAAGGCCGCAGTAAAGAAAACGTTGATATCCCCCCTTCTTTTTTCGATTGTCGATCATATAATGGGTTAATTACACTCTTTTTCTAAGCGCTTGCGTATAATTTTTTGATCAAAGTGAATATTTTGATAAAGTCAAAAGGCCACATGAGAGTAGCCAAGAGGCCGCAGGTTCCCTTCCACTGTTCGAGGTTAACGTTGGTGTGAAATTCTCATATCAGTATTTTATCTCATTATCTCGAAAATGAATTGAGAAATTCTTCCGTGATTTTTTGTTACTTCACAAAAAAACTGTTTAGTTGTTTTTAATGTGTTCGATCAAATAGTTTTTTGGTTTAGTAGCATGCAGTGGCGCCACTTTTGATTCTAGCAATTTGTGTACACAAACAAATTAAAAAGAGTCAGATTTGTTAGTTTTTTTTTTCGAGTAAAATATAAGCTGAAACACATCCATATAAGAGTAGAATAAACGGATACAAATTTAAAACCAAATACCTTCAAATCGAATTCACACGAAGCTGTTTTTAACGGGTATCAATAGCAAGGGCGAGCTCAAAGATCTAAAAATACGAGAAATATAGTATATTCTACAGTGTAATAATTAATACGTTGATATTTTTAGTGATATGCTAACTCTAATGAGTAAAAAGTGTTCATGATAATGTAGGGATATTTGAAAGAAAAACATTTTTTGGATCCAATTGTAGGACCAAAGTAGTTATTGAACATTCATCTTTTTCGATTTCACGACAACTCCGAATTGTTACTTTACAATATTGACTGTGGAGTCGGGTAAAAAAACATATCCCCACTCCGGATTCAAATTAAAAAGCTAGATCGACTCCTACTTTTACCTGCCGACTTCGATTTTTCAAAAATCATTTTTATTTAACTTCCTTATGTATATCCAATCAAATCATCTTTAGTAAGCTAAGCATACAGTAGCAACACTATGGACTCTTTTGGTTTGAATACATATCATTAAATATTTTAAAAAATATGGATTGCAGTCGTAAAAAGAAAATAGCTCTCAACTGGTAACTTTGACTCCTACTCCATAGCCCTGGTTCAAACGATGGATGTTTGAAATATTTTCATACAGTATCACCTCACCTTCCAATTATGTCTTAAAAATAAGGCCCAAAGAGACAGAAAGATTACATATTTATCCTTTTTTCCAAAAAGAGAGGTTACGCGACTGACATTCGATCAGTTACAGTAAAGCTTATTTATTTTATTCAAATAATTTATTAGTAAAATATGCATATATTAAATTGAAGGCGGACTTAACTTTTCCGGTTCTAAGCTCAAGAAATGCGACCCCAATACCAACATTTTCTTAAATATCTATTTTAATATGGGTGATACAATGTTTATAATTAAGGTATTCTTATATCATAGTTTTTTGGACCTTTTGTAGTTTATATAAGTATGTGATAACGCGATTACGCGATATCAGGCGATAATCACCCTCGATAACGATCGTCCGTAAGATAGCTGAGAACACTCGTCAGTCGTCAATTCATATGTGTGCTGGGATGACGTCTTTTTTACGCGCAACTTAAAATATGATTATTTATTTAAAAAAACACGGATTTTTATAAAAAAATGTATGAGGAATGATGCAGAAAGATATTTTAAAGCCCTTGGACTATTTTTTTTTTGAAATTTATAAGAATAAGGCCAATAATGAGGAAACCACTGGGGTCAAAAAAGACTCCCATCGGCAGAGACGTATTTTTCTAGTCTCCGAGCCGCGAGAGATTTATGCAACCAAACTGTTTTCAATTAATTTAAAACAAAACCTTCTATTTACAACGTTTACTTTTGATAATATATCGCTTTGTGAAATATGACACAAAGCGATTATCAGAAACAAATGTTTCATTTTCAAATCAATGTCTTAAATAATAATCGACTGTGGAAAGATAAAATTACATAAGCCACACATTTTTTTTTACAGGAGACACAAACAACTTTTTTTGATGATTTCGAGCCAATGGCAAACAATGATATATACACAACCTTGACATGCATGGAGATACTGGGTTGAATTTTTGTCTTATTTCCTGATCGCCTATTTTCACATACCTTTCTTTTTTGAACTAGAAAGCTAAGTTTCGGCATTTTCATTTACATCCCTTTGATAGAACGTGTATCAAGTTTGATACATTGTGAAAAGGCTGTTTTGAAAAAACTGTGGGTTACGTCAGCTTTCCTTTCCACAGTCGATATGTGTACTTACTTGGACGCTAAAACTTTTTTCATTTTGTACCTATGTTATGTTATACATAATTGATAAGAACGAATATTTAACGAATGCGGCTCTGCGCAAAGAAGACAACATTTCACACACCGGTCAGTGGTTTACACAGCATTACAATCTTTTTTATGTTAGACACATTCTAATTTGACTGTTATCTTCCGAAATTCGAACAAATTCTACGGAATTCAACACAGTTATCTAATTAATTGTCTAATAATTGCAAAGGCGCACATCTCTTATAATTATATATATATCTAAACTCTTGTTTGTTAATTGAATCATTTGAATCATAATATAAAAATACAGGATTAAAAGTTATCTTATTCCAAGTCAAAACCTCGTTTCGGAAATATAATTCTAGGTTCGTGTAAATCGATTTTTGAATATTTGTCTGCTTAATTGCATATACAATTTGACAGATTAGCGATGAAGCATTGTAAAAAAAATTGTCAAATAATAAATTTAGACGAATCTAGCAGATGTGTTTTATTTAACATGTATTATTTTAGTTTTAAGACTTCTTTAGAGAGAATTTTATTACTATTCGTTAGCATTTCTGCATCGAATTTTTAATTATCGATAGCTATTTTTCCATATTGAAATAAAAATAAAAATGATTATTGAGCATGTACGATAATGTTTGTCGCCGTTTTTTATGCCCGTTAAAAATAATTTATGCAGGCATAATTAAGAATATATATTTATACTGAATTTTTTGTGTTTAATAGTAACCACTAATGCATTCATTTAAATATTTTGACAAGGCCATCTAGAGGCTTCTTTTATAGCACATAAAAAGTGTCTGAGATAAGAACAAAATGTCAGAATCTGCGTTTTTTAAAAACAAATAACAATTAATTAAAAGTCTAACATAATCGATAATCGAAGTGCCGACGTCTTGTCATTGTGATTCTATTAATTAATAATTAAATTGTTTGATAAGATTTGAAATATGATATCAGTTTATTAACAATTTAATCTATCGAATTGTTGGATATTAAGCTATAAAAAATAAACAGGCTTTTCAGCCGTGTTCTGGCTAAATATTGAATGTTATTTTTAATTAAATGTATGTTTCAAATATGTGAATCTTCTAAAGAAACGACTGTTTGTATATAAGTAAAGCAATACTAAAGCTTTTAACAATATTTACATTTAGATTGTATATCATTTTTTTTAAATAACATGTATTTTCATTTATGCTAAAGTTTGGCACACATATATTATGCAGGGTTGGGCTGGAGAGGGCTCGGAGTGGTTCGCGCGAGCCCTTTGTTAATTTTTACCAAGGTCAGCGAGCCCCTTGTTAATTTAAAAGAAAACAATATTCTCAGATCAAATTAATAAATAACTGCAATTTTTGACTTACATATTATCTAAGACAGCTTTAGTATACGAGACGGATGTTCCTTAAGTAAGTTATTTAAAATGTCCTTTGTAATGAATAGTTTACTAGAAAAGAGTTATTAACAACTGTTATACATTACAAATAATCAGTTTTAAAATTATTTTACCGCGTAGAACTATTATCTACACTGGTAATTGTTTGACTGAATTTTTTTCATAACATGTTTTGTCGTCACCTGTCAGTTTATTGCTTTACATTAAATGGTGGTTGTTATTGTGTACGTTAAATGGAAAAAAGATTTTGTTTTAATAAACGATTCAAAATAAAACTTAAATATGAGATGAATGAACTCTAAAAACATATAGAATTATTCAAATTATTACATTGACCCCGAAATCATGCGTATGGTAAACTTTCAGTGAATTCAGATGGTTCTTTTAGTTGAAATTTTCACAAAATACGACGAACTTGTTGTATGTTTAGTTTTATTATTTCTTACAAATCCTTCGATTATTGTTATTAAAAAAAGAATTGTTGCCTACCATGAAAATGTTTGTATATAACAAAACACCATAACGTTTTTTAAGTAGCGATTATCTTTATTTATTATAAAACTTAAATTTTCAAATGCAATGCATGCACATAAATTATGTAAAAATATTAAAATATATTCTCGCCAACTTTTACACATTATTCAATTTGCAGACTACTTAGGATTTTAATTATCGTTTTTTTTTGAGTAGATAAAAGTTAATGTTTATAACAAAAAATTGAATCGGTTAATTATTAACGTTTTTTTATTAAAATACACAAACAAAACATATTAATATAAATATGAAATAAACACAAAATTTTGTATTTTATTCAAATATTTTTACGTGTATTTGAAATTGATTTTCTTTTTCTTTTATTTATTCGTCATCCATAGTAGTAAAAACATACATACATTTTTAGATTAAATAATATTTTTTTATACGCAATTTCTATTTCTATATAATACATATTTTTATTATGTTTTACAATCTGACATTGTCATGTCTATTTCTAAATATTAATAATGAGATTCATAATAATATTTTATATGATATAATTTAAGCTTGTTAGTATTTTTTTAATAATTAGTATCATGATTTTGTATTATAAAGAAATATATTTTTTACTTCATTTATTATTTAATGACCTCTAACTAGATTTTATTGTCTTCAACCAACTTATTAAAATATTATATTTTTAAAGTAATTTTCTAACCGGCGTCTTCGTTTTGTATTATGATGTAATATTTTTTTATTACTATGCATTTATAAATAATTAACTCTTTTTTATATGATTAACTCAAACAAGATTTTGTTTTATTGCACCCACAAGTGCAAATATGAAAAATTGTTAAACAATAATTGAGATTTTAGTAGCAGAAGTATCTAAAATTGTATTTTTATCAATATAAAACGTTTACCACTTTTAAAGTGTTCACTGTCAATACTGAAAAAAAAGCAGTCGATAATTTTCGTCATGAGCGAAACCGGTTCTAATCATATTAAATAAAAGTGAAAATATTACAAATGAGTATTTTATTTTTTGAAAATAATATTACTCTTGCTAATTTTCATTTGCGTTCGTATTCTATGGCAGCGCATGGAATACGAACAAACAAACATTATTTTTTTATATATTAGATAATAGTTTCGTTGTATTTCGTGGAGTAAACGTTGAAAGCACTAATTAATAAATTGAGAAACTCTGTTGAATATTTATTATTTTCAGCCGATTTGATGCGTATTTCTTATTCTAAATGTTTTATTTTTTAAATAAAGATAATTTAATTTAAATATATAATATTTATATATTCAATTTATAATGTCACAAATTAAATAAAAATGTAATATCGTACATACTATTACGCATATTTACTATACATGAAAAAAATACTTAATTTATTATTGTTATATTTCATTTGATATTATGTTTATCATAAAATAATTAGAAAAATAAATCAGCTGCCTAGTTGATGTATTGCTGAAAATCGTTATTTTATGTAAATAGTCATTCTTTTTAACAGGCGACTAAATATGTAATATGCAGTGGCGGTTCTACGTACTGGGCTAGGTGGGCCTAGCCCGACCTGAATTTTTCACCCAAAATGTGTAAGAAAGAAAAACTTTAGATGGCTAAATAAAAATGAGCCGCAATTCTGCCGCTGAGTAAAATAAATAACGTAACTAACCTTTCCCAATTTTATACAATATATTTGTTTGATTTTCCTTTGTCAATATAAAACAATGCTATGTCTACCTACAATAACACTCTAGATTGTGTTTTGTATTACAATTTTAAACCAAGCTGGCATAAAAAACGCAATAACCCTATACATACTTCATACAGAACAATCAACGTGAGGCCAGTCTGGCGATACCTACGTAATAAAAAAGGCTCGGGCTACTTTGAAATTAGTCCGAGTACTTTGTTTACACTGGGGCGCAATCAAGCACGATTAGAAAAGTATGGCCACCACATTGGCCATACGGAAACGTCATCCAAATGTACAAGACTGCGCCTCAGCATACAGCCTGCAGTCATTACGTCACAAGGGCTAATTCAAACTAGCCCATACATACAAAATCACTCGTACCAACCTCTGTTTGTTAAAAAATAAACGTCAGAGTTCGTTGTATTCAGAGACAAGTTGTATTGTATGAAACAAAACACGGTAGTTCACTTTGAAGGAGACGAATTTGAGGTCCAGTTTTTACTATTCTATTATTTCATACTTACATAAGCTTTGATTTTACTATATATAATAATTTATGCTTTGCAGTAGCGTCGCAGTATTTGTTAATTTTTTGTAGATTAATGTATAAATGTAAAGTGGAAACATGCACAATTTCGTAAATAGTATTCAATGCTAAACTTTTTTCTAGCCCACCCAAGATTTTAGGTCACGAACCGCCACTGAATATGACCATGTCAATACTTGCCAAGTAGCTTTCGGGGGACATTCATCATTTAAATATGCATACATATATCGACTGTGGAAAGGAAAAAGAACTTAACCCACACATAACAAATTTTACATCAGACACAAAAAACGTTTTAAAACGTTGTAAAAGGTAAAATATAAACAACTTCTTCGTGCACGGTGACTTCTAAACTGGCGTTAAATTGACATAATCTAATATTAATTAAAGAAATTGTCTATGAAAAACCGTTTTTTCAGTCTTTTTTCTTGGTTTTATTTTTTTACAAGGTCATATTTTTCAAACTTAAAAGATAAATTTAGATACTAATTCGGCATTTGCAGCTTGCATCCTTTTGATAGAACGTGTATTAAGTGATTATTGTGATAACCGAAAAAAACCTGTTTTGAAAAAACTGTGGGCTACGTCCTTTTTACTTTCCACAGTTGATATTTATAATATCGCTACCTAAAAGCAACATAGATGAATAAAAAATACTAGGTTCAAATTTTTTTAATTTAAAAATCGTGTCATATTTTTGTAAAAGCTTTTTATGGTTATATTAAGATCCTTTTTCGGTTTATCCAGATCCAGATAGCTATCCTATTTATCCTACTAATACCTTGAAGTTACATGGTAGTTTAATAAACGTAACAGAGAAGTTTTGCTTGCGAACAAATCTCTGTGTATCATTATATTGATACATCAGTTCAAGACAGAAACAAGTCAAAATAAGTAAGTGACACTGAGATATTAACGTTTTTTGTGTTTCAATGAGCAGAAAAATAGTAATTTTAACTTTTATATTTTTTAAATTTATATCTATATTTTAAAACTTTAATTAAAATGACGATAAAAATGTTTTTTTTTTTAATTTCGGCAATAAAAAAAAGTATGATTGATATTCGAGAGTTTATGAATTGTTTTTGATAAGCTGTCTTGATAAGATGAGTATTTGCATTTATAGAATAAATATGAATCTTATAATGACGAATCTAATGCTGGTAATAGTAAAAAAAGTCATTTTTCTGTCATGAACTGGTGTATCGATATGTTTATAATAGGTTTGGAATTCAGCTATCGATTGGCACAATTATCTAAGAAATGTTTTTTTCTTTTTATCTCACTTTTGCTTTCAAGTTTGCGATACATTATACTTGCTTATCAATTTATAACTTGTTTCATTCAATATAATATTGGCTTATTAATTTATTTTTAATTCATTATCATTGTCTTTTGTAAATCGATAAAACAAGATTGACATTAATACATCAATAAATGTTTGACACACAAAATTTACAGCCGCGTATTTTTATAATTGTTTTACATTGAGTGTCAACACGATTATTTATTAACATAATATTATTTATGTCAACATAGTATTTTATTCATTGATGTTTTATTAAGCTCAAAGTGCAGTTCAGTCGGATAAAAGAGCCCAACATCTCGAATGTATTAAGTCAATACATTTATAAAAAAAAACGAGCGAATGGTTTACCAATACATAAAGAAGGTAAAATTTCAAAAAAAATACTATTTTGATATGCGCTATGTATGTGTATAAATCAAAAGGACAATTCACATATTAACTGTGGAAAAGAAAAAATACGTAACCCACACAGGAGGCACAAAAAATGTGTTTTAATGATTTTAGGCCAGATACAAATTATAAAATAAATATACACAACCTGGAAGAGACAGAGACTTGTAAACTAGTGTTTTATTGGCATAATCTAATATTAATTAAAGAAACTGTCTAAGAAAAACATTTTTTTCAGTCTTTCTTCTTGGTCTTAATTTTCACAAGCTCATCTTTTTTTTTAAACTTAAAAGCTAAATTAAGATACTAATTCGGCATTTGTAGTTTAAATCCTTTTGATTTAACGTGTATCAAGTTAGATACATTGTGATTATCGAAAAAAAGCTGTTTTTAAAAAACTCTGGGTTACGTCTTTTTTCCTTTCCACAGTCGATATCATATTTTAAACCATATTTTTTCACAAGAACTACAAGCATTTATGAAGTTATTTAACTAATTGCCGGAGAGATTATATTTAAGCAAAACTGAAAAAAAATGAGCATAAGTTATTTATATTCAATTGTGTGATTAATTATATGAATACATTAAATTAGCTTGCGCAGTAAAGTATACTGGAGGATCGACTGGTCTCAAATAAATTATTGAGTTAACCGGTCAAATTATGCTCTGAAAATTATGAGAAAAAAAATTATAAAGGTTGTCTAACTTGCAGCGATGAGTTATTATTTTTATCGCGTGATACTAAATTCTCTGGTCTGTAGTGCGGTGGTCCACGTCGTTGGATCCCGTGACGGATGTGAGGGTTCGAATCTGCGTTCAGACAGCATTTTTAAAATCGATTTTCGTTCGAAGGCGTGTAGTTTTGTGATGTCTGAAAATTCCAAGCCGCATTTCCAATCCTAATATAACGGCTAACCATTAATCCTGTCGAAACTCTATCCTCTCTATCCCAACTTTCTTCGAAAGAAATGTTGAGCAACTGAGTAACAAGCACTTCTAATGGAAAAACTTCTGTTACGATAGAGCGGAAATTTGCTGAAAAAATATACCGAATTACTGTCGATTTCCTACTGATTGAACGTGTCAATAAAACAAGTTTTTCGGTGTAAAAAACGACATAGAATGATTACTTTTACTTGCGAGATTTGACACTATCAAAATATAATATAGGTACTCATTAAGACTTGCAATTTATCGCAAATAATTCCTATCACTACTGTAGAGTATTATATTATAACATTATCCATATTTTAAATTATTTCAGATTAAAACTTGGACCCAGCTCTTAGTAAAACGCAGCCACATACCTATACGTCTTATTTTTTTTTATTTTACCAGTAGATACCGGAAGTGAAAACTCTAGTACTCACATTATTTGGTATAGCTTAACGTGACAGCGGGGTTTTCCGAAATTCAATACGCGCTCCTCAAAATAAACAAGTTATTGTGAAAAATAAATTACTCCATACCACTCGATGCTCGGATAGAAGATATTTTTACACTTTTGATTGAGTGTTCTGCTTAATCGAATAAAAAAAATCCCTGTCGTATGTTGAAAAAATCCACGATTACAAAAAACAACTGGACAACTTTTTACTTCGAACGATTAAGCAATACAGTTTTTAGGTTATGTGAAATAATATTAATTTTTGAGATATACATTTTTATATTTGATCGTATGCATGTAAAATATCAACTGTGGAAAAGAAAAAGGACGGAACCCACACTTTTTTCGATAATCGTAATGTATACAAGTTGATACGCGTTTTATCAGTAGGATGTTAGCTGAAAATGCCGAGTAAGTATTTTAATTTAACTTTTATGTTTGAAAAAATAAGGGCCTGCGAAAATTGCAATCACGAAAAAAGACTTAAAAAAGGTTTTTTTTATTATTAAATGAATCTAATTAATATTAGACAAAGTTAATTAAAACCCAGTTTATCAGTCTCCGTGCACTTCAAGGTTATGAATATTTCATAATTTGCATTTCAATCATCAATCATCAAATCACGTTTTTTGTGTCCTGTAAAATTTGTTGTGTGGTTGCGTCCTTTTTCCTTTCCACAGTCGATATGTATAAATAAATACTTAAAAAAAATGAAAATTACTTAATTCCAGAACTACAGTTATCAGTTAAATGATATTTTAAAAAATCTAACAATGTGCAGTATATGCCTTTCTTATGAAGGTGTCTCAACAGATTTTTTTCTACGATAACTGCTTATTGCTCAGTTGCTCAATTTGCCTTTCTTACGAAGGGATTAGGGATAGAGAAGATAGGGTTAGGGCAGAAATAGTGGTTAACTAATCTGTCCCGTTACGCTCTGTTTAGATGTAATTTTTAGTGAGATTCGTCAAAGAAGACAAACACGTTGACAACTGCGCTACGAACCTGTCAGTGTATGTATTGATATAGGTTTGAAACCTTTATCAAACTCTTATCAAACAGTCAAAAAACTTGTTATTTGCGTTAGTATAACACATATCGTAATTACTTAACCAATTGAAATTTTACTTTACGTTGCTTTTTGTCACCAATAATGTAGCAATATGTTTTAAAGTGAGATGTTGAAAAAGATAATACAGGTACTATAGATGTACCAGCGTAACTTGACTGCCTGCGAGGGCGCCATCATCGCATCATTAACGTTGCCATAGTCAACACGTCCTAGGGTGACAATTTTAGTTCCGAGTTCTGCCACAGTCAAGTTAAAATGGTACATCCCTAGACGAAAAGCATCCAATCCTTAGATTGTCGTGTAGGTATCTTCTAGTGAAGCCACTGATATAATAAATTTTACTATGGCCGGCGAGCCTATTGTTAAATCAACAGAAAACAATATTCTCAGATCAAATTGGCATATAACTGCAATTGACTTATATATTATCTATGACAGCTTCAGTATACACTGTAGTACATTTTTAGCTATTTAAATTTATATTTTTACAGTAAATTGCATATTGTTACATAATTTAAGTGTATTTTAATAGTAACAATCGATTGCTTATTTAAGTATTGCGTATAATTGCATATGAGTAATAAAAAGTTCACTCCTTCCTTAGAACACCGGGAATTGCTTTGAGATTAAGCAAGCCATTTGTTAACGTATTGCGAGCACACCGCTGCCCATTTATTATATCATACATATCAAATGATTATTTGAGTATTTTAAGTATATTAACAGCTTCATCTTTTTTATATTATCTCAAAGCGTTGTAGAGTTGTTACCGAGTGGTGAGTGTTGCAATTTCTACGAGTTGCAATATAATAAATTGATTTTTTAATCGAATAATGAGTTTGTGACCGTAAAATGTTATATTTCAATCAACATCCACGAAGAGAAAGCAATAATCTGGCTGCTTAAAGTATTCTATCTTTATTTTTATATCCTTACACTCTGCAAAAAAGAAAGGTTGTGCTATTGATTAACAACCCGTTCTGACGAAACAACATCTGCTGAGATCCTCAATTACAAGTCCATAATATATACCACATTGTCTGTGGGCCAGATTTCTTGTTGCCTATATTGGTTGGCAAAAATTCAACTGCAAATCAAGGTTTTTGTTATCAATGTTTTATTACGAATAAAACTAATGCCGAATGACTTTTCTTAAGCCCTGTAATAGAAATTGTGCAGCGTTATACATATATGTACGAAACATTTTATAATAAATACGATTCATTTCAAAATATTATTGGAATTTTTAAATTAGCATTAATACTTGAATAGCGTTAAAATTTTATTTAACCACTTGAATACCAAGCGGACACAGGTGTACGGAACATATGCAAGCGAACACGGATGTCCAAGACATTTTAAAAATAAAATACTTGGTATTCTAATTGAATATAAGCAATGTTTTGATGAATATGTGTAGCGCCATCTATACTGAGTCAATATAGGTTTTTAAAATATCGAATTCGAGTGTATATTAGGCAAAAATATTTTTCTCAAAAACACGCAGTATCTCTAGGACATATTGATGATTTATTTGCGCGGTATTAAAACGGTTAAACAGTCAAAAGAGACGTACAATTACAAATCGTGCGTCCGCTGGATGATGTGCTTAAGTATTTCTAACGTAGATCGTTGGTTACATTATATATTCATGAAATCATGCAAGTACATGTTTTACGACCGTTTTAAATATTTTTAATTTGAATCATAATTTATTTGTCATTCAAAGCTGTCATTCCTTGAAATAAACATAACAATATCTTGCCAATCTTTGGAAAGTAGTAACAATGCGGTAGATTTTCATTTCATTCAGTGGTGAAGCTTAAATATAATATATAAAAAATCACTATTTATTATATAATTTAAACACTGATTCGTAAATGTATTAGTTTATCAGTCATGTATATTATCAATATTAGCTATGAACCAGCGGTGGGCTGCCAATATATTACCAAGAGGCTCGGTAAATCTTATCCATGTCCGCTCATCATTTCAAACATATGGCCTCCTAATGAAGGTATCTCAACAAAAGTTTTTTTACACGAGAACTATTTGTGATTTCGTCGCTTAACTTCTCTTTTCCAAAGTGACTAATCGGGATAGAATAATAATGCTAAGACAGGACTAGTGATTAAATTATCAATCACATAACGCCCAGTTGAATTGAAAGATCGGACGAGTGGGAGGATTTTTTGGACATCAAAAACACCCATGCCTTCGAACAGAAAATCGATAAATCGATCGAAAAATGCTGTTTTGTACTAGGACTTGAACCTGTGAGGTCAGGCACGAAAGCCCACAACGCTAAATGAAAAATGAAAAGACAACTACTAAGTCTTGTTTTATAATAAAATTTAACCATCTACAGAAATTGCAGTTATGTGTTGATTTGATCTGAGACGAATGATTTCCTTATCTTAACAAGGGGCTCGCGCGAGCCCCCCAGAGCCCTCTCCAGCCCACCCTTCTATGAACGGTATAAATGCAGTTTGTCTTGTTTAATCACTGGAGTTATTTTGAATTTTTGTTTTATAAAATATTAAAAATTAACCAAATTCATAATATCTGATTGATGGAATCTTGAATGCTCTACATTTTTAGGAATGAAATAAACTTTTCTAGTTTTGAAAATATTTATCTCTAAATTTTTAATAGGGCCTCCCATCCCAATGGTGTTTTTTTAAGGAAATATTTAATGCGCTCATAGAATGTTTTCTCAATAAATTGATTGTGACGCGCGCTGCGTAGCATATTGCATAGACTTGTTAAAATCACAGTTATTCCACATTAATGCCAAGGTGCTGGGAACGAAAATGTTCGTAATCAATGGTAACGTTCTGGTCGGAGTCTTATGATGTAAGTCTTTACATATTAAAATGATAAACAAAACTGAGCAAAAATCACCTGTCAAATTGGATGTCGCAGGAAAAAGTTTTGCTAATTCGAAAAACAAACGTTACATACAAATCATATAATATTATAATGATTTTTCAAAATGCGCAAACGTTGTTCTGGCGTAAGTATTATCATGTTGAAATGGCAAATCAAACTGAGCACACTTCAGCTGTCAAATTGGCTACCGTTGAAAAAACTAGTGGAGTAGGACTTATTTACTAGTGGAGTAGTACTTGTCGCCTGCTGTGGCCCAGTTGGTTAAAGCTTGCTCTACCGATCACGCAGGTCTAGGCTCGATTCCCGGTAAGATTACAGTGAATTTGAGAATTATTCAATTCAAAGTTGTGATCGAAGACTGGGTGCTTGTGATGTCAATTCACATTATTTCCTTTCCTCCCATCCTTCTGATCCTTTAACAACTGGGTGTAGCGACAGCGGTTACTTAACCACTAGTCGTGTTCTAGCCTTATCCTTCTTTCCCTACTACACACTTTGAAAACAAGTGAGGTTGAACGATTGAGTAACAAAAAGTTCTCGTAGAATGCTATATTCTCAACATTGGGAGCGGACATGGATACAAAAAGACTTAATTAAAAAAATATTGTTTAAATTTGAAGTGAACGATATAAAATTAGTGTCTGTTAGTACTTAATTGTTTTTGCAATGTATAAAATGCTTTAATACAATCGATTATATGTGATGGCCTACTTGCCAAGCTATGTGAGGATATTGCATGCGTAAGCATTTTAATAATCGTTTGTAATGACTGACAAAAACATAGTTGTTGAATTTGCTAACTGAATAGATAAATGGTCAAGAATCTACGAGAGCATGGCAGGATGCTCGAGTGTAGCATGGTTCGTATTGATACTTTGGCAAAATACTGGTTCGCTACCTTCCCAGTCAATCACTTTCATTTTTGCGAAAGTTTCGTATGCACACAATGTTTGTCAATATAGAAACAATAAAATATAACAATTATGTATAATATTAATGGTAGTTAAGATAAATGAATGGCATTTTGGCTGATTTGTGTCACGTAATCTACTGTCAGAGAATGTTTTTAATTATTATCGAAGTAATTTTCTTAATGTTGATTCTCAACTTTGGAAAGGAAAAAGGACGTAACTCACAGTTTTTTCAAAACAGCTTTTTTTTAGATAATCACAATGTATCAATCTTGATACACGTTCTATCAAAAGGATGAAAGGTGCAAATGTCGAATTAGTATCTAAACTTAGTATTAAAGTTCGAAAAAGAAAAAAAAAAAATCAAGAAAAAAGACTGAAATAAAAGTTTTTCCTAGACAATTTCTGTAGTTAATATTAGATTATGTCAATTAAACACCAGTTTTGAAGTTTACGTGCACTTCAAGGTTGTGTATAATTAATAATTTGCATATGGCCCAAAATCATCAAAACACGTTTTTTGCGTCTCCTGTAAAATTTGACATGTGTGGGTTACTTCCTTTTTCCTTTCCACAGTCGATATGTATACCAATACACATGCAGTTTAAGCGGATAAGTTGTTTAAGTAGATTATCCATTAAGGATTTTGAAGTCTCGGATTTTGTACAGTCACGGGAAAAAGACCGCAGTACTGTAGATTTTTTTGTGAAAAAATATGCATAAATACATTTGGTAACTTAAAATCCATCCAAAGTTAATTTTATATTGACTTTAAAAAAACGTGACAATATTGCATTGTAAATATTTATGTTGACATTTGTTACACATTATTCGAGAGATTCGTTTGATTATTCCGATGAAAAAATTTCATTTAAAAAATAATATATATATAGTAATTTGATAGTTATTACTAAAAACTAGTAATAGTCATAATTTATTTAATTCATTTAAAAAATGATTTTCATTAAAGATTTTAAAATTATATTTATATTGAACAAATAAAAAATATTTTATAGATTTTTTTATTAATAAATACGTTTTGTGTTGTTTTATTGAAATTTCCCGGGAACCGAGATTGGATTCGATTTCCCGGGAATTTATTTTCGGGTTGTCTCGACACAGGATCCCTATTATCCATCCAACAGTCGATAACTAATGCTTTTTGTTACATGAATGCATTGTTTCTTTTAGAAACAATAATCTTATTAATATAAAAGCATCGTGTTTCGCATTCAAATATATTTTAATGTTATATTAGTAATGTTGAAAGATGCTTATTGATGGGAATCAAACGGCTGCAAAAGATTTTATAAATGAATAAATAAATATACGTGAATAAAGCACGCAAAAATCACTGGCTTAACATAAAGCTGCTGTCGCCATTTTTAACGGTAAAATATGTTCAAAACAAAAAACGGAATTGCCGATAAGCTGGATTTTGGTTATATTTATTATATTTCAGTGGCGGTTCTAAGTACTGGGCTAGGTGGGCTTAGCCCGACCTGCATTTTTTACCCAAAATGTGTAGGAAAAAAACTTTAGATGTCTGAATAAAAATAAACAACAATTCGGCCGCTGAACTAAATAAATACATTTATAAGCGTAACTAACCTTTCCCAAATTAATACAATATCTTTGCTTTGATTTTCCCCTAACAATATAAGACAATGCTATGTCTACCTACAATAATATTCTCGATGGTGTTTTGTATTACAATTTTAAACAGAGCTGGCATAAAAAAAGCAATAACCCTATACATACTTCATACAGAACAGGCAACGTAGCGTCGGTCTGACGACACCTACGAATTAATAATAATAACAAAACCCGAGTACTTTTTTTACACTGGGGCGCAATCAATCACGATTAGATTTATTTTATTTTATTAAAATTGGCCAACGGAAACGTCATCTAAGCGTACACGACTGCGCTTCAAAGTTTCAGGCTTCTGTCAGACGTCAGGGGCTACATTAGATTAGCCCATACATACAAACACAAATACCAATCTCGTTGTGTTGTATGACAGTGATGACAGTTCCTCCGTACGGTTTTTTGTACATGTTAGTTCACTTTGAAGGAGACGAATTTGAGGTTCAGTTTTGACTATTCTATTATTTCTTACTTACATTAGCTTTGATTTTATTATACAATAATTTATGATTTGCATTAGTGTCGTAGTATTTGTTAATTTGCTTGTAGATTAATATATAAGGTGAAGTGGAAACATACATAATTCCGTAAATAGTATGCAATGCTAAACTTTTCTCTAGCCCACCCAAAATTTTAGTTCACGAACTGCCACTGTTATGTTGTCTGAGATGCGGCACTGCTTGATAATGATAATTTACAATTTTCGAACAGGGTTGTTTTTGTTGGTTTCAATAAACAAACACAGTAGCGCCATTATAAGATGGTTGACAGAGAAACTTCGTCAGAATATTTGTGGAGTTTTTATATTATTTTAAATAAATGCTTGACTATCATTTAATGTTGTAGACTAATCATTCAATACGGGCATAAATTTATTACAATGCAGCGGTGGGGTTGGAAATTAGTTAACAAGGGCTCGCTTAATCTCAAAGCTATTCGCGGTGTTTAGGGGAAAAGGGGAAATAACTTTGTCACATTTATATAAATTATAATTGTAAAAGTATTCAATACATCTCTTGCTTAATATACTTATATTATCTAAGAACACAATTAGGGCATCCAATCCCGGGATCCCGTTCAATTTTCTGATCCCGAAATTGAGACGGCGGCGATCCCGGGATTTCAGGATTGAGAAATTTTGAGCAAATTCTCGAAATTTATACGAAATTGGCAAATTGAAGATTTCAAATTCCTCGGTGAGCTAAAAAAAAAAAATGAGTTTCCGTGAGATTCCGGGAAAAAGTATAGCAAATTGAGGATTTCAAATTCCTCGGTGAAAAAATCTCAATCCCGGGATTCAAAATAAATCAATCTCGAAATCCCGGGATTGAAAAAAGGCTTCGGGATTGGATACCCTAAGCACAATCTATACTGTAAAATAATAATCATCATTAATTGTTTACCTTATATTGCAAGAGTTTCAAGATTGACACATAAATAGGTAATGTTATTTTCGCTAAAATTCTATGTTTTAAAATACATTCATATCAAATATGACTACATTATTGTAGTCGTAAATTGATTTACAATGTATATACAATGGGCCGGCCATCTTAAATCAATTTTAACAAGAGGCTTGCCCAGCTTCCTTTGAGCTCCCTTTAGCCCATCCCTGGAAGAAACACTAATAAAGTCGACCAAGGAGAAGCTTATAGTTAAAGTAGTTTTAACGAATTTAATAAATTATATTGTTTTTTTTTTAATGAATAGGCTAAGAAACGTTTCGTAATTACTCGAGAAACTTTTGTGATAACGTATAATAGTCTCCCTAATTCTGCTAAGTAATTATATATATTTTCATTTAAATTGATTGTAATGTATTAGAATATTCGAATGAATTGAAACAGAAATTTCAAATTTAAAATGTAAATTTTTGAAATATTTTTATTATCGGTTTCGTTCAGAGACTAATATACTTAAAAAGGCTTTAATCAAAAATGTCACCTAAAAGGTGAAGTGACTAAATTGGTATTTAAGGAGAAAAATGAGTTACACGCGTTATAATATTCTACATGTCTTAAAGCAGGGGTCCTCAACCCTTTTAGACCCTAGAGCGCATTCTAAAATATTGATAGGGCGGGCACTGCTTTTTTTCTAAGTATATGTATAATTGGACAAGGATGATAAATAATATATTTATACATATTTAAAAAAAAAACAATAAATCAAATGCAAGATACACATTTTATAAAAAAGTATAATATAAATTTCAGTCAGTGTGGTCATTGGCACTGCATTTCGTTGGCCAGCGCCTCATAAATAGAAATGTATGATGATTTTCCTTTTAGCACAATATCTAACAATCATAATGATGCCCATCAGTGAGTCGAAGTACTTTGATTTTATGAAGTTCATGTTTGAAAATAATGATTCGCAAAGATACGTCGAACGGTTGTTGTGGACCAATGTTGGCGGGCGCACAGAAATCGCTCTGCTGTCGCCATGGCACCCGCGAGCATAGGGTTGGGTATTCCTGTCTTAAATTATCGTAAAAGTGAAGTTACCCCAGTAAATACAGTCTGCAATAGTGTTATCTCCCTACAGTAAAATATGCAATCCATTAAAACACCAAGTAAAGACGTGATTGTACTTAAAAGTACAATATAAAAGTTTTACTATTTTAATAATTGGCTCACTTTACCTCTCAAGAGATCAATTATATAACAGTTGGTTTATTATTGTCACATACTATTATAATTCTTCTAACAATTAAATGACCTATGTCAGGGGTGGCGAACCTTTTTGGGTTCGCGTGCCAAATATCCTCAAATATTATTTCTCGATTGTGTGGCATGCCCAAGCAGTAAAAAAAATAACAAAATAGAAAAAATAAATAATGATTTATTTTTTGGATTTTATTTACAAGCTTAAAAATTACAATTTATACATCAACACTATTTTGAAAATAATAAAACTTAATAGATTAATAATTCAATGATTATTTAACCAAAATTTGATTTTTTTGAGCTTAGAAATATTTTTTTTTGAACTTGGAAATCATTCGCGTGCCATCCAAATTCTCAAACGTGCCACTTTGGGCACGCGTGCCTTGGGTTCGCCATCCCTGACCTATGTTAATATTTAAATATGATGTCAGATACCACATTAATAGTTATTTTTATAGCTGGAAAAAATCCTTAATAGTTTCAGAATTCGTATGGACTAAATATTATTACAATTATATTGGTTTTTGTCAAAAAAATAGATGACACGGTGAAAGAGCAAGGTGAAGATTGTAAGACCTAATAATACAAAAAAGCGGCTTTATTGCGAAATATAGTCAGATTCGACTTTTTGCTTTAATTAATCTTATCTCAATCGAATTAGGACGTTGATTTATTTGAAATTTAAATAAGCATAATATATACAAAAATGTTTATCCCTGTTAAACATTTTTGAATAATAATTCTTAAAACACGAAAAAATCTAGTTTTCATGACATTAGCATTATCATCGACTAAAAAAATTAACGAGAGGCTAAGAGTTTTTTTAAGCAGAAATTTATAATGAATACATATCAACTGTGGCAAGGAAAAAGGACGCAACCCACACATTTTACAGGAGGCGTAAAAAACCGATTGTGATGATTTTGGACCATATGTAAATTGTGAATTATACACAACCTTGAAGTGCATGGATACTTCTAAACTGGTTTTTAATTGACATGATCTAATATTAATTAAGGATATTGTCTAGGAAAACCTTTATTTCAGTATTTTTTCTTGGTTTTAACTTGAAATATTTTTATTTTCGGAACCAATTCATCAAATTATATGAAAATAAGTTTTTTTTATACGCGTAAATTCCTGGAACTTATGTATCGCATAAGAAAAAGGATATGGTGTATATTCAAAAAACGATATATATTTCTTAAATAAGATAGTATGTTTAGCTGTACTAGAATCATTTATCACTTTTAGGGTGTTCTATATATTGTATACTAAATAAAAAACACTATTTTGTACTTTGTGAATAAGTAAAAATAAGTGTTTTATTTTTTAAAAATATAACATCAATATGTAAAAAATATTATAGTCAAACTAATGAGGCACAGCTGTTAATAATAAAAAGTATGCAATATTATAATTGATTATTGAACAAAAAAAATATTATATATCCGTTATCCACTACACCACTGTCGGAAAGTGTGACGAAATTTTAGCCCGACTTCCTTATTTGTGTAAAAGAAACGATAAAATGCTATGCGCAGAGAACTTGTAGTAAATAACTATTACGAAACCCGGCACGCTATGCCCAATGCTTTATGATAATTAATATTCGGTCTCATCTTCTTATGCATGCAATATAGCTCTCCGACTGTAACTAGTCTTTCGGATACGAAACGCACATACAATGCGTACGGTATTATAAGCTTGAATGACAATTTCAACAGGCTAGTTATTGATATTCGACTCGTTATTACTATTATAGATGTTTTCAAAATAAAAACTTGGCCCTTGTGACACAACAAGTCGAAATAACAAGAGGGGGAATGCCTCATAATAACTATATAAGATACAAGGCCGTTTTGATAGGCTATCAGTTAGTGTTTTGGTTAAATCAAAAAAATAAAGAAGTTATCTAAGTTTTTAGGTGTATATTGTTAAACGAAATAGTAATGCGGTGCTTCTTAGTAAGTATTATTTCAGATATATAATGATTATTCAAATATACAATAATTCTTACTAACCCTTTATTAACTAAGATGTGTAAATAGTACACATACCTTCTAATCATTTACATTTCTCAGTATGTATAATAAATACTCTATCTAAAATACAGGTATTCCTTCCTTATACATTTACGCATTGAGTAATGCAATAATAGAAATATTGTAGTAGTGTTATATAATTTTCATGATTCACTCCCGTTTGCTTGATGTGTAACGGATACACAGCTCAGAAGCGCGTGCTTTTTTTGCATAGTAAAGAAAGGGTTAAAAAAGTTCGTGATTTGCAAATAAACAAAAAGTAATCTTTGTTTATATTTATATATTAATAGCAGTAATGTAGTTTAGTATTTCGTAGTTGTTATGTTGTTGAGTCCCGGGGTCTTCTTCTTCTTCTTTCGAAATATATTGGTTTTCATACTTGAAACATTTGAATTATTCTAAAAATTATATTATATAAATACTGCAGGGCTGTAGATATATGTCCCTGGGTGTTCTTCTTCTTCTGCGAAATATATTTGTTTGCATACTTGAAACATTTGAATTATTCTAAAAATTATAAAACATGAATACTGCAGGGCTGTCGATATTGGATATAGCAGCTCTGCAGGGCAGCTCAATTATGATTTTTACGAATATATATTTTATTATATCCGCTATATGCATATTTTGTTTTGCAGTCCCGGTTTTTTTTATTTTTTTAGAGAATAAGCGTTTAGATTTTCTGGCTTATTCAATAAATAGGTTTGCAATTTATTTTTCACGCCAATAATTTTTCTGACTATTATAAATGCAAAAAAATCCCCCCGTTTAGGGCAACGGGATCATAGCTAGTAGATTTTAAATGCTCTGTAAAATTATAAACAAAAAAATAAACATTTTTTTTAATATTCGAACAAACTTCATTTTTATCGCAAACATAAAAAAATATTTCGCAATTACATACTTGCAATACACAAAATAAAATAATATTTATCCTCAAATCGTGCGAATGCTTGGAAGTTTGCAAAGGAAACTTTTATCAAACTAATAAAATAAAATAATTTATTTTTTATAAAATGTTTCGTGATAAAACTTTATACGGTATTTTACCAAACGTTTGCGTGCAAACATTATGGCGAGGTTATTTGTTTGTTTATTGTAATTAAGGATTTCAAAGTCAAATATCAAAATCTATTAAAATGCGATTTTTTACGATAAAAAATATTTCACACTGAAGTAATTTTCTTTTTACTGTCCACAGAAATAAAACAGTGATTTTTTAAAAGTAAGAATAAAATCACGATGATTATTGTAATATATTGTTATTCCGACATTTTATGTAGGAGCGTTTTTAAATTTAAAATAAATTAGTTTACACCGGCAACATTTTTACCATTATTTACAAAAAATACCGGATTTTATTCGATGATATCATTTGTAGGAAAAATGTATGCGATATTAACTTCTTAATTAACATTCTATTTGCTAAGAAACTGAGTAAATTATTTAATAAATGCTTTTCATGTAGAACAACAATAATATATTCATCCTTTATTCGTTATTTTATTTCAGTTTTTTGCTGGACTAGTGGCTGTTGTCAATGGAGACGTGGGATATACATATTTGGCTCCTCAATCATCAATAAGTCAGAGTCAAAACGCACCAAGACCGCAGAACAATCTCTTCAACGGCGCATCATCAGGAATAACATCGTTCGTTCAGTCAGTCAGTATCCCTGGATTGAGTTCATCGTCTAATAATTTTGGATCATTGAGTTCAGGCTCTTTTAGCAGCCCGAGTTTTCAACAAAGTCTTCCGAATGTGCAGTCGTTCGGTCCGAACTTTGTTGAAAGTCCTGCTACAGTACACAAACATATCTATGTTCACATCCCTCCACCAGAACCACAGACTCCTACACGTCCGATTGTTTTACCGCCGGCACAAAAGCACTACAAAATAATATTCGTTAAAGTTCCAAATGCACCGGCCGCGCCCTCTCCAGCAATCACTCAGTTACTTCAACAGCCCCAGCAGGAAGAAAAAACTATCGTGTACGTTTTAGTCAACAAACCTGACGCACCAAAGCCAGTACCTACTCCAGCTCCAACACAGCCCTCGAAACCCGAAGTATATTTCATTAAATACAATACGAAAAAAAACAATGCTCGATCAAATGAAGGTGGTTCTTTATTAAGTTCTGGCTCGTCTAATGTTGGACTTGGGTCTGGAAACCTTGGGTCATTAAACAATTTAGGATCACTGGGTAGTTCCAGCAATATCGGTTCATTGAATAGCGTAAGTCTTGGAGCAGGAAACGCGCCTTCGTCTGGTAGCCAACTGGGACATGCCGAGTATGGACCACCACTTAATTTTTAATTTACTTTCTTAACAGCTTTAATCGCCATAATAAACAGTTAACTGTTTAAATTGTCAGCAAAATGTTCAAGTTATTAGTTAATTTTACGTAATTTGTAAATTTAAATCTGAAATATGACGTCATACTAGCATACAATTGTGAATCCTTTTAAAAATTTTGCATTCTTACATTTTAAACGCATTGATTTATTATTTTTAATGCACATTATATTCTGATGCACGCGCGAAATATTTTATGGCATTGAACAAAATAAAATAGTTTGAATAAGACAATGCGCGATAGCATTCATATGGCACCTGAAAATGATAAAAATAGCATTGCATATTGATATTGTATTTCTTTTCTATATATTTTTTGTTGTTTAAAAATACTGTTTAAATGTATTGCTAATGTGTAGGCGTTATATTTTTTATGACTTGTGTGAAGTTATTAATAACTACACGTATTTTACTTATTGTAAAAAATAATAATAAAAACGTTATTCAATAAAAAATGCTTTTTGATTTACTTATCGACTGTTCAGATTAATAGCTATCAAAGTGTGAAAATGAAAAAGTGTTTTATAAATCTCATTAGATTCTTATTTAAACCATATACACAAATTAATCAATTTATTCTTTAATTAATAAATGAGGCCAATTCACGCTTTTGCAGATGTACACTTTTTTAATAACCCTAGCGACGAAACTAAATATTTACAATTCAGTACATGTTTCAGTTTCAAAATCTTACAACAAGTGTATACCAATGAATTTTTAATAAAGTTTTCAGTATCAAAAGTAGCCAAGTCAAATTCATATTGTTATTATTCCGGTAAAATCACTCACAAATTTAATTTTAAACTTTAACAGTTGACTATATCTGACAGTATTATTTCGCATTAAAAATCAGATTGTCGGGTCCTATGGCGCAGCGGTTAGCGTTGTAGGCTTCCGTGCTGGACTTCACGGGTTCAAGTCCCAGCATTTTTTTCGATCGATTTATCGATTTCTGTTTAAAGGCATGGGTGTTTGTGATGTTTTTCTTTCTTTCTTTCTTTCTTTCTTTGTAAGGAAAATTCCTTTCCACTCTTTCGATTTCTTAATAACTGCTCACAAGGAGAGCGGTTAGTTAACTACTAGCGCTATCTTAGCCTTGTACTTCTATCCCTACTATTCTCTTTGAAAAAGCAAGGTTGAGCGACTGAGTAACAAACAGTTATTGTAAAAAAACTTCTAATGATATTCCTATATTAGAGACCATATGCTACACATTAGAAGCAAATATGGATTTTAAAAAAACAATATGCGTCTAGTATCAATCAGTTTCATTATATTTTTCAGCATAGCAGAAAGTTTGTTTGACCGTTTGTTTGACCCATGAGACCAGAAGCCCACAACGTTAACCGCTGCGCCATAGGACCCGACGATAAAATATAGTAGTTGATCGGTATTTAGCAGGGTTGTGGAGTCGGAGTCGTGAAAAATTAATGACTCGATTTAAAAAATATATATATTTAATGATTTAATGTTTTCAAACTAAACGGTCCAAAGTGTTGACATTTCATGCTTGGCTGACTAAAGGTGATCAGATGCAATACATATCGACTGTGGAAAGGAAAAGGGACGTAACCTACAGTTTTTTTTTGATAATCATAATGTACCAAACTTGATACACGTTCTATCAAAAGGATGTAAGCTGTAAATCCCGAATAAGTATCTAAATTTAGCTTTTAAATTTGAAGAAATATGAGCTTGTGAAAATTGAAACCAGAAAAAAAGACTGAAGAAAAGGTTTTCCCTAAATAATTTCTTTAATTAATTATATGATGTCAATTAAACACCAGATAATAAGTCACTGTGGACGTCCTGGTTGTGTATATTTCATAATTTGCATATGGCCAAAAAACATCACAACACTTTTTTGTGCCTCCTGTAAAATTTGCTATGTGTGGGTTCTTTTTCCTTTCCACAGTCGATATATACAAGTTAAAATAAAATTTACACGAATTCGGAGTAGAAGTTGTCTTTTTTTACACGTATCCACAGCAATGGTATTTAGACATCACGCAATCGAAAAAATTCTGATCGTACTTGGCTCGAGCCCGTAAGATCCAGCACGTAAGCCTACGACGCTAATCGCTACGCCACATGACCCGATTGACAGTACATGAAATGTATTTATTTAAACTAAAACAAAAATGTATTGTAATGGATAATAGGACGTGTATTCCAAAAATATTTTTTATCCTACCGTAGCTTAATACTCATATTTATTATTTGAATACACGAGAACCAGTTTAATTAATTAATGAAATGCATCATCGAAATTCTTATTTCGAAATTTCCGAAAACAAAATTAACATTTTCGCAATGTCATTTTTTTCACAAGAATATATATATGTAAGTGAGTCCGAATCACACAAAATAACGATTAAAATATCGTCCAAGGAAAATGCAGTCTATGTTCTTTAAATGTCATGTTCATAATACTACAGTACGTATAGGGATAAATTAACACCCACCTTGCAATTATGAACACACTAATTTATTGTAGGTATTTCCATCATAAATTTATCAATGACTTGACATATTCTTACATTTCAAAACAGCTTTTTTTCGATAATCACAATCTATACAACTTAATGCAGATTCAATCAGAAAGATGTAAGCTGAAATTGTCAAATTAGTATCATAATTTAGCTTTTAAGTTTAGAAAAGAAGGGCATCAAGAAAATTGCATTGAGATCAAGAAAAAAATAGGAAAAATATTTAATTTAAATTTGAATTGTTTGAATTTTGTACTTTTCCATGAATTTTGTCGCTAACGACCCGGGTTTCGCCTTTCGGCATCTTCAGGCATTCCAAGTGCACGGATGTACTTGAACTGACGCGTAGTAAACAGTTTGTATCGTTTATAAAAAAAATATAAGTAGATCACTAAGTTAAAAGGTTATTAAAATGTAAATTAGCGAAAATTGAATGTATACAATTTTCAATGGATTAAGTGGGTTTGTTATAATTATGGGGATTTTTTGAAAATATTAATGACCATATAATAACATAGGAATGTTTAAAATAAATCTAGGGTTTTATCCGACCCATTATTAATGAGTTGATTTGTTTTTAAGCCTTTGAATTAATACTTAATAATAGCAAGTGCTTGAATTATGAATAAAATGACAATTATTTAAAAGGGGTACAACAATGGAAAATTTGGTAGATAATATTGCTCGTTTAAAATTGGCAAACTGTTGGAAAAATATTTAATTAATATCAGATAAAGTCAATTCAAAACCAGTTTATCAGTCCCCGTGCTCTAAAAGTTTGTGTATATTGCATAATTTGCCTTTGACCCAAAATCATCAAAAAACGTTTTTAGTGTATCCTGTAAAATTTGTTATGTGTGGGTTACGTTCTTTTTCCTTTCCACAGTCAATATTATTATATCAAATTCAGCGGCGAATTGCAAATTTTGAACTCTAGAAGATTTCTTTTTAGTCGACAGAATTTTAAATGATTCATACAACTACACGATATGTAACTTTTATTTTAAAAAAGGTAGAGTTAGTATAAATTGTATAACAAAGTGAGAAAAGTACCGTATTAAGCTCATGAGAGACCCCAGGCGCAATACAATTTGGAGGCCCTGTTTTTCGGATAACATTCCAAAAACAAAATTCCATATAAAATAATAAAAGAAATTAAAGTCTACAAAAAGTGTATTGGTTATATTATAAATAATAAGTTATATATAACCTAACCTAACCAAACTTAACCTAACCTAAGATTCGGAGGCCCCAAAATCGTACCTCACTCGCTTATAAGTTAATCCGCCAGTGAGTGCGAACAATTTGTAGTAAGAATGGTCAGATGCTATGGCGCAACGGTTAACGTTGTTGGCTTTCGTGCCAGATCTCACTGTTCCGAGTCCCAGTACGAAGAGAACTATTTCGATCGATTTATCGATTTCTGTTCTAAAGCATGGGTGTTTGTGATGTCTAAAAACTCCCTCCCACCTTTCCGATTATTTAATAACCAGGCGTTTCGAGAACGATTAGTTAACCATTATTCCTGTCCTAGCCTTATTCTTTTATCCCTACTACTCTCTTTGGAAAAGAGAGATTGATCGACTGAGTAACAAACACTTCTCATAAAAAAAGTTCTGCTGATACACAGTGAAAGCGGTCATGGATTAAAAAAAAAAGACAAGTTTCTTATGCAGAAGAAAAAGGTAAAAACATTAATGTAAGAAGTAAAGAGCACGTAAAATATATCAATAATAATAATTTTGCGTTTTTGCGAATCATTAAACAGAAAATTGTCATTATTTCACTAAAATATAAATGTTAAAATACTCCATCGATTAAACAATTAAAAGTAAAGAATGAACAGCTTAGAGTTTATGAAAATGAATAAAATCATTAACAGAAATGAATCATATTTTAAATAAGACAGGCAGATCACTATTGTATTTTTTTTGGAATTTACCCACCCTCATAAGAGTAATTAATAAAATAAGTGTATACACTTTTTCCCACACCCTATGTTTCGTAGAAAGGAAATGACTTCTACCTCCATTTTGTAATCAGATAAGTTAATAATTACAATCAACTTTTCATGCATTAAAATATATTTATTTACTAAAACGAATGAAAGATGAATAATTAATAACTGCATTGTGGAGGAAACATTTATTAAAATGTGTTGAAAAAGATTTAGAAGAATTCTAGATGTAAATATCGAACGACCAGGAGGATAATAAAAATCTAATTTACATAAAACATTACGGCAAGTATTACAAAATTGTCGAAAACGATACAATTCGACAGTATCGTTTTTTTACTATAAAATTTGAATCCCGTCTTAAAATTTAGCTTATTACTAATTGCATTGTAAAAATTAAAGAATATTGTGTATTCATTAGTTTATCGGACTTTGTTTCAATGGGCCCAGCAGCCCCTGTCCACAATTCTAGGCTTGTAACATTATTAAATATCTGGTAATAAGCTAAGTAAGTATATTAATTATTTAGTATTCAAAAATAAAATTATATTAGGGTAAACATATCAACGTATTTTAGTTCTAGAGTTTTTTTTTATATTTATGAGTTGATAGCTATTTTGCTTTTCACCATCGTCAGAACTATCTGTGAAAAACTGTAGAACTAAAATACGTAAATGCCAAATCAATAAATAAAATTATATTGACTGTCAGCTTTTATTTCTTTAAAGATCCATTTGTTTACAATACACATAACTAAGACTTGATTCAAATGTATTATTTCATTATATCATACGAGTTAGATCAGATTTGATTCGATAGAATTCGCGCTTATTGGGTGCATCAATTGTATTTGGCGAAGATTGGTGATTAATCAGTCGCCAAACTTCTTTTCGTCAATGCGTAAGATTTTTCCGTAATCGAGTGCTGTACAATGACAGGATGGCCTGGGAAAAGAAGAGTCTATGTGGAGTCCATATCCTACAAGTAGAAAGCGAATAAGGTTTAAAGAATATATTAAAGAAAATATAGCGAATGGTGACCTCCTGTTATGCTAGATCATGCATGCTCAAACCTTGGCCCCGGGCCACGTGTGGCCCTTTCGAGGTTTTCAAATTTCTATACATTTTGTTATTGGTAAAATACATTTGAGAAAATGTATTACAAGATCTGTAATTTTTGCCCGGGGGTCTTTCGCCAGACATTCATTTGTAGCAATGCCGATTTTTAAAGATCTTAAAGTAATGAGTAGAACCATACATTAACAGTAGTAGATATTTTGTTGATTACTAAGTAAGTATTAAGGTTCGAACAGGATTTATTCGATCGATTAAACGATTACTGTTCGAAGGCATGGGTATTTGTGATGTAATAAAATTTCCTCCCACCCTTCCAATAACTAGACGCAACGAGAGAGATTGGCTAACCACTAGTCCTGTACTAGCCTTATCCTTCTTTCAATAGTATACTCTTTAGAAAAGATAGTTTGAGGGACTAAGTAACGAACAGTTCTCGTAGAAAAGGTAAGGTGTTTGTTTATTATTAACATAAAAAATATCGTATTATTATTAACGTTTAAAATATGTATGTGTGGCACTTCAGAGATATGTATTATTTTATTTGGCCTACTAAGTGATTTCAGTTGGACATCTCTGAGCTAGATGATTTTTATTTGATTTGATATTATGATACATAAAGAAAAAATATAAATATTTATTATTGTAATTAAATATATTGAAAGCAATATATATTATAAATCACAAAGGAACATCATTATCGAATCTGAATAGTTGTTTTCATAAAAAAATATGGAGGATTAAAAAAATGTTTCAATGGTACAAACAAAATCAATGAATCACTGATAATATTCGCTATTGACCGATCCATTATTAATACGAATTCATTTTCTCATTATACTATGAATGCAAAAATGTTGATTAATTTGAAAACATCGTCAAAAACAGTCGGCAGGTTGTCTTTGTAGGATATAATGCTCGTCGTAAGAAATTATAAAATAATGGTGATGCATGGCCTTAATTTGAAAAGATCACCTTGATAAGTTAATAATTTTCTTGAAAAAAAACTTTATAATTCAATAATTGCGATTCATCGTAGTATTAACGAAACCGCATGACTCAATAATGCCGGATTCTATATAGTCTTGTTACATAAATTCGGTAGATGTCAAATTGTTTATGCAAATTAATATTGACTAAGGTCAAATTATTTGTCAATAAGCTTTTAAAAATAACATCATTCGTTGGTAAACAAATTGAATCTCTTCGATTGATTCGGTGGTAACTTTGTTGAAATTTATTGTGAATATAAAATTAAATTTGATGTGATGATCTGGGCAAAAGTTTAATATATAATTTAATTTGATAAATTTGTTATTTAAACGTTTGAATACCGCGCAAATAAATCATTAATATGTCCCAGAGATACTGCGTGTTTTGAGAAAAACAATTTTGCCTCGTATACACTAGAATTCAATATTTTAAAAACCTATATTGACTCAATATAGATAGCACTACACATCAGAATACCGAGTATTTGATTTTTTAAATGTCTTGGACATCCATGTTCGCTTGCAAATGATCCGGACACCGGTGTTCGCTTGGTATTCAAGTCGTTAACTTACAATACTACACGTGCTTTGCCTCTTTGAAGAGCATCATCATACTATCGCAAAGTTTACGAATAAGCCGAACAAATCTATCAAATATAAACAAAGTTTATTATTCGTCACAATTGTAAGGCTTAGCAATCGCAAGGTTAATCAATACAAGGTAATTTTTTTCGTAAGCCTTGCAATGTTCTGTCTGATGACTCTTCTTAAGTGGATGGCTGCCATAGACGAAGTATCTCGTCAAATTTTTCGTGCCCAACACGCCAGAGACGAGTTAGCTTGTAAATTTAATTATAGCCGGCGTGCTAGGTACAAACTTTTTTTTCTACGGCAGCCAAAAGGCTAAAGATGCGAAACAAGTGTCACAATTTGTAATACAACAATTAAAGTAAAAAAAATATCAAATTAAATTTTATATTCAATTAAATCGCACTTAAGTGGCTAGTAATGAATACATCGATCGATAACTTAGTTCCAGAGTGCGGCACGTCTGAATTTGGCTGTATTGAGTTAATTATGAAGAGTATTTCAGAATACATACACCTATCACTTCCAAAGTGCAATCGCTACATTAGATTCTAGTACAGCATAATAACGTCTTGGTTGCTAACTGGGTGGGTCTTTCCTCATGTACAGAGATATTATTTGGGGTGGTCGGTAAAACAAGTATTACGAACTGAGTTTCCAGATAGAAACAACAATAAAGAATAAGGTGATTTTTGTAAAACGAATTTTGATTATTCAATTAATGTATGTATATGAAACCTTATGAAATACTAAAAGTTTTACTACCCTTCATAAAAAAATGTACGGTGATTAGCTGTTTAGATATTCATATCATTCTTCCATTTTCGTCAACTCGAAAATAAGAATCAAGAAATACACTCTCAGATAATCTTTTTTTTAACATTTCCGTTTCTAGTACGGAGCTTAATTTATAACTTAGAAGATGTTGTAATAGAATTAGTCGCTATTCAATAACTTAATCTATATTTTTTTAAACGAGAGTAAGAACACATACGTCCGACTTAATTAGTTAGTTAATCGTTACCTCTACGCTACGTTTTCCTTCGAACACAAATCAATAAATCGATAACTACACCAATTCACAAAAGTTTATGTATTGAGGTTTTAATTCTTAGAAACCGTAGCAGATGAGTATCACGATGATAACAAGGTTCGATGTTCGGTAAACGTTAATTAAGCAAATATAATAAATACGTTTTTATATAATGTAACTGGTTATGATTTAAAATTAAAGCTGCAGACACATTTAAGTTAATTATTAACATTTGAAACCAAAATAAAAGTATCTTTCGTAAGCTATTGTATTTTTTTACGTAATACTGATAAAAAAATTAGATTTTAATTGATATCATGTAATAAAACGATAGCGTCATTTACAAGTTTTATATTTTAATTTTATAAATTAAAATTAACTGTTTCGATCACGGCCATCAGATAAAGCATCGGTGGTGTTATAATAATTAGCAATTTGAAGATTTTATATTTTACAAAATTATTATTTTGAAAAACATGGCCATAAAAACCCGTTATATGAAATCTTTTGATACTATTTTATTACAGGTGTGTTGTGAATTTTAATGTTCAATAAAAATATAGTTCAAGAATTGTATATACCAAGGATGAGGAACCTTTTCTTATCTAAATGCCGCATTCATTTTTCTGATTCGTCATAAGGCCGCAGTAAACATTGACTAGGGAATCTTTGGCCGGAAACAGTTTCATGGCAATTTATAAAGCCCAAAAATTTACGGATTTACCAAAATTACCAGCGTGGGACCTTCGTTTTTGGTCTTCCAGGAATTTTCAAATCCTAAATCTCAGCAATTTACGAATTTACAAAATAACAGAATTGGCCAGAAGGCTGCAAGTTCCCCACGCCTGGTATAGACTATAGAGATATAAAAATATTATATATAAAATATGCGACTGAAATATACATTTATATATTTAAAAAAAACACACAAAAAATAGAGCTGGGAAGTCATTGTTTAATATGGAGAACACTTCACATTTGATCAAAATCAGGATTCTTGGATGTGTAAGGACACTAATCGAAGGCTTATAATGACAAGGGTGAAACTTCTGAACAAATACCAACCTAACCTAACCTACTAACCAAAATTGCTATTCAATATTCTGACCGTATAATATTTTTCATATTTGGTCATATTTTTAATCTGACCAAAAATTTATTTAAATTCTGACCATTTAATTTGTTTCCATAAATTAAAAATATGTCAATTATTAAATAAAAGTGGAAATTAGTATACTGTATATAGAAGTTAGAGAAATAAACAATTAATAATTAATACATTTCTTTAGTTTTCCCCTTATCAACCTAAGTTGATGTAATTAATGTAATTAAAATGTTATCACTAATCGGGGGCTAGTGATTTTGTATTGAAGTCATTTTATATATTATAGTTTTCCCATGTCAACCCAAGTTCCTGTTGATAATAGAAATATAATATGACAAACGTGGCTACGCAAAATTCAATACGACGCAGAGTATTAAGTACACCTCGATTATATGGCAGAGTTAAGTAGAACTTTCAAAGTTTTCGAGTCAACAAATTTAACGTCGATGCATGGCGCTTTATAGAACTTTGCGATCAAGCTTCCTGCAGTAATAGTATGATGAATAATAAATGCAATTTGAAATGGAAAAGCTATTTCCGGCTTAGCCTAATCGGGTGCGAAGATGATTTCCGTTTTAACAGTTATTATGTTGGATCAATGTTTGATTTATAGTGCAGACTTAAATTATCAGGGAAATCAATTTCATTCACAATTAAATGAACAGAACGATGGTCAATGAAGTATCCAACATTAATGACTTTCCATTACGTGTAAGCAGTACACCATGACCAAGCTGTTGCCTTGACTTTTCACTTACGATACGGAAGCAAGATAGTACGTACTGACAGGTCTATTAGAAGTCCGGGATTTGAATCCTCATTTAGGAAACTTTGCATACTATGTACATTTATGTATTAATATAGGAATACGTATTCACTGACATGTTAAGTTGAAATATTTTCCAACGTAAAACTTTTACATTTATTAAAACTATAGTGAATAATAATCGACGTAGCCGAGAGGTATTTTTTTTGTTTTTTAATGAGATTTTTTTTACAAATAAATATTATATTGAAATTTATTTTCACTTACTTAAACCGATTCATAAAATTCTTACTAGAAAAATAATGATTGAGTATTTTTCTAAAATAATTTTATTTTTTTAAAAGAAATATTGACTCGTCGATTTCAACTTGTGGCTTTGAGCAATATGGTCCTGTAGAAATGCAATGATTGTTCACTGTAAATACTTGGTGGAAAGGAATTAAACTAAAATAAATATTTAAAAAAAAAACACTCTTTTGTACTAATTTCACATGTATTTAATATGTATTTAACCAAATTGGGTTGACAGACATTAAGATTTATTTATTATATACACTAATTGTTAGTTTTTACTTTGGTAATGATAATTCATACCTGATTGGTTTTTGTCATAATAATTTCATTGCTAAGTGGTCTTCAACTATTTATTTATAGTTTATTTTCCTTGTATTTTGCTTCAATTCTTTTGCTAGGTTGTAATACCAATTGTTTGTCATACCTTGTTTTTATCACTTAACTTGTGTATAAATATCACTGTTTTATTGTTTTTCTTATCAGTTGACAATGCTCATCACGAGCGAAACCGGTCCTGATCTAATAAATTTTATGTGGAAAAATGTTTTATTATTTTTATTATATACGTACATATCTTTATTTACAAATACAATACACGTTAACTACCGCGTAATCGACGCCAGAGTGACTATTAAATTAAAAAATAAACAAGTCTTGCATTGCATAATGCTCTTTTCAGAAGATCCAACAAATTTCTGCACAGGTGAAAATTTATGGAAATGTAAACGAACGCTGATGGAAATAAATGGATCTAAATTAAGCATAGATGTTATATCACTAAAAAGTTGTTGTGATTCTTCCTACCACAGAAAAATGTGCTAATTTTTATACGAAACATGAAATCAACGAAAAATAATAATTATTATTGAAGGTCAACAACATTTAAAAGGTCCTTGTGTTCTAAACTTGACATTTGATGAAGTCATATGTTTCTAGCGTTCTTCTGGTTTAATACAAGTGTATTGGAGTGAATCGTTTAATCAATACTGTTTATCCTTTTTCTGTATAAATATGTGTCGGGGTCCGTTTAGAAATCAGTTCAAAGTTTTCCATAGCAGCGGAGGTTGCTTTTCTAACACTAGAACAATGAGATTATTCTTGGTATGTACACAAAATTTGTCTTATACTCAACAGAATTAAAGTGATAAACATTGTTAAATTCTATTTTTTAATAAGAAAAATAACCATAGTATAATATTTATAATATGTAGTGATAAAAGTGTGGTTACGATGTGTTTCTTTTCGTTTTTAAATCAAGTGCATTAGAATTTACTAAACATATTTATAAAACTTTATAGAAAATTGTTTATCTCTTGATTGATGTAAACAAGTAATTGAAAGTATTACTTGCAAACACGGCTTATTCCAAAATGGGTAAAAAATAAACTTGAATTTCATTTTGAAAAAACAATTTAAATTTTTAGTTTTATATTACTTTGGAATGACATTTTGTATGTTACCAAGCCACGCTTGAGACTAATTTCAAAAAATACTTTAATTTAAAAATATATTTTTATCTACTTTTATGCATGGTTCATGTTTAAACAATTTTGGGATGAGCCGGGTTTGAAAATAATACCCTAAATTGTTCGTATAATGATGTTCAATTCAAAACAATTCATAATTAATTCTAGTTTTATTAAATATAAAAACAAATAATTAAATAAATTAAACGAAACTCATTTAAAAAATTTGTAATTTTTCCCACTGGACGAAAATAGTATTTATTATTCAAAAACACCGCGGAATAAATTCATAAAATACATTTTGATATGTTTAATGTCAAATCAAATATTTATATTTCAAGAATCAAAATTTTGAAAAATTATTTAATCAGTTGACTAACGTTAAATTAACCATTCAGAAACTTTAATTTTATTGTGTTAATAATTTAGGATGTTTACTAAAGCCACTTGATAGAATTTAAATACAATTTTTTTTATACATTTTCACATGTTTTGTCAGTAACGACCAGGGTTCTGCCTTTTCGTATCTTCAAGTATTGACACCTACTGTCAAATCACTGTCCAAGTCAAGTGACAAATGAACTGCCTAACGGCGAAACACTGATTGTTAGTGATAAAATGTAGAGAAATGTACACATTTTGAAAGTTTTTAATATTATTAGTTGCGAGTTTTTTTTATATTATATCATAATTGAAATAAATATTACAAAAAAATATATATTTAGTATTTTTTTTAAAGAAAGTAATTGTATGGTGGTAACTTTTAATTAATTTTTGGTAGAAAAGCAAAATATTTTTATTAAAAAAACATATTTTATTGTTTTTATTACACAATTTAATAAAATGATCAAATCTATATTGCTCGAGTGTTCATTATCAAGACATAAAATTGTGTTTTATTTTTATAAAAAAATCATTTTTATCAACACTGGACACCCACTATCAGTATTTGGAAAATGTGTTTTGAGACAGGTAAATACAGTACCTCCCTAAAATACATACAAGACAAGAATATTAAAACTCTGTACCTTCTCTAAAAATAAAATTATTTAGGATAAAAAATAAAGTCCGCTAGCTAGAGTTTTTTTTAAATAATGTTTTGAAGAATATTTATTTAAGTTTTTAATAAATATTTATTTTCAGCTTTTGACCGCTGTAGCAGCGGTAGTTTGTCAAGAGGAAGGCTATCAGTACAATGTACCAACTTCAGGAGGTTTAAATGGAAACGCGTTCTCTAGCGGAGGTGTTTCAAGAATTTCGGGTGGTAGTGGTGGGTTCCAAGGCGTAGCTGGTGGTCAACAGCTCCCTAGTGTTGTAAGCAGTAATGACTTCCAACAGAACTACCAATACGATTCTAAGACAACATCTGGAAGTCTTAATGCCGGTGGTGGAAATCAAGGATTAAACAGTTTTACGCAAACTTCTACTAGTGGAAATGGCTACCAAGGTGCTGGAGGTGCACTTGGCAGTGGGCAAGACGCTTTTGGAGCTGGTTTTGGCGCTGGAAACGTAGCTCAAGGTGCTGGTGGGAGCCGAACTCAAAGCACCGGATCTTTTATTGCCACCCAGACTTATACTGGTACTTCAGGAGGTAGCAACGCACAACCTGCTGCATCTAGGTTATCTGGAAGCTCTCAACAATTTGGACAAGGTGGTTTTTCACTTGGAAGCCAAACAGCTAACACTGGCTTTGGAGGTGCACCATCAGGCAGCACTGGATCAGGAGGAAGCAAAACTAACGTAGGAAGTGTCACATCATCTAATAGATTCGCCAGCTCTGGGTCCGTAGGAAGCAATACTGGTTTCGGGGGCACAGCTTCAGGTAACACTGGATCCGGAGGAAGCAAAACTGGCTTTGGAAGTTCCACAACAGGTACTGGATCCGTAGGAAGCAATGTTGGATTTGGAAGTTCAACTTCAAGTAACACTGGATTCTCTAGTTCTGGATCTGGAGGAAGCAAAACTGGCTTTGGAGCTGCCACAACTGGTACTGGAGCCTCCGGTTCTGGATTTGC
Organism: Himalopsyche tibetana; assembly: GCA_030503985.1. Classification (NCBI taxonomy): domain Eukaryota; kingdom Metazoa; phylum Arthropoda; class Insecta; order Trichoptera; family Rhyacophilidae; genus Himalopsyche; species Himalopsyche tibetana. Next base: position 31,477,244 of record JAPJYX010000004.1, read on the forward strand.
AGGAAACAATGCTGGATTTGGAAGTGCCATTTCTGGCAACACTGGATTCTCCAGCTCTGGATCTGGAGGTAGCAAAACCGGCTTTGGAGCTGCCACATCTGGTACTGGAGCCTCCGGTTCTGGATTTGCAGGAAACAATGCTGGATTTGGAAGTGCCACCTCTGGCAACACTGGATTCTCCAGCTCTGGATCTGGAGGAAGCAAAACCGGCTTTGGAATTGCCACATCAGGTGCTGGAAACTCTGGCTTTGGATCCGTAGGAGGTAATGCTGGGTTCGGAAGTGCGACATCAGGCAACACTGGATTCTCCAACTCTGGTTCCGGAGGTAGCAAAACTGGCTTTGGAATTGCCACATCAGGTTCTGGAATCTCTGGTTCTGAATCCTTAGGAGGCAATGCTGGGTTCGGAGGTGCTGTATCAGGCAATGCCGGATTCGGAGGAAGCTTATCTTCTAGCAGATTCGGAGCAAGTCAATCAGTTTCACAAGCAAACTATCAGCAAGAACCTATTATAAAGAAGTCCTACTACGTACATGTTGCACCTGAAGAACCAGCTACCCAGACACAATTCAGACAAGCTGCTGCACCACCACCAGAAAAGCATTATAAGATCATTTTCGTAAAGGCTCCATCTTACGACTCACATCATTCCGCTGTTGTCAATCTAGGCCCACAAATTGAAGAAAAGACTATCGTATATGTATTAGTGAAGCAACCCGAAGAAGGAGAAGAAATCTCAATTCCTGCTCATATTCCAGCTAAGCCAAGCAAACCAGAAGTATTCTTCGTAAAATACAAGAGCGATAAAAAAATAAACAACGTAGATGGAATTTCCGGAGTATCACTTATTGGAGGTGGATCAATTACCGAAGAAGAAATCAATGCAGAGCTCGTAGCAGCTGGAGGACTGAAGAAAGTTGCCGGAGGGAGCTTTGGACAATTGTCCGGTGGATCATCAGGAGGTTCAATTAAGGGAGCTTCCGGATCGACCAGTTTTGGTAAAGGAACCACTGTTGGTGGAGGATCCGTATTCGGATCATCAGGCATTGGATCACTTGGATCAAGCGGAGGATCGTCTGGATCAAAATCAAGTACCTTAACAATTGGGATCAGTGGCGGGTCAAAAGGAACAACAGGATCTGGGTCTGGTAGCTTAGGGTCAACACGCATTGGAGCAACTGGCAGCGGTGCATCAAAAGGTGCATCCGGGACAGGGAGCAGTGGATCGTCATCCAGTAGTTTCGGAGCAACCGGTAGTGGCGCATCTAAGGGAAGTCTTGGATCAACCTCCGGTGGCTTTACGTCAACAAGCTTTGGGGCAACTGGAAGTGGCGCAACTAAAGGTTCAACCGGATCGGGGACCAGTGGAATATCGTCTGGAAGTTTCGGAGTAAGCGGTAGTGGGTCATCGAAGGGATCATCGGGTTCAAGTGGCAGTAGTTTCTCAGTAGAAAGTTTTGGAACAAGTGGTGGCAGCGCGAATAGATTTAGTGCAAGCACTGATGAGACCGATGATGCCCAAGCATTGGTATCTAGTCTGGGATTAAATACTAAAGAATTCGAAACATATGGACCACCCGCATAAACGCAGTTATATTTAACAAACACGAAATGGTTAATACTTCAATGAAATGTAATTTTTACTAAGATATCTTAAAAACGAAAATCAACAATAAATAAGATAATTTCATGATAAAAAACTGTTTTTTTTACAGATTTGTTCAACATTCATATTTATGCCATATAGAATAATCAAAAAATCTCACGATAACATACCATCTTGCAAAATAACATTCATAAAAATAGAACAGGCGGTATTGAAAGATATTTTTTGATTATTTAAATTCTGTCACACTGTATGCAACAAATTATGAAATGCCAAGGCTACCAGCTTAGCGATAGATATTTTAAAATGTTTGCCGAGTTAATGAAATACACAATTTCAACACAACTGGTTTCATCATGACATCTGCTACACATTATTTCAGGAAAAATTCATTTGCTTTCGCGGAAAATGGCAATATTGCAAACATACCAACATAAACAGTCTTATTGACATATTCTTACGTTTTGCGCAATTACTTTAGTAACTCGATTGTTGCCGACTAATATTTAATTAACATTGAAAATAATTGTTTTGCTAACAGTATTTATTAAAAATTAATAAAAAAACGTTGCTATTTTATATAATAGAATTCACGTTCTAATATTTAACTATAAATTAATGTTATAAATTGATATAACTTTACAAACATAATTATAATTAAGCGCGGTTTTTTTAATGCAAATAAATGACAAAGTAATCTTGCTAATACCGATGCAAAGCGTTGTTCTGAATATTTTTTGAAAATAACAATTTTACTACTTTGAAATATTAATAAATTTTAATGGTTTTTTTTCGTTAGATTTTATAAATGTCAGATAAAAAAACAATAAACTTTTCGTTATGGAATACCGAATTACGAATTAAATTGCAGATAATAATATTATTTCTAAAAAGCATTTGTGATAAAAAAAATAATATATATTCACTTTCTCAGTCATCTAACGAATGTTTATGACATATTGCTCGAAGAACGACATTTTATCAGCCATTAGAGGTAATCTTTAAGCAGAAAAAAATAAGAACTTGAATGTCAGTGAACTTCAACATTTCGTTAAAAATTAGTAAGTATATAATTTTGCAAAAGAATGCTGAAATGGCTGCAAAATGATCACGTAACAAATCACCCTCTATATAGGTAATTAAAATTACAATTTTTACAATTTGCTGTTGAAAGATAAATACGTAAGTAAAATATTATAAATAGCCAGCATAGAATAACAGCGAATGTATTCAAATAAATTATACATATAGATTGTTAATTAAGGCATATAGCTCAATAAAATTTTGCATAAAAATCATGTCAAAAAATTAAACAATGTCATACCGAAATCTAGATAACACTTATGCAAATTTTTAGAATGATTCTATTTAGATACAATTTTTAGCAGATTCCTGTATTTATTAATGTTTTTTAAACATTGAATTTGCGCGAAATCATATTATTTTGATAAGGCGATAGCAATTTATTGATTGGCTTGGCATTTACTTGGTAGAACTCCATTATAATAGAGTAAAAATAGCAACGTATTTAGTTCTAAAGTTTTTATATTTACTAGTTAATAGCTACTATATCAATACTAGGACAATAAATATATAGAACTAGACAGTTCTGACGATGGCGAAAGCCGAAATAGTTTTAAACTAATAAATATAAAAACTGTAGAATAAAATACGGTGGTATTTTTACCCTGCGATAGCAATTATTGCGATATTAATATTTTTTAATTTGTATAGTAAATAAAATATAAAGTTGAGCACATCTGAATTCAGTATAGACAGCAAAACCGCAATGCTATGTAAATTTCAAAGCAAACAAATTAAAAAAAAAACCCCCGTGTGAAAATCATTGAATATATTCTGTATTTATTACAAAATCTTTTTTATTCGAGCAAAGAACGTAATGACGTTTTCAATTTTAACGAGCTCGAGAGTGTTAAAAATCACAAATTTTCGAAAGATCCGGGTTAGTTGCTATGATAGTCCAATGAGCTACTATATACATTATAATGTTTACTAATATTGCATCATTATAACCTTTTTTTAGTTATAAATAATACTGAAAAAAATTATGATAAGTTTGATGCTCATTATCCTCGATTAAAGGTCACTTAGCATACGCATAGTAATATATATTTTTTTAATTTAATAAAAAAAAGGTACTTTGATGAATGTGTTTTTTTTTGTATTGTGGAAAAATATTATACAAAATCATAAGTCAATTGAAGCAAGATCAAAAAAAGTCTATCCATAAGTCTAGTAATTTTAAAAAAAAACTTTTAAATACAGGCGGACCTCTATTTTCGCACACAATTGGTCCCTGAAAACGTGTGCGAATGTTGAATGTTCGAAAGTAGAAGGATGTAAAAAAACACCAAAAATTGTCCTTTAAAATTTTTATTTATCAAAATTTACTTATGTATTTGATAAAAATTATGTTTTTTTAATAAACTTGTCAAGAGTTAGTTGTATTTATCTTTTCCTTTCAATGTTCTATAATTATCTGCTTGATAAACTAACATGAGCATCAATTTTTAATCACCAGCTAAATTTACAAAAAAGAAGCAATGTCAATCGGTTTTTAGAAGGTTTGTGCCCAGGGGTAACTGATTTTTCCTTTGATAGAAATGTACGATTAAGAATTTTCTTCCAAAATAAACCAGTCTCATCTACATTGAATATCTGACATGGGGTATATTCTCCATCTTTAATAATTTTGGATAACGAGGAAATAAAGTCTTTTCCAGCATCTCTATCCGCATCAGCCAATTCTTGAATGAATTTGATATTATTTATATAATAATAATACCTCGTTTTAAATTTGGCCAACCAGCCGTTACTTGGCGGAACAATTTTTTTTGCATTATCGCCAAAAAATCTAAAAATAACGATTTTATAAAAATGTGCGAAATAGCGAATTGTGCGAAAGTAGAATGTTCGAAAGTATGTGAGTTGTGAAATTTTGAAACCTTATTGCAAATATCTATCTACAAATGTGATAAATTTTTAACTATGCAAAGCATAATACAATTTGATTATTTTTTGTTACTATTTAGATATTAAATATAATTTTTGTTATTGAAAATATGATATGTATTAGAGGTCTGCACGGGCCGAAATTTAGCAAAATTAACCGACCCGAGCCCGAAAGACTCAGGCCCGAGTCTAATACCACAATTGTTACCCGAAGCCCGGTTTTTTACTCAACAGACCGAAAAAAACCCGTTTTTTACAAATTTACAACAATTTACAATTCTCTATAGAACTGGTAATAATTAAAATCATCATGGCTGACTTATGACACGAACATAGTCTGAAATATTTTTATGGAGAATAAATTCCTTACCCGGGCCCAGCCCGAGCCCGAATCTCAATTGCGCTTAACCGCCCGAACCCGGCCCGAGGGCCAGGCCCGGGCCCGTGCAGACCTCTAATATGTATACATAAGATAATCTTGCAGACTTATAAACAGGAGTGGGCTTGATGGGGCTTGCGCGTGCCCCTTGCTAATTTTTACTAAGGCCGACGATACCTTTGTTAATTTAAGCGAAACAAGTTTCTAAGATATTATTTTTTTAAATACATATCCGCTACCAATGTGGAGCATATGGCCTCCCAATGGAGGTATCTCAACAGAATTTTTTTTTCAAAGTGAGTAGTAGGGAAAGATGGATAAGGCTAGAACAGGACTAGTGGTTAACTGTTAGCTATTGCTACACCCAGTTATTAAAGGATCAGAAGGATGGGAGAAGAGGAAATCATGTAAATTGACATCACAAACACCCAGTCTTCGATCACAGCTTTGAATTCAATAATTCTCAAATTCACTGTGATCTAACCGGGAATCGAGCCCAGACCTGAGTGATCGGTAGTGCAAGCTTTAACCAACTAGGCCACAGCAGGCGACAAGTACTACTCCACTAGTTTTTCTTGAAAAGTGTATTTTTGAGGTTTGTTTTTTGAATAAGCAATACTTTTTTCATCGGTAGCATCTTACAGGGAATTGAACCTAGACCCGCGTGATCGGTAGAGCAAGCTCTAATCAACTGGGCCACAGCAGGCGACTCAGATCTAATTAGTATATAACTACAATTTCTAATTTTATATTTTATCAACGACAGCTTCAGTATACATAGTAGTATATTTTTAGTCATTTGCATTGATAAGTTTATAGTAAATTGCATATTGTTACATATTATGTGTATTATTAAGTAATAACCGATTGCTTCTTATTTAAGTATTGCATAGAATTGCATAAGATTGATAATAAAATTTACTCCTTTTCCAGAACACCGATAATTTATTTGAGGTTGTTAACGTATTGGCAGCCCACCGCTGCTTATAAACCGTCATTTTATTTAGCTATAAGAATAAAATTTATTTAAAATATCATCCGGTGAGGTAAACAGATACTTCTGACACATCAAGACAAGCAAGTATAGCAGATCAAATCCCGATCTGGGTCGTTAAATTAATCGCTATGAAAAAAAAATATTTGTAATGAAACCATTACGAATTACATACCAATTCTTTTCTTATTAACCATAAATAATATGAAATAAGTGAATTAATATTATACGTCGAATTGCAGCGTGAATTGTTAATATTTTCTCAACCCTCACGCCCAAGACCTTTCTCATATACAAGCCGGTCTTCCTAACTTTGCAGACAGATAAATCAAGATAACTATATTGTAAAATTTGCAATAGAAATTTAGACAGAAAACTTATTTTAATTAACCCTCCAGAGACGAGATCTTTTTCCGATAAAACAATTATTTTCTAAGCCATATTGAAGTCACGGATAACTTTTATTCCTATCCAAAATTAAAAAAAAAAAAACGCAAAGTCTTTGTATAGAAACCCCGCATGACTATTTGGTTATGCTCATCCTTTTATTACCGTGTAATATTGAGTACGGACAGTAGTAAGGACAAAAGTGACCGTATGGGCTCGCAAACATTCGGGGTTGAAATATAGCTAAACGGGATTTTTTTTTAAATATTTACAATTTGACCTCTTTAGATCAACATAATTTCAATACGAATATATTAGCAAAATAACTGTAAATAATTTGATGTTTTTATAAAAATATAACTAACAGTTTCAAAAAGTAAATTAAAAAAAACGGAAATTCAAAAAATCACATGTGCTCTTGTAGGCCGTTTCTGTCCCCACGGCTGATGACTAACTGTAGTCTGTACTCTTCTTAACCAAATATGAGCAAAAGCAACGATATTCAGAAAGGATGAATAGTGGGATCAATAGACAACGGTGTTTACTGTGACCATATGGTGACGCTCGTCCTTGGAGGGTATAGATAACTTTTACATATTCAGATAATTATTGTATTCTAACTTTCGTCCGTTATCAACGCATTTATTATTTTGATAATTAATATTTTGAGAGTTAAAGAATAGTCGATAGAGCTGCTACCATTTTGAATAAGAAAAAACTATTTTATCCGAAATAAAGCATAACACCTACCTAATGATATACCTAACTAACTATCATTGAAAACAAGCCAGTAGCGCCACCTATCAACATTTAGTAAAGCTTCTATTAAGAGATAGAGAGATAGTCTGTATCAGTCTTTACGTTTACTTGCTGTATTACTGATATCAGACCCAAAGCGCACAGTGTTACTTTTTAAAATGATATTATACGATGATTGATTAAAATGCCTTTATTTTTAAACAGTTGCTATGTACAAAACAAAAATCAAATCTCTATTAATTAAAATTATTCTCAGAGAAGATATAATGTTGCAAAATAAATAATTAATGTATTTTTGTCTCTCGCTTGCCAAAGCTCCCACGATGCATATACAATAATAATTATTGCTATTACTTTACATTCTAAGCCAGTAAAAATCAATTGTTTTTGTATTTTATTAAGAAAAATTGTGTAAAATATTATGTTAATCATCTTGAAAAGTCTATTGCTTAAATAAGACAATTGTTATTTGTTGCGATGAACTAATATTATGAATATTATGCTTGTTGATTTATACGACTTGTCAATTTGTTAAATTTATTTATTCGTGGCTGAACTCGGTTGATCTTTATGATGGTATATCTCTCAAGCATAATTGATTTTTTATGTTATTTTTTTATACTGATAATAACGAAAAAAAAGTAATGTTAGTTTTGCGCTCATTGGATTGCTTTTAAAAATACAAAATACTATGTAAAAAAGAATTGAAAAGTGAAATAAAATTCGTTCTTGTTGTGACTTAATCTAATGAAAACATTTTAAATATATTCAAGTATTTCTCACGATTGATGATAACATGTATGATAAATATAATGAATTTTACAGGCTCAAGTCCCAGTAGAATTTTTAACTGATTTCTGTTTGAAGGCATTGGTGTTTGTGATGTCTAAATATTACCTTTCGCCAATCCTTAAAGAACGGAGCGTAGTGAGAACCACAGGTCTTGTCTTATCCTTATCCTTATATTAATATTACTCTATTCGAAATATAAGTTGATCGACTGAGTAACAAACAGTTCAAAAATTACGATGCCGTATGCTCCAGATTGAGAGCAAACATTGATTAAACGCCTACTAGATTACGTAGCCAGTGGATCAATTTCATGGTAGTGAATTTTTAATTCATATACATATATATATACGTATTATTTTGAAGTTTTAATGTTATCCTAAATATAGGGCCTCTCCAAATTTTATTGCGCCTGGGGCCTGCCATGTGCTTCATCCGCCACTGTATATTATATAATGGTATTTTAGGGCGTGGATGTCTGAAATATTGTCATCTCATTCGAAAAAACTCAGGTACCGAAAACGGAGATAAAATTGATTAAGCTAATTACTAGAATTCACTTAGCTCTATATTCCTCTTCTTATTTTATCTGAAAAGGGAGGTGGAACGACTGATAGCTATTGAAATTGTTTGGTTGTATGTCAAAACCAGGGATGAGGAACCTTTTCTTCTCTAAAGGCCGCATTCATTTTTCTGATTCGATACGAAGGCCGCAGTAAATATCGACTAGGGAATTTTTGACCGGAAACAAATTCGTGCCAATTTTTAAGGCCCGGAAATTTGCGGATTTCCCAAAATTACCAGCGTGGGACCTTTTTTTTTAGGTCTTTCAAGAATTTTCACATCGAAAATTCCAAGAATTTACGAAATAACAAAAGTTTACAGAATCCGAGAATTGGCCAGAAGGTCGCAGGTTCCCCATGCCTGGTCTAAGCACTGGAAACTGGAAGTGGGCCTAATATTAATCTCATTAAAATGCGCATCAAAATTGATGTAAATTTCAGTCATAGTATTACATACTAACCTTTTCAAATAATCACGAAACACTCAAAAGAACATGTTTAGAATTCGATGCATATTTTTGCCTTTCTTTCTTAATGTACGAAATCAGTTCTCGATTTGCTAACCAATATTTTTGTCCTTATCTTATCTACATATCAAAACTAAATACATAAAATTAGTCACTGCACGAGTTTTAGTTAATTATTTTTTACAAGAAGGTTATAAACATAAATGGTTAAGTTTCAAAATGCTACAACCAGGAATTGGTAGATTTTAGATAGTGACACAAGTTTTAGATAGTGACACAACTCTCGGCATCTTCAGGCGTTCAAGTACACAGATGTAGGCATTCTCATGGGTTAATCCTTTTTGCCAGCAATGGCTTTAAGCTTAATGATACATTTGTTTCTTATATAAGCACGATACATTCATTTACTAAGCGTCGGTTCAAGTTCATCCGTGCACTTGAACGCCTGAAGATGCCGAAAGTCGTTAGTGACAAAACTTGTGTGAATGTACATAATTTGAACGATTCAAAGTTAATATTGAAATCTCACCAAGCATCTTCGGTCGAAGTCTTGAATTGCATCTAATCTGAGTTGTTAAAAAGTGGTCATTTTTATTTGTCTCATAATTCTAGTGAATCATTTAGTCATTATGTCAAGTCAATTAAAATTTATTGCAACGATGACAAGTGACCGTAAAAAGATATTATAAGTTGATTACATATCGACTGTGGAAAGGAAAAAGGACGTAACCCTCAATTTTCCAAAACAGCTTTTTTTCGATAATCACAATGTATATAACTTGACACACATTCTATCAAATGGATGAAAGCTAAAAATACCGAATTAGTATCTAAATTTAGCTTTTAAGTAATCTTGTAAAAAATTAAAACAAAAAAAAAACACTGATATAAAGGTTTGTTGGAGGCAATTTCTTTAATTAATATTAGATATGTCAATTAATTAAACACCAGTTTAGAAGTATCCGTGCACTTCAAGGTTGTGTATAATTCATAATTTGCGTATGGTCCAAAATCATCAAAACACGTTTTTGTGTGGGTTACGTCCTTTTTCCTTTCCACAGTCGATATGAAAATAAAAAATAATGTATTTCTTTGTTTGAATAACATGCAAATAATTATTTACCAAGAGAAAACTAGTGAGTTTTTCTGTTGTACTTTTGTGTAACTATATAAAATACGTATTTGAACATAAATAAATCAAAAAAACAAATTTTTGACTTATCGTTCCATGGAACTAGGCCAGTGGAGAAGAACCTGCGACATTTAGGCTACTCTGGTGCGGCATTTTGACTTGATCGGTCAATTCTGCTATTTTTTGTAAATCCGTAATTATTGGGATTTTCGAATCGAAATTTTTTGGAAGACCTAAAAAAGAAAAAAAGGTCCCACGATAGTAACTTTAAGAAATCCGCAAATTTCTGTCTTAGAAATTTACATGAAACTGTTTCAAAATCCCATGATTTTTGTCAAAATCGCCCGGGAAAATAATCCGGTATGAGATACCCAAGTGTCAACGTTTTCTTTACTGCAACCTTATGTTGAATCAGATAACCAATGGCGGATAAAGCACTTTGGATGCCCTAGGCGCAATACATTTTGGAGGCCCTGTTTTTCGAATAACATAACAAGTGTTGCAAAACTCTTCGTAGAATAGTAATGAATATTGAAAACTGAAATTAAAATATAAGGATTTATATCATTTAGAGGCCCCAAGCGCGCGCCTCTTGCGCTTATGGGATAATCCGCCACTGCAGATAACTGAATGTGACCTTTAGAAATGAAAAGGTTCCCCACCTCAAGACCATAGATATGCTATTTTAAAAAAGAATGACGAAAAGTATGCGCAGAAATTACAAGTCTTAAGTTGGAATAGTTGCGATGGCAAGTGATATATTTCTTTATGGTTGAAGTAATATTAAAAATAGTTTTGAGTGGTTGAAACTCTAAGCACATACATTATAGACCGAGTAAGAAGTAAATTTGGCGTAATTAATAGTACTCGAGAACAATGTTTTTTGATGCAAATATTATGTTATGTGCAATATTCAAATTTTTGTACGTAATTAATTAAAAAGTGTATAAAAAATATTCACGTTCATAATATAATAATAATAATTGATTTTTATGAGGCGTAAGAGCCAATTTTTTCTAAGACACGCCACAAACTGGTGCTTCTCAAGTTTTTTTACAGCACTGGCAGCTAAAATGTAAATAAATCAGGGTTTCTCAAACTGTTTTTATTTTAAATTGCATGATATTTTAATAAAAATATTTAATTCAGTTGGAGTAAAAAAATGATGACATCTTCTTAAATTTAATCGAAAAATTACCGTTTTTATATAAATATATTTTTGGCTGAATAAAAACGTAAACGAATCTGTTATTAATATACAATTAAGTTTGATAACTTTGTTATTCCATATTATATAATATTTCAACTGAAGGTGCTTGGTGGAATTTCAATATTAAATTTGAATCGTTCAAATTATGAACATTCACTCAAGGTTTGTTAACGACCCGGGTTTCGCCTTTCGACATCTTGAACTTGAACAACTCATTTTATTTTTTATATAGAATAAAATCAAGCACAAATTAAAAAATATAAGCAAAATAAAACCAACAATCAGTTGCTAATAAACTTGAAAACATATTTTATACATTTATTTACAAACTTTTAGCTTTTTACGTCGTCCCTTGCAACTAATCCACTTAGATCAATTTCGTGTTCTTATAAAATATACGATTTAATTTTAGTTGAACTATCTAAATGGTATTTTTTTTGTCAATTAGGGTTATTTCAATTTTTAAAAATATATTATTATAACAGTTGTATTGGAGTGCGCGCGAACTCAGAATTAGTGCGCGTGGAATTTTAAACTGCTGCGCGGCCGAGCAGCTTAGAGAAAACGTTGGTCGCGACAACCCGAGGATAATATTATTTATGTGCAAATGAAAATACAAAAAACACCAAATATGACAGATTATACCGCGAATTTGTTGGATTTACCCGCGCAGTAATTGAATTTTCCCCGCAGCTAACTTATTGTAATAGAACAGTGGTTTCCAACCTTTATGTTACTGCGCCTCCCTTTGAAGAAAAAAAGATCTTCGCGCTTGCCCATCCTTTTATTCATATAGTAATAAAGACACGTTTTGAAGGGTAAATAAGTATTTTTGACTGTTCGCGCCTCCCAGGTTGGAAATCGCAGTCAGCGAACATTGAATCTCGAGAATCCCTAACTAAACTGAATGTTAAATTTGAATCGTTCAAATTATGTACATTCACACAGATTTTGTCACTAACGACCCGGGTTTCGCCTTTAGGCATATTCAGGCGTTCAAGTTCATCCGTCACGCCTGAAGATACCGAAAGGCGAAACCCGGGTTAGTGACAAAATCTGTGTGAATGTGAATAATTTGAACGATTCAAATTTTATATTGAAATTCCACCAAGCACCTTCAGTCGAAATCTTAAATTAAACTGAATGTGCCCTATTTTAAATTCAGATAGTCTATATAAAAAGTTAGAAAGCAATTCACGAATGTTGTTAACTCAGCATCGAACAGGATTGGATATAATTTTGCATTTTATTAATACTACCATAATCTCATTAGTGACGTGTGCAAACTCTTACGCAATGAAGCTACTAACAATTGACATTAAAATCCAATTACGGTCTTCAATAACTTTGCAGTTGATCTGGCAATGAAAAATCATAATTAATCACCGAATTCAGGTACTCGGCCAGATGAAGCAATCACATTTTTTTTGTCGGTGTAATCTGCTAGAGAGATGTTTGGCAATATAAAATTATTTCTGCCAAATGAGTCGAAAACGCAGGTGTTCAATATAAAGACGCCAACGTGAGAAAAAAACATATCAGTAACACCAACTCAATGTACGCTTAAATCGATTCACTATAGGTCAAGCTACACCATAGACGCACAACCTTTTTGTAGACTCCATAAAACTTCAAGTATACAACATAACTTTATTTAATTACGAATTATATTTCTAGATATAAAACTAAAATTGATGATTTAAATATATAATGTTTCATATTTTAAAGAATCATCTTCAGACAAACAATTGTAAGAGTTAATAAAAACACAAAAGGTCAGGACTGGTTTAGCTCATTGCAAACATTGTCAGTTGATTTATTTTTGTATAAATAGCACTGTTTATATATTTTGACGTGAATACGTCTTTAAAATTGCTTCTATAGGGAGGCAATCCAAAAAAACGAATGATAACAAAATCGGGGGATACAGTTTGGTGTTGCAGCTTTATATCTATCATCGCTATCCAAAATTAAATTGCACCACTGGATACTAAAGATTCAAAGAATTTATTGCGCTATGTAAGGACTGTGATTAATTGCGCGGAGCGGAGGGGGAAGCGCCGCCATTTTAAGATAATTTTGCTGCGTATCGAGATTTCTATTTACTATAACTTTTGACTCGAAGAAGTTATGATGTTCGTTCAAGTTTCAATCGTTAGCTCTCGAAAAAAATCGATTTAGATCGATTATAGATATAGATAAAACATCAGTGTAATATTGCGATTGTGACTTTAATTAGGTGTTAAAATATAGAAAAACATATAAAAAATATGTAATGTCGGGCTATACGCGTCAAAAAGCCAAATCGAAATACAAAGATCGTATACGGTTGGAAAGGGCTTCTCAAGAGCAATCGAATGGTACCATTAAAATACCATATGACCGAGTCAAGCAGTGCCGGGAACGTAAAAATGGGGCGTAATATCACCTATTACGAAACGTATTCACGTACAACACACGGCCGTGTCCATGACACAGCCACACCCCATTTTTTTCTTATCAGTTGACAATGCTCGCAACGAGTGCAACCAGCCTTGACCTTTTAAATGAAGTACAAAGGAATATTGTGTTTTTATTAATATAATGCTTTTCCATTAATTATTTACAGTGAACACCCTTAAAGTAATTGTAAGAGTTATTTTAAATTAAACTAAATTTCGATAATAGTTCGTAACTAAAGAATACAAAATTGAGGTGAGATTTTTTTTATTTTCTACTTCACATACCAATGGGGTAGGGTCCAATAAATATATAATGTATATTTTTTTATCCATATCCGCTCCCAATGTCGAGCAAATGGCCTTCTAATAAATTAAGTAGACAAAATTAAAAAGCATATTAATTTTTGCTTACTTTTATAGTGCATCATTGATATGGTAGAATTAAGCCATTAAGATGTGTGTGGTGTTTGAGAAGGTAACATTCGTAAATGGCTGGAAATATGATTTCAATCGCTGATCACAGGTCCCTGGTTAAGAACCTCTGCATTGAAATATAAATATCATAAAAAATAAACGATGCATACTTTAATTATTCCCGCCCATAAGAAATGGTTTATGACTTATAAACACAAATGAGAGGAAAATATTACGCTTCGTTTTTTGTGTCGAGTAAATGGAAAGGAATTTATAATAAAATATGCGTATGAATATAAACGCAAAGACAAATAATCAACAAACATATTCGTATTGGAATTCTCGTAAAGACTGCAGTACAAGCCAATGGTGTTTACGATACGACTACTGGTCCAGAACAATACTACTCAAGCCTCATTTAGACCAACCGAGTACGTGGCCGAATATTTGGCCGAGCAGCATATTGACCGAGTAAGCGACAGCTAGCATATAAGTTCTTTTAGGAATTTAGTTAATTTTTACCTGTTATAGCATGCCATAAACGTGAACGAGAACGAGCTAAATATGATGGGGGTATCCACTTGGTCAGTCGTGGGGAACCTGCGGCCTTTTGGCTACTCTGGTGCGGCCCGGCCCTTTGACCTGATCGGCCAATTCTGAAAATTTTTAAACTCCTGATATTTTGGATTCAAAAATTTTTGGAAGAGCTAAAATAAAGCTCCCGCGCTGGTAATTTGGGCAAATCTGTAAATTCTTGAGATTTTGGATGTCTAAATCCTTGGAAGACCTAAAAAAAATGTTAAATGCTGCCTTACGATGAATCAGAAAAATGAATGCGGCATATATACAAGCAAAGGTACCCCACCCTTGCTCATGGCTGATAAAATAGTTTCTAATCACTCGCTCGCTCTAATTACAAGTCGGATCGTTCAGGCAAGTCCAATGGGTCACGTTCAGATTGCTTTATATTCGACTAAATTCCCTCACTCGGCCGCGCTTTCGGTTAGCATAAATAAGACATTATTATAAGTAGTTACATATTGTCATTCAGTTATTTATTTCGACCATTACAATAATTGTTTCATATGACAAATAAACAATAAATTAATACATTATAAACGATTATTGCACATACAGGGAACATTTTGGGTCGTCAAGTGCAGTCTTTCTACTAGATACAATTTCTTTATTTATTTTATTTCATTGATCTACATAATAATCAAAATACATCATTAAGTTTATCTAACAGCAGTTGCTCGAGTAAGTCTTATTTGATTACGAATAATTAAACGAGACCTTCCCCTCCCCTAAAAAGTTACTCACTGCCACTTTAGTGTGCGGTAATAGAATTAATTAAATTTCGATAAATGTCGAGTATTAATTATTCAAAACAATATTTGCGTTTAGTTGAAAGTAATGTTCATAATTACAAATAACTCTCAAAAGAAAACCACTGCTTCACTACCACGGGAAACTAGATAAAGTGGCAACATAATTTATTTTGACCAAAAACTCTTCCCAAATTAAAACTTTTTAAGCTTATAAGCTTTGGCTGATTTATTTAGGTCGACGACAGCACGCGGGCTCATACAGTAGAGGTATTTATTTAAGTAAAATAAAACATGTCAAATTAGTTAATATAAATTGTTTTATGAGAAAAATATAAGTTTTTATATCGTAATAAACTTATAGAACGAAAAACACTACATCTTATTAGCTTAATTACTGTCTTGTCGTGGCGGATCTTACAGAATGAAATGTCAGTAGGCGGAATATATTTTTTAAATTTTTATCGATTTTTGATCGCAAGGGTGTTTTTAATATCTTAAATATCCTCCCAATCCTAAAATAAAAAAAGCACAACGAAAGCGATACATCCTGCCCTATACTATACATAGTTCTTACGCTGCTTGAAAAAAAAAAGCTTAAACAACTGAGTAACAAGTTGTTATTGTAGAAAAACTTATGTAAAGAGACCTTCATTAGGAGACCAAATTCTCCACATTAGAGGCGGACGTGGATTAAAAAAAACTTCGAAACAATTTTTTTAATAATCGTTTACTTCGATTAGATGACAAATTGTGTGTACAAAACAGTGGAGCCTCCAATTACACTACCCCGAATTACGCGCTGGCTTGAAATATTCGCCGCAAATCCCTCAATTGAACGGTCGCATTCCATTGTTGTTGCTACGAGACGGTCGTCTGTGTGGTGCATACAGTCAAATGTTGGCTAGCGTCTGTGTATTCAATACGTGCCAGGCTATACACGTATAGTCGAGCGACTGTCTATGTGTTGGATTTTGGCGCGCTTTGCATTTTATCACTTAGTAACTAAATATTTCGTTCATATATTTTTTTTGAAAAACTAAGGAAAATCTTAGTTTTGAATTTTCGCGGAAAAAACAAAATCCCTATTTTTTTATGAGATTCACTCCCCTAATTACACTACTGCAAATTACACAGTATTGACTTTAGTGTAAATGGGGGTTGTACTTTACTAAGAATTTCAACCACCATGCGGATTACTATTTATATATTTTTTAATCCATGTCCGCTCCTATTGTGGAGCATATGGCCTCCTAATGAAGGTATCTTAACAGAAGTTTTTTCTACGAGAACTGTTTGTTACTCAGTCGCTCAACCTCACTTTTTTCAAAGTGAGTTAGTAGGTAAAGAAGGATAAGGCTAGATAAGGAGTAGTGGTTGGCTAATCGCTATTGCTACGCCTAATTATTAGAGGATCAGAAGGATGGGAGGAGAGGAAATGATGAGAATTGACATCACAAACACCCGGTCTTCGATCACAACTTTGAATTGAATAATTCTCAAATTCAATATGATCTGACCGGGAATCGAACCCAGACCTGCGTGATCGGTAGAGCAAGCTCTAACCAACTGGGCCACAGCAGGCGACACATAATATATATTACAAATGATTTAATTTGTAATGCATCTTTTAAGCTAGCGTGTTAAAGGGGTGTTATATTTTGAACAATGGTGGAAAAGGGGATGGAGCAAAATGGGTTGGGGGTTAATGGTATAATATATTAGTATCGCAGTAATGAAAAATAAGGGTCTCTAATGAATAACACGGTGTCACAAATGGTCCACGTTATTCGGCTTAGTAACCTCGTTTTTTTTTTTCAGCTCACTGAGGAATTTGAAATCCTCGATTTAGTATACTTTTTCCCCGATTCTCACAGAACCTCGTTTTTTTTTTTTGCTCATCGAAGAATTTGAAATCTTGAATTTGCCAATTTCGTGTCAATTTTCGGGATTTGCTCAAAATTTTTCAATCCCAAAATCCCGGGATCGCGACCGTGTCAATCCTGGAATTTCTGGATCAGAAAATAGAACGGGATCCCGAATCCCGGGATTGGATGCCCTAGTCGTCTGGTATCAAAAGCAGAACTATCCCATATAAGTCGAAATTAAGCTAATTCTGTCACATTATTTTGCTGGTTATAGTGTATGGCTAGAAATTAAAAAAATGTTTAAAAATCAAATAAATGTGGTACAAAAACGCAAAAGAAAATGATACTTGGTATCAAAAGCAGAACTGTCCACGGCGTTGGAAACAAAAGTAGAACAGTTTGGTAAGTAAGGATTTCGATCAATCACAGAGTTGCTTTAAGTGATGTCCCATACAAATTTGAAGTTGCACTCGTTGATGAGCTATGTTTAAAATTGAGTTTAAATTGGTAAAACTCAAAAAGCCAACAACACGTTTTTCGTGTTTTTCTCGTAACTTCGAAAAATGTAGTCTTTCATTATTTTTTTTCAAAGAAGGTGAAAAATAAAAGGATTTGAATTTGGAAATGAATCGTAGTCAGCTCACTCCACTCATTCACATGTTTCTTATTCAAAAGACTTTCTAAATGAAAAGTCATCCTGGGATCAGAAAATTGAACGAGATCCTGGGGTTACGGGATCCCGAATCCCGAGATTGGATGCCCTAGTTATAACAAATGAAGTGTTTCTCATGGTTTTTTATACTAATCTTGGCGGAATTTTTTTTTAACATTTCAACGGATTGAACATTAGATGATCAAATTGGAATTTAATTGTTAGAATTCCATTGCAATAAGGTGAAAAAATAAAATAGTATTTTAGCGGTAAACAGTGTATGGTTGAGATGGATGATAGCTATTTTGGGTTCGCCCTTATCACCATAAACCAGGAGTGGGCTAGAGGGCGCTCGGAGAGGCTCACGCGAGGCCTTTGTTAAATTTTACTTGGGCCGACGAGCCCCTTGTTAATTGAAGATAAAACAATATTCTCAGATCAAATTAGTATATAACTGCAATTCCTGACGTATATATTATCTACGACAGTTCAGTATACACAGTAGTACATTTTTAGCCATTAACATTGATAGGTTAACGGTAAGTTGCATATTGTTACATATTATAAGTGTATCAAGTAACAATCGATTGCTTATTTAAACACTGAATATAATTGCATAAGAGTATTAAAAAATTCACTCCTTCCCCAAAACACCGACAATTGCTTTAAGATTAAGCGAGCCCCTTGTTAACGTTATTGGCAGCTAACCATTGCCATAAACCTGTGTATTGTATACACGAAGTTGTTGATATTTTAAATAACAAGAAAAGAACAAAACCGATTTTTATAAAAGTCAATTGAAATTAACCCGAGGAGATATGACGTCACAAAAATATCAACTGTTATAGTGATATTGAGCTTGTTGTGAATTGAACCTCTACGCAGCCAATAAAGTATAAGGATCTTACTATCCAATCACAGAAGACATATAAAGTAATTCTTTTTCAATACTAAATTAAAAGTTTATTTTACTGTTCAATCGTTAGCGATACAATAAATGAATCGTGTTTTTCGAAAACGTTACGAGTCACAATTTTGTAATTGTTCAGGAGAGTAATAAATATATATGTATGAGAGTAAAATTTATAATGAAAAAAAATCATATTATATCCAATATTACATGGTAAGTATTAATTCTTGTCGCCTGCTGTGGCCCAGATGGCTAGAGCTTGAAGCTCTACCGATCACGCAGGTCTGGGTTCGATTCCCAGTAAGATCACAGTGAATTTGAGAACTATTCAATTCAATGTTGTGATCGAAGACTGGGTTTTTGTGATGTCAATTCACATAATTTCCTCTCCTCCCATCCTTCTGCTCCTATAATAATTGTGTGTAGCAATAGCGATTGGTCAACCACTAGTCCTGTTTTAACCTTATCCTTCTTTCCATATAACTCACTTTGAATAAAAAGCGAGATTGAGCAACTGAGTATTAAACAATTCTCGTAGAAAAAACTTCTGTTGAGATACCTCCATTAGGAAGCCATATACTTCACATTGGGAACTGATACAAAATAATAATAATTCTTGTATTCAAACAAAAAATAATTTTATATATTTTTAAATTAAATTCACTTTTTGTAATGCGAACTTGTTACGTTTTCGAAATACATGCATTTTTGCAATGCTCTAAAATGCGTTAATAACATACATACATGAGACGTTTTCGTCGTGTATAATTTTTTGTATATTTACACGATTAAAATATATTGTAAAAGAATCTTATTTTCGTAAGAACTGCCAGTATCTTACATCTCCTTACGTTGTTGAAGTGTTTTATATTTGCTCGAAACCGCTCTTTGTCTTCCGACACTTTTTCAAACAAACTCAACTGTGAAATACTTCCTATTTACACAATATGTAACTGTAAGTATGTTAGAGGCACCGAACTGAAAATATTTAAAAAAAAAACTGTAACAAATTTGTTAACCGACCGAATATTGATTAGCTTAGAGAAATTAATGTACACTTTTTGAGTATGGAAGAATAGTCAACGAGAAGTGAATTTAATGGTTTCCTCTCAACATTGTATTTCCTGACATAGCCGCTTGTGTAACACGCACACATATTATTAACTTGGTTTAACTAGAAGACATTGATTCTTCGTGATTAAATCTAGTGGTGTAATCTGTTTGTATGCAAAATTTAATACGAAAAAATTACAATACGTATCTGTTTTGATTTATCTATATTTATGTAAAACGACGTCTATTTTTACGCTATAAAACCAGAAAGATGTTTTTTTTATTATGAAAATACTGTTAAATCTTTTTGTTGATTCAGGTATTTTTTTAAGATTTCGACCGAAGGTGCTTGGTGGAATTTCAATATTAAATTAGAATCGTTCAAATTATGTACCTTCACACAAGCTTTGTCATTAACGAACCGGGTTTCGCCTTTCGGCATCTTCAAGCGTTCAATTGAACGGATGAACTTGAGCTGACGCTTAGTAAATACTAAATACACTTAGATCTCGTTTTTTCAACCGGGGACCAGGTAGCAAGGAAGATATAATTTTAGGGAATCTATAATGCAGTGCTGGGGGGAGGGGGGCACGGGTAAATCCATAAACTCCTAGGATTTTGATATTGGTCATCCGGGAAGAGATAAAAAAAGGTCTAGTATCTTTCCATTTTGAGAATTTCGTAAATTCCTTGGTCAAATTTTAAAATCTGCCAGCGAGCATTATATGTCCAAAGGATTGAAAATTATTTTGGATTAGTCTCGATAAACTGATTTGTATGGGGGGCCACGAAAAATATTAGACTCAAAAGAGGCCACGTTGAGAAACTATGGCTTAGATACTGAGATTACTGAAATGGTTCAAAATTATTTAAAACATTTGCAATTATACGAAAAAGAAAGATGATTTGATAACCCATGTAAAAATAAAGATATATATAGCATCATGTAGATGCCGTTCGTTACACAATCGATAATTATCGGCGAACGAAATCAATTACAGATAAAATTGAAACTTCAGAAACACTTAAGGGGAATTAATACTAAAAAAAAACATAATAATAAAAGCATAAATGAGGTTAGTCATATTACGATGGATAAGGAATTCAAGCACTATAAGTAAAAAACAGATCAGTCCGTTTACTATCGATTTTAGAATGTATACAACAATGTTTTTTTTCTTCATAATATGTTATGTGCAGACGTTTCTAACACCTAACTATGTATTTTAAATATTCAAAATAGTAAACATCATAAAAGTAACTAGTGTGCTGTTAATACGTTAACAAGAGTCTAGCTTAATCTCAAAGGTATTCGTGGTGTCTGGAAAAGGAGCGAATTTTTTATCACTCATTTATGTGTAATAATTTATAAAGCTATCAAATGATACCTAACAGATACGTATAGCAGGCACGGGTAAACTGTGGCCCGCCGGGTATTTTTCTGTGGTCCGCGAGCAATATTATATTTTTGAAAAAGATTCACGTTTTTATCTGTTAACGCCTTTTTAAAAAAAGATTGCAAATAAATATTATAACTTTAAGCTAAAACTTGAGATTATTGATCTGCAGTGTGACCCTGATTTAAGGGAAATGTACAAATTTGGACAAATTCAACCAGAATAAAGATGTTCGTTATTTTTGAATTAACAAACATTTTCAATCATGTACCTCAGTAAAAAATCTTTACGATCAAAGATCACCGATGAACGTTTACAAACAGTGTTAAGAATCTGAATTTATGAATTTTCTCAATTCTCTGAATTTAAAAAAATGTTAAAATACCTAAAAAAGCTCCATTCCTCTCTTTTTTTATGATAATCAATAGTCTAAGTATAACAATGGTATTTTACTTGCGGCCCACCGCTTATTTTTATTTCCTGAATTTGGCACTTTATCCGAAAATTTTGCCCTCCCCTGACATATAGTATAACAAAATACGCAATATACTGTAAAATACTTAATATCAACAGTGGTAAAAAAAGGACTGATATATTATATCACAGATTGCGAGAGTGAAGAGTTCCAAGAGTGACTCAATCGTATTGGAATTTCAAAATTCTGAAAAAGCCTGGTTTGACTCGGGTGGAGAGTCGCATCTAGGAATATTAATATTTTTTACAACCCTTGTAAATGTTCTTCGTTCTTGGGCTAAGATCGCCGTAAACTATGCATGTCACCCAAAATGTCTTGGCGTGTCATAACATAGATTACCCATCACTGACCGAAGCCTTCGTGGATAAAAATATATATATAAATAAAATAATGTTTGCAATAAGATACGAATTTCAACTAAGAATATTTATCTTTGTTTTAATTAACAAAAGAATCGAGCGAACTTCTCAGAGTCTCTTCCACCCCACTACTAGAAATCAATATTTGCATTGTTATTATTATCGTTTCACCAAGAATCAACGGTTACACATTTTTGTTGTGTTATAAAGATTATTTTTATTTGGCAGTATTAACAGACATGTTTAAGACACTGTAAAAAAACACATAAATTTTAATGTCAAAAAATTACATTAAGTAAACCGTCGTTAATCATGTAAATTATAGATAGCATCACTCGTCGAGATGATATTTGAAATTATCCCAGTATCGTTTTCAAGTCGAAATTTTGTTTAAAACTCTCACTGGAAAATAGTGATGAATGCAATTCGTAATACTTAGTACTTACCTATTTAAGTATTATTTAACACAAGGTTTCGTATATGCTTTTTTGCCATACATTTACGAAATTTATTGCTGTCCTCGAAGTGCACTGTAGTACATACAAACACTTAACTAACTTGCAAAATATAACTCATTGAGAAACTGAAAATTTAGATGCTTTATTTTTTTATTAAGCACTAGCGATGCAATTAGGGTCTCCGATCTAGGGATACCGTCCAATTACGCGATCCCGAAATCCCGGGATTGGCATGGTTGCGATCTCGCTATTTCGGGATTGAGAAATTTGTAGCAAATGCCGAAAATTTAAAGGATTTTGGAATTGGAAGAGCTAAAAAAATACGAGTTTCGGAGATATTCCGTGGAAAAGCATAGAGATTTGAGGATTTAAAATTACTCGGTGAGCTAAAAAAATTACGCGCTTGCTTGAAATATTCGACGCAAATCCCTCAATTGAACGATCGCATTCCATTGTCGTTGCTACGAGACGGTACCTGCGCGACGCATACAACCAAACGCTCCACATTAGAGGTGGACATGGATTAAAAAAAACTTAATAATGTTTTTAATAATCGTTTACTTCGATTAGATGACAACGTCGTAGAAAATTGTGTGTACAATACAGTGAAACCCCCAATTACACTACCCCGAATTACGCGCTGGCTTGAAATATTCACCGCAAATCCCTCAATTGCACTGTCGCATTATATTGTCGTTGCTACGAGACGGTCACTGGGCGGCGCATACAGTCAAATGTTGGCAAGCGTCTGTGTATTCAACACTTGCCATACAAGTATAACCGTTCGACTGTCTATGTGTTGGATTTTGTCGCGCTTTGCATTTTATCACTTAGTAACTAAATATTTCGTCCATATTTATTTTTTTGCTAAACTAAGAGAGATTTTGCATTTTTTGCGGAAAATCTCAAATCTCTAATTTTGTATGAGATTCACTCCCCGAATTACACTACCCCGAATTACACTGTCCCGACTTTAGTGTGAATAGAGGTTTTACTGTATATGTATTTATATTGTTTTCAAATTTATTAGCAAAATTGAGCCTTTTAAAATGTACAATATTAAAACTGTTTTTAATTTGTTTTCTCATGGTATATTTGTTTGAATATATATTTATTTTTTTAGGTGATTTCCCTTTGTTTGGAGGGCATGGAGAGTATGTAGCGAAGGTAAAACTCTTTGACATATAATATACATCATAAGCAATTTTCCCGCTAAGGTGTGCGCGTGTGCGCGCGCACACCTTTCAAAATTTGCCCGCACACATCTATCCATCCCCGTACAAGGCCGCACACAGAAATAAGTTTGTTTCGTCAAATATTTGTATTTGCGCACATTTTTTATTTTGCTGAAAATTTAAATCTCACAGAAGTTGATGGTCTGCACTGAATTCATAAGAATGATAAATGCACCAAGAATATCATTAAAACAATAAAAATAATAAAACATTTTTAGTACCTTTTCCACATAAAATTTATTAGATCAGGACCGGTTTCGCTCATGATGAGCATTGTCAACTGATAAGAAAAAACAATAAAACAGTGATATTTATACAAAAGTTAAGTGATAAAAACAAGGTATGACAAACAATTGGTATTACAACCTAGCAAAATAATACCAATTGTTTGTCATACCTTGTTTTTATCACTTAACTTTTGTATAAATATCACTGTTTTATTGTTTTTTCTTATCAGTTGACAATGCTCATCATGAGCGAAACCGGTCCTGATCTAATAAATTTGATGTGGAAAAAGTACTAAAAATGTTTTATTATTTTTATTATAATGCCATTCCACCAAGTATTGACAGTGAACACCTTAAAAGTGATCATTAAAACAGTTCAATTGTAATTTATGTTTTAACGTGAGTTAACTGATTGGTAAACTTTATCGACGAGTTTCAATGAGTTAAGATTCTTACAAAGGATGTCTTAGATTTTAACTCTGGTACTTTTTGATGCCAACCAAAAGTATCGGCGGTTCAAGTAGCCGTCGAGGCTATGCAACAATTTTTTGACGAGAAAGGATTACTGCTGGGGATTTGCTATATAAGAGAAGAGCAATGCCTTCATATCATGTCATAGTTCATCTGCTCTCATTGCACTATCATACTAAAGATAAGCAAACATGAAGTGTCTATTGGTAAGAGTGGTTTTTTTCCTAAATTACTTACTTTACCAATTAAATCACACGATTACAAACGAAATTAAACAGTTTCACCATGGAATATTACACAATTTCGTACCCACAAAACCAGAAATATACGGTTACATTGTCTTAAACTAATAATAATAACAAAAAAATACATAATTTAAGATTTCGATTTAAGATGCTTGGTGGAATTTCAATTTTAAATTTGAATTGTTCAAACTATGTACATTCTCACAGACAGATTTTGTCACTAACGACCCGGGTTTCGCCTTTCGGCATCTTCAGGCGTTCAAGTGCACGGACGAACACTCGAACGCCTGAAGATGCCGAAAGGCGAAACCCGGGTCGTTGGTGACAAAATCTGTGAGAATGTACATAGTTTGAACGATTCAAATTTAAAAAAATACATATTGGAACGTTTGGGAAACAACGGCTGCAATTTTTATAACCCTCCATGTGTCCAGTAGAAAAAGACGATACGAGATTTTTATTTCGTAATTTACAACATAGGATT
Source organism: Himalopsyche tibetana (assembly GCA_030503985.1). Taxonomy (NCBI): domain Eukaryota; kingdom Metazoa; phylum Arthropoda; class Insecta; order Trichoptera; family Rhyacophilidae; genus Himalopsyche; species Himalopsyche tibetana. The sequence goes on from JAPJYX010000004.1 coordinate 31,502,520, forward strand.
TGAATAATTTATTCGTAAACGTTGTGATAGTCTGATAATGCTTCTCAAAGAGGCGAAACACGTGTCACAAATTGTGGCACAGCAAGTGAAAGAAATTAAATTTCACAAAGTTACCCGCCGAATTATCAAAGATATTCATAATTCTGTTTTTTTTAATATATCTATACAACTTCCGAAAAAAGTTATGTCAAATATTTTTATTAGTACTTTCTTGCTGTTTTTAATATAATACATATCGTTTTTTGAAATCCGTTTAATAACTGCCGCTTTTGGTATACAGTATTATATAAACTGCCACTTTTGTTAGGAACATTTTTAAAACATATTAATGCCTATTTTTTTTAAATTTAACTTACTACTATATGCGGAATTTTCAGCTCTACAAAATCATTGATCACTTTCAACAAAACACAGAGACTGCCGTCTTTGTTTTCAGAGCCCTCATTTGCTTGACAAATCTTTCCATTTTTTAAACACAGTTTGTTGTTTGTACCTAGATTTGTGTTTAATGTAATTTTTTGTTGAAATGGTATTTTATTTTTGAAAAAAATAAATCAAACTTTATAGTAAGTAATTAGGACACATTTAAAAATTGTCACGCTTTGAACGAAAACGGTGCTGATCACATTATGGAATTGTGAAAATAGTAGTATTTTTCTATATCTTTCTGTATAAGTCTATATCAATCCTTGACTATAGTAGTAACTCACTTAGTCATTTTGTAGCAGAAGAGAAATTGAATGCCATTCGTTTATATTAACACTTCTATTAAGATGCTAAAAAACTCTTCCGATACTTTGCCAGCCCTTTAGGAACCAAGTGATTAACATATATTTTTTTAATATACGTCCTAGGTTTTTACCGTCCTTTAAAGGGTGGTAAGTGTTAAGAAATGTTTTTTCATCTGGTTCTTTAAGGGCCAGCGACATATTGAAAGTATTTTTAGCACCGTAGGGAAGTGTTAAGGCATTTATTTATAGGTATACTAAACCATTCAAATTCATCCGATTTTTTTAAAAAAAATAATTTCACTCCTCTAAAAATGGCCAAAAGTGATTAACTGCATCATTTGTTGGGCATGTCGATGTATATATTTATGTATGTACAAAAATACTTTAAATCACTCATTCCACTATCATCATGAATTCATTATAAGATTTTCCCACTGTTCTGTTGAAAATACTTCCGATGAACGAAACTGGTTCTGAGCAATACACAACATTGTGAATTTAAAACAAAAAAAAATAATTACCAATGTAATACAAGATATAATATATTCAAAGATTTTTTTAATAAGTTCATTGAATTATTAGAAAAGTAAATTTATTGACGAATATTAATAGAATATTTGTCACATTTAATTAAAACTATTCATGAAAAATTAGCATTTACTATCATTAAAAAAAACTTTATTGCCGTAAGCACATAATTAATTAAAATTAAAATATAAATCTCCGTGCAACATTACACAAATTTATTTCGCGAAAGGTGGTGATAAATAATCTCTTTTAACTTATCCAATAAACATATATTATGGTTATCAAATTTGTATTACGTATATTAATACATTTACTTCAAAATGTATGTTTCTCAGATACTATGATGTATATGTGCAATTAAAAACAGACCGTCAAACTACTTTCATTTTAAAATGGGCACAATAAAAGGCTATCTTAACAAATTGATACTTTTGTAACATTTCCAAAATGCACATTGCATCTCTGAACACAAGCTTTCAATCACGACATGCAGTAAGAAATAAATGTGATCTTTTTTATCTACGATATTTTTTTAAATATCAGTCAATTTTTTGTTATTTTGATTGAAGATGTTTAAGAATTGCGCGGTATTAATGAATTGCTACAAAATAAATGGTTGATAGGCAATTAATTTATATAATATTGTGTAAAATACATATTTGTTTTATGTATTATTTTACATTTACATTTTCATGATAAATATATAAAGTATACATAACTCAAAACGTAATTGCTATATATTAGTATTTTCTTTTAAAATAAGTAAAAAATAAGTTTTTCTACAAGAACTGCTTATAATACTTAGTAGTTTAACCTGTCTTTTTTCCAAGAAAGTAGAGATATAAAGAATAAAGCTAGAATATGACCAGTTGTTAGAAATATAGATATCAATTAAAAAAAGTCTAAGATCCGTAAGAAATAATAACTATTTTGTTATTTTGATACAAAGCCGTATTTTTTATGTTTGTAATTTGTATACCGGTATTATATAGATAAAATATATTAAATATATGTATTAATATTAAACATACCACTTCTTGTCAATGATATATTACTTCTGTCAATAATAAATGGGTTTTGGTGCTAATAAGCTCGCTTTGATTGAACGTTTATTGAACGAACAGTCAAAGAATAATTATGTTGTAATACCGGGATCCCGGTTTTGGCTTTACCGGTATCGTAAGCCATATCCCTAATGCTATTTGTATGTGTTTCAGGTAATTGCCAGCGTAATCGCTCTTTGCAACAGCCAGGGAGGTTATAACTACAATGCCCCTACATCCTCTGGAATTGGAGGATTTGGCAATGGTCAAGCCGCCGGGGGAGGATCCTATGCCTCTTCATACTCACAAGGCAGTTCAGGAGTTGGTCATTCTGGAGTAGGCGGCACTGGAAGCCTGGGCGGATTTTCAAATACATTCTCACAAGGCGGTTCAGGCGGGATTGGTCATTCTGGATCAGGTGGCGCTGGAAGTTTGGGTGGATTTTCAAATACATTCTCACAAGGTGGTTCAGGCGGGATTGGTCATTCTGGATCAGGTGGCGCTGGAAGTTTGGGAGGATTTTCAAATTCATTCTCAAGCGGTGGAGGAGGTTCTAATGGATTCAACATGAACCAGCAGTCTCTTGGAGGTATTGGTGGAGGGTTCTCGAGCCAAAACAGTTTTTCGAGCGGCGGTCAGAACTCTTTCGGAAACATGAATGGCTTGGATGCATCTTACGCTAATTACGCAAGTCAAGCACCGATCGTCCATAAGCACGTTTACGTTCATGTTCCACCAACTGAACCCGAAGAAAGGGTCTTCAGGGCGCCTTTAGTAGCACCTCCCGCAACCAAAAATTACAAAATTATCTTCGTGAAAGCTCCTTCACCACCAGCTTACGTCAACCCTATTATTCCTGCTCAGCAACAGAACGAAGAAAAGACTTTGGTTTACGTCCTCGTTAAAAAACCTGAAGATCAACCCGATATTGTTATTCCAACTGCCGCGCCAACAACACCATCCAAACCAGAGGTGTACTTCATCAAATACAAATCTCTGAAAGAGAGTGCCGGTGGAATCGGAGGAGGCATCGGAGGAGGCATCGGAGGCATCGGCGGTGGCATCGGCGGAGGCATCGGCGGAGGTATCGGCGGAGGTATCGGCGGAGGCATCGGCGGCGGCATCGGCGGAGGCATCGGTGGCATCGGCGGTGGGGTATCCGGAATCGGCGGCGGAAGTGGGGGAGTGTCTGGCATCGGTGGTATAAATGGTGGAGTGTCTGGCATCGGAGGCATTGGCGGCGGAATATCCGGCGGAGGAAGTGGCTTCGGTATTGCGACTGGACCCGGCGCTATCGGCGGCACTGGGTTTGGCGGAATCGAAGAATCTGTAGTCATTGATAACCCATTTGCAAAGTCATCCCAAGGCAACGGCCCTGCGCCAGTATACGGCGTACCCTCATCGCAAAATATGGGAAAGCACTAAACCCCTTAAGCGAATGTAAAATTGTTCTAATTAACTAATGGCGTTAACGTATGATGTAACGATGTTTTGCGAAGAATATCTTTTCAGTTTTTTTTTTTGTATTGCAAGCGAAAATGCTTTCGACTCTTTGAATTGGAAAGTATTACTTTAAATCATCTAAGCGAGTCTTTGGCGAATTTTTTATCAGCATGAGTAAACTTTATTCTAATTATATCTAAATCGCTGTATGCTTGAAGTATTCTATTATATTTTATTTGTATAAACCTATTTAATTATTTATTCTGTGAAAAATAAAATGACGATATCGTAATAATTCATAGTTTTCTTTCCGCTTTTCGCTCATATAAAATATGTTTTGTTGAAGGTTTTATTAATTAAAATGTATTGAGCATTGCGACATTCAAACAATTCATTTTTGCTACATGTCATTATGCAACAAATGCTTTTGAATTACATCGGGTACTTAAAATATGTTCAGTTTAATATTTATTATAAACCAATCAATAAATATTGTAGTAAAATAGCACGGTATAAAAATGATATCAATTAGAAGTAATTGCTACTTGAATAATTTAAAATCTGAGATGGATGATGTTTTTTTCTTGCAAACAAGCGAAAAATTACTTTTAATGCCAAACGTTTTCAGAAACTTCTCAGATACATCAATATAACATAAGTTATTAATAAGAACACATTAAATGGTCAGAATTTAAATTAATTTTTGGTCAGACTAAAAATATTAACGTTAGAAGTAATTGCTACTTGAATAATTTAAAATCTGTGATGGATAAGTGTTTTTTTCTTGCAAACAAGCGACAAATTACTTTTAATGCAAAATGTTTTCGGAAACTTCTTAGATACATCAACATAACATAAGTTATTAATAGGAACACATTTAATGGTCAGAATTTAAATCGATTTTTGGTCAGAATAAAAACATTATACGGTCAGAATATTTTATAACAATTTTGGTAAGATTAGGTTAGGTTTTTTTAAATTTCATTTAAATCATGACTATTTATTCTAATCGATATCTTATGACCATTTAATATAAATTCTGCCTTCAAACCGTATTCTACTAGTTGTTAAACATTAATATTATAAGGGTAAGTAATTTGCATTAAGTCTGTTCACAACTGCAACCATAATTAAAGACGATACAAATAAAAGATATATTTTCCACTGATACATACATAGTAAAGCATTCAGATCGTAATTTGAATGCATTGGGCCCAATTCCCCACTAGGTCAATTGCTGCGTGTGAATTTATTCAGTTAACACTAGTATGTTCATGAATGCAGAGGTATTGTACATCGCACACGATTTTTTGTTTCAATTTAATGGTCAAGCATTTAATAAAGAAATGAAAAGACTGAAAATAAACAGATTTTCAAAATATCACAGAGGTAAAACGATTAAAAATATTTTACTCAAAACAAATAGTTTTCGGATAAATTTTAACACTCGTGTGAAACTAAATGATTTTATATTATTAAAGTGTAGGAATGGGGAACCTGCGGCCTTTTGGCTACTCTAGTGCGGCCTTCTGGCCAATTCTTTAATTTGTAAATTTATGTATATATACATATTCTGACCGTAAATTCCTGTTTCCGACCAAAGATTCCCTAGTCAATGTTTTTTACTACGGCCTTATTTCGAATCAGAAAAACGAATGCGGCCTTTAGAGAAGAAAAGGTTCCCCACCCTGTTACAGTGGAAGTATATCAAGTAAATGCCAATTCAATTAAATATATTAACTCATTCCACAACACTTTAACGTATATCGGAAAAGACAATAGTTTCTTAAAAAAAGTATTTTATTGTTTTTTTTAAGTTTCTTGTACTTACTATAATCGTATTATAGATAATAATGATGATCAAAGTTTAATACGAATATCAACCATGGCCAGTTTGATATAGCCGTAACAATTTGTTTAAACATTTCATATGGACTCCTGATGAAGCTTATCTCAACAGAAATTCTTTTTACGAAAACTGCTTGTTACTCAGTTGCTCAACTTCAAATTTACGAAGTGAGTAATGGAAAGGCGGATAGTGCTAGGACAGGACTAGTAGTAAGGCTCACGCTGTGCCCCGTTTTAGGAACAGTTTGTGGGAATTTCAGACAGTACAGATATCCACGACTTCGAATAGAAACCCATGAATTGATTGAAAAATAAATTTAGAAATTGCCGTTGCTCACGGTGTTAATGATGTTGACCACTCGACGACGGTCCCGAGAGACATGTAATCTATCTATGTATATCTATGTATATAAAAATGAATGTTTGTTTGCTTGTCCCGTATGCGTTCTTATACCGTTCATCCGATTGCGATAAAACTTTGATGAGTCGTTTTCACCCGCAAAGGTTTCTAGTTTCATCTATGTTCACAGCTAGCGGTGGGCTGTCAATACGTTAACAATGGTGCTCGCTTTATATCAAAGTAATTCTCAGTGTTCTGGAGAAGCAGTGAGTTTTATCACTCCGTTGCAATTATATGCAATACTATATTGTGTATCAAAAAGCACTTCAATAAACACAATTACAGCAATAATACTTTCTTTCTTTGAGTGGCATTGCAACGCATGTCTTGTATGGATAATGGGACGTCTATATATCATTTTAAAATTAAATATTAATAAAAAGAAAGTAAAATACGTAAATAGAATGTGTAATCTGTTATTACTTGTACGTGGGTGAACGGTTATAAAAAAAAGACGTTAAATATTCTGACCCGTTCATTTTAAAATATATCAATTTTTATTATTTTCTCGTTTTGGAATTTTTACAAAAAAATATATACGACTGTTTCCATAATGATGTTAGGTCACGTGTGATTAGGAATATTCTAAACTTATTATAAAAGATTTTGTAAAAATATTCGATCGGTCGGTGAAATTTAATAGTTAATTTTTATGATCACTATCGTATTCATGAATGTTCTCCTCGTATTAAAATATTGGCGCCATGTTTAACATATGTTTTGAAACAAACAATATAACTTTATTTAATAAAAACCTATTTAGGAATACAAATTGACTATTTTATGTAAATGATACCTGATAGCCGTGACCAAGCAGTCACGCTTTGTGCTTCCGTTACACGGATCCAAGGTTTGATTCTCCTGCTGCAGATTTGTGTGTTTTGATAAACAAATTTTAATCAAATGTATATATTAGGTTACATCGAATTTCCCCTACTTTCAAACTATATACAGTCGAGTTATTTATTGAGGATACATGCAACGTTCCCTCTAAGCTGCGCGCGCGCGCGACCGCGCAGCAGTTTGTAACCCCCTGCGCACTAATTCCGAATTGGCGCGCACTCCAAAACAACAATTAAAAAAAATATTTATTGACATGGCATTCATTTGGTAGAACTCCACTATAATAGGGTAAAAATAGAAACGCATTTGTCAGAACTATGATTAAACTTACATTGAGTAAATTTATAAAAACCGTAGAACTATATACGTTGCAATTTTTACCCTATTAATTTAATAAATACTTGATTGCCCGCGCAGCTTACCTCTTGTCTTAGAGCATTGGATCCATGTAATATGAGTCCGTGATAACGTAGTAAACGTCGTGGACTTTCATGGCGCATCTTACAGGCTCAAGACCCATTTTTTTATTATTCGAAGGTTAGGGTGTTTGTCATGTCTACAAATTTCATCCCGTAATTCCAATCCTGTAATAACGGTGAAACGAGAGCGATTCGCTTACTATTAGTAATGTCGTAATCCAACCCTCTTCGAAAAACAAAGAGTATCCTGAAAATCTCATAGAAAAAACTTTTATTGGAATATGTACTTCCATTACCAAGCCACATGATCTACATTGGGAGCGAACATGGATTAAAAAAATGATCTATTATCCAAAGTAGAAGCAGATAATTAAAGTATTTACTAATAATTAGTACAAGCAAATAAACTTATATTTTTATAATCGAAACAAGTTATTGGAAAAAAAACACTTTTGTACTTATTTATTTATTTACAAAGATCAGTAGCAGTTTTGCTAATGACGAGCATTTTATCAGTTGAAAAAGAGCCAAGCCGTTCCTAATCTAATACATAAAAAATAATGTTTGTTTTTCGTATTTTATGCATTGCCACACCGCTGATCCGATTGGAATAAAACTTTGACAAGCTTTTTGCTTGCACTTCCGGCATAGTAAAATTAACTTCCAGTAGGTAATCAATGTTCGTATGTCTGCCATACAGTTTATTTTGACAACGTATGCTTGCACTTGCGCGAAGGTTATAGTGCAGTTAACTTACAGTATGTGTTGTACCATAGATAATCGGAAGCAAACGTCAAACAGATAGAAAAAGAAAACATGCATTTCAATAAACACAATTAAAACACAGACACTTTATTTCTTTAAGTGGCATTGTAACGCTTGCCGGGAACCGGCTAGTCATTTATAAATAAATGTGGAATTAGTATGTATAGGAGTGTGTTTTAATTTTTAATACAACGATTTTCCTCAAATAATTGTCAGGTTTGTCATTTTAATAAAGTGTTTATTAAATTAAAGATTGATATTAATAAGTAATTTACAGTTAACATTTTTTCATCATCTTTCAATATGATGTGTTACGAAATCTTACTGGTAAAGGAATGTTATATTTTGGATTTATTTTACTGTAACATATGAGAAAGAACTCAATATATACACGAAATCATGAACTGATGATGAATTTTAGAAGTAGATAACGTTGTCTGCACGAGAATAAAAGCTCATTATGATTGTTGTATTAATGTTAACTTTTTATATCAAGGGACAATAGAATACGACAATATAATAACAATAATCGTTCTGTAAGAAGAAACATTTTAAATATGAAAACAAAGTTAATCCACGTTTTAAAAGAAGAAAGAAGAAATGTTTAACTGGCAAGAAGATGGATGAACCATCCGAACTGCAACTTGCAATTTAATTAAAAAGTTTACAGGTGTTCTATCAAGGGAACAAATACGTATATATAATAAAAGTTTACTTTATATATAAATACATTGGAGTGAAGTCGAGTTGTCTAATGATAAAGAACTGACTGGAATAAAATAATGAATTCTATATTAAGTGATAATAACATGATTCTCAGTATCAACTGTCTGGTCCGATTCAAAAAACTATCGGGTAGATATATGGTGCCAGGGTTTATTTTAATATACATACATCTATGTTTTTGCCAATATTTTTTTACACTAATTTAAAATTTCCACAAAGCTTTTGGTCCATTTTCAATATAAAATTTGAATTTATTGAATATGACTAAATGGTTAACTCAGGAGTGCTCAAAAATTAAACCATTCAAATTTAATTTTTGTTGTGTAATTGAATCATGAGGAGTAGTCATTTCTTACAATATTTTTCGATAAAGCTTTCTTATTTAAAACATCCAGTGTTACTGTAGTTCTTATCTAACTAAATTATGGAATTAATTTAACTATCTCATTTGTATTTAAAACAGTATCAAATGTATTATTGAAAAGTTAAAAATAAACGGTATAATTAATGTGTGATAGAATATTGTGGATGAGAAAAGTATTGTTAAATATTAGCTTTAACACGGTGTTTAAAAATAGTTGACCTAGGTCAATAAATTGTCTTGTGTAGCTATGTACAACAAAAAGCATACTTTGTTTAATACTGAAATATAATATAGATATTTAATTACAGGAGTCAATGACTTTACTCAGAATAGAAGATGTTTGTTTTTTTATGACATCCAATTTCTTATCGGAGTAATTGATTCTTTATCCCCCGTCATTTGTTTGCTTCCTAATAGGTCTTCCCAGTGTCTCGTTACTCCACCGATTACATCCTATAGATTGTCAACAACAGCCTTTCAGGAGAACGAAATACAATACATCCGGTTATACACAAATTTAATAATATATTCTTTTGTTCCAAAATACAATTACCCTTTCATTCTTCCTTTTTTTGGTGTTTTTCTAATCGTCTATCTAATTTGCGTCAAGATTTAACAAAACAGCATTGAATTTTCGCTTATTTAAATATCCTGGAAACTTTCTTTAATATTTCTTATAATTCTCGCATTATGATAAAATTTATTATGATTTTGCACGAATGGTATTTTTGGCGATGTAGGCGCTAATATAATTTGTAAATCACGTATAATAAATAAATCTGTGAATGAATTTTTATACAATAAATTTCGATTTTATTTCTTGAAAACAAAAATGTGTCGATATTAACAATATTTAAATTAATTTTACTACGCTATTCGATGCGATTTTTAACGCATGCTTTGGAACAAATTAACAGTTTTTGATTATTATTTCTGCTATGATTAATGAATTAGAGTATTCAATCACAGATAAACCTCATTATAATATTACTAAACTTAAATAACATTTGTGCGAAAATATTTGTTATTCCTATGGTAATTAAGATTTGGCAAAAAATAGGTTATTGGGAAACTGAAGAAAAATTTTAGCTTTATTTTTCTGTAATCTAATGATTATATATATTCTTTTTTAAAATAAAGATGGTTTTGATTGGTAAATCTTTAGTAGATGTTTTTTATTATATTATAATTAAAACACTAATATCAAAGATTAAAAATACATGTGTATATACGATATTTTAAATAATTCCTACAAAACCCAAATAATAAAAATAGAATATTTTTCATTATTTAACATAACATAACATCATTTAAAATCATACGCAGTTCCTTTAAGTTACATCTTGTTATATATCGACTGTGTCAAGGAAAAATAACGCCACAGTATATAGAACTTAATGCACGTTATATCAAAAGAATGTTAGCTGAAAACACCGAATTAATATCTAAATTTAGCTTTTAAATTTGAAAAAAAAGCCTGCGGAAATTGCAATACGACAAAATCAATTAAAAAACAGTTTATCTCCATGCAAGTTTTGTATATATCATAATTTGTCTTTGGCTCAAAATCATCAAAATGATTTTGTTGTGTCTCCTGTAAAATTTGTTATGTGTGGTTTGCATCCTTTTTTCTTTCCAATTTGATTTGCATTTTAAAAGTCGTAACAATACCATAATTTTTTGATTTAGACACAATTTGATTCTGATTCTGAAGCGATGCGGGATCTAAAAAAGCAATCACTTAAGACTACAGTTCAGATATGTATCTTAAAATAAAAAGTTTTGTGCTTATTAATGATACACATAAAAAAAATCTTAAAAAACATTACTATCTAATGTACAGAAAGATATTTCTTACATTCTAATAATTTCGATAATGATTTTGTTAATTTAAAAACGTGAAACAAAATATGTGTTGACTTTTTTTAAAATTTTAAGTTTTTGAAATTATTTAAAATACGCACTTGATGATAATTCAATTATAATAATCGATCATTCATGATAAAAAATTAAATAAAGCAATACGAAACTTCAAACTTATTACATCTTTGATAGATTCGGCAGTAACATTATGGAAGTTTATTTTCAATATAAAATTAAATGTAATCCCACTTGTTGTGCTACAACTTGTGACACGTGTTTCTGTTGAATTTATTTCAATTGTGTTTTTCCACACATAATGAAAGTAATAAGTTTATAATTAGAACGATCAAATTTTGTATCTTACCCTTTTCCTGCGTCAAGTAGAAAAAGACAATCCTCGATTTTTATTTTGTAATTTATAACATAAGATTTAAATAAATTTTTAGTTTGTTCGTAAACGTTGCGATAATCTGATGATGCTTCTCAAATAATCAAAACACGTGTCACAAGTTGTAGCACAGCTCTTAAAATAACAAAGTTATCAAAACTAATTTTATGATAACTCTTGTTAAAAAAATAAAAAAAAACAATGACAGAAAACAGATACAAACGTTTAATTCATGTAAAATTAATATTGTAATCGAACCAATAACTTTTTAGTAGTATACGTAAAGATTTGTATATGCTTCTAACAAAATATATTAAAAATAAATGCAAAAATTAAATGAATTCAACTAATAACTCGCTCTGAGCGAATCCGTTCTTGTTTCGTGTTGTACACAATCATTTATCATCACTGCAGAATATTTGTGATCATATTGCAAACCTCAAATGTGTAGATTTAAATCGAGAGATTGTTTGATTCATTTTGGTTTTTTTTGTAAACATATCAACTACAGTAATTGTTATATATTTCAATTAGTATTTGAAACGGATTTCAATGCTTTGTCATTCCATATTGAATTAGAATATTACGATATTTTGAATTCGTAAAAATGTTAGGATTTGCACTCTGAACACTTATACCTTTATTATTATATAATATATAAACAAGACCGAATGATAGCTATATATTTTTCAATGTTGTTATACTAAATACTTGCTTTCAAATATATTTATCCTTCTATCTCTGAATAATCGGCGAAAGCGACACAATTAGGTAAATTGCATTTTAAATCAATAATTGTTCAATAACGCTTAGGGCGGCAGTGACAAAAATTTGAGAACGTTTTTTAAGGCTTGTGTATTTTAGCGATTCGACAATGTCGAGCAAACATTCAAAAATTGTTTTGTCACAAATTTTGAAAAACGGCGTTTTATATCAATTCTGATAGCTCTTAATAAAACCTATGAATAGAAATCAAAATAAGTGTTCAAAAAGGTTTTTTTTCATATAAAAATGAAATCATAAAGTTGACACATTCATACAAACCGTCACTTTTGCAACACTTAAATCATCATTTTCCAAGCTTTGTATTTGTGTGACAAAACACTTTTTGAATGTTTGCTCCTCACATGTTATCGTTTGTTCTACGGGAACCCCAGTTAAAAAACGCTGATCTAGAGAACATAATGTAGTCAGTTTAATATTACGATAGGCATTGATCGTATTTAAGGAATTCCTTTATATAACTTAGTACGAGAGTAATTTTAAAAAATCTTCGGTAATATTTATAAATTGTTGGTTAAACTGTTCTGCTTATTATAGGTCGATATTGCGGCAACAATGATAATCTAAATTAAAACTAAAAATGATCAAATGTTTGACGGGTATTTTTTTTTTAAATAGTTAATATTTTAAGAATTTAAAAAGATCACAGTAATTTATTGTTATTATCAAATAAAACCTTTGAATGTCAGTATTAAATAAAATAGACAACTGTTTTCACTTTTATTCGAAGCTACATCAAAATTGATTAAGTATCGATGCAGTAAAATATATTTTATTGTTCCTTCTTGGAATTTCATGTTTAATTGTTTGGCAATATGTTATTTTGGAAAGATTTAAGATACAGCGTGAAATATTCATATTTTGTTATGAAAACTGCAATAAAGACTAAAAATTCCAATTTAAAATATTTTTTCGGCAACACTAAGTCAATATTATAATTCGACACTATTTCAAATTAGTGTTTATTACCAATAATGTCTGTTAAACAAAGATTTTAATTTAGATTTTTATTGTATAAATGCAAATTTTTATTGTGTTCGCACAGTAATTTTATACATATTGTTAGGCTATGAAACTTCATTATGTGTCGATCGTCTATTATTTACCTATAAAAATATTCAAAATTTCCAAAAAAAAATCGACGGATCAATAGATAATAGCCATGTATTTAGCATAAGAATTTATAGTTTTTTTGGGGGGAAAAAGAAATTTTATCTATATAAGAAGTGAAAATTTTGTTAAAATTATAACACAACAAACAACTAGCTTTCTGTCAACACTAAAAAAAACAATCTTCAGCATGAGAATATTTTTGGTTTGTTTTATTTTATGAACTCAATTAATAAATAAAATATTTAAAATACCTAGAAAACACACAAAATAATGAACACTTAATTCATTTATTATATTGGACTTAGTAATATTTTTTGTTCACATGTGTAAATAAAAATGTTTTTTTTTGTCTAGATCTTCGTCGCCTTCGTGGCAGCAGTCAAGAGTGAAGCAGGCTATTCATATACACCACCAAACAATGGAATAATTGGATTACCATCTTTTTCCCAATTAACAACCTTTACCCAGGTACCCTCAATCAGCAGTGAAATATCACCAATCAGTAGCTACCTTCCACCATTTAAACCAAGCGGATTGAACAATTTCAATCAAATCCCATCCAGTAACACTCAGTTCACAAGTATTTCAAGTGGACCTGCACAGTTTGAATTGCCTCGTAAATATGTGCCATCGTTTGCTCCCGTTGAACCAATTATCACCAAAAATGTTTACTTCCACCTGCCTCCTCCCGACGCTGAAGATAATTATGTTCCCAACTTGCCAGCGCCAGCGTCAAAGATCAACTATAAAATTATCTTCGTCAAAACTCCTGAACAGAAACAACCGTCATTGGCAGCTCAAATATTACAACAGCAGAGCAGGAATGAAGAGAAGACGATAGTTTATGTCCTGGCCCAGAAGCCGATCATCAACGATCTTCCAATTATCCCACCGCAACCCCCAACCAAACCTGAAGTCTACTTTATCAAGTATAAGACCCAGAATAAGGAGAATGTTCCAGACATCGGATTCAGCCAAAATGGAGTAGAGTTTTCAGTGCCAGCGGCTTCATTTGCAAAGCCCTCAGCGACATATGGACCATCGGGGTACGTGTATTAATTAATAACCGCTGAGATAATGTTTCCGCAAAAATCGTTAGCATATGCAAATTGAATGAAATAATTTTGAAATGGCTTTTCACTTTGCTTTTTATCAGAAGACCAAATCAACAACGAATATACGAATACTCATCATTTTAATGAATGATTTCTTAATGGATAAACCTAAGCTGAGAATAATTAAGAAACAAGTTGTCATGGAGTTGCTTGGTTACTTGTAATATAGCATATATTACATTGATTTTTATTGAATAATCTCAGTTAATTTGCTTGAACTTATCAAATTATTGCGCAAGAAATTTTACAATTAGGAGCCTGCTTATTAAGACTCACTTTCCCTAGAACTTGCGCGATTTTGCTGATAGTTTTTTCAATAAAATTATATGCGTTGTAAGGTATTTGCCTTTTTTTTAAATTAGCATTGATGAAAAGTTTTATTTGAATACATTTGACAGCAGACTGTGAATTAAATATTTTGTATAAATTGTTATGTTTAGTTTATAGTGTTGTGTATATATATTATGTTTAAAAAATATAACTGTTGAAAATAAATAATGGGTACAATACTCAATTAAAAATATATATGCCTTTTACTCCGAACCCTTTGATAATTCAATTGTTTTCAACTTAAATATTCAGCAATCAAATATACTAAAAATTCAACTAGGTTTAAGAATATCTCTGCTGTAGTAAGCTAGTTACATTATTATCATTTCACCAACAAACAACAGTTAAAAATGTATAATTAAAAGTTAAAATACAATTATAAGTGAAATGAAATAAGTAAATTCAGATACTAAAATACTTGTTGACTTTTAACATGATTGAAATCAAGCAATTTTTAATATTCTATTACATAATTTGTTATGTTATGAAATATTTAAATGTAATTTTTGATCAACTAGATATTATCGTACACTGATTTTGATGGTATCTTTACAGTACAAATAAGAAAGTATATCAGTGTATTATCGATTAATAATAAATATAATTGATTTACGAATATGGCGAATTAAATGAGCATAACTGAATTGTTTGAACGAGTAGCAAAACTAGCGATAGGCACAGTCCACGATGGTTCAAAGCGTTGGTTTAAATTACGCAAGAAGTGTGTCTTTTATATCAACGGTCCGTAATCTTTGCTGTAAATGAACGTTGAACGTAAAATTTATATTTTTTAATTTAAAGTACACACACAAAAGCCCTTGACACAATTAAATTCCACCACCGATTCATTTACCACACAAAATATGAAACATTCAATTTTACTGACAAGAAATAACAAAAGTACTACAATTTAATTGTAGTCTTACTTATTAATATCAAATAAATAAAACAGATGACGTCGTTGAAGTTTAAAGTATGAATGAACTTCTATGAATATGATTTTTTAACATAAATCATTCAATAAAAAAATAATGTAGGTTGGTAGACTATTTTCTTATATAAGATTATAATGATTATCAACTTTCACGTTTTTTTTTCGAATGATTTAAGTACACAAACTTGTATGCGAAGATAAATTGTTATCGAAGCAATAAAAGGTTTTTAATATATTGTTTTATAATTTTAATAGACTAAATACCTCATATATTTAACATTTGTCACCCGTAAATAATCAACAGCTTAAATGGACTATGACAGTATTTGATGTAACTTCGTGGGAATTTGTTTTCAATATAAAATATAATAAATATATCAGAATTATTTAATATGTAATCTAATAATTAATATGTGTTTAACATATATGAGAAACATTTTTAGGCTTCACACAAATTTTAATTTAGATGAATAAATTAATTATAAAGAATATCTTACTCGTTTTATGATTCAATCACAATTTAAGTATATTAAATCAAATGAAGCTATAATAATGTGAAAAACAGCAATGTATTTAACTCTAAATACTATAACTAATTTTAACGAAGGCATACGCTGAAACAGCTATCAACTGAATAATAATAACAACATATATATTTAAATTTGAATCAAGTTAGTGACAAAACTTGAACGATAATTTGAACGATTCAAATTAAATATTGAAATTCCACTAAACACTTTCAATCGAAATATTAAATTACATATATATTTGTAGAGTTAAATACGCTGGTATTTCTTAAATTATTAAAATGGACTTCTACCAAGTTAATCAATCAAATGAAGCTGTTTATATTCATTGTTTTTCTTTTCTTAACAAAGTTTTTCTACGTCTTTTAATCCATTAATTGTCATGTATATAAAGTTATTTTTACAATATATTCGGTTGGTAAATTCTGTAAAATTGATCTTATTCTAAATATCAATGGAAGTTAAATTAATTATGAAATCAAACGAAACTGTTCATAGTCATTGTTTTTCTTTTCTTAACAAAGTTTGTCTACGTCTTTTAATCCATTAATTGTCAGGTAAATAAAGTTATTTTTACAATATGTTCGATTAGTAATTCTTATTCATAATATCAATGGATGTTGAATTGATTATAAAATAAAATATGTGTAGATAATGAAAGAAAATGATAGATTATGGTCGAAAACAAAATGCATTGTAGTGTTTTTCGAATGAAATATTTTTGTTAAAATATGTTTAATGACTTACTATATTTAAATAGTATAATTAAATTATGGATGTTGAAGGAAAGTGGTGTACAAAAACTTTAACGATTACGAGGAAAAGAATATTGTAGAGATAAGTTGAATCCATCGTTATGCTATAAAAAATAATACGATTTTTGTTATTTATGACCATAATGCGCTAACCGACACGATAGAATATGTACTCGATACGTACAGTGTCTGTCCGAAATTGTCTGCAAAAAGAAAGGACCATCGATGGACAGTGAAGTAGGGGTCCAGGGATGAGCTATTTAAACGGCCGGCGATTCTCCAAATTATCAGTTACATTTGCTTTCTTCGCCAGAGTAACTTAATCTAGTTACTCCACTTTCACTAAAATGAAGGCTTTTGCGGTAAGTGCGCTTGCGTTTTTATTACAGCCTTATTTTGTTTTTTTCTCTTGCTCACTTGTGTTTAATGTTTGCTTGCGTTTTTTAACGGGTTTCGACTCGATTACATGTTTTTTTTTTGTACGGACTTGAATCATTTGAATACAAAATACGACTTCGATTGTAAATCCTTTCAACAAAAATAAAATCATACTCAAAGCAAATATATATTTTTGAAATTAAAAAATAAATTTTTCAAATTCAAAATTAAAGAAAGATAAATAAAAACATTTTTTCGGGACTTTTAGTAAACAGTAATTTTTTCCCTTAGATTCTGGCTGCCATTGCCGGCCTCAGCGCCGCGCGGCCTGAGCCTCCAGTAGGATACAACTATCCTCAACCATCAGGTAGCTACGGTGCACCAAACGGTGGTAGCCTCGGAGGCTTCATCGGGGGCGGCGGAGGACACATTGGAGGAGGAGGAGGCGGTGGACTTGGAGGACTCGGAGGCGGACACATTGGAGGTGGAGGCGGTGGACTCGGAGGACTCGGAGGCGGACATATCGGAGGCGGAGGCGGTGGACTCGGAGGAATCGGAGGAGGATTCGGCGGTGGAATCGGAGGCGGACACTCAGGCGGCGGCGGTGGAGGATTCGGAAGCGGCGGCGGCGGAGGGTTCGGAGGAGGTCTCGGTGATGGAGGCTTCGGCGGCGGCGGTTTCGGCGGTGGATACGCAGGAGGATTCGGAGGTGGATTTGGACAGTCTGCTATCATTCAAAAGCACATCTACGTCCATGTCCCACCCCCAGAGCCAGTTGAACACCGTCAACAACATATTCCATTCGTCGCCCCCGCACAGAAGCACTATAAGATAATCTTCATCAAGGCACCTACCCCACCTACCCCAACCGCACCCATCATCCCTCTGCAACCCCAAAACGAAGAAAAGACCCTTGTCTACGTCTTGGTCAAGAAACCAGAAGAGCAACCCGATATCATCATCCCAACACCAGCTCCCACTCAACCCTCAAAACCAGAAGTCTACTTCATCAAATACAAGAGCCAGAAGGAATCAGTCGGTCTCGGAGGAGGTCAAGGAGGATTCGGCGGTGGTATCGGAGGTGGACTCGGTGGAGGTTTGGGAGGAGGACTCGGAGGAGGACTTGGAGGAGGTCTTGGTGGAGGACTCGGAGGTGGACTCGGAGGACTCGGAGGTGGTCTTGGAGGTGGACACGGAGGTGGTCTCGGAGGAGGACTCGGTGGAGGACTCGGCGGAGGACTTGGCGGAGGACTCGGAGGAGGAATCGGAGGAGGTCATGGCAACGATATCGGAGGAAGCGGCTTGGGCGGTGGACACATCGGCGGAGGCGGCGGCGGTATCGGAGGACTCATCGGAGGCGGCGGCGGCGGTGGATCTTCACAGTACGGTCCTCCTGGCCACGTTCCTGGATCACCCATTCATTAAGTTTTCATTCATTTACCTCAGCTCATTCGAATACCCATGTCGCTATGTCAATCATATTCATCCCTAAGTCAAGATGTTTTTTTTTTCAATACGACGAATGGTCTATTGTTTGTAAATATTTAGTGTATAGCTTTTAAGATAATTTATGTTTTGGAAATATCATTTATTTTTTTTTAATAAAAGGAACACAATTCTCCAAAATAAACCAAAAGCTGTCTTTTATATTTATTATATTTGATTTCTGCCATTATGAATATTATGCCATTTATGTTTTTGCTAATTGCGTTTATTTAAATATCTTCCACATATTTTAGGTTCACATTTTCGCCATGATTCCACTGTTAGCGTAATTGCGATAATTTTATGCAATTAACTATATCTTTATATTCACGAATAAAATAATAAATAACCAATGAATTTATTCACAGATTAAACAAATTATCATTAATAATATAATTTACAAATTCTGCAGTAATATTTTTAAGTTTTCGCACGATCATTCAGCGCTACAAAATAATATATTTAAATCCACATAATTTGTAAATTAAATATTTCTCTAAAACAACATATCATAAATAAAATAACGATTTTTAATAATAATTAATAAAATAAATAACATTAAAAATAATATGAAAATCATGATAATAAATTATTTAAACAAAATAAATTCAGTGTAAATACTTGAAAAAGGACAGTGATTTCTATGTGAAAACTTTTACATTTATTCTTTACTTGAATAAACTTATTCTGCTTTTGTTAAAACATTGAAAACGTGAAACAATTCTCAATGTAAAGTGAAAAACTAAAACAAATAATAGTCAATGTATTCATACAATCATTTATCAAAATAATAGTGTTCTAAAATATAAAATAATCAAAGTGATGAGATACATATATCCTATTTTAATAATAAGTGACTGACGTTAAATAGAAAATATTTGTTTGGCATTTTAATTTATAAAAAAAAACGTGAAAATAACAATAATATTTGTACAAAATCCAAGAAAATTTTAAGCATATAGTGTAAGCTAAAAACAACAGTTTTTAGACTTAATTTTACCAGACAAAATTCATTACTAGAATATGCGTTTAAAAAATATTAAAATTATATATTATAAGCAATGACTTCATAAGAAATTGTTGATGTAAGATTTAAAGTATTTAATTAAGTAGATAGAATCTGATGCTCTCATTTGAATGACCATTGAGGTGGTGTTTTAAGATTTCACCATTTACACCTACAGATTACGCGTAATTTAAAAGTCATATAAGCATTTGGAAAGTAGATTTGTTGAAAAAAGGTAAGTTGGTCGAACAGCAAGAAAAAGGTAAGAATAAAAAACCGAAACGTTTATATTTTGATGTTAATGTTTTATTTTCTTTCGTATCACAGTCAAAGAACTACATTTATTGTTAATTATTTGAGTGGATTTTATTAAAATGATTCATATCAGATGAATTACAGACACACATAACTAAGCAATCTGATACATTTAAAATTATTTTGTCCTACACTTCCAATCTTGTTAAATAAATTAAGCTGTTTTTTAAAGCTGTGTTCAGTCGTTTGTTGTAACTTTAATCAATGTAATTATTCAGGCGTAAACAGTATTTAAAATTTATGTTTATTTTATGAAATATTTTTTAATGATGGGATTTTTTTTTTGCAAAATTGATTATGGAGCCTGATACGAAAGTATTTTTAGATACACACTGTTTTAGAAACACCGTGCAATTTTCTGAAACGAAATCAGAAATCTCCATCAGAAACGCGAAAGGCACTATAATCAAATTTCGTCATTATAAATCACCATAGGTTTCTCAAATCTGACATCATGATCGCAGCCAGGGGTGGAATAGTAATTTAGAAAGTGCCCCGAGATATAATTAAAATTTATCATAATCTCCATCAGGTTTCGAGCAAATACGATTATAGCAAAGAATCATTATTGTAACATAAGTGATATCGAACAAAAAAAACATGATTTAGTTATTCAGATGTTTTTATTGATACTGGTAAGCAATTTTAAAAAAAAGAAAGTTACACTCCAATACAACAAAAAGCATTTTTTATGATTGTGGGAGTCGTAAAAATTGGATGACTCCGACTCTTCACAGTTCTGGTTAATACTATCGGAAATCAATTAAAGCTGGGTAAATTAAAGAAAAATCACATAGCAAAACAATCTTGAGAAGATGTCTTGAGATTAGTGAAAGTATTTTTCTGTAATACAATACTTGTAAGGAGTTTATTTGATTTTTTTTATATAATAAAAATAATTCTGTAATAAAGCTTAAATATATAAAGATACAACCTATACCCATCCTAGAAATACAATTTGAAAACCGATATTTTAATTGTATGCTTTATACGTTTAAATAGATTAAATAATGTAGTTTTTCTCAATTTTCATTAACATGAAATATTTGTCGGGTAAAATTGCCATGTTAAAAATGTGTTATTGTTGAAATAATTATAACAGTATTATCAATGCACTTTCTTTAATATTTAAGGTTTTATTTTACTGCGTGAATATATTAGAGTACACAGTTAATACGCGATCGCCCAAAGTCATACTTCGATTCTGATGTCTGTTGTTTCTCAACCAGATAATCAAACTAAGATACAAAATTCGGACATACAACAAGGTGCAAGCAAAAAACATCAATGTAAAAGTAATATTCACACGGTGAAAAAAGAATTGCGTTTAAATTATGTTGGGCAAGTTCTCGATTCGCTTCATTTTCGCAATGTAATAAAATATTTTTTCGAGCAAATCTGTGAAAATAATTCACGTGAAAAAATTGCAAACTTCATACCTTTTGTTTTGAGGAGACGTGTATTGTGTGTTTATTTCCCATTTAATGTTCCGTAAAATATGTTATCTAGACTGTTATTCAAGTAAAAAACAATTTTGTAACATGATAAATACAATTTATTACCTAACCCATTTTCTCATATTATAATACATCAACATAACATACATATTCAGCGTAACAATTGATTTACTAGCCATAATATTTTTGATGTATCTATAACGTTTCTTAAAATTAAAATAAATATTCCCTCCATGCATTTAACACTGGGTGATATTGAAAACCATAATCAAACAAACCAATAAAAAACAGTTTATTTTTACAATACATACAAATTACGTCTTTCAATGTAGATGTATTATTACCATGTGTAATTCTGACAATGGCATAATAATGTCGAATTATATTTCAACAATATTTGAAAGCTCCTAGTATTCATCTTTTTATATTATATTATTAATATTTTAATTTAACTAAGCAAACAACAATCCGATCGATAATAATGTCTGATAATATTGTTTCACTTTTAGGGTGTTCACTGTCAATACTCGGTGGAAAGGTTTCGCTCATGACGATCACTTGATAATGCTTACCATGACCAAAACCGGTCCTTGTCATATTAAATACAAGTGAAATTAGCACAAATGAATATTTGATAACATAGTACTAATTCCCACTTTTATTTAATTAGATCAGAACCAGTTTCGCTCATGACAAGAATTATCAACTGATGGTATTATTAAATAAAAGTGGCATTAAGTAGAAATGAGTATTTTTGTTGTTGTTGAAACTAATGTTTTTCCACCAAGTATTGACAGTGAACACTCTTAAAGTGATGAATATTTGATATTTTGAATATTGTTTTATTATAATATGTAAGTTTTAGCAAATTAAAGCTATCGTCAAATTACTAAAACTGTGATATTATTACTATTGAATATGTTCTTATTACATATGCAAACAGTTTTGATAGTGAATATCGTGTTGCATATCTAGATATATGACACACTTAACCATGGTGATGTTTTTCATTTTTCTCGCCAAAATCTTACATAATTGAATTTCTATACTTACACACGTCGTTCGATACATACTTAGTTTAACTTATTTAAATCATCGTACACGTCGATAATAATGGCAATGTTAGTAGACACGTATATTGTAAAATTATCCCGTTTATGAAGTACTTAGTATTCCAACATAGTTCTTTGTGGAGCTGAGTTGACTAGACATAATTAAAAGAGAAAAGAGTCAAATGGCAACTATATAATGTATAAATAAAAACATCAAATTATAATAATGAAACAAAATCAATTGAAAAACTCACGGATTGACGTTGTTAGAAATATAAATAAAATACTTTAAGAGTCCACTAGTTTTGTCGTAAGTGTAAAAAAAAAGAAATTTTGCTTAGCGTTCGTAATTCAACCAACATGTAAGCATCTCAAATCCAGATGTTACGGTGTGGCGTGGTTTTTTTTTTGAATATTGCTGTTTTACTTTTGATGTTATATAGTTAATGAAGCAAGTAAGACCAGTCTGAATCAAAAAAAAAATACTTCCGTGAGTCGCCCATCGCAATTACCAGTCACCGACAGACTGATGCTCGTATTCTTAAAACGACCAGGGAGATTGAAGCAATTCTGCGTGGGAATCTATTTTAAAATTATTAAGACGTAAATAGCTGAAAACAATAATTATACTTAAGTATTACTGTATTTGTCACGTATACATCAATTATCACATGAAATTTTATAATAAAAGTGTTTAATAGAATTTAAATTTTACACGGAAGTAAGTATTAAAAACAAATCTATTATGTATTCACTGTTTTCGATCATTCCTTTCTATATTTTTTCTTTAAAAATTGGCTTGTCTATCAGTTATATATTTATCATGACATAAAACGTTAGCTACTTAAAAATATAGTGAAATAAAGTAGATTTAAATTAAGTATATATATTTTTTTTATATTGGTTGAATAATATGTGAGAATTTATCTTCCATAATACAAGTTTATTTTTTTCTTGATGGTATAGTAAAAAACATGCTATAAACATTCTCAATGTCTATGTTTATTTGATTTCATATAATTTACTTTGAATTTTAAATATTTAATAACCTTTCATCTCATTAATGTTTTACTAGGGTTTGTCGGTTTTAAAAAAACTGGGTTTACAAACAGTAAAAACAGTAACGGGTTTTGAACTTGCAAACTCGATTTAAAATATTTTTAATTGAAACCGCTCCGGTTACAAATACAATTGGATGAAATATGCAGTTAACAATATTATATTAAGGTTTATTTTAAATATATTTTTACTGTGCATTTTCATTGGATACACTTCTCGAGGTACTACTGGGTATGTATAATTTATTTACAGCCGAATTTTCTACACTGTTTCTTTTTGTAATAATGATTTTTATTTTGTAATATATAACCGAAGTTTAAAAAACTCAAAACTTCTATTCGCTATTCAAATTAAATTCCCTTTTTTATGAATCTCTAAAAACCGGCTAAAGCTAAATTTTAAAATATATTGAAATTTTAAAACCGGTTTTTGTTAAGTAGGTGTTTTTTTGTATAAACCATAATTTTTATCAACTGTAAAAAAGCACCATTTCGTAATGTAATCTGAAAACTTTCATCACCACTTGCAGTCTATGATATCAATTTTCAATACCTATAGCTTACTTAAACAGGATGTAAACATATATTTATTGTTTTTTTAACTATACGGAAGTCATAGAAGCGTTGCAAAACAGTCGGTTATGTCAAAAAATTACAAGGCGTGAGATTTATGTCTTTCTTTTACGTATATGTCAAATCAACACAAAATCATTGATTTAAATACGCATATCATTAAAACTTATAATAAATGAATCTTCTTTTATTATCTTTTTAAACATTGTGAATTCAATCTTACATTTATTTCTAAACAAACACAAATAAATCTTCATTCTACTTTTAGCAATATTTATGTCTTTATTACAACGGTGTATTTTTTTTATTAATATTGTAATTTACATGTAAATTGGTATCAATGAATTTATTTAGTATTTGTAAAAATTATAAAATCTTCTGACGTTTTTTTGATTTCCGAATTTAACAACCGAGGATGGTGATGAAATCTGTCAAATTGTTGATGTGGGTTTAGTTGTAAACACTTTTATTCGGCAATACGTTCATGACAGAACAATGTTAAATCATTTCAATTAAAGAATATTTTATTACATATTAAGTGTATATAATTCAATCTTAATATCAAATTCAAATATATGCTGTTTTAAACCTACATATCTACAATGAGTTGAAATGTTGTTACTTGAATTCGTATGATTACACTTATTTGAGAGGCCACTTATAAGACAAACGTCCCGAGTCCAAAAGCAGAGTTTTGAGTTTATTCCATTTTAGGTAAGCATGTTTTTATAATTAAAATCACACAACATAATTTCTCTACATAAAAAAGCTATATTATATATGTATAAATACGATTTTTAGTTTTCACGCTTTCAAACTGAAAGGTTTTGAGAGAACTGTAAAGCTTGTCAATCATACACAAATGAAAAAGGTCAATTATTAAACAACATAAAAGAGGGCACATATGCTTGCATAGTAAGTAATGTCAGAGTTGGGCCGACGGTTGTTTGAGCCCCTTAATATTTTGTTATTGTAATTTACTAAATCACATTATATATTACGGAATTTGATTGTATAATATGACTAAGTTATTTATTCAGGAACGCTGTTGAATTTTGTAAGCAGACGTTAGAAAATTAAAATATATATTTTTTAGTTCCAGTAAAATACTTATGTAGTGGATAAAGTTAACATAACATATAGGTAACGCCTCATGCGTTGTCACATCGTTGCTATAATTGTTTCTGACGACCTGTATTGGTTATTAAAAATCTAAATTATACTCAGCAAACATTGGATATACATTTTACATTTAATTAATTGATCTTTAGTTGTGCATATTATTTTATTTCGAGAATTTAATACCACTGATTTATCGTTATTAGATTGTTTCTTGGAGCCAGCGCAGATCTTAACGATCGAGCAAAGATTTTTTTGTAAATTTCTATTCAGTGAATACATATTACGTAATTACATGTGATTCAGTGAAAGTAAATCGTAAGTAGTGTATACGATCATTTCGAAAAATAGACCAAGACGAAATTCGTTAAAAGGTTTCGTCTGGAAAAAATAAAAATAAAAAAACTCTAAACGGATGTGTATTTTTTTTACTGACGGAAAAAAACACGAAATTGTTTTATTATTCACATCAAGTCAGCTATGAAATGGACTTTTTGTATTGATTTATTCATTTCATCTAGATTATAGACTGACATGTCGAATGATAAGTATGCTGATACAATAAGGTCGTATTGAAATTATGAAACAAGGAAGTATCAATACGATGTATAATATTAAATTCATTTAATACAAATTATCGGGCACTATCGATCAATTAATAGTTATTAAGCAATTCACCAGTGGGATATAAATAATTATTTTGACACAAATTTGATTTTAATTCATCGGTTTACTTAAAAATGTTAGGGTGACCTAGTTTTTGTAGCAGTTTGAATCGTGCTGTCTGCACCGGAATACATTTTAATCTGTGTTTTCATTTTGGTATCGCATTAGTCATATTTGATGATTACATTTGTTTTTACATTATTATATCGACTGTGGAAAGGAAAAAGGACGTCACCCACACAAACCAAATTTTACAGGAGGCACAAAAAACGTGTTTTAATGATTTTCGGCCATATGCAAATAATGAAATAAACACGATCTTGAAGTGCACGGAGACTTCTTAACTGGTGTGTAATTGACATATTCTAATATTAATTATATAAATTATTCTAGGAAAAACCTTTTTTCAGTATTTTTTCTTTATTTAAATTTTCACAAGCCCATCTTTTTTCAAACATAAAAGCTAAATTTAGATACTAATTCGGCATTTGCAGTTTACATCCTTTTGATAGAACCTGTATCAATTTATTAATTGATTTGGCATTTACTTGGTAGAACTCCATTATAACAGATTTAAAATATCAACGTATTTTAGTTCTACAGTTTTTAATAATTTATGCGTTGATAGCTATTTCGGCTTACGCCATCGTCATAACTATGTTTAAACTTATATTTGGCTCTGAAGAGATACTCAATGCATCAAGTTATTCACTCTAACATCCTAATTATAATCACATTTGATAAGTGTTATATTGTAATTATATTAATATTGTAATCTGTTAACGTGTATCAAGTTGGTTACAGTGTGATTATTTAAAAAAAACTGATATAAAAAAAAATGTGGGTTACGTCCTTTTTCCTTTCAACAGTCGATATGAAACATGTTTTTATTAAGCTACTTAGAACAAAAAATAAGTATAAACTCTCAAATCATCAGACATGTTTATAAGCTTAAAATATTTTAAAATTTGATGGAAATTATATATCACAAACATCGGACACATACCAAAAAATCACTGTCCATTATGGAGCTGCTTTCAAAGGTACCACTTGGCTACAGGTTTGGATTATCTAATGCTTAAAAAACTGGGCATAACGAGAGTGATTAGCAAACAACTAATAGTTGCCATAGTCCTATCTTTGTATCGTTACTTATTTAAAAAGAGAGATTGAGAAGTAGCAGTAGAACTCATGTTAAGATGAGGTCCATTTGGGTTATAAAAAAAAAAAAATGTGCCGCACATTGGCAACATTCATGATTACAAAAAATATATCTTTATTTTCAAGCTTGAAGATACAAGAATTCTTAAACTTCTCCATAGAATTCGTATTTTTTTTTTTGATTACTAGAAAGGTATGAATGATGCGCCTTAGAATATAATATACATTTTTTAAATAACGTAATATCATCTGTACATTACTTTAGTAGTCAACCAATTACAAAAAAAAGCTTTTATCATACACTCGAACAACTTAAAGCTTCTAATGGGTAGATTATTTTTGTTCCCACTAACGAAAAATGACAAAGGAAGTTTTTATTTTTCAATTAGCCACAAATTTTGTGTGAAAATTTAAAAAGGAATCTATTTGGATACTAGATTTTTATATTCCTGCTTACAGTCATATATATTAGTCCTGTAGGACGCCGTGTTAGACATATATTTTTATTGTCACAATATAACACAATTTTGTCTTCCTTAATAAAATATTTTTTAATATTGAAACCATACCTTTAATTTGAATGACATCGTTAAATAACTCGGCTTTTAACTACAGTCGTTTGTACTAACATATATATATATATATCGACTGTGGAAAGGAAAAAGGACGTAACCCACAGTTTTTTCAAAACAGGTTTTTTTCGATAATCACAATTTATCAAACTTGATACACGTTTTTATCAAAAGGATGCAAGCTGCAAATGCCGAATTAGTATCTACATTTAGTTTTTAAGTTTGAAAAGGATGAACTTGTAAAAAATTAAAACCAAGAAAAAAGAATGAAATAAAGGTTTTTCCTAGACAACTTCTTTAATTAATATTAGAATATTTCAATTAAACACCAGTTTAGAAGTCTCCGTGCACTTCAAGGTTGTGTATAATTCATAATTTGTATATGTCACAAAGTCATCAAAACACGTTTTTAGCGCCTCCTGTAAAATTTGATATGTGTGGGTTACGTCCTTTTTCCTTTCTACAGTCGATATATACGATACAATTATTATCCAAGTTCATCCGTATTTTTTGACGAATAAATATGCCAAAAGGCAAAACCTGAACCTGAATACTAGGGTATCCAATCCCGGGATTGGGATTTGCACACCGAGGAATTTTAAATCCTCAATTTGGTATACTTTTTCTCATATTGTCACAGAACCTCGTTTTTTTCTCATCTCAATGGAATGGAATCTCAAATTCTCGATTTACCAATTTGTGGGTTACGTCCTTTTTCCTTTCCACAGTCGAATTATAATACAACTTGTTCTAGCAATTTATAATAAAAACGTTTTTTTAAGAGCTTTTATAAAATTAATACTTAACTGCTTTCACGACAATAAATAACGGCAATTTACAAAAACAAGGGTAACTTTTTATTTTCCAGACAAATGTTTTAAAATATTTGATAAGTAAATGATAAAAACAACGCTCCACAGTAAAAGGTACTATTGTTTTCCTTTACCTCACGACAAATCTTTGCGTTTTCAACGACTTTTTAGAGTACTGATCAGAAAGTATTGTCATTATACACTTGAAATGACCGCATTAGGGCTTGTCGGTTACTAGGGCTTGTGTCTTACTTATTTTTTTTCTATAATACCACTTGGCTCACTTCATCTCTAATGGGCCCATATATAAAATATTATAAGATGTATAAACTTTGTAATGCCTTTCCACCAAGAATTAACAGTAAACACACATTAAAAGTGGTTTAGTTATTTTGTATGATTGTGGAATGATTACTACTTTATTCAACTTGTCTATTTTGTCACGTCAATATCATAGGAGTTGTTATTTTTTTATCAGCGTTTCTGCATCATATATCCAACTGTTGGTGTCTTACGTGGTCAATATGAAGGAGGTCTTTATTAGGGCTTGTTGGTTTTCGAAAACCGGTTTTTTGGCATAATTTGTGACATTAGAAAACCGGGTTTTCAAACTCGTAACCAATTGTGCTGAATTTTCCATAAACGAGTCTATAAACAAAAGTACAGAAAATTCAGAAGTTTTATTTAAAGGTTTAAAGACCATATGCCCCACATCATTACCCAGCGAGAGGGTATTTTCAATATCAAGAAATTTTGTTAGAAAACGATCAGTGGACGCTTTGTGTTTTCTTAAATCATATTTTCTGAAAAGTAACACCCAATAATTTCTTGTTGTGCATTATTATGTATATATTTCGAACAATATTAACATTCGACAACCAGTTTTTTTAAAAGCCGGTTTTTGTATAAGCCCTAGTACGTATGGAGTCTTTATTGAGACTGAATTTGTGAAGCATTTGATAAAGGTTTACATTGCTTTGCAATTTTTGACGTGAATGAGCCACTGAGAACACTTAGTCAGTCAGATATAATAAACACCTCATTTAATCTTGAATTATTATGAAATTTAACTAAAACAATATCGTATGAATGTCAGAAACAAGTATTTTAGTTTACTAAATTGTAATATAATTGATATTGCGTGTTTTATTCATGTCTGGAAACTAGCTAACACCTGGTTTGTAATTATTTCTACAAACGTATCAGAGATCTTAACAATAATATTTATTCAAGACGTAAAGATGTGACAACAAGGTAAACTAATATGTCTGTGAAATAATTTTAACAGCTATTATGATCCCATTGTTGTGTGTATGGAATAGCAAACAAATATTACAATAGGATACAAATGGAAGCCAAAGGAATGTTGGGCTCAAGTGAGTATACATTGTGAGGATATCTTTTGGGAATGTCTTTCAATGTGGGATGTAAAGGTAAAGCTGTACAAGTCCATCCTACTTTTTATCAGATCGGTCGACTCTGCCGAGACTTTTTAAATAAATACGGCGTCGTATGGTGAGCGAGTCTACAAAAACTCACATGAGGATGGAATTTTATACAACTATTCATATGTCGAGTCCGTGGAGCAGTGGTCAACGTCGTTGACTTCCGTTACGGATCTCACAGATTCAAGTGTTAGTTCAAACAGCATTTTTTCAGTGGAAGGCATGCGCGTTTGTAACATAAATATTCTCTTCTTTCATTCCAATCTTAAAACAACGGAGCTTAGAGAAAGCGATTCGTTGTATTTTAGTTATTTCCTAGCCATATTCTTATATCCATACTCTTATTGAAAAAAAAGAGAGGTTGAGCAACTGAGTAACAATCAGTCCTCGAAAAAAAACCTATGTTTAGATAAACTTAATTTAAAGCCCAAATTCCTAACATTAGGAGCGGACTTGGTTGAAAAAAAAAGTGAATCTACTCTTTTTTGCTCCTTATTACTTTATATTAAAGTAAGCAAAATGCCCTATATTACTTTCTGTTTTGGAATATTGGTTTGTGTAGTACTAAAATTGAGTTTTTGAAAATCAATTTTATATCAAACATGTTAAAAATTTCCCAAATTTTAATTGTGTTTACAATTACTACCAGTCACCACTTAAATTTTTTTTTAATCTTTGATGATTTTTGAATTATATATTGGAGGTGTTAAACATTTTAATTTTGTGTAATTATAGAGTCACATATACTGTAATTTGTAAATTATTTTCGATGTCAATTGTTGTTTACACCTTTTTATTTCAATTTATTTTTCTATAAATAGCACGGTTTATATATATTTTCTGATAAGTTGACAATGCTCGACATTATAGAAGCAATAGCACAAATTTCAATATGTACTGAATCTGTCGAAGAATATGTTACCAAGTGGTTAAATTTTTATGCGAACCATCTTGGATTTCAAATTTTGATTGATATGAAAATAGAATAATTAAGGAAATATTTGTCTCAGCAAGATCAAGAAGACAAAGAAGAAATATGCAAAGAAAGAGATATTGGTCCTGCTCATTCTAAGGATTTTCAGTGTTTAAATGTCGCCATGAATTGGTTTGAGAGCCAAGAAGAGTGTATCTCAGGATAATTTATATGTCTTAAAAGTATTCCCGATTTGGCAGCTTCCAAAAGAACAGCTAAAACATTGAAGCAAAAACTAATAAATGAATTTCTTGATAAAAAAATAATTAAATACTAAAGCTTTATGTTAATCTAGACAAATAAAAATTATTTACACTGATTGTACATGCCTTTCCGTGTAATTTTTTTTTCGATTATCTGGATTTTCCCTTATCCGGACTACCTCCATCCCCAATAAGTCCGGATAATCGAGGTTCTACTGTATATAAACTATCCTAGTTCATTTTTTTATGTAGCGAATCATTAATCCTTGTTACTGATTGAATCATGCTCAATAAGCTGAGTTATGTATTATCCATCAGTCTTCATGTCTTTGTTTTGTTTATAATAGATAAATAATGACTTGTTTACCACTCATTATGTTTAGCCATTTTAAATTATGTAGCGCTTGGTATTGAGTCTGCGGTTAACTCGAAAAGAACAATTAATCATACAGGAAATTTTGTATGTCTGTTGTTTCAGCACAGCGCGTGTGTTAACACGTTAAATGTAGATAAGGAAAAACGTTTTTCCACAACCTCTATAAGGCCATGTGAAAAGCTTTATACAAAAGAATCATAAAGGAAACAGGTGCCCACGCTTTTCACTGACGTCACTTAACCGAGGGGAAAATCGATCTCGGGCGTAAGGCTATGGTCTGCTCGACTGTCAATCTGGATGGAATGTTTATGATGAATGTATTTCAGACTATTTTTAAAAGATTAACAGCTTTATAAATATATTAATTTATAAATGGAATGGTACCACCTCATATTCACGTTCTACTTTATTAAAATAAGACTGGTATTTTTCCGGTCAGAATTTATATAAAATGGTCATAATATATCGGTCGGAATAAATAGTCATAATTTAAATGGAATTTAAAAAAAACATAACCTAACTTAACCAAAATGGTTATTAAATATTCTGACCGTATGATATTTTTATTCTGACAGTTCATATTTTTATTCTGACCATTTAATTTGTTCCGTAAAAATAATACTAATTATCTGACACAATTAGTCTTATATAAGCTAAAGTTATTTTGTTATAACTTACTAGCCGGTTCCCGGCAAGCGTTGCAATGCCACTCAAAGAAAGACTCAAAGACAAAGAAAACTTTCTTTTTATTATAACCATAGTTTAATTTAATACAATAATAATTTTGTAATAGACTCTGCCCCTTGCCTTCCCTTAGACTTGACAGTGCTAACAAGACAAGCAAGCAAAGTTGGTTATAAAAATATAAAATACTAGAGTTGCAATGCCATTCAAAGAAAGAAAGTGTTTGTGTTTTAATTGTGTTTATTGAAGTGCATGTTTTCTTTTTCTGTCTGTTTGACGTTTGCTGCCGATTGTCTATGGTACGACACACGCCCCGCCTACTGTAAGTCAATTGTACTATAACCTTCGCGCAAGTGCAAGGAAACGTTGTCAAAATGAACTGTATGGCAGACATACAAACATTGATTTTTATATATAAGACCTACTGTGAGCTAATTTTATTATACCTATAAACTTCCCGGAAGTGCAAGCAAAAAGTTTGTCAAAGTTTTATTGCAATCGGATGAGCGGTGTGGCAGCGCATAAAGTACGAACAAACAAACATTCATTTGTATGTATTAGATAACGGTTATAAACAATATCATTCAATTTCGTATCAAATCTGTTTTTTTTTTGACAAAACGAATTGATAGAATGATGGGTATTTTTTTAATCAATGTTTTTTGGGCAATACGCAATGCCGCTATACTAGTATGTCATTAATAAAATCCATTTTCCCCCTCTCTCTTACAGCATTTATTTTTAGGTATTGCATGCCGGACGACGAAATATTTTTTTTTACCTTTTGAATGATAAAAATATGTAGATATTTTAATTATTTACAAACTTATTTACAAACAATATTCAAAACCTAAACGAAAACACGACGAAATTTTAAATTAAACTGAGCTTGTTTATTGAGAAAAATATTGTGCCAATTGTGAAATTTAAATAATTAAATGTTTGTAACCTGAGACTGTTCGCAATTTTCGAAAGTTTATTTTCGTTTTTTTTTTATGAATTAGACAATCTTAAATATAAAACGTAGTTAAGTCAAACGAAAAATAAATAATGAGAAAAAACACAATATTTCTCTGTACTTTATTTCCACTTTATTTATAAAGGTCAGGATTAGTGTCGCTCATGGCGAGCATTTAAATTTGTTTTTGTGTAAATGTTTAAGTGTCTCTTTTTTCGGTTTTTTTTCAGTTGTGTTTATTAGGATTGAAATCAACGTATTAGATTTGAATCGTTCAAATTATGTACATTCACACAAGTTTTGTCACTAACGAGTAAGTAAATGAATGTAAGATTTTATTTACAGCTCAAGTTCATCCGTGCATTTGATCGCCTGAAGATGCCGAAAGGCGAAACCCGGGTCGTTAGTGACAATACTTGTGTGAATGTACATATTTTGAATGATTCAAATTTAATATTGAAATTTCACCAATCACCTTCAGTCGAAATCTTAAACTACAACGTATTCAAGTTTTGAAATAGCGTTTAAAAAAACGGAGGGGTTTTACGTGTGTCATATAACTCTTTTACGATATTTCGTAAATCTCTTAAAAATATAAATTGACGCATAAAACATTCTCGTAAAATAAAGATTTCCCAATGTCGTGAAATTATTTCTAAGACGTTATGGAGAGCCCTCGAAAGGCACCGCTGTTCATGTGTGCGAGGATTTCGTGAACTGACGTCATTTATATCTTTGATGATATTAAAATGCATGCTGTATTTTGTTAAAATAACAACGTTAAACGATCATCTGAAATATATATATATATACACTAAGCTCCTGTTTACCACAATTTTTAAATAACGCGGTCTACTAAAAAGAATGAATATTGCATTTTTACACAAATTTTTATTCTGACACGATTACCAGACGCAAAAAACACAGAAACGGATAACGAATTTTCTAATCAACAAAAAACAAAATGCTTCATTGGATACTAACACATAAGACGTGTCAAATATCTAATATAGTCTCTCATAGAAGTCAGCGTATATAAACAAGTAGTGCTAAATAAATTTGAGTCGCTTAAATTATGTACATTTATCACTTTTTGGGTGTTCACTGTCAATACTTGGCAATTAATAAAAAACACAATATTCCTTTGTAATTAATTTTAAATTTATTTAAAACGGTCAGGACCGGTTTCGCTCATGGCGAGTATTGCCAACTGATAAGAGATATAATTTAACAGTGCTATTTATGCAAAAAAAATAAAAACGAAAAGGTGTAATGTCAATTGTTGTTTACACCTTTTCATTTAAATTTGTTTTTGTATAAATAGCACTGTTAAATTATATTTCTTATCAGTTGAAAATGCTTGCCACGAGCGAAACCGGTCCTGAACATTTAAAATAAAGTAGAAATTAAGTACAAAGGAATATTGTGTTTTTTTATTATTAATACGTGCATTCATACATGTGTGAATGTGCATAATTTGAGCTTCAGTCGAAATCTTAAATTAATGCTAAATATTATTACTTTTTCTTCAATAAAATACGTATTTTGAATCATATTTCAAGTAATTTACTTATTGCGTCTTCACTATAACTATTTTTTTTTCACGATTTTCAATTAACTGTGTTTTGTGGAACGTATTTACTGTGCAAAAAACCGTGCCGAGTGTAAATATCAAGATAGCTACGTTCGAAAAAGAGCATTATTATTTATTTAAAAAACACGAAATCGAAGTCATGAAAACGTAGGACTTTCGTACTTTTGATATATTTTTTTTGTAGACTTAATACAAAGCTCTAAAATACATATTTACACAACTGTATATTGATGTCGTAAAACTGAAAGAAGACATTATCTGATAAGTGTCATTTACATATATACGAGTTGATTCAAATTTATTATTCAATTAAATGTAAGTTCACCTCTAAGATGGGAAGATATACTACGAGATTATCAGATTCAATGCTATTTTGAGGGGAAATGACAGTGAAATAGGGTCAAGTCAAACGAAGGATAATAAGAAAGGATTTAGTGCATGTGAAGACTGATAAGAAGCGATGATAAATATACAAGATTAAGTTAGAATCTGACCCTAATTGAACATGTTAGAAACACACTTTCTTTACAAAAATATTTAGAGTGAGTTTCAGTAAACCTTTTTGTAATTTAAGATTTCGACTAAAGACGCTTGGTGAAATTTCAAAATTAAATTTAAACAGTTCAAATTATGTACATTCATACAAATTTTGTCACTAACGACCCGTGTTTCGCCTTTCGAGATCTTCAGGCGTTCAAGTGCACGGATGAACTTGAACTGACGCTTAGTAAATGAATGTTTCGTGTTTATATAAGAAATGATGTATCATTGAGTTTAAAGTAATTGCTGGCGAAAAGAATTAGCCCATAAGAATGCCCACAGATTTTAATGGTGAGTAGTTTTAAGAATAATATTTATTTTTGTTCGTCGGAAAAGGTTTTATGATTATATTTATAAAGGGTATAAAAATTGAGAGCCTGGCATAACTGCTCAATTAAAATTGTGCTATATTTATTTCTAAAATTTCCTGGAAAAAGACTTTATGAGCGTCCGTATTTGCCAGCAATGGCTTTAAACTCAATGATACATTTATTTCTTATGTATACACGAAACATTCATATACTAAGCGTCAGTTCACGCTTGAAGATGCCGAAAAGCAAATCCCGGATCGTTAGTGCCAAAATTTGTGTGAATGTACATAATTTGAACGATTCAAACCTTTTTAAAAAGTCTGTTTGGTTAATTTTGTAATAATGATCATTGTATGATAGGTGTAGAAAATAAAGAATGTATAAAAGCGTCATAGATATTTATTTTAACATAAAATACCCATGACCGATTATCATAAATATTATAATAAATAGAAACTTAAATTTAATGGCCATTTTTATTGTTAAGTCATTAACAATTTTAAAATAAAAATCTCCGATATCCAATTAATTTCGATTTTTATTATAACGATTTTGATGAAAAGTATGATAAAAAAAAATGGAAATGTCTCCCGGATGTTTTAAATTGCTCTACGAAATCACAAAAAAAGATAAATACATTTTTATATTATTCTGGTTATCTTTGGCTTATACAGTTACAAACTCTGATTTTCAGTAGATATAATTCATATTATATACATATCGACTGTGGAAAGAAAAAAGGACGTAACCCACACAGCATTCAAGCTAAGATTCTTTTTCTGTTATATTCTTTATTAACCTTTAGAGGAGTATGGACGTACATGTACGTTGGCGCCATTTTTCTGGAAAAGAGTATGGAGTACTTTTTACTTAACACAGGAGTGTCTGTCTGTGAGCATATATATCGACTGTGAAAAGGAAAAAGGACGTAACCCACACATAGCAAATTTTACAGGAGGCACAAAAAACGTGTTTTGATTATTTTCGGCCATATGCAAATTATGAAATAAACACAATCTTGAAGTGCACGGAGACTTATAAACTGGTGTTTAATTGATATAATCTAATATTTATTTAAGAAATTGTCTAGGAAAAACCTTTTTTTTCAAACATGAAAGCTAAATTTGGATCCTAATTCGGCATTTACAGCTTACGTCCATTTGATAGAACGTGTATCAAGTTGGATACATTGTAATTCGCGAAAAAAAGCTGTTTTGAAAAACTGTGGGTAACGTCCTTTTTCCTTTCCACAGTCGATATACTAGAAATAATATACATTTGGCAATGCCGCTTGTTGGCATCCAGTCGATGCGTTTGATGTGAACAATGCAAAGACAAAAAGAGAGTTTGGTTGTGCTGCGTTACACATATAAAGACAAATTTTAAACAATAGATAAAGATAATATTATATAAACAGAAACTCATATAGTCTACAATAAGTATTATATTTATTCAATTTTAATCACTAAATACATATATGGTTTTAAAAAAACTCTATTAAATTTACCCTATCATAGGTGTTAATAATTTCCACTTTTACGGTACCCACTGTCAATTATGATCAGGACAGGAGCATTTTCAACTAATAAGAATATATATTATTACAACGAAATTTACACTGAACCAAGTAAAACTATTGAGAAATAAAACAAATGAAACCGTTCTTGTTAATAAGCTGTGGAATTGGTACAAAAAATGTGTTATTTATTTAAATATAAGTTATTATATAAAACATAGATAACAATTAAATATTTTTAATTTAGGGGGAAATAATAGTTTTTTTAAAAAACGAATAAATCGACGTATTTTATTGTCAAGAATTTTCTCATTCGTCATAAAAAAACATATAATTAAATTGATTTTTAATTTAAAAAATGAAAAACGAATAAAATTAACATCCTTCGTCAAAATTTGCATAATCAAAACAAATAATTCGAAATAGTAGTCTGACTATATAATAAACAAAGATTTTTTTTTAGAAAACCACTTTGAAACCGGAAACCGGATGGAAGATTTATAAATAAAACTGATTTTTGGTGTGTATATAAAAAAAATATATTGCGAAAATTCAAATCAATTTGGGCGATTTTATAATTTAAAATATAAATTTAGTCAAGAAATTTCACAGATCCACACATTTATTGATCAGTGTTAATACAAGTAAGCACTCAAAAAAACACATAATATAATATTAAAGTGTTTATGCACTTTTCAGTGATGGTTAATCGGTTTACACGGATGCACATTTTATAGCCGTGACCAATTTTATTATGTGAAAAATTTGATGTGTATTAACGGACTATTCAGCATATTTTTTATTTATCTGAATCAATTATTAAAACTTTTCGTTATCAGTTAATGTTTCTTTATTCAATATTCGCGACTGAGAAGACTTGATTTTTAAATCTACAAAAACGAGGCGTTTAGGCATAGCAATCGGTTACCAACGTTTTCTCGTATTATTTCATTAATGTGTCGGAAATAAAGACCAAACAATCTTTACACAAATAGTGATCGTTTGATATTTTAAGCCAGTACAGCCCATAATAAAAAACGTACATTGGTTTTAAAAGTAAAAAAAAAACAAATATGAAATTTCCGTTAAAATAGAGATTTAATCTTTACCCATGTAAAATGTTGCTCATGAAAATTAAATATGGTATTTTGAGATAATCGAATTATATGTATCTCTGTAAAAACTTCTAATGACCATAAGAATATGAGGAAATTGATTTTTAATTATTGGAAACAAATTTAATTAGCTCTTCTTGTTAAATAATATTACAATAGGCTCTAAGCAGATGATTTTGCAGTTAAGATAATTTTAGATTTTAATTGAAAACATAATAAAAAAGCACTTGGAAACAAACCGAAAACATATTTTTCAACACCGATTTTCGAGATATTTCTTTTGGAGTAATGAATATTTCTCAAAGTTCTGTAGATTTTGATTTCGTTAGATACAAAAAACATTTCCCATATGCCACAATCGATTACATTTGAAGTGCTGAAATTCTAGTTCAATTCTAATACAAGTGGTATAAATTTCTGAAATCGATTTTTCAAGTAACTTATGCATTTGTATCTGAAAGGTTTCTGCGTGAGACGTTGAAAGATCTCCCCCCACCATCAAATTATTCGCACCTTAAACGGAATTTAGCACCCGAAAAAAAATAGATACGTGAAGAAAATACTCTTCTAGCGATCCGCGGAAAAATACTCAGGTTTGGCTCGATTGATTTTCATTTATTCAACATCGACCCTGTAAAAAGAGGATGAGCGGCTGATTTTAAGCCGTTTTATTTAAATGCTTTTTATTGAAATGCTTCATTACATATGAGTATATATTATTTTTCACATTAGAAATGTTCCTAGGACGTTGTTACCTGGAAGTCCCCTTTTTTATTCTATACATATCGCATAATGTTACTCTGTTTGCTCCTATTCCATCATATACTCTGCTAATTTTTAATTAACTTTTAACTATTTTAAATGGAACATTATTTTATAAGATGGTGAACGGAAGCACCAAGTGGTGT
Source organism: Himalopsyche tibetana (assembly GCA_030503985.1). NCBI lineage: Eukaryota > Metazoa > Arthropoda > Insecta > Trichoptera > Rhyacophilidae > Himalopsyche > Himalopsyche tibetana. The sequence goes on from JAPJYX010000004.1 coordinate 31,541,715, forward strand.
ATAGACTCCGAGGATGAGATAAAAAAAATCTTTAAAAACCCGCCTTTTCGGGAAAAGTCAAGAAAATCATAATTTTCAAAAAAAAGAAACCACACTATTTCTGCAATTTAGCAGACGGTGCCTAAAACCCAGTTACAGACACAAAACACATTTGTTAGTATATTGGGCAAAATATAATGAGTTCTGTTATTTTTAAAAAATTAATACACTTATTAGTAAAAACTGATTTAAAAACTACTAAGATAATATTTTTTATTATTTAAATCAAAATAAAAAATATTATTTATTATATCAAATATGATAAAATATGCCACGCATATGTTGGATTGGCCCGTGCGGCTTAGCTCTCGTCTTAGAAGGAGTATTGTATGTAACTGTGCATAGACAATTAAATTGTTTTTTTTTTACTGAAAGTACTTGTCTTATTTTGGCACTCCGTCATTCGGCGCTCGAGAAAATGTGCCCCTTTAGGTACGCCACTGCTATTATATTATACTTGTGAGTCAGCAAGAGATTATTCTTACATGACCTATTTAAAACAGTGTCAGCTTGATTGCTTAAAATAAGCGAAGTCATTTTATTTTATTTTTGCCAAAGAGAATGTTAAGAAACAATTTCTACTCAAGTTGTATTCGTTTTTAATTAAGAGACACTTAGAGTGATTACTTATTTTATTTCAAATACGATTAATTAGTCGTCTTTAACAAGAAATATTATATGAGGCGTTTATTTACAAAATGAGATATTTTTTTTAATTTTTCTAATTTTAAGTTATCTACAAAAAAAGGATGGCCAACAAATTATTTTTGATTTTCAAAATTGTCCCTTTGACTTAAAAGTGTGTGAACTCCTGCTCTAGCGTTTTTTAAAATACGTAGGGAATGTTGTGTTATATTTAATATCGTTTACTTTTAATCATTAATAAGAAGACATTACTAAATTTAATATGAATAAATAAGTAAGAATTCTATAAAAACAGAAACGACTTCTCTCGGTTGAATGAATTAATGAATTCAAATGTAGTTTAAATTGCTGGAATTAGTTTAAATGCTACTCAATAATTCAACAAAACCAGTCTTGTTACTTAAAAATTTATTGCGGAATTCTTATTTTGAGTATACGCTTTGGTTTTGATGCACATATGGGCAACTCGTCTTTAAAATATTATAGTTTGTATGTGAAGCGTCTAGTTACATAAAGTGATATGTACACATTTTAAAACTTGCGGCAAACAATGTTTTTTCTTTAAGCTAAGACTCTTTTCTGTTATATTCTTTATTAACCTTTAGATGAGTATGGACGTACATGTATGTCGCCGCCATTTTTCTGGAAAGGAGTATGGACGAACTTTCAACATAACACAGGAGTGTCTGCCTGTGAGCATATATATGCTTTCAGTATGAATTACATATCGACTGTGGAATGGAAAAAGTACGTAACCCACAGTTTTTTCAAAACAGCTTTTTTTCGATAGTCACAATGTATCCAACTTGATACAAGTTTTACCAAAAGTATGTAAGCTGCAAATGCCGAATAAGTATCTAAATTTAGCTTTTAAGTTTGAAAAAAGATGGGCTTGTGAAAATTTAATCAAAGAAAAAAGACTGGAAAAAAAGTTTAATATTAGTCAATTTCTTAAATTAATATTAGATTATGTCAATTAAACAGTTGTCATATTAAGAAAAGTCAGTAAAGTAAAGTAAGGGTTAGTATAGATCTATTCACTCCTCAAAAGTTAAAAATAACAGCATTTATGAGCCGATAAAATATACAATTAAATAAGCAAAATTAAATTGTACAAACCGCTGCCAAAAAAGTCATATACAAATTTTTCACCATTGATTGATAAAATTAATTGTTTAAACTTAAATTTTCCAATCAAGGCTCAAATTTTGTGTTGCGAATACAAACGCAAAACAGATGTCATACGGTGTTCTTATTTTTTAATTTTCAATTCAAAACATTTTTAAAATTCTGTATGAAGAAAAAAAAAGATTTAACATATAATATATATCGCGGGACGCACTTTGTGCGCCCCTGCGCTAGAGTGTAAAAAAAATAAATAAGCCAAACTTATTCGAAGCAAATTTTCGAACGGCTTTGCGAAATATTGTTGCATTATCGGATAAGTGCTAAATCTGCGATTAGCACATTGTAGGTTGATGGGAAAATAATTGTTTAGCGAATCGCATGACGTCGTACGTCTATTTTTTTTCAAGATTGGTATTATAAAAAAATAACACGAGCAAAGGCTTAATTCATTGTTCGTAAAGGCGGAAATGTTAATAATATATTGATAAAAATAAGCTCTTAATGTGGATAGAAAATACAAAATGATGTCTGTACTCTTTATTATTCATAAGTTTATTTAATGTTTTATTTTTTGAATTTTAAAAACTTTCTCAGCGAAAACTGACAGCTGATTTGTGCTTAGTTTAGTTTTCCGTTTTCCGTTAAGATTCACTCCAGAACAACGCTTTCAAATTGTGCAAATTTATTTTTTCAAAAATGATGCCAGCCAGAAAGTAACAGACAATAAAAAGCGCTTTAGAGGCATGGTTACTCACATTTTCGTCCCTCAATTAAATAGCGTTAATGTGGAAGGGCTGCGGTTGTAACAATATGGCACAATATGCCACACGGTGCGTGACACAAATTGGTTGTCGTGGGAAAAATTGTTGCTAATTCGAAAAACAAACCTCTAAAAAACACCATATTCAAAATGTCCGCTTCTAATATTGAAACTCAGTGGAAATTTTTCAACAGAAATTGTTCCAACGAGAACTTTGTGGTTATTCGGTCGTTTAGTTTTAGTTTTTTTTTTAAATTAATGTTGGCTCCCAATGAAAACCATATCGTAAGTACAAATGTGCTAATTAATTACATTATTTTCAACAATCCTTGTATCCAAAGATGTACATTTCAGAAAAATTGTGATATCTCATAACTTCAAAATTATAAATACGCTTATATTGTATGCAGTATGGACTTTAATGGAGCTTATCTCAAAATAAGTAGTTAACGAGAACTCTTTATTAATCAGTTTGAAAATACATTTTTTTTCCGAAGAGAATAGACATAGAAAGATAAAACAAGATCCGTGTCTAAATTCGAAAGAATAGGATGTAATATTTAAGATCCATGCTTTCGAAAATAAATCCATAAATCGACTATACTTCCTAGCAAACAAAAGTGGTTCAGTCATAAAACTATACAAATAATCATAATAATATTAAATCGTTCCATAAATATTTATTTAGTATATTTCAAAAAATGGTTTCGGTTTTTATTTGTAAAAATATTTTTTATCGTAAGTGACATACGGTTGTTATATTTGCGTATGCGAAATTGGTAGTAAAATAAATAAAACTCTATTTTTTATCAGAAAATATATCTTGTAACGACTTCCAATGTATATCCATTTCGTTGTAAGCCTACCTGTGTATTTTTGGTATAGTAAGTATATTGAATACAACAATACGAATCTCCGGTGTAGAAAGAAGGAATTTATACTCAATATCGATTTCCAGCTGGAATGGAAAGACATACCTTATCCACGGGAGTTCAGAGGTAAAACGAGGAAAGACGAAACAGATTAATTTTACCGGCAACGCAGAAAGGAGTCATTTAAAAATATTTAATCAACAAAAAATCTAGCAATATAGCCAATGATTATATTTTAAAAAATCCACGTCTGCTCCCTATGTGAACCACATGGCCTCCCAATGGACGTATCTTAAAAGAAAATTTTCTACGAGATCTGTTCTTCATTCTTCTTTTTCAAAGAGAGTAATTAGTAAGGATAGAAGGTCGATAAGGTAAAATGTAACGTATTAAGTTCTTAAAATTTTATATTTATTAATTGAAAGCTATTCCGACTTTCGCCATCGTCAGAACTTTGATTAAACTTACATTTTTTTAAACCATGTCCGCTCTTAACGTGGAGCATATGAACTCCTAATAAAGTTTATCTTAACAAAAGTGTTTCTACGAGAACTGCTTGTTACTCAGTTGCTAACCTCTCTTTTTTACAAAGAGAGTAGGGATAGAAGGATAGGGCTATAACAGGATTAGTGGTAAGCTAATCGCTCTCGATACGCCCCGTTCATAGGATAGAATGGATGGGAGGGGGGATTTCAAGACATCACATACATTCATGCCTTTGAACATAAATCGATTGAAAAATCAATACATAAAACTGTCCGTACCGGGATTTGAACCCGGGCCCTCCGTAGCCAAAGACAACAACGTTGACCACTCGACCACATAGGCGGCAAAAACATTTTACTCAGCTATAAATACTGGCTCCGAAGAGATACAGAATGCATCATTCACTCTAACATCCTAATTCAAATTACAATTATAGTATATATACACGTTTTTCAACGTAAATTAGGATAAATCAAACTGATATTTATTATTAATTACATTACAGAAGGATAAGGCTAGAACGGGACTAGATCGCTACGCCCAGTTATTAGACGATTGGAAAGGGTGAGAAGGGAATTTTTAGACATCACAAACACCCGTGCCTTCGAACATAAATCAATAGAGAAGTGCTGTTCTCGTGAGATTCCGTGAGATCCGGCGACAGAAGCCCACAACGTTAACCACTGCGCCATATAGCCTGACGATAAAATACAGTTGATCGGTATTTAAACATCACGCCATCGTCAAAGCTGGTGCTGGTGTCCAGGAGCTCAAATTTCCATACGGACCGACTGTTCCAAAAATTGATTACTTTCTCGATTTATCATTTAGCATTCAAAGGCATGGATATTTGTGATGTTTTCTATCTGTAAACGGGGTGAAGCGACACGCTTATTATAAGATCTCTTTTTACTCTTTCAAAAAATAGAAAATGTTTAACTGAATTCACAATAAAAGAAGACACTTTCATTATTTGGTTAAACCCTTTTTTCTACGATTCAATTTTACTTTGGTTTATTGCTTTTATTATCTTTTTTTAAATACAATTTTTGACTGCTAAGTTAACGATGTGTTATAAATAATAATATTACAAATCGATGTGTGAAAGGAAGTAAAAGAAAGTTTATTCTTAAATCCGATAAACGGATTTCGCACAGAAATTAGTGAATAAATGACGCATTCAAAATCTGATTGGTATGTTTTTGATGTCTGGCAAAAGAAGCATTGTTGCATACTAATAGCACGTTTTTGAATCTTCACATCTTCAATGGCACCTATATAAAATGGGTCAATTTTGAATATAACTATTTTATACATCCACTGATTATAAGCTCATTTTAAAATCTCGTGTAATAATATGTTTTATTAAATAAAAATCTACAGTTAACATAAATTATAATAAAATAAAATGCTGTGATAATATCTAGTTCGTCGTTAACAATATATTTGATTTTTTAATGTGATAAATCTCTTGCTGTTGTGCATGTGCATATCGACTGTGGAAAGGAAAGGACGGAACCCAAACGTGTTTTGCTGATTTTGGGCCATATGCAAATTATGAATTATACCCAACCTTGAAGTGCACGGAGATTTCTAAGCTGGTGTTTAATTGACATAATCTAATATTAATTAACGAAATTGTGTTAAAGGAAAAACCTTTATTTCAGTCTTTTTTCTTGGTTTTAAATTTTTACAAGGTCATCTTTTCAAACTTAAAAGCTAAGTTTAAATACTGATTCAGCATTTGCAGCTTGCATACATTTGATAAAACGTGTATCAAGTTTGATACATTGTGATTATCGAAAAAGACCTGTTTTGAAAAAACTGTGTCGTTTTTATTTTCCACAGTCGATATGCTTTGCATTTTTATGCGAAGGAATGTAGCAAACGGAACTGTTACTCGAAATAATAATTAAAAATTAGCGAAAGCTTACGAATCATTCGAATATTTTAATTCACAGACGAAGATACGTCATTTAGATTATTTGCAAATAAAAATTATTAAGCGTGACTGATTAACTAATCCGAATCTTCATACAACTTCGTTGAATAAGAAACGAAGTATTAAAAGACACAGCATTATAATTTTTATTTGAATTTTAATAATGTCAATTATTGGTTACTCAGTAGCTCATTTTGTCGGAAAGAGTGAGGATTTTTTTATCCATGTCCGTTTTTAAATTCACTGTGATCTTACTGGGAGTCGAACCCTGACCTGTGTGATTGGTAGAGCAAGCTCTAATCAACTGGGCCACAGCAGGCGTAAGGAGTAAGGACAAATAAGATTAGGCTAAGAACAGGGCCGGCACCACCATACAGGCAAAATAGACAACTGCCTAGGGCGCATAAATAGAGGAATAAAATAAATTAAATATCTATGAAGGTCATTCTTCAAGCAGTAGCTCGAAAACTTAAAAATATTTTTGTCATCACAAAAAGTACTGCTTTTTATAGAGCAACAAAATATTGAGCGACAGCCATATTTATTAATTTTGGGAATTCTGCAAATTACTTCTGGGAAGAGCGAAGAAAAAAGTCTCGCGTTTTTTCATTTTGGCAATTCCGTAAATTCTTAAGTTTTTGTAAATTGGGATCCCAAATCCAAAAATTCTACACGATTGTTAGTGTTGCCTAGAGCGTCAAATAAATTCGCGACGGCACTATCTAGGACATGCATATAGAATAGGGTAATTAATCACTTTGATTGGAAGGAATGGGGAGAATATTTAGGCAACTCCAACATCCATGTTTTCGATTGAAAAAAAAACTGTTCGTGCTGGGATTCGAACATGCGAAATTCGTCACGAAAGCCAACGACTTTTGTCCACTGTACTACGGACCCGATATATAATAAAACAGTGAATCCTCGATATAACGGACTAAATGCGGATTCGAGAGGATTTCTATTACATACAAAATATCCGTTTACATTATAAAACAGGTTTTCTTGATGTGCATTTTTATTTATTGATAAATAAGTCGACACCAAATACTCATAGACAAGATCAGCGATGTTTCCATAAATGGATCATTAATGATGTGTGTATAAAAAAATAAATGCGCTTAGTTTAGTTTAGTTAGTTTTTTTCAGTCAAACCGGTATTGCATTCTTTAGTTTAACACATGCCAGATGATGATTTAACGTGCATTAAATTTAATATTGAAATTCCACTAAACACCTTAGAACGAAATCTTAAATTACAGCTAAAACAGTTAAAGCACATCTTACTTATTTTTTTCTATAATACCACTTGGCTCACTTCATCTCTAATGGGCCCATATATAAAATATTATAAGATGTATTAACTTTGTAATGCCTTTCCACCAAGAATTGACAGTAAACACACATTAAAAGTGGTTTAATTATTTTGTATGATTGTGGAATGATCGCTACTTTATTCAACTTGTCTATTTTGTCACGTCAATATCATAGGAGTTGTTATTTTTTTATCAGCGTTTCTGCAACATATATCCAACTGTTGGTGTCTTACGTGGTCAATATGGAGGAGGTCTTTATTAGGGTTTGTCGGTTTTCGAAAACTGGTTTTTTGGCTAAATTTGTGACATTTAAAAACCGGTTTTTCATCATCGTAACCGGTTGTGCCGAATTTTCCATAAACGAGTCTATAAACAAAATTACAGAAAATTTGGATCTTTTATTTGATGGTTTAAAGACCATATGCCTCACATCCATTACCTTGCGAAAGGGTATTTTCGATATCAAGAAATTTTGTTACAAAACGATCAGTGGACGTTTTGTGTTTTTTAAATCATATTTTCTGAAGAGTAACATCAAACGATTTCTTGTTGCATATTAAACAACATAAAAAAATTGAACTTTTTCTCGATATTTTCATTGAATTATCAATTTTTTGTAAAATTTCGAAAACTGTATAAAACTTTTTCAAATGTCGGTTTTTGTATAAGCGGTCGGTCTTTATGGCAGTCGAAACAAATTTTATCGGAAGCGTATGTAATCATCGGTCCGATATCTTCTGATCGCTGGATATTCCACTTTCCTTTCTCGACCTCTCACTTTTTAAACGCAATGCCTACGAACTTGTATTTTTAACTCTTCGTATTATTGAAAAACATTTACATACCACGCAGTAATCACCAACTGTTATGGTTTTAAGTGGGATAAAGTTTATATCTAAAAGTCGGTAAAATGTATGTAATACTTTTAACATATTTTTAAAATATAAAATTATTACTTTAAAAAATGAATAAATTTCAAGTGGTGACTGGTAGTAATTATAAACATAATTAAGTTTGTGTTGTTTTTATTAATATAATTCCTTTCCACTAAGTATTGGCAGTGAACACCCTAACATTGATAAAATAACATTGCTGTATAAGTCGAATGAACGGGTAAAAATTAATTATTATTAATATTAATTAAAAAAAATTGTCATCAATATTATATATTTAACTGGCTAGTAATTTACAAAACTTTTCAGTCAGTAATGTATTAAAAAAACAGTCAGCATATAAATTGACTGGGTAAAATTACTCTTACGGTGTTCACTGTCAATACTTGGTGGAAAGGCATTATATTAATAAAAACAAAATATTTCTTAATTATTCTTCTTCTCAATTCTTATCAGTTGACAATGCTCGCCATGAGTGAAACCGGTCCTGACCTTTTTAAATAAAGTACAAAAGAACATTGTGTTTTTATTAGGACAAAATTACTTGAATCTATATTTTTAGCACTTAACCTAATCTTATTAAATAGCTCACAATTAGTAATGGTTTATAATGCGTTATTTATTTTGATGATTATGATTTTTTATATAATAAAAAAGATGGAAAAACAATAAATACAATTAGTATGCAGTTTTATGATTGTTGAAAAAATCCCAAACTTACGAATTAGAATTAATGATTGGTTTGTTTGTAAGTCTTGCGATATTCTGTCTGCGGATGCATTATAAAGAAGCGAAACACGTGTCATAATTTATAACACAACATGTGGAGTAGTCAAAGTTATCAAATTTTATTTGAAGTAAAAAAATTAGCTTCCATAAAGTTACCGCTGAATTTATGGAAAATATAATTTTTATCGTTTATTACACTGTTCTATAATGTTAAAAAACTGTTAAGCTAAGGCTCTTATCAAATAATACGATTTTAGATTAAAACAACTTAAAATTGTGCTCATAAATAATATTAATTAAAAAATATTATACATTATGTTATTAAAGTTATGTTATATTCAAGTTATGGTATATTATATTATGTTATGTTACAAAAGTATATTAAAACTGAGATGAAAAACGTGATATGTCACTATTGAATTGTATTACAAAACCGAAACGATTGTTTGAAATAGGGATGTTTCAATATACCAAAAATAATGATGTTTACCCTTAAAATATTTGACAAATATAACCTCCCCCGTCGAAGCGACAAGAAAAAACTAAAGATGACATTGCTCTATAAAGTTTTAAGTCTAGTCAATATCTCATACAAAATTGTCTGGTGCATTTTATGGAATGTTACAATATGGAAATTGAGATTGCTTGTTGAAAATGCGTTTGTTTTTTAAAAAAAAACTTAAGACAATAAAAAACTTTTCCATGCTGCTTTAAAGAAAACTTGGAAGTTATTTAAAACTTATAAATATTTTACGCTTTTAAAGGCCTAAGAATGTTTTATATACACAAACTATTTAATATCAGAGTTGAGGAGTCGCTTAAAAAACACGGTTTCGATAAAAAAAAAACGCGTTTCATATTACATACTTTCAGTGTTTTTTTTTTTTTTAAAGTTGCCGAAACTTATTCTTGTCAAGCTTTTTAATACAAGTTTTTTCCCGCTCCATGTCCGTTCCCAATGTTAAGCATGTAGCCTTCTAGTGAAGGTATCTTGTAATAACTTATTTACGAGAACTACGTGTTGATCAGTTGCTCGACCTTTCCCTTTTTAACAGATTAAGGATAGAAAAAAAGGTTAGTTCAGGACAAATGGTTAACTACAGGTACAGCTGCTCATTCAAAATTGGTGAGCTTTTCAGTTGTGCTCTGTTTATCTCTAAACATGATACACTCATTTACTAAGCGTCAGTTCAAGCTCATCCGTGCACTTAATCGTGCGCCAAAAAGCGAAACCCGGATCGTTGGTGACAAAACTTGTGTGAATTTACATAATTTGAGCGATTCAAATTTGAGCTATTAAACACGAAAATAAATGTGTCCATTTAAGTTACAACTTCAGCGGTGAATTTACTATTTTTTGTACGCATAATATATTTGTAAAGTAGGGCGATGGGAAGATTAAAATGAAGTTGTAATCACCCAGTATTTGACGGCCTTGATGCCAAGCCCTGATGCGTTCGTACGTGAATACCACTATCTGATTAAAAACCAAGACTAGTGTTGATTTTTCAGCTTTGGTTTTCAACGGTATGCCCTAGAGCATAGGTCCCCAATCTTTTTCGGGTGGCGACCCCTTTTTAAAAAAGCCGTAATTAGGCAACCCCTCGAGAAATTTGAAATCCTCGATTTGCTATACCTTTTCCCCGGATTGTAGCTCACCGGGGAAAGTTGGTGACCCCCATGTTGGGAACCCGTGCCCTAGAGTATTACCCATCAGAGAGCGGCGGTAGTGTTAGAGGTTATATAACTGTCATTATGTTGGATGTAGCAGGATGCTACTAGCATGTCTAAAAGGGAAACTTGATTGGCGCGATGTGAAAAGACGAGCACAACTTGGTGTTGTTAAGTAAGAACATTACGTTACGTGGTTGTCGGAATGTACGCACAATATTTTAATATTGATGAAGGCCGCATACTAATCTTTCGGTTGCTGTTACATAACTTCGCGCGATAGAAAATAAATAAAAACGTTTGATAAAAAAAGACTGATGGCTTGAGTTTAATTTATAGATAATGTGTTACGTTGTAAAAGCTGTTTGGAAAAAAATATCGTGTTGTATGTTTGATGTCGAAAGAAATATAAAGATTGATTTTGTATTATAGTTTTTAAAAATTGAGATGAGAAACATTTTTACATACAAGATAATATCAGCACTTTATGATTATTTTATTCCATTGGGGTGATTTTATATCTCATTTTATAACACTGTCAATACAGTAAAACCCACATTTACACTAAAGTCGGGAAAGTATACTTCGGGGTAGTGTAATTGGGGGAGTGAATCTCTTACAAAATCTCCGCAAAAAACGCTCTTCTCTTAGTTTTACAAAAAAAAAAAGAAGTATTTAGTTTCTAAGTGATAAAATGCAAAGCGCGCTAAAATCTAACACATATATAGTCGACCGGCTATACGTGTATAGCCTGGCACGTGTTGAATACACAGACGCTAGCCAACATTTAACTGTATTTACCCCACAGACAACCGTCTCGTAGCAACGGCAATGGAATGAGACAGTGCAATTGGGGGATTTGCGGCGAATATTTCAAGCCAGCGCGTAATTCACAGTAGTGTAATTGAAGGTTACACTATACTTGTTGGAAAGGAATTGTTGATTGAATTGGCATTTAATTGGGAGAATTCCATTATAATAGGGTAAAATAGCAACGTATTTAGTACTACTAAAGTAATAAGAAAGTCTAAGTAGTACTAAAATAAATACGTTGCAATTTTTACGCTATTGAAAGGAATTAAATTTAATAACAAAAAATATACATTTGTACTAATGCACACATTTACTTAATAAGATCAGGGTTTCACTCATGACGAACATTATAAACAACAAGAACATTAAGACAAGATAATACAATATTACAGTGTCGTTATACATTATTTTGTTAGGATTTACTAGATTATAATTATGTTTGAATTTACTATTAGTCTCCAAATCAGCCAAACTATCATTTGACGTGTTTTAGTAGTAAAATTTTAAAGGTATTAAACATTTGAACTTTAGTTAATTTAGTGTCACTTATTCATATTTTGTACACTTATTCCATTATTTATTAAACCCTAAGTAATTCAATTTTGATTTGTATAAATAACACTTTAACATTGTATTCTATCAGTTAATAATGCTCTTCATAAGAAAAAGCGGTCTTAAAATTATTAAACAAAAGTAACAATAAGTATACTACTAATAAATATAACCGTATACTGAGCTTCGAGAACAGATGCTTGCGTCGGATAATGGGGGTGAGGTGGTTTGATTTTGTGAGGAATTCAGAGATAAGGGAGCGTACAAGACAGCGTCCCGTCACGTCAGTGGTTATGGAGAGACGTTGGAACTGGCTGGGTCACGTGCTGCGGATGCCTCCGGAAAGCCTCAATCCTGCCTGCCTCTTCTTTCGACCGGTGGGATTCCGGCGTCCTGGACGTCCGTCGGGTACTATCCATAGGATGTACTCGGCGGAACTGAGGGATGCTGGCATGTCATGGGAGGAAGCAAAGCTATTGGCGGGAGACAGGGAAACATGGAGGTGCCGCGTGGCGGCCATATGCTCCCCATAGGGAGCGAACATGGTCAAAGAAGAAGAAGAGAACAATAAGTATAAATGAATATTTAATTTTTTGAATCTGTAATCAGTATTTTGCATGTTGTAATAGCATATTTCGCATCTTGTGTAAAGTGTCGCTTGCGATAAATATTGATGTTAATTTATGTTTTTTTATATTACCACGGAAAATTGTGTTTTTTTTTTGCGATTTTCTTAAAACTCGATATTTGGAGAATGTGATATATGATACTAGGCTCCTCAATTATTTATTTTATCACGTGGTTTCGATATTTATGGGTCTGGAAGAATATGAAACGTAAGTATTTTAAATTTGTGATGATTTTATCAAATAACGATCATATCAAATGAATTGTGTAAGTAAGTGATGGGTTGACGTTTCTTCAACGTTTTGACAGTGTTGCCAAAAGTAATATATTCTTAAAAATTCAACCAACGGTTGAGAATTTATTTTTAATTAAGTGTCACACTCAGGAATTATGATAATAGATACGAAATGATTCAATATAGGAATACTAACTATCAATGGATAATATTGAACAAACATATTAATTATCTATATCACCACACCCCCTATTGTGCTACAATTGAAATAAATGTATGTGAAAATTAAGATCCCAGAAAGCATTAACCCTTTGCTCGCGTCACCAAATTTAACGAGCATGCCCTATTCTTTTGTTATCGCGTTTTCTACTATAAATAGGTTATATTTTTTATATATAACTAATCAAATATGTTAATTGCCACCCAAAGTAACTTTTTCAATTATAAAATACAATATATTTCTTGTATTTTCGGTTTAATTCAACAATAATCATTCTTCGTACAATTGCGGTGTGACGTCGCCATGTTGCAAAATACCGCCACGCGCGACCGAGAACACTGCGCCACCATCATACCATGCTTATAATATTAAATTCTCAGAACAATTTCAATTTCACCCGCACTCGATCGCATATTTACATTATCCAAAACCTTGCATTGGTGACGTATGTTCACGGCGTGTTCCAGAAATAAATTATTTAGCCTATATTGAATCTTTTTTGACTAATGCCATCTATTGAATTTGGTAAAATATACATTTAGTAATGTTTTCAACCAAGTTATACAATTTTAACACAATAGATAGCTCTTATATAAGGTTTGAAATTTCCATGACATCTATACGTGTCACGCGCGCTGAGGGCATGTTCGCTAGGACATAGCGGTCATACGCGGTGAGAAAGTTAAGGTATGTTTTGATTGTAGTGCCATTTACTTGGTAAAACTCCATTGTAATACATTGGAAAACTATCTAAATATTTTTGTTCTGCAAATATTATTTTATTTATGGTTTATAGCTGTTTCAGTTTGTGCCTTCATCATAACAATGCTTAAACGTATATTAAATTAGCTACATATATATATACTGGCTTAGAAGAGATCAGTGGCAGCTCGTCCAAACGCACTGCGGAACTGCAGCACCCCCAGGCAAATTGAAAAAAATGTAATAATATGTAAATATGTATATAAATTGATATCTTACACCGCGGTTATAATATCAGAAAATGACGCAGGTACATTTTGAGCAGTTTTCGATAGTAAAATACAATCCAAAAGTATTTTTTTATATTTAATCTACCGTAGCACCCCCAGATATTTGATATACGAGCCGCGCCTGGAAGAGATACACAATAATATATCATTTAAAATCTTTAATTATATAGCAAACCATAGTATTATATTAAACAAATTGAGTGTTTCTTGAAATGATAAAAATTATTTTTGATTAAAGTGTTTATTAATTATCAGTTACATTGACGTCTTGTAAACGTTTTAGCAATGGTAATCTAAGCTAGTATAAAAAGCTTGGTTTATATATGTTAAAACATGATTCTGATGAAGAGATAAGCTGAAATAGTTATCAACATTAACCATATATATAAAAAAAATATTTATCTGTCGAAAATGAATGTATAATATGTTCTAATTTGAATGATGAACTATGGATAAAGAAATTTATGAATAAGTATATTTTATCACACATTTAAACAAAGATTCGACTTATATTCAATGTTATTTGAATCGGTATAAAAGATTATTTATAATAGTGTCTGAATTTGTGAGGAAATTGCGAAACACAGATTAGATAGTCCACTTAGAGCGCAGAGAATTTAGATTTGTTAGTAATTGCAGGACGGAAACTTATGTAGGTAGATTGCTAGTCATATTAAAAAGTATTGAGGCCAGCTCATTAAGTCATGACTGGTTCTGCAAAAAGAAGCAGTTTATAAAATTAAGTACCATGCATTTCGGATGTCGGTTTTTGACGAATAAAAAAACGAAAGGAAACTGAGAGAAATTAATACACACATGAAATATAAAAATGTACAAATAAACAGCAAAAGAAACACTTCTCTTAAATGTCAGAACCGGGTTAGTATATCATGTAAGGTTTTTAGCCGATTAGTTTTCTTAAAATTATTAAGTATGCCCCAATTCATATTGTTTGTAGAGCAGTTGTAATGTTCAAGTGTTATTTTTAAATAAAACGAAATTCTTGTCGTTTTGCAGATGGAAATCTCTAGAAAGAATGACTGAAAAATAACAAAATACTTGCCAATCAGTGCGTTGCTAAGGGTGGCAATTGTAAATAATGCTGTGTTTTTCAAAGAAAAGTTTTAAGATTCCCGATTTGAGATTTGAGAGTGAAATTTTGACATAATATGTACAATTTTCAGGTTAACACTAAACGATAAAAAACAATATTTGACTTTATTTTCGATGGATTTGGTAGCAGCTTTGTAGAAGTTAATTTTTAAAAACACATTAAAGTTTAATTGCGTAGTTAGGTGTGATGTTATCCGTAGAATAAAAGTTGATAATGCTTCTGATGAGCGTAACCGGTTGTTGTTTTTAATTTAAATAGTGTAGAATAAGTAGAAGAAACATTGTTTATTTTTCAAATTATAATAAAAATTTTCTCCGAGAATTGACAGTGAGAATATTAAAATTTACCAATTAACAATTTAAACACATTTATTTGTTACGGAATTATATGGTTATCAACTATGTGACAATCTTTGTAGAACTTGAGATTTTTTACAACTTCAAAATAGTAGTATGCAATAGAGTGTTCTCACAAGACAATTTGCCTGTTTGTGAAATGTCCGTGTCTATTGATAGCATTCCATTTGGGAAAGCGATTGTTCTTCGTTAAATTTATTACCAGCGCCTTTTTATTATAAATGTGCGGAGATGAGAAGGATGTTATCAGAGACGATAAATAAGCGCAAAATGGCTTGATATAGCTGAAGAAGTAAATAAACTTGAAATGGAGGAGAATAAAGGACCCAACAGATTTGAATACATACTTTATTCAGAGCCAAGAAGATGTTCCTTTGTCAGACAATTTTGATAATAATAAAAGATTTTAAAGTAATTTAAAGTTCGGTAGCATATATTTACTTTCCAATGGGACAGTGTTACAACATAAATTAATTGTTCAACTCATTTAAATATTACAACTTGAATATACAATTATAAATTAACTTTTTACTGCTTATATATAAATTCGCCATTATTATTAGTATTCCTTCCCATTTCCTGTATTAACTAATCATATATGTAATATTTCATTTTGAACGTTTGTAATAAAAAAAAAACTAAACTTATGTTAAGGATATTTTATTCAACATTTGATTGAAAGCATTGTCAGCATTGAGGGTCTTAAATATTTGTTCTTTAATGTTGGAAAACCAAAAAGATGTTCTGACATTTTGGCATAAATGAGTTATTTGAGATTTTATATTCCTGAGGGATAAGAGTTTGCTTTTTATCATGCCGGAAAGGCTCCGAAAAAGGTTAGTTCTATAACAGAGTTACTTTTTTTTTAAAATTAGATTCCGCCGCAAAAACCTATAATTTTTAACTTCCCCAGCGTTTTGGTATTCTTAACTACGTGTTTTTTTTGCTCTTTTAGTAACTATCATTTGTTATATTTCACAATTTTTTTTTTTGATATATTAAATAAAATTGCTTAAATGAAAATGAAAACAAATCATGATGAAAATTGTTGAGTATTTAAAAAAAATAAGGTTAACACTACATATCGATTGTGGAAAGGAAAAAGGCACCCGCACATATCAAATTTTACAGGAGGCGCTAAAAACGTGTTTTGATGATTTTGTGACATATGCAAATTATGAATTATACACAACCTTGAAGTGCAGGCATACTTCTAAACTGGTGTGTAATTGACATAATCTAATATTAATTAAAGAAATTGTCTAGGAAAAACCTCTATTTCAGTGTTTTTTCTTGGTTTTAATTTTTTACAAGGTCATCTTTTTCAAGCTTAAAAGCTAAATTTAAATACTTATTCGGCATTTTCAGCTTGCATCCTTTTGATAGAATATGTGTCAAGTTGTATACATTGTGATTATCGAAAAAAAGCGATTTTTGAAAATTGAGGGTTACGTCCTTTTTCCTTCCCACAGTCGATATGTAATGTCAAATACTGATAATGTTGTGAAATCGAAATAACTATATAAGATATGTCTTTTAATTTTTTTGAACAAACGTTATGGAATATACATTCAACTCTTTTTTCATACGATAGATGAATTCCAAAAAAAAAAACCGTGTAAAAAAGTGATAGAATGTTCAATGCTTTTTATTGCTATTAGA
This sequence comes from Himalopsyche tibetana, assembly GCA_030503985.1. Lineage (NCBI taxonomy): Eukaryota > Metazoa > Arthropoda > Insecta > Trichoptera > Rhyacophilidae > Himalopsyche > Himalopsyche tibetana. The sequence goes on from JAPJYX010000004.1 coordinate 31,558,767, forward strand.
TTAAATACGGGGAATTTTATTAGAGACAAGACGTAAATCGCTTTCATAGCTAGACATTTTCACACTTCTAATGTTTTAGGATCTAACTAAACCTTTTGTTTTTAATAACTGTCTCGTGTTGTTGATTTTTTTGCTATCGAAAATCCGTTATCTGCTAGTGTGTTTTTTTTTGTTTCTGAGAATCGTTTTAGAACAAATAATTTGTGTAAAAATATAGTATCTTTTCTTTACCAAGTAAATTACGATCCAATCTATTTTTTTTTTTGCCTTATTCTTTCGTAAATATTTGTTTATTTAAAAAGAAGCCTTGTCAGTTTTTCAATACTCACACGCATATTCTGTCGGTTGTATTTTTTTTAGTATCATTAATGCGTAATATTAAATTTCCAATCATTTCAAATAGGACAGCGATCGACTTGCTAAAAACCAGTTATCCTCCTTTTAATATGCCCTCTCCTTAGCCCGAGGTTGAGATGTCAGCTGAAACCGGTCTCTTTGAAATACCCAACATAAAAAAGATGTTACGATAGTAATTATTGTCAATTCAAATTTTGCCAAAAATGAGCTAGATACAAAAAAATATGTGAAAAAATCTTTTTTTTTTGCTATATTGTAACTATATAATCTTAGTTTTATTTTTTCTTCTAGTTAGCAACGTGGTGGGTCTTTACCTACTTGTATAATATAATATAACAAATATCAAGACATTGATTTAAAACACTACAAGATTTATTAAAAATATTACTACACCTAGATTCAAGATGTAACAAAGCTTACCTAGGAATGTATAGGCTAATGATACTTGTATTATTTTATGCTTTCATATGCTTTAAAACCAACAAAGCGGACTTCAATTCCTGTTCTTTAAAACACTTTTCCTAGAGACTATTTTATTAGAGACTAGACGCAAATCGCTTTCATAGCTAGACATTTTCACACTTCTAATGTTTTAGGATCTAACGAAACTTTTTGTTTTTAATAACTGTCTCGTGTTGTTGATTTTTTTTGCTATCAAAAATCCGTTATCTGCTTGTGTGTTTTTTTTTGTTTCTGAGAATCGTTTTAGAACAAATAATTTTCAATTCCTGTTCTTTAAAACACTTTTCCTGTAGTTTAAGGACTGTTTGTCAGTGTCAAGTATTAAGTATCGGTTTTGTAATATAAATTAATAACACGTTAGGTAATAATCTAAATCATTTTTTTTAAATAAAAATACAGACGATCCCATGAAGCGCAGAGGTTGAGACTTTGTTATACGAATACTGCGGGGGGTCTAGGCAACCATAGAAAATTTGAGATAAGATTCATTCAATTGAATTTCGGAAATTTAACGAAATTATAAAATCAAACATTGTTCCTGTCACGTTCACCTTTTCGTTTCGCCTGTCACAGAATACGTCTAGCGAAGTTGAGGGTCAAACAGCTACTGACAAATATTTGTTTGAATGCACGTATATAAAATATGTATTTGTAATATAATATATTTATGAAAATTCTAATTTGACCTTGAAACGTAAACGCTAAAAAAAACTACGTTATAGGGGGGCGCTATTCGGGGCACTGCCACATATACTATTTGAAACTTATCTATAGATGGAACGCTATAAAGGGATTTAGTGTAATACTTTCGATGGTTTCGGCGGTAACTTTGTGGAAATTCATTTTAATAGAAAATTTAAATTAACTTTGATTATTCCACGTATTGTGTTACTAACTGTGACACGTGTTTCGCCTCTTTCAGAGGCATCTTCAGACTTACTATCGCAAAGTTTGCTTAAGTAATGAAGCAAGATTGGTATTAGTATCATTATCTGTCTGCTTTATTTCGATTCTACACCCCCCTCCCTGCTCCTCTTAAAAGGAAAAAAACCCAAACCTCCATTTTGTAATTTTATAATTTTAAAATGTTAGAATCAATCTTGCTTCATTACTTAAGCAAACTTTGCGATAGTAAGTCTGAAGATGCCTCTGAAAGAGGCGAAACACGTGTCACAGTTAGTAACACAATACGTGGAATAATCAAAGTTAATTTAAATTTTCTATTTTGGATTTAGTGTACTCGAAAAAAAATAGTTTTTCTTTCTTTTTGTGATTAAAATGTTATATCCAAATAAGCTTGTGTTCACTGTCTACTAATTGTGGAGTTATAATGCAAAACGTACTATTTCGAAAACTTTTGCTCAGTTATATATACTGGCTCTGAAGAGACACACAATGCATCAAGTTATTCACTCTAACATCCTAATTCAAATTATGATTACAATATTTCACTTATTAAATGTGATTCTAGTGTTTCAAAGAAAGATAAGCAATCTGGGTTTTTGTTTCATCTCTCCAGAGCCAGTATATATAACTGAGCAAAATATAAGTTTAAGTATAGTTCTGACGATGGCAAAAGCCGAAATAGCTATCAACGCATAAAAATTATTAAAAACTGTAGAACTAAAATACTTTGATACTTTTAACCTGTAAGTAAAGTAAATGCCAAATCAATTAATAATCTAAGAAAAACGTTTTAGTATTTTAATAGTTGGTTATCTGCATCTCTCTAGAGCAGTGTCTGCCAAACTGTGTGCCGCAAGAAGTCCCAGGTGTGCCGCGGTGGAAGAATCCTTAAAAATGTCAATTTTAAATAATGCGTATTCGGTAAAAAATCGAGGATTTTAAATTCCTCGGTGAGCTAAAAAAAAAAACTATGTTCTGTGACAATCCGGGGAAAGGTATACCAAATCGAGGATACCCTAATCTTGGTGTGCCGCCGTACTAGTTCCATTCATCACTGTGCCGTAAAGGAAAAAAGTTTGGCAGACACTGCTCTCGAGAGTCCATATGATAAAAATATATTTTAAAGTTATATCAGTCGATGGTGTAAATTCATTATTGTATTGCAAATGATACTGCGCCCACATATACAACAGCAGTGCCCCCCCAAAGAGGTCTAATTGATATTTATTGTCAGAGTCTAGTATGCAAGTCTGCCGGTGTTTGCATCTGAATTAATGAAAGTTGGAAGGCACTGTGCCAGAAAACAGGCGAATGTGATGTTACACTATGTAACTGTGACTGGCAATGAGATAGTCGGCCATCAGTGGCGTTTGTTTTTTTACGCTGTAAATATATTTAGAACATTTTTTTTCAATTAAAAAAAAACAATTATTTCATACGGTTTTTGAAACTTTACGATAATAACATACAAGAAAAAGAAAAAAACACATTTCACATTTTTTTTAATCCATGTCCTCTCTCAATCTGGAGCATATAGCCACGTAATGGAGGTATCTCAACAGAAGTTTTTTCTACGAGAACTGTTTGTTACTCAGTCACTCAACTATTAAAAACAATCTATTTTTTTTTTTATATATTTATTGATTTGGCATTTACTTGGTACAACTCCACTATAATAGTGTAAAAATATCAACGTATTTTAGTTCTACAGTTTTTAATAATTTTTATGCGTTGATAGCTATTTCGGCTTTCGCCATCGTTAGAATAATCGTAGAAGAAAAAAACAAAAGGAGCTTCGGAGACAATTCGGGCAAAAAGTAAATCAAGGATTTCAAATTCCTGGGGGGGGGGTCGCTAGTCACACGGCTTTTATAAAAAGGGGTCGTCACCCGAAAAAGGTTGGGAACCTATGTATTAGAAGGACATATGCTTCACGTTAGGAGTAAATTTTAAATAAAACTTACCTATAGATTTTCCAGTTGAGTGAAATGTTTTTCAAATACGTAGCATGTACAGTAATATAAGTCTCAATTTGAAAAAATATTTAGACTAAATATAATAACCTAAAAATTCTGAAGCAGTGTTATTTGGTTCATTGGAATGAAAGTTGACTTAAAATAATGGCCGCTATCTGGTAAAAATAATGCCTTTCATCTATTTGTGAAACGACCCTAATTTGCCCTTCTTTTAAAATAAGTGTATTGTATTGTAAAATATAAAGTTTTATATCAGAAGTGTGTAACTATGTTGTCTCTAAGTCAACGGGGCGGGCCGATCGAATTATTAAACCACAAAAACACTTTCTTCTTCTAATGTAATATTATATATAAAATGAGTTACATACATTGAATTGTATTTAATGATTACAAAAGTAAATATAAAAAGTGACTTTGTACAATAGTTAAATTAAGAGGGTATCACTATCAGCGTTTCGTTTCTTCATAGTCCAATAAATTCGCTAAAATGATTCAAGGCCAATAAAAACGTAGAAGCGGACTGGATTTGCCCACGGACCGGAGGTGGAGTATATATGTTTTAAATAGTACGACAAAATTCAAAATATATTAAAATAACATTTTTTTAAAGTAGTGTATAGAAAAACTTTCCGTTTTAAATGGCGATATACTAAATGAAGTGAATTGTTATAAATTTTACTATAATTTAAGATTTCGACTAAAGGTGCTTGGTAGAATTTCAATACTAAAGTTGAATCGTTCAAATTATGTACATTCACACAATTTTTTTAATTTACGACCGAGTTTCGCCTTTCGTCATCTTCAGGCGTTCAAGTTCACGGATGAATTTGAACTGAAGGTTAGTAAATGAATGTATCGTGTTTATATATGAAATAAACGTCATTAGGCTTAAAGTCATTGCTGGCGAAAAGGATTAAGCCCATGGGAATGCCTACAAAATTTACTAAGCGTCAGCTCAAGATGCCGAAAAACGAAACCCGGGGTGTTAGTGACAAAATTTGTGTGAATGTGCATAATTTGAACGATTTAAATTTATCGTATATACATTTTTTAACCATTTTGGAATAAGCCGTGTTTGCAAGTAATACTTTCAAAGTAATTGTTATGAATATTATATTATTGGAAATTAAACTAGAACTAGCTGTAAGCCCGTTGCACAGCAACGTGAGATTTTTGTTGCATTATAATAATAATATTTAAGAATAATGTTTAAGTTTGCTAACAACCATTTTTCGTAGTAGCAGAAATTTCGTAAATTATTGAATTTTTGGAATAAAGTTTAAATTTGCTAACAACCATTTTTCGTAGTAGCAGAAATTTCGTAAATTATTGAATTTTTGGAATAAAGTTTAAGTTTGCTAACAACCATTTTTCGTAGTAGCCGAAATTTCGTAAAGTATTCAATTTTTGGAATAAAGTTTAAGTTTGCTGACAACCATTTTTCGTAGTAGCAGAAATTTCGTAAAATATTCAATTTTTTGAATAATGTTAAAGTTTGCTAACAATCATTTTTCGTAGTAGCAGAAATATCGTAAATTATTATATTTTGAAATAATGTTTAAGTTTGCTAACAATCATTTTTCGTAGTAGCAGAAATTTCGTAAATTATTTAATTTTTGGAATAATGTTTAAGTTTGCTAACAACCATTTTTCGTAGTAGCAGAAATTTCGTAAATTATTGAATTTTTGGAATAAAGTATAAGTTTGCTAACAACCATTTTTCGTAGCAGCCGAAATTTCGTAAAATATTCAATTTTTGGAATAAAGTTTAAGTTTGCTGACAACCATTTTTCGTAGTAGCAGAAATTTCGTAAAATATTCAATTTTTAGAATAATGTTTAAGTTTGCTAACAACCATTTTTCGTAGTGGCCGAAATGTCGTAAATTATTTAATTTTTGGCATAATGTTTAAGTTTGCTAACAACCATTTTTCGTAGTAGCAGAAATTTCGTAAATTATTGAATTTTTAGAATCATGTTTAAGTTTGCTAAAAAACATTTTTCGTAGTAGCAGAAATTTCGTAAAATATTTTATTTTTGAAATAATGTTTAAGTTTGCTAACAACCATTTTTCGTAGTAGCCGAAATTTCGTAAATTATTTAATTTTTGGAATAATGTTTAAGTTTGCTAACAACCATTTTTCGTAGTAGCAGAAATTTCGTAAATTATTGAATTTTTGGAATAAAGTTTAAGTTTGCTAACAACCATTTTTCGTAGTAGCCGAAATTTCGTAAAGTATTCAATTTTTGGAATAAAGTTTAAGTTTGCTGACAACCATTTTTCGTAGTAGCAGAAATTTCGTAAAATATTCAATTTTTTGAATAATGTTTAAGTTTGCTAACAACCATTTTTCGTAGTGGCCGAAATGTCGTAAATTATTTAATTTTTGGCATAATGTTAAAGTTTGCTAACAACCATTTTTCGTAGTAGCAGAAATTATTTAATATTTGGTATAATGTTCAAGTTTGCTAACAACCATTTTTCGTAGTAGCCGAAATTTCGTAAATTATTTAATTTTTGGAATAATGTTCAAGTTTGCTAACAACTATTTTTCGTAGGAGCAGAAATTGCGTAAATTATTTAATATTTGGAATAATGTTCAAGTTTGCTAACAACCATTTTTCGTAGTAGCCGAAATGTCGTGAATTATTTAATTTTTGGAATAATGTTTAAGTTTGCTAACAACCATTTTTCGTAGTAGCAGAAATTTCGTAAATTATTGAATTTTTAGAATAATGTTTAAGTTTGCTAACAACCATTTTTCGTAGTAGCAGAAATTTCGTAAAATATTCAATTTTTGGAATAATGTTTAATTTTGCTAACAACCATTTTTCGTAGTAGCCGAAATGTCGTGAATTATTTAATTTTTGGAATAATGTTTTAGTTTGCTAACAACCATTTTTCGTAGTAGCAGAAATTTCGTAAATTACCCAATTTTTGGAATAATGTTTAAGTTTGCTAACAACCATTTTTCGTAGTAGCAGAAATTATTTAATTTTTGGAATAATGTTTAAGTTTGCTAACAACCATTTTTCGTAGTAGCAGAAATTATTTAATATTTGGTATAATGTTCAAGTTTGCTAACAACCATTTTTCGTAGTAGCCGAAATTTCGTAAATTATTTAATTTTTGGAATAATGTTCAAGTTTGCTAACAACTATTTTTCGTAGGAGCAGAAATTGCGTAAATTATTTAATATTTGGAATAATGTTCAAGTTTGCTAACAACCATTTTTCGTAGGAGCAGAAATTTCGTAAATTATTTAATATTTACGATAATGTTCAAGTTTGCTAACAACCATTTTTCGTAGGAGCAGAAATTGCGTAAATTATTTAATATTTGGAATAATGTTCAAGTTTGCTTACAACCAAGTGTGCAAACAAATATATTTCGAAAAAAAACTCTGGACCATATAAAAAGAGACTCTGGGACCATATATCGACAGCCCTGCTAATGTTTCAAGTATCCAAACAAATATATTTCGTAGAAAAAGAAAAATATCTCATAAGTATTTGACATATTCTATTTTCAATTATTCAAATTCGTTTAGTGCAATGCTTCACTAACAGATGTCGTAAGGTCACAATAAAATCACATATTTCTCTTGGTTTGAAAATAAGTAGACGTTCCACCTCACTAATTTTAATCGCTTTGTGGAACAATGGATATTTGTTCAAACGATTAGAATGAAAAAGGGACATGGGTTCGATCCTCAGCTTGACAGAATATTTTTGGTCAGTACGAAAATTAATTGTTTTGTCATGACTTCAAATATTCACTAATAGACGTCAGAGAAAAATGAACGGATGGCGATAGCGGGCAGAGGGGTGGGGGGAAGGGGACCGTCTTCAGGGGGAGGGGGAGGGGAAATCAGTGACAATCATGCAATCAAAACGGACATTATCGACTACTAATAAATAGAAGATGACACCGAACAAAATCACTGTCAAATCAGTTCCTAGCCCTATAATTATAGCTTCGAAAAATCGAATCAGTACATTTGATTATTTAAAAAACTTTGTAGCCATGCAAACTTTCAAATAAAGTTCTCTCAATATTATTACAATGCTTTAGTTCTAAGCCAGGAAATTTGAATTTTGAATATAAAAAAGACGTCCATTCCAATTGGACGAACGAAATATGCGATTCAAAATAAAACGTTAGCATTCGCCAAAAAATGTGCTGTTCAATATAAAGCGCTATCATTGGGCGAAGTGGACATCAGTACGCACACATTTGTGAAAAGTGAAAACTTATTTTATCGGCTATTAATATGAAGATTATTACTGACGCCACTGGCAGAAACGCCAAGAGATTGTTCGAACTTGTTTTTGTCGAGAGCTGGAATCACACCTGCCCATTATTAATACAGAGGCTAAATATTTTGACCACTCTTCTGTGTCCTCTTCTCTCCCTCTCTCGCATTTACTTTCTTATATTATAATATCCCAATTGATTCACGACCACTAAGTCATCCTTTCATGCAGCTAATGTTTTATTAACTCTCTTACAATATTCACTTTCAATAACATCCTCATCATCAGCGACAACAACAACAACAAAAACAATCCAATAACTTATCTGACACCTATTGTCTTGATAAACATCTAAATATAAAGTTACGCGCATAATATTGTCGCCGTTCTGGCTGAACATGGTAAGTTACCGTCGAAGTCGCCCGCTGTGGTCTAGTTGGTTGGAGCTTGCTCTACCGATCAGGTGGGTCTTGGTTCGATTCCCGGTAAGGGTAATGTCAAATTGTATTTTTTTCAATTTAAATCTGAGATCTAATACATTGGTGTTTGTGACGTCAATTCTCATTATGTTAATCTCGCGTGACAAATATTCTCATCGAGTATGTCTCGTATGATCTCTCGACTTCAAAATATTTTACACATTGGCATAATAACTGTAATGTCAAATATTTTTTTAAATAAAAAATATTTAACTTCCAAGATTAAAGTTAAAAAAGTTAAAGATACAAAACTGACTGGTGAAATTTTTTTTTACATCATATAAATTCTTTGCTTGGAATAACTCAGTAGATGCATTTATCACTTTTAGGGTGTTCACTGTCAATACTTGGTGGAAAAGCATTATATTAATAAAAACACAATATTCTTGTGTACTTTATTCAGGTGACAATGCTTGTAATGAGCGAAACCGGTCCTGACCTATTAAATAAAGTTGAATTAAGTACATAGGAATATTGTGTAGTCTTTTTTCTTGGTTTAAATTTTAACAAGTCCATCTTTTTTCAAATATAAAAGTTAAATTTAGATTCTAATTCAGCATTTGCAGGTTACATTCTTTTGATAGAATGTGTATTAAGTTGTATAGATTGTGATTATTGAAAAAAGCTGTTTTGAAAAAAATGTAGGTTACGTCTTATTTCCTTTCCACAGTTGATATGATAGTAAAGTAATTAAGTATTTCGACTGAGGGTGCTTGATGGAATTTCAATATCAAATTTGAATTGTTTGAATTTTGTACTTTTCCATGAGTTTTGTCGCTAACGATCCGGGTTTCGCCTTTCGGCATCTTCAGGCATTCCAAGTCGAGCTCAGCTCAACAGTTTGCCAATTTTAAACGAGCAATATTATCTAACAAATTCTCCATTGTTGTACCCCTTTTAAATAATTGTCATTGTATTAATAATTCAAGCACTTGCTATAATTAAATATTAATTCAAAGGCTTAAAAACAAATCAACTCATTAATAATAGTTCGGATAAAACACTAGATTTATTTTAAACATTCCTATGCTATTATCTGGTCATTAATATTTTCAAAAAATCCCCATAATTATAACAAACCCACTTAATCCGTTGAAAATTGTATACATTCAATTTTCGCTAATTTACATTTTAATAGCCTTTTAACTTAGTGATCTACTTATATTTTTGTTTATAAACGATACAAATTGTTTACTACGCGTCAGTTCAAGTACATCAGTGCACTTGGAATGCCTGAAGATGCCGAAAGGCGAAACCCGGGTCGTTAGCGACAAAACTCATGGAAGAGTACAAAATTCAAACAATTCAAATTTGATAGTTAAGTATTTTAATAATAATGACTGCAATTTATCAAATAAAAATAAGATAAGCAATTCCTTCAAAGTAAATTACATCATTAGTGAAACTATTAAGTCCTTACTCTTCGAGCGAAACCCGTCCATTACATATATAATATATTAACAAATGCAGAATGAGAAGTCTGCATGCAGTCTTGCATGCAGTCTTTCCAACAAGTATTTGAACTATCAAAGTGATTATTTTGATTTTGCGTTTTTAACATTAGGCGTATGCTTTCGTGTCTGAACTCCTTTACAAACCGTTCTGAAGTTTCCGGGTTCAATGCAGTTATATAATATGATATTTTATAGGTGGTGATATTTCAATTCATACGGATATATTTTATCCATCTGTCACATAACAGAAGCAGTTACCTTTCATACTGTGCAAGCACGCTAATTCCGACAAATCGGTTACAATAAATATCATTAAAATCGATCTAAAATAATTTACCCACGCTCTCGTGCATTTATTTAATCTCAATCTTCACTGAAGTCGCATTGGTTAAAAATGAGTTAAGTGTGAATGAATACCAATGAATAAATAACAATTTAAAAATACCCACCATTGAATTGAGTTCATCAAAAATAAACATTCATCTTTCCAAGTATTACTAGTTCAATATTTATTATATATTTCAAATAGCGAAATAACGAAGTGCAAAAAATTTTGACTAGAGATGTACCATTTTAACTTGACTGTGGCAGAACTCGGAACTAAAATTGTCGCCCTATGACGTGTTGACTATGGCAACGTTAATGATGCGATGGTGGCGTCCTCGCGGGCAGTCAAGTTACGCTGGTACATCTATAGCTCTATTTTCAGAAAGAAGTAAATCAAATACCAAAGTGACGAACCTTTTAATGTCAAGTAAGTATTCAAGAGAATTTTATTTGATATGCATTTATAAGTCAATTAATATAAGCTTAGACATAGGTCTACTACGCCAAAATAGCTATTAACTATGTATACAATTTTATTTGTAAATCTAAATACTTTGTTATTTTTTACTTTATTATACATAATATATAAATAAAACATTGACCGTACTGGTAAAAATGTATTGAATATCAGGAAACTTATCCTTGTAAAATAATGAAATAATCAGAATTTCGTTTATTAAGCCATTAATATTATCGAGCGAATATTTCCATACAACCATACGTCAAAAATAATTTAATGTTTTGAATTGTATTACCTATAAAATTCGAATCATTTTCTCTTGTATAGGTACACAAAAGTTGTACTTAGACAAAATTACTAATTTTCTTTCGGAAGGCAGATTTTTGAATATATAAATAAGCTTCCTTTAGTTTTATACACTCGAAATATATTTCTAATGTTTTGTCAACGTTTCAATAACTTTAAATATAATTGAGATAAATGATTCACTAAAAAGATGATTACTATACTTTCAAAATGTACACAGTCAATACTCGTTGGAAAGGCATTATAATCACAGAATAAAGCACTCATTTGTACTAATTTAATTTTTATTTAATATCAACAAGCGAGCATTATCATCAGTTAAATTCTTTGAAAATAGTTATCACGTCTTTTACCACACAGATTAAATGTGTCAATACTTTGGTCAGCCATATTTCAAAACTACCAATGTGTAGTTATAGCACTATGGAACTTATCCATCGATATGCCTAAAAAATGAAAATTGTTTGAGAAAGGTGTCCAGGAAATGAAGTCGAAGAAGTGCAGCAGTAATTTATAGCCTTGTTCATCATGTAATCATGTTTCTTATAACCAAGGGTCATGATCTCCCACGATTGTGACGATCCTACGCCAAGCGGGTGACCTATTGCGCATGAGGAACTGGTGTTTCCTGTTTATCACCCTTTCTATCTCATTTCTTTACGAGAATGTCCAGTTATTGGATGCGCTTAGTGTGGGAATAAAGGTGAAATTAAATTATAAAAAGATCATCTGATCAATAACGTTTGGCAGTTTTTTTATTGCTATGAAGATTGGTATACAAATATCATATGATTGAGATGATTAAAATTGAAAATGGTTCATATGTTCTAAAAGAATTTAACTGAGTAAATATATTAATATTATTGTCGCCTGCTGTTTCTCAGCATGTCTGTTTGATAACTTCAAATGCTTTTTTGGTTGTTGTTGATTGCTTGTTATTAAAAAATGTATTTTTTTAATCACTTATTTATAACCAATATAAACGAGGCTTATAAATTGATAATAAGATAATTGAAAATGAATCTCTGAATAATAAAAAAATAATATTAAATTTAACGAGAAACTGAATCAAGGCTGCAGATAGTTCAAAGGTGATTGCAACTCAAAAAAGAATGACGCAAGTACTTGATTAGATATATATGTATATTGCTTATTTTGAGATGGGAAAGGCAAGTGTGAAAAAAAATTGTGATTGATTATTAATTTAAATGGTATTATCCCAAAGAAAAGATCATATAATAAAGGTCATTTTAAGGTTTATCGGAGCAAAACGATTTCAAGTCTGATGTCAAACGTGACAGTGACTCACAGAACTAAAGAAGATGGAAATTAACTTTTTTTTAAATTAGCCGCAACAACAGTTTATATTATATTTTTTGAATAGACTCTATGTAAATCTAAATCTAATAATATAAAAATGAATGTTTGTTCGTATTTTATGCGCTGCCACACCGCTCAATCGATTGCAATAAAACTTTGACAAACTTTTTGCTTGCACTTGCGCGAAGGTTAAAGGCATATTAAAACTAACTTACAGTTGCCAAGCTAATTTTAATACGCCAATAGCCTTCGCGCAAGTGTAAGCAAAAAGTTTGTCGAAGTTTTATTGCAATCGGATCAGCGGCTTGGCAGCCCATAGAGTACGAGCAAACCAAAATTCATTTGTATATATTAGATTATTTATCAGAATTTAAAAATTAATTTAATACAACAGTCGGGTTATTGGTTTTTAAAGTTTTGATCGTATAACCAGGGCATTCAATCCCGGAGCCTTTTTGTAATCCTGGGATACCGGGATCTTAGAATTGATTGCCTATTTTCGACAGCTTTTCGAAAATTTTCGGCTTCTTGTTCTCAATCCCGAAACTCCGGGATTAGTATTATCACAGTCCCGGGATTAAAGACCCTACTTATGACAAGACATTAAAGAAATTTTTTTGTTCGAGTTTTATCTGTTAATATATTTATTATATAATATTTAATATACTAATAGTCAATAAATATAATAGTTAATCTATTATATGTTTTGGTAATATGTAATAATAATCATTGAAACAACTTTGATAAAATGCCTAACATAATTAACAGTAATTATTATTGACAACTCAAATGTCAACACAGTGGAATATCTTTCACTGACAGCTCGTTTAAATTATTCCTCTTTTCGCAGGGTAATAAATAAAAATTTGCGATAGCTGCATGTCTTTGATGGCAATGACAATATAAACTATTTCTGTCACATTTTCAAAGTCAAACGACAAACCACCGTTCGCCTTCGGAAATGGTACCATAAATTATGTGCATTCAAATGATAAAAACATCTTTTAATGTCGACATACTTTTTTTTCTTCTTTTAATCCACGTCCGCTCTCAATGTGGAGCTTATGACTTCCTAATGGAGGTGTCTCAACAGAAGTTTTTTCAACGAGTACTGTTTGTCACTCAGTCGCTCAACCTCACTTTTTTTCAAAGTGAGCAGAAGGGAAAGAAGAATAAGGCTAGAACAGGACTAGTGGTTGACTCTATTGATACTTCTTTGGCCATGTTCGCTCCCTATGTGGAGCATATGGCCGCCACGCGGCACCTCCATGTTTCCCTGTCTCCCGCCAATAGCTTTGCTCCCTCCCATGACATGCCAGCATCCCTCAGTTCCGCCGAGTACATCCTATGGATAGTACCCGACGGACGTCCAGGACGCCGGAATCCCACCGGTCGAAAGAAGAGGCAGGCAGGATTGAGGCTTTCCGGAGGCATCCGCAGCACGTGACCCAGCCAGTTCCAACGTCTCTCCATAACCACTGACGTGACGGGATGCTGTCTTGTACGCTCCCTTATCTCTGAATTCCTCACAAAATCAAACCACCTCACCCCCATTATCCGACGCAAGCATCTGTTCTCGAAGCTCAGTATACGGCTTTTCTGAGTCTATTGATACACCCAGTTATTAAGGGATCAGAAGGATGGGAGGAAAGAAAATAGTGTTAATTGACGTCACAAACACCCAGTCTTCGATCGCAACTTTGAATTGAATAGTTCTTAAATTCACTGTGATCTTCCCGGGAATTGAACACAGACATGCGTGATCGGTAGAGCAAGCTTTAACCAACTAGGCCACAGCAGGCGACATACTTTAAAAAATATTTTTTTAAACTGAATATCGTGTTTTATAAACGAGGTTTGTTAATCTTCAATTATTTATTCTTGATTGCAGTCCTCGGTTCAAAATTTATATACTAATTATAAATGGTTAACACTTGATTTTATACCGTCTGTGGTCATCAGTTGGTACGTTGTCCTACTTTGATTTACTGTAAAGGGGCTGTACTCGTTTAAGTGTGAACATATATTTTTTGTCCTAATTTATCATTTACGCAAGACACAAATACACACACACACACACAGACAGTTTTCTTCTGAATTAGCGCATCGCGAGAATCGGGGAAATGTTTATAAGTTGCCAGTGGCAGATTAGGCAAATATAAGCAAATTGGGCAAGCGTTCGGGGCTCAAAAATAGTTAATATAATATAACCAATATACCTTTAGTTCAGATTTTTACATTGTAATTTTTTGACGTTTTTATGCTATCCGAAAAAAAGGGCTACAAATTTTATTGCGCCTGGTGCCTCCTATCACTTGGAATTTTTAATAAATATTATTTTTTATCAAAACATCTGCTTTCACTACCAACAATCTGATTCTTAATAATTGTATTTTCATTCATAATATTGTATATTCAACCTTTCACCAATTCACCCTTCAAAGTTTTACTTAGTATAGCATAAAATAGACCTGTACTAATGTGTATTCTTCAAAAATAAAAAATCCCGTGTTGAACGAAACCGGTCCTGATCGTTTTAAATGAACGTAGAATTAGTAAGAAATATTATTTTATTTTTTAAATGTAATGTTTTCCATCAAGTATTGACAGTGAAAACTTTAAAAGAGATATTTACCCAATTTTAACAAAGAGTTTTGAAGGATGAATCTTCACCTAATGTTGTTTTTAATATGTGTAATTTAAAATAAAAAAAATATGAACAATCAAATGTGAATTATTTTTATTTCACGATAACGGTAAACATAATCGGCGCATATTGTTTTACATAGAGCCAAGGCCATTTATGTATGCGATATAAACAGCTTTGACAAATCGTCGCCTTACTTTGAAAAGGTTCTATTTGCACCTTCCCATGTTTTGAAATACGAACGTTTGAATATTTGACTGATCATATTTTGAAATTGAAAAGAATAAATGCACTTTTAATGATGAGCAAGCAAGTATAAACATAATTGTTTAACTAGTTTTGAGCAAAGTTTACTTTATTTAAACCTCATACATCTGGAGATAATTAGTGCTTAAAACTCTAATTAGAACCTTTTTGCACCTGAACTGACAACAGTAATTGAATTTGAAAAAGTTGTAACTAGGGCATCCAATCCGGGATAGATTCGGCTGCGATCCCGGCATTTCGGGATTGAGAAGTTTTGAGCAAATCCAGAAAATCGACACGAAACTGGCAAATCGAGATTTTCAGATTCCTCAAAAACGAGCTTTTCTGACAATCTGGGAAAAAGTATTCCAATATTGCGAATTGAAGATTTCAAATTCCTCGGTGAGCAAATCCCAATCCCGGGATTGAAAAGTAATCAATCCCGAAATCCCGGGATTGGAAAAAGGCTCCGGGATTGGATACCCTAGTTGTAACGTCCAGTTGAACTTTCTACACTCTGTCTGTATTATGCGTTTGACAGTTGCCACCTAACGATCGATTGTCTAAGCTGAATGTTGTCGCAACTTCGTTCAAAAGATTTATGTTTTATAATAATAAACAGAGTTGTAATACTGTAAAACAAATGTTTATAAAAAGTTCTATTGTTTCTGTAAAGCTTGTAAAATTACTGTATGAAAGAAAGTGTGTAAATAGAACTCATGAATCCTGCTAACTTCTTTATGTAAAAATGTATGACTCTGAAATTAATATATATGCATATCGACCGTGGAAAGTAAAAAGGACGTAAACAACAGTTTTTTCAAAACAGCAATCACAATGTATCCATCTTGATACAAGTTCTATCAAAAGTATGTAAGCTACAAATGCCGAATTAGTATCTAAATTTAGCTTTAAAGTTTGAAAAAAGATTGTGAAAATTGAAACGAAGAAAAAAGACTGAAATAAAGGTTTTTCCTAGACAATTTCATTAATTAATATTTTAACATTTTAATTAAACACCAGTTTAGAAGTATCCGTGCACTTCAAGGTTGTGTATATTTCATAATTTACATATGGCTCAATATCATCAAAACACGTTTTTTGTGCCTCCTGTAAAATTTGCTATGTGTGGGTTGCGTCTTTTTTTCTTTCCACAGTCGATATGTTAGATTGTGGCAAATACAATATTTTCCGACAAAAAGATCATTTTATGCCAAAATGTCAGTTAGAACCTTTTTAAGTTAAAGTAAGGTAACGAAATGTGAAATATAATGAGAATTTAATGACATCTACATCTTTCAGTGGGAATCCTCATTAAAAGTTAATATTTATTTCAACACTTTGTGTAAGTAGTTGCAACGCTCAACAGAGAATTAAAAGCAGTCAGGTTTAATTACATGCCGCGCTTAAGTATTGCCTATCTCTGCACTACAAAGTTCGCACTTAGTGAAAATTATTCCTGCATGTAACTAATGGAGCATAAATGCTAATTTAACACCGCGAACCGGTGCTAATAAATCTTCAAGTCTTCAAGAGTTCTAAAGCCGCGTTCGAACTTTATTAAATCAATTATTTTTTTTACTGAACGTGATCCTTTATTTTATCAAAAAGCTCTTAAATTTGAATCGTTCAAATTATGTACATTCACACAAGTTTTGTCACTAACGACCCGGTCTTATACAAAATTAAATAGCACTATTTATATATTTTTCTTATCGGTTGACAATGCTCGCAATGAGCGAAACCGGTCTTGACCTATTAAATAAAGTGGAATAAAGTACAAAGGAATATTGTGTTTTTAAATATAATGCCTTTCCACCAAGTCTTGACAGTGAACACCCAAAAAGTATGTATTTGTTGTTTGATACATTTTTTGACAGAAAATATGAACTAGAAACACTTTTATTCTATACAAACTGTATATATATCAACAAAACACAATATTATAAGCATACCTACTAAGAGTATTAAAAGAGGCTTGTATTATACGAATACATAAGATGTTGAAAATCAAAAACCGATAAGTTCACATTTTGCCAAAATTTACGAAAATATGTTCTAATTTAAAATTGCGACTGAAGGTTTTTGGTGGAATTTAAATATTAAATTTGAATCACTAAAATTATGTACACTCACACAAGTTTTGTCACTAACGACCCGGGTTTCGCCTTTCGGCTTCTTCAGGCGTTCATGTGCACGGATGAAATTGAACTGACAGTTCTTGACTTGACTTGACAGAACTTGGCTTGTCAGTTGAAATTCATTCGTGCACTTGAACGCATGAAGATGCCGAAAGGCGAAACCCGGGTCTTTAGTGACAAAATCTGTGTGAATGTACATAATTTGAACGATTCAAAAAAAAATAGAAACAAATGTATTGAAATCTATATATCATTAACAATTGTTGAATAAAAGTAACTATTCATTATTATTTAATTTACTGACCGAACTGAATACGAAACTGACTGAACTGACTAAAAAGTTCTTATTTAAATTTTTAAGTTATCTGGCCTATGCATATAGTTGAATTTGTTTCATGTTATAATTTTATGAATAAGCAAAGTATTGAACGAGATTTAGTTCTATAATTTGATTCAAACATTTTTTAATTCTCATTTTGATATATTTTTTTTGGTTTGGTTTGGTGTCGGACGAAGCTTTAGGCACGTTAAACTGTATTTAATTCAAAGTAATATTCAAAACAATAATAATAAATAAAGATTCAGATCTGTTGAATGATCAAATTATTTTTGCTATTTCCCCTTTACTTTATCCATTGCTAATAACCTATGTTAACTATTCTTTTATACGATGTATATTTTAAACTTTTATTTCTTTTGTGAGAATTGATTAAAAAAAAAAAAAACGAATATTCTTGACTGTCGATTTTGTTAAAGTATACATACTAACTATTAATAATTATCATTGAGTCATTAACTTTAGTAATGTAGCATTTTATATCACTTTGTTAAAAACTTCCCAAATTTTAATTATGTTTGTAATAACCATCAGTCGCCACTTAAAATTTATTAATCTTCAATGATTTTTTAATAATATATTAGCGATGTTAAGCATTTTAATTTTGCGTAATTTTAGAATCACTTATACTGCAATTTGTAAATTATTTTCAAAATCAATCGTTGTTTACACATATTCATTTAAATTTATTTTAGTATGTAAGGCACTGTTAAATTATATTTCTTATCTGTTGTCAATGCTCGCAATAAGCGAAACCAGTCCTGACCTTTTTTAAAAAAATAAAGTGAAATAAAGTAGAAAGGAATATTGTGTTTTTATTAATTAAAAATAAGTAAGATTATTCAACGCATTGTGCCACTAACTGTGACTTGTGTTTCACCTTTTTCAGAGACTTACTTTCAAAAAAGTTGTTTAAGTACGAATGATTTTCGAAATTTAGTATTTTCGATTTGCGTACACATCGTTGCACATCCCTTACTAAAAATCCAGTCCGTTTGTGTATTTAAAAAAATTGTCAAAAAATGGAGTGGAAAGAATTCACTAAATTGACTAAATCGTCATCGCTTGTTATGATAGCCGATGGTGGTGGAAAATTGCATGACCTCTACAAGTAAAAAAAAAATTTTGAGATAAAAAAAACTTACCGCATTTCTTTACTAACAGGATATATGATGCAGAAACTTACCTGAAAAAAAAAACAAAACATAATAATTATAATGAAGTCTTTCTTCGTTTTCAACATGTTTAAATACGTAATTAGTCGTACATAAATTAGCATATATTTAAACAGATGGTCAAACGCAGTATTGTATAAGGATATGTTTGAAATGTGGTTTTCTATGCACTGTATATATTAAATTAATATTATGTGATATAATATTCAATTATTATATAACATATTCATATGATTTTGTAACTTTTTCTCGTCAAACTTACTCTACTTTCAAACTAGGGCTTAACAGTTTTGTAAACCCGTTTTTTAAAATAAAATTCACAAAATTTGAAAGCTGGTTTTTTCAAAATGATAGATAACTCTGCTTTATCCATGTCCGCTCCCAATGTAGAGCATATAGGGGGATATCAATAGAAGTTTTTTTCTTCGAGAACTGTTTGTTACTCTGTTGCTCAAACTCTATTTTTTTCGAGAGAGTGAATAGTAGGGGTATAAGAATAAAGGTAGGACAGAAATAGTGGTTAACTAATCACTCCATAGAAAAATGCTGTTCGTAATGGGAATCGATCCCGTGACGTCTGACACGGTAGCACACCACGCAAAGCGCTGCGCCATAGATTATGACAGTTTTTTTTAAAAACTGTTATTCAGATAAAAACGCTAGTATTATGCATCGAACTGTATTTGTTAAAATTAAAAAAAAATGTAATATGTTGTTTAATAGTCAACAATGACGCTTAAATATAATATTTGGTCTTTTTTTTGTGCATTTTGGTTATATTTTTTTACGGGATAGGTTTAAATAATCCACCGCCTATACTGAATATAAAAAAAATGTTACTATTTTTTGTTGTTTGTTTATCATATAATATCTGAACGAAATTATGTTTTAATTTTAAAGAATTAATTCAAAATGTGGTCTTATGGCGCAGTGGTTAGTTTTGTGTGCCTACGTGCCGGACTTCACGGGTTCGAGTCCCAGTGCGAACAGCATATTTCGATTGATTTATCGATTTCTGTCCGAAGGCATGAGTATTTGCGATGTCTAAATTCCCTCCCACCCTACCAATAATTTAATAACTGGGTGTAGCGAGAGCGATTAGCTAACCACTAGTCATGAACGAATGCTCGCAATGAGCGAAACCAGTCCTGACCTTTTAAATAAAGTGGAATAAAGTACAAAGTAATATTGTGTTTTTGTTCGTATAATGCCTTTCCATCAAGTATTGACAGCAGTATTTTAGAACATTTTATTTTATTTTAGACAATAAATACATAAAAAAAATTAAAATGAGTGAATGGTATAAATGTTATGTTTGATTATTATTTCATGAAATATAGCCGTTCCTGCATATACAAGGGGTGTATTGATCCGACCGGCCGCCACTGATTGACAGTGAACACCCTAAAAGTGATCCTGTCATAACCTTATCCTTCTATCCCTTCTACTTTCTTTGACTAAGAGAGGTTGAATGACTAACAAAACAGTTCTCGTAGAAAAAAACTTCTGTTAAGATACTTCCATTAGGAGGCCATATACTCCACGTTGGGTGTGGACATGGATAATAAGAAACATAAATACATAAATATGAATAATTTTAGTTTTATAATCACTAATCCGATGAAAGAAACCAAATTTTGGCAGAGAAGAATGTGTACATAATACCCCGAACTGGTTAAAGGTTAAATAATGGTTAAGTTGAAATAAAGGAATAGATTAAAAAAAAAACGGTGAAGCGTACCAAGGAAAGATCCTTTTGCGAGTCTTTATAGTGCGTTGCATTTAAAAGGTTAAGGCTTTTAATCGAAAAATCCAATTTCCTCGACCGTAGAAAGAAAATTTTATGCATGGTCTACGATGCGAGAAAATAGTAATATGGTAAGTCATTTATTTTCTCGTAACGGTTGATATCATTAAATTGGAAAACGACAAAGGAAAATTGTATTATTGTGGTTTAATCTGTTTTATCGTTTAAATGTTCAACTAAAAGAAAGCTCTTGTAGAAATTTCACAATAAATGCTGACATCTATTAACAGTTATACAAAGTTTTTTTCAAATGTGTTTGATTGAATATTTTTGATAAAAGCTATGTAGGGTATTGCAACCTTACAATAGCAAATACAATAACCAAAATTGAAACAAAGAAAAAAATGCCAGTTTATTTGAGTTTACATTTTATTATATTTTATTTGAACGTGTAAAGTGTGTTAATATATTTTTTAAATATTTAAATTTAGTACAGTTGTCTTGATTGAACACTGATGATTTATTTATAGTTACAAATAAACGAATATTTAATTAAAGTGCAGGAGAATTAATGTTTTAAAAACGAACCGTCGGGAGAATAAAAGGTTTACAAAAAGGTCAAATGGCCTGTACTAATGGGTCAAATGGAATACAATAATTTTTTTATAAAATAAATATGATTTTTTTTTTAAATATCGAATAGAAAAAGTACACGTTTTTTTAGTTATTCTAAAATTTTATATACTGATAAGAATCGGCACCTCTCATCGCAAACATTTTCATCTGACAAAAAATAAATAAAAACATTACACTATTTTAGTACAAAATGCTGACAATTAGCGAAACTGGTCCTGATCTAGATAAAAAGTGTTTTTAAATTAAAATATAAGATAAAAATCTAGATGGGGACAGTTAGAGCTTATACAAAAACCGACTTTTGAAAAAACCGGTTTTCGAATGTCAATATTTTTCGAAAACCGGTTTTATCCGGTTTTCGAAGATTTACAAAAAAATGATAATTCAATTAAAATAGTGAGAAAAAGTTAATTTTGTTGATGTTGTTTATTTATATACATAATAGTACACAACAAGAAATTATTTGGTGTTACTCTTCAGAAAATATGATTTAATAAAACACGAAGCGTCCACTGATCGTTTTGTAACAAAATTTCCTGATATCGAAAATACCCTTTCACTGAGTAATGATGTGGGGAATATGGTCTTAAAGCCATCAAATAAAAGATCAAAATTTTCTGTCATTTTGCTTATAGACTCGTTTCTGGAAAATTCGGCACAACCGGTTGCAAAGTTGAAAAACCGCTTTTCGAAAATCACAAATTTAGCCGAAAACCCGGTTTTTGAAAACCGACAAGCCCTAGGAACAGTAGTAAGAATGAAAAAAAAACTGTGACTAATAATGCATCAACATTCAAATGTAAAAGCTCTTGAATTGTTTGACATAAAAGTGGAGTTGAAGTATCACCATTTACGACCCACAACGACAGTTAAGTAAAAGGTACAAGTCTAAAGGTAGGAGCTTTCGCACGCACGTTATTTCCGGTGCTAGGTGCTATTTAAAGTGAGAAGGTCGCCTTTCGAACAAAAGCTTTAAGGCTTACTTACTCGCCAGTCACCTCCCCAATAATTTTAACCCTTACTTCATTTAATATGTATTTATGCACGAGACGCTTTGATTATATCCAGTGGCGTTCACGAAAGCCAGATACTAATCCTGATGAATAACCAGTTACCTCTGAAGATTTTCATCGAGGAACTGACAAACATCAAAACAGGTATGATGAAAAAAAACCCGATCGATCAAATTTTAAATAGTTTTGAGACAAAGTTAAAATACCACAAACTCATTATGTTTATGTCAAGTAGATTAATCTTAAAGCAGTGAGCTAGATTTCTTATGTTTAGAAGATAAAGAAAACTAAATAAGCGATTTAGATCAGGGGTGGGCTAGAGGAGGCTCGGAGGAGCTCGCGCGATCCCCTAGTTAGATTTTAATACAGCTGGCGAGCCCCTTGTTAACTTGAGAGAAAAAAATATTCTCAGATCAAATCAGTAGATAACTGCGATTTCTGGCGTGTATATTATCGACGGCAGCTTCAATATACACAATAGTAGATTTTTAGCCATTTACATTGATTAGTTTATGGTAAACTGCATATTGTTGCATTTTCTAAGTATATTAATTAACAATCGTTTGCTTATTTAACTAATGCATATTATTGCATAGAAGGTATAAATTGCTTTGAGATTAAGCGAGCCTCTTGTTAACGTGTTGGCAGCCAACCACTGATTTAGATGCGTGTCTTTTATTATTTATGTTGAACCAAAGCTACACAACTAATATTTTTCATTTCAACGAGAGCGATGTTATCTATGATGGTGAGATATTGAGTGTTAAATCAGATAAATAAATGTGATCTTCAGAAATGAAAAGGTTCCCCACCCCCCCCTGGATAGTATCACGCAGTGGTGCCATCTTTGATCATAGAGATTTATTTAATTAAACATTCAAAAATAAGTCGGATTCGTTGGTTATTTCCCAACTTCAACTCCGACCCCACAAACGTGTATTATACAAAAGGAAATACTCTAAAAAAATCGTTTTATTGCAGTTTGTTTGTCTACACTCGAACTTTAAAAAAGCACTTCACTGGTTGTTATTGTAATAAAAACGCAAGCTTTTATATTTGTGGGAAATTTTTCACTTGTACCGCAGAAGAAAAATAAAATTAACGACTGCTGCCTTTGCTCTATTCCAGTGTCTGCCAAACTGTGTGCCGCAAGAAGTCTCAGGTGTGCCGCGGAAGAAGCCAAAAAAATGTTTATTTTAAATATTGCCTATTCATTTAAATTGTCTTCAATTTAAAATAAATTTAACATCCAGATCAGTGGAGGGGAACCTGTGGCATTTTAAATTGATCAAAAAACTATACGCAAGCGCTTGGAAAAAGAGCGTAATGAACTGATTATGTGCTCGAAAGTCGAAAAAAAAAGGGGGGGGGGGGTCAAAGTTTTCTTTGCTGCGACCTTATGTTGAACTAGATCAGTGTCTGCCAAACTTTTTTACTTCACAGCACACTGGTGAATGGGATAAGTACCGCGGCACACCAAACAAAAATGCTTTAAAAAAGAAAATGCGGGAAATGCGTCGCGTTGACCACTTTGTATGATCGTGACAAACATTTGTTTGAATGCGTAAATGTTTAATTTATTCAAAATTGAAGAAAATTTAAATGAATACACATTATTAAGAATTATCATTTTTAAGGTTTCTTCCACCGTGGCACACCTGAGACTTCTTACGGCACAGTAGTGTGCCGCAGCACACAGTTTGGCAGACACTGAACTAGATAAATGACTGTGGGGCTTATAAATGAAAAGGTTCCCCAGCCCCGATCTAGATATTCAAATAAATATTTGTCACGTTCGTAACTGGTGGTCGACGAGACACATTTTCCACATGTTTTTGATAATGAACATTTCATTTTTTAAAATGCCTTTAGGTGGTGTGCCGCAAAACAAGTCCCATTCACCAGTGTGCCTTGAAGTAAAAATGTTTAGCAGACACTGCTTTATTCGATTAGATATTAAATATAAAGAATTTAGTTAAAGCTAGTTGTCTATTGACTGGACTCTGCCAAAAATATCTCTTACGTATTTTTACAATAAATTTACTATTATGACGACCGAATTTGTCAATAAATATGAAAATGCAATAATGTAAAAAATAAAGGCAAAATGTCTTAATGAAGGCGACTCTCGCAATAGTACATAAAAAATGGATCTTTTGATCTTATGGCCTATTGCTAACTGCACGACTTTTTAAAAACTAATTAAGGCATAGGTTTTTTTCTACAGTCAATTAAGTCAATTAGTCATGATATAATTAATATATTTCATAATTTAATTATAAACTTGCATAAGATGAACAAATTAATTGATCATTGTTACAAAACAACAAGTATGAGTCACTGGTGTAATAAATTCGTTTTTTTTTTCTTTAATATTTAAATCCAAATGTAGTCGGTTTAATAAGTATATGGGATACACAAACAATTTATTAAATTAAATAATAATGAATAGTTATTTTTATTCAACAATTGTGAATGATAGATTCACAAGATAGATAGAGAAGTCAAGTTCTGTCAAGTCAAGTCAAGAACTGTCAGTTCAAGTTAATCCGTGCACTTGAACGCCTGAATATGCCGAAAGGCGAAACCCGGGTCGTTAGTGACAAAATCTGTGTGAATGTACATAATTTGAACGATTCAAATTTAATATTGAAATTCCACGAAGCACCTTCAGTCGAAATCTTAAATTACAACTGTTTCTAATGGTTATACTAATAAAGCATGAATTTACTAAGCCCACTTCAGTTTTACCATACTTTAAGTCACATAGAATAGTATAATGCATCTAACTATTTATTTCCTAGAGTACCACTTAGATCACTGCTAGGAGTGATTTTATTTCAATAAAAATATAAATCATCGATTGATTGTTTTCTTTCTTAATTTATAATTCATTTGAGTACGAGAAAGTTTATTACATTCACGCAATGACATGAAAAATTATAAAAGTGTACATCATGACAATAGTAAAATGTATATGTTATATGTCCCAAAGTATCCATTTCTCAACAACATTACCTTAAAGTTCCATTTATTGTAACATATGTGAACGCTGGAATTCGTGTTGTGTCTTCCTTGCCACGGTAATATAATACGTCATAGTAAATCTTTTTCTTTTTTTTCGTTTCTTTTGCCCTGGTTGACAATGTGATCCGAAGGTGTCAACGTGTACAGCGATGTCAACGAAGCAACCTCCCACCGCTTTATCATAATGGTTACCCGTGCAAACAAGAAAATAAACACACGGAAATAAAACAAATCGTGCTTTTTTTGTAAACTCCAGCGACGCGAAACTCGACTACTTTTGATTGTGATATTATTAAGCTATCATTTGGCGATGATTTATACCCAAACGCAGACATTTCTCTGGATGATATTTTTCACTGAAACATTTTTGTATTTATCACAAACTATAGCAGTGTTTGGCGCAGCGGTTAGCGTTGTGGGCTTCCATGCCGGACCTCACAGGCTCGAGTTGCAATACAGCATTTTTTCGTACGATGTATTGATTTCTGTTTGAAGGCATGGGTTTTTGTGATGTCTAAAAAATTCCTTCCGATCCATTTATAACTGGGCGTAGAAAAAGCGATTAGTTAACCACTAGTTCTGTCCTAGACTACTTCTTATATCCTTACTACTCTCTTTGAAAAAGAGAGGTTAAGCAACTGAGTAACAAGCAGTTCTCGTAGAAACACTTCTGTTGAGATAAACTCCGTTAGGATTCCATATGCTCCACATTGGGAGCGGACGTGGTAAAAAACAAAAATATGCATTTAAAAGTAACTAAATGTAGTCTTTTTATCAATCCAATATGAAAAGTTTTCATACTTTGTTCTAGACTCTAGAGCAGGCGTGGAGAACTTCCAGCCTTTTGGTTACTCTGATACGACCTTCTGACCAATTCTGTAATTCGGTAAATTTATGTAAATTCGTAAATTCCTGACATATTCTGACCGTAAATTCCTGTTCCCGGCCAAAGATTCCCTAGTCAATGTTTACTGCGGCCTTATGTCGAATCACAAAAATGAACGCGGCTTTTAGAGAAGAGACGGTTCCCCACCCCTGCTCTAGAGTGTTAATCTTTGGTAATCGTTGGTAATGTAAATGATAGTTCAATCAAAATTTCTTTTTACTCGGTGTGATTTGAAAATAGTGTGGCAAACTGTGGCAAAGGCTGGCAATGTAATCCGTTAATTATATCTTTTTGACATTGTGTCATTTCAGTACACGTCAAAAAACACAGCATGTTAAGGGAAAAAGAGGGTACGTCATTGAGTACATCAGGCTTAAGGGGTGAGCCATGTTACAACTGGCCGGAGATATTCATGATTGTCACCCATTTAGTTGAAACTTTTGGTGAATTGCAAGTAGCCATTAGGGATTCTGAAATCGAGACTTTTTTCAATTTCCCAGGACACGAGACATAAAGTTTCGCATCCTGAGACAGAAAAATTTATACGAATATTTCTATGCATGTTGGTAACTCAAAACTGATGCAAACTTTTCAGTTAAATATTGCGAAAAATGACAATATTGTATTGTTTTTTTTATTACACACCATTCGAGAGATTCATTTGATTTTGCCAATTTAAAAAATCCTTACATTAAGTCAGTAATTGTATGCTTCTTTTTTAGGGTGTTCACCGTCTACAGTTGGTAGAAAGGCATTATTTTAAAAATAAACATCTGTACTTTCGACGGGTTCGGCGGTAGTTTTGTGAAAGTTCATTTTAATATAAAATAATTTAGATTATTCCACGTATTGTGCTACAAAAAAAAATATATTTTTAATTACATTTGTACTAATTTATTAATATCAAGACCGCTTTTGCCCATGTTGAGTATTATCAACGTACAGTGGTCATATTTGATTTTATTAAATACACGAAAGATTAGAAATGTACAAAGTTTTTCAAGGTACATAAATTTTCAAATCTATGATCGTATTCAATGAATAAAATCTAATTAATACCAAATTTATTAAAAAAATAGTATTGTGTTTTTTTATTCAAATATCCCGGAAGCCGACACTGGCAAAATTTAATCTCGGGTTGTGTCTAGACAGAATCCCTGTTAGCCATGTTATCCGTCTACATTAAGTGCATGTACGGACTGTTTGTGTCGAATAACAGCGTAATCACAATGACAATCAATCCACGTCGTCCATATGAAACGTTGCATATTTTACATACATTTAAATATATCACATACACAACGAATTGTAGATTATTTATCCATGAATTTGAATTAACATACTTACATAAATCGATTAAAAACTAACGTTTAACATATTTGATGCGTTAAATAGTTTACGAAAGAATAATATGATTGAACAAAAAAGTTGTGGCAGAATTACTTCCCCGCGTGGTTTTTCATCTCTTGTGGTTACAACAACAGCAAAAATTCGTACTTCTTGTTTACTAATTAACAGCTTGCAATGATAAATCAAATATTACATCAATTTTATTTCTAGCACGGTAAAAAAAATGTTTTTTCCGTCGTTATAAAATGCACAGAAATTTACTCCTTTTCTGCGAAAGAACAGAAAACATTTTATAAAGCAAAAGAGAACCGTAAATTATTAAAAAAAAAAAAACATTTTTTTGATAACAGCAAAGCAAATAAGACGCCACGAGATTTTTTTCTTTTAGTTTCAATATTGCTTTTTCATTTCCGGAAACGTTGGATCGGATGTGATTTGTAAAAAAAAAACAGAAAATACAGTATTTTTTTTATGTACATATATTTTATATATATATCGACTATGGAAAGGAAAATGAACGTAACCTACAGTTTTTCCAAAACAATCACAATGTGTACTACTTTATACACGTTCTATCAAAAAGGTATAAGCTAAAAATTCCGAATTGGTATCTAAATTTAGCTTTTAAAATTGAGAAAAAGAAAGTGAAAATTAAGATCTGGAAAAAATATATTAAATTAATATCACATAAATAAGATTCTTCCTAACACAAATTTTCATTACGAAATATTCCATACACCAATTTTCCTTCGGTACATAGAAAACTCCGCTCACAGAATATTTAATTCTTCTCGAAATTTTAAAAGGTTTTATTTGACAACAGATGTCTAATTCTGTGTAAAATATAAAGCTATATTTCCCATAATTGATTTTGTCATAAAATGTTTATTATTATTTGTTGTAAAATCACTTTCATTTTCGTTCTTATTGTTGTAACTTCGCATATAAAACGTTAATAATATATTACATTATGTGATACAAGAAATTCATACGTATTCTTGGTTATCAATCAATATGTAGTTAGTTAAATTATATAGTATTTTCTGAAGTAAATTGAAATAAGTACTAAAATGGATCAAAAGTAGAGCACGGTCATTTACGTTTACTCATGAATCCTTTATGCGATATTTTATGTCCTAGATAGTTCCCGCGGAACATTAAAATTGCTATATTATGGATATGTGTATATTTCTTGCCAACCAGTGCTACCCAAACTACTCCCCACCCCCAGGACTCTACGTACACTTTGACGCAGTCATTATCCTCCTCTGCGAAGAAACTGGCGTCATCGCTTTGTCATTATATCAACTTTTGAGAATCTCCAAGCGGGTTAGCATTCCCGCTGAAAGCCCCAACCCCCCACCGTTCTGCTCTTTATTCACAGGTTTTTCAACCTTCTTTATGCCTCATGTTGCCCTAGAAAGTTTAACGTTTCCCAACTATATCTCAGTATATATTTATTATATTATCGTTAAAGCGTAAGTATACAAATAAGCACTGACTCACAGAATAAAAAAAAAACAGATTCCCAATTTGAAAATAGCTTTAAACTCAGTGCTCACATGCTTGCATCTTTGTAGTAAAGGCCCCAAGCTAAATGCATTGGAACAATTAGAGATTAATATATATCATCAATCCAATGACATTCTCAATGAGCAAACTAATATCAATCCATCACCTTTACTCAGACCATTACGGAAAGATAATGCAATTTTAAATACATCAAAACAATTCTAATTTACGTTTATTCCCTCTAAATAAAAACCAGATAACTTTCAATTCAGGAAATACTTAAAATCAATTTGCCAAATTTGTTAATTAATTATCAAAATATAAATTAGGATGATAGAAAGGAAGAGTAGATGTGTTGTATAGCTTTACTATGCCACTATATACGAAATAAGTTATTGCACGTTCAGACTTTGTTTTGATGAGGGCGTCAAGCCGAAATAAAAAAAAATTGTAGAGCTAAAATGCATTGTTATTTTTTCACCGTGTTATAATAGAGTTCTACCAAGTAAATTCCAATTCAATTAATTAAGAAAAAATACTCGTTCATATTTATTATATAATACTAACAAAAACACAACATGACTTTTTGATTTTTGATATTTTTAGTTTGTATTATTCACAGTGTATATTTTGTTGGGTACGCGACGCTCTCTGACTTAAGTCCCAGCTCGGTCAATTTCGTTCTTAATCGAACAAAAGATTTTTATTCAAAAAAAATGTATGTCTAGGATATTTTTTATACTTTAATTTAATAACCATATATCTCGGTCATATATGTCGTTAACAAACAGTGGCGAATTACCCCATATGCGAATGAGGCGCGCAAATCTCCAAATCTCAAGGGCCTCCAAAAATAGTATATATTTTATAACCCACGTACTTTTTGTTCCGATTTTAATATACCATTACATAGAATTTTCTGCCATTTTTTATGTTGTTCAAAAACAGGGCCTTCAAATTTAATTGCGCCCAGGGTTCCATATGTGCTTAATCCGCCACTGTTTACAAATAATATTTTTTCAATAGTTTCTAGCCAATAAGCACATCGCTCGAAGCAAACTTTTTGCTTGCACTTCCGGAAAGGTCATATGCATAGTAAAAATTACTTACAGTAGGCCTTATATAAAAAAATCAATGTTTGTTCATACAGTTCATTTTGGCAACGTATGCTTGCACTTGTGCGAAGGCTATAGTACAATTAACTTACAGCAGGTGGCACGTGTTTCGTAACGTAGACGATCGGTAGTAAACGGCAAACAGACGGAAAAAGAAAACATGCACTTAAATAAACACGATTAAAACACTTTCTTTCTTTGAGTGGCAATACAACGCTTGCTGGGAACCGGCTAGTTATTACATAACATATTCAGAGTGTATTGTTTGTATTTTAAAAGGCTTAAATATACTTTAATTATAATATATATCACAAGTGGAATAAAAAAGTTAACACTTCCATAAAGTTACCGCTGAATACGCCAAAAATATTATAAATATTGTATTAAGAAATACGAAAGTGGTCGACGTTTTCAGAATCACTGATCAACATTATTCGCACTTAAAAGGAACAGTTTACAAAGAGTTGCTCTTAGAGTCGTGGTTTTGAGATGCTTCCCAAAAAGTTTTACAACCCAAACTACACACATAATATAAAATTAAATTTGATAACTTTGTTGTTTTACTGATTGTGCCACAAGCTGTAGCACGTGTTTTGCTTTCTTGAAAAGCATCTTTAGACTTAATGTTATTTATGAATAAAGAAAACATTGATTCCAATTCTTAACTTACAAATTACAAAATTGGTACTTTCGATGGTTTCGGCGGTAACTTTGTGGAAGTTCATTTTAATAGAAAATTTAAATTAACTTTGATTATTCCATGTATTGTGTTACTTACTGTGACACGTGTTTCGCCTCTTTCAGAGGCATTTTCATACTTACTATCGCAAAGTTTGCTTAAGTAATGAAGCAAGATTGATTCTAACGTTTTAAAATTATGAAATTATAAAATGGAGTTTGGGTTTTTTTCCTATCAAAAAGGCAAAAGGGACGTAACCCACACATATAAAATTTTACAGGAGGTGCAAAAAACGTGTTTTGATGATTTTGGGCCATATGCAAATTATGAATTATACACAACCCTAAAGTGTACGTAAACTAAACTGGTATTTAATTGACATAATCTATTATTAATCAAAGAAATTGTCTAGGAAAAACCTTTATTTCAGTCTTTTTTCTTGGTTTTAGTTTTTTACAAGATCATTTTTTTACCAAACTTAAAAACTAAATTTAGATATTAATTCGGCATTTTCCGCTTGCACCCTTTTGATAGAAATTGTTTCATGTTTGATACATTGTGATTTCCAAAAAAAAACGTGCTTTGAAAAAACTGTGGGCTACGTCCTTTTTCCTTTCCACAGTGGATATGCAAAAAAATATTTTTTAAATATTTATAGTCGGTTTTTTATTTAAATACTGTTATTTTTTTGTCGGGATAGAGAGTAACTGCTTTACAACATTCCTGAGACTCCCTCCAAAATAACCCTCAAAAAAAATATTCACTCTCAAAATATCCTTCACCTGGTTGGTCCTTGACGGAAATATTTGAGTTGAAGCTTTGTGACGGATTTTATTGGTTCGTTCCATATGGTAGGGGATTTTATTAATATTATGCGAGCACCCACTTTACTCATATAAAATTGATATTTCTGAGTAATTTAATAAATAATCTAATAAAAAATTTGAAATTTAATGATAACTTTTCTAGCCTCGATATTTAATGTTATAAAAATAATTATAATACCACTTTTAGGGTGTTCGCTGTAAATACTTGGTGGAAAGGCGTTATATTAATAAAAACACAATATTCATTTGTTTCCATTTTAGTAAAGTGTAAATAATGTACAAAGGAATATTGTGTTTTTATTACAATTATAATACCAATTTATATATATCGACTGTGGAAAGAAAAAAGGACGTTACCCACAGCTTTTTTTCGATAATCACAATGTATCGAACTTGATACACGTTCTATCAAAAGGATGTAAGCTGCAAATTTCGAATTAGTATCTAAATTTAGCTTTTAAGCTTGAAAAAAATGAGCTTGTGAAAATTGAAACCAAGAAAAAAGACTAAAAAAAAGTTTTCCCCAAGACAATTTATTTAATTAATATTAAATTGTGTCAATTAAACACCAGCTTAGAAGTCTCCGTGCACTTTGAGGTTATGTATACTTCATATCTAGTGAAAACGAATGTTTAATTAGCTGTTCCCAGGAGTAGGCTGGAGGGGCCTCGGAGGGGCTCGCGCGAGCCCCTTGTTAATTTAAAAAAAAACATATTCTCAAATCAAATTAGTATATAACTGCAGTTTCTGACTTATAAATATATTATCTACGACAGCTTCAGTATACACAGTAGTACATTTTTAGCCATTTAGATTGATAAGTTTAAAGTAAGTTGCATATTGTTACATAGTATTATAGGTGTATTAAGTAACAATTCACAGAGAATCTCGGAGGCATATGTGGTGGCCTTATGCTCCGACTAGGGAGCGGAAATGGACAAAAAAAGTAACAATCGATTGCTCATTTAAATATTGCATATAATTGCATAGAAGTATTAAAAAAATCACTGCTCCCCCAGAACACGGAGGATTGTTTTGATATTAAGCGAGCCACCTGTAAACGTATTGGAAGCTCACCGCTAGCTGTACCATATGGTTAAAAAATACAATATGAATAACACTAAATCTAAGACAAAACAATAATATTTTTTTTAATTAAATAAACGAAGTAATAATTAAAGTACATCTAAAGAGAGGGTGCTTCTGATGACTACCGATGTATTTTAAATAATTCTCTAGAAAAAAGTTGCCTAATTTAAAAGATTTGAATGTTTTGTAATATTTTATTATGAAGGCGTACGCGCTGTAAAAAAAAGTAGGCTTTTATGGGACAACTCTTTTAGAATTCTGAAAGGACATTCTAAGGAATTTAACGCTCCAAATAACTCATTTTCGCCAAAATGTCTCTCCTTTCTTTCAACTGAATAACTTCGATATTATTCAGTTAAAATTGTATTTTGTTTTGTTTTAAGAAGACATTTCATGTCTTTTTCTATTTTCGTAAAGGGTAAATTTTGGCATGTGGTTTCAAATTGATTATACCTTAAATATTGATTGAAATATAACTGAAATACTTCATGTCCTGAATGAAAAAAAGTTCTCTGATTCTAATATTGTAAATATAATATTTCATACTATTTCTATAACTACACTGTTACCAACAAGTTACGTGTATACATTTAAAAAATACGAGTTCTATTAAAGGTAAAGGGTTTCGATTGTTTACAAAAAAAACGATAAAGTAATTTTATCCAATTGGTATCAGTAGTCAAATAAATAATTATAAAAAATATATTTAAAAAAAAACCACGTTTCCTTTTTGTCAATTAATGAGAATATGTTTAGAAATACTTATCACTTTGTTTGTTGAAGTCATTTTAACGCTACGACTGACCTGGGCGAAGTCACTGCGAATGCTATTGGAACGCGGCTTAAAACAAATCAAAAAATCAAACAAGTTTTGTCACGTAGGACAATCTATAGCGGCGGAGACCATTTGATATTTTCGTGCCGCACCGAGTCGCTTTGCATTCGTTTTGATTCCGTCCAAGTAAGACGTACAGTTAAGGATGAGCGTAGTGATCTACAGTGACACCTATAATCAAGACAAATTATTAAATGACTTATTTACAAACGTTCGTGTAATTGATAGAATCTAGTTTAATAGGATTTTAAAAACATTTCAGTTAAATTTAATTCAGAAAATTTAAATTACCTTTGATTATTCCACGTATTGTTTCGCCTCTTTCAGAGGCATCTTCAGACTTCCTATCGCAAAGTTTGCTTAAGTAATGAAGCAAGATTGATTTTAACATTTTAAAATTATGAAATTACAAAATGGAGTTTGGGTTTTTTTCCTTTTAAGGGGAGGAAGGAGGGGTGTGTAGAATCGAAATAAAACAAACAAATAATGATACTAATGAGTTGCAATCAATCAGATTGGGATTTTTCCTTTTTAAGGGAGGCAAGGAGGGGATTATAAAATCGAAACAAAGCAAACAAATATAATCATACTACTAATGACGTTAAACATTACAAACTATTAAATTAATGAGCTGCAATCAATCAGATAGGTTGGTGATTACTCTATTAATTTCTGACCAGTCAGCAGAGATCTAACCGTTGACATTATATTTAACTAGACATGTATTCAATTTTGAAAGACACAAATATTAATATTGCAGTAGGACATTTTGACCTTTGTACACGAACTAACAATTGGTGCAAAGTATATTTTCTAAGCAATCTCGCTATCGTTTTATCACTCCCCTACATATAAATGATCAAGTGGCGTTATTTTCAGCCCACTGTAACTAGCATAATATATCACCTAGTGATATTAATGTAACAGGGATTGTGAATCTTTCCATGTTTATTATTGGACCATTGCCAGAATTCCCGCAAGGACAGTCCAGATTATACCAATAGGGTGAAATTCAAAACCTCGTAATATCGCTTTACCGCCGGAGTCTACAAGGAAAAAATATCGTATATCCATCGTGTTACTTCAAAAGGTGACTATAATAAGTTAGCAAATGAAATGTGATTTCTTCCGAAATGATTTGCACAAAGCACAGCTTTTTGACAAACTTTTTGTGAACAACTAACAGTAAATTGTATTTTATAAAAACAATATTCTGAAAAAATTCTTCACTTCCACTGCAGACAAGACGGTGTGAAAAGTTTTTATTGGAGTAGATATCGAAATAAATAACTAAAAACGTCTTACTGAAAAATATTGAAAAAGAGTTATAGGAAACTTTAAATTCAATTTGTGCATTGCAATAAAAGTAATTTTGGGTCGCGAGTTGTGCATCACCGTTTTACATGAATTAAACAATCATTTTTCTTCATCTAGGTCATTCCACGTCCCAGACCACGGTTATGTATAATTTAGTTATTTTGATACATACATAATACATTAGAAATATTACTTGCAATCATTATGAAAATATCACATCAATATAATATTTATAAGATGAAACTGTGATTTTCTGCTGTGACCACATTGTTATTTACGTTATTTTTTAAAAATCAAATTTTGAAAATGAGCTTTACCCACTGATAGAAGCTTGATGGTATTTTTATATGATATGGAAAAGGCTCTTCTCATCGATCAATATTATTATTCGTAAGCTTTCCATGTATCCTAATTAGTCCACATTATTCCCATCACATTAAAAATATGGAAAGATTTCTTGGAACACTAACAGCCAGTTCTCTTTAATGGCCTTCAGATTTATTCCCTTATCAAAAGTCAAAATGCTCTACGTTGATTCTGTACTTCATTGTTACGATAAATTTAAATATTCAGTTTTGTAAAAAAGTTAAAATGAAAAAAAATATGCAGGAAAAATTTTGTTTTGGAAAAAATTGCAATTTCAAACAGCAAAATGACACGGTTTTCTATCGTTTTCTTATAAAATGTAAAACCAATCGATGCCTGGCACAAAAATTTAGTATACTTTGTAACTCATATTCGACAATTTGAAGAATGGCCAGTTATAGAAAAGAATTCTACAATTAATATCAATTTTCATTTTTACCCTATTATAATGGAGTTCTACCAAGTAAATGCCAAATCAATAAAATAAAAATAAAATCATTTTGTCATTTAATACTTTTCAAGTATTTAAAAAATAGACTGTTATTTAATATGTTTGTTTATTGGAATATTTAAAGACTTTATAATATCCGTTTGAATTTCTCAAAATAACATTGTTATAAGAATCAAACAATACATATTGTATTTATTCATTCTGGTGTTTTGCATCCATATAAGGGACAGCCTTGGTAATATTATTTCGATTCATCGATAATATTTCCCACTGAAGTGTTTGACAGCTTTCCTTTACGAGGGAAGTTTTTCATGTTTTTTATAAAAAGAATTAAGTGTATAGTTGTTTTTCTTCACAATAAATTTTATTGTGAATTTATCAAAATACTTGTGTATATAGGGTAGTTGTATTAAAATTTATTTATTTTGTAGACCAGAATATTTAAAAAATAAATACTCGTTCACCGTTATTTGAGTACCAAAAAAAATAAGCTTTATTTACTGAAAAAATATATGCGACGCGTCTAAAAGCAAAAACAAATAAACTCACTTTGTAATGTTATTAGACACTACCATATTTGTGTTTCAATCTTAAATTTTAAGTTTTATTGAAACAGCATTTTTTCTATTTCAAAACATGGCTATTTTTAAAGCCTGTTGACAGCCTGCCGATGAAATAGGCAGTGGACTTATATGTATCTGAGAGTGATTTTCACTTCATATGGAAATGTACAAACATTTCTTGACTGATATATATTATTTGATTTTTTTTATGAATAATGAATATATTTTCAGTTTAGGTCAGTTCAATTTCATCCGTGCACTTAAACGCCCGAAGATACCGAAAATCGAAACCCGGGTCGTTAGTGACAAAACTTGTGTGAGTGTACATAATCTGAAGGGTCAAATTTAATATTGAAATTTGACCAAGCACCTTCAGTCGAAATCTTAAATTCGTACATAGTTTTGTAAATTTTGGCAAAATTTGAACTTATCGGTTTTTGATTATTAGCTTCTTCTGTATTCATATAATACAAGCTTCTTTTAATATTTTTAGAAGGTATGCTTATAATATTGTATTTTTTTATATATATATAACAAAATACATAATAAAGTCAATTGAAAGTTATCATAATAAAAACGTCTAATGAAAGTTGAATGATTTTCATGTTAATATATACGGTTTTGTTGGTTCATATTGCTAGAAACGTTGCTACAGGAAGTGTTATAAAGCGATGCATGCAACGTTAAACTGGTATTTAAAGTGCATACTAAATATTCGGACATAAAGTGTAATAAATTTTATTTTTAGTGTGCCTCATAAAATAAATGTGTCTGTCTGCTGTCGCTTTTTGCGCACAATAATAGTTTATTTAAAAATTATGTATACACTACATATTAAAAACATTATTGCCGTGTTTTAGTAATCAATATACCAGTGAATTAGAGAAAATAGTTGGAGATGAATATATGTACTTGTTGTTTAATACATTTTTTGACAGCAAATACGAACTAGAAACACTTTTATTCTATACAATCTATAATATAAACATATCGACTTTAGAAAGGAAAAATAACATAACCCACACATGACAAATTTTATAGAAGACACAAAAACGTTTTTTAATGATTTTTGGCTTAAAGAAAATTATGAAATATACACAACCCTGAAGTGCAGGGCGATAAATTAGTTACTATTGACTTTATTAAATAAATTGTATAAGAATAACCTTTTATTAAAGTCATTTTTCCCGGATGAAATTTTCACAAGCCCTTCATTTTTGAAATTTAAAAGCTAAATTTAGATACTTAGTCGGCATTTACAGCTTACATCCTTTTGATAGAACGTGTATAAAGTCGTATACACTGTGGATATCGAAAAAAATCTGTGGGCTACATCCTTTTTCCTTTCCACAGTCGAATTATAATAACAACTGGCGAAAGTGAAAACCAAACTATTTTGGATTTTATTGTAAGTGAGCATGAAGTGCTCTTTTTTGTAAATGTTTTATTGCACTATGTAAGTCAGCCGTGTTGTTAAGATGTCTAATCTCTAAATAATTTATTATATTGGATTGTCGTGGAACGGTCAATTTGTGCTTAATAAATTTCGGTCGTATTTACAACATTGTATGCGTTGTACTGGACAAAATAGTGATTTCATGGAAATGAATATGTCTCAAGTACGGCCGTACAATAAATCCAACCCTGTTTTATTTGCGGGAATATATTAATCTAGCGAGCCTTTGGAGTCGTGCCAGGGATAAATAAGGCTATATCAAAATGTGTGGGGCTTGTTTTTAAGTAAGCGCAGAGGGATGCTCTGCCATTCGCCGATTTACTGCCGCAGTTAAAAAAGCAATAAAATAATTATCAGATGTCAAAATTTACATTCCGAATGGATTTGGATTCCTGAAAACACACATTTAAATACAGGGTGTGTAGTGTGTACCTATCGGTTTCGAATAGATCAGTTTCATTTAGCCATGGAAATGGGGAAACAACGAAAAAAGAAAATTGATAAAATGTACCTACGTTGGTGTTTTTGTGAATTCATATCCAAGCTATTTTTACCAGTACTGAATACATATCGACTGTGGAAAGGAAAGAAGACGTAACCCACACATTTTACGAGATTTTAAGACACACAAAAAACGTTTTTTGATGATTTTAGGCAAAAATCAAATTATGCAATATATATAATCCTGAAGTGCATGGAGACTTCTAAGCTGGTGTTTAATTGACATATTCTAATATTAATTAAAGAAATTGTCTAGGAAACACCTTTTTTTAGTCTTTTTTACTGGTTTCAATTTTCAAAAGCTCATCTTTTTTCAAACTTAAAAAATAAATTTAGACACTAATTCGGCATTTGCAGTTTACATCCTTTTGATAGAACGCGTATCAAGTTTGGATACATTGTGATTATCGAAAAAAGATATTTTGAAAAAAACTGTGGATAATGTCCTTTTTCCTTTCCACAGACTGTGGAAAAAAATCCACAGTTTTTTAAAAACAGATTTTTTTCGATAATCACAATGTATAAAATTTTATACAATATTCCGTGCCGTGCAATATATATGAAGTGCCTGTAAAAGTTGCGATCAGAAAAAAAGACTACTATTCATACTTTTTCTACCTGAATATCGTTGCTATCGCTCATATTTGGTTAAGAAGGGTACGGACTACAGTTAATCATAAGCCGTGGGGACAAGAACGGCCCCCAAAAGTACATGTGATTTTTTGAATTTCCGTTTTTTTTAATTTACTTTTTGAAACTGTTAGATATTTTTTTATAAAAATATAAAATTATTTACAGTTATTTTGCTAATATATTTGTTTTGAAATTATGTTGATCTAAAGAGGTCAAATTGTAAATATTTAAAAAAAAATCACGTTTGGCTATATTTCAACCCCGAATGTTTGCAAGCCCATACGGTCACTTTTGTCCTTACTACTGTCCGTACTCAATATTACACGGTAATAAAAGAATGAGCATGACCATATAGTC
This sequence comes from Himalopsyche tibetana, assembly GCA_030503985.1. Taxonomy (NCBI): domain Eukaryota; kingdom Metazoa; phylum Arthropoda; class Insecta; order Trichoptera; family Rhyacophilidae; genus Himalopsyche; species Himalopsyche tibetana. The sequence goes on from JAPJYX010000004.1 coordinate 31,597,976, forward strand.
ATGCGGGCTTTTTATACAACGACTTTGCGTTTTTTTTTTTTTAAATTTTCGATAGGAATAAAAGTTATCCGTGACTTCAATATGGCTTAGAAAACATTTTTTTTATCGGAAAAAAGCTCTCGTCTCTGGAGGGTTAACTAAAAGTCGACATAAGATATTTTTGGTACCAACGACATCTGTAGGATGATGATAAAAGATATTGGTTTGATAAGTAATAACGTTAGTGTGATAGAATTCAACAGCAAGCCTTTGCCTGTGTTAATATTTAAATAACACTTTTTTTATCCATGTCTGCTCCCATTGTTGAGCATATGGCTTCCTATGACGGTAACTTAACACAAGCTTTTTGTACGAAAACTGTTTCTTACTCAGTTGGTCAACATTTATTTTTTTAAAAGAGTAATGATGACTAGGACAAAACTAGTGGTTAACTAATCGCTCGCTCAACGCCCCGATTGAAACATTTTGTCGTTATTTTTATTTAATAATTCAATTTTTTAATTTCTAAAATCGTATTATGTCGAGTTTTAGTAAACATTGTAGTTCAAAAAACAGTTTTTTAAACAATCGGTTTTTGTATATGTCCTATTCAGTGGCGGCCGGTCAATGTGGCATTGGATTTTTATTTCCGTTAAGTTGCTCTATGATAAGTCATATTACTTTTTCTTTTTGGAAATAAACATTGATGAAAAATAGTCTCTCGTTAACGGTACAGCGGAAAATTCAATGAAAAAATTAGCCATCTCCAAAAAAACACGTTTTTGTATTATTAATGACATTGCGGTGGTCTTTGCAAAAGTTTAGTGCTTTGTAAAGAAAATTGCACCCCACCTAATCACCATTTATTTCCCTCAGACTCTTGAAAGCATTTTCTGCCATAATAATAGTCCATGAAACACAAATTGCTAGTATAATAAAACATTTTTCAGCGAGTGCAGCGCGAACGAGGCATTATTAGAAGCTTAAATAGCGCTCTCTGTAATACTCAACAAAATTTCATCATTTGATATAATACTGAATAACCGAAAAGATTTTTAAATTATCATCAGTATATTAAACGTTTTATTTTGCAATTAGTCAAACTTGTCTTCTTTTTGACGTACATAATCAAATAAAACATGTTATAACATTAAATTTGAATCGTTCAAACTATGTACATCCTCACAGATTTTGTCACTAACGACCCGGGCTTCGCCTTTCGGCATATTCAGGCGTTCAAGTGCACGGATGAACTTGAACTGGCTGGAACTTGACTGGTGTTTGTGTAAAATTACAAAAAAATAAAGTCAGCCATCGAAATTTACGTAATCAATATTAGCTGGTTTTTTGATAACACTAAATTCTGTGAAACTGATATTGGTTCACCTTTTTATCGAATTACCGGAAATTGAAAATGTCAGCAAATTTGCATTTCCCGGTTGCAACAATATTTGAGTACAGATTTAACTGACGCTTAGTAAATGAATGTTTCGTGTTTATATAAGAAATAAATGTATCATTGAGTTTAAAGCCATTGCTGGCAAAAAGGAAAAGCTCATGGGAATGCCCACAGATTTGAGTAGTAAGTAGTTTCAAGAATTATATTTATTTGTTTGTCGGCAAAGGTTTTATGATTATATTTATATAAGGTATAGAAGTGGAGATCCCGGCATCTTTAATATTTCATTTAAAATCGGAAGGCTATGCTATTGTGCTCTGTTTATTTCCAAAATTTCCTGGAAAAAGAGCTTATGACTGTCCGTATTTGGATGAAACATTTTTATCCCTCGTTCCTGATTGAACACGTGAACTTTCAAAATTAAGTGATTAGCAAAAGTAGACGTGTTTTTTTTCAATCGTAAGGCTGCCATATGTTCTGATAATCTGGTGTTCAGTGTCCTTTCGTCTTGCCGACATAACATTTTGAATTATATTATAACATTGTCAAATAATGTTTATTTTGTTAATAAGCTTTCAAAATAAGTGTTATGCTGTTATGTATACACAACATTATAGCATAGAGTGCTATTTTAAATTATCTATGACAACTTGTAACAAACCTTTCAACTAAACCGATATCCTTTCTCGCCGGTTACAATCGAGAGTTCAAATCGAAACGTCTCACTGCTTAGTAAAAACTCTTGAATAACTACATCGATATTATTTTGATTAATAAGATTAAGTGATTTATTTATAAAGTGTTAATTATATATATGGAATAAAGTGTTGTAGTATAGCTATATCCATAACAATGCACACGAGAATAGAACTGCGGAAAATTAAACATTTTAACAATCATGAATGAATACATGTACATATTTATAAGTTCAGTACTTTTCTACATTATTAAAGGTTGTGTAATCGGAGTTGGACTCGAAAAAAGTTAATAACTTCGAGTAAAAAACTGTGTATTTAAAATATCTAGGATCAATAATGGCGCCACTCTATTCTACTGAGTCTAAAAACAAAATTAAGGTCGTATTTTAAGCTATGTTTAGTGTCTTCTTATTTTTTGACGACTCCATAGCCCTGCATTATAACAGTTTGAAACTGCAAATTCGACTGTGTAAAGAAAAAAGGACGTAAACCACAGTTTTTTTAAAACAGCTTTTTTCGATAATCACAAATGCCGAATTGGTATCTAAATTTAGCTTTTAAGTTTGAAAAAAGATGACCTTGTAAAAAATTAAAACCTAGAAAAAAGACTGAAATAAAAGTTTTCCATACACAATTTCTTTAATTAATATTAGATTAATAAAAATAATACAACATTCTTAGTACTTTTTCCACATGAAATTTATTGGATCAGGACCGGTTTCGGTGAGCATTGTCAACTGATAAGAAATGCAATGAAATCAAATCAGTTGACAATGCTCACCATGAGCGAAACCGGTCCTGATCGAATAAAATGTTTTATTATTTTTATTATAATGCCATTCCAACTAGTATTGACAGTAAACACCTTAAGAATATTAGATTGTGTCAATAAAACACCAGTTTAGAAGTCTCCTTCCACTTCCATGTTGTGTAATTTAAAATTTCGACGGAAGGTGCTTGATGGAAATTGAACGTTAATTTAGAATTATTTTCATTTTGTACGCTTCCGTAAAATTCTTGGTCTAACACGACCCGGGTTTCGCCTCTCGGCATCTTCCGGTACTAACCAGTGCGCGAATGCACTCGAACTGACGTGTATTCGCGCACTGATTTTTATGGATTTTTTAATTAAGTGTACAAGATGAAAATAATTCTAAATCCAGGTTGTGTATATTTCATAGTTTGCATATGGCCGAAAATCATCAAAACTTTTTTTGTGCCTCCTGGAAAATTTGCTATGCGTGAGTTACGTCCTTTTTCCTTTCCACAGTCGATACACTAGCAATCACAGCAGATATGATTTCGGACATTAATTTACGTGATTTTTTATGATAGAAGTATTTTCAACTGTTTAGTGTTGGAACAGCGTGCTAACATAAAACGTCAGTTTTGTGGTTTACAACTAGTTAATTTCATTTTTTATCTACAGCTTTTATGTTAAAAAAAATCTACTGCGACGTAAATAATACATACAGGCGTCGTTACGCTGAAAAGGTTCGAGTCTTGCATTTAACGGTTACGACTAAATTATAAGGCCAAATGGTATTTTGAGTCTAAAATCCAGTTTAATATTGCATAAAGGCAGTCAGTTTCACTGCTTTTATGTCACCGGTATTTCTTTATCTCGCATTTTTATAGCATAGGATTTTAATGGTCCCCAAGTCTTTTGATAAATGCGCTGGAGATTGAGGAATAGGGACAATGATAATTGTCACAAATTTTCGCTCTGTCGTATTTTCTTAACGATTTCGAAAAGTGTCGTTATTTTATTTATCCATTGATCAAAGTAAAAACACGCTTAGTACCGTTTATCATTACGTCTTATCGGTAATGTGTTTATTTAACTGTATTGATTAATGATATTGACTGTGGAAATGAAAAAGGACGTAAAATTTTTCTCTTCTTCTTCGGGGCCGAGTTAAAAATCCTAAAATTCTCATGACTATTAACTATGTAAGTTAATTATTCTTTTTTTTTTTTAAAACCATGTCCGCTCCCAATGTGGAGCATATGGACTCCTAATGGAGTTTATCTCAACAGAAGTGTTTCTACGAGAACTGCTTGTTACTCAGTTGCTCAACCTCTCTTTTTTCAAAGAGAGTAGGGATAGAAGGATAGGGGCTAGAACAGGATTAGTGGTAAGCTAATCGCTCTCGATACGCCCCGTTCGTAGGATAGGATGGGTGAGAGGGGGGAATTCAAGACATCACATACACCCATACCTTTGAACAGAAATTCATAAATCGATTGAAAAATCAACTTATAAGAACTGTCCGTACCGGGATTTGAACCCGGGCCCTCCGTAGCCGAAGCCAACAACGTTGACCACTCGACCACACAGGCGTTACGTGGGCGTTAATTATTCTTACGTGGGCGAAACTATGACCAAAAACATTTGTTTCTAAAAATTTGTTCCTCGCGTAGGACGTATGAGTCGCCAGAGTTCCAAGGGCCATTCGACTGGTCAACTCATTGCCTAGCCTAGAGAACTGGACATTTTAAGTGACAGTATTTGAGAACTGTTTTTTAAGTTTTACTTTTTTATTTCATGATTTTGTATGTAGATTTTAATGTATTATGTTTTTTTTAATTAATTTATTTTCTCTCATTATATTAGTGCATGGCGAATAGGCATCAGCTGTAATGGCATGTACTGTAATTTTATTTTTTGAACAATAAATAAATAAAAGTAGCCCACACATAGCAATTTTACACGAGGCACAAAAAACGTGTTTTGATGATTTTGGGCCATATGCAAATTATGACATATACACAACCTTGAAGTGCACAGAAACTTCTAATCTGGTGTTTAATTGACAAAATGTAATATTAATTAACGAAATTGTCTAGGAAAAATATTTATTTCAGTCTTTTTTCTTTGTTTCAATTTTCACTATGTCATCTTTTTTTAAACTTCAAAGCTAAATTTAGATACTAATTCGGGATTTGCAGCATACATCCTTTTAATAGAACGTGTATCAAGTTTGATACATTGTGATTATCGAAAAAAAACTGTTTTGAAAAAACTGTGGGTTACGTTCTTTTTCCTTTCCACAGTCAATGATATATTGGCAAAACTCTAACAGAATTTTGTCATTTTGAAGAATAAATATCTATAGAATATAAATAATTGAGCACATATTTTGTTGACATAAATACAATTTGTATTCAAAGAATCATATGACAGGTACTCAGATAGGTAGTGTTTTTTTTTAATAAATATACAATGGTATAGTGACATCTATACATCATAATCAATAACATATTGATTGATAATTTGTAATATGTAATTATATACTGTAACTTTGAGTTTCTAATCAAAGATGGTAAAATATTTTTTAAAGAAAAAGAAAAGTCAGCTAATAATATTTATAATTTTTAAAATCGATTGCATTCCCTTAGAGAATTCATCGCAATCTGCGTAAAATGCGAAATTTCTGTTAATTATATTATTTTGTAAACTACAAATTAATAACTTTATAAAAAAACGTCTAGAATAAAGACTGCCCGATAAAAAAAAATGAAATTTAATATTCTGCTTTGTTGATTTTTTCCCCTCATAACTGCCATGCCGAATTCTCCGGGAAAATTAGGTAGGTGTTATTAATTTAATAAAAAAAAATGTATAACGAGTTACGCTTTGTTTATATTTTAATAGATGCCGTTGGTAAAAGCTTAGGCCGAGTAATGTACCGTAAAATAAATTATTTATTCCGCAATATTTTCCGCGCTGTTTACTTAATTGGATTCAACCAAGTTTCGTTGAATAATTCAACACTTTTTATCAAGTGCAATTCGGTCAACACATTCGGTCAAATTTGATTCTTGGCCACAAAACTGAAAATAATTGCTACCACTGGGTCAAGTCTAAATCGCGATTGCATTTCAATAACGACAAAATAAATACTGATTGATTTTTTAAACAAATATTCGATTTAACCGAACGCGTATTTTACGTTCACGTTTCATTAATCTTTGGAAATATTATCTGTTTCGTATTTTTTAACCACTATAATATACACAATGATTATAAGGTATTGATTTTTATCATAAAATTTGAGAACAATATTTGCACGTATTTAGGAATGTAAACCTAGTCTTCCTTTTACATTATCAGTAGCGAATTAAGCACATGAGAGGCCCAAGGCGCAATGAAATTTGGAGGCCATGTTTTTCGGATAACATTAAAACAACAAAAAATTTAATGTAAAATAAAATCTGAACAAAAATTATTGGGGTTATTTAAGGCCGAAACGTGGGTCGTTAGTGACAAAACTTTTGTGAATGTACATAATTTGAACGATTCAAATTTAGCTAGTAATCCTTTTTAAATCCTCTTCCCTGAAAAAATATATTCAACGTGTCACGTTTTTAGTTTTTTTTAAATATTATCTAACTAAAAGTTTGATATTAAATATTATAACGTTAATATCATTTTGTAAACTAGAAAATTAATTTGAATGTACCGGTAACTTGGAGATGAGAAAAGAAAGACCAGCCGCTAGAAGAAAATAATGATAATCACTTGTGAGAGATGAAGGTGGAAATCCCAAAGAAAATAAATTGGTGTCGTGCGAAGAATGCTGAAAACGGAATGTAAAGAAAGCCAATTATGAACAACTACCCCTCCATTAAAATATATCGCATTTTTCTAAAGGCTTATTCTTTGTCGACAAACTTACAACATATTTTGATGAAACACCACATTTTCATCAGCTTAAATCTGGCTTTGGCTGTTAAACGTGTTTTGATGATTTTGGGCCATATGCATTTTTTTTTATTTCATATTTAAAAAAATATATTTGACATTACAGCTTACGCTAATGCGTCAAATATTTTGAAGATGAAAGATCATATGAGATAAACTCAAGGAGAATTGACTTCACAAACACCCATGTCTTAGATCTCAAATTAAAATTGAAACAAATCCAATTTGATACTGACCATACCGGGAATCGAACCCAGATCCACCTGATCGGTAGATTAAGCTCTTACCAACAAGACCACAGCCGGCGACAATGAATTATACACAACCTTAAAGTGCAAGGAAACTTCTTGACTGGTGTTTAATTGACACAATTTAATTTTAATTAAATAAATTGTTTAGGAAAAACTTTTATTTCGGTCTTTTATCTTGGTTTTAATTTTTTATTAGGTCATCTTTTTCAAACTTAAAAGCTAAATTTAGATATTAATTCGGCATTCGCAGCTTGCATCCTTTTGATAAAACGTGTATCAAGTTTGATACACTGTGGATATCGGAAAAAACTGTGGGTTACGTTCTTTTTCCTTCCCACAGTCGATATATGATATTAGGATTAATTTTTAAACCATCCAGAGTTAATAATTAAATGTTGAAAGTGTCTTTCGAATAAATGACTGCAGTGGTTGAGGTATTTTGGAATAAATAATGTCGACAATTAAGAATGTTTATCACTAAATAGACTTTTTATTACCGAACAAAAAGTCAGATTAATTTAAATTAGCCAAAAACAAAGAAAAATTAGAAATAATGAATATCCGTGATAATCTACGTTGCCAGTGTTTTGTGTAAGTATGAATTTAGTATAATTAACGAATCGTTGTTTTGGAAAGAGCATAATATCAATTTCAGAAATTTTAATAATAACTGAATTGACTTCGCTAAAATTCGAAAAGTATCCGCATTAAGTATAGATTTATTTTTTTGCTATCATTACCTTTTTAATGGTTTTATGTGATTATGAGTATTTCACAATTTTTATAAAGCTGTATTTTTGTTAGTGATGAAAAAGCAAGTTTCACAGTGAACGGACTTTTCACATCTAACATGATTTTTTTAAATACATAATCGCAATTTCTACAACGTCTCAGATTATGTATTTTGTATTGTGTATACAAACTAGGCCAGGCGTGGGGAACTGCGGGAACACATGCGGCCTTTTGGCTACTCTAGTGCGGCTTTCTGGCCATTTTTTTAAATCTGTAAATGGATGTAAATTCGTAAATTCCTGACATATTCTGACCGTAAATTCCTTTTTCCGACCAAAGATTCACTAGGCAATGTTTACTGCGGCCTTATGTCAAATCAGAAAAATGAATGCGGCCTTTAGATAAGAAAAGGTTCCCCACCCCTGAACTAAGCCATTAAGATCATTAAGCGGTAAATAATCATTTCTTTCAATAAATTATGCCTCAGCAAAACGCCATATTTTATTTTGAAAACTATAAAGACAGCAATGCTTGCAAGTACAGTGACATCTTTGATGAGAACAAAATAGCTATCGATAATTAAAAAGACATGTCATACAAGTAATTCTTTTCACATCCTCTTCGTGAAGTATTTATTTGGGAACCACTAGATTTATTAGAATGATTAGAATGACATTTGAAAATTTTTAATCTTTTAACAAAAACTTTTTTATTGGTCGTAATTTTACAAAGTGTAAATACAATTATTTCAAAAATTTTATCTGTAAACTCTTGGTCGAGATGATTGTATTAAAAACCGCCGGCTGTGGTCTAGGTGGCTAGAGCTAGGCTCTTGTGTTTGTGATGTGAATTTACCTTGAGTTTATCTCGAGTGACTTACAATACAATAATTCTCATCGAGTTTTTCTCGTATAATCTTTCAACTTTAAAATATTTAGCGCATTGGCACATTACCTGTAATGCCAAATATTTTTTATTTATTAAACTTTAAAAAAATAAGAAAATTCTCGCGATGAACTGAGCCAGCTCCGATCATTACACAATCTGTGGAAATAGTTTAAAAAATATGTTTTAATTTTATGTCAGCAAATTATTTAAGAATACAATATTGCTCGATGTCGTTTTCGAATCGCCGATTCAGCTTATAATTAGCGACCAGGGATGAATCGTCCACGAGCACTACCAACTACACGCCCACCATTTCCTATTATTTGACGGGCGTGAGGTTTGGCGTTAGGGCTGGTGCACGTAATCCAGAATCGTTAAGGCGTTTCATTGTTTTCATGTTACAGAGCTGACCGCTCTCGTACGCATCCCGGTTTTTCGCATTATTAAAGCCCACATAGTAAAAAGCTACGACATGCGATCTCTGCTGGACCAACGACACATACAAGGTGATTCTTTCACTATAGTCTGAGACATAAGAATTATACGAATTATTGTGGGGTTATAAATGCAAAACGTACTATTTCCAAAATTCAAACTTTTAAGTAGAGTCAAATACAGTGGAACCCCCAATTACACTACTCCAAATAATACGCTGGCTTGAAATATTCGCCACAAATCCCCCAATTGAACAGTCGCTTTTCATTGTCGTTGCTATGAGTATTATACAGTCAAATGTTGGCTAGCGTATGTGTATTCAGAACGTGCCAGGCTATACATGCATAGCCGGTCGACTGTCTGTGTGATGGATTTTGCTAAGTTACTAAATATTTCGTTTTTGAAAAACTAAGGGAAATCTTAGTTTTACATTTTTCGCAGAAAAAACCAAATCTCTAATTTTGTATGACATTCACTCCCCCAATTACATTACTCCAAATTACACGGTACCGACTTGAGTGTAAATGGGGGTTTTACTGTACTACAACGAATAACAGAAACAAAATATCTTTTGCATAAAAATATGATTTCCAATTTGAAAGCGACTGTCTTGTAGATAACTAATAGGACCAGTCGATTTCCTAGGCTTGAATTACCCTATCTGCATACCTAACTCAATATCGCTATTTTTTGAAATAGTAAGTTTTGCATTATAACCCCACAATGAAAACCTTTCATAATTAAGATATTGTTGGTGAACCAATCAATTCTACACCATTTAAAAAAAACATTTTATCAAAAGTATTTTTAAGTCGATAAATTGTATTTGATATACTTTCGATGGTTTCGGCGGTAACTTTGTGGAAGTTCATTTTAATAGAAAATTTAAATTAACTTTGATTATTCCACGTATTGAACACAGTACGTGGAATAATCAAAGTTAATTTAAATTTTCTATGTATTTGATTTGTTTTCCATATTGACGTAAAGATTTAAAAGAAAAATACATAGTTTCATCTGCAATATATTAATAAAAACACAATATTCCATTGTACTTTTTTCCCACTTTATTTAAAAGGTCAAGACCGGTTTCGCTCATTGCATTGTCAACTGATAAGAGATATATATAAGCAGTGCTATTTCCTGCTGTCGTCTGCTGTAGCCCAGTTGGCTAGAGCTTGCTCTACCGATCTCGCAGGTCTGGGTTCGATTCCCGGTCAGATCACAGTGAATTTGAGATATATTCAATTCAAAGTTGCGATCGAAGACTGGGTGTTTGTGATGTAAATCCACATTATTTCCTCTCCTCCCATCCTTTTGATCCTTTAATAACTGGGTGTAGCGATAGCGATTAGTCAACCACTAGTCCTGTTCTAGCCTTCCTTATTCTTCTTTCCCTACTACTCACTATGAAAAAAGTGAGGTTGAGCGACTGGGTAAAAAACAGTTCTCGTAGAAAAAACTTGTGTTGAGATACCTCCATTAGGAGGTCATATGTTCCACATTGGGAGTGGACATGGATTTAAAAAAAAATATTATATACGCTACACTTTTTTTTAATATACTATTTTTGTTGGAAGGTTTGAAATGCAATATTATTTGATTATGAAGCTTCGTTCTAGCCTTATCCTTCTTTCCCTACTACTCACTTTGAAAAAAGTGAGGCTGAAGGGCTGAGTAACAAACAGTTCTCTTAGAAAAAACTTCCGTTGAGATACCTCCATCAGGAGGCCATATGTTCCACATTGGAAGCGGACATGGATTAAAAAAAATATATACAAAAATAAGTTGAAATGGAATGATATATTGAAATGACGATTTGTATAAATAGCACTGTCTACGCCTCCCATGTTGGAAATCGTTGAATTAAATTGTAATAAAAATTATATACGTCATGGAAAATCATAGAATATTGTGTTTTTAGTCTTTTATTGTAATAAACAAAGCTGGCAATAACCAAAACGATATTCCTGGCAATGCACAAAGCTGCTAATGAATCGTTCCACTAAATTAAATGTAGTGTGTAGTAATTGCAAATATCATTAAATAAATACGCGTATTGAAATATAAAATTAATCTATTTCTCACTATTTACAGCCAAGCCCCAGCTTGATCAATATATTTTATCGGTAGTGATTTTTCTAATTGAGACCAGACGACGCCAGTTCGAGCGGCAGACGCCTTCGCATACTTTGTTTTGGCAATCTTTATAGTTGTTTTAATTGAGTTTCGTACTGGAAAAAAACACCAATTCTAAATAAACACACTTTAACATTTAAAGAGTTTTCGTAATAAATATCAACATTGACATTATGTTTTTCGGCTGCCTTTTGATTAAAACTGTTTCTTCGAATTTTCATTGAAAAGTTACAGCGATAAGTCAAATTCATGTTATGTTATCATTTCGACAATTGAAATATCAGTGGCATGTGCGAGAGAGTTAAATAAACGTCAGAAGAAAAGTGTGTTTTGAATTTAAAAGAAAAAAATAATTTTCTTTGTTAAAATGTAGTGCTTTTATAATATTTTTAATCGATCTTTAACCAAATAACGATAGACAGAATTCATTGAAGATTCGATTGAAGATTGGTTCCTTGAATATAAAAAACGTGTTATTTGAAAAAATGACATGATAAAAAGGGGTATTAAAAGTAAATAAAATAAAATATTAATCAGAATATGTATTTTACTTTTAGGGTGGAAAGGAATTATATTAATAAAAAAATATATTTCTTTGTACTTTATTTCCACATTATTCAAAAAGGTCAAGACCGATTTTGCTCATGGCAAGTGAAAGTTGCGTTCCTGACCTTTTTAAATAAGGTATAAATAAAGTACAAAAGAAAAATGTGTTTTATTATATATTTATTTTGATTAAGCATAAATTATACTATTCATCTCTACTTGATTACTTATCTGACACGTCCAATGTGTTAGAATCTAATAAAGCCTTTCGTTGGTTAGTACTAGGGCATCCAATCCCGGGATCCCGTTCAATTTACTGATCCCGAAATCCCGGGATTGAGATGGCCTCGATCCCGAGATTTCGGGATTGAGAAATTTTGAGGAAATTCGAAACTTTTTTACGAAATTTACACGAAATTGGCAAATTCAAGATTTCAAATTCCTCGGCGAGCTAAAAAAAAAAAAACGATTTTCTGTGAGATTCTGGGAAAAAGTATACCAAATCGGAGATTTCAAATTCCTCGGTGAGAAAATCTCAATCCCGGGATTCAAAATAAATCAATCCCGAAATACCGGGATTGGATACCCTAGTTAGTACTGCCTTGTTTTACTGATTTTCTTGTTATTATATAATCCGTCATCCGCTTCTATGCATATTTTTTGTTGATTGAATTGGCATTTACTTGGTAGAACTCCATTATACTAAGGTAAAAATAGCAACGTATTTAGTTCTAGAGTTTTTTTTATATATCATCAGTAGATAGCTATTTCGGCTTTCGCCATCGTCAGAACTGTGAGCTAGAACTCAGCTGTATGTTACTGCCTCTATAATTAATAATAAATATCAGTTTAATTTATCCTAATTTACATTGAAAAATCCCACATTGATGATCGTTCTTTGAAACACTGAAGTCATATTTAATAAGTGTAATACTGTAATTTTAATATTAATTAGGATTTTGGAGTGAATAACCAGCTGTATTGTGTATCTCTTCGGAGCCGGTATATACATACGTACAATAGCTGAGCATAAACTCCTGCTTAAACATAGTTACGACGATGGAAAAAGCCAAAACAGCTATCAACTAATAATATTAAAAAAACTGTTAAACTAAATACGTTGCTCATATTTTTTGTGTCTTAGAACAGCGCTAGAACAAATAATTTGTGTAAAAAATTGATATTTGCTATTTTTAGTGGGCGTTGTTATTTCAAAACCGTACAAAAAACAGATGAGTGTATACATCAATATAAGAAATAATTCATTGAAAAGAAATATAATAAAAGGATCACTCCATAAGGAATTCTGCACCTCCCACTTGACTGGTACTTGATTTAGGTTATTTTATTATGTGAAGTTTATATAATAAGACGTCATAAAAGCTATACATTGTTTAGCGTTGATACGTTCAAGAAAAAATATGGAATACACTAAAACCCCCATTTACACTAAAGTTGGAACCGTGTAATTTGGGGTAGTCTAATTGGGGGAGTGAATCTATATATGAAAAAATATATGGACCAAATATTTATTTACTAAGTGATAAAATGTAAAGCGCACCAAAATCCAACACATACATAGATAGTCGTCCGGCTATACGTGTATAGCTTGGCACGTGTTGAATACACAGACACTAGCCAACATTAGTAGACGACCGTCTCGTAGCAACGAAAATGGAATGCTACCGTTCAATTGGGGGATTCGTGGTGAATACTTCAAGCCAGCGCGTAATTCGGGGTAGAGTAATTGGGGGTTCCACTGTACAGGGGTTTTTCTTATAGTTATTTTTTCATAAATTTATTTTTTATACGTTTTCAATAGTATTTTTTCTTTTGCATTTTGTTAACAATTGTTAAAACTGCATTTAAGCTGTTAACAATTGTGTTAATATTGTGTTTACGCCGCATAATGTATAAAATAATTTGATTATTACTGATTTTGTTCGTTGTCCCGTCACCCGCATAAGTAGAACTAAAAGAAGTAAAACTTAAAAAGCTTAACGCAAAAGCCCATCTAAGCTTTTCTTGCTCAACTCAGCTTTGCTGTAAAAGAAAGACGATTCTTCGTAATGCTGTCCACAAGGTCACCTGTACGAAGGTTTCATTAGACCGAATTAACACATTGTATTTATTATAAATCCAGTTTTCCAGTTTCCAGTCTAGTTTAACAAAAATAGTTGAATTTGTTATAATACGGAGTTTAAAAAAAACTCCTTCAAATTAAATTTGAATTGTTCGAATTTTGTACTTTTCAATGATTTTTGTTGCTTACGACCCTGGATTCACCTTGCCAAAATACCCGATAATTATAATTTACCCACAAAATTCATTGAAACTCATTACTATGAACACGTAATAAACAACAGTACAAATAATTTCCGAACATTCTAAAAGCATTTATTACAAATTTTAATGGTGCCTAGTTAATTCGAGTAATTCCAGGTATTTCCAGGGAATATGAAAACTGCTTCCTTGCGTAATTTGTTCTAAATAATAGGCACCAGCGAGGGTGGTGGTACAAAACACCAAACAACCCTTTCTGTATCTGTAATTAAAATTGATAACTATGCTGTTTAACTTGTAGTCCAACAAGAAGTGACACTTACTTAATTAGACTAAATACATCTTCAAATTATTATAAAGAGTTATGAATCATTTTTCTGTCGTAAACATTACATGTATATAAATTAAAAATGATGGTGATGCAGTAGGAACGATAAAAAAATATTGTCAGGAGTATTAAAAAAGTGGCATTCTAACCTTACCTAAGATAATTCAATTTGACAACGGGAACATTTTTATTTCGTCTAAAACTGACAACCTTCCAAAGACGAGCGTGACCATATGGTCTCGGTAAAAACCGTTGTCAATTGATCCCACTATTCATTATTTTTCTTCCTGAATATCGTTGCTTTCACTCAATTTTGGTTAAAAGGAAAACAGACTTCAGTTAATCATCAGCCGCGGGGAGGGAAACGACTACAAAAAGTACATGAGATTTTTTGAATTTCCACTTATTTTTAATGACCTTTTTGAATCTGTTAGTTATTATTTTATCAAAAAAAATAATTATTTACATTACTTTTACTAATATATTTGTGTTGAAATAATGTAGAACTAGAGTACGTTGTTATGTACGGTAAGGTTATGTTGATTTTTTTACGAGTTATGGTCTTCGTCATATCATTTATAATTATATTTATTTATAAACAAATGAATAAACACTTTTTTTTACAACAAACAGCAAATAAATAATATTTAAAAATCAAACTGATGATTGTTCGTAAAATAAAATCACCAAAAATAAAAGTAGGAAAATAATGGACGTTATCATTTCTATGGTAATTATTGTTTTGTTGGTGTGCTTGTTTTATTTTTATCTTTTAATCTTTTTTTTCAGTACACGTATTTGGCGTGACATAATAAAAGTAGGCTTTATAACTTTATCGTCACTATCTCAAAAAGAAGATTAACTTTAACCCAGTTAACCTTTTCGAAAGCGTCAAAAAATGTGAATAATTTTGAAGTAAACTTTTCTTTTTCAGATAAAATTTTTCTTGTTCAACATTTAAAGAGATTTATATCAGACACATTTTTTTTACAGAGCTGCGAATTTAAAAATAATTCTGTTTCCAAATGGTATATTTGTTTAATTCACTTCGCCGCATTTAATTTATTTAATATTAACTCGTACAGATGTTCTTATGTAGTTTTAAATCATAGATACATTGCGTTTGGAACTAAACTGATAAGGTGATACATACAATAAAAACAAAAACATACCTCATTCATTTGTACTATGTACACGCGTATTTCAACGTTCATTCATTTAAATTAATTTGTTTGTCATTTGTGATATCGCCATAACAACGGAAATCATGTTTATGTCACATACCTTTAAAAATACAAAATTATAATACACAGAAGTTACGTGTAACAATAGGTTTATCCATACAATTTATCTTAGTAAAATTGGTTTAAAGAAAAACGCAGTGGAGAATATAAATACTTCTTATATTAACAGTTTATGTTTTATACATTTTTAGTGACATAAAAATCCTTTCATATCGACTGTGGAAAGGAAAAAGGACGTAACCCACACATATCAAATTTTACAGGAGGCACTAAAAACGTGTTTTGATGATTTTGTGACATATGCAAATTATGAATTATTCACAACCTTGAAGTGCACATAGACTTATAAACTGGTGTTAAATTGACATAGTCTAATATTAATTAAAGAAATTCTAAGAAAAATCTTTTTTTCAGTCTTTTTTCTTGGTTTCAATTTTCAAAAGCTTATCTTATTTCAAACTTAAAAGCTAAATTTAGATACTAATTCAAGATTTGCGGCTAACATCTTTTTGATAGAACGTGTATCAAGTTTGATAAATTGTGATAATCGAAAAAAGCTGTTTTGAAAAAACTGTGAGTTACGTCCTTTTTTCTTTCCACAGTCGATATATATGTATATACCCAAAGTTACCCTATATTGAAATATTATAATATATTCGATTACTGTTCCTTTGTAAGCTTTCAATATTCATAGATAATTATGCTTTGCGTACAAAACCATAGATCGAGTGAACAATCAACCTGTGAAATTGTTCACTGGAGAATAATGACCGTTCCCACGCAAAAGTGTTTGGCTTACCCCCTGAGCTTTACTATTACCACCTTACAGTGGTTTTACGCGTGCTAATTTAGTACAGACAGTGCCGGCGCGGGTTAATTTGGCGCCCTAGACAACGTTTATTGGCGCCCCTTTTTTTAACTAATTTTCACATTTTTTCCAAGTCAAAATAATACAATCGTATATTGATGGCTTGTTATTATAGCATATCGACTGTGGAAAGAAAAAAAGATAATCACAATGTAAGCCAGTGGTCGGCAACCTACTACTCGCGGGTAATTGAATTACCCCCTTCGACATTTTGAGTTACCCGCCAAGAAATTATGATAATATTTTTTTTATCAATTTACTTATTTAATAAGACCAAGGAAGCCACCAATAACAATATTATATGTGTGTTTTGTATTTACACATAAATATCATGCAATTATATATAAATATATGTACTATTTTATAAAAAATATTTTTTAAGGAATGAAGAGTAAAAAAATATTTTTAACTTTTACCCACTAACTAAATTTTTTTTTTGCAAAAATTTTTTTTTTTACCCAGTCTCTCAAAAGGTTGCTGACCACTGATGTATACAAACAACTTGATACACGTTCTATCAAAATGATGTAAGCTCCAAATGCTGACTTAATATTTAATTCGTATTAGATAAATTCAATTAAAAACCAGTTTATCAGTCTCCGTGCACTTCAATGTTGTGTATATTTCATAATTTTACGTTAAATCACCAAAAAACGTTTTTTGTGTCTTTTGTAATTTTTTTTATCTGTGAGTTACGTCTTTTTTACTGTTCACAGTCGATATCATAGCACGAAACTATGATAAATTGAAATGCTTATTTTTTGATGAATCAAAAAAGTTAATAGTAAAATACTTTTAATAATAAAATGAAAATGTGCTGCATTAAAAGCGTGAACGGTCACTTTTATCTTGCATCAAGCTTATTCCGCCTACTAAGAAAGTTCGCAGTCGTAACAAAAACGTTCGATAAAAAATAAAGAGAACCAAAGTAAATTCACACAAATAAAAAATAAATGTTACGAAAATCTCCGGTTTGCAAGGGACTGCATATTTTTTTTTCAGAAATAATTACAGCAAACAAATACAAACATCAAATTAAGATAAAGCGTTTTGTTTAATAATACTAAAAAAATAATACTCCATTTATGCGCCCTATTATGGTTTGCGCGCTAGACGATTGTCTATTTCGCCTGTATGATGGCGCCGACCCTGTACAGATAGGTATTTCAACATATATATTTAAAACATTTTACAGTCCTTTGGTCATGGTTACATATCACCGTTACGTTTGTACATGTGGTTTTATTTCAACATTTAACGATTAAAGTTCTAAGAGAATATATGTTATGAATAGAAAACACATTGTTAACATATTTGAAAATTACCAAGTATCATTGTGATCTTATAGCCAAGATTCATTTTTAAAATTTAATAAAAAGCAGCATTCGAAAGCTCTGGATGTACATTTGCGTTTATTGATTTTAAGGGGTTGTGTGTCCGAGCTGCTTCAAACCCTTCCATACATTATTCCCTTCTCTAAATAATTCTGTGCATAAAAAATAAACCATGACGCAATGAAAAAATCTCCACTACTTATAAAGAACAAAGATACAGAGAAGGATTATGTTTATACTCAGAATAAAAGAATGAGTTGTATTATTTCTCAAAGTAACGAAATAAATACTTAAAATTATATTGATCAATTATGAGTCAAGTACACATTCGAGCTAGTAAGATGAATCAATGTGTTTTGCTTATAAATATTTGATAACTTGCTTGAAATAATAAATTCCAAATTATTTTTGATTGACTTCTCATTTTATAATACAAATAATAATGACAAGCTAAAAACGTGAGAATCGCATACGATGTTTTGACGTGAATACGTCTTTAAAATTGCTTCCATAGGCAGGCAATCCAAAAAACGAATGATAACAAAATCGGGGGATACAGTTTGGTGTTGCAGTTTTATATCTATCACCGTTATCCAAAATTCAATTGCACCACTAGATAGCTAAAGAACTAAACAATTTATTGCGCTATGTAAAGACTGTGATAAATTGCGCGGGGAGGAGGGGAAAGCGCCGCCATATTGAGGTAATTTTGCTGCGTATCGAGATTTCTATTTACTATAACTTTTGACTCGAAGAAGTTACGATATTCGTTCAAGTTTCAATCGTTAGCTCTTGACAAAATCTATCGATTATAGATAAAACATTAATGTAATATTGCGACTGTGACTATAACTAGGTGTTAAAATATAGAAAAATATATCAAAACTATGTAATGTCGGGCTATACGCGTCAAAAAAGCCAAATCGAAATACAGAGATCGCATACAGTGGGAAAAGGCTTCTCAAGAGCAATTGAATAGTACCATTAAAACACCATATGACCGAGTCAAGCAGTGCCGGGAACGTAAAAATGGGGCGTAGTATTACCTATTACGAGACGTATTCACGTACAACACACGGCCGTGGCCATGACACAGCCACACCCCATTTTTTTTAAGCCATGCAAGATTAATATTGCTTATTTAATGTCCGCAAGTAAAGTTAAGTTAATAAGGGGCTTGCTAAATATCAGAGCTATTTGCGGTGTTCTGAGTAAGTGGCATTTTTTTATTTGATGATCACTCTTATACAAGTAAACACAATAGTATTTATGCAATCAAATGTTACTTAATATACTAATATTATGTAACAAAAGGTAAAGTACCGTAAAATAAATAATATCAATAGCTGAAAATATACTACTATATAGTTAAGCCATCGTACATAATACATGTCAGAAATTATAGTTAAGTCCCTTCCAACCCATCCCTATTTGCTTCGAATAAGAGAGTATATCTCCACCTACTTGAAATATCTCAACAGAAATTTGTCTACGAGATCTGATTTTTACTTAGTTGCTAATTCTTTCTCTTTTCTAAGAAAGTAGGAATAAAATAACAGGATTAGAATACAGCTAGCGGTAAGCTTATCGTTCTCGCTGTGTGCCCGTTATTTAAGGATTGGAAAAGTAAATCCAAAACAAACACCCATACCTTCGAACAGGAATCGATAAATAAATTAAATACGTGTTGTTTGAACCAGTGAGATACTGCGCTACGGATCCAACCATTTATTAATTACTATGTCTTTGAATCGACTTGCTATTAAATAGCTACGTTACATTAACGCACGTTGAAAGAGCAAATAAAACTTCCAAATATGTCATGATTAACGTAAAAATTGATAAAAATGTCTGGGTGTTGATTACCCATTTTGTTACGTTCATCCAGCTGTGGGCTACCAATACTTTAAAAAGGGGCCAAATAATCTCAAAGCTATTATCGGTGTTCTGGGAAAGGGGTTAATTTTTTATCACTCTTAAGAAACAAAGGAATCAATTGATAATTAATACACTCACAATATGTAAAAATATGCAATTTACCGTGAACTTATCAATGTAAATGTCTAAAAATGTACTACTGTATATACGGAAGCTGTCGTAGATAATATGTAAGTCAGAAATTTCAGTTATATACTAATTTGATCTGAAAATATTGTTTTCTCTCGATTAAACAAGGGACTCGCCGGCTTTAGTAAAATTTAACGAGCTTCCCCCAGCCCACTCATGCGTTCTTCCAAAAAAATACACGGAAAACTAGAAAGCCGACCAATTGATTAAATACAAAATACGAAGCTCAAAGCTTGGAAATGTATATAAAAAATTTAGTGCGCATTAATTCTGTACAAGATTTACGGTTAGTAATATTCACGATAAAGTTTAGTCTGGGAAGAAAAACAAAGTACGGGATAAATGCTCCGACTGAGTTAGGAGGTGAAATCTGGCGTACACTTGTTATTACTGTTATTAAGTATTACGCTTCTTGAGAAACTTTGATCACCAAGTGTATTATCACACATTCATGTACACGTGTGTGTACTGTAATCAGTAATAAGAAACTCTTGGATTACTTTAGTCTTGCGCAGCGATAAAGGTTACTACATTACATGGATATGTAATAGATGAATTATTTTATCTCAATTATAATTTTCATTCAATTACTTCACAGTGGCAGTTAATCCAATTATTTATATGCAATTAAAATTCAAAAAATATAGTATAACTGCATAATATTTATTTATTAATATCAGGACCAGTTCCGGGACTCAACGCTCGGCTAGCTTATCACGTGAAAACACGGCTCCGGGATCCAACGTGTTAAGAAAATGTGAAATAATTACATTTTTTTTCTATATTTGTTTATTATTTTGTTATCTTTAAGTAGCTCTTGTGTGTGTGTTTATCTCTGTTAGATTATTAACGTTGTTAGTGACAGGCACCGTAATATTGTAGTTCTTTTCAGTTTGTGAATAAAAAAAATATAGCGGACCATGCAAGCATTCCTATCACGTACGTATACGTTCCGTTTTTGCGTGGCTGTGAAGACATCGTTTGATGCTAGATATATATCCTCTTCTGGGTATTGCAAAGTTGACCCCATCTTCGGACAAACTTTTACGAAATTGAAATTTAACAGATGTAGTATGGATGCCATTGTATGAACTTGCATTTGTGCATCCCACAGGATAAGTTTGATTAAAATTTTATAGCTTATTCGGTTCACTGGTATGAAATAAGAAAATAATCATTTAAACAGCAAATTGAGAGGAATCTCTCTTAATAATAATAATACAAATACTGTATTTGGGATTGAAAAGGAGTTTTATTTATTTAGAAAAGACAGCATTTAACAGTTTTATAAAAAATCTTTGTTAAGATTTACATAAATTAGTTTATCATTTATAGGTAGTTCTTTTTTTCTCATTTAACGCGGTAGAACGGCTTTCCGTTACCTTTTTTAGGCATTTGTAATGTTTGAAATAAATATTCGCAAAATTAATCAATTTTTATTTTGATTTGAAAACTTTTGATTTTTTCGTCGAAAAAGAGACGATTGAAATGAAAAAATGGAACTGCATATATGTAAATGATCAAATTAACATCAATCTTTCAATGCGTTTGAAAGAAAATTACAATTTTTTGCTTAAAAATTCGAAAAAAACTAAATAACAAACAGCTTTTGTAATAAAAATACTTCCACTAGTAATCTATATGCTTCACATTGGGAACGAACATGGATTCGATATAATTTTTTTAGTTAAACTCTTGCATTTTTTTTTTTAAATAAAAAAGCACTGGTTGTACGTATATAAATAAGTATACTAATTATTTTAGATCTTTAAAGTAGAATATTTTCCAGAAATAATTTTCTAATTATTGCTGAAATCGTTTATTGTCTGCTGTTTATTTCATCCCTGTTCGGCTTTTATAATGTAATTATAACCAAAAATATTTCATATATCATGACAAAAATTCGTATAAGGTTAATAAAGAGTCCCACGTTTTTTTAAGTTTTTACTGAAAACTTTAAACTGAACTTTTAACGCATAAAAAATGAGTCTTTTTTAAAGTAACTTGGCCAAGCGTTGAATTTTCATATTTTAAGCAAAACTTTTAGCCTTGTTGATTTTTTGACGGTAAGTTAAAATGTTTTTAGCTTTCTTCGCCAACCATAAGAGAAACCTTTGATGTCAGAACTGCTTAAAAATACCTGACTTAGACCTAATATCACTCTGCGATTCCAAAAATACTACAAAACAAACTATATACGAACCATACGTTTAAGTTTTTACTACTTGAAATCACACATAAACAGTAGCGGATTACCCCATAAGCGCAAGAGGCGCGCGCTTGTGGCCTCTAAATTTTAAGGGTCTCAAAATAACATAAATTATATAAATCCTTATATTTTAATTTCAGTTTTCAGTATTCATTATTATTCAATGAAGAGTTTTGAAACACTTTTATGTTATTCGAAAAACAGGGCTTCCAAAATTTATTGCGCCTAGGGTCTCCAAAGAGCTTAATCCGCCACTGCACATGAATATGAAAATAAAGATTTAAAAAATGTAATAGTAACCGTGATTTTACTGAAATCAATTCATTGTTCTTGACAAAGTAAAAAAAAATCACGAAGTAAACATTTCGGCAAAATGTGTGCTACAAAATGTTATAATCTTGCGGCGCAAATAATATAGTAAAATCTAGTTATGAATTGTGTTAAATTTAGATATGTTTCAAGTACACATAAATTATGAATAATGATGATCTTAATATAGCCACACTCAATTAGCTACGTCTTGGTAAATCTGGCTAAAACCACTTTACAAGCTGATCGGTTCCCAATTAGTTATTTAGATATCTATCTAGTGATGACATCCGAGTCTATGCTAGTTGAAAACTTTCTCTTCACTAATGAGTTATTTGAAGCGTTCGTAATCTATTCTGGGAGATAAATTTATTTCTCATTAGGAAACCATATGCAAACAATATTTGGAAGTGGACATGGATTAAAAAAATATATATTATATACGCGATACTTTTTTTTAATATGCTATTTTTGATGGAAGGTTTGAAATGCAATATTGTTTGATTATGAAGCTTTGCGAACAACAATAAAAAAAAAACCAACGTTAGCCGTAAAAAAGTTCGTTCCAAACTTTAATTAAATTCGACGTTCATTTTATCATGGTTCCGTCCCTTTAAAAAAGAACTGCAAAAAATGGACTTCATCACGTCAAACTCAGAGTCGGATCGGAAAATAATATTTGCTTTCAGTGTACGCTAGTGGTTTTGAGTACAGCATGCTTTTAAAATGTAAAGCGTGAGAGAGTTGATAATAATTAATATTAGGTGTTGTGCTGTTTACAAATTAAATCATTTTACTAATAAATATAATAAATGTGGCATATTTAAAATTCAAACGATGTCAGAATTATCAGCTAGCATGTACTTAAGCACAACAATTTATCGCGTTAAAGAAAACTCTTTT
Organism: Himalopsyche tibetana; assembly: GCA_030503985.1. NCBI lineage: Eukaryota > Metazoa > Arthropoda > Insecta > Trichoptera > Rhyacophilidae > Himalopsyche > Himalopsyche tibetana. The sequence goes on from JAPJYX010000004.1 coordinate 31,621,296, forward strand.
TTTAATGAACTTGATGATCAATTTTTTACTAATACAATGTACTATAACACAATAATACCGTGTAAAAACAACAGTGTAAAAAATAAGTTAAAATACTAATGGTGAACAGGTTTCCTTGAATAAAAATCAATTCAGGATATCAGAAAAGTTAATTCGTTATTGTTTATTGTATTATGTTACAAAAAAAGACTTCGTAATTCATGATAATTCACTATCACTATCAAACAATAGAACATTGTATCTCAACCGGAGGCTTAAACATATTACAAGGAGGAAACAGAGAAAAAATAATTTAGGAAGCCACGGGAAAATATCATAAACTCTCAGGACAGTGACAAATTCGCGTATTTTCATTTTGGTAAATCCGCAAATTCCAGACTTATTGAAATTGGAAATTTTGAGAAGAGCTAAAAAAAGGTCTAGCGTCTTTAATTTGAGAATTCCGTAAATCCCTGGCTTTTTGAAATTAGAAATTCTAAAAAAAAACACGTATGTGGACCACGGAAAAATATGAGACTCAAAAAAGGCCCGCGGGCCCAAAAACGGTTGAGAAACTGTTCAATAGACGAAGCAGTTTACGCACATTTGGTCCGACATCGCTTTCATCATTTGAGATATCCAGAGTCAGTGTACTATTTCTTTCAAATTTGTCGTGTTTAGATGATTAAAGCTCTCTGCGCATATTGCAGAGTAGTTCGTACATCCAATAGATGTATCACCGTGCTATTTCGAAACCATATAAAAAGAAAACTCAGTTTAGTTCAATACCCTCATTAATAATTAAAATAATTAATAACTAATTAACTAATAATTATAATTGTTTTGTAAACCTAATTACACTAATTCCCACATTTATTTATTAAGATCAGAGCTGGTTTTGCTTACAACGAGCATTATCAAATGATAAGAATATAATAATACCTTTCCACCAAGTATTGACAGTGAAAACCATAAAAGTGATGTATTTATAAGCTATCAATAATACTTCATATTCAAAACAACGTACTTTTAATAATCTGATTCAATTCAACGTAAAAAGCTACTGAATATTAAAATATATGGATATTTATTTAGACACCATAAAACAGAGTTTTGACAATTCAAACAAACTGTTAAAAACTTTTGATACAGAATAGCATTATATGATGATATCCAGAAAAGTTATGCCGTATGGATCAAACAGAGAAAGAAGACATTAAAAGTTCGTGTTATATCGTGGCAATAAAATGAAAAAAAAAACCTATAACTCATGAAAGATTCGAGCTACGCACTCTTAACCCTCCAAGGACGAGCGTCACCATATGGTCACACAAAACACCGTTGTCTATTGATCCCACTATTCATACTTTTTCTACCTGAATATCGTTGCTTTTGCTCATATTTGATTAAGAAGGGTACGGACTACAGTAAATCATCAGCCGTAGGAACAGGAACGGTCTCCAAAAGCACATGTGATTTTTTGAATTTCCGTTTTTTTTAATTTACTTTTTGAAACTGTTAGATATTTTTTTATAAAAATATAAAATTGTTTACAGTTATTTTGCTAATATATTTGTTTTGAAATTATGTTGATCTAAAGAGGTCAAATTGTAAATATTTTAAAAAAAATCACGTTTAGCTATATTTCAACCCCGAATGTTTGCAAGCCCATACGGTCACTTTTGTCCTTACTACTGTCCGTACTCAATATTACACGGCAATAAAAGGATGAGCATGACCATATAGTCATGCGGGGTTTCTATACAACGACTTTGCGTTTTTTTTTTTTTAATTTTGGATAGGAATAAAAGTTATCCGTGACTTCAATATGGCTTAGAAAATATTTTTTTTATCGGAAAAAAGCTCTCGTCTCTTTAAAGTAATTCAACTTATTCCGTTTGTAAAGTAGCGTAAAAATATGTAAATTTATTTATTTATTGGAACGGCAGTTCTGTATTTTATATATTTGTTTATTTATGATTAAAAGTTTACATATGAATGTATTATATATATTTGGTTCTACAAAAATTAAAGTATTTATTCGATAACTTATTTTGCTTCACACCATATATAGTTCCAATAAGTCAATATATTATTTAGGGGTGTACAGTATATAAAGAATACGGTGGAAATAATTGAAGTATTTTTTACAAAATCTGAGGATGTCAGTCCAGATCGAAAAATGAGTTATAAAGCCACATGTTAGTCAATTAAGTAAATCACAGAACGATATCGACCCGTAATAGGCAGACAATCGTCATCGACAATAACATTGATATCGAACAATTAATTATTTCAGTGCGATTAGTAAATAGTAATATATGAACAATTCAAATTAGTCTGACTACTCTCAGCTCTCTAGATCAGCGTTTCTCAACCGGAGTACACGTGGAATAAACGATAGCAAGTCACAATCCTAAAATGCACACAGGCTATAAAAAAAGATTAGGCAAATGAGATAACGGTTTAAAAAAATATTCAATGACGCCTTAGGCCAGGGATGGCGAACCTACGGCACGCGTGCCCGAGGTGGCACGTGAACGATTTCAAAGTTCAAAAAAAAAAAAAATTTGACTAAATAATCCGTGAATTATTACTTTATCCCGTTTTATTACTTTCAAATGTTTCTCAATACAAACTACAATCGTTAAAAAAATATTTTTTATTTTTTTTTATTTTGTCAACAACAAAAAAAATACTGCTCGGGCACGTTACACAGTCGAGTAATAATATTTGAGGATTTTTGGCACGCGGACCCAAAAAGGTTCGCCATCCCTGCCTTAGGCGATAGTGAAAAATTATTGGCTTAAAACGAAATTAACCGAAATGTGTCGCTTAACTTCTTTTGCCGATTATAGGTCAGTATGTTTTAAAATTACAAAAACTTGTCCCTTGTTACGTAGGCGCAAATATTTATAAAACCAGCCATAACAGAAGACAAAAACAAAACTGGCAACACCGAGGTCGACTTAACTCCCATTTAACACTTTACGCGGGTTTCAAACCATGGGGTTGAAGGGGCTCGCGCGAGCCCCTTGCTAAATTTTACTAAGGCCGGCAAGTCCCTTGTTAATTTAAGAGAAAACAATATTCTCAGATTATTGAGTACAAATTCTGAAAAATATATTATCTACTACAGTTTAATTATAAACAATATTACATTTAACGTTATATTTCATATCGTTAAATATTATTAGTGTGTTAAGTAACAATCGATTGCTTATTTAGGTATTTCTTACAATTGCTTAAGAGCGATAAAAATATACCCCTTTCCCAGATCACCGCGAATTGGACTGAGATTAACCGAGCTCCTTGTTAACGTATTGGTAGTCTACAGCTGTTTTAAACTTACATCTGGTATTAACATGTTTACTCATATTCTCAAGAAATACTATTATTTTAAAAAATCCCACATTTGGTTGTTTTACTTTCACTCTGCGGCATTTAGTCTTTCACTTTTGGGGTGTTCACTGACAATACTTGGTGGAAAGGCATTATATTAATAAAAACACAATATTCCTTTGTAATTTATGGACGATGATTTATAGTATTGGTGTAATCTCATCTAGAAACACTTGTGAATGTTTGCCTTCTATTCACTTAGAGTACTATTGTGATATAATGCATTTAAATTGCATATCAAAGGCGCCTCAAGCCGCACAATAACGTGACCACTGCACTGTAGTGTATAGTCAATTCAATATCTCGTCGAAACATGGTGAACGTTCATTATTGCATATGTCAGATAGCAATCTGAAAACGTGTCATACAATGAAACGTAACTTGTTGAATAATGTATTGTCAAATACGTCCATAAAATAATTTTAATTGCAAGCTTTGTGGCTAACAAGAGTACTCAAAGACTCTTCAGGTAATTATATATTAGTAACACTAATAACATTTTTCAAAGCCATATCCGCGAGTATATGAACTACTGATGGAGGTTTCTCAAAATAAGTTTTTTCTGCGAGTTGCACAATTTATATTTTTTTCGAAAAGACTATAGATAAGGATATGGTAGGACTATGCAATCTGTGTCCAACAGACGTAACAAACGTTATGCGTTGTTCAGTTGTATGGTAGGATTGTCTCGTTAACAACTGACCAAGACTTGCACTTTAGTGTGCGAAAAATTGCGCTATAAAGTGTCCGGAGGTACTATGAATGTAAATATACTTTTTCTCCGTATGTCACTGCAAATTTAGTGAATGCCAAGTTGTTTGCCTTCGTAACTACCGAGTTGCCGATGGGTCCGATAGCTGGTCGGATTGACTTGATTAGTTGCTCCCGTTCATTATTCATGACACGACAATTAATAAAAATAGGATAGGACTAAAGGTTCTCTAATCACTGTCGCTACACCCCATTATTTTAGGATAGGGATGATAGAAGGAAACGCCACAAACACTTATGCCTTCAAACAGAAATTGATAAATTGACTTTTGAATCGTTCAAACTATGTACATTCTCACAAATTTTGTCATTAACGACCCGGGTTTCGCCTTTCGGCATCTTCAGGCATTCAAGTGCACGGATGAACTTGACTGACTTGAATGCCTGAAGATGCCGAAAGGCGAAACCCGGGTCGTTAATGACAAAATTTGTGAGAATGTACATAGTTTGAACGATTCAAATTTAATATTGAAATTCCACCTAAGCCTTCAGTCGAAATCTTAAATTATGATAAATTGACGATTGAAAAAATGATGTTCATACTGGGTTTCAAGCCCCCGATGTCCGGCACTGTGCCGTGAACCTGAAACGAATAATAACATGCAACTCGCAAATATATTTTAAAAATATTTACAGACTTTTGTTCTAAATTCACGATTTTCATCACTTAATTTCAGTATATAAAATTTTGGGGTTAATAATAAAAAATAAACTTGGCTAATTATTATAAATATAAATCATTAACAATAATTTGTTGACAATGAGGGGAAATCGAGGACATCATTCACTCACTCACTCACTCACTCACTCACTCAAACAGACAGACATTATCGACTATTAATATATAAGATTATATATGGAGTAAAAGACTTCCATTCAAAGGTTTGTTCGTAAAATTTCATTGGAAGGTAAGTCAGTGTTATAAAATAACATTTTTTTAAGATAACAATATTGACAAGACAATTCATATGAATCAATCGTCAATGAAATTAATTTCGTTTACCGACTAATTCTGTTTTAAAAAAAAAAAAATCAAATCTTCCTGGTGCTAAAAAATGTTAAAGGCGATCTCATAGACTGGCTTCAACAAGGATTATGTTAGTTTTACATCGATTTTTTATCAATACTAAAATTACTAAATTTTAAAGTTTTTTAATGTGGATTTTGAGTAACAAAACGAAATCACTAGCTTCTTATAGAATGAAATGTTGAAAGAAGTATTTGACTTTTAGGGTGTTCACTGTCAATACTTGGTGGATAGGCATTATATTAATAAAAACACAATATTCCTTTGTACTTTATTACACTTTATTTAATAGGTCAGGACCGGTTGCGCTCATTGCAAGCATTGTCAACTGATAAGAAAAATATATAAACAGCGCTATTTATACAAAATTAAATTGAAATGAAAGGTGTAAACAACAATTAACAATGAAAAGAATTTACAAATTACAGTATAAGTGAATCTACAATTACACAAAATTGAAATGCTTAACACCTATAACATACAATAAAAAATCATCAGACTAATAAATTCTAAGTGGTGAATGATAACAATTATAAACACAATTAAAATTTGGGAAGTTTTTAACAAAGTGAAATTCTACATTACTTAAGTAAATAACTTAATGATAATTTTGTGTTTTTCCCGCTTCCAAGTTCGTTTATGTAGTTTTCTTATCAGTTGACAATGCTCGCAATGAGCGAAACCGGTCCTGACCTATTAAATAAAGTGTAATAAAGTACAAAGGAATATTGTGTTTTTATTAATATAATGCCTTTCCACCAAGTATTAATTGACAGTGAAAACCCTAAAAGTCAAATACTTCTTTCAATGTCTCATTCTATAAGAAGCTAGTGTAGTGTAGTGTAGTATATTCTATAAGAAGCTAAATAAAGTACAAAGGAAAATTGTGTTTTTATTAATAGAAGTATTGTATTGAAATTAATTAAGAAAATTTCGAGTTAAGAGTTTAATGCTATCATTCATGTCTGGCCCGAAATTGCGATGTTAAAACGACATATAATTATATATATTTCACAGATATCTAGATTTTATTACCACAGATACAATCCAAATCTGATTAGAGTAACGATGCCCACAAGAGCTTCAGCAGTTTGGGGAAAGTTTGTTTGGTGGTTGGGCACAAAGCTTTGGAAAATGTGCATATTGCCAATGACGCTACATCACTAATAGCCTACGGACTAATTTGATGACCTGGAACAGACTTACGTAACTTGCAACCATCGTATTTTGCATACATACTTGCAATAAGGAAATGTTCAAAGTTTTTTCGCCGCAGAAATGCATTTTTTTTGCTAGCGTCATATTGAAACAAAAAACATTTTTTACTACTGCTGTTGTTTTTATTTTTCGATTAATAAGAACTCAAATTAAAAGCATTTTTACTATCAGAAAAATAACAAGCTATTTTCGATTGCTCAAATAAATATAAAATGTCGGCATATATATAATATATATCGACCGTGGAAAGGAAACAAGACAAACAAAACTTATCGATTTGTATCTAATTTACACATTGACTGTGGAAAGGAAAAAGTACGTAACCCACATTAGCAAATTTTACAGGAGGCACGAAAAACGTTTTTTTTATGATTTTCGGCCATATGCAAATTATGAATTATACACAACGTTGAAGTGTACTGAGACTTCTGAACTAGTGTTTGATTTACATAATCTAATATTTATTTAAGAAATTTTATAGGAAAAACCTTTTTTTCAGTCATTTTTCTTGGTTTCAATTTTCACAAACCCATCTTTACTAATTTGGCATTTTTAACTTACATTTTTTTGTTAGAACGTGTATAAAGTTGGAAAAATTGTGATTATCGAAAATAAGTTTTGAAAAAACTGCGAGCTACGTCCTTTTTCTTTTCCACAGTCGAATTATATTAACAACTGGCAGAAGTATAAGCCAAACTATACGTCCAATTTTGATTTAAAGTGTGTTTATTTTATTTGTATGTTTTTATTGCATTCAGTGCCGGCGCGAGGCTATTTGACGCCCTAGACAACGGTTATTGGTGCGCCCCCCTTTTAACAAATCGTCGAAATAATGAAAAAAAAAAATAGATATTTTTTACATATCCATGTTCGCTCCCAATGTGGAGCATATGGCCTTCTAATGGAGGAATCTTAACATAAGTTTTTCTACGTGAACTGTGTGTTACCCAGTCATTCAAACCCTCTTTTAAGAATCATAAAGAATACGATAGCAAAGAACAAATGCAAACATCAAAGTAAAATAAAATTTGAAGAGTAAATATGCAAAAACAATTTTAATACTCCGTTTATGCGCCCCCTAATGGTTTGCGCCTTAGGCGGTTGCCTATTTCGCCTGTATGGTGGCGCCAGCCCTGACTGCATTATGTAATTTTTACTTTCCACAGTCGATATACGTCATATAAATTCTGGTTCTTTTGAAGAAAATTGTTACCAAGATGTAATTTTTTCAAATATTGAAACCTGTGAAACGACTTTGCAGTCGACTGGGGAGGGATTGGAGTGTATTTTTACGATGCTCATACGTCCTTTCAGTTTAAAACGGTCTGGTAACTGCTCATCCGATGTATTCACTTTTTTCGTAAAGTACAAAGTCAACTTTATTTGCTTATGAGTGTTTACTCGCTTCGGCAAGCAATTATAACCTGCTATGTGATTAACTGCTAGGGGGTAGTGCAATGTTTGCATTGGCCGTGTAAAAGAAAGGTCTTTGTAAGTATTCACTAAAAATAAAACGTTACTTTTAAACATGCCAATCTTTCAATAATCAATACATGATTACCTATATGAACAACTTAAAGGTTAGGTTCAAGCTGAGTGTATATGTATGTATTTTGTAGATCTTTTTGTTCTCTCTCAGTGTCATTTCATCTTTATACGGGGAACTGTGGAGCCGAGCTCCAATCTCCCTTTCATCTAAGGTTAAATATATATATTTTTTTCTTCTAATTTAGATGTTGTGGGCCCATTTCATTTAATTTATTCTATTTACTTTTTTTAGAATGCTTTGGGTTTGTCTGTTGTTTTTTTTTTTTGTACATTTGATTAAAAAAAAGAAAGGAATGGGGAGAGAAAAGGTAACATATATAGGGAAAAAGTGGAGGGAAGGGAGCAAAGGTAACAATTTAGAGTAGGGTAATCCGATGTGTTTTTTTCACCAGCCGTGTGATTGCGGCAACCAGGCATGTCAGTGGTGGGATCGGAGGGGATCTAGGGTGGTTTTAGGAGGAGGATTTTCCTTGGCCGCGCTATGTCAGTGTGGGGGTACTCAACGTAGTCGTTGAGTAGGGCTTTGATGGTGTCGTTTGGGTGGTCCGTCATGTCACAGTAGAATTTTTTCGACAGCTTCATGACGTGATCGATATATTTTGATTTGTTATATTTTAAAATCATTTAATAAGCGGCCAAGACTGCAGTATCGCCGTAGTAAATAAGTAAACTAAATCCAAATCGAGGACTCTGCATTTTTTTTTAGACAAGGCAAGAATAAAAGGATGGAAATATAAAATAACTTGTGGCTAGATAATCGCTAAAGTGATGTAAATTTGGCAAACATAGATGCCCTTGAATACAAGTCCCTTAATAGTGTTGTTTTGTATTGTTTATGATATCGTTTATACGGGGATTTAAAACATTTCGACACCGAAACCAAGAAAGACAAATACTCAAAAGCATTGGTCTTACATGGTAACATGCAAAAAATACACAAGCTTTAAAACCAGTCTTAATGTTCTCTTTCAGTTGAAAGAATTAAACAGTACACTTTTCATTTTATACGATCAGGATCAATTTCACTCATATACAATGTAATGCCTTTCCTCCAAGTATTGACACTGAACACATTTAAAGTGTTTATTTTAAGTTGTTATTTTAAATTTATACTTTGTCAAGCTTAGGCGCATTAGTTAACAGTGTCACCTTCCATGCCGGATTTTACAGGCTCAAGTTACAGTACGAAAAGCGTTTTTTCAATGATATATCGATTTTTGTTCGAAGGCATAGATTTTTGTGGTGTCTAAAAAAATATTTTTAACCTTCCAATAAATGAAGAGCAAACATTCAAAAAGTGTTTTGTCACAAATTTTGAAAAATGGCGTTTTATATCAATTCTGATAGCCCATAATAAAACCTATGAATGGAAATCAAAATTAGTGTTCAAAAAAGTTTTTTTTTATATTAAAATGAAATCATAAAGTTGACACATTCATACAAACCGTCACTTTTGCAACACTTAAATCATCTTAAATCATTCTTTTCGCCAGCAGTGGCTTTGGACTCAGTGATGCATTTATATCTTATATATAACACGAAACTTTCATTTGCTAAGCGTCAGTTCAAGTTCATCCGTGCACTTGAATGCCTGAAGATGCCGAAAGGCGAAACCCGGGTCGTTAATGAAAAAATTTGTGAGAATGTACATAGTTTGAACGATTCAAACTTAAATCATCATTTTCTAAGCTTTGTATTTGTGTGAAAAAACACTTTTTGAATGTTTGCTCCTCAAATAAGCTAACCCCTAATACTATCCTAGTCCTATTGTTTATATTTATATATTCTCAACGAAAAAGGGAGAGTTTGGATAACTAACTAACAAGCAGTTATCTTATGTTGTGACACTTCTGTTAGGAAGTCATAGTCTTCACACTTAAAGCGGGAAGCGTTAAATCACGTTTATAAAAACTTTAAGATAATTTTAAAAATCGACTTTTTTATGTGTTTTATCGAGATCACTTTTACTTTATTTTTACACAAACGCGGAAAAGATTTTCTACCACTGCTTTGGGCTGTGCATACACTATCGATTTATTATCGGTGGCTGCTTCTCAAGGCCATCTATCTACATTAGAAGGGATGATCCCACGGCAATATTTACCCTTTTAATACTATGAGATGCTACAGCACAACTGCAGATGTCAGAAAAGTGTAAAATTTAGGCAAAGGGTTTCACGTGTTCGTATAAGCGGGGGAAATATATTCAATTACTTAAGTGGGATAGTACGCGCGTGTACGAAATAAGGATCGAGACCAAAACTATCCTTTTTTTTAAATGATTAGCCAACAAAAAACATGATGCCCTCTAAAGTAGTATATTATATATAATATAGACAATATATTTTCACTATAAAAATGTTTTGAGGGTGTTCACTGTCTTGGTGGAAAGGCATTATATTAATAAAAAACACAATATTCCACTTTTATTTATCGATATCATGACCGGTTCAACTCATATCCGAACATTATCAACTAATAATAGAATTTTGACATTGCTATTTATACAAAACAAATTGACTGTTCAATCAGTTGACAATGTTGTCAATCAGTAGACAATGCTTGTATTAAGCGAAACCAGTCCTGACCTTTTTAAATAAAGTGGAATACTGTGCAAAGGAATATTGTGTGTTTATTAGTAAAAACGTTTTTTAAAAAAGTTAATCAAAATTATGTGTAGTGGGTATTTGAATATGTATTAAATGAAAAACCCGTTCAATTCCATTCGAATTTATCTTTCGACAATTCCCGCTGTCAAAAACGTGTGCTCGTATGCTAGGGAAAATGAATATAAATTGTAATTGATGAGAATTTTTATCGTATTCGTATATATTCATAATAATTGGATTGTTAAAAAAGTACATTTTTATCTTGACTAAATACCATCTTAAATATATTACAATTCCAACCTTACTGTTTTTTTTTTCATATTCATGCAGTCAAGAAAAAAAGTTGAGTGGTGCATGATATATATCTAAGTAAAAATAATGTGACGTGTTTTCAAATATTCATTTCATTGATAAAATCTAACTAAATTTAAAAAAAAAAATCTAGTAGACTAAATCAAATCTTAATACTTTATTCCACCAACATATAACATTGTTTAAAAAATAGGGAGCCAGTAAAGTTCATAAGCAGTGTCTTTTTTTTTTAATAAAATAATTTGTACCAATCAAAACGCACTAAATATAGTAAGTTTTAAGGTGTTCACTGTCAATACTTGGTGGAAAGGCATTATATTAATAAAAACACAATAATCCAGCAGTTGACAATGCTCGCAATGAGCAAAACCGGTCCTGACATATTAAATAAATTGGAATGAAGTACAAAGGATTATTGTGTTTTTATTAAATGTAGTAAGCACTAACGATTTTGTTATTTTTTTGTTTATACATTTAACAGTTACTATTTCAACACTTAATGAGCTATAACTAATGAAAGCTGAAAAAATATAGTAGTTATATTTGTTTATTTTAGTTTGTTATAGTTTATTAAAGTTTACTAGAGCTACAAAAGTAGAAAAAAGTACGTAAAAACCGACCATTATATCGTGGTCGACGACCAAATTTAGAACTAAAGTAGTATATATAGGTATTTTTAATTTTTAGAAACTGTCAAATCTTAGTTGTGAGGCAAAACATTAAAAAAGCACGTGTTTGTACCAATTCTACAATATTTATAAAATATCAGATCCAGTTTTGCTTGACGCAATAATAATCAACTGCTTATGCTGATGAACGGAACCAGTCTTCATATTAAATAAATTATGTGAAATAAATACAAAAAAGTCATTTTTATTTTTAATATTAGTTTTATTATTTATTACATAGTAATTAACATGACTAAAGTAAATAAAAGCTTTTGAACGAAAGCAAGAAAGTTCTTTTATCGAAATGATGCGCAAGAGGTTATGAACAGTTCTGTGAAGACAAATTGTTTATCCCAACCAATAACACTGTCACGTGACAGCTATGACAGACACCATTCGTCACGTGACACTAAACGGCCAAGTTATAACGGTTGACCATTAGTTGATCATTATTTGTAAGCCTCTCCACTCACATGATTGAAAAAAAGTTATTTGGAAAGACATAGACAGATTAACGACAGATATCGATTGGATGTAATGAGTTAATGTTAAGCGGTTTGATCGTTCTACCACACAACCGATTATGAACATTCGACTACGAAATCGATAGTATGAATAAAACTCAGAAGCAAAAAAAATCAGCTCTAAGATCAGTTTGACCTTTATGAAGTATTAATGTGGCTGCAGGAGATATTATCAATTTGTTACGTTGAAAATGCGACTCAATTATTTCAAGCTACGAAATACTCTCTACGCCGAGTCCCCAATTCAATTAATGTGCTTGACTACGCGAACAGTGTATTTGCTCTCCATCTATGAATACATACATGCTCCCCTACGTATGTCAAACAACCATTGCCTAACATCTCCATTTTAATGTCCAATTCAATTCAATGGTGGTAACACTGGTGACACTCAATCGTCATTGTCATGGTCAATTGTAAAGTATTGAATGTCGTTGGTTTCCGATACGCAGCTCAAGACCTCGAGTTCTGGTGTGAATAGTTTATTAAGCTGTTTATTCAATCGATTTTTAGATTTCTGGTCAAACGTATTGATGTCTATTAGGGCCTCCAATCCCGGAATCTCGACCGATTTTGCGGTCCAGTATTCCCGGGATTTCAGGATTCATTATAACACGTAAAAATCCTTAAAAGTAAAGCTTTAAAATGCTTAACAGCGCTGCACTCGCTGGCAGACGTAACTTTTTCACAGGATGGAGCTAAAAATAAATTCTTGACTTTTCAATAATTGTGGAATCGGTCAATTTGTCACTTCATGTTTTTCCCATTTCACTTCCCATTTTTTTGGCAATCATCTCAAGGAATTGTGACATGATAGTAAGCAGAAGTAGATTAAAAGACTGTAAATCCCGAAATCTTAGGATCACAACAGGGGTCCAAGGTTGGATGCTCTAATTTCTATGATGTCCTTTATTTGCTATGTCTATCCGATCTAAGTATGACAGATCCCTACATGGGCGTTACACTAACCACTAGACTCACCCTAGCTATATCATTATTCTTCTACTCGTTTCGAAAAAATAAAGTAACAACCTATTCTCATAGAGAAACTTCTGCTTAGATAAGATCCATTAAAAGTATAATATTTTTGTATGCTTTATATGGAGATGGACATGAAATAAAGGAAGCCATTGATCATCGAAAAGGACTACAAGTAATGAGCTTTGTAGTTAAAATGTTATGCTGTCATGTGTTCTATGCACAATTAAAGTTTTCGATTTTTCGTAACTATTTTGATATTTTAAATACGTACCATTTTGACAGCTTGATAATTGCCTTTAAGACGTTCAGTAAATAATACTTTGTTCTAGAGATTATGCAACTCTCTCAGACGTTGTGAACATAGCATGAAAAAGCATTATAAACAAACTAGCTGTCTTCTATAAACTTAACTAAACTTAGCGTTTATTTGACAGTTGGTGAGCATCTCAAGATTTGAAACAATATACCGTACTCAGGTAATCTGACATCTGCCAACTCTGGAAATCTGTCGGTACTGATTGCAACTAGACGTTTCATAACGAATATTTTGTATGAAGCGCACACCCCTAAATTTAGTTCATAGTGAAACAATTATACACTTACGACGTACAGAATTATGGTTTTAAATCTAACATAATTCAAAGTATATTTTGAAAGTGAAAATTTAATGCTGTGTGTTAATGTATTAATACTATATGAACAGGTCATGGGTTGTCAGGTTTCTAACTCTTAACAGTCTTAATAATAATCGACCATTTTAGTATCTTTGTTAATGTTACAATTTAATTTACTAAATAGCCACTAGTAAAGTAGTTTATTTAACACAAGCACAAAACATATTATAGAATTAAGAAGTGCTGTAAATTTTCTTTACTACATTTATCATTTTATTTAATTTGGTGAATAAGCTTTTTGTATCCACTTAATCGCTCGTAATCTGAGTATGTAATTCATTCGTTGCTTGTCTATTCTGAGAAGATTTAAATGTGTAATTAACTGTAACTTGCGAAAGCATATTAAAATATGCGTATTTGATAAACATACGAGAAATAACATTTAAAATGAAGGACAAAAACCCACATGCTAAATCATTAAATTTTGAATCGTCCACATGTGGGTCGTGGGCAGTGGTAGGCTGCCAATATGTTAACAAAGGGCTCGCTTAATCTCAAAGCAATTCTCGGTGTTCTGGGGAAGGACTGATTTTTTTTATCACTACTATGCAGTTATATGCAATACTTAAATAAGCAATCAATTTTTACTTAATACACCTATAACATTGACTGTAGAAAGGAAAAAGTACGTAACCCACACATTTTACAGGAGGCACAAAAAACGTGTTTTGATAATTTTGGGTTATATGCAAATTATGAAATATACACAACCTTGAAGTGCACGGAGACTTCTAAACTGACGTTTAATTGACATAATCTAATATTCAAATATAGAAATTGTCTAGGAAACATTTTTTTTCATTCTTTTTTCTTGGTTTCAATTTTCACAAGCTCATCTTTTTTCAAAGTTAAAAGCTAAATTTAGACACTTATTCTACATTTGCAGGTTACATCCCTTTGATAGAACGTGTATCAAATTTGATACATTGTGATTATCGAAAAAAGCTGTTTTGAAAAAACTATGGGTTACGTCCTTTTTCCTTTCCACAGTCGATATGTAACAATATGCAGTTCACCGTAAACTTATCAATCTAAATGACTAAAAATGTACTACTGTGTATACTGAAGCTGTCTTAGATAATGTGTAAGTCAGAAATTGCAGTTACATACTACAATAATTTGATATGAGAATATTGTGTTCTCTTAAAATATCAAGAGGCTCGCCGGCATTAGTAAAACCAGCCCACCCCTGGTCGTGGGGCCAGGTTGACGACCGTTGGTTTAGCTATCAAGAATAATTGAGATATATTTATGAAATCAGCGTTTGTTTTAATGCAGTAAAACTAATAGGCAATTAACATTTTTTATTCTGCGAGGCGATATTGTGGCATGATTTCACACAATACAGAGCACGTCCGCAGCGTAAATCACCTTATCGCAGTGACATTTGAAGCTTAATGATGGCAAAATACAAGAAGGCTTTGACATACCCCATTCAGATATATACGTTGGAAAATGTGCGCTTTCAGTTCGGGTCAAGTATCCCATAAAAAAAATGTGTCACTCGAAGTCTAGCGATTATCTCTGATGTTTTATCAACAGCGAAAACTTTGATAAAAAAACAAGAATGTTTCAAACGCCGTTGGCCTCATTTAAATAAGCATACCTGCGATATACATTCGCGGGCTTACCGGAAATGCGTCGCTCTATCAGATCTTGGGGGTATATTTTTTGGAGCGATCTTTGAGATAAAAAGAACGACTTTAAATAAATTGATCCGTTTACTTCGCAGTTACTTTCAAAAGCGAAGTGAAAGTTTTTTTCCGTCGGAATTACATAAAAAAAGTGTTGATTTTTAATAGTTTGACCCAGTTATGGCTCCTAAAGCTATCAAAATTACGTTAGTAAAAAGTCACAAGTATTACCATATCGACTGTGGAAAGGAACTGGGACGTAACCCACAGTTTTTGCCAAACACCTTTTTTATAATCACAATTTAACCAACTTGATACACGTTCTATCAAAAAAATGTAAGCTAAAAATGCCAAATTAGTATCTAAATTTAGCTTTTTAGTTTGAAAATTCTAAGCGTCTAATTTTGCTAATCACTTAATTTCGGAAGGACACGTGTTCAATCAGGAACAAGGGATAAAAATGTTACACCCAAATACGGACAGTCATAAGCTCTTTTTCCAGGAAATCTTGGAAATAAATAGAGCACAACTGCAAAGTCTTCCGATTTTAAATGAAATATTAAATTTTCCGGCATCTCCACTTCTATACACTCTATAATCATAAAACCTTTGCCGACAAACAAATAATATAATTCTTGAAACTACTTACTACTCAAATCTGTTGGCATTCCCATGAGCTTAACCTTTTCGCCAGCAATGGCTTTGGACTCAGTGATGCATTTATTTCTTATATAAACACGAAACTTTCATTTACTAAGCGTCAGTTCAAGTTCATCCGTGCACTTGAATGCCTGAAGATGCCGAAAGGCGAAACCCGGGTCGTTAGTGACAAAATCTGTGAGAATGTACATAGTTTGAACGATTCAAATTTAATAAACAAGATTACCAGTCTCCATGCACATCAATGGTGTAAATATTTAATAATTTGCCTTTGGCTATAAATCACCAAAAAAAAACGTTTTATGTGTCTCATGTAAAAATTGTAACGTGTGGATTACGTCCTTTTTCCTTTCCGCGGTCGATTTTTATAATATATAATGCGTCGGGTCCGATGGCGCAGCGGTTAGCGTTGTGGGCTTCCGTGCTGGACTTCACTGGTTCGAGTCCCAGTACGAACAGCATTTTTTCGGTTGATATATCGATTTCTGTTCGAAGGCATGGGTGTTTGTGATGTCTAAAAATTCCCTTCCATCCTTCCGTTTCTTTAAAAACCAGGCGTATCGAGAGCGATTAGTTAACCACAACTCTTATCCTAGCTTTATCCCTCTATCTCTACTATTCTCTTTGATAAAGAAAGATTGAGTGACTGAGTAACAAACAATTCTCGAAGAAAAAAATCTGTTACTCCATTGGGAGGCTATATATGCTCCACATTGGGAGCTGACATGGATAAAAAAATATTATATAATACGTTTGATAGTTTTAAACTATGGTACATAAATATCAATGTATTTTCTATAGGTCACTGGTTGTGTGAACAAATGCATACAGTTATATAATTAATAATTTCGCTCGCATTTATATTTATGTATGAGTGCAATAGTCTTCTACACTGGCACCTTAAAATTAAGACAAATTGTTAAGTAAGTTATTGACAACCATCCATGTAGCTAATAACATCTAGCTTAATAGAATTTTCAAAACTAAATTTAAAAATATAGGTGTCGCTGTAGAGCAGACATACTCAACCTGCGACCCAAAATAATTATAGTCACTAAATATTTTTAAAAGATGGTTAATAGTTTGATTCAATATCAAAATTCATATTCATTTTTAAGTAAACGATTTAAAATTTTGGATACATTGGTATTTTTGTGTACTTTTTATGTATCTTTTATTTGTTGTACATATATATATATAGATAAAATAAAATAGTTTTATTTTGACATAATAATAGATACATCCATGTGTGCAGTTTTTTTTATTTACAGTTTACTATAAATATTTTGCGGCCCACGTAGAGAAGCAAAAATCGTAATGCGGCCCGGAGGAAAAAAAGGTTGAGCATGGCTGCTGTAGTGTATATCATGGGTGGGGAACCTTTTCTTATTTTAAGTCCGCATTTATTTTTCTGATTCGACTTAAGGCCGCAGTAAACATTGATTAGGGAATGTTTGGTCGGAAACAGGAATTTAAGGCCGCACTACGCAGTTCCCCACGCCTGGTGTAGATCATTGCACTCACCCTTAACTATATTTTTTATTTTCATTAAGGTAGATGTATGTAAACAAGCGAAAATCCATTTCAATACAGTTATAATGATGACATAATGCCAAAATAGCTGTCGTTGATACTGATAAATATTTGTTATTTTAATGGTGAGAAATGCCAATTAAATTTACAAATTTGTTATGTATGTATACACCCCATCATTCACTGTACGATGTTGATTACCCCTGACATGCTGTAGTTGTAAATTGTCTTATTTGCTTGCACTTGAGTATTATGTAAAGTTTCAATGTAACAATAAGCTTTCTCGATCGACAAAACCGAACATTGATACGAAACACGTTAGTACTAGGGTATCCAATCCCTAAGCCTTTTTCCAATCCCGGGATTTCGGGATTGATTTATTTTGAATCCCGGGATTGAGATTTTCTCACCGAGGAATTTGAAATCCTCAATTTGCTATACTTTTTCCCAGAATCTCACGAAAACTCGTTTTTTTTTTTAGCTCACCGAGGAATTTGAAATCTCCGATTTGGTATACTTTTTCCCAGAATCTTACAAAAACTCGTTGTTTTTTTTTAGCTCACCGAGGAATTTGAAATCTTCAATTTGCCAATTTCGTGTAAATTTCGAGAATTACGGGATCCCGGATGGGATTGGATGCCCTAGTTAGTACTAATCAAAAGGTCCAATGGCTCAGTTTAACTTACCAATACTTCCTTGTATTCTGATTTTATTTTGGTCAAGTGAATTATTATAACCCAGTTGTACAAATTATGTTATAACAATAAAATGAAACATCTATAATAAAATTAAGTAAATTCATAAAAAAATAAATAAATTTAAGGTTACTACTTTCAGTGGACTCGGCGGTAACTTTGTGGGAGTTCATTTTAATATAAAATGAAATAACTTAGATTATTCCACGTATATTGATACAAACTGTGACACGTGTTTCGCCTCTTTCAGATGCATCTTCGAGGCGAAACACGTGTCACAGTTTGTAGCACAATACGTGGAATAATCTAAGTTATTTTATTTTATATCGATATAAAGTCGACAAACAACCATTGCAAGTTATTGTATGAAATAAATTATTCAAAAACTCATGAATCAAATAACAATAGCCGAATATGTTATCCGTCATGCAAATATTTCTCGGGTTAATGACATTTATTATTTTAGTTTTGAAAGAAAAACTTTTTCTCAACGGGAAAATTAATATCTGTAATATAAGTAAGTGCACGGGGTAGAGTGGTAAATGTATTGCCATGAGACTTTGACGTAATTTTTTTTGGTGGTATTTTTCAAGACGTGGGCGGTAATGCTATCAAGCTTATCCGTTTAGGTTCCCTAGACTCTAGATAAGAGAATCGATTTTTAAGGAATTTATTTTGACCAACAGTCGTGACTTTATACACTTTACTTTCGGTTTACAAGAGAGAACGATATATCAAAAATACGTATAAGGCAAGAGTTTGAAAAAAAATCTTTTGAAGCTTTTTTTGATTCTAGTGAAAATTATCATATGAGTAAATAAATTAAAATTATGTATTATCAAGGCTTGAACTTGAAAACGTGTGACCATATTAAAATGAAATCATATCGATGGCCTAGTTCCATAGAACGACAAGTCAAACATTTGATGTTTTTAGTTATTTTACCCATTATTTATTAATTCAATTAAAAGTACAGTACATGATATTACAGCTGACGCCAATTCGCCATGCACTTGAAAAATATATTATGAAAAAAAAACACTACATAATACATCAGAGTCAACATACAAAAACAAACAGTTCACAAATACTTTTACTAAAAATGTCCACTTTTCTAGGCGAGTGGATCAGTCGAACGGCCCTTGGAACTGGCGACTCGTACGTCCTACGCGAGGAACGACTTTTTAGAAATAAAAGTTTTTGGTAATAGTTTCGCCCACGTAAGAATAAATTCGGAACATGTAAATTAATAGTCACGAGAAAATGATTTAAACTTGAAAAAGATCTTTGTGCTTCAAGAAAGAGAAATGATAACATTCCTAAAAGAGATTTGGTCGGGTAGTATTCCTTTATGAAATTATCAAAATTATCAGAGGGGAAGAATTGATTTTTTTTTAAATTTCTTATAGACTCTCTACAATTACAGCTTGTATGATTTTTCGTCACATGTAACTTTCGTAACTTGTAGTCGCCAGTGTGGTCAAGTGGTCAACGTTGTTGGCTTCAGCTATAGAGGGCCCGGGTTCAAATCCCGGTACGGACAGTTTTATAAATTGATTTTTCAATAGATTTATGAACTTCTGTTCAAAGGCATGGATGTATGTGATGTCTTGAATTCCCCCCTCTCACCCATCCTATCCTATGAACGGGGCGTATCGAGAGCGATTACCTTCCCCCTAATCCTGTCCTAGCCCTATCCTTCTATCCTTACTCTCTTTGGAAAAAGAGAGGTTGATCAACTGAGTAACAAGTAGTTCTCGTAGAAACACTTCTGTTGAGATAAACTCCATTAGGAGCCCATATGCTCCACATTGGGAGCGGACATGGTTTAAATGAACTTTCACGTGGGCTCCAAATGATGGATCCATATTCATATATTGATATTAGGCAAGTCAATAAAAAACCAGTTCATAAGTCACCGTGCACTTCAGGGTAGTGTATATTTCATAATTTGCTAATTATTATTAATATTTTTTTGTGTCTTGTAAAATTTGATATATGTGGGTTACGTTGTTTTTCATTTCCACATTCGATATATATAGATTCGGCGACGTGTATCTATCAGCGATCGAGAATAAACGGTATTTAATTCATAAACACTTAGCATGATAGTTCAAAGTCAACAAGTTATTTGATTTTGCGTATTCCATTATTCGAAATGCCCGATGGGTTGGTTTTTTTTTTAATTTAAAGCGTTGGGCGAATGGTGCAAATTATGGGTGGGCTTAATATTATACATATCAGGCTTTTTTTGACAGCCGTGAGCTTTCAGCCACGGGCTTTGTGCTGTGCGCTGTAAGTCAGTTGAATTGGGAATACCAAAATTTCACATTTAACAAACGACTTGAAAGAGCCTGTCACTATCTGTCACTCAAACCATGTCTGCAGTAATATTAAACAAGAAAAGTATTTAATTTTAGAACTGTTGGCGAAATAAATTTAAAAAAAAACATCGTTGCTGTGGGTTTGGTTCTTGAAAATATGATGCAGTGTATTTATTTTACATAAAAAGCAAAATATATCTACATAATGAAGTACATTTATTTTTCATATAAATAAAAATACATTTTTTAACAAGTTCAATATTAGATTATGCTTTGAATATATTCTTGAGTCAGACTGTTATTGAAATAAGATTAAAAAATTTCGACATATTAATTTGTGAAATAAATATGTTTCGCGCAGTAAAATACTTCAGTTACGGCATCAATAAAAAAAATAGTTCTCTTCAGCATCCTATAACGGCGATTCAAAGTAAAAATATGTACATTAAATATCGACCCATAATCGACAGGTAAATTCCGTTTTAAGCCACTAATTTTTCAATATCGTCTAGGACGTTAGTGAAAAAAAAAATCATTCTCACGTCTTGTTATCGTTTGTTCCACGAGGACACCGGTTGAGAAACGCTGATCTAGAGAACTGAAATGAGTCAGTATAGACATACATCAGGATAGGCATTGGCCATAATATAATAATATTTTTATTTTTCATGCAACTTTTGATACGCTTGTGCGTAAAATTCGAAAAAAACTTCAAGCAAATAAATTTCATTCTTCAGCAATTAAACTAAATGATAATATACTATATACTATCGTTAATGGGATAATATGCACGAGAGACGAATTTCTTATGCTTGAACATACAATAATTTAAATCAATTTTTAGTAAACGTGAAACCATATCTTCAAATACATTTCAGTTATGCTTAAATGATGTACGAAGGGATATGTAATAAGAATTGTGGATATTACATAATTGTAAAAGCATTATACTGTAATTTTAAATATAAAACTGATTTTTAAACAAATTATGAATATTTTAAAAATATTACTTGTTTTTTTTTAAGTTGAAGACGCAAGTGAATATAATTGGGTACTGCGTATGCTTAAAATCGATAAAAATTGAGTAAACAAGTTGTGTAAAGAGTTTTCACACTCCGTCCAACGTGATTTTAATTAAACGACAAAAACCATCGAATCGAGCTGATCTAAATAATTGTATTTTTTTAAAATTAGTTCCTATCCTTATTGAGCTTGGAGAGCACTGGTCAATATCATGTTCCTTACAATATACAAGATATTTCACAAAACATATTTTTTTTTCATTAATAAAATCAGTTTTCACACATATATTTAGCTTGCGTGGTCTTAATATTAACAAAAAACGATGCAGAATTAAATTTATATTTTTAACAGATTTTTTCATTCGGCGAAAACTTTTTATTTTATCTTGCATTAGTATTAAAGAGTTTCTTATACGAATAAAATATATTAAATCATTAAAAAGATATATAACATAAATTGTGTAAAAACAAAGACTAATTCTTATTTAATTTATGATATCTATGGAATACAATCAGCGGTGGGTTACTAATACGCTAACAAGGTGCTCGCTTAATCCCAAAGCCATTCTCGGTGTTCTGGTGAAGGAGTGGATAGTTTTTATCACTCCTATGCAATTAATTGTATGCAATTCTTAAATAACTAATCGATTGTTACTTAATAAACTTATAATATGCAATTAGCAAAAAAATTATCAAGTTAGCATTAAAATTATCAATCTAAATGGTTGAAAATGTACTACTGTGTATACTGAAGCTGTCGTAGATAATATATAAATCAGAAATTGCAGCTTTATACACTTATTTGATCTGACAATCTATCTAAGAAAGTGCTCGCTAGCCTCTGAACCCTCTCCAGTTTAACTTTGAATAAAATAGCTACTAAATGTTAAAACTGGTAGTTAGTACGCATGAATTATATTGTTTTTTTTTTTAATAAAAATACCATTACAAAATATTATTTTCTTAAAAGTAAAAATACTTTTACTAATTCGACTAAATTCAACATAATTTAGTAAAACGTAAAATAAAATTACGCGTTAGCGATATCTCTTTGTCTAGCTTATATTATCGGGCATTAAAAAATCGTGCTTTAAAAAAATACAGTAATAAAAAAATATGTAAATCTTCTCGAATCAATCGTTTCTGTTAGTAATTTAGCGAACGTAATCCTGTTAAAAAGCGAGCGATTGACAAAAAAAAATTTTAGTCTTTTCGGTAAAATAAAAAAAAACTCGAAACAAAGCAATAAAAACGTTCGATTTTTGAAGTTATAATAATATGTTGAATGCAAATGATTCGGATGTAAAATTTTGTTTAATCGATAAACATCGACATGTCATACGAATGAATCAAAAACTTCGCGACATTTTTCCATGTCGACTTTTCTATTTTCTTGTAGATTCTCCTTCCAGTGACATACTATGAAAAAGCTACGAAAACAAATTCAGCTGTAGGTAGTCATTTTCTTCCATCTGTAAAAAACACATAAGGTATCAAAATTGAATGGTTTGTACTATAGAAAATATGTCGCCTGCTGTGGCCCAGTTGGTTAGAGCTTGTTCTATCGATCACGCAGGTCTGGGTTTGATCACAGTGAATTTGAAAATTATTCAATTCAAAGTTGTGATCGAAGACTGAGTGTTTGTGATGTCAATTCACATAATTTCCTCTCCTCCCATCTTTCTGATTCTTTAATAACTGGGTGTAGCAATAGCGATTAGCCAACAACTAGTCCTGTACTAGCCTTATCCTTCTTTCCCTACTACTTAATTTGAAAACAGTGAGGTTGAGCAACTGAGTAACAAATAGTTCTCGTAGAAAAAACTTCTGTTGGGATACCTCGATAAGGTGGCCTTATGCTTCACATTGGGAGCGAATATGGATTAAAAAATAAAATATATAGAAAATATAAGTTTAATGTTTCTTCTCTAAAATCATTAAACTCGTCTACATTGACGAGCTCCCAGTATACAGATTATACACAAGATACTTAATATCAACCTGATTTAAGTGGCTGAGCTAGTCACAATTTTTATAATCATTATTTTTTTAAGCACATTAGTGCATGGTTCAAAATCAGTCCCGTGCAGTTCTGCTCGAGCCATGAATGTGAGGGTTAGACTCCTTTTTTTCTGTCGATAGCGTTGTGAAAGGCGGTCATTAAACGTTGGCTGCGTATACACAACGGGTGGTGGTGGGATACCATCTTGTTTGATGCAAAATTATGGGAGTGTATACGTTCCATGGACCGTTTTACTGATCAACCCATTGCCTAAAGAAGTGGACAATTTTAGTGACAGTATTTGTGAACTGTCTGCTAAGTTTTACTTTTTTATTTCTTGATCTTGTATGTTGATTTTGATTTATTTTTTCTCATTATATTTGTCGAGTGCATGGCGAATTGGCGTCAGCTGTAATGTCATGTACTGTACTTTTGTTTTTTAAACAATAAATATATATTAACACAATATGAACCTAAAGGGTATTTTTTAGCTTCTATTTAGTCTTTTGGTTTTATCGTGATAACGTGTTGTGGCATGCAATTATTTTAATAATACTTCGTTTAGAATTGATGTTAGCTATTATAAAATATCTGCCTTAGATACACTGACTGCATAGTCGAATGGTAAACGTTGTTGGCTAAGAGCACAGAAGTCACGAGCTTAATCCCAGTACGGACAGTTTTTATAGATTGATTATTCGACTAATTTATGGATTTCTTTTCGAAGAAATGGATAATGTATGTCATGTCAATTATTCTCCAGAGACTTAATAAAAATCTTTTTAAAAAAATATTTTGTACGATAAATAATAAAAATAATGTGAATGTCAAAATCACAGATATAAAAATATGTTTTTTATCCATATATGAAGAAATAATGACAATCAAATAAAAAAACTTGAGAATGGCAAAATATGTATATCAGCCAACACAACATTTTGACGCACTCCTCAAAAGGTTTAATGTAGTATTATTATTGAATTATTTAGATTCTGACCAATTAAATATAAGTCACTATAAACTAAACTTAAATTAACTATAAACGTTTCATTGTTATTTAATCTGCAGTCTGAAGTCTTCGCTTAGTAGTTACAATTTCGCGTGCCATAAAAAATCAATTAAAACAAATTTATTTAAATATAGTCTTACATAAAAAAATCATAATATTTATCACTAAGCCAATAACTTTGAAATATTATCTCTCAGACTTTTTGAATTCTGTCTATATTCTTGAAGCTTTTCTCATATTTATAATATATCCATTCCAGCCTTGCGTATTTTCAAGTCATTCTGCTATGATTGATGTGTATTGTCATATTTTCAATAACAGTTGCGAAAAATGTTTTTTTTTTAGTTTCGCATTTCTGATAAGAATGAAAAAGCTCTCCAATGTTCAGCATGAAGCTAAATAAGTTGCCTAAAAAAGACTGGATTTAAATCAAATATGAAAACGTTGACTGCACTTGACAAATATAATGAAAAAAATCAGTTCATAATACATCAAAATCAACATACAAAATAAAAAAATAAAACTTAACAAACAGTTCACAAATACTATCACAAACAATGCCCACTTTTCTGGGCAACGAGTTGATCAGTCGAATGGCCCTTGGAACTGGCGACTTATACGTCCTACGCAAGGAACAAGTTTTTAGAAACAAAAGTTTTTGGGTATAGTTTCACCCACATAAGAATAAATTGGAAGCATGTAAGTTAATAGTCATGAGAATTTCAGGATTATTGACTCGGCCCTGAAGAAGAAAAAATGCTTTAAATTTGAAAACTATCTTTGAGCTTTAAGAGAGTGAAATGATAACAATCTTGAAAGAAATTTGGTGGGGCAGTGTTTCTTTAAGGAATTATCAAAGAGGAAGAATTAAAAAAAAATGAAATAATAATATCTTAGAAATTCCTGATGGACTCTCTCCAATTGCAACTTGTATGAACTTTCATATGGCCTTACTTTTATATTATATAGAATGTGGAAAGAAAAAAGGACGTTATCCACAGTTTTTTCAAAACAGCTTTTTTCGATAATCACAATTTATCAAACTTCATACATGTTATATCAAAAGGATGTAAGCTTCAAATGCCGAATTAGTATCTAAATTTAGCTTTTAAGTTTGAAAAAGATGACCTTGTAAAAAATAAAACCAAGAAAAAACACTAAAATAAAGGTTTTTCCTAGACAATTTCTTTAATTAATATTATATCATGTCAATTAAACACCAGCTTAGAAGTCTCCGTGGACTTCAAGCTTGTGTATATTCCATAATTTGCATATGGCCCAAAATCATCAAAACACGTTTTTTGTGCCTCCTGTAAAATTTTCTATGTGTGGGTTACGTCTTTTTTCCTTTCCACAGTCGATATATAATACTTCCACGTATCAAATACAGAATGGAAATTTAAACGAGTTTTATAAATTAAATACGTCAGCATCATCTCTTTCGCGTAGTAGGGCAATTTAAACTCCCATCACGAATTGCATTATTTTCTAAAAATGCAGCTGGGAATTTCAATTCACGCGTCATCGTTAGTTACTCTCGTGCAATGCTGGTATTAGGGCTTGTCGGTTTTCAAAAACCGGTTTTTTCGGCAAAATTTGTGACATTCGAAAACCGGTTTTTCATCTTCGTAACCGGTTGTGCAGAATTTTCCATAAACGAGTCTATAAACGAAAGAAAAGAAAAATTGGATCTTTTATTTGATGGCTAAAAGACCATATTCCCCACATCATTACCCAGCGAAAGGGTATTTTCGATATCAGGAAATTTTGTTAGAAAACGATCAGTGGACGCTTTGTGTTTTCTTAAATTATATTTTCAAGAGGAGTTACACTAAATATTTTTTTTTGTTGTGTATTATTATGTATATAAATAAACAATAGGGCAAAACATACAATTGAGGAGCAAACATTCAAAAAGTGTTTTGTCACAAATTTTGAAAAATGGCGTTTTATATCAATTCTGATAGTCCATAACAAAACCTATAAATGGAAATCAAAATTAGTGTTCAAAAAGGTTTTTTTTCATATTAAAATGAAATCATAAAGTTGACACATTCATACAAACCGTCACTTTTGCAACACTTAAATCATCATTTTCCAAGCTTTGTATTTGTGTGACAAAACACTTTTTGAATGTTTGCTCCTCAATTATGTTCTTGATTTGTAGACACGTATCCTTAGAAAGGTAAAATAAAAAAATATCATATGTTAAATTGAAGATGCCGAAAGGCGAAACCCGGGTCGTTAGCGACAAAACTCATGGAAAAGTACAAAATTCAAACAATTCAAATTTGATATTGAAATTCCATCAAGCACCCTCAGTCGAAATACTTAATTATATAAACATATAAATGTTTAACGTACCTTTACATGGAAGTCAAATCCGTGAAGTGATTTTTACAACAAATCTCACTTGTTTCACGGCAACGCTCCAACAGTATGTTTAAAATCAGATTTTAGGTTATTTAACAATGCTTTAAATAACAGCTATCTGCTATATCAATGGAAGAATACTTCATGAACTTTCTGATTTAATCAACGAGTGGTAATGTTATTTTCATATCTTATAAAACTACATTTTATCTGCAAGTGGCCAATAATTGAAGATGGCCAATAATAGTAGGTTTTACCCTTTATAAAAAAAATAACTTTTTCTCTATATTTTATTTGAATTATCCATTTTTTGTAAAACTTCGAAAACCGGATAAAACCGGTTTTCGAACAATATTGACATTCGAAAACCGGTTTTTGTAGAAGCCTTAGCTGGTATGCTCATGAAATAGGAAGTAAACGTATCTTCCGTTAGCGGCAGTGCGAAGAAATGTGAAAGATAATGAACTGAGCTAAACAATGATTTGACGCTGTTTCACAGAATGCATTTTAAAGATACACATTCAATATATCAAAGATTTTTTTTATAACTGAGTGTGTTCATTTGTATTAACAGTTTTATTTGACTCTATAATATTATATCGATCGACCATGGAAAGAAAAACGGCGTAACCCACAGTTTTTTCAAAACAACTTTTTTCAATAATCACAACGTATACAACCTGATACACGTTCTATCAAAATGGTGTCAGCTGAAAATGCTGAATTGGTATCTAAATTTAACTTTTAAAAAAGGGGCCTGAGAAAATTACGATCAGGAAAAAATACTTAAAAAAAGCTTATTTTAGAAAAATATATTAAATTAAAAACCAGTTTATCAGTCTCCATACACTTCAAGGTTACGTATATTTTGTAATTTGCCTTTCACCCAAAATCATCAAAAAAACGTTTTTCGTGTCTCCTGTAAAATTTGCTGTGTGTGGGTTACGTTCTTTTTCCTTTTCACAGTCGACATATTTTAAGAAGAATATCGATGACTTAGATTCATACTGCTACATCTAAAAATATGTAGTTTTTAGATATGGCTGACCAAATATTGATACATCTAAGCCGAGTCGTAGAAAAGTGGTAATTTTTATCTGTCATTTGTGAATCATTAGTGAATCGTATCTGTTTTTAGTGAATCATTTAGTTATTTATCTCAATTCTATTCAAATTTATTGAAACATTGACAACACCAAAAACGATATTTCAATTTGTATTTTTATATGAAACTGAGAGAGCATTGTTTATATATCTTTATTTTTATATGTAAGCATCTGCCTACCGAAAGAAATCTAGTATTTTTTTTAGCTGTTCTTTTGAGGAAGTATAGAAGAGATGTGTTTGAATATAATAGGTAATATTTTTTTTTAAATCCATGTCTGCTACTAATATGGGGCATATGTCCTTCTTATTAAGGTAGAACAGATTTTTTTTCTACGAGAACTGTTATTTATTTACTCAGTCACTCAAACTTTCTTGTTTTCAAAGAGACTATAGTAGGTGCTTGTGGTAAGCTAATAGCTCTCGCTACGCCCAGTTGTTAAAGAATCGGAAATGGTAGGAGCGACATCACAAACACCCATGCCTTCAAACCGATCCTTCGATAAATCGATCGAAAAAATGCTGTCCGTACCGGGAGTTGAAGCCGTGAGGTCTGGCACGAAAGCCAACAACACTAACCGCTGCGCCATAGAACCCAGAAATATAACTCTTAATTAACATCAAATATTTAACTTATCACTGTATGAAACAAGGCAATCAATATTTATTTTCACATTTATTGGAATTTTGAATTATATTCTGACACAAATAAAGTAAAAAATAATAAGCTGAGACAATTGCCCGTGTTTAAATCTGAATAAAAATTACTGATAAATATTTTTTTTTTGACAAACTGGTACAAAACACTTTTTATTTCCTGAAATAAATAATAATACAAATTGGTGTGACTAACAGGAAATATAGAATTGCAATAATTTCTCCAACGGCGAATTTTCGCTTTACTAATGTGAAATTTACGTCTTTCAGATTTATTTACGTGCTCTGCTGCATGAACTATAATATTTCGTTTCAATGCAACATCATAGTGTAATATTTTTGACGAAATTTTAAACGGCAATTAGGTGTAGAATTTTATTTAAAATTTTCGCAACGAGTGGCAACGGTTTCTATCTACCCTCTTTGCTATTTGCTGCCTCCCTACCAGCTAACTACCCCCACGTACTAACCAACACCTCCACTATCTCCATGGGCTTCTAACACCAAAAATGCATTTAGTTGCTGTATTTTTTTCAGTGATTTATAAAGCAATCTCCGAATCCAAAGACAGCAAAAACTTTTAAAAAAACACGCGTCTTATAATCGGTGTAATCAGCGGTAGGCTGCCAATACGTTAACAAGGGGCTCGCTTAATCTCAGAGCAATTCTCGGTGTTCTGGGGAAAGAGTGATTTTTTTTGCTCCTATGTAATATTTAAATAAGCAATCGATTGTTACTTAATACACTTATATATGTAACAATATGCAATCTACCTTAAGCTAATCAATGTAAATGGGTAAAAATGTACTTATGTTTATACTGAAGCTATCGTAGATAATATATAAGTTAGAATTTGTAGTTATGTTTTAATTTGATCTGAGAATATTGTTTTTTTTCTTAAGTTAAAAAGGGGCTCGCCGACCTTAGTAAAACTTATCAAGGAGCTCGGGCGAGCCTCTCTGAGCCCCCTCCAGCGCACCCCTGGATGTAATGCAAAATTATATGTAGGTTAAGAGATTGACACGGTTGGGTTATTGGCACCCGCTTCCACTGGCAATTTTGTGAGGAAAACTGGCAGGATTTAAAAAAAAAAGGTGTAGCTAAATTAATTGTGTTTGAATTTTGTTATCAGGTTACTCGTAATATCAATTGTTTACCGTTAATGGCCTTAAATGGCAATTTTTTTTCAAATTTATAAAATCGTGTGAGCAAGCTAGGTTGTATAATAGTTATTGTGTATTGTAATAATTCAAAATTTTGTTTGTTAAATATTGTATGTAATAAATTCGGTGATTGCAAGTTTCTTAAATAATCGTTTTCGTGACAGTCGAGAGATTTCATTTCATTTCTACCTACCTGCTAGCGCCAAGTATATACCAGCGGTATATGTCTTAATGAAGTTTATTAGTGGGGCTTAACATTGTGAACAATCGTAGAAAATTTCTAACAATAAATGAAACTCGCTTGAAAATAAATTACGAGTAATTTTAAGATAAATACAAAAAAATCGAAAACGATCTTTGCACTTTAAGCGCGCAAAGCGATAGTATTCCCAGAAGAAATTCGGTAAAGTATTCTTTTAACATATTTATGAAATAAAAACACCGATGAAAATTCTTGTGCATTTGCTCTTGTTTCAACTTTTTTTGTATTCTAAGTGAATTTTCACAAAGTACCCGCCAATTTATCGAACCTAAAATTTGTATCAATAATAAAAATTAGATATTACAGGATATTTTATTAACAAACATTATTTCAAACTGTAGTTAAATAAGGTTGGCACATGTAAACACATTAATGAAATCAGATGGGATTAGGCAGAAGTATAATCACACTGGGAAATAACAAAGTTACTTAAGATAAAATGTTCAATTTAGTTAACTAATATAATGTAACTGGAAATATATTGTTTATGTGTATTTTAAAGGCTCGGCTTTCAATGAAATTCCGATATATATCCCCCTAATCATTGTGCACATCACCATTTCGGTCTTATTATCTAAAATGGGGTATAATAATAAGGGTACTTCCTTATTAGGCAGTCCCTTTTAGTTAAACGTGTTATTTATTTGCGCTGAAGGGACTGGGTTAAACTGGGTGGACTTGCCCATGTCGTAATATATTATCAAAGAAGAGTTGTTCTGGGCTCAACCTTTGGAAAAACCAAACAAAGGCCAACGGAAAGTCGTGATCTTTAAGTTTTTTGTAGAATAAATTCATTGTTATAATTATATTACAAAGCTTATATTAACTCTGTCACATAATAAATGTAAATTAAATTTAACACTCTTGGTGGTTTTTTCTATAACGTTTTTCAAAGCAGTGCTAAAAGACTGTCTGTGAAAAAGCTTTTCAGTTTATAACCATAATTTATTACTGACTGCTAGGTACTGCGGGATCACTGAATATCACTTCGTAAATCCGTTGTGTCGTGATCACACTAGAATTGAACGCTTTTTCATATTTTAGAACTTGATTTGGAGTTCACTGTCAAATGACTGGAGGTTGATTCATATATGTACATAGAAGACCAATTTTATACAAGTAAACATGCTCTTAAAATACCCAACTACTCTCTACGGGATCACAAGATATCACTGCGTACATCCATTCAAATTTTGCTGTTAATCACACTCAAAATGGGAGTTGTTTCATATTTTGGAACTTGATTTGGAGAACGCTGTCAAATGTCTGAAGGTTGGTTTATATATGTACATATAATAAATACCACCCTTATACCAGTACACATGCTCATAAAAAACATAATTGTTTTCCACGGGTCACGGTAAATCACTTCGTACATCTATTCAAATGTTGTTGTTAATCACACTCAAACAGAAAGATATTTCATATTTTGGAACTTGATTTAGAATTAAATTTCAAATGACTGAAGGTTGATTCATATATAAGAAGGAGAAACTTTTTTGTATCAATACACATGCTTTAGAATACGTTATGAAACATCTGTAATTTCATCATTATAACGCAAACTATTTTGAAGTGATAGTTCTTATTCGGTGGAATAGATACCCCAAATAAATAATAATACAAAAATAATAAAGACCTCAAATAGTCTACTGAAACTGCCGGGTCTTGAGCCGAGACTCGCAGTTCTTATGGATTGCGAGAGATAAGTATTACATTTATTTTATCTGAAAAAAAAACTTGAAATTGTGTAGCTTATTTTAATGCTAGGAAATATTTGTCGAAAAGAAATTCTCGAAGAATTGGCTGTGATATATTATATTCAAAAGCTTCCGTGAATCTTCCAAAAAGACTTTTAGTATAAACAGTGATAATAACGATCACGAAGGAAAGAAAACATTTATATTTGAAAAGTGAATGGTTTTCGCCACGACAAACACTCAGGAATATTGTTTCATTCACAATTTTAATATTCAACTTTCCACAAAAAAAGTGTACGTGGGTTTCAAATTGAATCGTTCAAACTTGTTATATTTCCACAAGTTTTGTCTCTAACAACTTGTGTTTTGCATTTCAGCATCTTCGTGCATTCAAGTTCTTAAATAAATTCGTACAAACTGTTAACTAGTAACTGTATGCCCGTTAGAGTTAACCTTTGTATTCGAATACCTGGATATAACTTTAGGCGAAGTCTGAGTCATTTATAGCTGAAATAATGATGATCTACAAAATTTAAATTTAATATTTAAGTTACCCCAACCACTCTCAGTCAATAGCATAATAAAAAAACAATAATTTAAATTAGTTAACAAAAAATTGTAACTAACCTAAATCTGGTAAATATTTTATTTTATACCGGTTGTTGAAAACATATCGTTTAATTGGAAAAACATGACGAGGATTATCCTGAAATATTGTATCCCAAAAAAACAGCGGCTGGGTAATCTGCCACTCACAGTAGGCGCATTTATTTGGGTAAATTCTCCGTGAAAAAGGGCAAACACGTGCTATCGCCAGAATGGTCAGCTGATCGAACGTTTGATAGCTACATGCTTAAAAAGATCACGCAAATGAAAGACAAAATACTCGACTATATAAAATTATTACATTGTTATTAATTAAAATATTGCTACACAAAAAGCTCCTGTGGTAAGTAATCTTATCAAAAATTTCT
This sequence comes from Himalopsyche tibetana, assembly GCA_030503985.1. Taxonomy (NCBI): domain Eukaryota; kingdom Metazoa; phylum Arthropoda; class Insecta; order Trichoptera; family Rhyacophilidae; genus Himalopsyche; species Himalopsyche tibetana. Next base: position 31,654,121 of record JAPJYX010000004.1, read on the forward strand.
TAAATATACAAAACGATACACAGTGAAGTATATAAATTGTTAATTTATTAAAGATTCGCACTTTTAAGGGCTTAAAGATTAACATGCATGCGTTGACGATATGTATTGACAATTGTAGGTTTATAATGCAAAACTTACTATTTACAAAATGAGCGATATTTAGTTAGGTATGTAAATAGGGTATTCAAGCCTAAGGAATCGACTGATCCTATTAGTTTAAATATAAAATGTCTATAAGACTGTCTTTTTCAAATTGGAAATCAAATTTTTATGCAAATGTTATTCGCTATAGTATTTGACTCTACTGAAAATTTTGAGTTTTGGAAATAACTCCACAATTGTCAACGATAAAACATGTATATATTTATCATTTTTAGGATGTTCACTGTCAATACTTGGTGGAAAGGCATTATATTAATAAAAACAAAATCTTTCTTTGTACTTGTATCCACTTTTTATTTATAATGATCGTGACCGGTTTCGCTCATGGCGAGCATTTTTAACTATTTATATTTATTTAATCAATCCCGCTGCCAATGTGAAACATATGAACTCTTAATGAAGTTTTTTTTAAATTCATTTGCTACTATCACTGTGTTATTAAATTTAATTTTAATGCATATTTAAATATATGTTACATGGTATAACAACAAAAAGATTTGAAAATATTGTTTTTTTTTATAGATTTACCAAGGGGCTACGGTGAGCTCTCCCAAGTCTTTTCCTGCCTATCCCAGGTGCAGTTAGTAATAAGATATTTTAAAAAAAATCAATTCATTCTAATAAAAATAGCAGGTATATAAAAAAAAACACTGTATACTTAATATGGATACTCAATTGAAAGTTTTCTGATTTCGATTGATATTTATTTTTTGCACTTAACTCGAAAACGCCACTTAACGAAGAGAGAGAGAGAGAATTGAAACGTTAGCTGAAATAAAATATTCCTACACTTGAAAACCTATTTGACAGAATCAATAGAGGAGTACCCGATTCAAAGTTGGCGTCATTAGTGCCAGAAAAGTGACACATCATTATCTTCGTATTTTTTCAATATTCTTCGTGTACCTGATTTCCCAAGGGCGTTTTTTCATATTCATTATCATAATATTTACAATCAATATTATACACAAAATTATATCAACGTCAAAAGGGTGAAAAGTAATATTATAAATACATATAATAGTTGAAAACTAATTCATTAAAAAATAAAATTGATAAAATGGTTATTTTACTGGTTGTGTAACAAGTTATGATATGCTTTTCGCCACTTTTAGAAGCATCTTTGAACACACTATCGCAAAGACTATTCACGACTAGCGTATAAAAACCCGGAGCCTTTTTGTGATTCCGAGATTTTGAGATTGACTCATTTTCAATACGGGATGAAATCGCGTAATAGTTGAGGAATGTTTTGGTGTCACGGAATTTTTCATTATTTCATTTTCAATTTCAAAAACCCAGGAATTTTCCCAAAATGTCAGCGTGACTCTTTTTGTTTTTGTTTTAGCTATTCCAAATCCAAAATCCTATAAATTTACGGGATTTGTTCAAAATTTCTCAATCCCGGGACTTCGGGATCAGAAAATTGGACGGGATCCCGGGATTGGTTATATTGGTTAGCAATAACATTACTTAAAGTTTATTGGGGTGCTTGTAAATTATGCCATTAACGAATTTGAAATGGATATTTTTTACTGCTTTCATAAATGTACGGCACTGATAAACGATAGTAAAAACGTTGATTCCGCAGAGAAATTATCTTTACGGTCAATTAATTTTCGGTATTGATTGCAATCATGAAATTGAGCCCATTAATTTCCCAATTTAATTATTGTACATAGCATTTATAATATGCTGTAAATTAAGATAAATATTAAAACAACTGAATATTAAAATAAAACAGCTGTTTATAATTATTAAGAAGGCTTCCAATAGTTTTTATTTATCTTTTTCATATTTTCATGCAAACGTCTTAATACTTTAAATTGATTCGGCGGTAACTTTGTGAAAGTTCATTTTAATATAAAATTAAAAATAAATTGAAATCTCCGATTTGGTATACTTTTTCCCAGAATCTCACGAAAACTCGTTTTTTTTTTTTAGCTCACCGAGGAATTTGAAATCTCCGATTAGCCAATTTCGTGTAAATTTCGAGAATTTGCTCAAAAATTCTCAATCCCGAAATTCCGGGATCGCGGCCATCTCAATCCCGGAATTTCGGGATCAGAAAATTGAATGGGATCCCGGATCCCGGGATTGGATGCCCTAATTCCACGTATTGTGCTACAAACTGTGACACGTGTTTCGCTTCTTTCAAAGAAAACATAAAACCCGTGTTTTATACCGTTAATAATTTATTTTGGAATGAAACAAAAGTTTTAACAATAAATTATTATTATTAAATAATATTTGACAAATGCCCCAGCTAGTATCTAAATTTAGCTTTTAAGTTTGAAAAAGATGACCTTGTAAAAAATAAAATCAAGAAAAAAGACTGAAATTAAGGTTTTCCCTCGACAATTTCATTAATTAATGTTAGATTATGTCAATTAAACACCAGTTTAGAAGTCTCCGTTCACTTCAAGGTTGTGTATAATAAATATCTTGCATATGGCCCAAAATCATCAAAACACGTTTTTTGTGCCTCCTGTAAAATTTTCTATGTGTGGGTTATGTCCTTTTTACTTTCCACAGTCGATATATATAGATAATATAATGCCTTTCTATCAAATATTGTCAAGAACGACCAAGAAATGATAAAACAGTTGTTTGTATAAATATCATTTCATATTTATATCACTATTAAAATTATAAAAAAAAAAATAAGCACACGTTTGTACACACGACCAAACTGACATATCTTGCAGCTTAAATTATTTGGTTAAAGTCGTCTATTTTGGTTTTTTATAGTGTTAAACACTGTGTAAATACCATAGAAACTTGTTCCGCTGAAAAACAAAAGGTTTGCACTGCAAGCGACATAATATGAGCGTTCAACTTTTATTTCATTTTCTGTAGCTGGCATCCATAAAAGTTATTTCAAAGGTAACTTCTATCAATTTAAGTAAAAAGCTTAAAAGACAATGCGACTGTGCACCTAGCTGCACTCGGTTATTTTCCATGATAAAACGTTTCCCTACGTAAAAATAACGACGTCTCTTTGTGATTCTCAGGTTTTTCTATTATTATTTCAAAACAGGCGATGGTTTGTTTTATTATTTTCTCGGATGTGAAAACATATTTTACAATAAGTAAAGAGTGGAAATCCTAAACTAACAGTTTAACGTATGAATAAAAATATAATGTTAAACATTTTATTTTAAATATAGCCAAAATGCGAATACATATATTCTTTCTTCGATAAATTTAAAAGGATGTTATTCATAGTATTTTTGTCATTTAAAAAAAATATATATTATTTTCAATGCTGAGAAAATGAAATCCTGTTTAAGTCTTATAAAATAATATATTTAATATAACTTATAGAGTTAAGAAAATGTAAGTAATTTCAAAAGGAATAAATGATTCTTATCGACGTAGAAAGATGTCATTCGGGAAGTCAATAGTTAAAACTGAAAAAAAAATCTAAATCCGCTTTCCAATTGACTACGATAAATCAGAAATGTAGAGTTGTGTTTAATGTTTTCTTCTAGCAGTTTATTGAATCATTAATAAGAACCAACTTGGTAGTGAAGTATCTGTTAAAAAAATTACTATAGAATAATAAAACTGTAAGAATAGTGAGATAAAATATGATTATCTTTGGTAATTCTAACACTTAAGCCGTGTTAGTATATACATCATTTAAAATAGGAGGCATGTCTTCTATATAATACTTTACACAGACTATTTAGTTTACTTAATCGAGGAATATATCATTAATACCCATCTACGAAAGAAGAGTTTTTTTAAAGAAAACAACGATACGGTATTGTTTAAAAGTTTAAAAAAATGCGTCGGCTTTTTGGAGGTCTACCAATCTACTAATTTTAAAACCGCCCAACTAAATGAGATGAAAATTTCATTACTTTAAATTCTCATCTCAGATATTTTTACAAATCGCAACTTTTAACGTGGATCGAAAACCAACCCCTTTCAATTATTCAACGTCACTTCTATAGCCCTACAACCAAGGCCAGCAGAGCGAAAAAACAGCCTTGTATTTTTCATGTGGATCTTGTTCAGAAAAACGGTTTCCGAAACATAGTTTTTATTTCAGTAAACGTACTAGAACACATCGAATGACTCTACGGTCAATATTGAGTAATGAATGTTTTTCTTCTCCTAATGTTTGTTTCTAATAATGTTAAACAGTCTCTTAAATTATATGACTACGGCCATGCAATACTTTCGGTTCCTTCTTTTTATGTCACTTTTTATTTTAAAATGGCGTCGTGGAAATTTACATTGTAATAATTTGTATCATTATTATGCAATAACAAACTCGATAACTATTTCTACTTTTGATCATCTTCTAATATAGCATTTCAAAAATATTTCACTACACTTTAGAGCTGAAAATGTATCTATTTTTACGTCGTTTTTTTATTATAATAACAAATTAATCAATAAGCTCTTGATTTTTGTTATAAAAAATATGTTCACTCCAAATTTAGAGCATATAGACCAGTAATGTTTTTTTTCCACTTGTATAAAAAGAACAATAATGTAACTTATTTTTGAGAGACTTGAGATAAAACAATAAGTCTAAGACAAGAATTGTAGTTAGCTAATTTCTCACGCTACGCCTTGCTTTTAACACTTCCCATACGGTGCTAAAAACACTTTCGATATATTGTTGGCCTTTTAGGAACCAAGTGAAAAACATGTTTACCTTTAGACTTTTACCGTCCATCAAAGGGCGGTAAGTGTTAAAACATGTTTATTAACTTGGTTCTTTAAGGGACAGAACAAATTGGAAGTATTTTTTAGAACCGTAGAGGAAGTTTTAAGGAGCACATACATCCATATCTAACTGTATAATGAATTAAAAAATCTGTTAAAAAAGAAATATTTGAAACTGTGCCGTCCTAGATTTGAAACCACGAACATTGCAATCGTAATCAACGACTATATCAAACATGAAGGCATATTTAGTTTACTAATTTATTTCGTTAAAAAAAGGTTTTTAAATTTTCTACCATCAGTAGACGCTTTAATAATGTGACGAGTTTCTGTAAAACCGTGAGGTCATAAATCAGAATACGAATAAGCAGCAATGATTTTCAAATTATGTGTCTACGAAGACATTCATCATCACCCTAACAAAGTGAATGAACAGAGAAATGGGTTTTCATTGTAGAATCATTGTGCGCTAGCGATTAATATTGTTCTCGTATCTTACGGTGCGTCCAAAAATATACTCCCTCGCCAAGTTTCTTGAAGATATTACAAATATAAAATTCACTCCGAATGAACATGAATCAATCATGTGAATGGATGTTATAGGCATTGAAGGGGAGATACTATAAAAAACATACATATTCTTAACAATACTCGGTCAGTAAAAAAAAAGTTGTCAGTAATATAATTCGAATGTAGGAAAGCGAACGGACGTCGCTCAAATAGAACAAATTTTACAGGTGGCTCAAAAAACGTTTTTTGATGCTTTTGCGACAGTCAAAATGTTAAATATACACAACTTTTTAGTACACAAAGACTATAAATAAATAAATATTTATTCAATCTTATATTAATTGAATTAGTTGATTAAGATTTTTTTTTAAGTTTTTACTTTTATAGAAAGTCTTTTTTCCTCGTTGCAATTTTCACAAGACCTCTTTTTTCAAACTAAAAAGCGAATTTACATACTAAATCGGCATCTAACATCTTTTAAATAAAACAATTTATTAAATTTAATAAATTAAACACTCATTTGCATTTTTACAATTTTATTTTATTTAATCAGGAGCAGTGACTATTAAATATATTAAGTTGTATACATTCTGATTATTGAAGTTTTTTTTTAATTGTGTTACGTCATTTTACATTTAGACGATATAAACACCCATGTCTTCGAACAGAAATCGATAAATCGACCGAAAAAATGCTGTTCATACTGGGACTCGAACGAGTGACATCCGGCACGGAAGCTAACGACGCTAAGCGACCCGACAAACGCGACTTAAAATTCAATATCAAATAACTTTACAAATCTAATCACAGACAGATAAATATCAAAGGTTAGTCAGTTTTTTTTTTAAATTAAAATCCAAAACATTAAAAGATTGTATGAGACAAAAATCAGTCCGCTTGGGACTATCTTATTTTAGTCTTGTGTCTTTTATTAAAAGGCTTTGAAATTTCCCTGCTGAACCTTTGGGTAAAAGGTTTGAGGTGTCAAGCGTACATACTTGGGTGGGTGTGTATATAATATTATGTAATGTACAATTAAGAGAACGATAGAACATTTGGTAGGAGGCCAAATTTCGTACGCCACGTCGAGTCATACCATTTTCCGCTTTTCCGAGTTTTGGATTTTTCTTTTCACATTTAAAACATTCTAAATTTGCGATACGACATCCCACTTGGCAGGGAAAACTGGCGGTGTTACGGAATAAAATAAAATAAAATCCCACAAGGCTAAGATTTTTTAAATTTAATTTAATGGCAGTGACGTCAGTAACTTATTTCTTGGAGTATTGAGCTATTGTTTTTAAAAATGTGATAATTTTATTAGAAACTGCATTATAATATTGATCTTAGACTAGTGGAAATATTTTTAATGATTTGTTCTATAATTTAATATTTCGACTGAAGGTGCTCGGTGAAATTTCAATATTTAATTTGAATCGTTCAAATTGTGCACATTCGCACAAGTTTTGTCACTAACGACCCAGGTTTCGCCTTTCGGCATCTTCGGCCAGCAATCGCTTTAAGCTTAGTGACACATTTATTTTTTATTTAAAACGCGATACATTCATTTACTAAGCGTCAGTTCAAGTTCATCCGTGCACTTGAACGCTTAAAGTTCCCGACAGGTGAAACCCGGGTCGTTAGTGATAAAACTTGTCTGAATGTATATAATTTGAACGATTCAGATTTTTTCTAAACAGTCGCACCGCTTACATTATGTTTGTAAAATATTCGTAGCAATAACACACAATATAATAAAGCGATCTTTTTTACAGCAAACTTAACAATGAATACGTTTCATCTTGATAAAACATTATATTGAAATGATTTTTGATAAAGAGAATAATATTTACAAGTAGAAACATTTAAATTTAAATAACATAATAAACAATGTCTTTAACTAAAGGGATACAACACATAATTTTGATTTTGATCAAGTAATTGGTAAACTACTTGTATTTATAATCTACATCACCACACAAATAAGCAGCTTTAATACATGGAAGGCTTTTAATACTTATATTCAACTAAAACTCTTTTTACCTTTCGATATATATAAGTTATCAATGATTTTTTTATTACATACAAACTACTTAATTCTTTGATAGTGTGCTGCTGTGATTCTTTATACAGAAATGCATTTACTAAGGGGAACAAAATAAATGGTTAGATTTTAAATCAATTTTCGGGTCGGAATTCCAATAAACTTCCGGTCTGAACAAAATTCAATTTTTGATCAAAATAAAAATATGAACGGTCAGATTTGATAACAATTTTGGTTAGGTTAGGTTTTTTATATTAATTCTGACACTTAATTGTTTTTATCTGCCCTCTGTACACAGACCGATATATTATAATTTTGATAATTCCTTAAAGGAATACTACCCCACCAAATTTCTTTTAGGAATGTTATCATTTCACTCACTTGAAGCTCGAAGATCGTTTTCAAGCTTAAAGCATTTTTCTCTTCTTCTTCGGGGCCGAGTTAATAATCCTGAAATTCTCATGACTATTAATTTACATGCTCCCAATTTATTCTTACGTGGGCGAAACAATGAGCAAAAACTTTTATTTCTAAAAACGTATACCTCGCTTAGGAGGTATGAGTAACCAGTTCCAATGGCAGTTCGATTAATCAACGCATTGCCTAGAGAAGTGGACATTTTTAGTGATGGTATTTGTGAACTGTTTGATAAATTTTTCTATTGTATTTCTTGATTTTTATGTTGAATTTGATGTAGTGTATTTTTATTTTGTGTTATTATATTTTCCAAGTGCATGGCGAATTGGCGTCAGCTGTTATGTCATGTACTGTAATTTTATTTTTTAACAATAAATAAATAAAATAAATTATGACTATTTAATATAAATTAATACAAAATCAGACCAATGCGATCAAAATTATGACCGAAACTGTATTAAAATTCAGACCAGTTAAATACGAGCCTTTAATAAGTAACGAAACAAATACGATAAGAAATGATTAATGTTATGAATCCAAATAAAGTTTTTACTTCAATAACCTATCATAGTTTATGAACGTATATTCCATATTTTACGGGATTACGGGGGCACACGGTAAACCCGGCATGTGAGATGAATAGAGCCAATATAATTATAAAAATACACTATATATTGGAAATTTTCAATGCTTCACTTGGATCATTTTCAGCTCAATCCGTAAGGCATGACCGCACTTGCCTTTCCTTGGGTTTCAAATACTTGGAAACAGCGATCTGGTGTGCTTGCGTAATTCTGTACATCAAAGAAAAATTGATCTAGCGTATAACACATAACTTTGTCTTATCTTTGAAGTATTTCAATAAACTTCTAAAAGAAAGATTAACAAACGCGCAATACATATTTAAATTTGATTGTTTGAACCGCTATTGATATGCATTTGTTAATTTCTATAATTTTATTTGTTGTTAGTTTTGACTAGCTAATTCTTAATTTTTTTATCCATTTCCTCTTTTAATTAAAACTAATATTAATTAGCATTTTCAATTTTCACTTTACGGAAGTCCATTTTTAATAAAAAACGATAACATTGTTATTCCACTGGTTGTGTAACAAATTGTGACAAGTGTTTCGCTTTCTTAATAAGCATTTTCAGACAAATTATCACGAGGGCTATTTATGACTTAATTAAATTTTATTAAAATTACAAACATACAAATTACAAAATTAAGCTAAATCGTGAATAGTCTTTGCAATAGTTTGTACAAATATGCTTTTTAAATAGGCGAAAAGTATGTCACAATTTGTTAAATAACCAGTAGAATAACTATGTTATCAATTTTAATTTTGAATAAAATAGTGATCTTTTTTTTAATCCATGTCCGCTCCCAATGTTGAGCATATGGCCTCCTGATAAAGGTATCTCATTAGAAGTTTTTTTTCTTCTACGAAAACTGTTTTTTTACTCAGTCGCTCAACCTAACTTTTTTTTTTCAAAGTGAGTAGTAGGGAAAGAATTATAAGGCTAGAACATGACTATTGGTTGACTAGTCGCTATTGCTACACCCAGTTATTAAAGGATTAGAAGGATGGGAGGAGAGGAACTCATGTGAATTGACATTACAAACACTCAGTCTTCAAACACAATTTTGAATTGAATAATTCTCAAATGCACTGTGATCTGACCTGGAATCGAACCCAAACCTGCGTGATCGGTAGAGCAAGCTCTTACTAACTGGGCCAAATGCGACAATGGAATATATACAACACATTTTAACTCAAAAAGTATTTAAACACCAAAATTAATTGAATTTTAAACAATATCTAGCTTCAAAAAATAATTACCAAAATGAAATTAATTACGTTCAAAATCAAAATGAGACACTAAATAACTTTGCCAGATCTTGAAACAGAAGTCTCTTGATAGCTAAGCAAAACTCCACCCACTCACTCAGCTACAGGTGCCGATGTTAAGTATTTGATAACTTGGTAAATGGGTATTTTAATCTAGATTTTAATTAACTTCAACTTCAATTTATTTCAAGTTAATTTTAGACATACACTTAAGGTAAAAATAACAGAATATTGAGATTCTCCTAAATTAACTTAAACAGAAAATATATTTTCCAGCTCTAATGGAGTGCCTAATTGATTTCTTATTATAATTACAGTCTTCAACATAAGATAAATCTTCATAATTAATCCTTGTTACATTCTTTACATATAATTAACCTTCGTGAAATAATTATAAATTTTCCAGCGATCAAAATAATACGAAATTTTAAAAATACCCATGTAATTTCATTTGGTTTTTTAATTACTTCTCCAATTATTAGAACGTTACTAAAAATTACTAAAACAAATTCTTATCACTGTCAATTGCTTTTAACTTAGTGATAATAAATTGTACATATTCTTACATATCGACTGTGGAAAGGAAAAATAACGTAACCCTCAATTTTCCAAAACAGCTTTTTTTCGATAATCACAATGTATACTACTTGACACACATTCTTTCAAAAGGATAGATGCTGAAAATGCTGAATTAGCATCTAAATTTAGCTTTTAACTTTGAAAAAGATGACTTTGATGAACGATGAAATAAAGATTTTTCCGAGACAATTTCTTTAGTTAATATTAGATTATGTCAATTAAACACCAGTTTAGAAGTATCCGTGCACTTCAAGGTTGTGTATAATTCATAATTTTCATATGTCACAAAATCATCAAAACACGTTTTTAGAGCCTCCTGTAAAATTTGATATGTGTGTGTTACGTCCTTTTTCCTTTCTACAGTCGATATATACGATACAATTATTATCCAAGTTCATCCGTGTTTTTTGACGAATAAATATGCCGAAAGGCAAAACCTGAACCTGAATACTAGGGTATCCAATCCCGGAGCCTTTTTCCAATCCCGTGATTGGGATTTGCTCACCGAGGAATTTTAAATCCTCAATTTGGTATACTTTTTCTCATATTGTCACAGAACATCGTTTTTTTCTCATCTCAATGGAATGGAATCTCAAATTCTCGATTTGCCGATTTCGTGTCAATTTTCGAGATTTGCTCAAAATTTCTCAATCCCGGATCGCAGCCGTATCAATCCCGGGATTTCGGGATCAGAAAATTGAACGGGATTCCGGGGTTGGGTGCTCTAATGGGAACGTATATCATTTCTCAACAGTATGGGTCTTTTTCTTGCAAGCGTATATGTCCGATTTATTTGAGCGACTTTCTCTTATAAGGAAACGCTGGCACTTTCGCTCAAGACCATTATTAACGAAACCAGTTCTGATTATATTCAATAAAAGTGGAATTAGAAAAAATGAGTATTTTTTTTAAATACAATGCCTTTCCACCAAATATTGAAAGTTTTCTATGATTTTTATCACTTCCCACCAACAAGAAATCCACCATGTAAAAAAAAATTGAGTGTATTTTTCAAAATTATGTGAATTTTACTATTTTTCAAAAAAAGTCATTTTAACCACTTGAATACCAAGCGTACACTGGTGTCTGGAACATATGCAAGCGAACACAGATGTCAAAGACATTTAAAAAATCAAATACTTGGTATTATAATAGAATATGAGCAGTATTTTGATGAATATGTGTAGTCCTATCTATACTGAGTCAATATAGGTTTTTAAAATATCGAATTCTAGTGTATATTAGGCAAAATTATTTATCTCAAAAACACGCAGTATCTCTGGGAATGATTTTTTTGCGCGATATTCAAGCGGTTAAATTGGTCAGTTAGAATGTTAATTACATAAACAATTATAGCTTAACGCCTTATTTTAATATCAATTAAGCATAACAGAGTGGTAGTTAAATTATATTATTATGTTTTCATATAAGACGGAAATGTACAAGTTTGTTGTTTGTTCTATTGCGTCACAAACAAGCCTTGTATGAGTTCTTTTTGCCTATTGTTCGCAAGTATAAAAATTCCGGCTTCGTTGGCGAAAACAAATCCAAGCATATATCTATAACAACGCACTGACGGTTTGCTTAGCAACAAAAGTGGACAGAAGTAATATAATATTGAAATATTTAACGTATACGTTTTTTTATATAGATTTTCACCGACATCAATGCGCGACTTCACAAGGACGTTGGAATCTTGAATTTACCGCATTATTGAAAAAAAAATGTTTGTTAGTATCATCTTTCTTTAACGGATAAAGAAGATAATAAAATGGTGATCAATAAAAAATAAATAATAAGTGGAGTTGGTGAAAGTCACAATATTTATTATACAATACTCTCAAATTAATTTGTAAGTATTGTATACTAGATAGCAGATAATAGGGCAACGAATCCCAGACCCTTTTTGCAACCCCGAGATTGTAAATTTTTCCAATCCTGGAATTGAACATTCTTCTATAATTTTCTATAATTGTAGAGAATTTTTTGTTCGGCGATTTTGAAATCTTGGAAATTTACGGATTTCTTAAAATGAAAAAATATGGGAACATTTTTTTAGCTCTCGCGCGAATTTCTGATAATTCCTCTCGTTGCTTATTTTCAACAACTTTTCGAGAATTTCGCACTTCTTGTCCTCAATCCTGGGATTTCGATATCACAAAATTGGATAGGATCCCGGGATTGAAGGCCGTAGTAGATACTTACTAGTTACACAAGACTAGTTCTGGTGAGGTTTCAAAATATCCAATATGGCATATAAATGGAAACAAAATATGTCGTGCAATTTGTAAATAAGATGATTTTTAATATTTTTTTTTACAAAAAATCAACAATCTTTTTATTAATAAGCAGATTTATAAATGTGTATATTTTATACTTTATTAATTTATGTAACAATTAACCAATATTTAAATAAAGTCAGACAATATTCTGACCAACAGTATTAGAATTGACTGATATCAGACACTACTTCTGGGAAACAAGCAGACATTAGTAACGTGAGTTAGACTGCATGGAAACAATAGCATACCATTTTTCAAGACGGGAAAATTTTAAAAACAAGCTTTCGTGTCTTTATAAGCTTTACAGCCACACGTTTTGAGAAAGCTGTCAGCTATAGAAAATAGAGATTTACAGAGTTGACTAAAGCTTTCAGGTAAGATTTAATGGAAAGACAAGATATCAAAACATCACTACAGAGTCTTCAGACGTTCAGATATCAAGTAACGTGAACAAAGAAGGTTATACATAGAAAATAAGTAAAGCATAAAAGAGTTCATGAACTATGTATATGAATATTTTTGTAGAATTTCATTTTAACCACTTAAATACGAAGCGGAAACGGGTGTACATAACATATGAAAGCGAACACGGATGTCCAGGACATTTAAAAAATCAAATATTTGGAATTTTTTCCGGTTCTAAGCTCAAGAAATGCGACCCCAATACCCACTTTTCTTGAATATCTATTTTAATATGGGTGATACAATGTTTATAATTAAGGTATTCTTATATAATAGTTTTTTGGACCTTTTTTTAGTTTATATAAATACGCGATAACGCGATAAGCGATCGTTCGTAAGAAAGCTGGGCTAAACTGTATGAGGAATGATGCAGAGAAATATTGTAAAGCTCATAAACTATTTGTTTTTTTTTAATTCATAAGAATAAGGCCAATAATGAGGAAACCACTGAGGTCCCTAAACGACCCCCATCGGCAGAGAAGTATTTTTCTAGTCTCCGAGCCGCGAGAGGTATTCTAATAAAATATAAGCAATATTTTGATAAATATGTGTAGTTCCACCTATACTGAGTTAATATAAGTTTTTAAAATATCGAATCACACAACAAGTAGAAAATTAAAGTTATCAAAATCAATTTTATATTAACCGCTTGAATACCGCGCAAATAAATCATTAATATGTCCCTGAGATACTGCGTGTTTTTGAGAAAAATATTTTTTCCTAATATACACTCGAATTCGATATTTTAAAAACCTATATTGACTCAGTATAGGTAGCACTACACATATTAATCAAAACATTGCTTATATTCTATTAAAATACCAAGTATTAGATTTTTTAAATGTCTTGTACATCCGTGTTCGCTTGCATATGTTCTGTACACCGGTGTCCGCTTGGTATTCAAGTTGTTAAATAAACATGGAGTAAGTAAAAAAGAGTGTTTAAATTAACACAGCTTTTTCATTGTGTTCGCAAAATATTTTCCCAGTACAAACATGAACACGAAACACTTTTTTTTTTTAATTTACGGACATAGAGTTATTAAGTTAGTGAAGAAATTCTAGAAAAACTTAATTTAATTACACAATCATAATAATATTTGACGCGGTCGTGTTTTTGTTCAGATCATCTCATCGTGCGTCATAGATGATAACGTGACTTGTTATGGGTCGGGAAACGCCGACAATAAATCGCCCCATTCGATTTTATTTACAAAAATAAGATTTTTTATTGATCCCCTACCCAAGCGCAGGCCTCAGAGGTTTCCCTGGATTATTATTCAATATTACGCACGCGGAAGGGTTGCGCAACGAGAGACATTCATAAATCACTCGATTTGAATTTGTGTATTTTCGTAATAAACTTCACTCTACGCATTTGCGATACGGCAACAATGGACATCGGGACTCGTATTTCAACAGATTCAGTTAATCGATTTTGTATGTATTAAGCTTAATTCTCTGAATCAAAACTGCTTGTTTGTTGGTCGGATTGTAAATCGAATGATACCAGCCTGGCGTAAAATGACAAACAATAATATAAGATGTCGACTCGACTGCTAGGTGGAATTTCAATATCAAATTTAAATCGTTCAAATTGTGTACATTCGCACAGAGTTTGTCACTAACGACCCGGGTTTTACCTTTCGGCATCTTCAGGTGTTCAAGTGCACGGATGAACTTAAACTGACGCTTAGTAAATTAATGTTTCGTTTTTATATAAGAAATAAATGTATCGTTGAGCTTAAAGCCATTGCTGGCGAAAAGGATTAGCCCATGGGAATGCCCACAGATTTGAATGGTGATAAGTTTTAAGAAGTACTTACTTACGTGCACTTGAACGCCTGAAGATGCTGAAAGGCAAAATCTGGGTCGTAAGTGACAAAATCTGTGCGAATGCACATAATTTGAACAATTCAAATTTGATGAACATTATTTTTTGGAACTTCATTTTTATTATAAAATAACATGTTAAAACTTTGTTAATTCAAATGTTGTGCGTCCTTGAAAAAGATCGGACATAACATCACAAGATACTTTCGATGGATTCGGCGGTAAATTTGGGTAAGTTCATTTTAATATAAAATAAATAATCACTTAGATTATTCCATGTCTTTTGCTTCTTTTAAAGGCATTTTTATTTTTATAATATATCAGAATAGAAAAATTAAAATCATTCGTACTTAAACAAGCATTTGTGAAAGTAAGATTGTCTGAGGTTGCCTCTGAAAGAAGCAAAACACGTGTCACAGTTTGTAGCACAATATGTGGAATAATCAAAGTTATTTATATCATTTAAGGAATTTCATTTCTAATATAAAATTACATGTAAAAACATTGTTATGTCACATGCTGTGCTACGAAATGTGACACGTATGAGAATGATCATCAGACGTAACATCGCAAGGTTTATGAATAAACTCGTGTCACATTTTGTTACACAAGTGAAATAAATAAAGTTAATCTAATTTAATTTCTTATTGATATACAATACATACATATAACAGTATTTCCTCAATTATAAGAATTTTTGTGTTTCTAAATTTAATCTGCGTATTATAATCGTGAAAGTAAGGTAATTTTATATTTCATTCAAGTAAATATTCGTTTTATATTTTTTAATCATGATAATTGCCAATTAGTCAAGCATTTAAAATAAACAACAAAAATAATCGAATTACTCGATACATTTCTTGAATCTAAATCTAATGAAAATAATATTGAGAAAAATCCGTGCAAAATATCTTTATTTAAAATTGTACACAGACACATTTTTCATCATGAGTTTTTCCCAGCGATCATTTTCCATTACATTTTTTGACATTCGATAAACTACTGTAAATTTAATGCATAGTACTCAACAAGGTTTTTTAAAGCAAAGCAAGTTGAGTTATATGAACAAAACATATTTCCTATCGTGTTTCTTGCCTATGAAAACTTATCACGACTCTTTTAAATATAATGATTTTTTTAGTCTAAACTCTAAATTATTAAATTTGAATCGTTTAAACTATGTACGTTCTCACAGATTTTGTCACTAACGACCCGGGTTTCGCCTTTCGGCATCTTCAGGTGTTCAAGTGCACGGATAAACTGACAGGAACTTGACTGGTGTTTGTGTAAAATTACAAAAAAAAAAAATCAGCCATCGAAATTTACGTAATCAATATTAGCTGGTTTTTGATAACACTAAATTCTGTGAAACTGATATTGGTTCACCTTTTTATCGAATTACCGGAAATTGAAAATGTCAGCAAATTTGCATTTCCCGGTTGCAACAATATTTGAGCACAGAGGTTACTGCTGAAACATTTCGCATATACAGTGTAGGTATGCTAAAAATTATCCGGATCTTAATTGCTTTGTTTTTCTTACCATTGTAATAAATGAAAACAGCGGCCTGCATTGTTTCACTTTTGTGTTCGGTTCCTTTGGAAAATTTAAAAAAAAAACACAAACAACGGTACAGGCGCAATGAAAGGATTCTACATTATTCTAAATACCATACTACGAATACTAGTTAGTATTTCATATACACAATTACACTGCAAGCATAAATATGTAATATACTTATTAAAAATTAATAAATATTTAACTAGTTAATTACTTGAATAAAAAGCAAAGATAAACATTATGTTTATTACAGTTTTCTCTTCAATTTACACAAGGAAGAGAAGCTACTGTCGTCATAAATCTATATTTGACTTTTCTGAAAGTAAGGTTTATTGACTGATTTTAAATCAGTTAGTACTAGGGTGTCCAATCCCGGAGCTTTTTTTCCAATCCCGGGACTTCGGGATTCATTAATTTTCAATCTCGGGGTTGGGATTAGCTTACCGAGGAATTTAAAATTCTCAATTCGCTATACTTTTTCCCCGGATTATCTCCAAACCTCTTTTTTTTTTAGCTCACCGAACGAATTTGAAATCCTCAATTTACCAATTTCGTGTCAATTTTCTGGATTTGCTCAATACCGAAATCCCGGGATCGCGGCCATGTCAATCCCGGAATTTCGGTATCAGAAAATTGAACGGAATCCCGGAATTGGATGCCTTAGTTAGTACTCGTTCAAATAAGGAACGAGTACCAAGCGACAAAATAATTGTCTTGTAGATTGCTTTTTATACATATTTTTTTTATCTTTCGAACTTTTCACAATATTGTATGACAATTGTAAATAAATCAAAATCACTTACGTAATGATGTGCGTGCTTATTTTTAAATTCGATGTTTTCAATTGTCATCACATTTACTAATAAGAATTGAGTTGATTACCATTAGTCACCACTTTAGATTTATTACTGTTTGATGATCTTTGTAATTATATGTTATGAGGCGTTAAACATTTTAATTTGTGTTAGTTAAGAGTCACTTTTTTATAATTTGTAAATTATTTTCAATACCAATCTATTATTACACCTTTTTATTTAAATTTGTTTTGTATAAATAACACTGTTAAATTTTATTTCTTATCAGTTGATAATGGTCGCCACGAGCGAAACCGGTCCTGATCTTGGTAAAAAAAGTGGGGGAAAAATACAAAGCAATGTTAAAATAATGCCTTTCCACCAAGTATTGACAGTGAACACCCTTCAAATGACTATCGTTTACTGGCAGTAGCCGATCTCGATAACATTAACCACGTGGATAAATGTTTCTATTTAGAACTGAATTATTCTTAAATCTTTCGATGGATTCGGCGGTAACTTTGTGGAAGTTCATTTTAATATAAAATAACTTAAATTATTTCACGTTTTGTGCTACAAACATGCAACTCATTTCTTAATGTAAATGAAATTTTTATTACCATTATTGTTTGTTTGTTTTTCTCATCATCCTTGCCTCCCTCCCATTTTTATTTGATTTTTATTTTTATAATATATCAGAATAGAAAAATTAAAATCATTCATACTTAAGCAAGCATTTGTGAAAGTAAGTCTGTCTGAGGATGCCTCTTAAAGAGGCGAAATTCGTGTCACAGTTTGTATCACAATATAATAATTTAAGGAATAACTAATCTACGGAATAATCTAAGTTATTTTATATTTTCTTACATCACTTAGAGCCAAATTTGAACATAAAAAATTCTCGATAAATTAACAAATATCAACGCTAAAAAAGTTTGTTGAAATTCATTCAAGCTTCACAAAAATGATTTGTTTTTAATATCCCTCCAAGATGTCAAAATGACACTTAACGATTTGAATTGAGAATTTTTTTTTTATTGGGAATATGGTCGTCCGGTAGGCCCTGAACCTCTTTCATCTATGAATTGAATCGCGCGTCCGCAAACTTTAGAGGGGAGAATTACCATAATTTATACCATTTGGGGGGTTGTCGATACGTGAACTTACCAAATTTTCAAGAGTCCAAGCCATGAAACCTGATCCACCAAGAGAGAACGATTCTTTATTTGCTTAATCGCAAAAAAAATCCTTTGGTACTGTCAACTGAGAGTGAGCGATGGTAATTTAATTGATTATTTGAATCTGTCAAAACTGAGGAAAACAATCTTTTTGGAGGCTTGAAAAAGTAGACTGTCAAAACATTGTCATTTTTACAATATTTATATTTTTTGTGTACAGCAGTGAAATAATTACTCGTAAGGTAATATTTCCGAGTGTAAAATTCTATTCCAGTGGAGAGGAACTTGCGGCTTTTCGATTTGATCAAAATATTCACTTTGATTAAGAAAAAGGGAGGAGGGGTGTCAACGTTTTCTTTTCTGCGGCTTTGTGTAAGTAATCAGATAATTGAATGTGGCCTTCAGTTATAAAAAGGTTCCCCATCCCTGGTGTTGGCTATTGTGCTACGGACCCAACAACGGGTTTGTTGTTTCCATAGCCCAGTGGGAAATTTTATTCTACATTAAATAATAATTATTATTTAAAAATGAGTACAAGTTGTTTTCCAAAGTTCCAAGCAAAAAAGGGGAAGGGTCGTCAACGTTTTCTTTACTGCGGCCTAATACTGAATCAGATAAATTAACGTAGCCTTTAGAAACGAAAAAGTTCCTCACCCCTGTTATAGACTAATGAAAGCACGTATTTTACATAAAACAGCGGTGCCAAATTTATTACAATTGTCAATTTGTTCCTTTAACAAAAGTCGTTTATTTTGTAAATCATTTTTTGTTGAAATATTATCATGTAAAAAATGTCTCACATTTACTACCCCTGGGGGGAGACAAAGCGTTGGACGACCACAACTTTGCGGGATCGATGAGGTGTCGCAGGATCTGTGAGTGTTGGATGTCAGTGACTGGCGTAGGATTGAGTAGATACAGTAGATTGATTGAGGTGGTCAAGTTTCGCCTTGGGCTGTATCGCTTAGAATATTAATTGAGCCAGTGTCTTTATACCCATTTTTCATTAGTAAACAAGTAGTATAACTTTCACTTATGTAATGTAGTAAGTTAATTAATAAAACTCAATAAAGTTGTCAGTAAATAATAAAAGTTTTGATTGATTTGACAATACACTTTAAAATGGGTCATATTTTTCCGGTCAGAATTTATTTTAAATGGTAATTTTATATCGATCATAAAAAACAGTCATAGTTTAAACAAAATACAAAAAACCTAGCCTTACCTAACCAAAATGGTAACGAAATATTCTGAGAAAAATATTTTTATTCTGACCAAAAATTGATTAAAATTCTAACCATTTAATTTGTTCCCATTAAAATCCCAAATACTTATATCATGAAACAATATTTCTTTGTACTTATTGCCAATTTTATTTACCAAGATCAAGACAGATTTCGCTCATGGCGAGCATTATCAACTGATAATAAATACAATTTAACAGTGCTATTTATACAAAAACAAATTGAAATAAAAATGTGTTGTAAACAATTGGCATTGAAAAGAATTTACAAATAACAGTAGAAATTATGAATAAGTGATTCTAAGCTAGCACAAATGAAAATATTTAACACCTCTTACATGTAATTACAAAGACTACAAACCAGTCCTGATATTGGTTAATAAAAGTGGAAATAAGTACAATGGAATATAGTGTTTATCTTTATATAATACCTTTCCACCAAATATTGACAATGAACACTCTAAAAGTGATACTGATATCATGTTTTTTATAGACTTATATTTTTACACTTAAAATTTACAACCGTAAAAGTAAAATGATGACTACTTGAACTATTGTCTTTTATATTTTACATAAATTATTATAATGTTTTCTACTAAAATTATAAATGCGTTTTTGATAAACAGTCTGGCAAATAATTCAAGGTGAATAGAAACTATTATATAATATTGCTGAGTAGTGTGTCACCTTTGTGGCTAGCAAGGCAAATTAATTGTTGTGTATTCATGTATGTTGTAAGGCATAAAATCTAATAGGGTTTCCTTGTATATATGTTTTAAAGTATACGTATTGAAATTAAGCATCATTCATGTTTTGTTAATAGCTTTACACACTTGCTTTCCATTATACGATCGTGCAAAATTTCGGGTACAGCTACACGCGCACACCCTTCTACGAGAGAAAGCCTTCAATAAGAAGCGAAGATTATGTAATGGTTGAGCGCTTTCTTCATAAATTATGATGGAATGTTATTAAATGGGTAAGTTCACTTGTTTGTTTGTCAAACAAGATATTTGTCTTACTCTTAAGAATGTTTGTACCATCAAATAACCGAAACATATCAATAAGAGCTACAAATATGTTATATCAAATCATTGATTCCTTTTTCTGGTTAATATTTTCTGGTAAGATTTCATATTTTAAACAACATTTAAAAAGCGATAAGCCATTCAACTTAAAAGATAAACGGAATCCAATTGAAATAAAGATCAAAAATCTTTTCCAACATTTCTATACAATCCTTTTATCAATCAAACAGTCTTTGAGACTTTGCTGGCAGCTACTAACTCACATCTAATAATAAAATGTTTATTTAAATGGCTCTATTGAGCGACAACGTTTTTGAAAAAGATAGCTGAAATGGCTTTACATTAAATAAGTTTAAAAATCTATGATTTAACTAGCTGTAATTACAGATAATTAGTGATTTTTTAAAAAATGGTTTATTTCCACTTTAGGCATTAAAAAATATTTTGATATGATCCCCTTTCTTATGTTGAAGCGCGTTTCGTTTTGAGGCAAAAAAAAACATTGAGAAATAGGCTTAGTTCATACTCAAAAAATATTACGAAGGTACATTTATTACACAAAACGTCATATTTTTAACATAGCTTGAAAATACGTCTTATTGAAAAATTTCTCTCCATTTGCCTGTCATTACAATATCTAATTAGAAGGATTAAATTATTTTATTATTCTGATTGTTGTTTGCATACATTTCCATTGGACGTATGTTTCTGAACAAAATTGCTTTCAATAACTACTTTTCCCCGTACAAACTCTTGTCGATTTTCTTGAATAATTTATTTGTTTTCGTTTTCATGATGGTGTTTGGAACATGTTAGAATAAGTTTCTACCGTTGAAGTATTCAATAGAAGCTCTAGTATCCTAGTCGCCATGCCATCAATATGTTTATTTATCTTTGTAAACAAAGCGGAAATGTTCAATAATTATAGCACTGTCATGTCTTCATTGATTCTTTAACATTTGCTTTGAGTAAAAGAAACATGGCCTATTTTCAATTGAAAAATACAAAAAGAAAACAGTCGTCTAATCAGACAATATAAACTCTGTGGCTTTGTATAGTATTGATACAACGTATGTAAAGTTATAAACGATTGTATCACCAACCTTCGATAAAAGATGTCACGAAGAAAAGAAGAAGATTCAATGAGATATTATTTATAGAATATAACTTATTTTAAATTTATAAAACGTTGAGAAAGTGTACGCTTCCAACTTACTATAAAATATAATGGATTAAATTAATGTAACGAGAAAAATTAAAATAAGTTCACTTGTAATTTTGTCGTTTACTTTCTTGTATATTAATTTTAACAGATACCACAAAATTCAAAACAAAATGATAATATTTTCACTATACAACATACGAATGATGGTGTTTTAATTTGCTTATACTAAAAGGTCAAATATTAAAAATTAACATATTGGTTAGACGTAAGTATACAGAAATGCTTAATTTACAGTGCATATATTATGCAAAAATTTTATCAGCCATGTTTAAACCATATTATGTTAATGTACATTTATGTATACATTGTACATCGACTGTGGAAAAGAAAAATTATGTAACCCACAGTTTTTTCAGAACAGCTTTTTTTCGACAATCACAATGTATCAAACTTGATACACGTTCTATCAAAAGGATGTAAGCTGCAAATGCCGAAACAGTATCTAAATTTAGATTTTAAATTAGAAAAAAGATGAGCTTGTGAAAATTGAAACCATGAAGAAAGAATGAAAAAAAATCTTTTTCCGAGACAGTTTATTTGATTAATATTAGAATAGGTCAATTAAACACCAGTTTAGAAGTCTCCATGCACTTCAAGGTTGTGTATATTTCACAATTTTAATATTACCCAATATAATCAAAACTCGTTTTTTGTGCCTCCTGTAGAACTTTCTATGTGTGGGCTACGTCCTTTTTCTTTTCCACAGTCGATATGTATTAACTAATAACAGATTTATTTTTAAAAAATGATAACTAGTAAATTTAATAATTGTAATATTAATTAGGTTTTTAGAGCAAATAACACGATGTATTGTGTATCTCTTCTAAGACAGTATATATAGCTGAGTATATGCAAGTTTAATCATAGTTCTGACGATGGCGCACGGCAAAATAGTTATAAACTCATCTTATACAAAATTGAAGATATTTTTTACTTTAATATAAGTTTCATAATGTTTGTCTTAAAGCAGTATAGAGTGAGATTGGCCTGCAAAGTGCTCGCCGTTAAATGCTGTGTCACGTGTGGGTGTGATCCGCTGAAAACTATGAGTGTGAGGTGTTTTCTACAAACTTATTTATTCAATTTTTGATAGAAAAGGGTATTTCACCCAGAAAAAAAATACTCTAACTTTCTCCAACGCAGGGTCGTTCGCTTGATGATAAACTATACATGTATTTGTTGTATTATCTTGTTATAAAAGATGTCCTGTACCAAAAACCTTTCATGTGTTTCAAAAAAGGATATCTTATACACAAGTAATTATGCTATTTATTTTTTTAATAAAACTTGGTATTAATCTAAAAAAATGTGGTCTCAGTTAGGGCATCCAATCCCGGGATCCCGTTCAATTTTCTGATCTCGAAATTCCGGGATTGAGATGGCCGCGATCCCGGGATTTTGGGATTGAGAAATTTTGGTGAAACCCCTAAAATTTACACGAAATTGGCAAATTTAAGATTTGAAATTCTTCGGTGAGCTAAAAAAAAAAACGAGGTTCTGTGAGAATCTGGGAAAAAATATACCAAATCAGGGATTTCAAATTCCTCGCTAAATAAAATAAAAAACTTTTCTAAAAAAGGGTTTTGTGAGAATCGGGGGAAAAGTGTAGCGAATTGAGCATTTCAAATTCCTCGGTGAGAAAATCTCAATCCCGTAATCCCGGGATTGGAAAAAGGCTCCGGGATTGGATACCCTAGTCTCAGTGTTGTAATTGTATGCAGATTAAGACGAAAGTAATATAAAATTTCGCAGATTCCTGTGTTTGGTGCTGTACCATTACCGTTCTGGCAAAAAAAATATAGCTAAAATATTTATTGATCTAATTTATAAAAATCAATGTTTTTTGTTCGTATTTTATGCGTTGCCATACTACTCATCCGATTGCAATAAAAATTTGAAAAACTTTTTTCTTGCACTTCCGGAAAGGTTACAGGCATTATAAAATTAACTTACAGTAGGTCTTCTATATAAAAATCAATGTTTGTATGTCTGCCATTCAGTTCATTTTGACAACGTATGCTTGCACTTGCGCGAATATTATAGCACAATTAACTTACAGTAGGTGGCGCGTGTGTCGTATCAAAATCAATTGACAGCAAACGTCAAACAGAAAGCAAAAGAAAACGTGCACTTCAATAAACACAATTAAAACACTTTTTTTTCTTTGAGTGGCATTGCAACGCTTGCTGGGAACCGGTTATTAATATATAAATAGGTACTTATTGTTTCAAGTTATCATTTAGAAATCAACAAAAAAAATGTAGAAACATTGAAATTAAAATCTTGTTTGAAAACTCTTTTATCGAAAACATAATACGTATCAATCTTAATGTGTTTTTACTGTCAATACTTGGTGAAAAGGTATTATATTCAAAAAATTAAGAAAATATTTTATCAGTTAAAAATAAATTTTATCTCAGTTGAAAATGCTGGTCATCAGCGAAACCGGTCTTAATCTTATTAAATAAATGTGGAATTGGTATGAAAGAGTGTTTTATTTTTTGAACACAGTGCATAATCGCTACCATAAAGTAACAGTGAGATAAAGTGACAAAAGACGATTTTAAGATAATTATGCCAATCATTGCTGAAGGTAAACCTTTATAATGAAACACTGAAATATTTTAATTTTAATAGAAAAAGCACATTTATAATTATCGGTATTGCAATGTAACTTCAATGCGTTATTGAGATTATTAAAATAACTAGATACAGACAATAGTATACAAAAAAACCTACGATTATTTTTTATCGTAAATCTTTAAAGAAATTAAATAAAACTATAATTCGCTATTTAAAAGGTAGAACACAAACCTTAGAGTTCAATTAACTCTAAACTAGTATTTTCGACTTATCCTTATGTTGCTTTAGGGTATCGAATATGTACATTGGAAGTTAAATGTTTATTGGTGCGTAAATATTGTATTTAAAAATAATATTTTTGAATCAACGTTTTTGGTAAAGCGGATTAAATATCATATGTTATTTTAATACTTATTGCTAAATCACTTATGCTTCTATTAAATAATAAAATTGTGTTTATTTAACTGTTTTTTGCATTAATATTTGATAGTATAATAATTATTTTCTGCCTACAAATATGCAAATGTAACTTTTAGTTCAAAACAAAAAGGGCCATGTTTTTAAAATTAATATATTAAAGAACACAACATTATTTCATTAACTCAGTGAGATGCGCATGTTGTAAAACACTGCTACACTACCATTTCCTCTAAAACATGAAAATGCACTTAGTGAATTTTACATCTACACTGAAAATATTTTCATATATCTTTATTGTGACAATTTTTTAACGTGATCGTGTTGAAATTTGTACGCCATTGTTAGGAATAAAATATGAGGTATCAAAAGTATAAACCAATGTTAATTACTGTTTCTTTAGTTTGAGTGTGAAGTTTTTTTAAAATTCAAGCCACAAATTCAAAGTTTTTTTAATCAAACATAGTCAGCTAATTGTTCCTAAAACGTAAGTTATAAATTGGTTTATAATAAATGTATACTTTATGTGGCATTAAGCTGTAATACATTAAAAAATTAGCATGTTTGTAGCATGAGTAAATAACTTTTTCGATTTTTTGCTTGGAAAAACAATTTCCTCCTAAAAACACCATTACATTAGTACAAATGGACAAATGTAGAATAATTTCAGATTTTATTTCACATCTTCTCCATAAAATCAACAGTATACTTTTTTACTATGCTATAAAATAACACCACTTTATGGTTATTCTTTTTGGTTTGAAAAAGAAGGCTTACAATTTAACGTGGAAATAAAAATCACATCAGTGATTTTAAATATAATGTGAATGCATTTTTACGACAGTGATTCAATTACATACGAGCGAAATGTTTATTTGAAATATAAGAGATCAATTATTAACAATATTTTCTCTGATTACAAATAAGCTTTTGGTAAATCGAGCTCAAAAATATGTCGTTTACCAGTAAATTACGAATAAATACATATTTCATGTGAGGATTTATTGTTTAGAATAAACGAAATATTATGCACAGATTAGTAACATTATATATATGTATGGTTCATTAATAATGTGAAGAAATAATTTTTAATCCATTTATTAAATATTCAAATATCTAATCATACACAGTCGAACATATCGACTGTGGAAAGGAAAAAGAACATAACCCACACATATCAAATTTTACAGAAGGCAAAAAAACGTGTTTTGATGATTTTTGGCCTCATGCAAATTATAAATTATACACAACGTTGTGCAAACAAAGTGCACGGACACTTCTAAACTGGTGTTTACTTGACATAATCTAATATTAATTAAAGAAATTCCATAGAAAACCCCTTTATTTCAGTCTTTTTTCTGGTTTAATAATTTTACAAGGTCATCTTTTTCAAACATAAAAGCTAAATTAAGATACTAATTCGGCATTTGCAGCTTGCATCCTTTTGATAGAACGTGTATCAAGTTGGATGCATTGTGATTATCGAAAAAAACTTGTTTTAAAAAAAATGGGCTACGTCTTTTTTCTTTTCACAGCCGATATAAATGCATGTTTTATGTAAGGATTTATTGATTAGAATAAACGAAATACTGTGTTTAGCTTAGTAACATTGTATGTATGGTTTAATTTTCATTAATAATTTGAAGGAATAATTTTAGATTCATTTATTAAATATTCGAATATCTAATCATACATAGTCGAATATGTGCGAACATTCAAATTTGTAATGGATTTTAGAAAAGTGTTTTTTGCTAACATTTTTGGTATAGTATAATTAAATCATCGACATACGCAGAGAAGATTAATACAATGAAAAAAGTTGCCAGCAGTTAGATATAACATCAATGGGCGAAAATCGCCAACTTAAAACCACCGTATGTAATGCACACAAGCTTTTAACTTTTCAAACCTTGAGCCAAAACGTTTTACAGTTAATGCCACAACTATGGCCATTGTCATTGGAGGTTACCCATCGTGCCACTGTGGGTAGTGGCTTCCGCTTGTGTCGGAAACCTATGAGAAAAGAAGGATTCCTTTTATTGTTCTACTTCCTGGCGTGTTCTGTTCGGTAACTTTCTCACTATTTTTCAGGATAAGCCCATTACTCTATTGAGCGACCCACTTCAGATAAATAATGTTATTTTTGAAGCAATTTTATTGATAGAAATTCCCAAAATAACTTTACCAGTCTCTGCTACTTAGTTAAGTCTAATCAATTAATACACCAAAGATTCAAATAAAATCTTCGCTACATTTTACACTCTTTCGAATTTGAGATAAACATAATATTAATCACCAATCGAATATATTATTTTTTTGGAAAACTTATTTAACCAAAAAAACTACATTTTTTTACAAAATTTAAGATTTCGACTGAAGGTGCTTGGTGGGTTTTTAATATTAAATTTAAATCGTTCAAATTATGCACATTCACACAAATTTTGTCACTAACGACCTGGTTTTCGCCTTTCGGCATCTACAGGCGTTCAAGTGCACGGATGATCTTGAACTGACGCTTAGTAAATGAATGGTTCGTGTTTATATAAGAAAAAAAATATGATTGAGGGCAATTTATATCATTGAGCATTGGGTCGTTAGTGACAAAATTTGTGTGAATGTACATTATTTGAACGATTCAAATTTAATCTACATTTTAATATTTCCACTGTCAATTATTTGTGGAATGGCATTGTATATTTAAAAATACTGGTTTCGCTTACCGCAAGCTTTAAAAACTGATTAATAACTTTGAGTTGGTAGAAAAAAGTTTTTCACAAATGAAATACGTTAATTTTGTATATTATAAATCATTTTAAATACGATTTACGAAATCATTCGCCACGGTTTTTGATTGTGAACATATTTTTTTACGAATATCGTTTCGATTTCGCTTAACGGTTCTGAATTCGAATATCATTTAGCAGATTTTGCAGAGCAATGGAATTTATAACATTTTTATTCTGCTTACTGTCAAAAACAAAGTCAAAAAATATTTATGATTCTTTTTACCCTTATCGTTATCACCCTATTGTGTTCGACTGTTCATGACTTTGTATTTGAAAACTGGTCTTATGGCCCCCGGGAATGCCGTAAATTTCATTTTCCATAATATTACACTACCCTAAGCATTCATTTTTATTTATATTTTTAACACGCGAAAACTTTACTTTTATATTAAAAAGAAAAGTAAAACATTGCATAACCTGTTTATCAAAAAAACATTTAAAAATATGAAGTAAAATCCATATTCCCTCCTAAATGTGGAACATATGGCCTCTTAACAAAGGTATTATAACAGTCTTTTTATGAGAACTGCTTGTTATTCAAAAGATTAACTTCTCTTTTTCAAAGAGAGTAGTAGAGATAGAAAAATAAGTCTAGGACAAGACAAGCGCTCTCGCTACACCCAGTGAATAAAGAATTGGAAAGGTGAGAGGGAATCTTTTTTGAACACAAAAATTAAGCTCTAAAAATTACCTCCCACATTTCCGGTTCGTTAATAACTAGGCGTAGCGAGAGTGATTAGCTAACCACTAGTCTTGTTCTATCCTTACCCTGGTATCCATACTACTATATTTTAAAAACATTGGGAGCGAACATGAATTTTAAAAAAAAAGGTATTTTGAGAAAAATATATTTGTCTAATTATATAAAAATTCAAATTTCGTTTCACTGTATTTCTTTCATAAAGTATATATTTATTATGATATGTTAGTAAATTGTGCGAAAAGATCTTTTGATCTGCCAGGAAATTAAAGTTGGCACCACTGTAGGAAACTAACAAAATAAACATCTATCCTGATTTTCCCTTTCATATTGTTATATATTGTTGTTTGTCAAGTGCCGTTCCAGCCTCCATTCCCTCACACCCTGCTGCCAGATTCAGGCAGATCGAAAGTCTTCGTCTGATATAGGCTAACCAAAACATCCGGACCGATGATATTGAGCTCGTCACAAGGTCTTAGTGGCTTTTTATCAACAGCAAAAAAACTGACAAGAGCGTACTTTACAATCTCAATTTTTGTATTCGGATTTTTTTATTTTTTGATATTATTTCACAACTCTTCTATTGAACTAAATGTTTTAGTTATACTGCATTAGAAAATTGAGATGAAATATATTATTACGTCAACGAAGGCTTTTCCAATATTGCTTATTTCAGCGCTTTTGTGTACTCTCTTTCACGCAACAAGAGTTATGTCGAATTCATTTCATCATCAAAAATCATATTTGTGATTTTATTTAATTTTTATCAAATCAATACATTCTTTTCCTATTTAAAATTAGATGTGTTTTAGTAGTAAAAGATTTTGACAGAAAATGCCTGGTGGAACTTCAATATTAAATCTAAATCGTTCAAATTATGTATGTAAATATATGTATAAAAATAATTATTAACTCTCCAGCGATCAAAATAAATAGAATTCTTAAAATCACCTACCATTTAAATCTGTGTAACGATACTTTCGATGGATTCGGCGGTATATTTGTGGAAATTCATTTTTATATAAAATAATCTAAGTTGTTTTATTCTGTGTAACGATATTCATATTTAATTTCAAAAACCAGTTGTTGAGTAGATACATCTCCAGCTAATTGAACGTCATTAACATCAAACCATTAGTAAAGTTAATCCATGTCGCAATCAATAGCTGCTAACTAAACGATGCGTTTATTTCTCGTCAGTTCAAGTCCATCTATGCACTTGAAGGCTTGAAGATTCCGAAAGGCGAAGCTCGGTTCGTCAGTGACAAAATTTGCGTGAATGTACATAGTTAATTTGAACAATTCAAATTTGACTTAATAGTTTTCATGTTAATCACATAATATACTAATAATAAATATTATTTAAAGTGAAAATTACGCCACTTATAACAAAAATCAAAGTCATTAATTATTTCTATTGCTTCCTATATTAGATTTTGATATAAACTCTAGGGGGTACCGTATGAAATATGCACTCCCTAGTCGATGATTGTGTGTGAAATTGTCTCGTATAAACCCAACTGCCATTGATTCATTATTGTGATATGTTTGTAAACGATATACAATGATTCTAAGTTATGGTAGGGACAATATGAAACATATTCTCTTTGTTGTTCTTCCATGATTTACTTCTAATGATCGGTTAACGTATGAGCTTTTCCGGTCGAAAAACTTACACAAAAAGCTGTTTTTATAATGAGCTTAATTTTTTTTCTTATTTATGGTGGAGAAGGCTACTTTTTAAGGGATATTTGATTTGATTTTTTTAATAAACAAATTTTCGAAAAGATGACATAAAAATGCATGTTTCTGTTTCTATGTCGCATATGAAGGTTTTCTTTGCCAATTTTTACGTACACCCAGTAACGCTGGGCATAAATAATTGATAAAATGTTTAAAATCATTTTAAACAGTGTGTATAATGTATCTTTCAAAGCTGTCTCTTTGCATTATACACATAAAAAACTGGTATTGAAAAATACCTTGACCGAAAGGAGAAATCTAAAATAATTCAAAATAATATAACCAACTATTTTGTATTCCATATTTTACTGTTAAACTTGGAAAGTTATTTGTGGTGACGTTGAAATAAAAAAGATATTTTATTTTTACTCTATTTACAATAGTTAGAAAAGCCACTTCTTAAAAAGTATTAGAAAATTTAAATCGATCAAATTTTATATTATCATTATATAAGTGAAGGCGCTTCAAATCACATTTAATTCGTTCAAATGCTAGACTTTTTTATAATGATCTGTTCCTTGAAATAAACGTATGACTTGCAACTCGAAGGCTTGTGATATGTGTAAAAAATGTTCTTTAGAAAAATAGAAGCTTTCTTAATATGCTTATTCTAATGCTAACACTGTAGCCGGGCGTCTAGTCCATAAAGCCGCACTTAGGTCTAATACTCGATAAAAAATATACATTGATAATTCTAATCAATAAACGAATTTTAAATATCTATGATATTTTTGATTATTTTTACAATACTCAATACTGTTACGAGAGCAACACAATCAGTTATGTAAATATGTATGTTTTACTTAACTCGATGGCTGCCACAGACGAGATATCTCGTAAAGTTGTTCGTGTTTAACACGCCAGAGACAAGTCATCTCGTCAATAACCAATTGAATTAATAGTTTAAAATTATAGCCAGCGTGCTAGATAATTACTATTAATAATCTACGGCAGTTAATAGGCTAGTGTTTTAGTGTTTGATAAACAATTGAAAGCCGATCCATTTGTAAAACATTGAGAGTCTTTTTGGTTTACTAGACAAATTATTGGCTGGTTATAATACTATTACATAACGCGAAAGCATAGCTCAGGTATTGGAGATACGGTTCAAAGGAGGCGACGATAGAAATCGAAAGTGTATTTTCTTTTGGATGCGGCCAGGCATCGCGGCGCCGAGTGTCTGCGCGCCAAATGTCTGCGAAGTGGAGACGAAGTTTATGGGCGAGAAGTCGGCTGTGGGGCCGGAGACGAACGCACCAAGCGAGAGAAAGAATAACATAATCAAAGGGATATAAGGTTATGATGGAGCTCGAAGCTTTGTCGAATATAATATATCCTGGATCAATTCCATTTATATTTTTTAAACAAAACTACTGCAATTATATAACTACTTTTTATCCAAAAGGAAATGATATGTTTACGTATTTTTTATAATATTGGTATTTTTTTCGTATCTAATCTCCATAGAACCTACTATTAAAATTATGGTAAAAATAGCAACGTATTTAGTTCTACAGTTTTTATGATATTAGTTAATAACTATTTCAACGTGCATCATCGTCAGAACTATGTTTAAGCTTAAATTCGCTCAACTATATATCGACTGTGGAAAGGAAAAAGGATGTAACCCACACATACCAAATTTTACAGGAGGCGCAAAAAACCTGCTATGATGATTTTGAGCCGTAGGTAAATTATATAATATACACATTCTTGAAATGCATGAAGACTTGTAAACTGGTGTTTAATTGACATAATCTAATAATAATTTAATAAATTGCTTAAGAATAATCATTTTTAAAGTTTATTTTACTGTTTGCAATTTTGACAGGTACAACTTAAAAGTTAAATTTTGATACTAATTCGGCATTTGCAGCTTACATCCTTTTGATAGAATGTGTATTAAATTGTATAAATTGTGATTAACGAAAAAGCTGTTTTGATAAAACTGTGAGTTACGTCATTTTTCCTTTCTACAGTCGATATACGGGCTCAAAAGAAATACACAATACATCTTGTTATTCACTCCACAGCATCCTAATTCATATTACATTTATTCAAAATTTATTACATTATTTACATTACATTTATTTAATATGAATTTAGTGTTTCGAAGAACGATAAGCAATATGGGATTTTTTAATGTAAATTAGGATAAATTAAACTGTTATTTTTTATTAGTTACATTGGGAGTTTTAGCCAGGGTGATAGATTGATTGTTCATTAAAGATGTCTCGTTTAAGCCTATTAATTTCAAGTTGTTCTAGTAAATTTAATTTTGAACCTTTATTATAAAGATGTAAAACGGTTGGCGCTGAATTTAAACTTATGTCATGAGATTCTTTAATAAAATGGTTTGCGAATTGTGATTTTTATTTACTATTTCTATAACTATTATATTATTTTTACATCTATAATCTTCTATTTCTTTCACCTAACCAACATCCTCTTATAGGGAGTTTTTTTAAAGAACTACCACTCCTTGAATCCGACTCCACATCCTTGGTTTATGGCACTGTTTTATTATATAAGCTAAGAAATACATCTGTTTTATGAGTAAGAAATTTCAATTGACATCATTCGATCAGAACTCCGTTCCTCGTCTGTGGTAATAAATTGTGGAATTTGTATTAAGCCCTAACGCGTGTTTTGTGTGTACTGTACTTTACCATTTCTGGGAGCATTAAGGGTCGATTCATATCCAAGGGTAACAAACGTAACGTATAAAGTCACTCTCTTATTCAGAAGTTGGAACGTGATCTGTCTCGTTTGTGTTACGTCATTTGTAAATTTCCCGGATAACAATGGATTAAAAAATGTCTGCCATTTCGTGTATTGTAATGAACAAATTTTTTCACAATTGTCTTAATAAAGTTTCGGTCAACTGTAGCTTTTGAATGATGAAAAAATGGTAAATTATTTGCTGATCTTGACTAAACTAAAGTGCTCTTATCCAGAGTTGTTTGTGAAAGGTAAATTTAATCTTAATCAGTCCTTAAATGAATTGCGAGAGAGACTCTTAGCTTGCACACGAGTGCATAGGCCATATGCCTGAAGTTTGCGTTCAAGATTACCATTTGTTTCTGTTTGTCAATGAAACAAAGCAATTACATACGTAAATACAGCAAGAACTAGTTTTAATTCAGGATTGCTATAAGATATATAATACAAGGAAAATTAATTTAAGATAGTTATAAAGTCTCTTTTTTTAAGTTAAATGTTGCAAAAAATGACTATATTGCATTTTAAATATTAAGATTACCTTTTTTATTGCGCATTATTCGAGGGATTCGTTTGACTTTGCCGATGAAATCATTTCCTTCGAAAAATAATACATTGGTTCAGTAATTGTATAGTTATTATTGAAAACTAGCATCTGCCACACGTACTTACAGTGGCATATTCTATTTTATTAAATAATCGTTTTTATCGCTTTCCAAAATGTTAAAATTTGTCAAGGAATTAATTAATACTTTCAAGCTGTATTTGTATTAAATTAATAAAAGCTACTTTATACACATTTTATTAATGAATTAGCAAACTTCAAGTCTCGGGTTGTTTTATTCAAATGTCTCAAGAAACGAGACTGTCAAAAAGCGACGATTAACCGGGAATTTAATCTCTCGAGTCGTCTTTACCCAGTATCCTTAGCTACATATTAAAATTGTTGACTTGATAAATATATGCTTTTTAAAATGGTAAGCTTTTTTAATCGTTAAAAAATAAAACGTTACGATGATAGTCAATCTGTTATTTTTATTACTCTGATTGAATAAATATTTAAGTTTCTTATTATTAATTTACTTTTGGTAAATATACCAATAAATTAAGACATTACCTTTGTCATATTCTGCACAAATTTATTATGATTATTAACTTTATGTTCTTTTTACGTCTCCAATATCGAAATGTAGTTAGTTGTGTGTGCGGCACATTTCGTTATGTTATATTCCTATAAAGATTTGATTACCACAGCGTAAAATGCATGTTATTAGTACTAATATTGAAATTTATTAGCTTTTCAAGATGTAACTACATTTTTTATATGTTAAGCTGTATGATTAACCTAGTTTTTTTTCAGTTTGACGCAAACCTATAAATAAAACGTTCCAAGCTGACATGACATCGGAAATTAAAGAACGTGATTGAACGGGCCGATAGTAAATATACAATGCTATATACTATTTGAAATGTCAATAAAAACAGAAGAAAATTAAAACAATATTGTTTTTCGATATAAAAATATAAATTTAATTCTCACTCAAAAATATTTCCAACAATTTGTTATCAATCACACTATCAACTTTGCGCATAATGTGTATATTCTCATATCGTCGAAGAAGGTTTTTTTACGAGTAAATTAAAATAGTGTTTTTTTTAATCCCACTCATTTCTTAAGATAATCAAATGCAAATAGAATTAAATCTTGAAAAAAAATATAAAATCGACCTTCTTTATTATTTGATGCCTTGTTTAGATAATTAAAACACAAAACCAATTATGCCTGTATTTATTTTCTACAGAGAGTCTTTCTTCAAAATTATTCACCAAACGATAAATAGTGAGATTTGATGGCTTATTATTTTTACTGAAAATTTTACGTGATTTTCTAACTGTTACAATAATTTTATTAATGTTTTAATTGGATAAAATGGTCGAATATGTTTTCATTTTAAATCTTCTACATGTGTACCCAAATATAATATAAACTGTAAAAAATAATGTTTTTTAAAATTGCGACCAAACAAACTAGCAAACCTTAAATAAATGGTAAGAGTTTAAATCAATTTTTGGCCATAATTCAAGTAAACTTTCGGTCCGAATAAGATTCAATTTTTGATCAGAATAAAAATATTATACAGTCAGATTTTATGACTATTTTGGTGAGGTTAGGTAAGGTTTTTTATATTAATTCTGACAATTAATTATTTATTCTGCCCTCTGTACATTGACCGATATATTATGACCGTGTAATATGAATTCAGACCAATGTGATAACAATTATGACCTAAGCTGTATTAAATACGAGCCTATATTAATGCGTTAATAGTTTTATTAGAGTAAGATTGTAATTGTTATTTTCAAAAAATAATTATGAATTAATTTGAAGATATTTTCCAGGTGAATTATTTCTTATCTAATTAATAGTATTTCGCGTCAAGTTCTCCATTTAGATTCTGCATAAATAATTGATAGACATTCTCTATAGTGAGTTTTATTTGAGAAAAGTCTTCGGCAAAATATTCAGTAAAATTCAAAAGACGTAGCATAATGCAAAAATAAACAGTACAGCGAGGAATCTGAACAATCGCAAACACATTTCATTGCGTGATATTTCTTGTTTAATATATTGCTTGTTCATGTTTTCGTTTAATTATTATTCTAATTAATAAATCCTAAGCGAAGAGATTAAAACACCCTTTCGTTGATGTCAATATACACTGCATAGATTTAATATTAAATCACGATTCATTTATTATTTTTCTGATGGTAAGTTATTTTTGGATTAACCATATTGTTGGTTTTGTAAAAAAATCACTCAAAACTAATTAAATTTTGTTAATGCTTTTGATGAATACTACAACCGATTATTTGTACAGTAGTTGATTATATTGGTAAGTGAATTGTTCGCATCAATTAAATATAATATTTCAATCCATAATATGCAAAAAAATATAAAGTATTAACACAAATAAAAATGAATATATCGACTGTGGAAAAGAAAATGTACGTAACACACAGTTTTTTAAAAACAGCTTTTTTTGATAATCACTATGTATCTATTTTGATGCACGTTCTGTTAAAAGGATGTATGCTGTAAATTCTGAATTAGTATCTAAATTTAGCTTTTAAGTTTGAAAAAAGATGATTTTGTGAAAATGGCAATCAAGAAAAAAGACTGAAATAAAGATTTTTTCTAGACAATTTCTTAAATTAATATTAGATTATGTAAATCAAACACCATTTAAGAAGTCTTCGTGCACTTTAAGGTTGTGTTTATTTTATAATTTTCTTACGGCCAAAAATCATCAAAACAAGTATTTTGTGCTTCCTGTAAAATTTTATATGTTACGTCCTTTTTCTTTTCCACAGTCGATATATTAAAAACATGAAAAATCCTTAAAATAACCTTCCTGTTTCTGATTGATTCTTTTTTCTATCAAGCTCTTTATATTTTATCTTAATAGTTAAATTAGCACAGGTTAACCAATTGCCTGTTTGTTTTTTAAAATATGACTCATTTTTTGTACTAATTTCATAGCTGGGTTCAGTCAAGAATGATAGTGATGATTTGATACAATTTTGGAATCAGCAAAAAATCTTAAATTCATGCAAAAAAAATACAAATCAATTTTTTAAGATCAAATGTTTCACGCATCGCAAACATTTTCAACAGAACAAGTTCCACCAAAATTCTCAGTTAACACAATAGTAGTGATTAAATTTACAATTTGTAAATTTCAAACAACTAGATGACTTTCTGTCCAATGAAAGCTTGGACACTTCATAATTAATTAAATACTCCACTAAGGGATGTGTAATACGTTTATGCTGAAAAAAATGCTATTTACTTATTTGAACATTAATAACTATTTTATTAACATTAAAATTTGTTATTATAATTTAGAACTGATATCTTGCTTAATCCTTAATAGGCATTTCTACTCATTCATATAGTTTTCAAAGGGCATTACAAAATTATAAGTTGATAATTTAGAACTTTGACTGAGCGTGCTTGATGAAACTTCAATATCAAATTTGAATTATTTTGATTTTGTACACTTCCATGAACAGCGATAGGCTGCTAATACGGTAACAAGGAGCTCGCTAAATCTTATAGCTATTCGTGATGTTCTGGGGAAGGTGTGATTTTTTTTATCACTCATGTGCAATTATACCCAATAATTATTGAAAACATCGAATGAAACTTTATACACTTATATTTTGCAACAGTACACAGTATATTGTTATTTATTCAATATCAATAGCTGAAAAATGTTTCAAACAACTTTCTTAATCAAAATATATTGCATATTTATAGATTATGAGAAAAACGTTTATCTTAATTTAACAAGGAGCTCGCCGGCCTGAGTAATACAGCTTAACGACCGCATGTTTTTTTTTATAAAATTTCACCTGGCGAAATAAAATTTAATTTTATTATAATTTTACTAAATTCAATATAATTTGTAAGCAAATTGAGATATCTTTACAAAATTCCATTTCCTTAGCTTCCAAATACTTCGCCTATACGCATATATGTGTCCGCCGGCCAGCAACCTTTGTTTTTCAAAGACTCAAATACGCGTCCACGGTCGTTAAGCTGTTAATCGACGCAATTAAGTAAATTGCGTTTTAAGCAAATAATTGTTCAATATCGCCTAGGCCCTAGGGAATAGATTGGTAAAACAAGTCTTGTGAGCCACATGAGGTACTTATCACGTTTTTTTAACCTAAAAATCTTTACATATATTGCATATGTATGGCTCCACAACCACTTGGCCCTTCTCACTTGATAGTTTGCCGATCCTTGGCATAGAGAGTCAAAATTAACAAAAAAATAACACTATCTCATTCGCCTCGTACTTTTTAGGGTCTGTGCATTTTTGCGTTTTGACTTGCTATCGTCTGTCATACGTTGACCCCGGTTAAGAAACGCTGATCTAGAGAATTGAAAGTAGTCAGTATAATATCAGGATAGGCATTGATCATATATTTAAAGAATTCCTTTATCAAAATTAGTACGTAAGTAATTTAAAAAGAACGTTCTCCTCTGAACTTTATAAATTTTCAGTTGCAATTTTCTGTGTATTACGGGTCGATATATTAAGACACAGCAAAGCGATAGGGTATACAAATATTACAGACACACACTCCCTTAGATTAAAAGTCCTAAATTATCTCAACTATAGCTAGCTAGATTTCTAGACTAGACTAGACTTATCACTAGATTCCAGCTAGCGAATAGTCGTGGTGCGAGACGGTTGACCATCCATTGATTACTTCTATGTCTAAAATTTCAATTTAGTGTATGCTTCATAATGTGTAGACGACGACAAAATCTCCACTGAGTTTATTACGCCATTAGTCACCCCGCAGAATATTAAAACCCGCTATCTGCCGCTGCCAATAAATCACAATGATTCAATTCCAAGTTCCGTTTGTGGCTTAATTTATAATATCTTCAAAGTAAACCAACCAAACACGAAAATCGCATACTCCTAAAATTTAAAGATTGATAAAAGAATTATTTAAATACTGTTAAATAGTAATATATGACCAATGCCTATCCTGGTATTATATTGACTACTTTCAGTTCTCATAAACATAAGGTTTTGTTTTATAAAATCATTCATATAATATTTTATTAATGGTTTCCTTTGTTTTTGATTTTTTTTTATATTTGACAAATATGTACATAGTTAAATATTGTTGTAGTGAATAATTCAATTACCCACCGGTAGTTGATTGCTGACCACTGCCCTAACTTATAAATACAAAATTATATATAATAAATAGACTTTATGTGTTTTTCTTAATTATTATTTAATATTTGTTTGGTCATTAAGAATGTCACTAGTTGAAATAGCTTCCATCTGTATTTTTAGTAATAATCTTATAAATAAAATAAATTGATATTTTTTCACCTTATTACAAATCCAATTTCTGCTTAACAGAGTGAAGTGACATACCGGCCTGTACACGCAATTGTAAATACGACATTTTGAGTCGTAAATAAAAAATCACCTGCTTTAGGAGAAAATTAAAAAGCGCTAAATTTTCAAAATGGATTCCGCCTTGAATAATCCTTAATTTTAAGCCACGTGAGCTTAAGTACACTTGGCCCATTTTTACCCTTTTTCCTATGTGAATAACAATATAATCCGAAAATGAAAGTATCATTAGAATATCATGATAACATTTTTTATATGCGTAATAGCATAATCAGTGACGCCGGGAAAGGAAATTAAGTCATAAATGGAAAATGAAAAAACAAATATTCAGAATTTATGTTTACGTATTTTTTGTTTTTTTAACCATGTCAACACACAGTTCGTGGAATATGCTTTCCAATCCCGGGGTCCTAATGTTGTGATCTCAAAATCTTAGGGTTGAGAATTTTTTAGCGAATCCCGTAAATTTATGGGATATTGGGAAGAAAACGAGTCACGGTGGCCCTTTAGCCAAATTGGTAGATTCCTGAGTTTTGAAAAAACGAATTACGCTGGTAGATCGGTAAATTCCTGGATTTTGAAATAGGAAATGAATTTTTTTTTTTTAATTCCAAAAAACCAAAAGCTTACTCAATTTATACATGATTTCATGTTGTGTGACCAATTCTGAGATCCCGGGATTGAAAATTAGTCAATCCCGAAATTCCGGAATTACAAAAAGGCACCGGGATTGGATACCTTACGTGGAACATCTCACATATAGTTTTAGACTATTACTAGTTTAAAAAATAATATTTTGAGTTAATAATAAAAAAAGGTTAAAATAACAACTATTATTTAATTTTTCAAAGCTTTTCACAATTATAAATAAATTAGTGGCTGTAAAAAGAAGTTTAGATGACATTATTAATTTTCTATGCCATCACTTGAAGAGGGAATATTTTTTTTGATATATTACTGTGATGGGCAAAGAAAATAGATGTTTTGTTACACCAAAGTTACTAAGGTAATATGGAGTATACTTTTTTATATTTTTGTAAAATTTGTACATAGTTGTTTTGTCCACATTCATGAACAATAATACTTCCACACTCGTGATTTATCAGTGATAAAGTTTGCTATTGTAACGAATCCTATAGTTGAAATATAGCTGCATGGATATATAATGACGCTCGCTTAATCTACAACTAATTGAAAGTGTATCCAATTTTAATTAAACAATTACTGTTCCTGGCGTTAAAATTTAATTAATCTGAAAATCTTATTACTAGCTAGCGGTCAAACGTTGCTATTGAAGCACGTTAAAATATATAGCTAAGAAAAATACGAAGCTATTCGATTTACAACCGGTATTCCTCTTTGTGATATCATTATAGTATACTATTTATGGCAACGGTCGTCAAACTCTGGACCGTAAAAGATTTTCATACAGACCTCCGAAGATTCACAACTTTTTTATATAAATTATTTATATTTAATACATTTATAAAAATTCATGAGTTGGTTGAATTTTTTTATTTCGATTCATCAATTGGGATAACGCTATCTAATAGTGTCTCCAAAGTTAAGGAAGTTCGTCATAACATGTGTTGCAGGAGGCGAGGCGACCAGATGCAGGATTTATAACTTACAATAAATAATATAGGATCACTTTTAGGGTGTTCACTGTCAATACTTGGTGGAAAGGCATTATATTAATAAAAACGCAATAATCCTTTGTACTTCATTCCACTTTATTTAATATGTCAGGACCGGTTTCGCTCATTGCGAGCATTGTCAACTGATAAGAAATATAATTTAACAATGCTATTTATAAAGTCATCCCAGTCACTTTGTCAAAAATTTCCCAAATTTTAATTTTGTTTGTAATTACTTTCAATCGCCATTCTGAATTTATTAATCTGGGATGACTTTTTAATTATATGTTAGATGTGTTGAACATTTTAATTTTGTGTTATTTTAGAATCACTTTAATGTAATTGGCAATTTCTTTTCAATGCCAACTGTTGTGTATAACTTTTCAATTTTGTATAAATAGCATTGTTAAATTATATTTCTTATCAGTTGACAATGCTTGCAATGAGCGAAACCGGTCCTGACATATTAAATAAAGTGGAATGAAGTACAAAGGATTATTGTGTTTTTATTAAAATAATATAGGATTATAATAACTTATTGGTTGCTCTTTGGAAGTGATAGATGTATGTTTGCCGAAATACATTTTAAACTTAACTCGATACTGCTAAATTCAAACATAGTGCACTTTGGAACTAGGGCATCGACGTTTGCGTATTTATCTTTATGGTTTTAATTACAACCCAGTAAATGAAAAACATTCATACAATATTTAAAACTCTTAAAATACGGGAAAAAACAATGATTGGAATACTTTTCTTATTAATTTTAATTCAATTTACAGTAGGCCTACTTTTAAATAAATACACATTAGAATAAATTGTTTCTATCGCCATTCTGATTGGATTCCATTATAAATTTATTTGTCAAACGCACCGAATGTTTAAAAAGGTCAATTTGGCCCGTTTCTCAAAAAGGTTTGGTGACCTCTGCTTTATTGCATCAATATTGAGAGATAATTCATGGGTCTCACAAACATACTAAGTTTAAAACGTGAGGTAAAATATATCATAGATATTAAAGGTTCTGATTTTTTTTCTAGAAAAAACAGATAGATAAGAAAATTTTAATAATCTTTACAAATCGGATGATTTGCGTTGTCACGAATAACTATTGATTTTAGTTTTTTGCAAGCTTAATGTTAGGCAATCAAAAATATTTATTTTAGAATATATTAAACGTTCACAAAGGATTAATTAATATTAGATAATAATTAATCTTAGATAATAGTAATTTTATAAACTTTTAACTTTATGAGAAAGAAGATAAGATAGTTATTATAAAGGTTAGTTCAATATTACAGAAATTTTCAACAATGACAATCAAGAATTCTGAACTACACGAAAAGAATTTTCTGGATTAAATCAATACAAGACAACAAGGGGTTTTATGGCGCAAAACGCGCATCTCCCCAGTTTCAACAGAAACTTAATTATGCAATAGAAAGTAGGAAAATAATATCGATTCTCTCTCTCCCTTTCGTTCTCCGTTCGTATTTTATTTCCTTCCAGTTTTTCACATGCCTTTTACAACTCTCGCAAAAATAAAGCCTGCTATATATACTACACTCGAGAAATTTATCTTTCATACCTGCCAAAAGTTTTTCGTAAACATCGCCATATATTATTATAATGCTTTCTAGGCAGTGACGTGCGTACCCCTAGTATCGCACCAGCACGTAAAAACATAAAAACGCCAGTAAAATAACTTACTAATACCATAAATGTTACTTGTACTCATTTTCCATGTACTAGGCACCGTTTATGCAAAGAAAGAATAACTTAATCGTTGGCTTGCGCTACACGTGTTTGAATTCGATCTATCTTATCGTATCGAGCCTTTTGTTATACTACGAAAAGACAATTTTATCAGGCCAGATCAATATCTAACTGCTATTTCTGACAAAGATTATAATAAGATTAAATTATTAAGTATAACTTCTGAGACATGGACTCCCGTGACCATACCAATCCCGGGATTTCGAGATCACAACATTGAACGTGATCCTGGGATTGGAAAGCCTAGTAAAAAGTACTTTTTTCGGCTATTTATGTTAATCATTTTACGTTTTGTTAAATTAAGCTACATTGTATTGATGTAATAATAATTGTGTGTAATTGTATAAGATTGATACAAAAATCGCCCATTCCTAAGACAATTAAGCGATTAAGCGAGATTAAGCGAGCTCTTTGTTAATAGTTTTGAAACATCTATTTACACGTACTGCCAAAAATAATATTAATCCGATTGTAATTCGTCCATAATAAATGTGATCGAATTAATGAATTAATTTATGTTTAAACAATCTTTTATTTATTATTTACGTTGCCATTTTGTTAATAGCTTTTACCCTTATTTTTGGTAAGCCAGTAATAACCTCCTTAGTGAATTAGTCTATAAACTTGATATTAATATATTGATGGTGGGTAAAATGACATTAAAACCAAGTATGCATGTAATGAAGACAATTTTATGTTTTCCCTTACTATATCTTTGTTGATTGTGATTAGTGTGTGACACTGGCCTAAACTAGTCTTGTTCTTGATGATGCAAACTTGATAGAAAATTAATATCGATCGCGTAAAACACATGTATTAAACAAGTTTGATCAACTGAAACGTTCACTTAATATAAATCAGAATTAAGAAGGTTTTTTTTATTTTGAATACTAAATCAATATGCAATGACAGAATAAAGATTGTTTGTATTTTGTATAACATTAAATCTCATCTGGATTCTCCCTTACTCACTGTCTTGAATATGGTGTTAACAAAGCTGTAGATTTTTTAAGAAATAAGACGATTCCGACTCACGATTTTTATTAATTAAGTATTTCGACTGAGGGTGCTTGATGGAATTTCAAATTTGAATTGTTTGAATTTTGTACTTTTTC
Source organism: Himalopsyche tibetana (assembly GCA_030503985.1). Taxonomy (NCBI): domain Eukaryota; kingdom Metazoa; phylum Arthropoda; class Insecta; order Trichoptera; family Rhyacophilidae; genus Himalopsyche; species Himalopsyche tibetana. The sequence goes on from JAPJYX010000004.1 coordinate 31,697,408, forward strand.
ATGAGTTTTTTCGCTAACGACCCGGGTTTCGCCTTTCGGCATCTTCAGGCATTCCAGGCATTCAGGCATTAATTCACTTGTTATCATTAAATATTAGTTCAAAGGCTTAAAATCAATCAACTCATTAATAATAGTTCGGATAAAACCCTAGATTTATGTTAAATATTCCTATGCTATTATCTGCTCATTAATATTTTCAAAACATCCCCATAGTTATAACAAACCCACTTAATTCATTGAAACTTGTATACATTCAATTTTTGCTAATTAACATTTTATTAGCCTTTTTACTTAGTGATCTACTTATATTTTTGTATATAAACGATACAAACTGTTTACTACGCGTCAGTTCAAGTACATCCGTGCACTTGGAATTCCTGAAGATGCCGAAAGGCGAAACCCGGGTTGTTAGCGACAAAACTCATGGAAAAGTACAAAATTCAAAATACGATTTTTATTATTAGACTTAGTAGTATGCAGTGACACCACTTTTGACTCACATTGTTTTTAAAAGGCACGAAGTTATAAGTTTTTTTCGAGATCAACTCCAGTTAAAACAGTCCAACTCCATAGCTCTGGGTGTAAAACACAACTATGTATTATTATTAAGGCGTAATAAAATACTTTGAGCTTTGTATTCTTATTGACATTATTAATTCATATATTTTTAATACACTGATTTTCATTGTGGTGCTAGCATTTTCTAGTTATACATATGCAAAATTAAATTATATGAAAACGTTTTAGTGCCTTACTAAATATTTTGTTAAGGTTTAAATACAAGCGATGAAAATTGCTTTATAACAAAATTGCTTAAATATTAATGCAAGGACATAAAGTTTTTATGTCGTAATAATTTTGCTGAAATTTTCGGTTTTCTCATAAAATGTTGAATATTCATTTAAGTTTTACCTGAGAAAAGCTTAAAAGGGCTTGAATTTCCAAAGCTTTTAGTAAAATATCCAATAATTTTTGTAGGCCTATGCAGACAACAGGCTGTACTGTGTGGAGAGATTCCACACGACTCAAAAAACTAAGGTGCCACAAAGGTGTAATTTTGTCAATTTATGAACTTGTTACTTTTTGAGATATCCACAAATCACTGTTGTTCACATGTTGTTCATAAACACTGACAACACAACACAGAAACCAAACAAATTTTTTTTCAAGACTTTTTCAAAAGAAAAAAGATGTAATTAGCAATTTTTTTTTACCATGTCCGCTCCCAATGTGGAGCATATGGACTCCTAATGGAGTTTATCTCAACAGAAGTGCTTCTACGAGAACTGCTTGTTACTCAGTTGCTCAACCTATCTTTTTCCAAAGAGAGTAGGAATAGAAGGAAAGGGCTAGGACAGGACTAGTGGTTAGCTAATCGCTCTCAATACGCCCCGTTTATAGGATAGGATGGGTGGGTGGGGGGAATTCAAGACATCACATACATCCATGCCTTTGATCATAAATCGATTGAAAAATCAATTTATAAAACTGCCCGTACTGGGATTCGAACCTGTGACCTCCGTAGCGGTAGCCAACGACGTTGACCACTTGACCACACAGGCGCCAAATAATTATTGCATTTTAAGCGCAATTAATTATTGCATTTTAAATTTCGTTAATAAATTAATCATTTCAATCTTTTTATTTACGTGTAATTATGTTTATAATTTGAGAACTTGAGAAACAAAGGAGACAGTTGTCATAATTCTAAAATATTGGCTAGCCTACATATATAAAAAAAAATGTTCAATATTAATATAATCTTAATTTTTTTATTCAATTTACACTATGTTGTGAAATCTGCTATATAAATACAACGTTTGATATACTGAACTATTTAAACTGCCGGTTTTGCAACAAACACGATTGTAATCATTTAAAAATGTAGATGTTAGAGCCTCAATCTAAAAAAAATAAACGAAATTGCCTGCTCTTCACAACATTGAGACAGTTTTTTTTGTTTTTATAACCGTCATATTTTTATAATATCGTTAAAATTGATGTATCTTATTTACAAAACATTGATTTTAAGACAAATATTATTATACCAACTAACTATTATATACAACACAATTAAAATTACACTTTTTGCTGTAAAATTTAGTTTACGTAGATAAAAGATTTGCACTTCGGATTAACAATATTTACTTTGCAATATATCTGTCAAAATTTATAAATTAAAATATTAAATAAAATTCGCCATACATACTTCTTCATTGAAAAATTATCACATTACTTAAAATTATACAATAATATCATATAGTAAGGGAACAAATTAAATAGTTAGAATTTAAATAATTTTTTGGTAAGAATAAAAATATTATACGGTCAGAATATTTTATAATCATTTTGGTTAGGTTAGGTTAGGTTTTTTTTATTTCATTTAAATTATGGCTATTTACACTGACTGATATTATTTATGACCATTTAAGATAAATTCTGACCGAAAAAACACGAGCCTTATAGTACCAACTTTTATATTATTGATGTAATTTTTTTTTTTTATAAAACTGATTATAAGATAAAACCGTCATGAGCCTTTGTTAAAATTGTGGAATACGTACACAAATATTTGTTAATATAAAAAAAAAACTTGTTAAATGTTAATCGATGGTCGAACGATGTGGATAATTTCTCTAGTGCATACTATCAAACAATGTGCCGTCAATTCAAGATACAACAATACGCCGAGTCTAGGGTATCCAACCCCGGAGCCTTTTTCCAATACCGGGATTTCGGCATTGATTAATTTTCAATCCCGGGATTGGGATAAGCTCACTGAGGAATTTGAAAACCTCAATTCGCTTCTTTTTCCTCGGATTGTCTCAGAAACTCGTTTTTTTTTTTTAACTCACCGACAAATTTGAGATCTTGAATTCGCTATATTATTCCACCAGTTTTTTTTTTTAGCTCTTGCAATCTCAAAATCGTATCGATTTTCGGGATTTGCTCAAAATTTCTCAATCCCGAGATTTTGAGATCAGAAAATTGAAAGGGATCCCGGGATTGGATGCCCTAGCCGAGTCTCCTATTGTGTTTATAAGTTGCAGTTTGTGATCGGATGACACGATATTGGAAAATCGATGATGTCAATCACCCGCGTCACTGCAAATGAATCGCATGACTGAGATAGTAAAAGCTTTGTAGCTTTGTGTCCGACGCTTTTTGTAAAACTCCAAGCGCCGGAAGTCGCGTCCGCGCGAACCTTTTAACAGTTGGAATTTAAAAACTGGGAACGTTTTGCTTTCGCACTTATTGTCGCACGAGTTGATATTATTCTTTGGCTGACAATTATCTCACCCTCTTTCGTAATCAATCAACACATTCTGCATTTACACAAAGTTTGCATTAATTAAAATATTTAACTATCCACTTTAGAATTGTAATTTTTCATTCATTATAGAAATTAAAAATAAACAAACAAAAGTAATCTAATAAAATACTATAATTTTACAGCAGGCACAATTTTTTTTTGGGTCATATGCAAATTATGAAATATCCACAACCTCAAATTGCACGAAGACTTCTAAGCTGACGTTTAATTGACATAATCTAAAATTAATTTAAGAAATTGTCAAAGAAAAACCTTTTTTTTCAGTCTTTTTTCTTGTTTTCAATTTTCACAAGCACATACTTTTTTCAAAATTAAAAGCTAAGCTTTTTGCTTTTTACTGTAAGACTTAAACATATTATATTTTCTTCATATATTTTATTTATTATAGTTTTGTATACTATATCGACTGTGGAAAGGAAAAAGGACGTAACCCACAGTTTTTTTATATTAAATGTTTTGTTTATCCATTTCCACTCCCAATGCGGAGCGTACGGGCTCCTAATGAAAATGTCATAACAGAAGTTTATCTCTACAAGAGCTCATTTGCTCAGTTGCTCAATCTCTCTTTTTTAAAGAGAGTAAGAATATGCAAGAATAGTGGCTAGCTAATCACTCTCGCTACTATCCGTTATTTAAGTACTGGGAGTGTTGAGAAGGGGCTGTTTTTAGACATAATAAATATGCATACCTTCGATCAGAAATGGATATATCGATTGATTAAGAAAACGCTGTTCTTACTGAGATTCAAGCCCAAGAGATCCGCCACAGAAGCCAATCACGTTGACCACTGCATAGTTGGGTTTGTAGACTATAGCTTAATACTATCTGCCAGACTCTTATTTAGTTTCAAGCAGAAATTGACTAACATTTCGTTTATTAGAATATGTTTCCATTTAAAAATAGTAATCAGCTGATTTCAAGTTTTCAAAGGTTTTAAAATATTGTAATTATGTGTGTTATTTGGATTATCAAAGCATCTGTGATACGGTACTTTCCAAAATTGTATGCATCGCGAAACTTTCAATAAAAGAAATCTGATACGTAAAAATAAAGATTCAAATCTTAATATATTCAAACTGAAATACACTTTTACACCTGTGTAATCTAGAATTGTGTGGGGACACGTCTGAATGAATTTATATTTAAAAAAAATATTCGATCTGTAATCAAATCAACACTACTTACATCACATAATATGGGAGCCGGTAAATTGCTCGAATAACAAGATCCTCAAATAACCAATTCCTCGAACGTCAAATGCTCGAATTTCTTGATCATTTAAACGGTTTTAATACAGTTAAGTGTTTAATAATTGGTAATTGATCGCTCGAGTCTATTTCAACTAAAGTGTTTCTACGAGAACTACTTGTTAAATAGTGACTCAAACTGTTTCTATATTTTTCCAGAACACACAGAATACTTGGGCTAAGACAGAACAAACTGTTAGCTTATCACTATCGCTACGCCCAATTTTTAGTGAGAATGGGTGAGAGGGTTTCAAGAAATTACATGTATGTGTGCCTTTAAACAGAAATCCATAAATAGTTTGAAAAATAATTGATTAAAAAGTGTACGTATTAAGATTCAAGCCCGTGACCTCCGAAAACAAAGCAACGGTCTTTTCCGCTCGACCACTGGAAACTTAAATAGAAAATATTTTTTTATTATAACTTTTTTTGATGGTTTTTATTTCCCGACTAGCATAAATATTTTTTTAAAGAACGAGTAATTAATGCTAAAACTTTTATATTTTTTTTCGAGCAATTTGTAATTCGAGCATTTGACGTTCGAGGAATTGGCTATTCGAGGAACCTGTTATTCGAGCAATTGCATTCGAGCAATTTACCGGGAACCCATAATATGTAGTTTTAAGTAATGAAAGTATGTTTTTTATTATTTCACTGCCAAAGTAACTTGTGAGATACAAAAACACGATTAACTAAGAAACAGTTGGATTGCATACGTTCTTTGGGAAGTCGAATTATGTGAATAACCCGATTTACTTGCTAGTATATCTAAGCCTTCAAACTTCTGATAAACTTTCAGTGAACTTTTGACCACTATCAAAACTTCTAGCACCACAGCTCTTTCCGTAGTTTTACTCTAAATTAACGTTATTATTGCGAATTCTCAATCTGCCACAGAATGCGATGTCTTAACAAATCTTACACACTTGTTTTAACTTAAATATTCAACACAATCATATTTAAAACATATTATTCATCTTATTAAACTTCGTTGATTTTGTTGCGTGAAAGCAAAACACTTATACAGTTAATATTTTGAAACAAAATGAGGTAAATTCGAGAAGAAATATTTTATTCAATCAATCAATAAATTTTATTGGAGTCCTCTGCTCATATTACACTACTCTCATTTCTTTTTTTATACATGTCCACTCTCAATGTCTATCATATGGCCGCCTAATGAAGTTGTCTGAGTAAGAGATTTTCTACAAGAACTGTTTGTGACTCAGTCGCTCAATCTGCCTTTTTCAAAGAGAGTAATAGGGATAGAAAGTATAAGACGGGACAGTACTAGGGTATCCAATCCCGAAGCCTTTTTCCAATCCCGGGATTTCGGGATTGAATTATTTTGAATCCCGGGATCCCGGGATTGAGATTTTCTCACCGAGGAATTTGAAATCCTCAATTTGCTATACTTTTTTCCAGAATCTCACAGAAACTTGTTTTTTTTTTTTTTAGCTCACCGAGGAATTTGAAATCTCCGATTTGGTATACTTTTTCCCAAAATCTCACAGAAACTCGTTTTTTTTTTTTAGCTCACCGAAGAATTTGAAATCCCCGATTTGCCAATTTCGTGTAAATTTCGAGAATTTGCTAGAAATTTCTCAATCCCGGGATCGCGGCCATCTCAATCCCGGAATTTCGGGATCAGAAAATTGAACGGGATCCCGGGATTGGATGCCCTAGACAGTACTATTGGTTGGCTAATAATTCTCGTTACAACACGTTATTTAAAGGTTGGAATGGTGAGGAGGGGGAGGAATTTTCAGACAACACAAAAATCCGTACCTCGGAACAGACATCGAAAAATTATTAATTATAAATCATTATTTTTTTAAATATCTAGCTAATAACGCTACTTTTAAATAAGTCAAATTTGAATCGTTCAAATTATGTACATTCACACAGATTTTGTCTCTAACGACCCGGGTTTTGCCTTTCGGCATCTTTTGGCGTTCAAGTGCACGGATGAACTTGAACTGACTGAGTCGAAATCTTAAATTATTTAAATAAGTCATTGAGAAGGTATTTTTTTCCTATCGGACGTTTAAGTACAATCACGTATTTATTTAGTGTTTTGGTGGAAAACATATTTTTTTTTTAAGAAGAGAAAATACAATTGTAGTGTATATTTAGTAATTTCATTTCACTTTTACGATAAGACATATATATATTATAACGCATCTAACAATTTTTTCCATAAAATACCACTTCTAAGGGGCTCAAATAATCCTACATTTATCGTCCTTTTAAGGGACCCGAAAAAACGATAAATTGGAATTCCACTGTATATTATTTATATTATTAGAAATATTTTTATACGTTCGATATCAGGGACGGATAAATACTAGTGTATTCAAAGAGTAGAATTTACTCGTTTATAAATTGACTTGCTTTGCCTTGTATAATACTTTTTTTTTACTCAAATAATTTTCTTAGGAATCTGTATAACGATTATGTATAAATCACGTTTCTAAGACAACTTGTCCCTTGACAGTTCTTCGTTTGGCTGGTAATTTTTGTTTTCTTCTTATACTCGAGCCAAGAGAATGACTGATACAATAATTTAACCGTTTGGATTGCTTTTTGCTTGAAATTAAAGTGATTTATTATTTAGACAACAGCAATGTCATGCTATGGAAGCTTATTTTATCAAGACCGCGTGATTCAATGAAATACGTTACTTGGTGTATAGTTTATTTATGGGTTCGGGTCCGTATTTGGTCAACGTCGTTGGGTTTCATTACGAATTTCATGGGTTCAAATCCTAGCACGGACATAATTTTTTCAATCGATTTCTGTCCGAAAGCATGGATGTTGGCGATGTCTACAAATTTCGTTCCGCCTTTTCAACTCAAATAACGAATCCTAGCGAGAGAGATTTTTATCCTTACTCTGTCCATTCTATTCTTGCTCTTGTAAAAAAATGTGAGATTAAGCAACTGATTGACAAGCAGTTTTAAAAAAAACCATTAGTGAAGGCTACTAAGTGAACATTAGTGAAGGCTAATTCTTCATGTTAGAAGCGGAAGTTTGTTTATAAAAATATAATAAAACTCTAACTCTTTCTTAAAAAATGAAATTTGACATTACACTTACTTTAATTAAAATGAATAATTTAAACTAACTTTATAGTGTTATTGTAGATTTTTATAATATTACAAATCTCCGTTGTTTAATAGGACAATCAATGCAAAATTCTATGGTATTTATATTACATATTTTGTATCCATGTCCGCTCCCAATGTAGATCATATGGCCTCCTAATGAAGGTATCTCACCATTTTTTTACGAGGACTGTTTTTACTCAACCTCTCTTTTTTTTAAAAAAAAATGGTAGGGATAGAAGGATAAGGCTGGAACAAGACTAGTGCTTAACTAACCGCTCTAGCTTCGCCCAGTTATTTAAGGATAGAAAGGGTGGGAGAGAATTTATCATTCGAACAGAAATTGATAAATCGATCGAAAAAATTCTGTTCGTACTGGGACTCAAACACGTGAGATACGGCACGGAAGTCTACTACTCTAGCCGCTGCGCCATAGGACCCGACAATTATGTTAAGAAAGATTTAAATGCTAAAGAGATTTGAGTGATACTTATAACACTCGATCAATTATTGAATGTTGCTCCAATATATGTCACTTTAAACGACGCTGCAGCATTATTCTTCCATTTGATATTTATCTATTAAAATTAAAAAACACATCAGATGTATTTTTCTTATTTATGAACTAATTAAGAATTTAAATTGAGTGTTGAAAATGTTAAGTGTACTTTATCAAACTTCAATATCAAATTTAATCGCTAAAATTTTGCACTTCTTTTTAAATTTCGTGTCGAATTTAATTAACGACTCGGGATCCCCCTTCCGGCATTCAAGTACACGGGTGTACTTGAGCTGACAATAAGTAAACAATTTATTTATTAAAATTTCCAAGCTTTTCTCAAGTACTTCTTAATTTATTTTAACACTGATTTAATATTAATGTTTTGATAACCAACTGTCATTTTAATGTAATTGGGAAAGTGACCGTAATAAAAGTTTATTTCAAATTAAAACGGTTTATGCCAAGGTTCCTTAACGGCTTAGAATTAAATGAACTTTCGGTTAGATGATTTGTGTATAGTGTAGTTTCCCATATAACTCTGCTAAACAATATTTTATTTTTGAATTAAAATAAAATATTATATGCACGGATGGTGGTAGTGACAAATTTAAAATATAAAACATTAAATAAGTTTTTTATTATATTATCAACAAAATCAAAAATCAAGTTCACTTGTATCAGTGAAAATCATCCAATCCACAAGTGCAACTTTTTTTAACCTACATATGCGCCCACGGAGCTATTTTCATGCGCCTTTACAGAGTATGTAACAAAACGATAGTATTTTACGATTCAGATAGTAATCTTACACTCCTTAATTTAAGAAATTAGTAATTTAAACGCTTTTTAAAATATTGCAATAATTGAGCTTTTTTATTATTTAAAAATTGATTGTACTCTCGCTTGTATTTTATCTATTTTCATTCTTTAAGTGATCTCATAAGCACAAACATGTTTTATTTAGCGATAAATAATAATAAAATATACATAAATTATTTAATATGATAAATAAATTAATGGGTATTTTACAATAAGTATTGTATTTATTCTCACGTGTAATGTATAGTACGAGAGGAAATCGAGAATATTAACTTTTAACTTTATTCAAAACATTCAACTATAATACTAAGATATTTATACATTTACCTCGAGAGGTTAACTAGAACCAACTAGAAATTTTCGACCAACCGTATTTTCGTGCAAAATTTCTAATGAAAAAACTTATAGGAAACAATTAAAATTTGACCGATCCAAAGTTGATAATATCAGTAAATTGCTGGTTAAAAGTATTAACTGTTGTAATTTTCATTGAGTATTATAATTTGTGGTTTTCGGATATACAAGTTTCACAGAAGCTCTAATTAGAATGTGGTGAAAGCCACTGAATACTGACAGCATTTAGGGTCATGTTAATAATCACTACTTTGTGCAGTGATAATATTCAGCTAAATAACTCGCCCACCGGGTGTTTATTTATATGTACATGTTGCAGTTATTATATGTAAGCCTCCACAAATACGGTTTGTAAATGTATACGAAAGTATAATTAGTGTTAATGAATACATCAGAGTCATGTTTTATCAAAACACTACTAGTTTTCCAGCCAATTAAGTTCAAATGTTAAACGTATCCAATTTTACAGCAAGTTTATGAAATGCGTAAAACGGAGATTTGAAGATTGTTATAAATTTTGATTGTGTATGCTTAAAGTGAAAATTTTAGTGCCTTAAACCTAATAATTATTTACAGGCTTGTAATATTGTCAATCACGTTTATTTTTTTTTGTCAAATAATTGTTCGTTTTGTCTGAGGCCAAGTTTAGTGTTTATGTATATCGACTGTGGAAAGAAAAAAGGACAAAACCCACAGATAGAAAATTTTACAGGAGGCATGAAAAACGTGTTTTGATGATTTTGGGCCATATGCAAATTATGAAATATACACAGCCTTTAAATGCACGGAAACTTCTAATCTGGTGTTAATTTGACACAATCTGATATTAAATGTTTTTTCAGTCTTTTTTCTTGGTTTCAATGTTCACAAGCTGATCTTTTTTCAAACTTAAAAACTAAATTTAGATACTAATTCGGCATTTGCAGATTACATCTTTTTGATAGAACGCGTATCATGTTGAATATATTGTGAGTATCGAAAAAAGCTGTTTTGAAAAAACTCGAGGTTACGTTCTTTTTTCTTTTCACAGTCGATATGTTTAGCATGTTTTCCCATGTAATATAAAAATGTGAGACAAGATTTTTACTGTAAGTTATATTTTAATTCAATAATCTGTATTCAGAAAACTTTAAAATATTTTGAATTTAAATCGTTCAAATTATATACTAAAAATAATAAAACATTTTTAGTACTTTTTCCACATAAAATTTATTAGATCAGGACCGGTTTCGCTCATGATGAGCATTGTCAGCTGTCAGTTGACAATGCTCATCATGAGCGAAACCGGTCCTGATCTAATAAATTTTATGTGGAAAAAGTACTAAAAATGTTTTATTATTTTTATTATAATGCCATTCCACCAAGTATTGACAGTGAACACCTTAAAAGTGATCAAATTATATACATTCACACAAGTTTTGCCAGTAACGACCCGGGTTTTGTCTTTCGGCATCTTCTGGCATTCAAGTGTACGAATGGACATGAACTGGTGCTTAGTAAATACGTGTATTGTGTTTACATAAGAAATAAATAGATCACCAACATTTAAATTGATAAAATTAAACCAAGAAATTTTAAATTACATAAAATAATATTTTGATTTAATAGTAAACAGTTCTCGTCCTAATAAAAATTTTAAATTGCTGAAAAAGTTATACAGATTAAACAACCCCTAACTTCTATTATTACATTCCTATTCTTTTCGAAAAAGAAAGTTTGAATAACTGGAGGCTATATAATCCACACTGAGAGTAGATGTGGACTTTTTATATTAATGTGACCAACGGTGCTATTCCAACGCACCTAGTACTTATTTTTGACTGTCAAAAATACTCAACACTATCACGTTTTCAGTATTTCAAGCCGTCCAAAAAATAAATGCGCGCTGAAATAATACCGGGTATTTTAACTTTAAAAAACAAGACGTTGAAGCATCTGAATATTGTATAGAATAGATGCTGAAATTCTAGTGGTTTTCTTTAAAGTTTGAATTACAAAGAAAGTATAAGATGTTTTTAGTGGATAATTAAGAACAATTCATTTGTTTTTTTGCTTCTTAATAGAACCATTAAAAGTAATTAGTTAATGCTTTTAGAAGAAGAACTATTTTACTTTATTTAATTGTCTCGGTCAAACATTACTTTAAGACAACGAACGCCTCGTGACATCCCATTTATAGAAAAGTAATAATACTATTGATATTATTACATCCTCCGAGGTTTTTATTTATCGTGCCAAAAGCTGGGGAAGAATTGTCCGGAGGCATCTCATAAATCATGCCTGAAAAAGCCAGTCTAAGAGATGTATTTTCCTGAAACATAATCAATTTATGAGAATAAGTAGTAAGCAACGAGGGAAATACCTACCCGCTTTTTTTGTTTTGCAAACAACGCTGTTTCTTTTTACTGGTGTTTTAAGACGTGGGAGAATTTAATAGAACTTTGTAGATGTTAACTTAAGCATGACATTCAATTTGAGAAGACGATAATTAATTATTTCGCTTCGCTTGACGAAATTGCGCAAGGCCTTTTTTGATGACGCGAAAAATCATTCGGGTATGTTTTTATACACAATAGTACGTAATGCATCAACGTCCGTCCACAACAGAGCTTGTATTTAATTTAACATAGAATATCGACTGTGGAAAGGGAAAAGGACGTAACCCACACATATCGAATTTCACAGGAGGCACAAAAAAGTGTTATGATGATTTTGGGCCATATGAAAATTATGAATTATACACAACTTTGAAGTGCACGGAGACTTCTTAACTGGTGTTTAAATGACACAATCTAATATTAATCAAAGAAAATGTATTTTTTCTTGGTTTTAATTTTTTACAAGCTCATCTTTTTCAAACTTAAAAGTTAAATTTAGATACTAATTCGGCATTTGCAGCTTGCATCCTTTTGATAGAACGTGTATAAAGTTTGATACATTCTGATTATCGAAAAAAAAAAGGTTTTAAAAAAGTGTAGATTACGTAATTTTTCCTTTCCTCAGTCGATATGATAAATATAACAATTCGATTTGTAAATATTTTTTTATCATAGAATGATTTTCATGTTAGTATGTTCAACTAACACTAATAACTGTCAATTTCGTTGAAAAGATGCATACGTTTACGAAACGGCAAGGAAAGAAAGATATTTTTAATCGGCAATATATCCAAGAAACATTAAAGTAAATTTATAAAATATATGTTGTACTTTATTTTACAATATAATTTAGAATTTCGACTGAAGGTGGAATTTCAATATCAAATTTGAATCGTCTGAATCTTGTACTCTTCAATGACCCGGGTTTTGCCTTTCGGCATCTTCAGGCTTTCCAAGTACGCGAATGTAATTGAACTGACGCGCAGTAAGCAGTTTGCATCGTTTATACACAAACATGTAATTTGATTACTTAGTATAATTGTTGTTAACGTAATCGATATGATTAGCGAGAATTTTTGATGTTAATGAGTTTAGTTGACTTATGTGGGTAGATTATAATTATCGGGTATCAATGAATTAATTGGGTAGATTAAAAATGTATGAAGAATAAATGTTGTAGAATAATTTTTTTATGTTGAAGTGAATGAGAGAATTTACTGTGTATTTTGTTCTGACGAGAGTATAAGACGAAACAGCTATCAACCATACATAAAATAATATTTGTACAAAACAAAACACTTTTATATATTTTCTATTTACAAACGAGTTCTACTAAGTAAATTCCAATTTAATCAATAAAAAAATGAATTAAAGAATTTGTTCTACTAATATAAAGAGATATGTGTATACTATGTTATCAGTTGATAATCCTGTGTATCTGACCAAAACCAATACTACAAAGCATTTCGTTTGCTAGACTCGAGTATTAAAATCATAACGATTCACTCAAATAACGAAATTCCAAAACCCTACAGCATTCAGTATATAAAGTGTGCTTTTATTTATTGATTGAATACTTTGATATTTTTACCGTATTGCTTTTATTTATTTATTCTGACCCTGTCATATTGGATATCATTTCAAGTGGCTGGCAAAGTTTTTTCTTTTTTTTAAACTCCGATGCAGCGCACGTGTATATTATTTAGTTCGAGAGAAAATATTTGCAAGTAAACAAATTTTTGTGATTGAAATTCATGTTTTTTTTTTTTATCAATTTCGTATAAAATTTCAATAATCCGTTGAAAATACAACGCCATTGGTTCTAAATTGAAATTAAAAAAAATATAACAATTTTATTTTATAACTGACCTTAACTCTACTCGAAACTTCTTAGATTAATTAATTATTTAATTAAAACTGCTCACTGAAGTTGCTTAATCGAACATCAATGTCACTTATATATTTATAGTAATAACATTATTGATTTATCATTTACTAGTAAATCGATAGCAATTAAGTTCTTAATAGGATCATTCTTAAATAACTCTAACTGTTTGATAATTAATAAATAAATATTTAACTCCTGAGTAGTAAGTTATTTCTTCTTAAGCGGTTCTCTGCCACGGACGTGTTAACACGCCATACAAAATTTGCGTGTTTACACGCAGTACTTGAGACGCGGTTTGAAGACCACAAGAAACGTATTTAATAATTTTAAAACATCATGCATATAGTGACATCTCTTCATAGTGTGATACTAAAATTTTAAGGATATTGTTTTGTTATCTGTAATACATCGATTTAAAAAAAAAAGCTGTTTTTTTGTATTCAAATTTGTTGCTAGCAGGGCTACGCTGACATGGCAGTAATTTCCGTTTTTCTCAATGCACGGCCATGTTAATACCGCACGGCACAGATCAGGTTAAAAAAGATTTTTACAGTATACTTTATTTGCACACAAAAATGTTTAACTTTTTTTTTTGGTTATGGATCAATCTGACAAGAATACTTTTAAAGTTAGTTAATATTTTTTAAAATTTTAAAACTCATAGTGTAAAGTATAAATGAACAAATTCGATATAATTTTCTGAAAGCTAGTATTATTCATAATTCAGGCCAAGATCTTTATTGCGTTAATGTGTGGGAATTTGGTATTTAGTGACGTTGATTCCAAGTAGGCGTTTGAGCTGAAATGAAATTTGAGGTTCAATTTTATATGACTTCCGATCTGATTTACATTTATTTTTCTTTGAAACAAATAATCAAGATAGCTTGACTGATGAAATATGTGTGGTATCTATTTTTAAAGAAATAAAAATAGCTTAATGAAAAATATGAAAATGGCAATAGATAATCGATGAGAACATACTAGAAGTTATCCGTACGACGTTACAAATGAAAGAATTTTTAATTTAAGATTTCGACTAAGCTTAGTGGAATTTCAATATTAAATTTGAATCGTTCAATTTATGTACATACACACAAGTTTCTCCGACAAACAAAAATAAATATAATTCTTAAAATTATCCACCATTCAAATCTGTAGGCATTTCTATGTGTTAATCACTAATCCTTAATTTATTTATTATTTAAACACGATACACTCATTTACTAAGCGTCAGTTCAAGTCCATCCGCGCAATTGAACGCCTGAATATGCCGAAAGACAAAAGCCGGGTCGTTAGTGACAAAACATCTGTGCATGTGCATAATTTTAATGATTCAAATTTACTCATGAAAGAGTTAACGATGGGAGAAAAATGCGACTAATTAGCGCCTCACGTCGTAAATAAACAAAAAACTTCGACGAACCTGACTTGCACATGTGCTGCGGTTGCCCCACGAAAGCCTGAGCTCTACTTTCTTCTCCCAGTGGAATTTTGCTGCTAACCATTTATATAATGTATTTTTTGGTGCAACAAGACGTAAGGTAGTCATATATTCCGAATAAGGTGCCATCGTAAAAAAACATTGCGCTTTTTGCCAAACCGAATATTAAAATGCTATTTGTATAGCCATATTTTCAAAATTGAATTGATCTCTAATGTAATTATCAAAGATCAGCAATTACGTGTAACAAACATGATTATTTAACGCTTAAAATAAACTGATTAGTGAAATATATTCAATAGTAAGCTTGCTCTTGTACAAAAAAACGTAACAATTATTGGACACAATCTAAAAAAGTTTTCACTTTGCTACTCGGTTAGATTTTAAGATTTTTTTCATTTAAAAATAGTCTGCGACGTCATTGGATGAAATTTATTTTTCATAGCATAAAATCGATTTCCTGACTCGACAGCGGTACGTTTTAGCAAGTGGCTTGTCCAAGCGTAAATTTTGAGTAAAATCTTGCTACGGTATACTTTTATCAAAGTTATGAATTGCGGTAATCGAAAATTCATGTAAAACAGATTTTTATAACGTGAAAAAAAAACGATAAATTACATTATTATTTAAAAATTAAAATAGCTAATTCGATACATAGTCAAAAGCGTTACTGTATTTTAGCTCACTCTGAAATTTTCCAGAGAGCACTTTACCACTGTTAATATTTTTACACTTACCATAAATTTATTCCTCAAACTTAACAGATAAAAAAAATATATATTTATTGATTTACAGGTCAGTAAAGTTAGCACTGACCAAGTCTTTGTTAAATATTTCATACAAATATGACATTAAACTCGCGGCTGGTCTGATTAAAGTTTAATAAGACAGTTTGTGACTTTGCTGTATGGTCATAGTATCACATGATTTATTAGTTCTGGAGTTCAGCGATTGACGTACACTCGAGTACCGAAACGTCGAAAATTGGATCAAGGAGCGATGGGGTACAGTGTCCAAGAAAAATTTGTGTAATATTTGCACTGCATTTATTAAGTTATCATTGTAGATTACAAAACATATCAGCTAGATATTATTGGTATTTAGTAAATGGTTGAAATAAAAAGAATTTTGAAATGCGAATTTACACCATAGGAACCCGGAGGTTAATTTGTAGAAATGAACTGAGTGGGCTAGACAAATTAGGGCATCCAATAATTACCCTGGACAGTAATTAACACCAGAAAAGAAGAAGATTTTTATAATGATTCTTAAATATAAACATTAACAAATAATAGTGTAATTTTTAACAGCTTTAAAATGATATCAAGATTAACAATTGAATTATTTGGATTTGCTTTAAGTAAAAAGGTCCTGAAAAAAATACATTTTCTATTTGGAAAATTAATTTATAGTTCTATTTCGTTAATTATTTTATTGAAAATATATATATATATATGACTCGTGACCAGTGTTCCCTCTAAGCTGTGCGCGCACACAACTCGCCGAGCGCGCACACATGCATTATAACAGAGCGCTCAAAAGTTACTCCATCTATACCACCACCAGACTAAAAAAATTGTCATTATACAGTGTTGTTAATTATTGTCATTATAAAAAATTAACCATTTCGTTAAGTAGGTCTAAATATGTTATGTGGTGCACAATTTTTTTAATTTCCTTTCAAAGTTGCACAGCCAATGTATTTCGCGCACATAACCTTCGGGAAATTAGAGGGAACATTGCTCGTGACACAAAATGAGTCGGAATATAATAATATTTTTTATATTTTAATAAAACTTATCGATTTGTATTTAATTTACATATTTAACTGTTTCGACAGGAATACAAAAACTACGGCAGAGCAATTTCAAAATAAATATTTTTATAAAATACAATGTTTAACTAAAAACTGAATTCTACCACGTAAATTGAAATTTAACCAATATTGTTTTAGCTTTGAGAGTAAGGTAGTATGGTAATGGAGTGGGCGATCGTAAAAAGTAGACGACAAAGTTACGACCCCATGTGAAACCCTCCAAAAAATACTAAAGTTTATACTGTCTATTTTAAGTTCATATGCTCGTCGTCAGAGAACATATAGAAGAAAAATATTATTTGTTTTTGATAGTATATATTTTTATATATGAGAACGTTTGGAGAAATCCCGGCTGGGCAATTTTTCCTAAATGTAAATATATATTTTGAACAACGCACCTATTTTTATATTTCATACTTACGAAACAATTGAATAAGATCGTATACCACGATACCTGGTGCCTGTTCGTAATTATGTGTGTATTTTTATCGCATTTCTATAGACCTTATTTAGTTCCATAATGATATTTTGTTTTAAAACCTTTTTTAAATGTAAATTAAGAATCTTTTTAATGCAGTCGCTTATCAATCGTATAAAATGTAAATTCAAACACATGTTATTTGTTGAAAGTTATTTCAATTAAAAGAAGGGCCAGTTTCAAAAATCGCTGACGATTTTCTGAGTCCCAATCCGTCAACGCATATCAGTTTAAAATATTGATCAAAGGTAGTTTATTGCATTTTTTATTGGACTTTTATGTTATTGCAAAAAAAAGTAATACGTCGGGTCCTATGGCGCAGCGGTTAGCGTAGTGGACTTCCATGCCGGATCTCACGGGTTCTAGTCCCAGTACAAATAGCATTTTTTCGATCGATTTCTGTTCGAAAGCATGTGTGTTTGTGATTTCTAAAAAATCCTTCTCACCCTTCCGATCCTTGAATAACTAGGTGTAGCGAGAGCGATTAGTTAACCACTAGCCCTTTCCTAGCCATATCCTTCTATCTCTGCTACTCTCTTTGGAAAACAAAGTAACAAGTGGTTCTCGTAAAAAAACTTCTGTTAAGATACCTCCATTAAGAAGCCACATAGTCCGCATTGGGAGTGGACATAGACAAAAAAAAAGTAATTTAAGCCGTAATATTGTATATTGTTAAAAAATAATTTTTTTATTAAGAAACAATGTAACTTGTATGATCATCATTTAACATACGTATTATGTTCGTATTTTTTCAAGCAACTGTATGTTTATTTTTCTGTGAGGTTGACAAGTATTGGTTGAAAGTATCAAAGCATTACAAAGTCTGTGAACCGGTCGTTATTTTGTATTTTCTCTAAATTACAAAAACTAGATTGCTTAAACGTTGCTAAAAAAACGAATAAGTTCTGTTCTTTAAACTGACTTTGCAATTAAGCTAACTAAACTTCGCGTGCAAATTTTATGTACAGGACTAAAAGTCGTAAAAATAAGCTATTCAACTTAAATAAAGACAGACTGTCTCTGTCGAAGTCTCTAATAAAGTTAACGACTCGAGTGACGATAATACAATGCAGAAACTACACTTTTATTCACGACATTTTAATGTCGTTGACATGCGTTGCTTAGTACCCATGAATATATAAAAGCACTTCACGTAGACTATTGTATTGTATTTATTACATTCAACAAAATACAAAACGGCTGTTTCCAGTGTAAGTGTTTACCATATTTTACTCTCCTACAAAATTCGTCCCGTAGTTTCATATTTTAACGAAAATAACCATCATAGGAAATGATGTCACAACACCCTCAACCAAACATACAAATACCCGGCTTCCGGAACAAAGACAACTGATAAAAACGTGAAAAATTACGTACACAAATCATCGTGCGAGATTATGGAGTGCAATCCCGTAACGTTCAAAATGACGACCAACTAAAAACTGAAAAAAACATTTTATATTATATCACAAAAGTTTCTTATTTATTCAAACATTTAAGCTTGCGATTAAGACCATGTTATATACTCGTGATGAAGCATAACATATCATCAAAAGTAGGTGTTATTTATTAGATTAACTTTTATAAAGCGTAATAAAAATAGTAAAATAAATTGTCGCCTGCTGCGGCCCAGTTGGTTAGAGATTGCTCTACCGATCATGCAGGTCTGGGTTTGATTCCCGGTCATATCACAGTGAATTTGAGAATCATTCAATTCAAAGTTGTGATCGAAGAATAAGTGTTTGTGATTTCAATTTAAATTATTTCCTCTCCTCTCATCCTTCTGATTCTTTAATAACTGGGTGTAGCAAAAGCGATTAGTCAACCACTTGTGCTGTTCTATTCTTACCATTCTTTCCCTACTACTCACTTTGAAAAAAGTGAGGTTGAGCAACTGAGTAACAAACAGGTATCGTAGAAAAAACTTGTGTCGAGATACCTTCATTAGGAGACCATATGATCCAAATTGGGAGCGAACATGGATAAAAAAAACGAAAAAAAATAGAAGGTTAGTTGTTCGAAAGGACTGTCTAATGATAAGCTTCCAGTAATCGCTACATTCTTTTAAGCCGGTTTTAACTGAGAGTAAAAATCAAAGGCATTCATCTCTTTGAACGCAAATCACTAATTTGATTTATGAAGCGTTTGTTGCAAAAATAAAAAAAGACAAATAGCGTTATTTACTCGCATACCGGCACTGTTCAGGCAGAAGTAAGTAAGTAACAGATTGATAGTTCTGATTAAACAGCAAATTAAATATTTCAACCTCTAGCCTCGATATTTTATGTTATATAGATAATTATAATATCAAAATAAATATGCATTGATGCCGATCGAGCACAAATAAGAATTTAAAAAATGTTGACAGAGACAACTGCCCGCCTTTAAAATAATTGCATCTACATATATACTGATATAATCAACGCACCAACCTAGTTATTTCAAATAAAGAATTGATATCAAAGAATGTATTTTTACAATTTTTCTACCTATCAACTTCTACCAGAATATTGACAGCATAATACTGGCCTTACAGCATAACAATTTCACATCAATATTTCATTGATTATGATAAAGATTTTTCAAAACACATCAAAAGAAAAAGAACCAAAAATCATTTTCTGATCACATTATTAGTTTCAATTTTTTCCCAAAACGAAAGTTTGAGTAGCTAAATTATAGATAGTTAAAATAAATTTCTGTTGCGAAATAAATACTTCACATTACGATAGAAAGATCATGGCTAAAAAAAATATTATAAACATAATATATTTTATAAAATTACTAGTCGGTTCCTACTGTCACCTACTGTAATTTAATCGTACTGCGCTTATACGGTATGGTGGACATACAGATATTGATGTTTATATAAAAGACTTACTCTAAGTTAATTTTAATATGTCTATAACTTTCGCGCAAGTGCAAGCAAAAAGTATGTCAAAGTTTTATTTCAATCGGATGAGCAGTGTGGCAACGCATAAAATATAAACAATCAATCACACCTAATGCACGTAACACATTTGACCGGAAAGTCAAAATGTAGACCGCACGATTTGACAGATTTGAAATATTCCATTTTAAATTTTTAATACAAACAATCGAACGTCAAATTTAAAATGTCTGAATGCTGTTTGATCGTCAGTCTATGGTTGACGGTTGAATTGCATGAACGGTATGGTGGACATACAAACATTGCTTTTTATATACACGACCTACTGTTAGTTAATTTTACTTTGCCTATAACCTTCCCGGAAGTTCAAGAAAAAAGTTTGTCAAAGTTTTATTGCAATTGGATAAGCGGCTTGCCAAAGCATATAGTATGGACAAACAAACATTCTTTTTTTATATATAAGATTGCAGATTTCTTTTAATTTAATGTATCTATTTGTTGACTAAACTGTACGTCCTTGTGGCTTATTATCCTTAAGTCTCTCCGTTTATTTTAAAAGTTTACCGAATCTTCACGGTACATGCATTTCCTAAAACAACATTTCACGTGTAACGTCAAAGGCACGTCGGTTTATTCTAGCAATTCAATTGCAAGTCGAAATCACAAAGCTTAATAGGTCTAACCCTATCAGTAGACAGGCCACTAATCTGTTTAAGCCAGTTTATATAATTTTCTAACGAAGAAGAAGAAGAAAGGACTCCAGAAATGTTTTCAAAAACAAACAATGCGATACAAATTCACCTGACGTATAATTACGTATTCAAACACAATATTTTCGGTTGATTCAAAACGTCGATTTAGTATAATAAAATAATTCAGTGAATGTTTTCTTAAATAATT
Organism: Himalopsyche tibetana; assembly: GCA_030503985.1. NCBI lineage: Eukaryota > Metazoa > Arthropoda > Insecta > Trichoptera > Rhyacophilidae > Himalopsyche > Himalopsyche tibetana. The sequence continues at coordinate 31,718,562 of JAPJYX010000004.1, forward strand.
AATAAAAAAGGAGGGTGGCACTTCTCTCGTTGGGCACTTATAATCTAAACCAGTGTTTTTCAACCTTTTTGTGCTCGTAGCCTGTTTTGAATAAAATATTTATTATAGACAATAAATACATGAAGAATTTAAAATGAGGGAATGGTATAAATGTTAGTTTTAAATATTATTTCATGAAATATAGCCACCATTGCATATACAAGGGGTGCATTGATCGAATGCCACATTGACCGGCCGCTACTGATTATGTACATACAATTAATTTGTATTATTTCGTATCTACATGTTATGTAAGAGTTAGGCTACATAGCGAAGGGGAAATTATATTTTGAACAATTGTGAAAGGTAGTATAATTCGAAAAACACTGACTAAAGTCTAAAATTTTTACCTTAATATGAAGTTGTACTGAGTATTTCATTGCATAATAATATATAGAATACGATAAAAGGATTCTTTATCCGTTTTTGATGAAAAATTTAAATAACAATTTGCGGTATTTTTAGACGGAAGATTGTTTACATGGAAACGAAATCGAAAATTTACACTCTCAAGGGGGTGATAAATCGGAATGATTGGAGAAACTCTGATAAAAAAAACTCCAGAGATACTCGCGCTACGTTCGGTTTTGCAGTAATACAACATGAATAATGCACAGCTAAGATACAACAAGGTTTTTGGTCCTCCTTCAATTTGACATCGTGTATCTTGTACTAATTCATATGTATGTATTTTATTTTCCTGTAGTATTTCTTTTTTATTTTTTACGTACCGTAAGGTCCCAAAGCCTGGCGGTACAATATGCAAATGGGATGATTCGCTTCACTTTTATTGCCGCTGTAATACTTTACGAACCGGATAAAATGCGTTCACAGGAGAAATCCGATTTTCGGTACCGAAAGCTAGGTGAATTATATTGACGAAAACGTCGGAACAATGGGACATTTACATTTTGTTTTAATTAAATTTTGCTCACTTATTCACGTAAAGTTTATTTCAATATTTATAAGGAACAAATTCATTACGCTGTACTTTAAAATAGCGGAGAATTATTTTCTTTATCTTTCAATACAATACGGTTAGTAATTATTTGTTACTAAATCAATTACAAAATTTCCGTGATAATTAATTTGAAATAATTAAAACAGGCATATATAAATTAGGCTAAAAACTGTCCCTCACACATAATATGTGTACAGTTAGAAATATATTTCAAAATAATTTATTTGACGATAGCTGTTTCACAAGCTGATCACTCAATATTCTTTTGCAGCAAAGGTAAGAATAATAAGATGGGATAAAATAAGATTACTTCTTCAAGATCTTTTCTATCCAGTGGTAGAGCTGAAAGTATCAGTGATATCATTGTTTTTTTTTTGTTATATGAATTCAAAAATCAATTTATGAAGATATCATTTAGATATTCGAGTATTTGTTTGTCATATACATTTTAAACAGAGAAACATGGCGTTGTTACTAAAATCAGTTATGTTAAACTGTAAATACAGTTTTTAAATACTTAGTAAAACATGTTCAAGAAACTCGTATAATTCATAAGTCGTCGAATTATAAAATATATTGTGTTTGGGTTGAATATGATAATATTCAATATTTTAAAATGTGTACACACACAATATCCATTTATATAAACACTCAACTCTTTTTTAGACGGTAGATACATTGTACTAAGCAATTGTTGAAAATGAAAATATTGACAGAATATGTACATTTAAAAAAACATGATTGGTTGTACACATTGTTATTTTAAAAAATAGTAACATTATGATATTGGTAAGCGTGAAAAAAAAGCAAAATAAACCCAATAAAAAATGTATATATATCTTTAGGGTTGATCGTAATATTACAACTGTTCATATTTTTAAGAAAAAAATAGTACCCTTCATCCCTGCTTGATATCATATAAGCACATTTATGTTGGACTTGACGTAAATCACTTTCATTGCTTTAAATGTCTGACACATCTAATATGTAAGAATCTAATGAAGACTTTTGTTTTTTATTATTGTGGAGGTTTTTTGAATTTCTCGTTATTAAGAAGTCTGTCATCTGTTTATGTTTTTTTTAGGATTCATGTTAAAACAATAATTCGTGTAAAAATAAAAAAAAACGTTTTTTTAATGAACTGTGTTGTTTCAAACCCGTGTATAAAAAAACACTATTTAAATTATTAAATTAAAAAGACAAATAAATCAATAATATCGATGTTTGAAATAATCACAGTATTTAGAATTTGTTTAGTACTATATCGTAAAATCATTTGAATTATTTTGTAATAATATGACAAACCTTTTTAATACACTATATTATAGTTCAAACTATGTTACTATATTACAAACTATGTTCCGTGAGATCTAATTAGGTGTTCCGCGAAAATTTGGAATGGCAATATACACTGAAACATATTCAAGCATCTTCTACTTTATATTAAAAATTAACTGATGTATAAAACGTTAAATATATAGGTACAGACGGAGATTTTGAATCACTAAGAGCTTTATTTAATCATATTTTCACGTTTCGAATATAGTTAGTTATTTTAAAACGTATATTTTTTCAATATTTTTACCATTATCAATGACCCAACGCCAAAAAATAAGCTGTGTTCCAGTAAAATTTCCAGATTTGGAATTTCAGATTTCTAAATTTGGGATACCCTGCACTATAATATGACCTTTTCAATAAATTCAAATCATAGAAAACTTACATCAAATGAAATACGTTGAAAAAACAAAAACATAACGTCTTTAGAATCTGATCCGATATAGGAAAAAAATATTACTTACAATAAGCTTGTAATAATGGCAGATGAAATTTGACTAAAGCCCGGCCGGAAAGACTTTGTAATGTAAGCTCTCTTGCTATAATTTTACACAAAATAAACATTTTCCTAGAAAGGCATCAGAAGCTGTGGATTAAACTTGTACAAAGTCAATCAGGTGGTCAGGGCAATCCCAAAGCTAATTTTCCGGCAATTTAACGGTACATATTTGAACTTTGCCGTCTGTTAAGTCCTTTATCTAATTTTAAGCTACCTGCCTAATAAATAATCCAAAGAATGATTGCTCAAAATCTCACAAGCTAAATTGTTTTGATCATTATTCCAATACCAACATATTTCAATAAAAGTTGTTAGATTTTAATAGAAATCAAATAGAGGTGCTTGTTACGTGTATTTAAAGGAACATTTTTTACCAGTATTATTTCGACTTTGGAAAGTAAAAAAGACGTTACCCACAGTTTTTTTTTAAAAACAGCTTTTTTCGATAATCACAATGTATCAAACTTGATACACGTTCTATCAAAAGGATATATTAACTTATCAGTGGTCATGGTCTAAATTTATTTTGTCTATTCTTAAAATGACAGTAAACACTGTTTGCAACATTATACGCATTTATTTAATTTAGACATATTAGACGCACAATAATACTTTACGATATTAGTGTAATTGCCACCAAAACTAAATTAAAGTAAGTTTTAGTATCATATTTTTGTTTTTTTAACCAACACACTGAAGAGTCATCAAATGTACTGTTTGTAGGGGTAAATGCTTTATTACATTGATCTACACCTGTATAGGTGAGTATCATAAAGAGTTACTTATTAGTTTCAACCTGTTAAAAAATAATTAAGATCTTGAATGATTAATAGCAGACAAAGATTAATGAAGTTACGTGTGGTAACTTGGTAAGCTTCTTGTTCGCTTTAGAAGTATCATAAATACATCAATTAACTTTTTTGAGTTACGAGCAAAGGGAAAATGTTTCGGTGGAAAAGTTTTCTGTGTCAATCATAGAATAATTAACTTATCAATTTGTATTCATTATAATGTTTGAAATACAATAAGCTTGTTTGCTTTTGGAAAACGAACAAAAAACTGTACAATCATAGTATTTAAAGTGGTTCAATGCTGATGCAATAAACAATGTTTTAGTGAATATTTACGATTTTTCATACAATTAAAAAATATTAACACATAAACGTACAAAAAAGAAGTAAATTCTTTCAGTTTATATTCGAATTGACAAATAACGACAAATTAAAATAGTTTTTTTATCCTGTTTCTTTAGAGAGAGTATTTTTTTTTAAAAAGATAGTTGGAAAAGAGTAGACGACTTTTCTTAATTAATTTTATTATTTAAAGACTTTGGTTAACAATTTTATGTAAAATATAAACGTATATTAATAGTAACAGTCTTAAAATAATAATTAACTTTATGCCTAAATATACCGAACGATGAAACATGAAAGATGAAATGAAAGGGTCGTTAGTGACAAAATATGTGTGAATGTATAAAATTTGAACGATTCAAATTTAATTAACTTAACGTTTGCGAAAAATGTAAAACATCATAGCTTATAAATTTAATATTTCATTTGAAGCATCTCATCTCTTTCCTTAAGTAGTATCTGAGACCCTGCTCATAATTAATAAAAATGTGATGTTTATTTTGTTTAAATGTGATTTCAAATACTTTTATATTATTTAAAAATTCTTTTGTAAAATTTTAGTCACTTTATGTTGTTTGTTGCCTGTGGAGACAGATATGGTCACATTCCGGAACAATTAGATATAATTACTTTGTATTTTGAGCTTGACAGGAAAGTAAAATTGTCGTTTCCAGAGAGAAAAAAAACCAGTCGTGATTTCCGTTGTACATAATATGTTTTTCTTTGTTTGGTCACATTAAAATAGGTTAGTGAAAATAAGAAAACATATTTTATTTATACAATATCCATTATTTTGTATTCAAAAGTTATTAACATGACTTGTAATTACAATAAACGAAACCCTTAAAATGAAGATAGCGCCAAAAATAATAAAGAGCTGCTTGTTTATAAAATACATTTTTTAAATCTCCTTGAATATTTTTATCACGTTATCCATTTGACGTGGATTGATTGACAATCGATCAACCGCGCGTTTTTAAAATAAGTTATGGTTGTTTGTTATCCAATCTATCTGCTTTCCGCTGAGTAAATTTGGAAGGTTTCAAAACACAACAGACTGTTGTCTCGTGTTATTTCAAAATGACTGATTCAATCGAAAAGAAAACAATGGTTGATATTTTATTATTATTTTTAGGTTTGTTACTCTTCAAATTTTACTACAATTTAAAATTTAGATTTATAATAACGATTGACCTAAATATATCGATGTAGATAATAACGTCAAAATGTTCAGGGTAATTTTTTGACATTGTTTAAATTGAATTTAATACTGACAGCTTATTCGTTGTTGATATCTTTCTCAACGTTAATATCTTTGCTTTTTACTGTAAAGTTTAAACATATTATATTTTTTTCATATCTTTTATTTAATACAGACTTGCATACTATATCGACTGTGGAAAGGAAAAAGGACGTAAGCCACACATATCAAATTTTACAGGAGGCGCAAAAAACGTGTTTTGATGATTTTGGGCCATATGCAAATTATGAAATATACACAACCTTGAAGTGCACGGAGACTTCTAAACTGGTGTTAAATTGACATAATCCATTTATTTATAAAATAAATTGTCTAAGAAAAACTTTGATTTTAGTATTTTTTCTTGGTTTTAATTTTTTACAAGGTTATCTTTTTCAATCTTAAAAGTTGAATTTAGATACTAATTCGGCATTTTAGCTTCCATCCTTTTGAAAGAACTTTTATCAAGTTTGATACATTGTGATTATCGAAAAAAAGCTGTTTTGAAAAAACTGTAGGTTGCATCCTTTTTTCTTTTCCACGGTCGATATGCATCTATAAAACGCTTAAAAATTACATGAAATAACTTCTACATTTAAATACAACACATATTGTATGGTGGTTTTACTAGTACACGGTTGTTTACGACCTACGTGATAAAATCGACTTTGCTTACACGCATTAAAACCGCATTTACAAGCTCTACGAATGCTACGGTTAAACCACAAGCGTAGCACTGTCGTTACTCTATCGCATTCTCGAGCACCCAATACGAAAAGCCATCAATTAGCATTTAGACTAGCAAATGTACACGATGCAATTAGTTTGAAAAGTGCACACAGCTTGAGTTTTGATGGGATTTGGGTCAGCGACAGCCAAGCTATTATTAAAACACAATCGAATGCATACCGTAGTCACATAACATGCTTTGCTACAAATAAACACTTACTTGCATTCATAATTAATTTAAATATCACTATGGAAAGGAAAAAGAATTTAACCCACAGTTTTTTCAAAACAGGCTTTTTTCGATAATCACAATGTATCAAACTTGATACACGTTCTATCAAAATGATAACTTTATTCTGTCTACTCTTAAAATGACAGTAAATACTTTGAAAGTGAGAGTCGTATAACATGAATATTATCTTAAAGTATTAGAAGGTCCAATAAGAATATTTTATATTGTATACAAAAAATTGCAACATTGTACGCATTTATTTAATTTAGACATATTAGACGCACAATAATACTTTAATTAATGTAATTGTTATCAAAGCTAAATTAAAGTAAGTTTTAGTATTATACATGGTATGATACAAGCTGCAAATGCCGAATTAGTATCCAAATTTAGCTTTTGAGTTTTATAAAGATGACCTTCTAAAAAGTGAAAACTAAGAAAAAATGCTGAAATAAAGGTTTTTCCAAGACAACTTTATTAATTAATATTAGGTTATGTCAATTTAACACCAGTTTAGAAGTCTCTATTTACTTTATGGTGTATTTCACCATTTTTTATCAAAATTTTGATAATTATCTATCACATGTTGTAGCACAAGTAAGTGGAATAAAAAAATATCAAATTTAATTTTATAAGAAAATGTTTGTCAAACGTTTTCTTTATAAATTTATTTATTCTAAGGTCATTAAGATAATCGTTTACTAAAACTGTTATGGGTAAGGTCTTGGATAGTAAATAAAATAAAACAATATGATACATAGAATTAGTATTTATTAGTGTCTCAATTTCATTTTACATTTAAGTATTGATTCAATTGATTTTTAGCGATACATCAAAAAACGTGCCAAATTTACCAAACGATGATATACAATATTTTTACTTAGTAAACTTCAATCATTTTTTATGAAACACTAAGACAGTTTAAAAGAAAAATAATTTTATACTAGAGAAAACTTTTGATGGTAAAAAAATCCGTATATACATTTAGATCTTCGACTGAAGGTGCTTAATGGAACTTCAATATAAAATTTTAATTATTTTGATTCTTTACTTTTCCATAAGTTATCATGTTATCATTTCACTCACTTGAAGCTCGAAGATCGTTTTCAAGCTTAAAGCATTTTTCTCTTCTTCTTCGGGGCCGAGTTAATAATCCTGAAATTCTCATGACTATTAATTTACATGCTCCCAATTTATGCTTACGTGGGCGAAACAATGAGCAAAAACTTTTATTTCTAAAAACTTATACCTCGCTTAGGAGGTATGAGTCACCAGTTCCAAGGGCCGTTCGACTAGTCAACGCATTGCCTAGAGAAGTGGACATTTTTGGTGATGGTATTTGTGAACTGTTTGATAAATTTTTCTTTTGTATTTCTTGATTTTTTATGTTGAATTTGATGAACTGTGTATTTTTATTTTATATTTTGTCTTATTATATTTTTCAAGTGCATGGCGAATTGGCGTCAGCTGTTATGCCATGTACTGTATTAATTTTTAACAATAAATAAATAAATAAATAAGTTCTGTCGATAACGACCCGGGTTTCGAATTTCAGCATCTTCAGGTGTTTATGTTTGTGTGGGGTGTTATACCCCTTTAAATGATTATCATTAATTATAAACTCAAATACTTAATATCAATTAATTCTCTGATTTCGGTCGGATAATAGACCAAAATTTTTAGTTTCCACTTTTGCATGTTAATTTCTGTCAATGTACTTTAAAAATACCCAATAATTTATTCATAGATACGCGATAATTATAATTTACCCACATAATTCATTAAAACTAATTAATGTCAAAAATTCTCGCAAAGTCATATCAAATGGGTTAACAATAATTATACTGAGCAATTCACTTTTATGTTTGTATATAAACGTTACAAACTGTTTGTTGCTCGTCAGTTCAAGTACTTTCGTGCACTATCAATAAAAGCGTGTCGCTATCAACAAAACTTGTGGAAGAGTACAGAATCAAAATATTTCAAACCTTATATACATATTATGATTTTCAAGTGTCATTTGTGAATTATTCCATTTCGTTAATCATTTTTAAGCTTGCTTCCGATGGAATTTACAGACAGCAAAATCATTTATTTTATATTATATGCAAACTTCAGTTTGAGCATTTTCAACGTATCAATTTTTGTACCCCATTCCAATAAAACGTTCGTCGCTATATAATAATACGCCAATATTGAAAATCGACGAATCCGGGGGCTTGGTATACGGTGAATATGATTTATTCGGGTAAATATTAAGTTAGATATCCAGACTGCATCAGTTAGCCCCGGGATGAATTATTATTCTATCTGGGAGAGGCATACTTTTAAGAGCTTAGCGTTGTTAGAAATTTGGATGATCTCAATGAATACGAAGCGGCGTTTTAATGAGAACATCATTAAAACATTATTATTTTTACACTTCAAAATAACACCTCTATTACAGAAATGTAAACACTCCAAGCTTTCGTTAATAAAACGTTTTACATTAAAAAATACAGTGAAACCTCTCATAACGAGTTTAGTTCGTTCCAGAATCTTACTCGTTATGTGTAACACTCATGCGTAACAATTTTCCTCATATAAAACAATGTAAAATACAATAATGCGTTCCATGCCGGAAAAAAATCATTTTTCATATTTTTAACGTGTATTAAAGTAAAATTACATACTTTCAAATTTTTAAGGAGCGTAACAATCTGGAATGCGATTTCGATTTGCAAAAAACGATAAAAATTGTGTATTTACGTTAAAAACTTACTTAATAAACTAGCTAAAAACATTATATTCTACTAAAATTTGAAGAGCTTATCATTCTTATATAAAATAACTTAGATTATTCCACGTATTGTACTACAAACTGTGACACGTTTTTTGCCCCTTTTAGGGGCATTCTCAGACAATCCTTACTTTCATTCATATCCTAGCAGATTATTCATTTATATCTCGATGGGTGAAGCTTTTTTTACCCAAATGCTTAAGATATTTTAAGTAATAACACATTTTTTTTTTGACAAAATACCATATTCGTCAATTAATGTTGATTATTTCGGGTCTTCATTGTATGTTTTATTTATTTATTTTCTAATGTTTAAAACTTCTTTAAACTCACGTTGTCAAATCCTAGGTAGATTATTCTGTGTACAATTAATATTTTTTACAATTGTTAGACTGTTTTCACGTAGCTTGTTTGTTTTGTAGAGACGGTGACGAGGTAGTCGTTTTTTGCTTTATTGTAGTGAATTTAAACATCACGAATCGATTCCAAAACCAATGTGATTTGTCTCACAGATTCCGTACAAACAATGATATTGTATGCTCGGAAAATCAAGCCCCTGGACACCGCAAATGACTATTACGAACACCCATAAGTTTATTTGCCTACACTCTACAGCAGTGCTCCGCAACTTTTCTCTCCAACGGCACACCTAAATTTTCTCCAGATTTCCGCAGCCCACTTTAAATATGCATATATGTATACATAAATAAAGGTAAATGCAAAAATAACATTAGACATCGTTCTCAATTGTGCAGTATTTATTGTCACCTTAGTACTGCAACTAGACAACTCTGAATTGATAATTGTTTGAACAAATTATTCTTTTTTTTCAAATTATCTTTCCTTTGCTGAAGTATCACCCCTCGACACACTAGTGTGTTGCGGCACAGCGGTTGTGGAGCACCGCTCTACAGGACCGAAAACAACATATTTGAAATACTCGCGATAAACAAAACAGTCCAGTAAAACTTAGTACAAAATATGTGCTTAATTTTTACGATCATTGACTGTCAATATTTTTTTAAGTGTATTAATGAGTTATGGTATCAAAATTAAGAAGCGTTTTTCTCACGGATGCATCCTTAGGAAAATATTGGCGAAAAAAATAAGGCTTTTCACCTCTCTGTGAATTCTCATTGTTTTTTTTTCAGCTAACAATAAAAAAGCGTTGGCTGGATTTATTTAATATTCTCAAGAGTTTTTTAAGGGCTGGCAGTGAGCAGTGAGCAATAGCCCAGAGCCGTAAATTTTCATTTGCCCGTTTTTTTACGCATTAAGTGGGTAATAAATTTTATCGTCTACACTTGTTTATTTTAATTTTAAATGCTTTCGGCTCTTGTTTTTAAATTGCACACGGATGTTATTTCAATACCGCAATAATACTATTCTGTCAACATTTCGGAAGAGAAATTCTTTTAAAATAAATAATGTAAGCCTACCCATCGTAATTAAATCAAAATCTCAATAAAGTAGTTACCAGTTTGTTGTAAAATCTTAAACATGAAATTCATACTTCTTTTATTTTTATAATTAAATACTCGTTCACGCAGCCGACTGGTCCAAGCTTTTGAGTTTTCGTAGTACAGTAAGGCCCCCATTTACACTAAAGTCAGGACCTTGTATTTTGGAGCAGTGTAATTAGGGGAGAGAATCTCATACAAAATTAGGTATTTGGTTTTTTCTGCAAAAAAATGCAAAGCTAAGATTTCCTACAAAGAAAAATATGGACGAAATATTTAGTTACTAAGTGATAAAATGCAAAGCGCGCGCAAAATACAGCACACAGACAAGCTGGTTTCCCACTACCACCCGTTGTGTATATGGAGCCAATGTTTAATGGCCGCCTTCACAGCGCTATCGACAGAAAAAAAGGAGTCTACCCCTCACATTCATGGCCCGAGCAGAACTGCACGGGAGTGATTTTGAACCATGCACTAATATGCTTAGACAGTCGCCCAGCTATGCTGTATGCAACGAACAGGCGGCCGCCTCGAAGCAACGACAATGGAATGCAACCGTTCAATTGGGAGGTTGCTGCGAATATTTCAAGCCAGTGCGTAATTCGAAGTAGTTTAATTGGGGATTCCATTGCATTCGCTATTGAGTTCAAACCTCCACATGAGCACTCTAATACATTGTGGATTTTTGTAATTCTTAACGCCCTTAAGCATTCAGATGTTATTTAATTCCTTAATTGGTACATACATATATATTTGTCGCTTAAAAAGACGGCTTTAAATCCAGCTTAAAATAAAAAAACCGATTCCGATTAAAATATTTCCGTTCGACTAACATATTTGTAAATCATCAGATCATTCTAGTTACTATAGATTCTAGTAGATTTCAACTATCAATGTGACGAATAGACCTTTTAATTATTTTTCTCCGGTTTTTCCAACTCCGACTTCACCTACATAAAAACACCTGACTACACGACTTCATACTCCGACTCTGCAGCACTGGTGTATTTCACCACGTAAAGTAACCAACTTTCGAATAGTCTAACAATGTGAGTATAATTAAAAAATATACATTTATTTCGGAGAAGAAAAAAATATATTTTTTTTTTTAAAAACACTATATTGTATTAACACGGCAAAGAAGCGAAATGTTTTGTTCCACAAGAAGTATAAGTTATATCTAATCTGGAATTGCACTAAAGTATATTTCTGATATTTATTTATTTTTTACCATGTCCGCTCCCAATGTGGAGCATACCTAATGTAGTTTATCTCAACAGAAGTGTTTCTACGGGAACTGCTTGTTATTCAGTTGCTCAACCTCTCTTTTTCCAAAGAGAGTAGGAATAGAATGATAGGGCTAGGACAGGACTAGTGGTTGGCTAATCGCTCTCGATGCGCCCCGTTCATAGAATAGGATGGGTGGGAAGGGGAAATTTAAGACATCACACACATCCATGCTTTCGAACAGAAATTCATAAATCGATTGAAAAATCAATTTATAAAACTGTCCGTACTGGGATTCGAATCAGTGACCTCCGTACACGAATCCAATGACGTTGACCATTCGACCGCATAGGCGGCATCATATTTATATATTATCATGATTGTATTCTTAATTATTACATAATTCAACTCTACCATTTAAATGAAATTTCTATCAATGAACCGAGCTGTTTTTTTCTGTATTTGTATCAAGCCATTTGCCGATATGTAATTCGTTAATTCATGTGCAAAGTGTACAACAGTTCCTGCATCAGGTATTCTCGGGAACTAAAAAATACACAGTCTTAGTTAGAGATATTTGTCCCCAGCGAGTGAGTGTCTGTGACTCATTTAGCCGAGTTTTTTTTTTTTTTGGTTATCTCAGTTCTTTTGTCTGAGACAAAAATATCCAACATTGCTCGAAACGTACGTACCTTCTAGCCGAGCATTAAATGTTTGCATTGTCGAGATTGCTTTCTGTTTTCAGTTAATCGGTCCCTGCTTTCTGTCAACAAGATGTTTTGGTACTTACATGTACATATTACAAATTTTATAGCCACCCACTCCTTCTTAAATAATTAATCAATACTTTTGTCAACAACAACTATTTTCAACAGCTTCACAGTAATCACAGACAGTTTCAAATAGTGTTGAAAATATAAATTTAGAACAGCCTTTGATAAATATCTACCGTTAAATTAATTTATTGGAAGTAAACGTACTAAATAAATAGCAAATTAGGTATATGGAACAGTATCTAACATTGTTGGCTCCAGTGCCGGATCTCACGGATTCAAATCCCAGTACAAACAACATTTCTGTTCAAGGGTAAAAGTGTTTGTGATGTCTAAAAATTCACTCCCATCCTTCCGATTTTTTAATAACTGGGCGTAGTGAGAGCGTAGTTAACTATTTGTCCTGTTCTATTCATCGTTTTGATTGGTTAAATGTACTAGAATTATTCTAGTGACTAGAATGATCTGATGGTATACAGATTAAGCGGTTATGATTTAAAAATCAATTCGAAAGTCGGAATCGGTGTCGTTTTCTTTTTACCTGACACCACAGCCCTGATCTTAACCCTATTCATCAATTTTTTCTATCTTCAAAAAGAGGAGTTTATCAACCGAATACCAAACAGTTATATATAGTTAGATATCTTCACAAGTAAGTCATATGCTCTACACTTGGAACGAATATGGATTTATTTTTAAATTGTATCACTCTTTTTTTATATTATAATATATAAAAATAAGCGTGTTTTCTGTTTAAATTTCAAATTACTCTATAAATACGATTTAACTTTGTTATGAAATAAATTATATTTTAACAGTGGTCATATAAAATATTAAAACTTTTATTCAGATAATATTCAAATACACGTAATAGATTACTTTTAAGGTGTTCACTGTCAATACATAATTTGCATATGGCCCAAAATCATCAAAAAACTTTTTTTGTGCCTCCTGTACAATTTGATATGTGTGGGTAACGTCCTTTTTCCTTTCCACAGTCGATATTATTGTTCATTTCATGTTAATTTATTTTGTTTCATAATTTGGTCTGGCCTTTAACTTTGAGAGGGGATGATCATTTGGTCACACAATTATAAAAATCCCATGGCTTTTAATAAACAAGATTCAAAGATTGTTATTACAATAAAAATAATAAAACATTTTTAGTACTTTTTCCACATAAAATTTATTAGATCATGACCGGTTTCGCTCATGATGAGCATTGTCAACTGATAAGAAAAACAATAAAACAGTGATATTTATGCAAAAGTTAAGTGATAAAAACAAGGTATTACAACCTAGCAAAAGAATTTAAGCAAAATACAAGGAAAATAAACTATAAATAAAAAGTATATGTATAAAATAAAATATAAGAACTCTACTGAATTTTCCAAACTCAATTTGGTTGACAGACATTAAGATTTATTTATTATATACACTAATTGTTGGTTTTTACTTTGTTAATGATAGTTCATACCTAATTGGTTTTTGTTGTAATCGTTTTCATTGCTTAGTGGTCTTCAACTTTTTATTTATAGTTTATTTTCCTTGTATTTCTTTTGCTAGGTTGTAATACCAATTGTTTGTCATACCTTGTTTTTATCACTTAACTTCTGTATAAATATCACTGTTTTATTGTTTTTCTTATCAGTTGACAATGCTCATCATGAGCGAAACCGGTCCTGATCTAATAAATTTTATGTGGAAAAAGTACTAAAAATGTTTTATTATTTTTATTACACGTAATAGATTTTTAATTGACACTTTTATTGAGAATATTTTATAACACATAATGATCATAATAGGTCATTTATTTTCCAATTTATTTACAACACCAATTTGCCTAATAAAGCCGCCATTACTTTATTTTCATTTCATAAATATTATAATACATGATTTAATAATATACAATGCAATGTTTTTCTTCGTTCCGGTGTTGCTACGTTACTTAAGAAAAAAGGTCAAATTAGGTATACACAAATTGCATTGTCTATTGTATTTCATCCAATTTACAATAAAAAAAATTCAAGACTATATGCGAGTATTGAAATGAAATATTAATACACGAAATGGGCAAGTGCAATTGAACACTTGGAAGAAACAAATTCAGACAAAAGGCTCGTCTAAATGACATTTTACGCCGGGAAAAAGTGGCAGATAAAAACGAAATTCGCATAACCCAAACTATACGATGCCCCAGAATAGAAAATAAAAAGCTTGCAGAGTGGCGACCGAGAAAATTTTATACCGTTTTCGAAACGTATTGAATGTGTAGTATCTTCGATATAAAATATCCGAACGAAATGAAAGCGAAAAAACGTTTTTAAGGGTACGCACCAATTTCGTATCCACACTCAATTACCTATCGGATATCACTTTAAAAAACTCAATTCATACGTGTATCAACATTGCATTTTGAATAAATATCGTCGTTTTTATTTAACTTGAAATTACGTGACAAATAATGCTTTAACCTTTAAACGCCCAGCGGTCTAAATGATGACTTTATCCATAATTTTATTTTTGTCATAATAAGTAATATAAACATCTTACAGAGATACAAGGACAACAATTGGTATATGCGTTGTGTTTTAAGCGGACCGTAGTAAATTATCTATATCTACACCATCATAGAAGTCACTATAAGGGGCATTGACACCATACAATGTATTTCAATGGGGATACTATTTTTCCATACCTAGAAAATTCTCTAATTTTTTGTAATTGTATGGCTTAAATTCTTTTATTATTTGTATTCTTCTTAATTGTTTAATTTTAATGTATAATTATATAAAATGTGAACAATTGAAAATAAAGCTTTTGTAAATTATAACAATCTTTTATTTTGTTAATGCTTTTTATTTTACCCACATAGACTGATTAGTTTTAGAGACATAATTATTTTTATAACAACTACGTTTTGCGCAAATATTTCGCAAAAAGAGCGTTAGCAGTGGGCTACTTCTATTGCTACAATGGCGCGTAAAGATTAAAACAACTCATGTGATAACAATTTCGCAGCTCCAATATTTTTGTGATAATATTAAAAGAAAATTACAAAATGTCCCATAATTATTTATCATCATAACATTGCAGCTTAGCGTCCACATAAATTCTTCTACATCTTTTAACTTCACACACTTTCAAAAACAATATAAATTTTATATCTTAGATATGTACATCAATGACACCGGCAACGTGTCACTAATGAGTGCCATAAAAACACAATATTGTGTTTTTATTTTTATAATGCCTTCCCACCAAGTAATGACAGTGAACACACTAAAAGTTACATTAAATCACTTTTTTAATTAAATACTAATAATTTAAAATATGTTATACGTATAGCCGTATAATATAAAATTTACCACTGGTTCAATATATGATAATTTCCCGGTTAGTTTATGAAAAAATACCCGAGAACCGAGTTATGCATTTAGGTGAATATTTTTGTCCCCTACCGCTGCATTGAATTTTATATAAATGAAATGAAACATTGCCAAAAGAAAACAAATTAACACTGTTCGATATTTATTGTTTTTAATAATCTGCAAATCAATTTATCAAACCATTTCACATTCAACGAAAATCTATTCAACAAATATTCAGAGATTAATTTAAAATAGTGTTAATTTGTTTTAAACTTTCATTTTACGGAATGAGCTGTTACTGAATTTCAATTAACTTGCCCATTATTTTCTATGGTTAGTTTATAATGGGGTCAATACCAAAATAAGGGAAAGTTTGCCTCGATCACACCACACTCTCAACCATCTGGAGCTGGGTCTCCTGTCAAGAGACCCTTTTCATTTATTTTTTGATTTACATCTTACGCGTCTAAACTACGCTAAAATCTACAAAATTTAATACTACATGAAATTGTTTTATGATATCCATTTTCGTATTACTATTTCCGCTCAAAATGTGACGTTTATTGAGTTACAATAACGCTTATCTCAACAGTAGCTGTTAGTCCATCAACTTTTCTCTTTCAAAAAAAGTAATGATAAAATAATGGGATTGTAATGATTTTTATCGAATCTTTATTCTCATATTATAATTATCAATTTAATATATAAAAATGAATGTTTGTTTGATCGTACTCTATGGGCTGCCAAACTACTGATCTGATTGCAATAAAACTTCGACAAACTTTAGGCATATTAAAATTAACTTACAGTAGGTCTTATATACAAAAATCAATGTTTGTATGTCTACCGTTCATGCAATTCAACTGTCAACCGTTGACTGACAATCAAACAGCATTCAGACAATTCAAATTCGACGTTTGATTGTTTGTATTAAAAATTTAAAAATATAATATTTTAAATCTGTCAAATCGTGTGCTCTACATTTTGACATTCCGTTTAAATGTGTTCCGTGCATTAGGTGTGATTGTTTTTTCGTATTTTATGCGTGGCCACGCCGATTATCTGATTACAATAAACATTGACAACTGTTTGCTTTCACTTGCGCAAAGTTTATAGACATATTAAAATTAACTTACGCAGAAAACAAAGACATGCATTTCAATAAACACGATTAAAACACAAAAACTTTCTTTCTTTGAGTGGCATTGCAACGCTTGCGGAAACTGGCTTGTAATATATAATATTTTATGCTACAGTCTTTGTTGTAACAGCTCAAATAATATTTGCTGTTAAATTAGAAACGTCACAAAGTATTTATTGTTTTAATTATATAATAAATTAATATCACTTCAAATAAATTTACAAATATTCATTCTTAAATAAATGCTGTATTATCAATTGCCAATAACTTAATTCAACATTCAAAATCAGCAAAATATTATTTTAGGCATATCTTAAGCCGTAGTATTTATTTGACTTCGAATCAAAATTCATGTCTCGTCTTTACCAAATCTCCGCTTCTTTAAGAAAGGATAAAAGTTTAATGGGAATTGAAAATTTCATAGTTATATCTTTTCCCCTGTCGGCCATTAAATTATATTAACTTAATTTTGCATAATATTTAATCAGATTTCTTCGTGACGATTTTTTTCCGAAATAGTTTAGTGTTCTGGTAATAAATTGTTTTAATGTATTAGAAAATATTATTGCAAACAACTTAGTGGAACTATCAGCAAAATTACCAGCAGTACATATTTATGGTAATTTATAACTTTTTTATAATAACGAAAAATTGTGCTGCTATGTTTGTTTTGCAATTTACTCAAAACTCGATATCTGGAGAATTTAAAATACTCACTTGTTCCATTGTTCCAAATACTTTGGGATTTCAAAAATGTAAGCATATTGAATTACCTTTGAAATCCAAAATATTACGTGATTTTCCGCTGTAAATTTTACAACAAATTAAAAAAAAATGTATGGAATTCGTTAATACTAGAATTTTTAGAATAACAGTCATAAATGATTGTATACATACAATTTTACCGTATCGATCAAAGAGTAAAATATAGAGTGTCCATGTAGTAAAAAATAATGAACTAAATTCACATAATTTTATTTATTAACTACGGTTAGTTTCACGATAAGAGTTAAAAATAGTTTTAAACTATTTATATGTTTTCTTCTCTAATTTGTTTCGGTATAATCTAGGTGGCTTTATGAAATCTTCACAATATTAAGTGCGCTGATAAAATTTTAAAGAAGCTGTGTCAAATTTCACCTGCGTCTCTTACTTATTAAAACTCAGACGTGTCTCGTGTCCTGAGGCAAAGTTTAGTGTTTTATAAGATGCCAAACAAGCGTGTTGGATGTCTGGCATCTTAATTCAGTACAAATTTATTAATGTAGGATTTCATGTGAGAATAATTTATATATTCTATTATGTAATACATGTTTCATATTTGAGCCTATTAAATAAATTACTCACTCAAGTAATTAACTCATTTATCACGAAACTCGAATCAGCTCTCCTAGTAATTAATTGAGAGACAAGATACAACGAAATAAAATGATGTAGTTTTTAATAACTCGATAATTTTTCTTAATCACTTTTAAGATGTTTACTATCAACACTTGGAAAGGTATTATATTCAAAAAATCGTACACTGTACTATTCTGTCATGACTAGCATTTTCAACTTAATAATTTGAATCCATCTTATGACGAAAACTTTGATTGTTTTATTTTTTGATTTATTTTTTGGTTTTGTTTACTTAATGAACGTTTATTTCTACTACACTAATTTTGATTAATAAAAACACAATATTCCTTTGTACTTTATTCCACTTTATTTAATAGGTCAGGACCGGTTTCGCTCATTGCTTGCGTTGTCAACTGATAAGAAATTTAATTGAACAATGCTATTAATACAAAAATAAATTTTAATGAAAAGGTGTAAACAACAATTGACAATGAAAAGAAATTACCAATTACATTATAAGTGATTCTAAAATAACACAAAATTTAAATTTTTCACACATCTAAAATATAATTAAAAAGTCTTCCAAGATTAATAAATTTCAAGTGGTGACTGAAAGTAATTACAAACATAATAAAAATTAGGGAAATTTTTGACAAAGTGATAAAATGCTGCATTAATAAAGTGAATAGGCATAATGATAGTTTCCTGTTTTGCGGGGTGTTTTTATTAATATAATGCCTTTTCACCAAGTATTGACAGTGAACACCCTAAAAGTGTAATCAGTAATTTTGATTTTAGTAATACTTGACAACAGGTTAGCTTGTCAAAAAAAATGATATTCTTTGCGTCAAATTGAAATGAAATCGAGACAATAATGCTAACATTACATTTTTCGAGATAATTAAAGTTCAAGCGAAAGACATTAAAGCGAAATCAGAAAATTAGACAGTTTAAAAAAAATGCTCTTAAAAGCACCCGTTTTGTAAAATATGAAGTTTTTTTGTGACAACTTTTTCTAACGATCCTTTGACAATGAAAAAATTCATTCTTATGAATCGAATACGATAATTCACTTGTTTAATTTTTTTTTTGAATATTGTCTTTTGTGAAAGTTTAAAAGATGATGACGTAAAAAAATTACTGTAAACATCGACGCGTAAAAAATACCAAAAACGTTTAATATTATATTTTATTAATAACTTAACTAGACAAATTTACAAAAACGAACATACCATGCAGGATTTTAAATCCAATTTTTTATTTCTATTTTTTTTAAGTAATAAATAAAATCAGATCAACAAAAACTAAAATTTATTCAATAATGCACATAAATACTCGTCATAATTGCAAGAAAATAAAACTCAATATTAGAAAACTTCGAATCAACACTTCTCTCGAATTTCGCATTTAATGAATATTTACGTTTTTGTAAAGCTACGGGAAATTAACGAAGAAGTTTCTATAGCTCAGTTTGATAAGAAGATTGTTTTGAGAAATTGTAAATTACGAAGAGATGCCCGCATATGCTTTGTTAGTTTTATGAACAATACGAGGAATTGAAATTATTTGAACATGATAAATGTTTATAGTAACATCTATTTCTGTTGTTAATATTCGTTGGTAAATTATAATTTAATACTGAGGGGAAAAATCGTATGCAGTTTTAATTTCAAACCGATATTCCGCATTACAACTGTAAAGAGCAGGGCTTAAGGTAACTAATTCTCAAAGGAAATATGTCGCTGGGAAAAATTAAATTTCCATTTTATCCCATCGTTCATATTGGATTTTATTTCATCGAATTTATGTAGTAAGATTTTTTATATTACCGTGAGTTTTTGAATACTTTGATTTAGTATGTAATAAAAAAAAATCATATCATGATCCATCATAAGATAAACGTAATATTTACATCATTAAAATATTAATTTTGGAACGTTAAAAACTACTGTTGTAATGCTGAAACAGTAGTAAAAATCTTATTTTATTTCTCATAGGAAACTTTTCGTTGTGTTATAAGAAATAAATCTAAAACTTGCTGTTTATAGTATAAGCCAATAAAATAATTATTTTCTGATGTAGAAAAGCAAAGTTTATAAAATGGTACATTTTGCATTGTCATTCACTTGTCGATATAACGTTTAATATTTAAAAAAAAAAAAAATAGTTCGGTTTGGCGATATTTTGTTCCCTGCTTAAACACGCTACTGGCTGCCTGCTCATTTTTTAAAAATAAACTTTATAACGATATGATGAAAAGAAATGTTACACTCAAGTGCGATGATTTTAAAATCCAATTAAGATTCTACAAAATAAACGATTTTTGTATATAAGCAATTTAATAATTTGTTTTAATTATAGGTGTCTCTGAAGATGGTGTCTTTTACCCTTAAGTCAATCGACATCAATTCGATTTGTCATTTTGAAAATATTTGTGCATGCCAGTTATCATTGTCATTTATTTTAAGAACATTAAATTGTAAGTCAATGATGAACAATTCGAGTAAAAATAACATCATTGAAAATGCGATCTCAAATGTTAAATTTAAAAAATAATAATTTGATCTTAATTTTGCTAGGAGATAATCATGTGATCATCAGATCGCTAGAGTGAAGCTCGCATCGCTAGACAACAAATTTAATAGTAAACTATTTATGTTAAATCTTTGATTTATTAAGTACTAAATGATATTTTTATCAACGTTTTTTTTTAGCTCACCGACGAATTTGAAAATCTTAATTCCCTATACTTTTTCCCCAAAAGATCAAATTTCGGGATTTGCTAAAAATTTCTCGATCCCGAGTTCGCGACCATACTAATCCCGGAATTTCGGGATCAAAAAATTGGACGGGATCCCGGGATTGGAGACCCTGGATCAGCCATCATGGATCTCCTTTGGCGTAAGATGCTCGTATTTTATAGCGGAATCGTGTTTATGGTAATAATGGGAAAATATCCTGATTTTTTTTTTCAGAATGACATTACTGCTGTGGAATAATATATGACAAAATTATGCGGGATTTTTGTAAGCTAAAAAGGTCTAATACCACTGTTTTAGTCGCTCAGTCAATGGAAGTGTTCTGAATCGGAATTCAAGTCACGTCTTGCCCGTGGGGGCATAAATAAATAATTGCGGCTGGCACTTACAGAAAATGGTACGCCCCTAAATTTATTTTTCACGCTTCAAAACGCTAATTTTAAGTAAATCCTGCTGAAACTGAGTGAAGTTTTTTTTTTGCAGAACTTCTTGGCCTTTATTATTTTTTCCAACATTCAATTGTTTAACCTTTCCAAATACGAAGAAACGTTCCTTAATAAATACCGAGTGGCACAGAAGTGTGAGTAAAGAAAGGGATTTTACCTTTGGTATGTTACTTAAATTAATTATTTAAGGTAGTCAATGTAATATGATATGTAGCTATTGCCTAACGTTTTGAATCCATTACAAGTAAGATATTCAACTCCGGAACTTTATTGTGATTCTGGGATTTTGGGACCAACAATTTTTCAATCCCGAAAAGTAAAATCGTGTATAAATTGGGATTCGGGATTGAGAAAACTTTTGGTATACGATTTTGAAATCATTGGATTTTTCAAACAATTACATGTCAATATAAAATGTAAAATAACTTAGATTATTCCAAGTATTTTGCTACAAACTGTGACACATGTTTTGCCTCTTTCAGCAAGCATTTGTGAAAGTAGTCTGTCTGAGGATCCCTCTGAAAGAGGAGAAACACGTGTTACAGTTTGTAGCACAATACGTGGAATACTTAAGTTATTTTATATTTTATACTAAAATGAACTTCCGCAAAGTCACCGCCAAATCCATCGAAAGAATTACATGTCAATTTTAAAATCCCAAGGTTTTGCGGATTTACCTAAAATAAGAGCGAGACATTTTCTTTTTTTTTTTAACTCTTCCGTGTTTTATATTCTCAATCCAGAAATATAGTGATTAGTACTGTCGCAATCCTGGGATTTCGGGATCACAGAATAGGACGGGATCCCGGGATTACAAGTTACATTCACAGAGTTGTAATTAAACAATGAAATCAACTTTAAATACGTATGGCTTTTGTCACTTTCTATCAGCAGTTTTATGTTACGAGCCTTAAAAGTACAACCAAAAACAGACAATTCAAACATATAGTTTTAATAAATAAATACGTAACTGATGTAATGTACAACTACAAACAACGGGTTATGTGTCAAAACAACCCGAGAATAAATTCTCGGTAAATTGACATTTTTTGCCAGTCTCGATTTCTGGGAAATTTTATTGATACAACTGAAGACTCGAGACTTGCAATTACAGTTAGAGAATCTCTTTACCTTGAAAACCTTTGAAGATTTCGTAAAGCAATAAAAAAAAGCGTAAAAAACCTCCGAAATCTTCCATTAATTTCTTAAAATAAAATTTGAACATTGTACATACTACATACTACAACATACTACATACTACAACCTAGGTTGCAATCATAACCGTAAAATTACTAACTCAAATTATTATCTTTTGAATGAAATGGTTTCATCAACAAAATCAAACAAATCTCTCGAATAATGTGTAATAAAAAGCAATATTATTATAGCATTTACAATAAGCAATGCCATTTTTTGCTACATTCAACTAAAAAATATTTTTTGAATTGCCGACAGTGTTAATGTATAAAAATATTCGTCTAAATACATTTGTCACACTTTTTATGCCTTGTGTCCCGAGACATGAAAAAAGCCAAGACTTCAGAATCCTTACTGTTAACACAAATACTAAAATTCGCTCAATGCGCACGATAAACCAACATATATGTGTTATTTTAAAACGAGAGAGAGTTGGTGTGTTGCGTTTACAGATATTTTGTAATTATTTCTGACTAACTGTGGTTGTAAAATATTTTGTTCTTCCACCAGTAACAACGAATTGCAGTCAATAAGCAAAACTACTGTCGATTTTTCATAATACAATATAATGAGCAGTATATTTATTGTATCAAGGATTTACAATAATATTTTTTTGAAACACGCACATTTGTGATCAACGATCCCTCTTAGCGGCGCGCGCAAGCGGCCGCGCATCAGTTTAAACCGGGTTGGCGCGCACTCCAATACAACTATTCAATTAATATTTGATTGACCCGTGCAATCAACAGATAAACTCAAAGCATTCCAGAAAAAAAAATAGAATAAATTAAATGAAATAGGCCCACAACATCTAAATTAGAAAAAATATATATTTATAACCTTAGATGAAAGGGAGATTGGATCTCGGCTCCACAGTTCCCCGTATAAAGATGAAATGACACTGATGATGATGATGATGACCCGCGCAGGCTTTGAAATTTCTGCGCTATTGAACTGTGGTCTGTGATCTATCTCTTTTGATTGGATATTTTTTAGAGCTTTTAACAACAGTTTTTATATTGTATTTACCAAATAGAAAGTACTGTATATCCCAATTGTTATATATTGTAAAGCGATATTTAATAATGTGTTTGCTAAGTAATGCTTACTTACTAGAATATTATTTTTTAAGGCAAAAAAACGCGTAGCAGTAATGTATTGAAAATTATGTATTATATAAATGAATGACGGGATAATAAGATATCAAGTTTACGCTCGAAGAAATTTGATGAATATACTACTTGAAAAATGATAAAATAGTAATGAATAGAATAACATGGTAAAAGAGGACGAAAAAGTGTATCGATGAATATTATCTAAAAAACCATTTCTGTCTACTGACGAACTCATTATGAATGTTTGATTCACTGCGAGAGAAAGTCGGAGGACTCACTATAATATTATTATCGCGTCTTTATTTATAATCTATCATATACGTCGTTTTCTATTCAGAAAAAAGTGTATTTCATTAAAAAAAGAATATCAACCAAAGAGAAGTGAATAAAACATCTGTAAGCGAGAAAATATTTTACTATAACGGATTTTTCCTGTGAAATTCTTGGTATCCATTCGAAAACCTTTTGAATACATGATACTGAAAGTGAATTCGTAGTTTTTATTAAAATATACGCTCACGTTGCTTTGAAGTTGAAAATAAATTTGATTACATTGATATATATTTGGTGGAACTCCATCAAAAGTAGGTTAAATATATTATTGTTATTCTACAACAACTGTTGATAGTAATGCGTATAGTTTTAACAAAAATGTACATAATACATAATAGTTATCAACAACATTATTTTGTTGATCTAGATGTATTCAGGGCCGGCGCCACCATACAGGCAAAATAGGCAACAGCCTATAGCGCTACATAATACGCATAAATGGGATACTACATTTTTTTTATATACTCTAATAATAAATAACCTTTCATCTTATTTTATTTTGACGTTTGAATGTGTTCGTTGTTATTATGTATCGTTTTTTTTTATATGATTCGAAAATAAGAAGTTGAGCGAGTAACAAACAGTTCTCGCAGAAAAATCTTCTGTAGAGATACTTCCATAAGGATGCCATTTGCTCAACATTGGGAGCAGACGTGGATATATATATACAAAAGTTATAATGATTCCGAATTGTTTTTTTTTTCATTATTTCGAAAACAAAATGATGACAATTTATTAAAAGGGAGCGCGCCAATAACCGTTGCTTAGGGCGGCAAATAACCTCGCGCCGGCACTAGTAATCACAGTCAGGTGGGTCCATAGCGCCACGGCCAACGTCACCGGGTTCAAACCCCGGTACGAACAACAATATCTGTTCAAAGGCATGGGTGTTTGTGATGTCTAAAAATTCCTTTCCATACCCTTTTAAAACTAAAATAACGGGGTACAGCAAGAGCTATTTGTTAAGTTTTAATCCTGTCTTATCTTTTTATCTCTACTCTTTTCGAAAAAGAAAGATTGTTAAACTGAATAAGAAACATTGTTTATAGAAACACTTCTGTTGAGATACCTCCATTAAGAGGCTATATTTTCCACATTAGGAGCCGTCATGGATTGATTAATAATCATAATGAATCTAAGAAAAACCATCAAATTCAAAAATAATTCTAGTGCAGAGCTTTGCCAAAAATTTTAAGCAGTAAAATTAAGCAGTCTTAAACGTGTTTTTGACACCAGAAAACACGGTTGAGCTAGTTTGTTAATAATGCTTTTGGCACTGCAAGAAGTTTTAGCTTCATCGGTATACTTAACAATGGCAATATAACTGACAAGCTATACGTTAGCAACACATACACCGTGACCAAACATTTCCTTTGAAGAACCAGGGATATTCAATCATTGTCTCAATATATTCAACAACAAGAATGATGTCGGTGCCACTTTCTGTCGTACTTAAGCACAAACAAGAAATTCAGAGAAATATATTGTTATATATTATTAATACTGCTATATAGCATGATTATTTTATTTTAATATAGCTTGTTCACGTATAAAAATAATAAATTGACAGAATTGATAAATAATTAGGAAAACAAAAAAAAAATGTATCGTATTGCTGGACAATTTTTTATAAATATATCATTTGGATATCACAATTTGAAAGCTTTGTAGGGTTCATTCTCAAGGAAATAGTTTTATTTAATTTAAGATTTCGACTGAAAGTGCTCGGTTGAATTTTAATATAAAATATAAATCAATCAAGTTTTGTCACTATCGAGCTGAGTTTCGCGTTTGAGTATCTTCAAGCGTTCAAGTACACAATTATAAGTTTAAGTTTAATTTCAACCGTGCACTTGAACGTCCAAAGATACCGGAACGCGAGATCTGGTTCGTTAGTGAAAAAACATGTGGGAGTTTACACAATTTGAACGAATCACAATTAAATAGTTTTTATAAAATATCCTTACATACAAACCTTGAAAACTATTGCTTTTTTTATCACAAAACGTATTCTGGCATTAAAACTGACCTCTTGCAAAAGTGATACAGTGCTGAATTCAGTATATAATAAAAGTTATCACGGTGGATAAAACTTGGATATTGGTTGTATTTGTTATAAACTTAGTTGAAATAAGGTGAAAAAATATTAGAAAGAATTTAATTATGTATGTATATATGGTTGAAAGCTATTTCGGTTTTTGCTCTCATATATTTACGCATACAGGCCTTCGAACAGATAATCCTCTCATCCATTGTATATTGCAAAATATATTACTATATTTAATAGTTGATGAAACAGCATTATATAAATAAATTGACTTTAGTGTTTCTCGGAACAATAACAAATGTTGGATTATTCAAATCAAATTAGTTAAAAACTTCAATTACCTCAAAAACATTATCCGTTTCTAAAACCCCTAATGTAACTAATAATAAACATCAGTTTAATTTATCCTAATTTACCTTTATAAATCCCACATTGATTATCGTTCTTCGAAACACTAAATTCATATTTAATAAATGTAATACTATTGTATGATTGAGGGTATGACTTGCAAACTCTCCATTTCCAAAGTTGTTGAAACATGAACCATGAATGTAATTTAGTAGATTTAGAGAAGTATTTTTAAAAATCAGTCTCAAACAAAGGCTTGATAACATCCAAAATATTCCAAAGTATCGAAAGATTAAAAATACTTTTAAAATGTACATGGTTTTTCAAATAAAATTCAAGTTTTATTTAATAACCATTTTTGAATAAGCCGTGTTTGCAAGTAATACTGTCAATTTGAGGGTATTACTTGCAACCCGGCTTATACCAAAGTTGTTGAAACATGAACCATGAATGAACCTGAACCATTTCAAAAAAATCAGTCTCAAACAAAGGCTTGACAACGTGCAAAATATCATTCCAGATAACGTAAGACTAAAAATACTATAAAATTTAATATTCAAAATGAAATTAAAATTTCATTTTTTAATCATTTTCAAATAAGCCGTGTTTGCAAGTAATACTCTCAATTGTAATATGAATTAGTATTTAAGAGTGAATAACAATAGCTGAGCAAATGTAAGTTCTGACGATGGCCCACGCTGAAATAGCTATTAACCAATATTATAAAAACTGTAGAACTAAATACGTTGCTATGTTTAACCTATCAAAATTTAAGGTTCAAATTTATTACCAGTATGTGGATGTAACGTATTTTATCTGCAGTTAAAAATAAATCGATTATTTTTTAAATACTTTCTTTCTAAAATGCGTATACGTGTTTGTAATATACGTTTGTTTGAAAGAATTCGAAATAAAATTGCTGTGCCGCCACCGTTGAAGAAGGAACTGTTTGGGATAAGGAAAAGTCATTTCTTTTAGTGGTCCAGCCTGCTTGGACGTCAATTAATCACAAAGGGTCAAAAAGAAAAATTTACTCCCCGAAATTGGCAAATGCTTTGATAGTTATATGCGGTATGAGGATATTTGGGTCGTTATTTATAAGTGTCTCTTACTCTCTGTTCCTTTTGCGGCATTGTGGGACTTGTAACAATACATTTGCTCGTATATGTCAAAATGTATGCGGTACCCTTTTTACCGTCGAAACTTTATTTTTTATGTATCTTCGTAGACTTAATAACATTTGAAATTGCTGCCTAATTCTTAACCAGCCTCTAATGCACATACAAAATAAATCTATTCAGTATTTATTTGTAATCGGCTTAAAATACTCGTGACGAACGAATCGGGTCCAGATTTTTAATTTTAAAAAAATTGACAAGTATATTAAATATCACACTATAATTTTATATACATATTTGAAATATAATAATAATACATTATAGGGAATTATTATATGTATCTAAATTCACATGTCTTGATAATGTGCACGACTTAAATAATTTTGAATACGTATATGCTTAAGTAATATACATATTTATGATCAATTAATTAATTAAACAATAATATGTAATTCCGCATTTCAAATAAAAAAAATTCAATTGAAAATCTTAACCCCTCTTCATTATTGGGGGGTTTACTGTATTTGATAAGGTAAACAAATATCAATGTACCTATTTCAATAATAAAAACACAATCTTCTTTTGTATTAATATTAACTTTTATTTATAATGACCAGGACCGGTTTCGCTCATTGCTGATATTTTCAAGTGAAATGAAATAGAATTTATAAATAACACTGTTAAATTATATTTTCCATCAGTTGAAAATGCTCGCCGTGAGCGAAACCGATTCTAATTAAAAGTGGATATAATTACAAAGGAAGATTGTGTTTTTATAATATAATGCCTTACCAGAGAGTATTGACAGTGAGCACCCTAAAAAGGTACCTATTTCTTAACTTACCGTTATTAAAATCAAACCGTTAGTAAAATAAATCCATATCGTCATCAATGGAGTTTAAATTAGTGATAATAAAATCAATTCTTATATATACACTACACCAGAGTTCCCCAAAATGTGCACCGCGGCTGTTTAATTGTGTGACTGTACTTACTTTATAAAAAGTAAGTACAAAGGTTCGGGACTTGTTCGAGATTCTGAATATATTTATGTTTGAAAATAATATAGAACAGACAAATTGGGCAAATCGGTAAATTCCTGGGTTTTGAGATTTTGAAATTCTCGGAAGAGTTAAAAAAAAAACGACTTGGGACGCCGCAATAAAATTCTGATATTTTTAAGGAAACCGAAAAACTCTGGGAACCCCTGCACTATACAATTATTGACCAAATGGCAATTCAAGTTAACCCGATTGGTTAGTGACAAAACGTTTACGAGTGTACAAAGTTTGAACGATTCAAATTTTATATTGAAATTACACAAAACACCTTCAGTTGAAATCTTAAATTGATTTAATATGTTATTATACTGTCAGCTTAAAATCAAATGAAGATGTGTCATTTCGTTGATATAATTGTTACTAGCTTATTTTACCCATAAATATATGACACCCTAAGAAGTGTTAACTTGTGTCTATATCATTCAAAATAAGGTTTATTGTAAATGAAACCCTGATAAAAAAAAAACATGTCAGAAGACAAATTAATATACATATATACATAATTAACGACATAGGTAACGATTTTGTTTATTTGTTCAGCAACGTATGATTTTTGTGTTTTTTTACCAAATATCTAAAACCACCAAATTAACTTTAAAGTATTTAAACACTGCTTGTTTCATCAGTTAAGAATCATAGCAGTATATATAGAATATATTGAAAATATCACATTTGCAGTAAAATACAGTCGTAAGTTTGAACTTTTCATTTTATATGAGAGACATTTTATGTGTTTTAAAATGATCTGTAAATATAAACGACGCCTGGATGCATTCACTTCCTTTCATATTTATGAGAAAATATGATTTCTTTATGACTTTAGTTTAAGTGTTATTAAAGATATGTGAAACCAGAGCGAAGTGATATTTTTAATGTATATTTTACTGTTTTCAAAATATGAATTTATTGTTTATAAATAGAGCAAAAAATATAAATCAAACTACAACTATCACGATGTAAATCGAGTTTTTATTGGAATGTCACTACCGATACATATTTTTGACTATCAATTAAAATTTAAAAAAGGCAATTGACATCATACGTCCTTAAATATTATTTTAAGCGAATTGAGTAACAAAGTTTATTCATTATTCAATTAAAAGTGAATGTGGGCACGTCCAGTTTTTTAATGCTTTTTAAATCATTTTTCAAAATCGAAAATATAAAAATTGACATAATATACGAGAGCCATAACATTGAAAACATCTCGTACTCATTCAAATTTAAATGATGCATTGAATTGGTTAGTCAATATATGTAAATGGTCTTCGGGACCAACTTAAGTATGTACTCTATGTCCAAAGCTGTGGCTATCTCTAATATTGGAAATAACAACTTAGCTCCTTCTAAGAACTCTACTACTCTAAAGTTTCCCAGCATCCAACTTATAACTTCAAACTATTGATTGTATGGGAAGGCTTAGAAGTAGGGTTTCAAATGTGTGCTTAAAGCTTTACGTCTCCATTAAAAATCTACATTCTAAGGGTAACGATCCGATAATGATGTTCTAAAATAATGCTTCTATAATGTTGTGAATATTAATGAAAATAAAAAAATTGTTTATTCATAGCTAATCAGAATACTTTATATGTTGTTAATCAGAACGTTTAGCATTTATTTAATCATTCGGTATATTGATAGTTTTTGACTGATATTTTAAACAATCTATTGTACATAAGTATACAAAATGACTTTGTTATTTTTTTAAAAAAATAACTAACTTACATGTATAAACGTAGCAGTTAGCTGATGGTATTAAAATTTTCAATTATTATTGATTTCCCTATATATATATAAAATATACAATCTTTACGTTTAAGTTTATTGTAGAATAAGTAAGTACCTACTACTTATTTATATAAACAAATATTAATAAACATTCTACCACCTAGCGCGGTGGAATGGTATTTCGACACCTTTTACTAATGTTTCAAATCAATATTAGTATTTTATTTTTTTTGTTTGAAATCCATTGACGATTTTTCGCCATCTATTGTTCCATTCGGTGCACGAGCCCAAATCCCAGTACGAACAGCATTTATTCAATCTATTTTTTGATTTCTGTTTTAAAGCATGGATTTTTGTGATGTCTAAAAAATCAATCTTAAAATAACGGAGTGTAGCGAGAGTGATTAACCAACCACTAGTCTTTTCCTAGCCTACCCTTTCTATACCTAGTACTCTTGTAAAAAAAAAAGAAAGAATGAGCAACTGGATAGCAAACAGTAAACTTATGTTGTGTATCTCTTCGGAGCCAGTATATATAGCTGATAAAAATGTATGTTTAATCATAGCTCTGACGATGACAAAAGCCGAAATAGCTATCAATTAATAAATATATATTTTTTAGAACTGAATACGCTGCTATGTTTACTCATGGGTGGGCTGGAGGGGGCTCGCGCAAGCCTTTGTTGATTTTTACCAAGGTCGGCGCCCCTTGTTAAATTAAAAAAAAAATTAAGATCAAATTAGTAAATAACTGCAATTTTTGACTGACATATTATCTAAGACAGCTTTAGTATACACAGTAGTTCACATTTAACCTTTTAAATTGATAAGTTTATGGTAAATTGCATATCGTAACATATTATAAGTGTATTCAGTAATAATCGATTGCTTATTTATGTATTGTATACAATTGAAGAAGAGAAATACTCACTCCTTCCCAAGAACACCGAGAATTGCTTTGATACTAAGCGAGCCTCTTGTTAAAGTTTTGGCAGCCCACCGGTTTGTTTACCCTAGTATTGTAAGATCTCCATTAGGAGGTCATGTATTCTACGTTGAGAATGGAATAACATCTTAAATATCCTGATTACTGTTAAGATATCTTTATTAGGAGAGCATACAATTCACGTTGGGAATGGACAAGAATAAAAAATATATATAAAATGGATCAAATGAAAAGAATTAGGCCTTAGATGCTTTTTTTGCCCAAATTTTTTTGTCCAAATTACGCGTTTTTGTATTGTACAAAACGAGCCACGTGAATACACAGCTCTGGTTGTGTTTTGAAATAAAAACAAATGTTTTCCCGACCCTGCTGAGTACCACTTTTTGTTTACTCATTAGAAACGTAAACAACACGGCACATATTTTTTCAACTTGAAGTAATGCTCCCCTGGAAAACTAATGATGATTAAAGAATCTTGTAGGCCTACTTACACCTTTTAACGTACAGTTATTATTATATTATTTTTCCCCGGAAAAAATGCAAACGTGTCAGGCCAAGAATTTTAAATGTGCTTCGGCAACGTTTAATAATTTAAATAAATGACACGGCAATTTTTAATATTTTTGTCTGGAAGAAAATTGTATTATATATAATAATTATTTACACCCCCAGTTTTAACTTAAGGGAGTGTAGTTAAGTATCTATGAAAATTGAGACCAATGACAACTTATGCTTGATATGTAATATAAAAAAACATATTTTAGAATGTATCGTATTTAACTTTATTCATCGCAAGAAGACCGAGTTCATAAAAATTTAGGGTTCGGAAAACCAACGAAGTGGTTTTTAATATCTTAAAATAGTGACGAATCAATAATAAATGTTTTTTCTCTTATCACTTCTACTACGGTGCTAAAAAACACTTGCGATATGTTGCTGAACTTTAAAGAACCAAGTGAAATAACATGTTTTTAACACTTACGTAACTTACTTTTGATGGACGGTAAAACCCTTTACGTATATTTTTACAGAACATGTTTTTCACTTGGTTCCTAAAGGGCCAGCAATATATCGAAAGTATTTTTTAGTACCGTAGAGGAAGTGGTATAGATAAAACGTATGAAAAAAGTTATGTTAAATATTCTTCTATTTTATTTATATGATTTACTTACTAAAAAATAAAATACAATTTTTTACTAATTCCATTTTTATTTAATAAGATCAGGACTTTTTTTTTTAATATAATACCTTTCCATAAAGTATTGACATTTTTTTGAAATTCTTTTAATAACTGCCGTTTTTTATACAGGTCTATAAAAACAACCGCTTTTGTTACAAACTAAATTTTAACTATTTAAAAACGAAATTGCCAGCTCTATACTATTACGACAAAAAATAGAGACTGTCGTCTTTGTCTGCAAAACTTTTAATTAAACTTGATGAATATTCAAATTTTTGTTTTTAATAACTTTATCCGGAATTGATTTCAAAAATAAATAATAGCCATCTTTTCAATTACCATAATTAAAAACTATTTATTAAAACAGTAACTTCTCCGAAAAATAATATTTTTTTACTATTACAATCTTTTTTAGACTACTATGAAACATCCGTAATACGTGAATTTAAAACATATTGATAAAATATTTCGCAGCGCTCTCGGAGGCGTACTCCAGCGCTCCAGGGAGCTTCTGAAGCAGTACCCTAGACATCGGCAGTATCAGAGGAAATATATTCATTATTGTTATTAAACACTTTTTGTGTGCAATGGAGTTGCTCAGCTTATATTGCAAAGTTATCCGTATAAATTACGATCCGAGTAAACTTTTGCTATACGTACAGCTACAGATCATTGGGGTGTGTTATCAAAAAAATTAATTGCCGCATTATCCAGAAGAGTGAACAAAATTTACTCCGGCTTACCCGTGTGCTAATAATATTTAATTACCAAAAGATTGCATCAGCATACTGTAAAACATTTCGAATTTTAAGCCAATTTTAATTATCATTCGAATTTGTAGATAACTTCCGAGATAAATTGAAACGTATAACTATTGGGAAAGTAATTTCGTTCTTTTTTTCATGAAAATTAAAGACGATTTACTTATCTTATATATATAAAAATGATTTTTTGTATGTATGTTTTTTAATTTTTAGCGTCTATGGCTTCGAAAGCCACAAGTCCGATTGCGATAAAACTTCGACAATATTTTAGCTTGCTCTTCCGGGAAGGTTATAGGCGTATTAAAATTAACAAAAAGTGTCGAAAAACTAAATTATTCATAGATTTCAATGTTTTTTAACAGTCAAACTCCCGAGTATTCCAAAACAAAAATGGCCGCCGTTTTAATTTTAATTTCGTTTGAACGGCGGCCATTTTGTTTTGATTTGACAATTCAAATTTGATGTTCGATTGTTTCGATTTCAGATCTGTCAAATCGTATGGTTTAAATTTTGACATTACATTTAAATGTGTTTCGTGCATTAGGTGTGATTGATTGTTTGTTATTTATGCGATGTTCTTAGATTATTTTTATTTGGAATTAGAAACTGTACTCTTTTCACTTCAATTAATACTACACTATTTATAGAACGTCAAAAAAATATTTCGTGATATTTGACAGCAAAAGTACATTGTGCATAACGTTAGTAAGCCATTATTTTATGGTTATTTTCAGATCAGACAGTTATTAAAGGATCAGAAGGATTGAAGGAGAGGAAATGATGTGAATGGACATCATAAACACCCAGTCTTCGATCACAATTTTGAATTGAATAATTCTCAAATTCACTGTGATCTGACCGGTAATCAAACCCAGACCTGCGTGATCGGTAGAGCAAGCTCTAACCAACTGGGCCACAGCAGGCGACAATAATTGGAAGTTAATTTTTCATAAACTTTTTTAGAATTTTCCAAGTTATGATAATCATTAAATATTATGTGACTTATGGTATATGTGTGCTATTTTTTAAATTACGACAAAATGCGGACTTCTCTTTAAAACACCTTTTTCGGATTTATCTAATATATAAAAACGAATGTTTTTTGTTCGTACTTTATGCGTTGCCACACCGCTCATCCGATTGCTATAAAACTTTGACAAACTTTTTGCTTGCACTTCCGTTAAGGTTATAGGCATAGTAAAATTAACTTACAGTAGATCTAATATATAAAAACCAATGTTTGTTTGTTTGCCATACAGTTCATTTTGACAATTTATACTTGCGCTTGCGTGAAGGTTACAGTACAATTAACTTACAGTAGGTCGCGCGTGTGTCGTACCATAGACAATCGGCAGCAAACGTCAAACGTGAAATAGACAGAAAAAGAAAACATGCACTTCAATAAACACAATTAAAACACAAACACTTTCTTTCTTTGAGTGGCATTACGACACTTGCCGGGAAGCGGCTAGTATTTAACAAAGAATACATTTCATAATTTAAATGGTGATACTGTCAATTCTTGTTTGAAAAGTACATGTTTATTTCTAAAAAAAGGAAAACCGTGGAAAAAGATTATGATACAAAAATAAAACACCCTTTTAAAATAATTCCACGTTTATTCTGTTTTCGTTCATGAGTAGTATTTTCAACTGATCACTTGAAAATGTTCATCATGAGCCAATCTGGTCCTGGTCATATTATATAAATGAAGAATGAGTACAAAAAAAGTGTGTTATTTTTTTAAATATAATCTTATTCCAGGATTTTCTAATTTTTTAGAAATAAATATATAATTTTCAAACAAGAATTGAAAGTTAAGAAACGAATTCCTTAATAAATATAGATCCAAAAAAATGTTTTAAAGCATAGCGATAAATCCGCAGATTGTCGAAATCTAAAAACAGTTATCAGCAATTATAAGAAGACGATGTACTGTTTATACTTGAATGGTCTAACATATTGGGAAGAAATGGTTGCTTTTTTAAAAAACAGTACTTTTCGCTTACATTTTCTCATACTTAGTAAATTCACGCAAGCAATTTATGGAGTACAAATACGTGAAAGTAAGTTTTTATTCGACACTCGTAATTACAGCATAAAATATATATATACATTATTATTTGTATGTCTCTCTGTCTATGCGTAACGCATTTATGTTTAAGTATGAAAGCGTAAAATATGAAATTCTGTTTTGTTGACATATCGTTATATTTTTCAGTTTATACGATTTTATATTTTTGATCGTAAAATCGTCACAATAAAAACGCGTTCCTACTATAAACAGTCGCAAAAATAAATAAATACAAATTTTTATTCGTTTTTTTAGTTCACTTGTACGTTTTTACATTTGTGAGCTTAAAACTCTAAGGCAGCGGTCACCAAACCACGGCACTACTACTATCTGGTAGAGGACTCAAAGTAAATAAGTTGGATAGAAATTTGATAGGAATTGGAGGCGAGACGATCGTTTACTCAAAAATTTCTCGAATATTCTCATTTAGTGAAATTCTAAGAAGGGCAAACATTTGTTTACATTCTTATTATTATGTAACCACATTAAATGAAATAATATTTTGATTGGGTTCAAATGAGAATTTACGTATTGGGTTAAGAATATTATTATTGGGCTCCAATAAGAATTTATTTGTCGGCCTGCCTCTTAGTTTTTAGAAAGTTCAATCCAGCCCGCTCTTCAATAAGTTTGGTGGCCCCTGCTCTAAGGTATGGGTGTCCAACCGGTAGATCGCGAACATTCGGTCAATCCCAAAGCAAAATTTGGTCGATCGAAAGAA
This sequence comes from Himalopsyche tibetana, assembly GCA_030503985.1. Lineage (NCBI taxonomy): Eukaryota > Metazoa > Arthropoda > Insecta > Trichoptera > Rhyacophilidae > Himalopsyche > Himalopsyche tibetana. The sequence continues at coordinate 31,754,662 of JAPJYX010000004.1, forward strand.
AGAAAAAGAGAATGTGACTTACTCAGCGATTTAGTTTAAGTGATATTAAGTATCCTGTGTATCTGTTTACTGAGAATCCGCCGTGGTGGGAGAGTTTAATCTACTCCGCGTTGAATTTAAAAAGGAATCAAGAATATCCCGTTCCTAATATGATGTTGCACATTTATCGAATGCCTCAAAATTGACCTTGGTTAATAAATATCAGATCAGCGTGGCCTTATTGGGCCAGTAAGAGGGCAGACTACAGCAAACAGCACTACTCGTCTGGCATTCATTTCATTGCATTCCTATAGTACTCGAATGAAACATCGTGAGTATTTAAGTTATGTTGACAGATGCACACGCTCCCGATTTATCCTTACGTGGGCGACACTATGACCAAAAGCTTTTGTTTCTAAAAACATGTTCCTCGCGTAGGACGTATGAGTCACCAGTTCCAAAGGCCGTTCGACTAATCACCTTATTGCCAAGAGAAGTGGATATTTTTAGTGACAGTATTTGTGAACTGCTTATTAAGTTTTACTATTTTATTTCTTGATTTTGTAAGTTGATTTTTTTCATTAAATTTGTCAATTGGCGTCAGCTGTATTTAGGGCATCCGATCCCGGTATCCCGTACAATTTTCCGATCCCGAAATCCTGGGACTGACATGGTTGCGATCCAGGATTTCGGGATTGAGAAATCTTGAGAAAATCCCGAAAATTTTAAATTCCTCGATGAGCTAAAAAAAAAACGAGGCTTGGAGATAATCCGGAGGGGTATAGGGAATTGAGGATTTTAAATTCCTCGTTCAGCTAATCCCAATCCCGGGATTGGATACTCTAGCTGCAATGTCATGTATTGTGCTTGTATTTTTTTTAAACAATACATAAATAATACAGATGAGAGATAAAAAGCAATACTAATTACTCGCCACGTTAATTTAGTTAGTTGTATCGAAAGATTCTTAAAAATAACCACATTGCAGACTTCCGGTTTGAGAATATATATTTTAGACACTTACACTCCGTGCTAGAAAGTCACGACATTTACTTTTTGAAACTTTGGTATCGTTGTGCGGGAAGATATCAAAAAACCCTATGCAGAAGAGCTGGGAAAAGTCTTAAAGTTTTACCACATTACGGCGAAAAATAACCTTAACTTAAATTATTACGCTCAGTCTTCCGAGACAGTGAAGCACATTGCCGTTCGGTGTCGCATTATTCTGAAAGGAAGTAATCATACCAAATATTTACTTAAATTGAGTACTAGTGTAATGTGAAGAAAAAAATATACAATAGAATCATTTTTTTTGTATCTTACCCAAGTATCGCGTTATTTCGCATTTTTTATTGATGTATTTCTTTTGCGCGCTACATTTTTAGCACAACAAAAGAAATAGTTTAGATGTGGGTAATGTAAGTTTATCGTGCGTAGTAGGGTATCCAATCCAGGACCCTTTACGTTGTTCCGGGACTACGGGATTCACATTTTTTCAATACTGAAATTTAAAATTCACCATTAAAATTTTTGATCGTCAATTTTCGAATGGTAGTTTTAGAATCAAAAGAATTTGAGAAATTACGAACATGTGAAAACGTGGTCCCTTTTTTTAAGCTCTTCCGGGGATTCTGCATTGGATTGGAACTGACAGTTCAAGTTCATCCGTGCACTTGAACGTCTGAAAATACCAAAGGCGAAACCCGGGTCGTTAATGGCAAAACTTGTGTGAATGTACACATATACTTTGGACGATTCAAATTCAATATTGAAATCCCACCGACCACCTTCAGTCTAAATCTCAAAGTATATTAATATGTATACCTGCATTACGTATGTGCAACTATCGGCACTTTTAATGTGCACACTGCTTATTTTTAGTAATAACTATCGTTGGCTTCCGTAACAGATTTCACGGGCTTGAATACCAGTACGAACGGCATTTTTTCAATCGATTTATTAATTTCTGTCTTTATGCATAATTTTTTGTGATATCTTAACCATTCCTTTGAATCTTATTATGCTTTCAAAAATGGGACGAAGCGAGAGCGATTAGCTAAGCGCTAATTCTGTCCTAGCCCTATCCATTATTTCTCTACTGTGTTATGTATACTCGACATCTTGTCATAGAGTAATATGTTAATACTCTATGCCATACTATAATTGTAACAATACCCTTTCAACGCCCAAAACCGATATCCTACTCTCCTTCCATTCAGTTCAATTCAAGAGTTCAAATTGACCGGTCATCGATCCAGTAAAGACGCCTTGAAACTCACGTTGTTATTATTCGATTATAAGATAAACGATTTATATTAAAGTGTAAAATAATTATGTATGTGGAATAAAGATTGAACAAACAGTAAAACAGTGTTTTAGTAAAAATTATCCATAACAACTGTCTTCCAAAAAAGTAGAAAAATATCTAACGTAGAATTTCGACTGAAAGTGCTTGATAGAATTTCAATTTTCAAATTTGAATTGTCTCAATGATGTACTCTTCCATTACTCTTTTCGCTAACAACCCGGGTTTCCCCATTCGGCATCTTCAGGCTTTACAAGTACACGAATTTACTTGAACTGACGCGCAGAAAACAATTTGCATCGTTTATATACAAACATAAAATTGGATCTCTCAGTAATCGACAGCGAGAATTTTTTGATGTTGATTACCCGGGTCGTTAGCGACAAGATTAATGAAAGAGGACACCATTCAGGCAATTCAAATTAGAAAAATATTCGTTGTGATACCACCAAAAGACAGCCCACATTAGAAACGTGTATGGATTATAAAAAAAATACTTAACGTTTGTTTAGTATTTTTTAAGTCGTTTGTATCAACGCGATTCCTTGTATGTTTTTTGCTCTTCGAAGATGTTGATTCATTTTGTGTATTTTTTTTCTAAAATAATGTTTGGATGTAAGCGTTCGTCTAAGACTAAAATATTATTTTGTGAATTTTATAATACGCAAACTTTCTTTGGTGCTCAAGTTCAGTGGGTGTAACTCCCGAGAAAGTTGCAGCACGATTTCGTAGCGTGGTTACTCACAACTCATATCAAATTTAGTAACTGACTGTTAAATAAATAATAGCGAAGCTGAAACAAACTAAGCACACGTATAAGATAGTTCGTTTGTTTTCTTGCTGGAATTTCTCAAAGAAACAACCGCTTTCGGGAACTTTTACCAATCAACAGAAGTTATCTGTGATATAATAAATGAACTACGTCCCGAATATTATTATATATTTATCTAATAGAGTGCATGTATGCTTTTGCCAAACAAAGGCTGGAATCGCCGCATTCCGTGAATGCCAATGTCTCGCTACAGACATCAATGATTGTGTGGACTTCCAGCAATGTGTACTTTAGGATACAATTCCTACACGATATCCCTTGTTCAATTATTATGCACAGTTTACTCGTGTTTGCGCCTATATTTAAGAGTATTACATTTTTTTAAATATTAACATCATCTGTGCCATTATGCAAATTATAATAAAATCAATATTATATTTTTCGATAGATTCGGTGGTAGTTTTGTATATCATTTTAATATAACATTTGAAATAACTTAGATTATTCCACGCATTGTGAATTTAAAATGGTTAAACGCATTGATGTCGATTGATTGGTTGTCGACATATTCCACGTAGACGTGGGTGAGTTCCGACGAATACTATTTTTTATGTATTAAAGTAGAGTTCGTCGGAGCTTACTCAGTTGACTTCCTTGCCACTTTTATTTTTACTGCTTTTAATATTAAATTATACTTTTTTTTTTCCTCCATTGTAAAAGTTTTAAATTTATAATTTGTCAACCTTGTACAATGTTAATTAAATAAATAAATAAGAACTCATTAATCATTTTGTAATGTAAATGTCATTTGTAGTATCATTATTGTTTGTTCGTTTTATACCCTCCCTTTCTTGCAGAAGAAGCTTGGTTAGCTTTATAATATTAAAATTAAAATCATTCGTAACTAAACAAGCTTTGTGAAAGTAAGATTGTCTGAGGATACCTCTGAAAGAAGCGAAACGCGTGTCACAGTAAGTAGCACAATACTTGGAATAATCTGAGTCATTTTTATTGTTATATTAATATTAAATCAATTAATGTTTAGTCAAACTTACTTTGTAGTTTTTAAAATTAAGTATTTATGTATACATGATGCACAATGAAAATAGTTTTAAATATGGCATGTTTAAAAATTCTCTCCCACCTTTCAAACCCTAAAATAATGGGCCTTAGCGAGAGCGATAAGCCAATTACTAGCGTTGACTTGTCCGTATCTTTACTATCTCTATTTTCTTTGAAAAAAAAGAGGTTTATCAACTGAGTAACAAGCAGTGCTCGGTTTTTTTGTTGTTGTGGTACCTCTATTCGGTGGCTATACACTTCACATGAGGACAAGACATGGATTATTAAAAATGGTATATTTCTTATTATAATAGTTTTATTTCAGTTATATTTATTAGTCTCATGTAGTATTACTATATATTTTTAATTCTGAATCTTAATTTGAAGCATATTATCGTTTAATTCAGTGCTTCCAAAACTTTTTCATTCCACAGCTCCCTAAATTTGAAAAAAAAATAATCCGCAGCCCTCCTCAATACAAAACATGTTCTGCGGCAGCCCCCAACCTGGGAAGCACTGTTTTAATTGATGTATCGCAAAAACAAAACATATCCACTACAATCATAGGGCAGGACTAGTGGTTAACTAATCGCTCTCGCTACACCCAGTTATTTCAGTCTCGAAATGTTGGGGTGGGGTAATTTTTAGACATCACAAACACATTGGTAAAAAATGATTTTCGTACTGGAACTCGAACCTATGAGATCCGGCACGGAAGACAACAACACTAACCAGTGCCCCATAGACGCTACAAAAAGATTATCAATTATACAATTAGCAACGCTAAGCATACCATTTCATAGTAGTGCATAGAAATTCAACGAAATCTTGCATGTTGAATGAGTTTTTTTTTTTCGTAAACGTGCCATAACGAAGGGGTATTTTTGCACCGTAAACCTTAAAAACGTCTTGTCAAACCGTCGGCAAAATGCATTAAAATATCTTACCTAGGCGCCCCGAGAGGAAACTCTCGGCACATTGACACGCGGATGCTCTGATATGAATGTCCATAAAAAATAATTAAAAAGGGTGAAACCAACGTTTATTTCTGTTGAGGAAACAGCGCGGTGTGATTTTCATTTTTTGAAAGAAAATTTCTGCTGCGTGTTTGGGGTATTGCAATAATTCGACACCGGCAAAATGAAATTATTGAATCGAACGTTTCGTCACCGTAATGGCAGAAAAAGTAACAAAAAATAGGTAAATACATCATGCAAGATTATTGGAAATCAGTTTTCTGTCTGAAAAAACTCAGTAAGTGCATTTATTTAATTATTTTGTATTTATAAGCTAGCAATAATAATTGTCCCTATATATTAATTACTAACTTTATTTGTGTAATATGGGCATAAATTCATTTGGATTTATATATTATAATTGAGAGTATTACTTGCAATCCCGGCTTATTCCAAAGTTGTTGAAACATAAATCATGAATGTTATTTTGTAGATAAAAATAAATTGTGAAAGTATGTTTAGAAATCAGTCTGAAACATGGCTTGACAACATCCAAAATATCATTCCAAAGTAATGTAAGACTAAAAACACTTTTAAAATGTAAATTTTTTTTCAAAATGAAATTCAAGTTTCATTTTTTAACCATTTTAGAATTATTTGTGTTCGCAAGTAATACCCTCAATTATCAAGGCTAGATATTTTATCCTAAGCACTAAAAAATTCATTCACTGTTAACTCAGAACTATATTTTATTTTTATTTACAAATTTCTGTCTCTACGGTGAAGGTATGTACAATTATTATTACTCGATAGTGTTGTGTAATATGTTTTCATCAAGTATTTATATACACCATGTATTCATTAAACAAAATTGATACGATATAATGTTTTGATTTTACGATTTTGTTATAAAAATATTGTGTATCGATGCTCCATTTAAAAAGCGAGAATATTTTTTAAAAATCGAATACAGAAGTCATTTAGGAGATTGTTAGGTTAGGTCAGGCGTGGGGAACCTGCGGCCTTTTGGCTACTTTGGTGCGGTCTTCTGGCCAATTCTGTAATTCTGTAAATTGTTGTAAATTTCGTAAATTTCTGAGATTTTCGATGTCAAAATCCTTGGAAGACCTAAAAAATTCCCTAGTCAATGTTTACTGCGGCCTTATGTCAAATCAGAAAAAATAATGCGGCCCTTAGAGAAGAGAAGGTTCTCCACCCCTGGGTTAGGTCAAAAAAACTTTACTATGTTTGTATTCTTTTATATAAAATAGACATTGTGGATTTGTTTCATTATTATCTTTATTGCACTTTCAATTGATACAGAGGCGGCATCGGCTATCGAAACGATATGTAAAGCCGTTAAAACTAAGCATTTGCGTGTAATAACAATTACGTTTTTCCGGACATGTTAATTACAATTAAACTCCTTAATTGGATCTTTTCTCTGTTGGATTGTGGCGGAACTGAGAGAGGGGTGAAGATTAAATGAATATCCAGCGGAAATTGCGGTTACGAACGTCCCGGGTGGCAATCGTCGTCATCCCGCGCTATTTTGCGTGCTCTATTTGGAGGTCCTGCGAAAGGACACGTCTCAGACGCGCATGCGTGTCATCCCTTACTTGTCACCGCACTGCGGATTTCGTATCAAAATCCCTTCACTGAACTTGCTCATTTAAGGGTGCAAATGCATATCTAGGAATTTCCCGCATTAAAAGGCCGACAGCGCGTCGGTCTTTCTTTTTTCTGTCTTAATTTTGAATTTATTTAAGTTTGCATATCCCATCCACGCGTGAATTCTACTGCTTCCAATATTTACAAAGATTCTTTCAGCTAAAGACTTTAAACGGGAAAAACTTTTTACTATTAGTGACTGTGCGTGGTAACTCAACAAAATCATTAATTCATTTAAGGATTGTTTTTAATGTAAATTTGAAAATAAAATACTTTTAATCGCTATGTTCTTAATTAATTTTCAATCGTAACTCGAAGCCGACCGCATAAGATTTTTTCCCATAATGTTGCGTCTATATTTTATTTCCTCGAAGGATATTACCGAAAGAGAATCTTCAGTAAAAATCTTGACAAGAAGCGAGTTCCGATACCTTTGTTTCCAAAAAAAACACTGGTATTACCTATGGCAGGGTTTCCCAAACTTATTGTGTAATGTAACACTTTGCAAATCTAAAAATGTAACCGGAACACAGCAAATTTTTTAGGTCGGGTAATTCATATTAGTAAAAATATTTAAAAAAATTCATCTCAATAAATCACTGATTATTTATTGATTAATTATTTCTAAAACATGTTACATACAAAATATGAGTAAACAAAGCTATTAGTGATTAAAAATCTCCGCTTGTGACTAGATGTTTGATAAATTTGAATCGTTCAAATTATGTAAATTCGCACAGATTTTGTCACTAACGACCCGGGTTTCGCCTCTTGGCATCTTCAGGCGTTCAAGTGCACGGATGAACTTGAACGCCTGAAGACAAAATCTGTGTCAAACTTGAACGATTGAATCTGTTGTTTCTTGTTTGAATCTTGAACGATTCAAATTTAATATTGAAATTCCACCAAGCACCCTCAGTCGAAATCTTAAATTATAGATATTTGATGTTTTAAACATCAGTAGAGATTAACCATCACTCGATTTTTTTTATATGAAGTAGAAGATGTTTAAATGTGCTGCAGAATATATTATCATTCCAAATTTTTGCAGAACACTTATTGAGTTCCTACGGAACTCCAGTGTTCCGCGGAACATAGTTTGGGAAACTCTGACCTAAGGCATCGAATTTTTATCTGTCTTAGTAATGTTTTTTAAACAATATTTTTTTAATTTAAAATTTCGACTGAAGGTGCTTGATGGAAATTTAATAATAATTTAGAATTCGTGTGTTGAAGTGTTCGACCAAGAATTTTATGGAAGTGTACAAAATCAAAATGATAATAATATTTTTTTAATTCACATTGTCGAACTTTTTAAGAATTAAAGACCTATGTACCAAAATTGCATATGGTCTTATCAGGCATTACGGCAATATAATGATAAAGGAGCTATGTTACTTCCGGAATACAATTAATACTGGTTACATTTCGACGGTGGAAATGAAAAAGGACGTAACGCACACATATCAACTTATACAGGAGGCACAAAAAACGTGTTTTGATGATTTTGGGTCATGCAAATTATGAAATATACACAACCTGAAAGAGCACGGAGACTTCTAAACTGGTGTGTAATTAACATAATCTAATATTAATTAAAGAAATTATTTAGAAAAAGTCTTTTTTCTTGGTTTCAATTTTCACAAGCTCATTTTTTTCTAAAACTTAAAAGGTAAATTTAGATACTAATTCGTCATTTGCAGCTTATATCCTTTTGGTAGAACGTGTATCAAGTTTGATACATTATGATTATCGGAAAAAAACTGTGGGCTGTCTTTTTTCTTTTCCACAGTCGATATGCTCTTTGGCATTTATTTTTTTTAAATGACGATTTATAGTTTATGACGAATTATTTCTTAGTTTGTAACACTGTGTGCTGCTAAGTTACCTCTTGAACACATCATTAGTTAAGTTGCTTTAGTATAATAAAAAAATGCACAAAAAAAACATTGACCATAATTTACTATCTTAAAACTTTCACTTTGTAACATAACTCCCTCATCCACTTGTGTATTCGTATGTACATATATTATATGCCCAATTTCTATGGAAATTGAACGTGACAGCGTGAACAATGGGGATATTTTGGTATCCCAAGCATCTATGCACGCTTACGCCTTCGTAAAAACACCTTAAATAGTTGTTTGATATACACATTGCCGTCTTCGAATACTGTCAAATCATATTTATTAACCTTTGTTTTGATATAGGACCAAAGCGACATGATTTCGTAGAGTTTTTCGAATATTTGAGGACTAAAATTTTGGCAAATCAATAAAAACTACGTTCTTTCTTACAGATAATACGTTTGAAAAAAACAATGACAAATATCTTAGAAATATGGTTCTACAGTTTTTATAATATTATTTAAAAACTATTTCGGCATCATTAGAGGTATGTTTAAACCTACATTTTTCTCAGCTGGCTTTGAAGAGATACACCATACATCTTGCTGTTCACTTTAACATTCTAATTCACACAATATTCCTTTTTACTTATTTCAAATTTTAATTTTGCAAGATCAGTACCGGTGTCGCCCATCGGTGTCGGAATATTATCAACTGGTAAGAAATAGAAAAATTTAACAGTGTTATCAGTTGATAATGCTCGTCAGAAGCGAAACCGGTCCTGATCTTGCAAAATTAAAATTTGAAATTAGTACAAAGGAATATTTTGTTTTTTCAATGAAAATAATCATGTTACAAAATGAAACATTTCACATGTGTGTGTACATGGAATTAATACTAAAGTGTTTTATTTTTAAAGATATTTTTAATGAATATTATTTCTTAGAATACACCACTGAGAATTACACCTGTGTACAAATAAGTCGAAAACATTGTCGACTAACTTAAAAGAATAATCTTGACAGCAATGGTGGAATAATTATTAAAAAAACAAAGGCAATTGTAGGAAGGAAGCAAGACGGCTTACTCTAAATCATTTCATAAAAGTGTTTTGAGCTGGTTTATCGTTTTATTTTGTAAACCATTAGATTTTCTTGATAAATCGTTTATGTTTATTCATATTTGATTTGTTTTAACTACTAAAAAAGTATCAGACAAAAATATCTTTCAATAATTTTAAGTTGACTGAAGATTTTTTGTAATACGAGGAGCAAACATTCAAAAATTTATTTGTCAACACAGAGCTTGGGAAATGATGATTTGAGTGTTTAAAAAATCAAGGTTTGCTTGAATGTATCAACTTAATGATTTATTTTTGTATGAAAAAAACTTCTTTGAACACTAATTGTGATTTTCATTCATAGATTTTATTATGGACTATCAGAATTGATATTATAGAATCATTTTCATTTTAATTTTAAAATTCTTTTAAATGTCAATTGTTGTTTTCATTTCAATTTATTATTGTATAAATAGCACTGTTAAAATATATTTCTTATCAGTTGACAATGCTCACCATGAGCGAAACTGGTCTTGGTCTTTATAAATATAGTGAAAATAAAGTACAAAAGAATATTGTGTTTTTTCTTAAAATAACAAAATGTATTTCCTAATAAATCCTGGTGAGTAGAGGAATCTACGGCAGTTGTGATTTTTCAAATACTGGTCATGCAAAGACGTGCTGACCCAAATACATATATCTCCTTTACTCCTCCGATTTGTTTACTGTAAAACGTACATCTTTCCTGTTTATGTTCTGCATTTTGACTAACTATATTTCTATTAATATCCAATATACGCCGTTGGGCATGAAAGTTTTCGCACAATAGCCGTAAACAGACAATATTAAAAGTTGAAATGCACATAAAACCCGTCGTAGTTGAAAACTATCACAATATTTTACCGAAAAGTAAAAATAAAAACCAGAACTATTTTTCATAACAGAAATAACTATAGAAAAAAATAAAGTTTACCAGTATCTTCTACATATTGTCCTGTAATATTTTTTTTGTTGTGGGCTTTTTTTAAATGAAATAAAAATCAGGTTAAAGATACTGTTATAAAGCTACATTTGATTTGAACTCAAATTAGTTTGGATGATGGTGTGATATAAATCCATATCTATTCATTCATATCCGATCCAAATGTGAAGCGTATAGTCTACTTAATGGAGGTATCTCAACAAAACCTTTTTTTACGTGCCATGATTTGCCATGATTTTTGAAACCAGTACCCTCAGAATGCAACCGTTAAGCAAATGCCATTTGGTTTTAATCGAGTACAACTGTGTGTCCTAGACAGTCCGCATTGAGTTAAATATTCCTAGGCGAATGACGATCTCCTTTGTTACAGAGTCATGTCAAGTTTGGTTAAATATCATATTGGACTTACTAGTATTATTTATTTTAATATTTGACATTACAGAAAATGCGGTAAATGCTTTTGAGTTGAAAGAAAAATCATGCGAGATAAGCTCGATGAGATTTACGAAGAAGCCAAGTCGAGAGAATCGACATCACAAACACCCATGTCATAGATCTCAAATTTAAAATTTAATTTTGAATTTTCCACCTGTGTAGTCGAGTGGACAACATCGTTGGCTTCATCTACGGAGGTCACGGGCTCGAGTCCCAGTATGGACACTTTAATAAATTGATTTTTCAATCGATTTATAAACAAGAGGCTGAGCAACAGTAGAAACTCTTATGTTGAGATCAACTCCATTAGGAGTCTATATGCTCCACATTGGGAGCGGAGATGGTAAAAAAAATGTCATTGACCTTACCTGATATTGAACCTAGATCCGCCTGGTCAGTAGAGCCAAGCTCTTACTAACTATACAACAGCGGGCAACTCGACGAGTTACTCGATGGCGAATTATTGTAAATTAATATTCCAAGCAAAACATTATTTTTTAATTAATTGAATATAAAAAAAAAACAATTTGAATAAAAAAATAAACCACTCTGCCGAGAAGCGTACTGGAATTAATTATTTTCGAATGATATCGGATCAGTGGTAAAGCATAAAAAGCGGTCTCTATAACTGTTGTGCCTTATTTTTATGTTACGAGAGTTTGGTTATAAATATTTTGCTCGTAAAATATATCCGGGAGTATTTCGGAACATCTTTCGTAGTATCGGTTTATTTCCAAAACATTGGGCATGAAACGTGTTAAACAATAAATTCGACTCATGTTTCAATTTTTAGGCTTTTATATTTTATTTGATAAAAATAAACTACACAATCTATAACGACAGAGATACCTGTAATGAAAAAGGCCAATAAAAATATAATACTTTCGATGGATTCGGCGGTAACTTTGTGGAAGTTCATTGTCATATAAAATAACTTAGATTATTCCACGTATTGTGCTACAAACTGTGACACGTGATTCGCCTCTTTCAGAGGCATCCTCAGACTTTCTTACTTTCACGAATGATTTTAATTTTACTATTCTGAGATATATTTAAATAAAAATCAAATAGAAATGGGAAACAATGAGGGGATGATATAAAAACAAACAATAATGATAATACAAATGACATTTACATTGAGAAATGATTAACTAATGAGTTGCATCAATTAGGACGGGTTAAACCGTTGATAAATAAATTTAATATTGGCGAACAACCTTTTTTATTCAAGATATTATTTAATAATATTTCTTTGTTGTTAATACTTTTATTTATTTCTAAAAATGAATGTTCGTTTGTTTGTCCCGTATGCGTTCCAAGACCGTTCGTCCGTACTTAAAACTTTAGTGAGTCGTTGTGCAAGTGCTCACAAAGATTTCTCAATAAGTAGAATAAGCGGTGGGCTGTCAAAACGTTAACAATGGGGCTCGCTTTATATCGAAGCAATTCTCGGTGTTTTGGGGAAACAGTGAGTTTTTTCCTATGCAATTATATGCAATACTATATTTTGTATCCAAAAGCACTTTAATAAACACAATTAAAACAAAAACACTTTCTTTCTTCTTTTCGTGGCATTACAACTAGGGTATCCAATCCCGAGACTTCGGGATTGATTTATTTTGAATCCGGGATTGAGATTTTCTCACCGAGGAATTTGAAATCCTCAATTTGCTATATTTTTTCCCGGAATCTCACGGAAACTCGTTTTTTTTTTTAGCTCACCGAGAAATTTTAAATCCCTGATTTGCCAATTTCGTGTAAATTTAGAGAATTTCCTCAAAATTTCTCAATCCCGAAATCCCGGGATCGCGGCCATCTCAATCCCGGCATTTCGGGATCAGAAAATTGAACGGGATCTCGGGATTGGATGCCCTAATTACAACGCATGCCGGATACTCGCTAGTATCTTATATAATTTATCAGAATATTGTTTTTATAAAAAAATAATGTCAAATACCCAAAGATAAGTTATGTATTTTAACACAAATTATTCCCTTGTTTCATATTACACAAACTTTTCACTTTGAAGATTTTCACTGCCAATTATATGTAGAAAGTTATAATAGATACAATAAAAATAAAACACAATTGTAACAATTTCCCAATATTGATTTTATATCAGAACCTGTTTTGCTTATTACGTTTGCCACACGCGAAACCTGTTTTGATCTAAATTAATTTATTTAGAATGTATTCAAAGGTATTCATTTTTTTATACAACCTTTTAAATGATTTTACGACAGTGATGATTGATTGTAAATACTCTTTTTTCTCTTGAGAAAAGCAATTACTTACTTATATTTAATCAAAAAATAAGCTGACGTGTAATGCTAATATTTTTTTACCGACTGAACTTGTGTATAAAATGAAAACTAAATATTTTAAAAATATTCCAACGTAAATAAATCACTGGAAAATACATTTAAACGTACTTTAAGTAATGGTTGCTGAAAAATCAAACGTGAATTTCCGAAAAAAATGAAATATCATTTAGGGATTTGAACGTTGTTAACAATTCCACTTTACTGATGAAGAATACTTTACCTAGATTTCTTGCGTGTGCGTTTTGCCTCCATTTCGTGTGTAAGTAAATTTAGTCTGAAGCCCGCAGAAGACATTATTATTAATTTATGTTTTGTTGGAATATACATTTGTTATTCAGGCAGAGAAGATAGCACTTCCCATAAATCCCCCCTCTCTTGAAAATGAACGATAAAACACAGTTAAGCCAGAAGAAGTTGTTAAAGACAATCGCAACACACCTCGCTACATCATTTACATAATATCATAACATAATTCTATGGGTAGTAGTTAATAAATTGTAGTCTGTCATTTACTAAGACAATATTATTTTAGTTACACTATTTAACCACTATCGTGATATTTTTTCATTCTAGTTTTAATATTTTTCAAATCTATTCATTCTTATACCTACAATCGATTGTTTTAATCATATATCTACTCATACACTAGTGGACAAATGTCGCAGGACATGACGCTTAATGTTTACATCTCGAGAAAAACGCCGTGAAAAAGTTTGCGTGTTCACAAAAGGGCCCACATTAGCTGTCGCAGAAATGTCACTATTTGAGGTTATGTTGGTCAGTAATGCGTACGAACTGACGTTATTTGATTTGTATTGAATGCAAACAATGGGAGTAAATTACAATTTAAAAAAATGCACTCATTCAATCAACTACGATGGCTGATTATACTCGAAACCATTGACTAACATTCATTAAACCTAGTTATATTTTTGATAGACGTTACGTCTAGGGTATCCGATCCCGAAACCTTTTTCCAATCCCGGGATTGTGATTTGCTCACCGAGGAATTTGAAATCCTCAATTCGCTATACTTTTTCCCCGGATTATCTCCAAACCTTGTTTTTTTTTTAGCTCACCGAGGAATTTGAAAACTACGATTTGGTATACTTTTTCCCAGATTGTCACAGAACCTTGTTTTTTTTTTAGTTCACTGAAGAATTTGAAAACCTCGATTTGGTATACTTTTTCCCGATTGTCACAAAACCTCGTTTTTTTTAGCTCACCGAGGAATCTGAAATTATCGATTTGCCAACAGTTCTCGTAGAAAAACATCTATTGATATACCTTCAATAGGAGGTCAAATGCTCCACATTCAAAGGGGAAATATGTCGCAAATTCACTGAAATGTACTTCTTTGGGGACAAGGATTGTTGAAAATAAAGTAAAAATATTTTATTTTCACCAATCTTTGTACTCAAAGATATACATTGCAGTTAATTTGAGTTTATTATAACTGCAAAATCTAGATACGTTTGTTTGTTTTTTAGCATTTGATATAGCTATGTCAATTATTTTTAAAGTAAATACTTTGAGACTGCCAATTCTTAAAATATCATATCTGTAAAAATTAAATCAAATTCTGTGGATTTGATTCGTACTGCAGTGTTATAAAATTTGAAATGACATTAGACTGTCTTAGTTTTTACGTGATTTCAATTTATTTAAGATTAAGACTTTACGTATTCTTTACGTCTTCTTTCTTAAGACTTTAAGTCTTCATAATTATTATTTAATCAATCTCTATGATTAATTAAGCCAAGGCCCAAAAATTGAACCTTAAGCTTTGCAAAGCCTAGACTTAAGGGATAAAGATATATCGGCCGATTACACATTAATTACGTTCACTTAAGATTTTCATATAGCTAAAGAGTAATGAGGATTGCTGCCTGACCACTAGCAAGAGAGATTCGTTGTTTAAAATCATGAGTTAAAGCACTATTATATTCAACCTTTAATGGGCTGAGAACGTTAACAATATTAAACGGTTCAAAGAAAAATCCATTCTTGTAAATTTACTAAATGACTCGACAGCAAGTATTTTATGATAATTAAAAATACACAAATTGAAATAATTACCAAATGCTTTTAAGGGACGATTTTATTTACTGAATTGATGTCGGTAATTTTGTGTGCTTCGTTTCCGCCCGTACCACTATAGGAGCCAGAGAGAAACAACGATTTTGGCGATATAAAATGTTTCGTACAAAATGAAAGATTGTCATATAATACGGTCAAAACACAATCTTTTATTATTTTTACTTAGTTAAAATAGATTTCTCAATCAATCAGAGAAAGATGCTTATTAATGTATATTTGAAATCATGTGTAGATTAATTTTATTCACTGTCATGTATGATAATTAATTTATCAAAAAGATTTTGAGTATTTTTATGTTATTTTGTGAAGCATTCGTTTAGTAATTCACATAGACAATTTAAAGCTTTTTTCATCACGTTTCTTTTATTTATATCAAAAACAGTCGAAGTAATGGTAATATATAATTTTAATAACTCGAGAATTTTAATATTCATGTGTATTTAGAAAATATCATTAAAAAGTTTCTTAAATGTGTCTTGAAACCTTAAAACTTCTTGGGCTTGGCAGACAAGGGAAATGACAAGACTTCTTTAATTATTACTTTCTACCATTTTTTAAAGTTAACTGCTGAAAACACTCACGTAAAACGTACTCAGGAGAGGGTATTGTTGCATGACCCATTTTTAAATACACTTAAACTTTAACGTTTTTAGAAGTTTTCGTGAAACGGCTTCTCTTTTTCGTCTATTCATAGCAACGCCAGCTTCTCTGTTATATTCTACTCCTTAGGTTGTATCGATCGGACCACGTGTGCGGAATCTGTAAGTATCATACAACTTGGCTGAGGAAACGCAGATAGAGACGACGTGGAGCTACGTATACACATATTATATAATACATACACATTCTACTTTTCACGAGATTTAGAGAACGGCAAAAAAACATCTTACTGGGACCGAAATAGTTCGCTGAGAAAATTGTATAGTTTACAATAAGAAACGGATGCTGCAATGCTCACACACGATAAATGATTGAAATATGGTTATTTAGTCATAAGTTTAAAAAATATCCCTTGTTAAAAATTGATTTGAATAATCCAGGGCTATGGAGTCGTGTAAAAAAAAGAAGACTCCGATTCCGACCCAGCTTTAAAATAATTAACGACTCCGACTTCGACTCCAAGAATTTTTTTCAATAATTTCATTTTAACTTATATTTGTATACCATCAGACCATCTTTAGTCAGCCAAGAATGAAATGACTACAATTATTATTTTGTTTGAATAGACTTCATTCAATATATTTTTTTTAAAAAATCGAGCCGCTTATTTTTCACGAATTCTACTCCGACTCCAGCCAAAATGCCGCGACTCCAACTCCACAGCCCTGGAATAATCCTATAGTTGTTATCGCTTCGGAAAACACTAAAGTGAATTTATTGAAAGTGTTTTGTAAGATCAATCAGGATGTTAGATCGAATGAAACGATGTATTGTTTATCTCTTCTAAGTCAGCACATATAGCCAAGTTTACATAAGTATAAATATAATAGGGTAAAAATAGCAACGTGTTATTAAAAATAGCAATATTAGTAAGAAGCTATTTCGGCTTTCGCCATCGGCAGAGCTATTTTTAAGCTTACATTTTGCTCAGTAATATATACTGGCTCCGAAGAGATACACAATACATCTTGTTATTCACTCTAACATACCAATTCATACAACAGTTATTATATAAAACTTTTTAAATATGACTTCAGTGTTTCGAAGAACGATAAGCAATGTGGGATTGTTCAAGGTAAATTAAGATAAATTAAACTTTTAATTCATACTTGCCGGAAACCGGCTAGTATGAAACAAAAAAACTAAAAAATCTCTTACATAAATATTGTTTGTTGAAAATACATATTTGAACGATTTCGCATATTTTCAATGCAAATGGTTTAATCGTGAAACGGTGTGAATTTTCAAGCAGTGTGATGTGATTCTGGTAAATAAATATAACGGGCTCTCCCTAGGCAAAAAAAATAAATTGCTTTTCGTAACAAAAACGGCTCGATTAATTTTGGGCAATAGTAATTCGCAACAGTTTTAAATTTAAAAATGTTTAATAGTGCAAAATTTACTTTACTTTTTTTGTGTGTTCAGCTAACAAACAAATATAACGTAAATACATATTATCAAATAACTGAATAATATATTCAATAAGTAATGGGTCATATTTAAAAAAAAATTAAGTACTGCTTTAGACTCGCAGTTCAAAGCCAGACATAGACAATCCACTGGTGAAAAATCTTGTGAAACACTAGTCTAAAAAAATGGACTAATTCAGGGATGATTGTTTTATTATAATTTTTTTCAAAAAATAAAACACTTTTTGTAGTAATTTCATATTTATTTAATATGATTAGAATAAGGTTTTGCTCATGATGAGCGTTTTCGACTGATAAAAATATATATGTACATTTCAGTACTGTATTAAAGATAAAGGTTGTCTCATAATTCTTTGCGTATTTTGCACTTCATTTTAAAGAGACACAAATATTAAAAGTTTTTCAATGTTTTTATATTTTACTTTATTTTATCTTTGAAATATGCATATTTCTTTGAATCGTTCAAACTATGTACATTCTCACAGATTTTGTCACTAACGACCCGGGTTTCGCCTTTCGGCATCTTCAGGCATTTTAGTGACAAAATCTGTGAGAATGTACATAGTTTGAACGATTCAAATTTAATATTGAAATTCCACCAAGAACCTTCAGTCAAAATCTTAAACGCATATTTCTATTTGAAAACCCTTCATCACCGTTAATCTTGGATATGCTTTGGCAATAGCACCTTTAAGTCACTTGAGAACTTCTACACTAATTTTTAGTACATTTAAAAAGAAAAAAATTGACACTTTTTTTAATTTTACTGCATCACTTTTTATTGCGGATATATATTTTCAATAACCATACTTCCGGTCTGTTTATGTTTTAATTAACACATTTAATTACATACATAATAAATATTTAAATATGAAACTATCACGTGTAAATTTTGATTACTACGAAGTGTGAAATTGTGTGGTTGAACTCACAACCAAAGCATGAAATTTTCAATTTTATATTTCTTATTTGAATAATTTATATACGAAAAATGGGATTTTTTTTTAAAGTATAGTAGTAAGATGTTAAAATTAGACCATACTCATTAGTACACTAACATAACATGTAAGGCCACTGTGCTTTTATCTTCGTATTATATCGACTGTGGAAAGGAAAAAGGACGAACCCACAGTTTTTTCAACACTGCTTTTTTCCCATAATCAAAATGTATCAAACTTGATACATGTACTATCAAAAGGATGTAAGCTGCAAATGCCGAATTAGTATCTAAATTAAGTTTTTAAGTTTGAAAAAAGATGAGCTTGTGAAAATTGAAACCAAAAAAAAAGGTTTTTCATAGACAATTTCTTAAATTAATATTAGATTATGTCAATTAAACACCAGCTTAGAAGTCTCCGTGCACTTCAAGGTTGTGTTTATTTCAAAATTTGGACATGGCTTAAAATCATCAAAACACGTTGTTTGTGCTTCTTGTAAAATTTGCTATGTGTGGGTTACGTACTTTTTCTTTTCAAAAATCGATATAATACAAAGATAAAAGCACAAAGGCCATTACACATACACGTTAGTGTACTAATGAGTATGGTCTAATTTTAACATCTTACAACTATACTTTTAAACTACGCTTATTTTCAGCTTAAATCCTTTTGATAGAACGTGTATCAAAGATACATTGTGATTATCGAAAAAAAAACTGTTTTGAAAAAACTGTGAGTTACGTCCTTTTTTTTTCATACAGTCGATGTGTATATTTAATTACAAGCAATTCATAAAACGTGAGCGTGGGCGTCTTGTAATCATATTACGTACGGTTTTTTATTGCAGTATATTTTACATATTAATATGCATTAGCGGATTTTATTAAATGACCTATTGTATGTGTTATTCAGGTCGATATTATCATAATTGTTTCATTCGTGTAATTAATCAGGTGCATGCTGTGCATTGTTAAAATCACAATGCATTTATGAAGGCAATAATTGCACACTACAAGGTACTTTAAGTATTACAGATTTTAAGTAAAAAGCACTTTTAAATCCAATTACTTTATTTTACGTTACAAACAATGACGTCGAAAATCTGTGACCAATATAAACATCAAACAAAGCTTCATTTGAATCTTTCAAATTAAGTAGGTACGCTTACAAATCGAAGTTTGGTTTTGAAGACAAAAGGTTATCAGGAACAATCTACAATGTTTCAGGATAGAAATTAAAAAAAAAATGCATTCTTTGTATATTTGAGTATTATTCTGCGGTAACTTTTTAAACAATTAAAATTGACTAGCTATAAGCCCGTTGCCTTCAACGGGGGGGGGGGGATTTTTGTTGCATTTTTAAATAGTCTTATTAAAAAATGCAACAAAAATATTATTAGTAATCTAAATTAGTAGCAATGTAAATTAATCTAAACATAATTTAAGATTTCGACTGAAGGTGCTTGGTGGAATTTCAATATTAAATTTGAATCGTTCAAACTATGTACATTCTCACAAATTTTGTCATTAACGACCCGGGTTTCGCCTTTCGGCATCTTCAGGCATTCAAGTGCACGGATGAACTTGAACTGACGCTTAGCAAATAAAAGTTTCGTGCTTATATAAGATACAAATGCATCACTGAGTCCAAAGCCATTGCTGGCGAAAAGGATGAGCTCATGGGAATGCTAACAGATTTGTGTAGTGAGCAGTTTCAAGAATTATATAATCTGTTTGTCGGCAAAGGTTTTATGATTATATGATTTTATGGTTATATAGGGTATAGAAGAGGAGATGTGGGAAAATTTGTTATTTCGTTTAAAATCGTTTAAAGTTTTATATCGGCAAAACAGAAAGAACATTGAACATCCGAGTTTTAGAACATATGGCAGCCTTTAGATTGAAAAAAGACACGTCTACTTTTGCTAATCACTTAATTTCGGAAGGACACGTGTTCAATCAGGAACAAGGGATAAAAATGTTACACCCAAATACGGACAGTCATAAGCTCTTTTTCCAAGAAATTTTAGAAATCAATAAAGCACAGTTGCAAAGTCTTCCGATTTTAAACGAAATAACAAATTTTCCCACATCTCCTCTTCTATACCCTATATAACCATAAAATCATATAATCATAAAACCTTTGCCGACAAACAGATTATATAATTCTTGAAACTGCTCACTACACAAATCTGTTAGCATTCCCATGAGCTCATCCTTTTCGCCAGCAATGGCTTTGGACTCAGTGATGCATTTGTATCTTATATAAGCACGAAACTTTTATTTGCTAAGCGTCAGTTCAAGTTCATCCGTGCACTTGAATGCCTGAAGATGCCGAAAGGCGAAACCCGGGTCGTTAATGACAAAATTTGTGAGAATGTACATAGTTTGAACGATTCAAATTTAATCTAAACATGATTAATTCTCTAAATGGATATTTTTAGAAATACACCCAATTCTCCAAAAGACTAAAACACACCGCGACTGCAAAACGAAATATGCAAAGAGCGGATATAATAAAATATATTCATAAAAATCCTAGTTGAGCTGCCCTGCTGAGCTGCTATATCCAATATCGACAGCCCTGCATTATTCATATTTTATATTTTTTAGAATAGTTATAATGTTTCAAGTATGCAAACAAATATATTTCAGAGAAGAAGACTCCGGGACATATATCGAAAGCCCTGCAGTATTTATATTTTTTACAATATAATTTTTGGAATAATTAAAATGTTTCAAGTATGCAAACAAATATATTTCCGAGAAGAAGAAAAAGACCTCGGGACATATATTGACAGCCTTGACACTTTAAAAAATCCTTTCTAATTAATTAAATATTAGATGTCAGTGTAATGAAAAATATGTCTAGTATGAATAAAAAATGGTGACAGCGGGGCAGGGGGGACTATCTTTCTAGACGTCATCATGAATACTAATGAAAATCGGAAAAAAAAACGGCGAAATCGTGAACCTACAAACAAACACTCGGACAGACATTATCAGCTATTAATATATAGATTGCAATGTTATACAATTGGTTGTATAACTACTTTTTGCTGTGACTCGAAAATAAATCTCTACTATATAATATTAAAACAAAATATATGAGTAAATTTAAAACTGCTTCTTCACCGAGAAATATTTTTTAAAACAAACATAACAAGACAAATAGGTATATTTCATTTAAAACTGGTTTACACTTTGTTACGTGAATATTTTCTTTGTTATTAATAATCGTTCATTTAACCAATAAAATTTCTTGTTCAGGCTTGTTCTTATTGTTTATAATATGACGTTGCAAAGATAGGACAATAGTATAAAATAACAATTGTCTTATTTCTAGCCTTTTAACTTAGTGATCTACTTATATTTTTGTATATAAACGATACAAACTGTTTACTACGCGTCAGTTCAAGTACATCCGTGCACTTGGAATGCCTGAAGATGCCGAAACGTGAAACCCGGGTCGTTAGCGACAAAACTCACTGAATAGTACAAAATTCAAACAATTCAAATTTTATCTTATTTCTGTTATATTTTATTAACGGTGTAAACCATTTTAATAAACATACAACTTAAAACTTTAAATAAACGTAATATAGTAAGTATTATTTTGGTTAAAAATCTATTTTGATGGTTTCAGAACTCCGTTTGTAAATTATCAGCAAAACATTTTCAAGAATCCAATCACTCTTATCCAATTATCCGATTATTAAAACGAGCGATTAGCTAAGAGACATTTGTAATTTTCAGTATTCTTACATCAAAAATAACTTTCGGCGCATTCGTGACTTTTGTAAAAAAATATGTTATTTTTTCTGAAAATCTACACGCATCAGTTGTTTTCTCAATTTAAAAAAAATCTAGATATTTTTTAAGCAGGTATGTTTATTATATAATATATTCACATAGTTTACTTAACTGTTATATTAATAAAAACACAATATTCTTTTTTACTTTATTCTACTTTATTTAATAGGTCAGGACCGGTTTCACTCATTGCGAGCATTGTCAAATGAACATCATATTGAAACTGCAACTGCAAGATGGTGCAAAACAATCAAAAGGTCAATGACATCAAATTTCTGACTCTTTAATTCACGCTCATGTTAACGTCCATTTTTTAAATTTTAATAATTTACGTAGGAAGTATCGATTTCGAAGAGTGTCGCCCGCTGTGGCTCAGTTGGTTAGAGCTTGCTCTGGGTTCGACTCTCGGTAAGATCAAAGTGAATTTGAGAATTATTCAATTCAAAGTTGTGATCAAAGACTGGGTGTTTGTGATGTCCTCTCCTCCCATCCTTCAGATTCTATAATAACTGGGTGTAGCAACAGCAATTAACCAACCGCTAGTCCTGTTTTAGCCTTATTCTTTTATCCCTACTACTCACTTTGAAAAAAAGTGAGGTTGAGCGACTAAGTAACAAACAGTTCTTCTAGAAAAATTTCTCTTAGGAGGCCATATGCTACACATTGGGAGTGGACTTTTAAAGAAGTATCGATTTATAAGTCATATTTTCATTATAACTACAATTAAACGACAACAAATTTATTTTAATTTATTTCAGTACGCATTATTTAATATATTCGTAAAAAATGTGAGAATTTTTGATAGCTAATAACTTGAGAAAACTTTCAAAGTTCGGTCTATTTACGGATAGTATAAAACTGGAATAAAGCTTCGTGATTCATAAAAACAACGAAAGCTCACTCTATCACCGTAGCGCTCGACAACCACGGCATTAGGGATTCTGAAGTCCCGGGACTTCCCGGGACTCGAGACTTTTATTTCCCTTTCAATAAAATTATAAATTTATTAAAATTAAATATTTGTATGGATGTTTTACATACACTCGGCGCCTTTTGAAAGTACGCACTAGTAAAAATCGCGTTTTTTTAATAATTATTATTTTTATTATGTAATGGATGTGTGCAATGCTTCCGGTTAAATTTTACTAAGAAGGGATGATAAAGGTACATGTAATGAAAAAATATCAATGAAGCCATCAGGAGGAGAAATTTATGACCATAACTTCACAATACAGCTTTTAGACTTTTTTTGTCCTATTGAGACATTGGTATTTTTGTGAAATAGTGAAAAAACATTTGTACATAAAACAATATCAGTTAAAATTTTGTAATTTGCTTTTGCTACAGTTATATTACAATATATAAACACATGGTATTTGAAACTTCTACGAAATTATAAATCCCAAACATCTGTTTTTCTATCAGATCCCTTTTATATATGCATACTTAATTTTGTCAAAACCCCGGGTAAGTGTCACGTCCCGACCATGTCGTGTCCGTTTTTCTTGGGGCTCCCCTCTTATATCTGCTATCAATCCAATACACATCAGTTATTTTGAGGGTTTATTAACCACAAGATATTTTTTTTTAAATTAAAATGTACATGTTATTAGCACATTATAAATCACAGTCACAAAAAAGTCCCGAGACTTAGGACAGCAAAAAACCCGAAATGTCCCGGGACGTCTCGATACAGAATCCCTACACGGCATAGCAGGTGCCATTAGGCCCACTTAGTTCTACAGGTGTTTGATAGCTTATATGAGGCACTGTTAGTCTGTGTCTTTATTTAGTATTTAAAAACACTAGTTACAAAGCTTTTATCATCATTATAACTTCCGCATCCCCATCACCGCTTCAGTTCGGTTTCTTCAAAATTAAAAAAATGTTATAATGATTACATAACACTACTTCATAATCACAAAATATTGTTTTGGGATGAACCCAAATAATGATTTTGGTTTCATAGAACTCGGCAAATAAATCGTCATGTTATTTCAATAAAAAAAATATATCAATTATAATACTTGAGGGCATTACTTGCAAACCCGACTCATTCCAAATTTATTTAAACATGAACCATTCATGTAATTTAGTTTTTAGAAATCAGTCTCAAACATTGCTTGACAACATCAAAAATATTATTCCAAAGTAATGTAAGACTAAAAATACTTTTCAAATAAACATTCTTTTTCAAAATGAAATTCAGGCTTCATTTTTTAATCATTTTGGAATAAGCAGTGTTCGCAAACACACATTTAGAACTTTTTTACTTTTTCTTGGCTGATTTTTTTTATTTAATCTTTTGGATGCCGTAGAAAAATGTACATCTTTACCTATAATCTGTAATCAATAATTTAATTAGTTAATGACGAGATAACTCGTTTCTGGCGTGTTGGGCATAACGAATTTAACGAGATATTTTGTGTGTGGCCGCCATTCAGTTAATAGATTGTCACATAAGCCTTGACGTATCTATTGCCTTAAAGAAAAAAATATCCAATGATTCTAATGATGTAAAAAAATCTTGATGATATTCATTATAAGAATTAAAGATTAGCTTAGCTTCTTTTTTGACTGAAATTGAAGTCTCAATCAAAGATTCAAATTCTTGGAACATCTAAAGTAAAGCCAGCCTTACTTGAAAAATTTGCCATGCGTGACGCATTTGATTAATTCGCCAGATATTATTTAATAAAAGTAAATTCTTCTTTAAATATTTTAAGTGTGTTAGCTTTTTTTAAACAGTCTTCATTTAATATATACATACATTACGGCATTGTTTATATTGTCTTCTATTTTATTTTTGTTTACTTAACGCAATAATCAATACATGGAAAGAATCCATATCAAAAGCTTAATTCCTGACTGTTACAACTAGAAATTGGTAGTTTTGAAATATGTCTGACTAAATTTTTTACACGTTTAAACCGAGTTGTGAAAAGGTGATAACTTTTTTTCTTTCTTAGCTTTTTAGTGAATCATATAGTCATTTAATTTAACTAAATTATTTTTTTTAACGTTGATAAATCTATAAAATGATTTTTCGACCTGTATTTCTTAATTTCTACATGCAATGTATTTTTTTTCTAGTTGCTTTTTTGCGGAGCGGTAATATAACTGATAAATTTATATATTTTTTACTTCTCGTTTTATGAAACTGTACCATCGATATGCACATAAAAAATATGTATTTTTAAGACACTCCGATTGAAGAGTTTTGAATCAAACACGTCCAAATCAAGTTTTGAGAAGAATGAGATATCGTTATAACATTGTAGTAGTACTGATCTAAAAACAAAATTAAATATTTAGCGTCGCTTAAAAGATTCTATGTAATTAACTTGCAGTGCTCCGCAACCGGTGCGCCACGGCACACTAGTGTGTCGCGAGGCGATGGTGGGTGTGACGCGGCACATATCTCCAATAAACGAAAAAAAATCAAATAGATTTTTTAATTGATTTATGGATTTCTGTTTGAAGGCATGGATGTATGTGATGTCTTTAATTCCCTCCTCCCACCCGTCCTATCCTTAACAACGGAGGATATCGAGAGCGATTAGATAACCACTTGTTTTGTCCAATACTTATTCGAATATCACTACTCTCCTTGAAAAAAAAAGAGATTGAGCAACAAGTAGTCGGCAGGTCTTGTAGAAACTCTTTTGTTAAGATTGTCTCCATTAGGGGTCCATGTGCTTACATGCTTATAGCGGACATGGTTAAAAAAATATGCATATGATTCTTTTATGGTTTTTATCATATATAAACACAAACCAATGTAATTTCTGTATATTATGGTCAATTTTACTTGTGGTGTGCCGCGAAGTTTTGGAGAACACGTCGGTGTGCCTTGTAAGATAAAAGGTTGCGGAGCACTGTAATTAAGGGTCAAAATATTATCGTTCAATGAAAACTGTTTTATAAGAAAAGTGCGTTTTCCTGTGTTCAGCAAAAAGTGAATCTAGTCATTTTTTATCCCAAGCTCGTCAATTATATTGTACAACAATGTGCAGTGGTAGATTAAGCAAATGAGAAGCCCCAGGCGCAATAAAATTTGGAGGGTCCATTTTCCGGATAACATAAAAACGTCAGAAAATTCAATGCAAAATATATTGAAATCTAAACAAACGGTATTATTAGATATTTTTGAGGCACCAAGCGAGCGCCTCGTGCGCTTATAACATAATCCGCCACTGATAATGTGATACATTCGAATTCAGCAAAACATAGAAGAATCGTATTAAAAAAATCACACGAAAAGTATGTTTTATTTTGAAACTACTCTATTAAAATAATCCGTCGTGTAATGTTACTATAAATGTCGCCAAGGGTGGTCCATTGGTAGATTAGCACTCCCTGTGAGCCCAACAAGCGAGACGGCGTAACATTTTACACATTCTTATATAATAACGGGCTTAGCAGTAAGTGTTTCGTATTATATACCAAGTGCTAGCGAACGAGCAGAGAAGCTTTTTCAAAGGCAAATTATTTCATTAAGAAATAATTCGACAAACAAACCAAGAATCGTGTGAACGTGATGTTATACAGCTCGTGTTTTTTTTTTGTAGCTGTAAAAGTTCTCTTAATTGAATCTCATAGAATCAAAAAAAAAAACTTTACTAAGTTCAACTATCTCAAACTTTAGTATGTTTGCCATGCGATGTCTCTGCGTCGTTTTTCTTGCTTGTTTAATTTATTATATAATAATAGCATAGTATAAGTTTTTGCATTAATCTCTTCGTGATAATTATTTTGTCCAAGCATATCCAAAGTTTATAATTAGACAAATAGTACTTTACCAGAACAAAATTAAACTTAACATACAAATTATCACGAATAAAATTTAAAAAAAAACTGATGATATAATCTACTCATCCTGGTATTAGGAATTGAATTAAATACTTGACTCTATACTTCATTGTTAGTTCATTGTTAATCGTTAGAGTTCAAGAATAATCAAAATATTTTTCCAATCAGCTTTCGTGTTGGAAGGTTTGCAGAGTAAAAGTATTTTGATTTTTCAACGACAAATCCGAATGTGCAGTTTCATAATAATATATTTCGTTCTACCAATTACCATTAATTTACATATATTGATATGTGATAAGATGTGATGACAACTGGCAGACATTTAAAAGTTTTAGTTCAATTAATTGTGTTTAAAATGACTCGGTGTGGAACGAAAATATCAAATGGTCTCCACCGCTATAGTGTCCACGTGACAAAACGTACGCCACGATTAGTTTGTTTGATATTTTGATTTGCTAGCCGTGTTCCAATCACGCTCGCAGTGACTTCGCCCAGGTAAGACGTAGCGTATGAAGCAGTCCCAATACCACGTCATATTCAATTTCATGTACTTTTCGGAGATCATCAAAGCTCGTTGTGCTTTAAACTTTGTATAACAACAGCTGTAGAGTTTCAAAGTTTAATGTTGAAAACAGCACAGTTGACCCATAAATGGAAGTCAGAAAGACCGCTTATAGTTTGGGAGAAGTTCTAATGATGGAGAGACAGCCAGATTTTTCGTTTCAAATTAAATATAGATGTACAAATCATCTCTTTTTCTGATATTTAACTTACTTTAACTATACATATATCAGCCACACATTTGTTTATTTTTTCTCAAGCAATAACTCGCAAAACGACTGTCGTAGCAAATAACAAATAAATTTAAAATTGTCACGCGCAAAATAAAAAATCATGACGACAGAACTTACTGATTGATAATATGTTTGTGCCGGGTATAAAAGAATATTAATGCATTACTACAAAATTAAATTCAAATCTGTTCTTTTATCAATTCTGATTGGTAAATATTAATATAATACATATTTTTTTATCAATAACTATTACAATTTTAGTATACATCCAAGAATTATGCGCTGCCACTTTTAATCACTCCCTTAATAACGAGCTGGAGAATAATTATTACGTAAGAAACAGTGCTTTATAATGTATTGTTTCATACATTGTATTTTTTAGTCTGTAGTAAAGGAAGGTGTAGAAAATGAAAAAAGCGCTCGTAAAATACCCGTTATTAAAATACTGCAGTTAAAGGCTATTAAATACTATATAATATACTTCATGAGAGAGTATAATATAATAACATAATATGAAAGCATTAGACTGCAGCACGAAAGCTCAGATGATTGTGTTGCATTAAATAATACTTGCCTAATACAACTTTATATGTATGTGTATTATATAGATAATTATTGCTTTAAAAAAGATAGTTTTATTATATTTTTTGTTCAACCAAAGTGTGCCCATCTTTGAAAAGGATTGTTAGTTGGCTTACTTCTCGAAGCTAGTTGTTGCTTGGTATGCGTTCAAAACATATGGAGTTATTTATGATTGATTGGTAGTAGACACGCACCTTCATCACAGCACAAAAGAACATAATTTGTAGTTATTGTTTCAAGCAATTTTCAGATTCACTACTGTAGCATTTTCCATCAAATTGATAGCACATCTTCAGTTAAGATAATTGCGGTACTATCGATTGCAAACTAAATCATCGTGAACTCATAACAAAACATTATGGTAACATAATTCACGTAGATAATCACATTCTGCATGCTATTACAAAATACTTATTTATAAACAGGGTTCGAAATGAAAAATTTCACGCACCGGAACGCTCAAGTTTTTGGCTCACTTAACACAATATTGTGCAAAATTGGTGGAATCGGTTCTAGATAATTTTTACAATTTCTTTCGGAATACAAAATGGTGAATGAAGATAAATAACTGGTTTTAAAACCAGCCAATTCATAAATACGGCTAAGGTAGCATGATAAATGCAGTAGTTTGATCAATATTCCAATCATATCCTGTAAGAGTTTCCAGATATGGACAACGAACCGGACAAAACAGAACTTGTCAACTTTGTTGTTATGCCGACTTGATTGCATATTGTGAAAATTAAACACCATCTTATGGTGAGCGGATAGAGTTCAACACATTAAATCCTTTTCATATTTGTTTGTATTTTAATCACAGTGTATTGTCCAAGTCTTGAAATTTTTTCCTCGGACACTCAGACAAACAATAAAACTACATTAAACTTTGTAACACTGTAAAATACAACCTATACAAAATTTATGAAATGTAGCGGGCGGTGGTACAACGTTTAGAATTTTAGCAAATATGTTTTTTCATCAATTTAAGATTTTTATCAGAGATAGTATTTAAATATAATTTTGGATATCTTTTGTTAATTCATGAATAAGAAAGGGAATTGTTCTTTTTGATGAGAAGGTGCACAGCTTTTTTCCAAAATCGCAAACCGGCGCGCCACTCCGGTGTGATTCGGTGCAACTCGAGCTCTTTTGTATAAATAAAAATACACATCGCTATTTCAGACTTCATTTATGATGTCTCAAAATGGTTTATCTTTTTGAATTTGAATGGAAATTGTTATATAACTATGTTTGGAATAGTAACGTTACAAGTAAAGGAAAACAATTTCATCTTTTTTGTGATCACAGACCCTATGAAAGAGTGAAATATGCTATTATGCATACATTTAAATGAATAAAATCGATTGCACTTTTTAAGTCAGCGTAAATATTTCAAAGCTACAGTGTGCAAACAAACTCTATCAATAATGATTCAGAGTCTATTAATTCGATGAACTACTAGTTTTGATATATGTTTTTTTAAAAATATTCGTATTGTTTTCTCATTTATAGATCTCACCGCGTTGTATTGTTATTGTAATAAAATTTTCGAAACTAATACCAATTTCAATCATTTTGATAATTAAGTCAAAATTTCATACAAAGTAAAACTGTTGGGAGTGTTTGTTCAGCTGATAATGTAGTGTCGAATAGTATTGGAGCTGGAGTAAAATTCATCATTGAAACAGTAAAACAATGTAAACAGTATAAGAGAATAAACAAAAAGCACTCACAGTATGTGTCAGTCGTTAGACGATCAATCGTATCTTGTTTCAACTTGGAGTTCTTCTTCCCCATTTTCCTCTGATTGGTGTCTTCTTTCTGCGGCTGCTACTCTATCCACTTCTCCTCGTCTCCGACCCTTAAGTCTCCGCTCACTGTAGCACTAGCAACTTTAGCGGATAGTTGGTCTTGTTCAAAGAAACTCTTCGGCGCAACAGTTTTCTACACTTGTATCTTTGCGTTCACTACACAGCGGTTTGGTCGCCCCACAGCAGAAAGAAAAATGAAAGAATATAATCAATTATTTAAATATTAAACAATTACATAAAACTAAACTACAAAAATAAATTCATACGATTTTTAAAATACTCTTCGATTATATTATAAAGACTTTAGTCGTGAATTTTGGTTGCACTTAATTAAATACAACCGTCCCTCGCTTAAAACGGAAGATAGGTTCTGTTAGATTATCGTGTTGAACGAAACCGTATAAAGCGAGACTAACAAATGTTTGTGAAAGAGGGTTATTGGTTCTTTATTTGGAAATATTAATAAAATAAATACATAATACTTTTGAGAAATTATTGAAACATAATATTATTCGATCTCGCGATTGCTATAAATTATCACGTTTTTTTCTTCTTTTTGGCTGAATGTGCCTTTGATTACCTTTTCGTCATTTTCTGTCGCCTGTATCGAAAAATCTGTAATCTTTGATAGTCTATCTGTTTTGTGATTTGTATAAATGTCTTCATATCTACCAATACATTGTTTCTTTTCTTGTTGAAATTTTAAAACTCGATCCATATTCGGATCATTATATAGAAAATGAATTTCTATATTTCTTGCCATTTGTAATCCATCTTTTATTGTTTTTACCGTAATATGTACAATTCAAGATTTAGTAAAAAAAACTCCAGAATTAAAACCGTGCTAAACCGAAGTTGTGTTAAGCGAGGGATGAGTGTATACGGATAGATAAAACGTTTTAAAAATGGCTTGTTGTAAGCTAGGTGTCATCGTTTCGCCTCATTTTTGTTATCGGATATTGTAGACAAGTAGAATTAAAAAGTGACATATCAATTAATTGGTTAGGAAATCGTTGTATTAATATGATTTGAACACATGCCCAAGACCGTTTACTATTCGGCTTCAGGTTAGGCTAAGAAATTCAATAAATATTTTCTTCCTATGAGAACTATTCAATATAGTAGATTTGGGGTCACTCAATTATCAGAATTATTAATATTTTTATTTTATCATTAGTTTGTACGTTTTTTATACGTTAACCTCATTATCAAGAAGCTTTGGGCCAAGTAAATGATAAGGTTTTTAATTCATTCAACAGTAATTTAGTGGAAGATATTATTTAATATAAAATAAAATTGATATTTTGTTATGCCACTTGATGTATTGCATGAGTCATAATTAGTAAAACAGCTAGAGGAATAGCAAGGTGATTAATTTTAATATTTTATTCTAGTAAATACAATTCGTCTAGGAATTGTATTTAAGAAAAAAAATCCATTTACCTGAACTATACAAGCTTTTTAAAACATATAAAAATTTAATGATGTACATTGTAGTTTAAAATATTATTGGTCATTACTAAGTTATAAGTGGTATTTTTTTATATATTAAGCACACGTTACGGATTTCATTTTACGTAAAAATGGCTATGGCCGGACACGTACTAATCTAAAATTCTTGAAACAACGAATGTTTACAAATGGCCTATTCGATAGCTAGCTTTGATATTAATACTGTAGTTATTTCTTTGTTCGCAAAAATAATGAAAATTCCGTCGGCAAGGAATATTATGTATTGGATAATAAAAAATCGCTGGACGTTTTTAGCGCAAAATTATAAAGAGCGAGTTTAGTGGTCTACAGGCTATTAATTCAGATAAATTATTAAATAATTATTTACGAAAATTCGTACAATCGATAAAATATGGATTAATAAGATTTTCAAAACATTCGCGTTGAGTAAAACATTCCCTATTATGTATTATATACCAATAAAATGTATCCGTTAAAATTATAAGGAAGCCAGTAGCATGCATAAGCAGTTACCTTTTTTTTATCCATTTAAAAATCACATCTCAATCAAAAGACACTCACTATTTATTTATTTTTTAACTATTAAACGTTAACAAAAGCAATGCGTTGATATTAATATTATTTTTCTCATCTTTTATTTGACATTCATAATTAATTAAATGTTAAAATTATTAAACCATGTCCGCTCCCAATGTGGAGCATATGGACTCCTAATGGAGTTTATCTCAACAGAAGTGTTTCTACGAGAACTGCTTGTTACTCAGTTGCTCAACCTCTCTTTTTCCAAAGAGAGTAGGGATAGAAGAACAGTGCTAGGACAGGATTAGTGGTAAGCTAATCGCTCTCGATACGCCCCGTTCATAGGATAGGATGGGTGAGAGGGGGGAATTCAAGACATCACATACATCCATGCCTTTGAACAGAAATCATAAATCGATTGAAAAATCAATTTATAAAACTGTCCGTACCGGGATTTGAACCCGGGCCCTCTGTAGCGGTAGCCAACAACGTTGACCACTCGACCACATAGGTGGCATAGGTGTAAATGTTAAAATAGTAACTGTTAAATGGAGAATTGTTAAAAAAGTTAATATTTACATTTACTAGGTTATCCAATCCCGGGATTCCGTCCGATTCTGTGATTCAGAAATCTCACGATTTTAGGATTGAGAAAATGAAACAAGGAAGAGCATATTGGCGGACGTCACGTTGCTATTTTTTGTAAATTCGTAAATTTCTGGCTTTTTAGATTTGAAAATTCTTGGAAGAGCTAAAAAAATACCAATCCTGGAATTTCACTTAAGCACACCACTGGCTCTTTGTCTACTTTTTACAGATACATTTTATTGAAATACAATAATAAAGAAAGCTTTAATCAACTAGGATGTATTAAAAATCTTATTTAGCTAAATTCTATCGATTACACCAAGGGTGTCCAACCTTTTTTGCCCTGGGATCGACTTTTCAATCCTAAGTTTTCTCGCGATCGACTCCTAACATGATTCTTATGAGAAAATTTATTTAGTAGGGTTTTTTCCCTTCTTCAAACATAGAAATGCTTATTTTAAATCCGAAATACAAATTATTAGATAGGTATGTGCTAACAAAATAATTAAATTTTTGTATATTTGATATTTAAATTATATATTTTTTCGAAATTCACGAAAGCATTCGGGATCGACCAAATTTTGCTTTGGGATCGACCGGTCGATTGCGATCTACCGGTTGGACAAAAATGTATGTAAGTAAGTCACTTAATTATAGATGTCGCTGTAGATCGCTACACTCAGCCTTAAGCTCTTCTTGGCCTCTAAAAAAACAAATAACTCTTACCCGTGTAGTTTAATTTGTTTCCGGCAATAAATTTTGGTTGTTTGTTAAGAGTCGAGAGAAAAACATGAAAAACATCTGTGCCCAAACGAGGCATGGAATATTTGCTCCGCCAAAAAAAGGTGCATTTCTTAAGCGAAAATTGTGTCAAAATTAGATTTTTTGCAACATTTACTCAAACAAATGTATTTTTACGTGAATAGTTAGACTTATAAGTCACTGAACGAAAACATTGAATGAATATTCAATCTAGTTCAGGCGTTCACAAACTTTTTCGTTAAAGGGACAGTTTTGAAATCAAAAATATTTGACGTGCTTTTTTGTTAATATTTTCTGATATATCTGATCATAACAATTCAAATTCACTTCGAGTAGTCAATATATCAATTAACAAGTAAGTGTATAAACTGAATGACTAACACTAGGCAGGGGAGAAATGACACAACGGTTAAGGTAAGAAAAAAACTTTAAAATGGTTCTTCTTAAACAATTTATTAAATTAATATATTTTTTTTTAAACCATGTCCGCTCCCAATGTGGAGCATATGGACTCCTAATGGAGTTTATCTAAACAGATGTGTTTCTACGAGAACTGCTTGTTACTCAGTTGCTCAACCTCTCTTTTTCCAAAGAGAGTAGGGATAGAAGGATAGGGCTAGGACAGGATTAGTGGTAAGCTAATTGCTCTCGATACGCCCCGTTCATAGGATAGGATGGGTGAGAGGGGGGAATTCAAGACATCACATACATCCATGCCTTTGAACAGAAATTCATAAATCGATTGAAAAGTCAATTTATAAAACTGTCCGTACCGGGATTTGAACCCGGGCCCTCCGTAGCCGAAGCCAACAACGTTGACCACTCGACCACACAGGCGGCTTAATTAATATAAGATTAAGTCAATTAAAGACAGTTTATAAGTCTCGGTTCAATTTAAGGTTGTGTATACATATATTTTTTTTTGTCCAAAATCATCAAAAAACGTTTTTTGTGCCTCCTGTAAAATTTGCAAACAGCTTATTCCGAAATTGTTAAAAAATGAAACTTTTTATTTTGAAAAACAATACAAATTTTTAGTCTTACATTACTTTGGAATGATATTTTGGATGTTGCCAAGTTGTTTTTGGACAGATTTGTTCTACGTAATAAATCTGGACACGTTTATTTTATATAATATATATGATTATTTTTTGTCTGCGATAGTTAATTTCTCTTACACATACTTAGTTGCATACCTCTTAAGTAAAGTCGATGAAACGATTTTTATTTTAGCCTATAATCTGACGTTTATTTTTGTATTATATAATAAAAGCTTATTAATGTCGTTATAAGACCAGATTATCTGGAATCGACTGTAACAATAAGGCTATTTAATAATGTGTTCTGATGTCCATTGTTGTTCCTGGTGGCATTTTAGCCGTATCCAGGACAACCTTCATCAAAGGGTGAACAAAGATGGCTATGGCTATGATAAGATCTCCATTGTTTGCTGTTTCTGAGCGTAGGTATGACTAAATGAGCTAACTGAAGACGGAGATCAAAAGTCAATTTGTAAATTGGGTAGACCATAGTAAACACCTAAATAATAATGACCAAGGATTTTACTTTGTTGATAATTTATATTTAAAAACAAGTTCAATACTAATTTGACTTTTACCCTACTTTGCATGTTTAGTTGAATAAAACTATCTTAGAAAATTTTAAAAATTTGGTGTAATTATAATACATCTTGCATATCTGTTTGGTAGATGTATGTAAACAATTTATTTTTGAATTGTTGTCAATGAAAGACCGATCTATTATTGGCCACCTAAGTTACGTGTAAGGATTATAATACTAGACAAAGATATCAATGCTAGTATTTCGGTACTATATATTAAACACAGCTATAGCAAATATCACAAAAAATGTTTAAATAAATCGAATAAATACGACCAAACGAGATCACAATACTCGTCGAGTAAGCTAAAGTCTTTCACATAAAACACCGTCATTTATATTTTAAAAATATACATAATAATAATTGGGTGACTTGCAGGTTTCTTAAAATAATAATACACCATTAAAAAGGGTCATCAATTCTGAAACCTGTCAATATTGAAACAACTCTTAGCAGATTTAAAATATTTCAATTCGTAGCGAACAATTTTCATAAAATATGTGATCGGTTTTGGTTTATTTTCAACAAAGAAATAGCAGTATTTCTATATATAACAACTATTTTTTTAAAACATGTAAATAGCTTTTGTAAGATGGTTTTAACGGAAAGACGAGAGCTTTTTTTCGATAAAAAAATATTTTTTAAGCTATATTGAAGTCACGGATAACTTTTATTCCTAACAAAAATTTTAAAAAAAAAACGCAAAGTCGTTGTATAAAAACCCCGCATGACTATATGGTCATGCTCATCTTTTATTACAGTAGTAAGGACGAACGTGGCCGTATGGGCACGCAAACATTCGGGGTTGAAATATAGCTAAACATGTTTTTTTTTTTAAATATTTACAATTTGACCTCTGTAGATCAACATAATTGCAACACAAATATATTAGCAAAAGAACTGTAAATAATTTCATGTTTTGATTTTTAACAGTTTCAAAAAATCCATTAAAAAAAACGTAAATTCAAGAAATCGCACGTGATTTTGGTGGCCTTTTCTGTCCCCGCGGCTGATGACTTACTGAAGGCTGTACCCTTTTTAACCAAATATGAGTGAAAGCAACGGTATTCAAGTAGAAAAAGGATGAATAGTGGGATCAATAGACAACGGTGTTTACTGTGACCATATGGTCACGCTCGTCCTTGGAGGGTTAAGTGCGTTAAAGATATTGTTTGGATAAGGTTCGTCGAAAATTTTCTACGAAAACACTCGTCATTCATTTACTTCATTGCTATCAAATAAAGCTTACTTATATGATAAATCAATTTATGTACATTTATATTCTATGAACGAAGATTTATTCCCTGACCGAAGCAGAATATTTAATTTTATATGTAAGAATAGACGATAATATACGCTTCAAATGCATCAATCATTTCTCCCTCTGGACATGAAATTTAATAAAACCTTTTGTGTTTTCAGTTAGTTTAATTTTCCATTAATATAATGCGGATTATATTTTATTCATTGCATTAGAGTCTCACCAATTGTTATATTCATATTTTCATCGAGATGTAAAACACAGAATAAACATAAATTTCAAAGCTATATATTCGATGGATTTAGCGATGACTTGCTGTAAGTTCATTTTTAATATAAAATTAAATACTGTTATACAAAATCTGTCACCATTTTTACCTATTTGAAACTATCTTCAGACTTAACATCACAAGTGTACGAGTAAACTAAAAATTGATTCTAATTATTAAGTTATAAATAAATAACAAAATAAAAGTCGGAGTTTGTATTTTTCAACTGGACGCAAAGAGTTGGTAAGATACAAACTTGTATGCAACTAAAATCACTTGGTCATGATTATTTTATAAAATTGTGTGTGTTTTTTTAACAATATACAAAAAAATCTCAATAAAAGTGGTGTTTGTTATCTGAAAAATGTTTCCGTATCTAAAGAGGAAATCATTGTTTGACTGAAAAAATACGTGATTTAAATGCCGTACTACATGACCAAAAAAACTGAACAAACAAGTATTTCTTGCTTTAAAAACAACCAAAAAAACTGAAGAGGATATAGATTGATCACTCCGATGAAGCTTTGTGTGAATGGAAAAACGTGTGAACTGGAAAATGTTGGTTAAGAATATAAATATTTTGAGATCAGACGCGTAAGTATTCTAGTATGGGATTTATTTGTCAGTGATATTAAAACACCTTAGACATTATTTTCTTTTATTCAATGATACATTTTTGTTTGAGCGACTTATCATGATGAACAAGTGCCGAATACATTTTGATCGATTAGATTCCAACGTTGATGAGAACATCATTTTAAGTCAGCACGAAATACAATCGGTTTTAACTTTGACATACGTGGTTTTTTTTTAAGCGACTGAATGGTTTCATTTTACCATGAATAATTGAGTATTTGTCTTCGAAGCCAAACCGAACACGCATTATCAACATGTCAACGAAAATCATTTCGACGCAGGCCACGGCATTGTTTATCCTAGAATAATAAAAATGCCAGCTGTATAGTAAAAGGGCATTGTAATATTTTACCCCAAATGAAAATTCATATTTTTTGGATAAATATCTGTGTGTTAAAATTACAATGAAGCGACAAATGTTAAATGATCAAAGGTATATATTAATTTCAACATTG
The DNA here is from genome assembly GCA_030503985.1 of Himalopsyche tibetana. Classification (NCBI taxonomy): domain Eukaryota; kingdom Metazoa; phylum Arthropoda; class Insecta; order Trichoptera; family Rhyacophilidae; genus Himalopsyche; species Himalopsyche tibetana. The sequence goes on from JAPJYX010000004.1 coordinate 31,792,577, forward strand.
ACTTATAAAATATTTACACTAAACGTGCTTTATATAAAGCTGATTCAGTTCAAGTTCACCTATGCACTTAAATGTCTGAAGACGGCGAAAAGCGAAACACTGTTTGTTATTGACAAAAAGTTTGGAAATACACAAATTTGAACGATTCTCATTCATGATTAAATGTTGAACTGATCGTTGGACTGTGTGCTTTTTTTATAGACGTTTTAGAATAAAGTTGAATTAGTAAAATGAAAATTTATTCATAGAAAATATAATAACATTGATAAATTTGCTACATCTAGGGCATGCAATTCCGGACCATACGGTATTTTGGGATTCACAATCTTTCAATCCCGAGATCTCGGGATTGCTCATTCACCGTAATGTCATGCCACAATTGCTTGATATCATGGCCGAAAGAAGAGCGTAATTAAGAGATTACAGATCGCAAAATTGGTTGGGATTCCGGGATTTTGGGATTAGACACCCTAGCTACAACGATTCAATTATTTTATGTGTGTGCTCATTTAAAAAATAATAAACTCTTAAAAGACATTTTTCTTTATATTCAGTTCAAGGTTTTAAGCTGTTCAGTTTAAGGTTTATAAGTTATCGAAAAAAATCATAATCTGTATGATAAATACATTAATCTTTGTAATAAAAGTCCACAATGAAGAGAGTTATCTAACGAAAAACATTGATAAATGTAATATTTTTTTAGTATACCAAACTAAAAATATACAAAAACCGGTGAATCATTATTAAAAGAATATGTTTTTGCTTTAAAGACAAGATTATGAAAGAATGTTTTACTTTTTATCTAGAAAAATAATGCTGAATTCCGAATTGTAGACGAAAAATTTATGTTACGTAAATTTGCGTTACAATTCATTGTATGTAGCCCGTAGGGTTAAACATTGTCTACTCCGAGATATAAATAAACGTCCAATAGCCAGTTTTTCTTTTGAATTAAGCAGCTCACTGACTTATATTGTTATATAGTCCTTTTTTGGGTAGCAACGATAGGATAAAAATATTTCTCAGAGCCTTTTCATTTCCAAAAAAAAGCTTCATATAACTGCAAAGCTAAAGCAAATTAAACTTCACTCTTTGTATTGCTGTATGCGATTATCTAGCAGAAGAAAAAACTAAGTGAAAATATGTTTTTAAATAATAATCTATACAGTTAAAATCTTGTTAACAATCACTTGTTTATATAATCGAATAAACTAAAACAAAGTAATCAACTGGCAAACAGAATGAGTCTTGTATACTGGTATTCATGTTTACCTATAGCTTAAATCATTCACAGTGATTCACATTTTGTCATATGCTCATCATTGAGCATTTATCTTGACAGTCATTCAAAATTAATGTTTTTGTCACGTTCAGGATATATTTCTGTTCTCGTAATAAAACATCGGTACGAAGTTGTCACCCCTTCACGCACACGTTCTGTAAGAATGTAAAAATTCTCATTTTATTTTCATCCAAGTCATGATACAAAATGACGCCAGCGAATATTTGAATTAACATATAATGCAAATTATTTTAACAACAAAAACTTTTATTAAAAATAGTATATTGCATTCCTTTAGCATGATTGCAATCTTTTAAGACTCAGTTAACATTTCGCAAGGCAGCTGGAAAATGTGAAATAATCGCAACAGCCAAAATAAACAATAAAACATTTTTATTTAGAATACTTAAAACGGTAAGGAAAAAATTCACAAATAAATTCGCTAATTATTATAAATAATCAATGCAATATATTATTGTATTCCACACCAAAGTAGAGTATATATTGTTCGCTTGCAAAACTACCTATCAAAATATAGAAATAACCTCGTTATGTTATTTTAATTGATTTATTGATATTGTTTCATTTCCCATATAAAACTTAATACCTTGACTGTTTTGAATGATTTAGTGTAACGCAATACTAACATTTTAGTTTTTCAATCGATTCATGGATCTCTGTTCAAAAGCATGGATGTATGTGATGTTTTTGATTCCCTTTCCTACCCATCGTATTCTAAAAAAGCGATTAGCAAACCACTAGTTTTATCCTTGTCTTATCTTTCTATCCCTATTATATTTGATATAAAACGGGAAGTTGAATAACCGAGTAACAAGTTGTTATTGAGATAAAATTAATGAAAGTATATATATCATGTAAAACGTACTATTTCTAAAACTCGAACTTTCCAGTAGAGTCAAATACTATAACGAATAACACAAAGAAAATAACACTTGCATAAAAATATGATTTCCAAATTGAAAACGGCAGTGTTTTAGTCATTTTATATTAAAACTAATAAAACCAGTCGATTCTTTGGAGCTTGAATTACCCATTCTGCATACCTAACTCAATATTGCTCGTTTTGCATTATAGCCCTACAATTATATGGTCCACACTGGGAGCAGAAATGGTAAACTAAAAACAATTGACTTAAAAAAAAATATTGTGACGATGTTTATCACTTTTCTTTTAAATCTACTATTTATGATAGGTATTATTCTGAAATTATTTATTGTTTGTTTCATCGTCGAGGAATATAAATAACGATTTTTAGATGTAACATAACAACAATATGAATATGAACTTGTACGCTTTTAAATCAATATATTGTATTGTTTGCACAAAGGCAAATTATCTATGGTACCTGTTCTCTTTGTAAATAAACACTTAGTTTCACACGAAAGCTGTATAACTAATTTTACTTACGTTCTATATTGTCTTATACTAAGCTTAGTAAACAAAAATAAGTAAATTTAATAAACCTAATAGTTTTACTAAATTATAAGTTAATGAAAAAAACGACAGGTACCAAATTTTAATTCTATAAACAGTATAAACTATGTATTTTCAACAAATAAAATATATGTACATTATTTGTACTAATTTCCAGTTTTGTTTAATATCATGAAATTTTCCTATCGGGAAATTTTCCGCTCATGGCAATTACTATCAAGTCAAAAAGCATATAAGCGCGTTTATTAAAAATATGCAAAGACTTGTGAGACTGCCTATTATCAGTTGAAATTTCACGTCGTGACTGAAACCTGTCCTAATTCTAAACAAAAGAGTGTTTTCATTTTTTTAATATAATGCCTTTCCACCGAGTGTTGGCAGTGCACAACCTTAAAGTGAATATAAACTATATTTCCAACATAATAAATTTCAATTTATTTTTTAATGTTTTAATGGATTAAAGTTTGTTTGGAACACTTCAACAAACGTACATTCAAAATATAGCGAACGTGGCATTTGAAAGGCAGAAAAAAATAAAATAAAATGGATTTTCTGTAAGCCAAGTCCGAATGTATTTCGAAATGTGACGCGCAATTCTTTGCTACTGTAAAAGTTTGTTATATCTCCAATAAAAACACGGCATGCATTGTTATTCAAAATCAAAAAATATTTCGTAAAATAAATCAGGAGACAAATAACGCCTTGGCAGTGTTTTTTTTTAATGATTATTCAATTAAATTCAGTGTTTATATTTATTATATGTAATAAATATTGGAAGGTTCAATTTATTCGAAAATATTAAAAAATAACATTAGAACTTAACATAAAAAAAATCTATTTATATTAGATATTAATGTATAGTTAAAATAATTCGCACATTTCATCGCATATGCCATAAACTTAAATTCAAAACACGATGTGTCAAACTTGGGTAACATTTTGTTTTCCTACGAATTCAATTTTCAAAAAAGGAATATTTTGAACTCTTATAGAAGTTTTTCAAGCTTAAGAGCATTTTTATACTAAAATTATAAATAAAATTGACTCTTTGAAACAATGTTAAATAATATCGGTTAACATTTAAATTCGTTTACATTGTCATTGTATATAGTTCAATTTGTGTTTTTATGTCGCACACATAACAAAAATGTGACAGATTGAACAACGGTTTCGTAACAAATATTGATAATTCTTTAAGTGTAAGTTTGTCATAAATAAAAGAGATGTCAGTAGTTGTTTGTGTTGGTTGCTATTTGACGAATGTGAACTGCTAAACAATATGTAGTGTACGTCACATGATAATATGTGAAAATCTTAAAGGGATAATATAATCAACATTTATTCGGATTCTCTTGAAAATTTGCAAATGGAGTTTCAAAAAACAAACGCTGAAGGAGAAACAAAAACAATTTAGTTAATTTACGATAGGGTTGCGGCTACGGCGCTCTTGGAAGGGTCTGAAAGGGTTAACAGTCCAATCTGCAATAATAAGCTCTAACTCAGTGCTTCTAAATCTAGATCCAAACGAGGGGGTCCATATGGGTTTAGAGAAATATAGAAAATAAAATCATACGACAAAGCTATGAACACCGAAATAACAATTAGAAATATGCTTTCATGAAATATTGGGTTCACTGTTAATTTATTAAGATATAACCAATTGAGTTTTAAAATACAGGTTAAACAATATTCAAAATGTTTTGTGGGAATTTTTTTATTTTACTTTAATATTTCATTATTTCACAAAAATAGCGAATCATAATAAATATAGTAAATATTATGTGTAAATCAACGGCTTTTATTTTTCCGGTCAGAATTTATATTAAATGGTAATAATATATCAGTCAGAATAAATGGTCATAATTTAAATGAAATGAAAAAAAAAACTAACCTAACCTAAAATAACCAAAATGGTATAAAATATTCTGACCGTATGGTATTTTTATTCTGACCAAAATAGATTTAAATTCTGACTATTTTATTTGTTCCCTAAATCAACACCGTTGAAACTTAATAACTATTTTTAATTAAAAATTACTTTCATTTATTTTATGTAAACAGAATAAATTTCGTTAAGCTCAAAATAACATAAAAATGAAAACAGGCAACGCTTTTACGCTATTTTTCGTTATTATGAAAATATGTCATATTTTTAGGATAGTTTATCTTTTGTAATTTACGTGATAAAAGAATTAGACGTTGCAGATCTGAATGAGGTGGTAGTAATAACAGACAATATTAATAAAATTCTTATTGGAAAATGAGAAAAAAAAACGTTTCTTAAGGACAGCAATTTTGTTATAGTTTTACACCGAGCTGGCAAAAATTTAAACTTCAATTTTCCATTTTCATTATATTCTTCTTCTTACGCCACTTTTGAATCGTTTTTTTACTTTGACTTTTTCATGAAAAATGTTTTATTATGTGTAAAACGTCGCTCTTAGCAATAATATTGCCGTAGATTATAACGAGACGATCTCCCCTTTCCAACAGAGCTGAGTGATAAATCACTGTCGTGTAATTATTTATGCAAAATTTTGACAAAGATGAAGATTATCTGTTGTATACTTACTTACCCACTGTGTTAAATTTATAAAAGGTGATGTTCTTTTACGAATTTCTGATGATTTTTAGATAATTTGATATTATCACGCTGCTTGAATATTATTTAGATTTGGTTTCAATCCGCTTTACAGAAAACGGATTCGCGCAATTTTGTTGAATAATTGATTCAAATTAGTGATTAACATGTAGTGGCTTTAATACAAATATGTTATTTAACTTCTTATTGATTTTATATATCTTGAAATATAATAATTATTTGTAATATTTTGCATAAGACATGAGTGAAAATTATTGATAAATACAGTGGAACCCCCAATTACATTACCCCGAATTACTCGCTGGCTTGAAATATTCGCCGCAAATCCGCAGTTGACTAGCGTCATTGTATTCAACACGTGCCAGGCTACACACGCTATAGCCGGACGACAGTCTATGTGTTGAATTTTGGCGCGCTTTGCATTTTATCACTCGGTAACTAAATATTTCGTCCATATTTTTTTTTTTTTGCAAAACTTAGGGAAATCTTAGTTTTGGTATTTTTCGCGGATAAAACTAAATACTTTAATTTTGTATGATATTCACTCCCTCAATTACATTATCCCAAATTACACGGTCCCGATTGTATGTATTTTCTTGATAAAATTGCGGATATTTTTGACATATTTTGGAATCTTTAAACACAAGTTGTATCTTATAATCGATCACGTCTAACAGCAGCATTTTCCGGGAAGATTTGGAAAACAAACACTTAACCCGATAATGTTTCAGGTTGATGTGCTATATTTTAAACATGATTTTCGACAAAACGGTTTCCAGACGGAAGAAGAATATTACACTGCCGTTAAAACCTAAGCTTTGTCGCAATAATTATGTGTTAGTTTATAAAAAACTAAAAAAAAACATTTTTTGTAACTGTTACATGGTTGTAGGATGAGTGGCAGAGATGGCGTTGCGTCAGCAAATGGCGACGGGGTAGGTAAGGGACAAATAATCACTGGCTGTACACATTCATGGCCGCTCTGGTGATGCTCGTCATGTATCAACCCTTATGCTTTTAATGTTATTAAGGCATATATTGCTAATTCGTTTCGTTGAAAAATACATTTTCGTCATTGTGCAAAATCTATTAATTTTTTCGTTAAATTAAGCGTATTATTGTTTGACACGTTTAAAGATAATATATTTTTTTTCGTAAAATACTTAAATTATTAAACTTTTGCGAAGCGATTTATTTTTTTCAATTTTTTGTGTATTTTGATAATTTTTACCATTAATACACGCAAAAATATAAAATCATTTTTTATGCTACAAGCATCATTTTTTATGCTTGTAGGTCAGTTTGGAAAAAACATTACTTTATATTTAATTTTTTTTAATTTTTAATTTTACAATTAAAAGTGTAAATAAACTATTTTTAGACATTGTAACTAAGGTGTCCAATCCCGCGATTACGGGATTTTTTTTAGCTCACCGAGAAATTTGAAATCTTCAATTCCGTGTCAATTTTCGGGATTTGCTCAAAATTTCTCAAGGATGCCCTTATTGTAACATCATAAAAACTAAATAAAATCAAAAATTTGGTATTTATTACCATAGTTAGTATTAGGGCATCCAATCTCGGGATCCCGAATCCCGTAATCCCGGAATCCCGTCCAATTTTCTGATTCCGAAATCCCGGGATTTAAAAATTTAAAGAGCAAATCCCGAAAATTGATAGGATTTTGGAATTGAGGATTTCAAATTCCTCAGTGAGCTAAAAAAAAAGACTTTCAAATTACACACGATTTCACGTTGAGTGCCCAATCCCGGGATTGAAAATTAGTCAATCCCGAAATTCTGGGATTATAAAAAGGCTCCGGATTGGATACCTTAGTTGAGGAGCAAACATTCAAAAAGTGTTTTGTCACACAAATACAAAGCTTGGAAAATGATGATTTAAGTGTTGCAAAAGTGACTATTTGTATGAATGTGTCAACTTTATGATTTCATTTTATTATGAAAAAAAACCTTTTTGAACACTAATTTTGATTTCCATTCAAAGGTTTTATTATGGGCTATCAGAATTGATATAAAACGCCATTTTTCAAAATTTGTGACAAAAAACTTTTTGAATGTTTGCTCCTCAGTTATTATGTACTAGTTTTCAGTCATTTGAGTAGAAAAACGATAAATTGAATCGTTATGGATAGCAGTTTGAAGGCTAAATTACTTATTAAAATATTAATAAATTAGTAAAAAAATAATTACTCTTCTTCTTTCGTAATCAAAATAATAATTTGATATTGATCGATTTAGCATATTCACTTTATTAATGTAGCATTTTATCACTTTGTCAAAAATTTCCCAAATTTTAATTATGTTTGTAATTACTTTCAATCGCATTCTGAATTTATGAATCTGGGATGACTTTTTAATTATATGTTAGTTGTGTTGAACATTTTAATTTTGTGTTATTTTATGAATCACTTTAATGTAATTGGCAATTTCTTTTCAATGCCAACTGTTGTGTATAACTTTTCAATTTTGTATAAATAGCATTGTTAAATTATATTTCTTATCAGTTGAAAATGCTCGCAATGAGCGAAACCGGTCCTGACATATTAAATAAAGTGGAATGAAGTACAAAGGATTATTGTTTTTATTAATATAATTGATCGATTTCACTATTAAAAGTGTGATAAGCCTACAAACCGTCAGTGCCGAAAACTAATAATTATTTCAACGTACACTCTTAAATCATGAGGTTTATAAAATCGCCATTACATGTTTAATGTCTGCTATAAAATTAAATTCTATTTCCGTTTGAATCGTATTTTACAAATCGCTTTATAACTATCTTTCTTTGAACATAATTATGGCAGTAAACAAAAACACACATGCATGTTTGATTTTAAATATTACAGTAAATTGATAAAATTTACAACGGTTTTGAAACTAATTACGCGGTGCCTATTTCCACAAAATATTTTTGTAAACAATAAACCTTGCCAGTCTTCTGCATACTGACGTCTTGCTTGCATACTGACGGCATCTTGAGTCAGTTCAAGTTCATCCGTGCACTTGAACGCCTGAAGATGCCGAAAGGCGAAACCCGGGTCGTTAGTGACAAAATCTGTGTGAATGTACATAATTTGAACGATTAAAATTTAATATTGAAATCCTTCAGTCGAAATTTTAAATTATGTCTTAATTTAAATCGTTCAAATTTCAAAGTATTGTCTTTAATCAAAGACCATGTAAAAAATATAATGTTTTTAAAAAACCAACTAAATATTTAGTAATTAGTAGTAATATGCAGTAATTAAGTTGTCAGTGTTGATTTCCTAATTGGTGCACATAAACCACGAAATGTAGTTTTATCTACTCTGAAAACTTATTCCGTCATTACCTTAATTCTCAACTGAGCTAGGCACTCGCATCGCTTCTCGCTGTGGTTTGAAAATGTGTATATAAACTTCTCTACTAAATGACACGCACCTGACAACATGTCCTTTTATTGATGGCATGCGAGTAAATTTTGCTTTGTTTCTTGATCGGAATTGTCTTAGCAAAGAACTTTAAGTATTCTTAACTTTTACAACCATTTCCGTTCTAATTATGGATCATATCGACTGTGAAAAGGAAACAGGACTTAACCCGAACATAACAAGTTATATATAATATTTTTCAAGTGCATGGCGAATTGTCGTCAGCTGTTATGTCATATACTGTAATTTTAATTTTTAACAATAAATAAATAAATAACGAATTTTACAGGAGGCACAAAAAACGTATTTTGATTATTTTTGACCAAAAGCAAATTATTACATATATACAACCTTGAATTACACGAAAACTGATAAACTAATATTATTTTGTTAAATTGTTTAAGCAAGTCTTTTTTTCTAGGTTAGTTTGGCGTGTCCTTTTTTCAAGCTATTTTTAGCATATATGAGGATCTCAATTTCAAAACCTACCTATAGAACATTTATATTTTTTTTTCAAAATTTGTATGGCAACTTGTTTTTTATTTCAATATCTACACAATTAATAAATTTCCGATTCGAAAACCTCTCTAAATACAGAAAAACGCATTTTAAAAAACGTGTTTAGTCTCAAAACCTACTCGAATCCAAAAAGCACACAGCAGTGCTTTGCACTTCACCAACAATTTTGGTTTTTGGAGATAGGCAGGTTTTGAAACTAAGGCGCTCGTATCTTTTTGAAAGAACGTAAAAGTTGTAAACATTGCGAAAATGTTTTTAAAAAACTGTAGCTTACGTTTTTTTTTCTTTCCACAGTCGATTTGGACTCCTAATAAAGGATCTCAACAAAAGTTGTATAACCACTATCTTGAAACCAAATTCATTCATACATTTCTCTGAAAATATCACAATTGGGTCAAATCAAAAGTATATAATATAGCTGTCAAAAGAAATCATTGTTAATAAATTTAAATACTTGTTATGCACACTCCACTTTCATCGTGTTACAAATACACACCAAAATTAGGCATATCCGTTGAAACCAACAAAAAAGACACAGCGAACGAAATGGTATCATTTTGTTTAATTTTGTAAACATTATGCATTGCAGCTGCCATAAATATAATTGCCAATGCGCCAAGTAATTTTAAAATATAAACGTTGTGAGAAAAGATATCACAAAGTTTAGAATTGAAAAAAAATCAATTTGATATAGTCGTTACTTGATACTTCAACCCTGAGTCACTCTGTAGCTATAGATAAAGTTACTGACACTAAAACACAGAGGCCGATATTGCTACATTTATTATAATATTACTGATTATTCTTTCTCCGTTCTTTTTATTGTATATTGTAGTACAGTGGAACCCTTATCTACCGTTCTCGCATTGTTCGTTTTCCCGCATGAATCGTTTATTTCCATAGTCCCGGCCAAACAACCATAAGAATACGCCAATACGTTAACAAGGGGCTCGCTTAATTTCAACGCAATTCTCGGTGTTCTGGGGAAGGAGTGAATTTTTTTATCACTCCAATGCAATTATACGCAATATATATGATATGTAACAATATTCAATTTACCATAAACAAATCCATGTAAATTGTTCAAAATGTACTACAGTGTATACTGAAGCTGTCGTTTAAAGTATACAAGTCAGAAATTGTAGTTATATACTAATTTGACATGAGAATGTTGTTTTCTCTTAAATTAATAACGAGAGGCTCGCCGGCCTTAGTAAAAATTATCAAGGGGCTCGCGCGAGCCTTTCCGAGCCCTCTCCAGCCCACCCCTGTCTATCATCTAAATATTTTGGTCCCGTCACAAATATTATCCCGATTGACCGTTTTCGTTGATTATTCCTTATAAATAGTCTTGTCTTGCATCTCGGATGGTCTTAGTAATAGTCCCGGGATTTTTGGATTCACTACAACACGGAAAAAAATGAAGTCGAGCTAAAAAAAGCTAAGCAGCGCTGAAACACTTAGTCACTGGCAGACCTAGATGACCTAGAGTTATGAGAATAATTCTGGAATCTCATAATTAGATATTTTTTTCGCCAAATTTTGTCTGTGTTTTATGCAGAAGAAATATGTCTCCATGCCCGTTTTGTATTAAAATTAGTTATATGTAGAAAAAAAAACGAAAACATTCAATTATAGTAAATAATTAATCTCTGGATTGAAAGAATTCTGAAATCTCGGAATCACAAAAATGCTCCAGGATTGGATTCTCTTATTTACTCGTATTATATATTCATTCCGAATAAAGTGGCATATTACTTTTGTTATTAAAAGTTCATGTTGTTTTATGTTTATATACCGATTGCGTTACACGAGTTTCTAAAACTAAATTCAGAAGCAGCTTCAATTTGATTGCTTAAGTTTTCAATTTTTATGTTATAATCAAAATGAGTTTTCTAAGGTTTCCGGTGAACCCATTGAAAATTCTTTCGTGCTAAGAGCAGAGTCGCGTAATTTCTAGAGACCAAATTCTATGCTGTGCAAGAAAAATTGAATATTTTTTTCATTTTTCAGCACGAAGTTTCAGTAATTTGAAGTGACATTTAATGTGAACAGGTTCTTGTTGTTTTTATTATTTTTTGTCAGAACAAAATAATATGAGTTAATTAACCTTATTCGGTGCTATGTAAATATGATTTCCAAATGCATCAGACAAATTATTTAAATCATTTCGAGTGATCGTTTTTCATTTTAATAATAACGTTTATTTAAAGTATTTATGTTGACATCAGTTAAAAATTACTTCAAAATTGCCTTGCCATACTTCTTTGGTCTAAAGGAGTGCATGTCATTGTTCAATATAATCAAAGTAACATATTTAGGGTAGTTACATTCAGAAATTGCAGTAATTTGCATTTCTATTATATAACATTATATATACTACTTTGTCATGTAATTTGTGAACTTAGTGCAATTTGAATTTGAATCATGTAAATTATAAAATACATATAACGGTTGACAGTGAATAGTAAATATTTTATCTACTTTCAATAGACAAAGAAAATGCGGCATCAGTTCTCAGTGGTGCACAACTTGCGGCCTACAAATAAAATACAAATTTTCAGAAGAATATTTTTTAATATTGACCAGTGCGAGGTTTATTATGATTTATTTAGATAATAATTGCTGTTAGTATTTTTAAATACGTAAAAAAAATATGTTTAGATTATTTTTTTCGTAGCATTAATTTTAGGGTTAGTTCTCTACTAAACAAATGTCAAAAGTAAGCACATTGGGCTTAGAGAAAAATTACATTTTATTTGCTGACATGTCATATTTTTATATAATAAAATGCTTACTAAATATATTTTCAAATACCGATTTAATATATGTACTATTACTACACAATCCTAAAGACCGATTTAAAATGTCATCATGATGGTTTTAGTATGCCTATTTTTCCACGTGCGGAGTCACTATTTGCATGTAAGTGTAATCTATACATCTGATTACACCAGGGAAACTTGCCTTTGTATGAAATGTTATATTAGGAGCAACGGCATAGTTTTTCGTTCAAATATGTAGTTGATAAAATTCCTAAACGATAAATTAAAACAATATCAACGTCAACTCGATAAGGAAGGAAGTCTTGAAGACTTAAACACAAATCTAGATAATTTTTTAAACTTTATTTTACAGAAATAATAATGATACATTTACTTTTTAGTACTTTGAACTATCATCCAGACAAATGAAGAAAATATGACATTCTACTTTGTGACATCCTATGCGTTTGACAGATCGATAATAATGTCAATGTCAAAATCCTGATTGATTCGTCAGTGTAAATTTAAGACTGATAAAAGTAAATTGGTTCTACACTTGAATAATAAAAACTCATTTTATGTTTTATTTGCTATAAAAAAAACAGTAATTAGCTGTAAGCTTTTTGTTACATTTTTGAATAGTCAGAAAAAATACTGGCGTGAAAAATAAATTGCAAACCCATTATTGAATAAGCTATCTTTCTACGTCATCGAAAAAAGGCAAAATCGCCTTTCTACATTCACTCACTCAGACAGCCAACATTATCGGCTATTCATATATAGATAATGTTTTATTATTATCATTTTAAATACGTTATTAAAATGTTGATATTTATTTTAAGATTATCTTATTCATTACACGATAGTAGATTGGATAAGCAATTATTTAAAACATTCACTAAAGTATTAATTAAATTTGTTGCTAACGATGCTTGAACATGTTAGATAACCAAAATGAAAACGGCTAAACATCCTGGATGCAAATGGTAGAAAGCTGAATAAAAATATGCGCGGGTCGAAAATTTGTAAAATTACTCAACCCCCGGGGTAGATCGCTTTAGTCCCAAGGCTTACAATATCAAATTTGCTACCCGAACCCAACACAAGCCCTTAGCTTTTTTCGTAGCCCCAACATACCCCGAATGAATAATTTATATATTATATTATATGGTAAGTCAGTCAATAACATCAATCAACAACGTTTACAAGCAACGGCGAGTGGAAACTGAATATTATAGTAATCAAATTACACTAAACCCTGGAAAGCAAAAAATCACATCAAACGACAACAACAAAGAAACAATATAAATTGGTATTGGAAAATTTTACTTTCCACTTTTGCATGTTACTTTCAAAATACCCAATAATTGATTAATAGATACGCGATAATAATGATCTACCCACTTAATTCATTAAAACTATTTAATGCCATAAATTCATATTAATTAGGTTGACAATAATTATTATAGCCGCATGTGTGGTCGAGTGGTCAACGTCGTTGGTTTCGGTTACGGAGGTCCCGGGCTCGAATTCCGGTACGGACAGTTTTATAAATTGATTTTTCAATCGATTTATGAATTTCTGTTCGAAGACATGGATGTATGTGATGTCTTGAATTCCCCTCTCCCACCCATCCTATCCTACGAACGGGGCGTATCGAGAGCGATTAGCTTACCACTCGTCCTGTCCTAGCCTTATCCTTCTATGCCTACTCTCTTTGGAAAAAGAGAGGTTGAGTAACTGAGTAACAAGCAGTTCTCGTAGAAACACATCTGTTGAGATAAACTCCATTTGGAATACATATGCTCCACATTGGAAGCGGAGATGGTTAAAATGCACTTTTATGTTTGTCTATAAACGATACAAACCGTTTGCTGCACGTCAGCTCAAGTGCATTCGTGCACTTGATAAAAGATGCCGAAAGGCAAAACTCGGGTCGCTATCGACGAAACTTATGGAAGAGTTCAGAATCAAAATAATTCAAATTTGAATTGGAACGTTAAAGTGAATAACATGATGCATTCATTGTGTGTCTCTGAAAAGGTGTAAGTTTAATCATAGTTCTGACGATGGCGAAAGCCGAAATAACAATCAACTAATAATTAATATAAAAACTGTATAATTAAATACGTTGCTATTTTTACCTTACTATTGCTTTATAATATTCACTACGTGATAACCGGGCCGGGCCGAGTAGAGGATTTCGGGCCACGACGGTTCTTCGCAGAGCTTTAGCACAGAGTAACTTTTTCATCTCAACGCTAGTGGCTTACGACATACAAAGTCTGAGAAAATATCAGAGGAGAACTTTGGCTCGTAAGGCAAAATATATAGTAACATAATGCGGGATATGTGTAATGCCAGTAGCTCGTGCAAGTAAGTAGATTATCGAATGCTTCGCCTACGCGTGCAGCCTTCGTTTAAGCTTAACCTATAAATCCAGGAAAATAATATTATGTTTCACACCTTAAAATATTTGAAGGAAAAACACACGCCGATAATTTAAAAAGCGGATAATACATAACAATGTTATCACAATATTCCCAACCAATATGAATCCATAATTTGATTAAAACATTACAGAAATCAATGCTTTTGAACTAAAATAAATATCAATTTCAAGGTGCCCGCTATCAATTCATGGTGGAAAGACATTATAAAATATTTAAAAAAAAACTTTGTGTTTTAATTCCACATTATTTATTTTAGATTAGATAACAGACAAACGACTTTAAAAAATATTGTCATCATTTTGATTATAAATTTATTAGAAAATATCGACTGATCTTAAGTATCACTTTTAGGGTGTCCACTATCAACACTTGGTGGAAAGGCATTATATTAATAAAAACACAATATTCCTTTGTACTAAATTTTTGACGAACAGATATAATATGCTACATTAATATTAGTTAACTTTATTAATGTAGCATTTTATAACACTTCGTCAAAAATTTCTCAAATTTTAATTATGTTTGTAATTACTATCATTCACCACTCTAAATTTATTAATCTTCGATGATTTTTTAATTATAAGTTAGAGGTGTTAAACATGTTAAACTTTGTGCAAATACAGAATCAATTTTACTGCATTTTGTAAATTCTTTTCAATTTCAATTGTTGTTTACACCTTTTCATTTCAATTTATTTTTGTATAATTAGCATTGTCAATTTATATTTTTTATCAGTTGACAATGCTCGCAATGAGAAAAATCGGTCCTGACATTTTGAATAAAGTAGAATAAATTACAAAGGAATATTGTGTTTTTATTGATATATATAATGCCTTTCCACCAAGTATTGACAGTGCACACCTTAAAAGTGATACTTAAGATCAATCAATATTTTTTTATAAATATATTATAAAAGTTTTACTATTGTGGATAGGGCATCCAATCCCGGGATTCGGGATCCAGTTCAATTTTCTGATCCCGTGTGATTGACACGACCGCGATCCCGGGATTTCGAGATTGAGAAATTTTAAGCAAATCCCGAAAATTGAAAATAAATCAATCCCGAAGTCCCGGGATTAGAAAAAGGCTCCGGGATTGGATACCCTAATTGTGGATGTTTGTCTTGGTATTATATTTCAAGAATTACTTATTTACGGTCGTTTATTATTAATCTACTGTTAGCTAAGTATTAGTAATATCGCTCTCACAAGCCACTGGCAGTGTATTTGTATGATGTCTGGCGCCTTTAAGATAAATAATTTTCAGTACAAATTGGACCGCAAAACCTTTCAAGTTGTTAATAAATAAATTTTCAGCGCACGCATGCTTCCGCAATAAAATACAACATGTGTTTCACACAAAGGTCATCGGTGTTATCTTGGAAAATGTTATTCAATTTTAAATATTTCTTTTATATTCAAAACATTCATTTTACAAAATGAAATTATTTTAATAAAAACACAATATTCCTGTGTACTTTATTCCATTTTATTTACAAGGTCTGGTCCGGTTTCACTCATTGCGAGCATTATCAACTGAAGACTGCTAGCAATAAGCGAAACCGATCTTAACCTTTTAAAAAAAGTGGAATAATGTACAAAGGAATATTGTGTTTTTATTAATATAATACCTTTCCACCAAGTATTGACAGTGAACACACTAAAAGTAACAAAGTTATTTAATCCATTTCTTAAAAAATACATGCATATTTTTTTTGATAAACAACTAAAGTATTATTTAAGATTTTGACTGAAGGTGTTTTTTTTACGTCCCCACATTTTTGCATAATATATATTGTATACTAAAAAGAAATAAAAAAAAGAGTCGCAGTTTCTTTTCGACTCCGACTCTACACTTCTAAATGACTGGTGATTCATGGAAAAAAAAATATTTGTGTACAGTATATATTATATATATGTATTTTAAAATCCAAGGCCGCTCTCAATGTGCATCATATGGAATCCTAATCTAGAGTTTTACTCAACATTAAGAGTGTGTATGGTAAAAAAAAATGTTTCCATCATCAAGATTAATCTATAGCTTTTCACACATATTATGCAAAACTATAAAAAATATATATAAATCAGTAAAATGCTGACTGCATGGACAATTGGTCAACGTCGTTGTATTCAGTTGCTCAGGTCACGGGTTCGGGTACCAGTACGCACAGTTTTATCAATTAAATGTCAAGTGGTTTATGGATTTCCGTCCAAAAGCATGGATGTATGTAATCTTTTGAATTCCTTCCCACACATTCTTCCTAAAAACTGACGTAGCGAGAGTTAGCTAACCAGTATTCCTTTCCTAGTCCTGTTACTCTATTCCTACCATAGGCAGCCTGTCAATGTGGCATTGGATCAATGCACCCCTTATATATGCAAGGGCGGTTATATTTCATGAAATAATATTCAAACATAACATTTATACCATTCACTCATTTTAATGATTTAATTAAGAATTTAAAAAATTTACAATAAATACATGAAGAATTTAAAATGAGTGAATGGTATAAATGTTAATAGAAAATTTAAATTAACTTTGATTATTCCACGTAACGTGTTACTAACTGTGACACGTGTTACGTCTCTTTCAGAGGCATCTTCAGACTTACTATCGCAAAGTTTGCTTAAGTAATGAAGCAAGATTGATTCTAACATTTTAAAATTATGAAATTACGTAATGGAGTTTGGGTTTTTTTTCCTTTTAAGGGAAGCAAGGAGGGGGGTGATATAATCAAAATAAAGCAAACAAATAATGATACTAATGAGTTGCAATCAATCAGATTGGGATTTTTCCTTTTTAAGGGAAGCAAGGAGGGGATTATAGAATCGAAACATTATATTCGAAATATTAAACATTATTATTCGAAATATTATTAAATAATATTCTTAATAGGACAGGTTGTTCGCCATTACTTACATTGTTTCCAATTAATAGAGTAATCACCAACTTATCTGATTGATTGCAGCTCATTAGTTTAATAGTTGGTAATGTTTAACGTCATTAGTAGTATGATTATATTTGTTTGCTTTGTAAAAATAGACGTTAAACAACTAAGTAACAAACAGTTATCGTATAAAAAAACTTCTATTAACCACTTGAATACCAAGCGGACGCCAGTGTCCGGAACATATGCAAGCGAACACGGATGTCCAAGAAACTTAAAAAATCAAATACTTGGTATTCTAATAGAATATAAGCAATATGTTGATTAATATGTGTAGTGCTATCTATACTGAGTCAATATAGGTTTTTAAAATATCGAATTCGAGTGTATATTAGGCAAAAATATTTTTCTCAAAAACACGCAGTATTTCTGGGATATATTAATGATTTATTTGCGCGGTAATCAAGCGGTTAAGATATCTATATTAAGAGGACATGTGCTGCACATTGTGAGCAGAGATGGATAAAAAAGTAAGATAAAATTCAATTCTGCCTTCTCCAAAATGAAGGTTAAATAAATAGTGATTGGCTACCATAATATTAAAGTGTAATAACTGAGATAAAAAAGTAAATTAGTTGTGTTGGTAATATTTACTGCAAAGATAAGATATAGTAATTCGATGTACATTATAATATACATTGTATGCCCATATCAGCGAATACTGATTAGCGCTATCACGAAAATTCCAACGCACATTGTATGTTACGTGAAATTAATATTAAAATGATTCACAATATTACAATTTCAAGTAATCAATCATTGGCGAGAATAATGACATTCAAAATTTGAAAATAAATTCCGTGTTTTATAAATTATAATAATATTATGTATGTAGTTTATTATCAGACAATATCTAACATAGCACTGCTTTGTTAAAAAGTAAAATCTATTTTTATACAAAATTATTAATAGATAGCCAATTATAATAAAGTGCTTTTGTCTAAAAAAATACATTAATGAATTTTTGACCTTTAATCCAGTGGTCAACGTCGTTGACTTTTGTTACAGTTCTCACAGGATCAAATCCCGTTTTACTAATGCTATTTTATAATCAATTTAATCTATTATCAATATAATACATTTTGGCACAGTGGTCAGCGTCGTTTGTTACCATGATAGACAGTGGCGGCTGGTCAATGTGGCAATGCACCCCTTGTATATGCAGGAGCGGTTATATTTCATGAAATAATATTCAAACATAACATTTATACCATTAATGTTATGTTTGAATAAAAAATCAAACTTAAAAACTAAATTTAGATACTAATCCGGCATTTTCAGCTTAAATAATTTTGATAGAACGTGTATCAAGTTGTATACATTGTGATAATCGAAAAAAGCTATTTTGAAAAAACTGTGGGTTACGTCTTTTTTCCTTTCCACAGTCGATTTTTATCATGAAAAAAAAGAAGACTTTCGAAATCTCTAAGCACAGATATCCGTGGACAAAGAGTTATTTTTAGTGATTCATGTTCATCAGGTGCATAATTTCAAGTTGATCAAAACAACTAATATATTAATAATAACGGATACAGTGAGATATCATCACGATATGACACTATCACAAGCATGACAGATTAGAGGTGTTAAACAGATTATGCCCACCTGTTTATTTTATTACTTTATGAACACAACGTTTTGGGTAAACATATTTCGCAATAATAATATAATTACAGAAACTAAAATAAACGAAACCAACAAAATGTCACATTTACTACCCCTGAGGGAAGTTGAAACGTTGGACGACCGCGACTTCGCTGTATTGATGGAGTGCTAGTGTTCAGCGACTGGCGGAGAATCGAGTAGAGTCGAGAAGATTGATTAACATTATCCCCGGATTTTAGCATTTAGAAGAAGATTCTTTTTGAAAATGATTAGTTGAAGGTCCAAATAATAAACAAATCTCGTATAACTTCTGTTGAGATGTCCGTTTACGATTTTTTATTCTCAACATAACAAACAAACATTGTTTTTGTAATAAAGCGCTTATTTAAAAATAAATATTGACAATGTTGAAGGAATAAAAAAGTACGCTTGTTCTTAATAACATGTATACTATAACTGTTTAGTGAAGGTGAATTCAAATATTTAACGAACCTTATCTAGGGATGCGTAAGGTTTTGTGACAAATTGGCTACATCAGAGTGCGAGGGGTTCAATAAATAACCAAAATAGACTTGCTTGACTCAGGACTATACTGTCTACACCAGGGCTTCCCAAATTTATTTCATAGGGTCAGACAATTCATATTAATACAAATATTTTAAAACATATGAGTTATTAAATCGCTTATGATTAATTAATTCTTTTTAAAACACTTTGCATAAAAATAATATTTTTATGAGTAAAAAAAGCTCAAAGTCAGTGGTTTCCCTACTTTATGTTACTACGCCTCTCTTCGAAAAAAATTGTCGCGCCTCTCCATCCTTTATCTAATATATAAAAATTATTTTTTATTTGTTCTTACTTTACGCGCTGCTACACCACACCGCTCATCCGATTGCAATAAAACTTTTTGCTTGCACTTCCGGAAAGGTTAAAGGCATATTAAAATTAACTTACAGTAGGTATTATATAATATATAAAAATCAATGTTTGTATGTCTGCCATACCGTTCATGCAAATTGCGCACAATAGGCGTGATATAATTAAATTACAGTAGGTGGCGCGTGTGTCGTACCATAGACAGTCGGCAGCAAACGTCAAACAGACAGAAAAAGACTAACACTTTCTTTCTTTGAGTGAACCGGTTAGTCTATCTAATATATAAAGACACGTTATAAAGAGTAAATAAATATTTTAAGCTATTTGCGCCTCCCTTTGCAATATTTCACGCTTCTTCAACGAGGCACATCTCCCAGGGTGGAAATCGCTTCCTTTTGTTATTCAAAATCTCTTCATCACTCGATTTTTAATATGAAGTAAAGTACAGTGTATAATTACCATTTAAAATATTTGCAGAACACCTGTTTAGGTCCCACGGAACACCAGTGTTCAGAGAAACTTAGTTTGGGAAACCTGTTCTTATTCAATGAAGTAATGCAGAATGTAAATTCTAGTTGAGATAACCACATGGAATTAAAATTGATGGAAAGCCAGTTTTTTCTACAGTTTTCAAGATGCATTTGATTTTTGTGAACCTTCGCGCATCTCTGGTATTATTTCCGCGTGCATACACTAATCTTGAACAGTCTGAAATACTCAAAATTTTAAGTATGCAGATCGTCCAAAATGTATACACGCGTAAACTGCAAAACAGATCTACATACAATACCGATATCTTTTATTGTTTTTTTTGGATTTGCTACTTTTTATTACATTATCGAAAATACCTTATTAAAAAAACACAAATCATACGTTTATATTTTAAACAAACAACTCGCATCGAATTAATACAACTAATATATTAGAAGTTTATTTTGTCAATGTTCTATTCAATTTACGTGTATACAACTATGAAATTGAGTTTGAAGTTACTGAGGTGCTGAATTTAGATTACAGCTATAAAATACAAAGCATACATTCGGGTAAATTGTATGGTAAACAGAATTAGATTGCATATTCCAAAGCTGAGATTATTAACATGAAAATCCGTTTGTATATATGAAACCATTATGCATTTAATATTATTATAGAATAATATAATACACACATTTTTTAAATCCATGTGGAGAATATTGCTTCCTTATAAAGCTATCTCAAGAGACGTTTTTTTTCTATTGGAATAGTTTCTTACTCAGTTGCTCAACCTCTCTTTCCGAAGAGAGTATTGATTGAAGGATAGAGATAAGGACCAGTGGCAGATTAAGCTCTTTGGAGGCCTCAGGCACAATACATTTTGGAGGCCGTGTTTTTCGAATGACATAAAAGTGTTGCTATCTTTGAGGCCCTCAAGATTTGGAGGCCCCAAGCCCGCGCCTCTTGCGCTTATGGAGTAATCCGCCACTGATAGGGACATAAATAGTGTTTAACTAATCGTTCTTGATTCAGCCCGCTATTTAATTATCGAAAGTGTGGGAAGGGATTGTTAAACATCAAAAACACCCATGCCTTTGAGTAGATATCGATAAATTGATTGAAAAAATACTATGTCACGGAAACCAACGACTATAACAGCTGCTCCACTGAGCCATCAATATAGTACATTTGTCTTATATGTTTTGGAGTGTTTGTTATGTTTTAACTACAGTTTTTAATAACTTGTTTTATTTTTTTATGATTGTAACGTCTTTTTAAATTCCAATTATAAAACGAAGTTTTAAAAAGTATACAGTTTTTAATTAATATTAAATGTACGATAACTAGGTTTATGTATATTTTAATTTGTAAAGTCGAACGTTTTACTTAAATTATCGCCCTTTTTCATTGCAGTGTATTCGTTGTGCATACTTCTTTTCTTACCAAAGGCTCCGGTTAGAGTACTTAAAAATATGTAACTCATAAATTATGTTTCCTTAAGGCAAACTCGACGCCGTAAAATCTAACGATCTTTTGCAGAGTGGCTCCACCTGCTGTAACGAGTTGCAAGTCGCTGGTAGCAATAACGAAAAGCGTAGGCAAGATGAAAAGTAGCTGCCACAGGTAGATATTCAAAAAAGATATTAGAAGGTGTGGATGAACAATCTTCAATTTCACCCTGACAGATGCTTTTGCTTTAACGCAGTTACTGAAGTATAAGTTACTCACAGGAATACTTACGTATACCTTTTAGAGAGCTTTCATATCGACTGTGGAAAGGAAAAAGGACGTAACCCACAGTTTTTTCAAAACAGTTTTTTTTCGATAATCACAACGAATCAAACATTTGTTTCTTCAAGCTTTGTTGCTTCAAACTTCAAGGTTGTAGCACAATACGTGGAATAATCTAAGTTATTTTATATTATAAAGAGTATTAAAAAACGGTTTGCAAGGCTTTACTCCTGCCTGTCTTGGGATAAGATAAGAACAACAGTATATACATTGCTTCACAAATGCTTGTTTTAGTACGAATGATTTTAATTTTCTGATATATAAAAATAAAAACGCCAAATGTCATCTGTAGTATCATTAAAAATAATAAAACATTTTTAGTACTTTTTCCACATAAAATTTATTAGATCAGGACCGGTTTCGCTCATGATGAGCATTGTCAACTGATAAGAAAAAACAATAAAACAGTGATATTTATACAAAAGTTAAGTGATAAAAACAAGGTATGACAAACAATTGGTATTACAACCTATAACCTATACCTTTCATAATAGTTTCATTGCTAAGTGGTCTTCAACTTTTTATTTATAGTTTATTTTCCTTGTATTTTACTTCAATTCTTTTGCTAGGTTGTAATACCAATTGTTTGTCATACCTTGTTTTTATCACTTAACTTTTGTATAAATATCACTGTTTTATTGTTTTTTCTTATCAGTTGACAATGCTCATCATGAGCGAAACCGGTCCTGATCTAATAAATTTTATGTGGAAAAAGTACTAAAAATGTTTTATTATTTTTATTATAATGCCATTCCACCAAGTATTGACAGTGAACACCTTAAAAGTGATGTAGTATCATTATTGTTTGTTTGTTTTTTTATCATCCCCCTCTTTGCTTCCCGTTTTTATTTTTATAATATATCAAAATAGTAAAATTAAAATCATTCGTACTTAAACAAACATTTGTGAAAGTCAGATTGTCTGAGGATGCTTCTGAGAGAGGCAAAACACGTGTCACAGTTTGAAGCACAATGCGTGGAATAATCTAAGTTATTTTATATATATTGTAAAGATTCTACATTTAATAAATGTAATCAGGACCGATATCGCGCATGACGAGCACTTTCAATTGATAATAAAATACATTAATACAGTGCTTTGTATACAGAACGAAATAAAATTATTACGGGTGTTACAAACAAAATAACATAATGACATATTAAAAATGTTTTTAACCTCTTACAAATAAATGGTAATAATATGCAATCTAATACTGATTAATTTAGTTTATTTGTAAGAGGTAATAAACATTTTAATTATATAAATTTAGTGCCGTTTATTTATTTATATATTTATATTACCAATTGTTCTGTATATTATTATCAGTTAAAAATGCTCGTCGTGAGTGAAACAGTGTTCTGATCATATAAAATAAATTTGGAATCAGTAGAAAAGATGTTTTATTTTATCAAATAAAAAAGAGATATCTTATATAATGTAGCAAATTATTAGACAATGTCAAATATTTAATATCAACGCTTGACGCAAATTATTTATCAAAATATATACGCTTTATCAAGAACTAAAACTGTTTTTTCATTCATTTTACATTATAGTACTTATATAAATCGATTAACAACAGATAATACATGTATTTTTTTGTCCATTTATCGCAATAACTACCTACACCCATTTAGTAGCGACGGGACATTTGAACATATTGTCATTTCCAGTTCAACTGTGCTTTTTTAAACTTTAAACTTTCAACATCATGCTAGCATCAAAATAACGCTAGCGCAAATATTTATAAATATGATACACGTTAAATACAACCAAAATGAATCCGGGAAGTACACCTACCAATTCTATTTGTTCCACACGTACGTCAAATTTGTAAAAACGTGGTAAACAAGCTGGCATATCCAACGTAGAGTTTCGTGTTTGTGATTTGACAGATCGTGACAGATGTCCTTGTTATGAATATAAAATAAGTTTGAATCTATCCTTGGCGAAATCGGGTAATAAGTCGTTAGTTTTATCAACAAAAAAGACAAGTATTTAGCTTATAGATTTGTTTTAGAGAAGCATAGTTTTCTAGCTATAAGTTGAAAAAAACACGATACAAATATCACATTCAACCATGCCTTTAGACCAGCCATACACAACCTGCGGCCCAGTAAGTCTTCCATCGGTGAGCTAAAAAAAAGGAGTTCTGTAGATATCTTGGGAAAAAGTATACCAAATCGAGAATTTCAGATTCCTCGGTGAGCTAAAAAAAAAGGAGTATACCATAAATATGTTGCGGCCCACGTAGAAAAGTAAATATCGGAATGCGGCCCGGAGGAAAAAAAGGATGAGTATGGCTGATTTAGACAGTGGCTGATTGCTCTATAAGCAAATGAGGCGATAGTTTATTTGAATGTGGAAAAGAAAAAGGACGTAAACCACAGTTTTTTCAAAACAGATCAAAATTTATACAACTTAATGCACATTCTATCAAAAAAATGTAAACTGAAAATGCCAAATTAGTATCTAAATTTAGCTTTGAAGTTAAAAAAAAAAAAAAAAAGAAACGCATGTGGAAATTGCGATCAAGAAAAAAGACTGAAAAAAAAAGTTTTTTTGGAAAAAACAATTTTCATTAATATCAGATTAAGTCAATTCAAGACCAGTTTATCAATCTCCACGCACAAAAAGTTTGTGTATATTACATAATTTGTCTTTGGCCTAAAATCATCAAAAAAACGTTTTTTGTGTCTCTTGTAAAATTTATTATGTGTGGATTACGTCCTTTTTCCTTTTCACAGTCGATTTATTATGTAACCTATGTACAGATTTTTTTGTATTTTCATTATTTTACATGGAATTTTCTGACGTTTTTATATTATCTGGAAAACAGGGCCTTTATATTTTACTACGCCTGGGGCCTCCCATGTACTTAATCAGCAACTGCATTTTGGCACAAATTAACAAATAATATATTTTAATTCAGTCTATAATTTTAATCTGAACGACTGAGTTAAAGGAATCTCCATTATATATGTCAGTTACAAGGCTAGCCTGTACGTTGCAAATTAATTTCTTTATTTCACTGATTGTGTTTCAAATTGTGACGCGTGCTTCTTTTAGAAGCAGATTTCCATAGTTTATATGTGACGAATCAATACCATGTATTAATTACTCATCAACAGATAATTGTTACGATAAGCTAGTTTGATTGATGCTCTATAATTAAGTGAAACACGCGTCAAATTAATAGCTGGTATTAAAGTTAATTACAACACAATAGCGCTGAAATCCGTTGAAGCGTGTATCTGTTTTATTTTAGTATTATCATATTATCTCTTTAAACAATATCTAAATTTAGAATGAATTACTTAAAACAATATAGCATAAGATAAGTTTTATTATAATAATTTTATATAAATACTTTTGCGATTTTTCTAAGTATGTCTCACTAGTTCGAATCTTTGGAAGGACACTTTTTTTACCACTCTTATCCTAAAATAAATAACGAAACATAAAATGAATGGTTGGCTAGCAACATTCTTCTAATTTTAAGCTGACTTGGTAGAGAGAAAAATTTATTCAATTCAAAAACGATTACTTTTCTTGTGTTCTAATAACAAATATTTATTTTTTGACGGATAAATAAAACAAAAAAAAATATAGAAAAAAAATCATAATGTTTAACCAGTATGATACATATCGAATGTGGAAAGGAAAATGTACGTAACCCACAGTTTTTTCAAAACAGCTTTTTTGCAATAATCACAATGCATCTAACTTGATAGACGTTTAATTTAAGATTTCGACTGAAGGTGCTTGGTGGAATTTCAATATTAAATTTGAATCGTTCAAACTATGTACATTCTCACAAATTTTGTCACTAACGACCCGGGTTTCGCCTTTCGGCATCTTCAGGCATTCAAGTGCACGGATGAACTTGAACTGACGTCAGTGAACTTTGTTGAACTTGAGTCAGTTCAAGTTCATCCGTGCACTTGAATGCCTGAAGATGCCGAAAGGCGAAACCCGGGTCGTTAGTGACAAAATTTGTGAGAATGTACATAGTTTGAACGATTCAAATTTGATAGACGTTCTATCAAAAAGATGTAAGCTGCAAATGCCGAATTAGTATTTAAATTTAGCTTTTAAGTTTGAAAAAAGATGAGCTTGTGAAAATTGACACCAAGAAAAAGACTGAAAAAAAAGTTTTTCCTATACAATTTCCTAAATTAATATTAGATTATGTCAATTAAACATCAGTTTAGAAGTCTCCGTCCACTTTAAAATTGTGGATATTTCATAATTTGCATATGGCGCAAAATCATCAAAACACGTTTTTGTGCCTCCTGCAAAATTTGTTATGTGTGAGTTACGTTTTTTTCCTTTCCACAGTCGATATGTCTTTTAAATAAATATTTTCTCATTCTTTGCTGTATTTTTTTTAAATTACATTGTTAAATATTGTATGTTTTTTAGTGCGTATTGTATCGGCGCCATCAAAAATGTTTTGCACAATCCAATTAAATTAAATAAATAAGTTTTTATCATGATGAAATTCGTGCGCTACACAATTTGATAATATACAGTATTAAATCAATATCTGAAATGAAATATTTATTATTTGATATCTGACTAACAAACACGTGCTGTTAATTGCTATTGATTTAATATAGATAAGCTTCTTTAAGGTCAATAAATTTGTAAATTAATCCAAGCCCTTGCAATGAATACAAAATCACAACACCCGGAAAAGCTTAAAGCTTTTAGTTTGCTAGTGAATTATTCCTCACAGGTATGACCATTAAAGCTTACAAATAGTGCGTATGAAAGCTGCGAAGTGTCCAACCTCGCGAGACCGAATAAGAGACCCTTGACGTCGTTAGGCTCTATCCCACTGAAATTCTTGGCATATCTCAAGTAAATGCCAAGCAAATGAAATATTACGTCGTACATATTACGTAGGGGCGATTTTGAAGCAAGAAAACCAAGGGAAGAGAAACTGTTGATTAATGTAGAAATAAATCATTATCAATTTCCATATCGACTGTGGAAAGGAAAAAGACGTAACCTACACATAGAAAATTTTACAAGAGGCACAAAAAACGTATTTTGATAATTTTCGGCCATGCAAAACAATATGAAATATTCACTAGTTTAATATTAATCAAAGAAATTAATTGTCTAGGAAAAACGTTTTTTTTCAATCTTTTTTCATGGTTTAAATTTTTACAAGCTCATCTTTTTTCAAACTTGAAAGCTAAATTTATATACTAATTCGGCATCTTCAGCTTACATCCTTTTGATAGGGCGTGTATCAAATTTGATACATTGTGATTATCGAAAAAAGCTGTTTTGAAAAAACTGGTATCGGGTGCTATGGTGCAGCGGTTAGCGTTTAGGACTTCCGTGCAGGATCTCACGCACAAACAGCATTTTCGATCGATTTATCAATCTCTGTTCGAAGGCATGGGTGTTTGTATTGCTTAAAAACTCTTTTCCATCCTGTTCGATCTTTAAATAACTGGGTGTAGCGAGAGCGATTGGTTAAGCACTAGCGCTGTCATAGTCTTATCTTTTTATCCCTACTACTATCTTTAACAAAGAACGGTTGAGCGACTGAGTAACAAATAGTTATATTAAACGAACTTTTGTTAAAATACCTCTATTAAGAGGAAATATGCTCCACATTGGGAGCGGATTAAAAAAAAATTGTCCTTAACTTTCTCACTGAAGCTTCGATAAGAAAATATTGTAGGCATTCAAACGTTTCTTAAAATAAAATACATACCTTTTTCGATATTTTTTGGATTTTTCAGATCCTTTCTCTGTTTAAGGTTTCACTCTCATTGAATTCCATAAAGCTCAATTCTGGAGTATAATCTGATACCTACAATCTTTAATCTTTCTTTGAGCACTCTTAAGCCCCATTATAACATTTTTTCATCCCCTGCTTGTTTGCATACTTTTTTTTAAATAGTAATGCCAAGCTGAAAAAAACGACACTTACTAATGATTTGTTTTATACAAGTCCACGTTTGTTAGTGATGTTATTTAACTTTCATATTTTACCCACTCACTAATACGATATAAGGAAGAATGCTTTTGTATCCATTATCATTAAAAGAGACGAAACAATTGATATACCTATATTTTGTAAAAAAAAATCTTAATTTACTTCATGCTCTCACTGTTAATAAACGGCATAAAAAATATATTGTTTTAGCCGATTATTATTTTCTATAAGTTTCTTGCGAATGAAACCAGCATGTTGATAATATCGGGTTTTAGTATTAAAACCATTCAACGATTATGTAAACGCAAAACAATATTTTTATCGTATTCATTTAATTCTGAGAATAATATTATTGCGAATTTAATTCATTTAAAAATGCACCTGTGAAGCACAGGTGTTCAGAATTAACAACGCTTTTTACTGCTGCTATTATTTATCATCTTCTTTTTCGCCTTTAATTAAATAAATACCTCACATATCAATTACTAGAACGTGTAGTAGATATAACATATTGCTATCATTTTTCTACTAGAAGTTATCAAATCGATAAATGATTAGTTGTAATATACATAAGAACGTTTTATAAGTATGACTTTTTTTGTATTAAAGCATATTCTGTTTTTGTTATCCTATAATCTTTCAAAAACTGCTATTTTCTAGCTGTAGCACTATGAAACTAAGCCATCGATATTAGGGTATCCAACCCCAGATTATATTTTTGATCACTGGGAAAAGGGTTTAAAATTGAGAGAATTCAAAATAATTTACAAAATAAGATGAGACTTTTGTGTTTGCTTTCATTGTGAAGAAAATTACTTATTATAAATGGAAAATCTTAACGCATTACCCAATAAGTTCTTCGTATGACATATTTATGGCATCACTATTGACAAATCCATATAACTCCAGCCAAGTACCTACCTTCAAAGAATACGTGTCAAAATTTCACAACAATCTGACGTTTAGTTCACAAATTACAATGGATTAATTTAGTGACGATACTTTTGTAATTTGCAAAACAATAGAAAAATCTGAATGTCGTGTGTTGATAAAGTATTGCTTTTTATATGTATAAAAAAATAGCGTTTAAGCAAAGCAATGACTTGACAAACGGTAGAAAAATAGTTTGCTAATTTTAAACGCGGCCGTACAAACACCGATGATGCTGAACGCTCTGGTCTGGTCCAAATTCAGCAGTTGTTCCAGAAAATATACAAAAAATCCACAAAATAGTTTTGACCGATCGTAAATTGAAGTTGGGTGAGATAGTTGACACCATAAAGATATCAAAAGACAGCGCCTTTACCATTTTGCATCAACATTTGTCCATGAGAAAGCTCTGCTCGAAGTGGGTACCACGTTTGCTCACGGTCGATCAAAAACAACAACGTGTCGACAATTTAGAGTGCTGTTTGAAACTATTTCAGCGCAATAAACAAGATTTTTTCATTCGGTATGTGACAATGGATTAATCGTGATACGGCTAATACGTGATGCATCCTACGAACTTATTAAGTGATGGATTATGTTGCATATACGAACAGCCTGTATTTAGTTTTTTAACCTCTCTCTTCGGATAGAGTAAATAAATAAACAGTGTAGTCGTTAATCAATTGCTGTTTTTATGCCCGTTTTTAAAGGATTGCAAAAGAGTTGCATGGATAGACATGAAAATATCGCCGACACGTGACAGTTACTGCGTAATGCCTACGTCAAGAACCATTTTATAAGATCTTTATTTATAAATACTAATATTTAAAATATGATACGTATACCGATGTATCACTATTTATTTGCAATATATGATATTGGTCAGAGACGTGACTTTGTATCTTACTAATCGATTGTGAATATATGGGATATCAGATGTATTTAGATAAATTCCATCAAAACTCGGCATAATACCCACATGGATAGATTAACCTAAATTATTTAGTCTTCAATCAAATCGTTTTATTACAGAGTAAAAGGCGATTTAGTGCGTTAAAAGGCATGAATAATTATTGATTATGATGTTTGATATGCTGTTTCTGATTGTCATGGATTTCCTTTCATAAAAAGACTAATTGATAGAAATTATTAAAAGAAAATATGTTTTATTATTATTTAACTCTTCCCTTACTATGCAAAAAAGCACAAGCTGTGTAGCCGTTACACATCAGGCAAACGGGAGTGAATCATGACAATTATATGTAGTACTGCTGTAGTAGTGTTATATAATTGTCCTGATTCACTCCCGTTTTCCTGATGTGTAACGGATACACAGCTCAGAAGCTTGTAAAGGAAGGGTAAATATAGCGGTCAAATACGCCATTCTAGTTTAACATAATATCATTTTAAATTTCCAGTTTCGTTGTTAATTGATAAACGCTTTAGGATTTTCCTAACTTTATCTTTACTAACTTTAAAAAAATAAGCTGAGCTACTGAATTACAAGTTATTTTCTTAAAAAATCGTATCCATGTGTCAAATATTAAGATCTGAAATGTTATAATAAAAGTTTAATTATTTAAGAGACAAAAGTTACATGACTTTCACTTGGCGTATGAAATGTTTCAAGATAATAATTAAACAAAATTTTCAACAAGTATTTATTTTCTGTATCAAAATTTATCTAATTTAGTAATGACATCTATCAAAGTGTCTTGAAATTATTTTTAATAAGATTAACAATAATATACAGGGACAATTAATAACCTGCATTTAAACCAGCATTAATATAGACTTATCTATACAAATAAATGCTTTTCTTAATAAACTGATATAATAAATATACCAATAGAGTTTATCCAGTCAAATAATTGATATCATAGAATCTCTTTACATTTTTTTGTCAGACATATAATATGTGACCACTAATAAATATTATTTAACAGCCAATTTTATATTTATTATAACTATCACTTAAAATTGTGGTATTGTGACACCACCATCTGTTGTAATTTCACGCATTCACAGAAAATGATTCATTATCATTGCTATACGCCTATACTTGTCTATTCCACGTTAAAATGGCGGACAAATCAAACATTCATGAGGTCGTGGATAAAACATATTACAAAATCAAGAGAGAACACTAAATACAAGCATTTAAATATATGTTCAAAACATTAAATATATAGCTTTATCACTAATTATCTCAAAACAGAATACTTGTGGGTTGGACAAGTCTGGTTTTTTACACACAGATATATTAATTCAATTGCTTCTCTTAATAGTTTGTTACTTTTTAGTATTTTTAAAATAATGAAACAAAATTGATAACTGTTTACTTCCACTAGTCTACGTCGACCACCAAAATATATATATTTTTTAAAATCTTATATGTCGCCTGCTGTGGCCCAGTTGGTTTGGTTTGAGTTTAGCACTCAGTTCTAGGTTCGATTACCGGTCAAATCACAGTTAATTTAGGAATTATGAAATTCAAAGTTGTAATCAAAGACTGGGTGCTTGTGATTTCAATTCACTTTATTTTCTCCCCTGCCTTCCTTCTGATCCTTTAATAACTGGATGTAGCAATAGCGATTAGTAAACCTCTTGTCCTGTTCTAGCCTTATCGTTCTTTCCCTACTACTAGCTTTGAAAAAAAGTGAGGTTGAGCGACTGAGTAACAAACATTTCTCGTAGAAAAATACCTCCATTATGAAGCCATATTCTCCACATTGGAAGCGGTCATGGATAAAACAATAATTTATAAACTAGTATTATGGTGACATTTCCATTTGTTAACGATGTGCCAACTGAGAGATAGAGAGAGTGTGTGTGTGTAAGTGAGTGTATGTGAGTGAGAGATACACAGATAAATAAAGAAAAATAAATATTTTGATAAGCACCTATCACGTTAAAATGCATTCGTTTCGGTATAGCTATCGTGCTATTTGGGTTAAAATTATGACATAAACTTAAAAAATGTTTATTTAAAACTATTTTCATTCGCGTTATGCTGTGTAAATATCAAAACTTAGAAAAGTAGTCAAGTTTTTGACAAGTATCATTAGTGTGCGTAGAAGCGTCTACGCCGTAGAGTACTTTAGAATAACAGCGTAAAAATACTACTTTTCAAAGCAGGCGCGATGTTTTTAACAGGTGTTAAATAGATTGATGTAATAGTAAATTTGACTTGTTGAATATTTTATTTCACAGAAAATTATGAGGATTTTACAAACATAAATATTTGTTTTTAATAAACATTTACTGTTACATGGTTTTAACAGGAATACATATCGACTGTGGAAAGGAAAAGAGATGTAACCCACAAATATCAAATTCTACAGGAGACGCAAAATAAGTGTTTTGATGATTTTGGGCGATATGCAAATTATGAATTATACACAACCTTGAAGTGCATGGAGACTTTTAAGCTGGTGTTTAATTGGCATAATCTAATATTAATTACAGAAATTGTCTAGGAAAATTTTTTATTTCAGTATTTTTTAACAGTTAATGGAGAGTGTTTTTTTTAAGAAATTTTTTCTATTTTTTCTAACATGCAAAGACTTTAACAGTATTTAGTTTGATTTTTTTAATTTACAAATCATGAGATATAAAGATTTTTTTGGTACTCATCTTAAAAATAACAAATGCCAGGAAACCAAGACCAAAGACCGCTTCATAGACTTCACATAGTTTTAGCTTAAGAAAATAAATATAGATTGGATACAAGAAATTTCTAATATAACACTCATCTTTATATATCAATACACAATATTATCTAGTAAACATTTTAAAACTTTTGTCGGAAATCTTAGCATCGATAAGTTTGAGATCAGCTAAAAAGTTGAATTCTAATTGGCAAAATCCGTAACGTTAGTGATTTTTATGGAAGTGTACAATATTTGAAAGGTTCAAATAAAAAATCGTCTTATTTGAAATGAGATAAATTGTATATATACATTTGCCAAAGAGGTCATTAATTATGTATATTATTGACAGGATACACTGTGTATCTTTTCTAAGCCATTATACATAGCGGAGTTAATGTAAGTCTAAACATAGTTATGATGAAAGCATAAGCCAAAATAGCTATCAACTGCTTTAGTCTAGCCAAGGAGTGGGGAACCTTTTCTTCTCTAAAGAACCATATTTCTGATTCAACATAAGGCCGCAGTACACATTGACTAGGGAATATTTGGCCGGAAACAGGAATTTACGGTCAGAACCTGTCAGGAATTTACGAATTTACAAAATTTACAGAATTGACCAGAAGGCCGCACCAGAATAACCAAAAGGCCGCAGGTTCCCCACGCAGATGGATCTGGGCTCGATTTCCGGTAAGATCAATGTCAAATTGAGATTTGTTTTAAATTTTATTTTGAGATCCAAGACATGGGTGTTTGTGATGTCAATTCTCTTTGAGTTAATCTCAAGAGGCTTTTAAAAATTCTCATCTAACGTATGATCTTTAAGTATTTAAGTAAATGCCGATTCAATCAATAAAAATTGAATCGTTCAAATTATGTACATTCACACAAATTTTGTCAATAACGACCCGGGTTTCGCCTTTCGGCATTTTCAGGCGTTCAAGTGCACGGGTGAACTTGAACTTTTGCTTAGCAAATGAATGTTTCGTGTTTATATAAGAAATAAATGTATCATTGAGCTTAAAACCGTTGCTGGCGAAAAGGATTAGCCCATGGGAATGCATACAAATTTGAATGGTGAGTAGTTTTAAGAATTATATTTATTTTTGTTTGTTGGAAAAGGTTTTATGAATATATTTATATAGGATATAAAAGTGGAGAACGCGGCATATGATTTTAGATGAACTAGCTGTTCATTTAAAATCGGAAGACTGTTGAATTGCACTCTATTTATTTCTAAAATTTCATGAAAAAAGAGTTTATGAGCGTCCGTATATGGGTGCAACATTTTTATTTCTTGCTCCTGATTGAACAAGTGTCTTTTTTCAATCTAAGTGCTGTCATGTGCTCTGATAATCTGGTATTCAATGCTGTTTTGGTTTTCTCGATATAAAAATTTGTACAAGTCCAGGATTTATTTAAGTAATGTATTTTATCTTTATTGTTAACTAATAATTTACCTAATGTGTCTTTACAATAAAAAGCTGGTCCAACACTATCAGCTAACTATTTTTTTTTAAATTTAAAAACTTGTATTTTCTAAATAAATGATTCTACGCCAATACCTAGTATGTTCTATGTCCTTTGACAATTTACCTTTAAATAACATTTTTTCTGCAAGTTTAGTTTGTTTTTTTTTGATAAAAGATTGTCTATAAGAAACATATCGTATCCATTGTTGATGGCAATTTGTTTGATGATTTTCAATTCGATATTAAAGTTTATTTTATTCAAAGGAACAAGTCTGTAAATTTCTTTTTCATTCTAAATTTATATTTGAGATCTCAGAAGACGGGGGTTTTTGTGATGTCAATTCTTTTTGAGTTAATCTCAAGAGGCTTATAAAAATTCACATCGGGCGTATGATCTTTCAACTTCAAAACAGCTGTAATTCTGAGTATTTAAGTAAATGCCAATTTAATCAATAACTGTTGATATAACCTTCACTAGGAGTCCAAATGCTTTACTTTAGAAGCAAACATTGTTTTAAATGTATACACGTTATATTCGTTTGGTTCTTTTGGTAAAAAAAGGTAATCGTGTATGCCACTTAATAATTACAATTAATAATGCCTATTCAAGAGGCAGCTGTCAATTAATGCGTCTCGCTAAAAGAGCATCCCCTCGTCAAATTATCGCTTTTTGTAATATAACAACAAGTTGGCATCGACCTGTTGTGCTCGGCGCTACCCCTGAAGAATTATATTTTACGTTTAAATCGGCATGATAAAGTTGCGTGCTTCGCCCAACACCGTCTATAAGAATAATTTCTCTATAACACGAACAAACTAAGGGCGCGTGATACTGATCACAGACTGCTTGCGTTTTTATTCAAGTACCGGCGTAAATATTCTTTAACGATCTAGAATCTGCTTACGAGTGTTGATAGATATAAAACCAACCCTTATAAAATTCTAGTCTATTTCAAATACGGTTTTGAGCCAGTAACATCATATACGCATATTGAAATCGTAAGGGTTATTTCGTGTTCGGTATATTTGAAACTGCCGCGCATGTTTTTGTGTGATATCTCTTAATGGTTACGGCCGTTTGCATTTTATTATTTAATATAAATGTGTTACGCTTAATCTTTCAAGTCAATAAACACATAGAGTAAGTTTATACTAAAGTAGACTAGGTTGGAATTTACTCGCTTGAATTCTTTGCCAAATTTTCTTTAATTTTCTTCAATTGCTTTTATTAAAACCTGTATCGCATTGTTAAACCAATAAATGTATAATTTATTGTATATTTATAAATAATGGAAAACTTTTGATTCCGAAATGATTTGATGTAAAACCTGTATCGCATTGTTAAACCAATAAATGTATAATTTATTGTAAATTCATAAATAATGAAAAACTTTTGATTCAGAAATGATTTGATGTAAAAATCAGGGCTGTGGAGTCGCGTGAAAAAAAGACGACTCCGACTCCAGCTTTGAAATAATTAACGACTCCGAGGATCCTTTTTAATAATTTCATTTTAACTTATATATATGTATACCACCAGATCATCTTTAGTCAGTCAAGCATGAAATGTTAACACTTTTGACTATTTTGTTTAAATACACATCGTTATATATATTTTTCAAATAAAAATCGAGCCGCTCATATTGCACGACTTCGACTCCGACCAAAATACCGCGACTCCGACTCAACCTCCATCTCCGACTGGCCCTGGTAAAAATGCTTACAAATGTTACAATATTATATTGTATGATATTTATATTACACTAGCCGGTTCCCGGCAAGCGTTGCAATGTCACTCAATAAAAGAAAATGTTTGTGTTTTAATTGTGTTTATTGAACTGCATGTTTTTTTTCTGTCTGTTTGACGATTGCTGCCGATTATCTATGATAAAACACACGCGCCACCTGATGTAAGTTATTTATACTACAACCTGCGCGCAAGTGCAGACATACGTTGTCTATGCCATACTATAATTGTAACAATAAATTTTCAACGCCCAAAACCGATATCCTACTCTACTTCCATTTAGTTCAAATTCAAGAGTTAAAATTGACCGGTCATCGATCTAGTAAAGACGCCTTGAAACTCACGTTGCTATTATTCGATTATAAGATTAGTGATTTATATAAAAGTGTACAATTATGACATATGGAAATAAAAGTTGAACCAAACATTTAAACAGTGTTTCAGTAAAAATTATTATCCATAACATGTATACCAGACATACAACCATTGTTACATATAAGATCTACTCTCAGTTAATTTTGATATATAAAAAAAATAGTTAACGTTGTTTCGTCTGACGTTTTATAATTAAAGTGGCTTTATAATGCCTGTGGAATTAATTAACGTTCAGAGTTTAATTTAAAATATTAATTATAAAGGGAGTGTCAATAAATAATTGTTCCACGTTAAAACCAGATGCCTGCTGACAAAACCTGATGTTTTTAAGCTGAAACGTTATTTTGATTTTTCGACTAGTACATAAATTTACACCCGAGTGATTTCAAATACCACAAAATGGATTTTATAACCTTTATAAACGAATGTTTTCCACTTGTAACAAATTCAGTCCGTCGGCATTTGTGGAAAGTTTTCTACAGCATTTTTACTAGCCGGTCCGACGGAACGTTTAAAAAGTGACAGATTGAAATAATATCGAATGATATTTTCTGATTTAAACACATTCTTATTTTGCACGGTTGATTTTTATATTTCAAAATTGCACTGTCCAGTGTAAAGAAACCTTACTTTCATTTATAAGTGTTCATTCCAAATTTTTACACGATGTTTTTGCATAGAATATTATCTATCATGAATAAAAAGAAATTACTATCAGCAAGAAGCTACTTTTTAAATAAATAACATAATCAAATTATTTTTTACAATCACTTAATGTCAAACTTAAATTATCAAATATGTATAAATAAAGTAATCAATGTTAATCATTGATTTCATGCAAGTGTTTAAAACTCTTTTTTATTCATGATTATTTTAAGTAGAAAATATCAGTTTTAAGTTGATCAATAATGATTTTTCTCTGCTCAGTCGAATTTAAATAAACCGTAGTCAAAGTGTGTACTACTTATAACATATTAAGTATATTAGAAACGGACATTTTCATAAAATAAAATAAAAACAAAACCAAAAACTCACAAGAGTGACCAATCATTAGAAATATTCAGTCTTGATGTATTTGATACGACCAAAAATTGATTAATCTTATAATGGTACTTTTAAAAAATGTATAATAACAAATTTACACATTTTATTTTTGTAGAATATTTGTTATGATTAGTAAATTTGCTTAGGAAACATTCATATTCATCTATCTATAATCTATATCAATGACTACATAATTATGTTCAATGGATTCGTCAATTACCTTGTAGAAATTCATTTTGAATATAAAAATAAATGTTATATCCTTTGCTGTAGCACATTTTGTAGCACAGCAAGTGTAATAACAAGTTATCAAATTTGACTACATTATTACTAGAAAAAAAATCATTTGAGAATTAAATTGCTAAAACATCCGCGATAGACCAAAAATTCTCGACGATAGACTCCCGAAATATTAACTTACATTTACAAACGAAATGTTATAATAGTTTAAATTTTTTATTCGCTATCCTTGCTATTTTTTACTAAGGCCGACGAGCCCCTTGTTACTTTAAGAGAAAATAATATTTTCAAGACAAATTAGTATATAACTGCAATTTCTATCTTATATATTATCTACGACAGCTTCAGTATACACAGTAGTACATTTTTAGCCATTTAGATTGATAAGATTACGGTAAATTGCATATTGTTACATATTATAAGTGTATTAAGTAATAA
The DNA here is from genome assembly GCA_030503985.1 of Himalopsyche tibetana. Lineage (NCBI taxonomy): Eukaryota > Metazoa > Arthropoda > Insecta > Trichoptera > Rhyacophilidae > Himalopsyche > Himalopsyche tibetana. The sequence continues at coordinate 31,830,637 of JAPJYX010000004.1, forward strand.
TCGATTGCTTATTTAAGTATATTAACTAAAATTGCATTGCACTTCTTCCCCAGAACACCGAGAATTGCTTTGAGATTAAGTGGGCCCCTTGTTAAGTCTTTGGAAACCCACCGCTGCTTATATCGTCCTGTAATCGGCAGAAAAACTTAAGTGTCAATTTATAAATATTACAGAAGATGGTTGTTTTTAACTTCCTCTTGTAATAACCTCGCAAAAGAAACTTTAATTGACCAAATATGACTTACAGCATTTAATAAATTATTTTTGTTGGACTTATTATGATAGGAATTTAATAAAAACTTCTCTTGTGATTAAAACCTGACTATTCTTGTAAAATTTATGAATTACCACTTAAGCTGTTCTCTTGATTATCGGTTGATCTGCTTAATTGGAAAAGTCTAAATGTTGGTGTAAGAGTGGTTTTACAACTGCTGCAGTTGCGTGATCGGTAAATTATTGTGTGTAATAATTAAATCCATTTATCCACTTGGTTTCCGTGTGAATAATAAGATGGCATTACTAAATTATTGTCAACAATGACTTGATTCCCGTCAAAACGTCAAAAGCTAGACATGTTATCGCTGAACATTGTTAACAAATAACTGTCAACGCCTAGGCAATTATACTGGCGCAGAAATATCATTTTGGTTTTATAGATCTGTCTTATTATATTAATTTATTATATTATGTATTTTTTATTTCAATAAACACAACCGATTTTGTGACAATATTTTACTTTCCTACAACCCGAATCTTTGATAATCATTTCAATAAAATAATAAAAAAAAATTGTACAAATAAATTGGCATGGAGTTTTAGTCAAACAATTAAATTTTTAAAAAAATCAGAACATAAAAGCTCAGTTTTAAGTTGTCCACAGTCAATATTTGGTGGAAAAGCATTATGTTAGAAAAATAAATACTTGTTTGTACTGATTCCACTTTTACTGCCTATAATCAGAACCGGTTTCGCTTATGACAATCATTATCAACTGACAAAATAAAACCATATTACATTGTAACACACAATTGCTAGGCTAGTTGCAATATTATCTTTTACCAAAACAAACTCTTATAAACAGAAACAACTTATCTACCGTATTATAGTCTTTTCCATCGTTACAGGTCTATTTATATTGTTAAACGGAAAATATATTTATTTATCTGTTTTTCACAAGAAAACCTACCAAACGTTGTTTTTTTTTTAATTTTGATATTCTTATTAATTGATCAACACGTTATATTTTGTGTTATGTTACGTGTGCTATGGTTAACCGTAGTATTTTAAATTTTTAACATTTTAGCTAGCATCTATCCTGAACGAAGAATACAAGTGCAGCATAAAGGATTCTGATAAATAGCATTGTGTATTTTTATGCTAAGTATAGTTACTTGATTGGTGATTCTATTTTCTGAAAATATTACCTTCAATTTTTTTATTAGAAGTGACAAGACGAGGCATAATGATTATATAGATCGTCAAATATATCTTAGAAACGCTCATTGATCGTTTTATATATAAAAAAAATGATTTTACAACATACAATTATTATTATCAATATTAGTTGTTATTTTATAAAATTGAGTTAAGAGGAAGTAAAAAACGCGTATATAAAACAAGATTAAATCAATTGTTATTACATTCATAAAAATGAGAGCTTATTTCAGGGCTGTGGAGTCGGACTCAGAGTTGTGAAAAATGAGCGGCTCGAAACATTTTAAAAATACATATTTAATGTTTAAGTGTTTTCAAAATACAATAGTACATAGTCCTTACATTGCATGCTTGGGCTTGGATGATCTGATGGAATACATATATTATTTAAGTTAAAATGAAATTATTGAAAAATTTCTTCGGCGTCGAAGTCGTCTTTTTTTACACGACTCCACAGCCCTGGTTTTTTTTTATTTTAAAAATAAAAAAACGCCTTCCGAAAATGAACGTACCTAATAATCAAAACTATGCGATATCAGGTAATTAAGTATTATGAAAAATATCATGTGACTGGAAGACGGTTAATATTAGTCATTACGTTCCGTAAAATCAAACTATAATTTATAACAGTTAGTTTACAAAAACTATGCATATATTTTTATTAAAAATTTACATATTATGCACCTGAAAATTGTGAACATATTCAAGAAGTTTTAACTAGCTAGAAATAGAAGTCTTATTAGGTCCTGTTACTTTGGCAACTAATATTTTGTTGAAAGACAAAATTACAATTAACCTAAGTTTACTCGCCAAAATGCATGAACACCATAGTTTCATCAAGCTTATCTCAAAACAATAGAGGAGCTTTGAAAGGCTTTCATTTACATTGTTACTGGATGTGCGACAGCAATATCCTGATAAGTAATTAATTAACTGTTTATCGAGAATCGTAAATGCAAGTAAATAATATTTAATTAAATTGAACAGTTTGCAATAATCATAATTTTTAAAAAACTACAAAATTTTATTTTAATTATACATTTAATCGATGTCAATAAATATTAACTAACTTTATGTTCAATTCGAGGGTTTAAAGTCAAATAACACTATCTACAAAAGTGTAAGTTTTCAGAAGAGCCTAAAAATGGTTTTTATTATTTTATAACATTACAAAGCAGATGCTAATTTAAAACTTAATGTTAATATTTTATAATTTATTGTGTACTGTATGTTTATATTGTATAATCTTTAAAAAAGCAGTACAAATGACAACTTTATAACGTTAAATTTCACTGGTAATTTAAGAAGAAACTAGAAAAGATTGAACATAATGTAATGTGACTATTGTGTAGCCGAGAATGAAAAACAAAGTAATCAACCAAAAAAAAACGAAAAACGCTTTTTTGTAGATAACAATGTTTGACTTTAGGCCCTCGAATTGTTTTATAATGCGAATTTAGTCACTGATGAAATAATTAGTGACTTTTAGTGTATATTTAACATAGGTTTATATTATTATGTTAATGCAAAAAGTTGCGAAACAGTGAAAATCCATTTCATTACAAATAACTTCCCAAATGAACGTACAAAAGCGCATAATGCCAAACAATCTGTATTTTAAAATGTATTACTGCAATCGCTTCAAATAATTTAGAAATATTTTACTCAGCGCAATTATTTGTTATGAAATAATCATTTGAAATATTTAAATGTGCAAGTAGCGTAATACATAGCAATAAACTCTGGTACCAATCAAATAAACTACATTGTATGAAACGAACCTTTAGAATCCTTGGTGATCACGCGGCTTGCGAAGACGTACACACTAACTTTTTTTCCAAAAAAATAGCTCAAACTTTATTTTCAAAATTTATTTCGTAAAAAAAAGGATCTTAGCTGCTGCGTCACTTTATTCTCAATAAAAAGGTTACAGGACACAATTTGTTTAACATTTAAAAAACGCGGCAACATTGATAATAAATAAAAAAATACTTAAAAACTGAAGATTTTCTGATGAAAAATTTTCAAATAAGATTTTTAATATCCGCGATAAATTATGACAATTTTTGATTTTAAAAAGCGGCGCTAGGTTCTTTCGAAACCGCGACCTTGTTGATTGTCGATGACTTACGTAGCTTTTGAAGTGTTACGTAACGCGTAAAGAGTTCTTAGCGCGTGCTGTGGAGAGACGTAGCTTCGTAGCGGCTACGAGAATCGCTATAAAGTCGGGAATTGGCGAGGCGACAAGCGACTAACTGGAGACTGGCAAGGGTAGGAGCCGTGCGCAGACGCATCGGCTGCGTCGCACGGAGATTTAGCTTCCCACCCTCCGAAGCATCTTACATTCATTTAGCTCGCAGTGGTAATTCGTCGGGCGGACATGAAAATTGGCACTTCTACGCGCTTTCTGCGACACCTGCAACACACGACATCGAGCTAAAAATCGCACGTGCTTCTTGACAAAGTACACCCATATAAATCGGTTCCGCCTTATCATTAGGTTCTATAGACATTTTAAATTGGTTGTAAAACAAACAATAAGACAATAGATTGGTATTCATTTCACATTTCAACTGTTTTGTTACGACAAATGTTACATTGAATTTAATAAGATATCCATTAACTGAAAAATTATATAATTAAGTAAGAAAACATATTTAAAGTATAGTTTTCTGATTCTGATAATTAAGTATACTTAAAGAAATTAGTGTCAGTTCTGCCTTATCATTAGTTTCTATAGACATTTTAAATTGGTTATAAAATAAATAATAAGACCAAAGATTCACTTCACATTTCAACTCTTTTGTTACGATAAATGTTACATTGAATTTAATAAGTTATCCATAGACTGAAAAATTATAAAATTAAATAAGAATTAATTTAAAACTTATTCAAAGATAAGTATAGTGTTTCGGTTCTGATATTAAAGTAAACTTAGTAAAATATACTATAACGAGCATTCAATTTGGAAAAACGTAACCAATTTAGAATTTTTATTGTAACTTCCTGTATGAAAACAAAAAATACATTTATTTTCTAACTTATTAAATGTCTTTCGTAGATTCAGCGTTGAGAACTTCGTTTTTTTTTTTTTGTTAAGTTATGAAATGCACTTTTTTGGGTAACATTTAGTACGTTACTGTTTGACTTTTGTGATGGGGCATATTGCATATTTCCAATTTTTTTTTTTTTTTTATGCCGGACTGATTTTCTTTTATTAAGATGTTTTTTTATAAAGTAGTGTGACGGATTGAAAGTATTTTTTAGCTACACATGAATATTATGATAGTTATAGAAAAAATGACTTAGAAAAGCAATTCTACTACCTTTTATTAAATAAAATTAGACTCATTATTTGAAACTCCGTGCATTAGATTCGACTTATATTAGTAAGTTTACTATATACAAGTAAGTCAATGAAAAAAAAAACAGATTTATAGATCGGGCTTAAGTCCAAAATTGTGAACGAGTTCCGCTTCTTTATAATAAAACTGATTCTCAATTTTACTAGTAATAAGCCAAAAGTATAACTAAAATGCCAATAAAAAATAAAATCGATATTTAAAATTGATTGACTCCACATAACAATATCTTCACACCTCCATGTCATCAAAACTAAAATATAATATTAATTTGGAATATGGTTTTATATTATCTGAAAAAGACAACTGGGTTCCTTTTCAATGATTTATTTATTAACACTCAAACGAAGTGATAGTTTGCAGTAAATTTCAATACCATTTAATAACAATAAAGGCAAGCAAAAGGTGTGAGTTTAGAAGATGCAAAATAACTTTAAAAAACATTCGAAAAGGTTAAAGAAATTTCACTCAATTCGTGACAAAGCTCAGATCGCTAGTTAAAAGATTGCACAGCTTTTGGCAAATAAGATAATGCCCCCATTCTGATGCCGAAAACTTTATTTTACATACCTACTACAATCGCTGCTCAATCAATGATTAGTGACGAAACTGTCTATCAAATTAAGCTCATTCCTTTGTCAGTCCATACGATTTCCCAGAATGTTTCGCTACATATTGTAGATCAGCTCTGAGAATATTTTATCAACGCAGTCTCCAAAACTCCACAATTTACGGTCATTGCAAATCGATGAAAGTAGGTTAGCAAATTAGTGAAAAATCTCAGTTAATTAAATTTCTGCGAATTATCATTGGTGAAAAAATCATAAACCAGTTTTTCTTTTGTTTTGAATTGAAGGAAAGAACGACAGGACACGATGCATTCAACCAGATAAACAAAAACGTCGAATTCAGAGAGATTCAGTGGCAAACTTGTCTTAGCATTTGCACTGATCTTGCTCCTTCTATGCAGGGTCGTCAAAAGGCTTAATGGCCCATTTATTACAAAAAAAATAGTGAAGATTGTACACTACATAATTCACTCCGATGTTTCAGTGTCAGTCATTGTCTGGTCAGCTCCTGAAGACGATGGGCAACGTTACAATGTTAAGTGGTGAATTACATAAAAGCAAATTCTCTCCGTTGCATCCTATTTGCATCACTGCGTGAAAATATAGATTCTGAATTTAAGTTTCTGCTACTTCATACTAAAGTATATTGGCTCTCAACAAGAAAAGAACTATCACGATTTATTATAATAATTTATTTATTCGATGCTGAAAATATGGGGTATGATTTTCTTCACGAGGACATTGGTGGCCGGAAGTTATATGTCTCAATGATCTTTTTGAGATTTAACATTTTAAATTTAAGCATGGAAGGAACGAACGAAAAAAATATTATATTTACAGGAAAATTTAAATCTTCCGCTGACAAGTTAAACACGTGGATTAGGAAAGAAAAAACTCACAGCTTGATTGCTTTTCAGGTGTAGACGCTTCCTCAAACAAATTTAATATTTTTCTAGATGTACAGAGATCATTAGAACTTTTTTCTGCAAACTTTTTCGAGTATTTTCCATCACTTGATAAGAAAGTGTACCAGTGGGTCATCAATCCATCGCAAGATTCAATGGTACACACCTGACACTAACAGATGAGGAAATTTTAATAGATCTAAAAAAATACCGTACACAAAGTCTCGTTTTCTGAGCTAGAGTTGCCAGCATTTTGGGTATCGATTTGGAGTCAATATCTTCGATTGGATACGACAGCAATGAAATCTATGTTGCCATTTGTATCGTCGGATCTTTGCGAATATGTTTTTCAGCGCTCGTGGAAATGAAATAGAAAAAAAAACGAGAGCGGTTAGAGATGGTACACGACGAGCTATGTACGTGTTTGCTTATTTAACTTAGATTCGCGTTTTGACAGAATTCTTTCTAAAAAAATAATTGTATCCATTTTATAAATAAAATGTACATATATGTTGATGATTAAAAATGGTGCCTACACTATGATTTTCTTTATTCATATTAATAAAGAATGTTTCCATTTCAAAGGTATTTTTAATATGTGTACCGCGTAACAAATCCCCTTAACCAGTATGCCGTGAAGTAAAAAAGTTTAGCAGACACTGCTTTAATGTGATAATATAATAATATAATCACTATCTTGTTGCGTCAGTACTCAATAGCGGAGACGTTGGAATGGGCTGTGCCACGTATCACTGATGCCTCCGGATAGCCTCAATCCAGCTTGCCTCTTCATCCGACCGATATATTATATTATATAAACTCTACTCAGTCAGGAAACCCGCTTGAACGAATAGAGTTTTTATTATTCACAGTGAATATTATAATATACTTTACATGTTTGATTACTACTATAAATCATACTTGCGGAATATGGGGAACGCCCTATTACGTCACTTATCATTGAGAGACGTTGGAACCGACTTGGTAACTTGCTGGGGTAAGCCTCAATCCTTCTTGCATTTTCTTCCAACGGGTAAAATTCCGGTCAAATCGGACCCTCAACCTTACACTTCTGGCCATCATCCCTCGACCTCAACAAATTTAGCACTTGCTATATTATCAAAATCAGAAAATCTACCTTTAAAATTTCTTTTACGCTCACTCAAAGCTTCAACTGCAAATTCAATGGGAAAAGGCGGCTGCGTTTTGTTGGCTAAAAATTGTACATACATATGTTAAAATGAATGGTTTTGGGCAGACATCATTTTCTACAGCCTTTATGAAACAATTAACCAGGCCTTTATTTTTACCACACATGTTTACCGCCATCAGTAGAGACACATTTTAATTTTCTACATTGCAAGTTGTTCTAATGAATACATTTTTTTTATAACTCTAACTACGGATTCATTAACACGTGGCCATTGGCTTCCTGGTAAAAGATTTTTAATGGTAATATTTTTTTGAGTTCTAGAATGGGAACCACAAACTACACAAATAGGTTGAGTTTTTACAAATTTCCGCGTACATATTTTTAATTCAGTTGTCAATATTTGTTTGTATTTTAATTAGTTTTTCAAATAAAATGGCCTTCAAATTTTATTGCGCCTGGAGTCTTCCAAGTATGTAATTCACCACTGTTTACAACGTGATACAATACTTTTTAATTTAAATCCTGACATCTATGAATATGCTTTAAAAGTATCTTTCAACAATTTTTCAAATGTCACTAATGATTCTAATGTCTAATTTATTTAAAATTTACTTGTTATTTACTTTCAATAAAAAAAAACAACACAATAAGTGTAAGCAAGAAATCAATAAAGAGAATTATAAGCAGTAATAGATTATTTTATGGACTTCATAATCATGAAATACAAATGTTGGCATCTACAAAGCCCTCATATGACCAGTCCTGGAATATGGGTCAGAGACCTGGCGCATAGCTCTAAGGCAGTGTTGGAAATATATGTTGGCTGTCTAGCCACATTAGGGATGAAAAATTGACTGCGGACCACATTAAAAAACTGCATTTATTTTTTTCTTTAATTATGAGGGCTGGGGTCATGAAACCACATACCTTCTACAAATCAAAGATTTTCCCTCCGAATAGTCATTCAATTTGGAAATGCTTTTTAAAAACAAATTCAAACGTTTTTTTAATTGCTACTTCACAGGCCGGATGGAGTTTCATCATTTGCCCAGGCCTGCTCTAAGGATTCTCTGAGGCTACAAGTGTTTGAGCGAAAGATCCTGCAAAAGATTTTAGGTGCTGTTTGCGAGAGTGGCATATGGCGACGACAGCACAACCATGAGCTAAACCTCTATGGTGAGCAAGAGATTGTTAGATTTGTTAAAACCTCACACCTACGTTGGGCCGGACATATGTATATCACGTTTGGATGAATACAAACCAACACAATGTCTCACGTTTACTATCTCTGAGGAAATACGAAGCATTGGAAGACCACGACTTTGCTGGATGAATGGGGTTTCACAGGACCTGCGAGTGCTGGAGGTCAGTGACTCCGTAGGAGAGCAGAGGATTGAGTGTAATGGAAGAGAAAATGATATTTTTTTCAGTCGAAAGTGCAAATAGTGGTAAGCTACGCGGAAAATATTAAAAAATATTTACAGTGTAACATATTTAAATCAATTACTTCTCAATAGAAATGTATTATTATTTGTAGAGTAAATATTGTAAAAGTCAAATAAAGCTGCTTGTACTTACAATTTTGAAAAGTTCATTTTGATTTTAAAAATTCAACCGTAAATTAAAATAATATCATCTGCATTTGGAATGTATCTTTGTGTTGCCATCTGACGAAATGCTAAAGCCACCAACCTTGTCAACAGGGTTTGAATGAAGCCAACGATATTCAGATGGAAAGAGGATTAACAGAGGTATTACCAGAAAATGCTGTGTCATGCTTGTCTCTGGAGGGTTAAGCTTCAATATGCTCTTTTGGTAATAATTCCACATCATTGATCATGACTAGTTTCGGGAGCATTGTTAAATTCAGCGAAACCAGTCTAGATTTAAATAAATTTAGTGAAATTAGAACTAAAAGTGTTTTTATTGATTGTGAATACTTTAAAAGAGATTTTGATAGTCTCATATTTCAAGTACAAGCCAGTCTAAATCATAATTGTCTGTCATTTATCCTACAGTTATTTCAAAACAGCTTTTTTTCGATAATCACAATGTATCAAACTTGATACACGTTATATCAAAAGGATGCAAGCTGCAAATGCCGAATTAGTAACTAAATTTAGCTTTTAAGCTTGAAAAAGATGACCTTGTAAAAAAATTAAAACCAAGAAAAAAGACTGAAATAAAGGTTTTTCCTAGACAAATTCTTGAATTAATATTAGATTTTGTCAATTAAACACCAGTATTGAAGATTCCGTGCACATTAAGGTTGCGTATATTTCATAATTTGCATATGGCCCAAAATCATCAAAAAACTTTTTTTGTGCCTCCTGTACAATTTGATGTGTGGGTAACGTCCTTTTTCCTTTCCACAGTCGATATTATTTCATGTTAATTTATTTTGTTTCATAATTTGGTCTGGCCTTTAACTTTGAGAGGGAATGATCATTTGGTCACACAATTATAAAAATCCCATGGCTTTTAATAAACAAGATTCAAAGATTGTTATTACAATAAAAATAATAAAAGATTTTTAGTACTTTTTCCACATAAAATTTATTAGATCAGGACCGGTTTCGCTCATCGCGAGCATTATCAACTGATAAGAAAAATATATAAACAGTTGTGAAAAATATATAAACCTGTTCGTTTAATAAATTAGAGTTAGGTAAAAATTTATGTCTATTTATTTCTAAGATCTCTTGTTTATCAAGTTTTAACGATTTATTGTTGACATGCAGGATTTTAAAGTTTTTAGAGATATCAAATGTATGCTTATTTAGGAACAAATGGTTAAACGAACAGGTTGTATTTGCATCATCACCTTTGTTATATCCGTTTCATTAATCTAATTCTAACCTATGTTAACTGCTCTTCTATATTATTTATATGTTTTTTAAAATTTATTCCTTTTGTAAGAATTGATATGGTTTTTAAAAATGTCTTTTTCAGAATCTTCATTACTGCTGATTTTGTTGAAGTACATCATTGCTTGGAAGCGGGAAAAACACCAAATCATCATTAGGATATTTACTTTAGTAATGTAGTGTTTCACTTTGTGTAAAAATTTCCCAAATTTTAATTGTGTTTATAATTGATATCGTTTGCCACTTAGATTTATTATTCTTTGATGATGATTTTTTTTTTTTTTTTAATTGTTATGGTTGTTAAGCATTTTAATTTTGTGTAATTATAATGTAATTTGCTAATCCTTTAAATTGTTAATAGTTGCTTACACCTTTTTATTTCAATTTCAATTTGTATAAATATCACTGTTTATATATTTCTCTTATCAGTTGACAATGCTCGCGATGAGCGAAACCGGTCCTGATCTAATAAATTTTATGTGGAAAAAGTACTAAAAATCTTTTATTATTTTTATTATAATGCTTTTCCACCAAGTATTGTCAGTAAACACCTTTAAAGTGATTGTTATTACATCAAAATGATTACTTAAAATTCAATAGATTTATTATGTCGCACTATGTATACATTAAATATTTTGACCCTTACCCCATATACTGAAAAGATAAAATAAAACACTGAGTTATAAATGTATAAACTTTTATTTAACATAAATAAAATGATTTCCTTTTTCTTAAACTGAAAATTTTGTAATATTTCTCAAAACTAAAATAGAAAAAACAAGTTTTACAATGCATGTTTTTAAAACTAAGGATTTAAGTAAATTTTATCATTGAAATTTTGACATTTTGAAAAAACAAGTTATGATTAAATTGGTAAAAAAAGCTTTTCACAAGATGTAAACTAGTTCTCAAAACTAAACATTTCTAAAAAAGGTTTTCAAATTAATGACACAACTAAATTTGATATTTTAAATTAAGAGAATTTCAAATAAAAGGGAGATTAAATTGCAACAGTTCGTTTAGAATGAGTAATCTTTTACAAACTAAAGGCTTGTAAAACTTTCTTAAAACTATATGTACTTGAAACTATATGTAACGAATAATACAATGCATGTATTCAAAAGAAATCTAAAAATAATATTACAAGTTAATTTAATCTTTGAAATTATGACATATTCAAAGAATTAATACGATTAAATTGGAACAGTCTGTTTGGATGGAGTAAATCTAAACAAATTTAAGACTTATAAAACAATCTTAAAACTTAACTAGAAATAACAAAGTTTTAAATTATGTATATCGTACGTGCCAAGCAACATTCCCTCTAAGGTCCGCGCACAGCCGCGCAGCATGTAAGAAAGCCCCTGCGCACTCATTCCAAGGTTGGCGCGCAAGACAGTTGTTCAATTACTATTTGATCGGTCCGCGCAGACTTTGAAATTTCCGCGCAGCTAACCTCTTGTCTTAGAGGGAACATTGGTGCCAAGTAGATTTCAGAAGAGCAAACAATAAAAGATTATGATATAAAGTATTAACAGAAAATATAAGATCATATATAACAAGAGATTCAAATTATATGAATATTGACCCTTTGACAACTGAGAAGCGCGACCATGATGTTGCATGCTTGTAAGAAAATGACAGAGGAATGCTATTATGCTCTTCAAGTAGCGTCTTTTTATTAAGTAGATATTTCGAATAAGCATCATATCAAATGCACCATTGATTCAATTTTACAAATTAATTTTTATTTTGAAAGAAGTTAAAATGGAAGTCAAATATTTTTGTTTGCATTTTGTACAAATAAACAATCAAATACACACCAAAGCACTGCATGCGAAAGTTTTGTTTTTTTTATTAAGGTTTTGTTATGAATTGGATATTATAAACTATAAGTGATAAATAAATATTTAAAAAAGAGATATTTTATAATTCACATTCACTCATGTTTAGGAAACCATAAATAATGAAGACATTTCTAAAAATTAATCGTGTTTAACCTTTTAACCGCGGCTCGGATCCAAATCGGTTCAGATTGGGCTGCTATAGTCAACCGCTGCAGTCTGCTATAGTCAACTGCTGCAGTCAACCGCGGTCAAAGGGTTAAATAAATTTAATTAAATTTCAAAGAAAAAAAAAATGTTATGAGAAACTGTAAGAATTGAAGAGTTAGTCATGTTGGTCTGCAGGCAGACAAAAGTCACAAGTTTGGAAAGGATAAATTTAAATGTATTTTTTTAACGGTTTAATTTTTTTAAAGATCAAATTTATATATATGCAAACTGTATTTTACTTTAATCTATGTTCATATGGAAACAATATAATATGTGCTTATTCAAAATTAAAAAGATCACAATATCATATCTTCTATAAAATCGATTGTATCACATTTATTGGTAAAAATGATATATTTTTCACAAATACCCATTGAGATTTTCAGTCGTCAAAGTCAAACACAAAGTATTCACATAATTTTAAATGTGAAGAGCACTCATCAGTAAAAGTGTAATAAAGAAACGAGCATATAAGTTTAAGAAATTATCTTGAAAATAACAGCATATTGAAAGTTCAGCACAGTGTTTTTCTAAGCAGCGTGCACGAACAGACAAGCAGCAGTTTTAGAACCCCTGCGCACTTAACTATGAAAACTTTTCAAAAATTGTACATAATTACAAACCTAATCAAAAGTTAATGCAGTTTAAATAAATGACAAATATAATTGTCAAAAAAAAGCAGCAATTATGTGTTATAATTCGACCAGTGCTATTGGTTTACGCAATGCCAAACTTTAAAAAACCATTACGAAATAAAAATTGCTCTCATTGGTATTAACGTCAACTTCTGGACACTACACTGGTCAGTAATACCTGCTTCGGGTGAGCATTTTAAAGTTTTAACTAATAAAAAAGGATAACATACATAACAAAGAATCTTGTAAACATTTAATTAACATTTCTGGTAAGAAATATAAACGACTATAAAATAATTTATCAAAGGCAGTCGAGTCTAGATGCAGTCGGCTTCATCAAACTTAGCGAGTTGGTGACTCAATCGTTCTAATCGGGCTCGTAGCTTATGACTTCGGCTTCGAGTTTCCATAAATGTTTTAAGAAACAAATCAATGGGCACTGTACCATCTAGGAAATCTTTTGCCCATTTTTCTGAATTTCCATCAGCTTCCATCACAGATTCTTGCAATGTTTCCTTTAAAATAAAAAAAAACCAATGTAACTAATTACTCTTTTGGAAGCCACTTTGATATCTATATATTAATAGTCGATAAGGTCCGTCCGTTTGTTTGAGTGAGTGTATGTTTGAGTGAGTGAGTGAAGGATGTCCTCGATTTCCCCTCCCCCTGCCCCTCCCCCTCCTCCACCCTGGAGCCGCGCTGTCACTTTTTATTCATACTAAAGACATATTTTTCCAATATACACTGTTATTTATGATTTTCTTCGATTTCCTCAATTTCTGCTACTACGAAAAATGGTTGTGAGCAAACTTAAACATAATTCCAAAAATTCAATAATTTACGAAATTTCTGCTACTACGAAAAATAGTTGTTAGCAAACTTGAACATTATTCCAAATATTAAATAATTTACGAAATTTCTGTTTCTACGAAAAATGGTTGTTAGCAAACATAAACATTATTCCAATTATTAAATAATTTACGAAGTTTCTGCTACTACGAAAAATGGTTGTGAGCAAACTTAAACATAATTCCAAAAATTCAATAATTTACGAAATTTCTGCTACTACGAAAAATAGTTGTTAGCAAACTTAAACATTATTCCAAAAATTCAATAATTTACGAAATTTCTGCTACTACGAAAAATGGTTGTTAGCAAACTTAAACATTATTCCAAAAATTAAATAATTTACAAAATTTCTGCTACTACGAAAAATGGTTGTTAGCAAACTTAAAAATTATTCCAAAAATTAAATAATTTACGAAATTTCTGCTACTACGAAAAATGGTTGTTAGCAAACTTAAAAATTATTCCAAAATATAATAATTTACGAAATTTCTGCTACTACGAAAAATGATTGTTAGCAAACTTAAACATAATTCCAAAAATTCAATTATTTACGAAATTTCTGCTTCTACGAAAAATAGTTGTTAGCAAACTTAAACATTATTCCAAAAATTCAATAATTTACAATTTAAATACTGCAGGGCAGGGCTGTCGATATATGCCCCGAGATATATTTATTTTACTATCAGAATTTCTGGCTTATTCAATAAATAGGTTTGTAATTTATTTTTCACGCCAGTAAATTTTCTGACTACTGAAAAATGCAACGAAAATCTCACGTTGCTGGGCAACGGGCTTACAGCTAGTATTTTCTTAACTTGAAAACACAATTATTTAATTAAAATCTAACTAAGTGAAAGAAAGATAAAGACATTAAAAATTCTAATAGAAATGCAATGAATTTATAATGTGTATAAAGTAGTCGGTAATGGAGTTACGTGTTTATATTTAAAACTGTTACTTAACTTAATTTATAATATAAAACGGGAAGATTTAATATTTTCAATGGGTTCAGTGTTACCTCTGTGTTAAGGACATAACTATATTATAAGGTAGTGTTACACAAATGGTGGTCTAATAAATAGTTTACATCATTGCAGTTATTTCCTTATATTTAGAATGTATTAATCAGAAATCCTCACCATGATTTTGTGAGGCAAGTAGTCCTGCGACAAAGAATTATGTTTTCTCATCAACGTTTCATATTTTGCTTTTTGAAAGTCAGCCACTTCCAAGCGACTGGTTATATTCTCTTTTAAGTCTTTTAGTTTATCTCCAAGTGTTTTATTTACGTCTGAAAAAGTGAATTACAGAGAATCATAAAATTCCAAAGGAATAGTGAAAGCGGACAGGTTGAATATATTACAGAAACAATGCAAATTGATACAATCAATGAAAAACCAAAACATAGATAAGCAGATACGCAAACAAATTAATAAGAGACATTCTCCAAAGCAATGTTTTGTCATATCAAAATTGGGCAAACCAAAACAGTTATACATAGAATCATTTTCATATTGTTTTATTATTCATATAATTTTCTAGTAAGCAATGTTGAAAATTTTGTTAAATGAATTCCTCACTTGCAATGGTCTTGATTTCATTTATGGAATTGTTTAAGAGTCTCTCCATTTCGGTCAACTGAGGCAGAGACTGGAGGAAATTATTTTGAGTGTCAGGGTTGTCAAGCATTTGCTGTAACTCGTACGTTGAAAGGTTCATCAATTCAGGGAACGCCATACTACCAGAACTGGATGATGAAGATAATTGGCTGTTAGCTGCGTTACCTACAAACACAAAAGAGAATTTTTTTATGACCATTGCTACCACAGAAACAATCAATAACATGCACAAATTTACAGTTAGGAGAAATAATCATACCTGAATTCCAGAAGTAATCAGATTCGCCTAGTGTTTCTTGGTCAGGAATCATAGGTGGATTTCTTACGAATTCTCGTACAATGGCTTGTACAACTCTTCCTAGATCGGAATATTTAGAGAACTAATAAAAAAGAAAACAGATTAGAATCATTAAATAAAATAAGATATAGTGTAATTAATGTTCTTTGGTCGATTTGTTTAATGAAACGTTGGTTCTATTAAGATATCTGTTTGTCTCGCAACTATTCCTATATAACTAAAAAAAGGAAGTGGCGTGTTCACTCAGTGGTATGTGGTAGATGACAAAATAAACAAAAAATAATACACCTAGAGTCGGTAAAGCAAAAAATATAGGAGTTTACGAAAGAGTATGAGATTAATCACTACTGCATGTCTATGGCATTTCTAACAATCTTCTTTAATTTAAAATTGGCAAGTCTATTAAAAAATGTATTCAATTGAACCATTGAAAAATATTTCATCTTCAAAATGGCAAAGTCGGAAACAATAGTTATGGGTGAATCAATGTAGAATAAGTATGTGTCAATAGCATACAATTTATCAACGTTTATTCTTAAATATCATAGAAATAAGCACAGCTAAACACATTAAAACATATAGATTTGCATAATTTAAGATTTCGACTGAAGGTGCTTGGTGGAATTTCAATATTAAATTTGAATCGTTCAAACTATGTACATTCTCACAAATTTTGTCACTAACGACCCGAGTTTCGCCCTTCGGCATCTTCAGGCATTCAAGTGCACGGATGAACTTGTTCAGTCAGTTCAAGTTCATCCGTTCAAGTTGAGAGTAGGGATAGAAGGATAGGGCTAGGACATGATTAGTGGTAAGCTAATCGCTCTCGATACGCCCCGTTTATAGGATAGGATGGGTGAGAGGGGGGAATTCAAGACATCACATACATCCATGCCTTTGAACAGAAATTTATAAATCGATTGAAAAATCAATTTATAAAACTGTCAGTACCGGGATTTGAACCCGGGCCCTCCGTAGCCGAAGCCAACAACGTTGACCACTCAACCACACAAGCGGCTATATACAATTACGTCAATATAATTTTTTAGAATGTGAATGATGCAGCTTGATAGTATTGATAATTATTTAGCTACTCACATTAAGGAGACCCGGTGCTCCAATGATGTTTTTACTGTGGGGAGGAACCCAAGGATGCAACACAAAATGGCTCAGTGTCAATATCGGCTGTTCATTTGGGAATTCTGGAGGCAAGTATATTTTTAATGCCATTTGAATGCCAGATATTAAAAAAGTTACCAAATATTCTACATTTTCGCATACGTCCACAACACTGAAAACAGCAAAGCAAGCCATGAGTAAAATATAATAAAAAGAATTAACTTATCATGCACATTATATTAATACTCTTGATATTTCCAACAATTTAGAGTTGATCATATGAAATATGAGTAAATAAGTGATGAAACATGCTACAATATTTCTCAGTAGTAGTATAGTATCATGTGTCAGTCATACATGATTGTTTTATTGGAGTCATATTGTATTAATCACTACATATCATTTGTAATATCTCTCTTACAATGATTAAATCTGTAAAGCTTTAAAATATAACGGTAAATATGTGATAAAATATGCTACGATATTTCTCGGCAAAATATTTCGTTATACTAAAATTAATTTTGTATTTCGAGTGATTTATCAGTGATCTTCATAATAATGTTCGATTTTTTGCTAATCATGACGTTGTGTTTAGCTACATTGTGAAATATTTCGCCATGTAATATCGTAATATGTTTTATCAAAAATTCACAAAAATATTTAATAGCTTTACAGTTTTAATCATTGTAAGAGAGATATTACAAATTAAATGTAGTGCTTCTTAATACAATATGAATTCAATAAAACAATCACGTATGACTGATACGTGACACTACTTTAACTATGGAGAATTTTTAGGTACATTACATATTATACACAATCGTTTTTATGAATTTTAATTTATTAATTAACTGAGCGAATATTCATAAAAATATAAGGATAATAAACACGAATTTAATAAAGAAACAATTTCGCTCACTTGTCATTGAATATTTTCAGTGTGTTGATCTGCTTCTTTCTCAGTTCTGAGTTATTATCTCGAGGCATCATGGTGACTGACAATTTTTAAAACTACAAAAAACTAATGTAATCGTTGACAAAATATTACATATGGTCCCAGATAAACAAGAAACAGCTGAGATACAATTTTAACGTCCGAACGGAATGAATTTTGACAGTTCGATTGTTTGTGCCTAGATTGATTGTGCTGCAATAAGAATGAAAACAGTAATAACATAGTAAATATTTTTTTCCCAATATTATAGTTTTGAAAGTTTTTAAGATTCGATTGGGGAGAAAATAATAGGCATGAATATTTTATTTATTTTTACATTTAATATAAAATAAATACTTTTAAAGATAAGGTTTAACTTCATAATAAAATATCGACCAACATTTTTTCAGACAAACGTAATAACAATTGATTAACAAAAAAAAAACTTTAACATCATTTTAGCGCAAGCACTTTCGAAGAACTTTAATATATGACAATATGAGATAACAAGTTGGAGAAAAAATGGAAACATAATGTTTTTTCAAAATTTTCTGAACTTTTGTTTTTACTCATTGTTATTATTTTTGATAAAAAAAATATAGAAACTTTGGACTTACTTAGATACTTAATGTAATATGTTATGTTGTGTTTATTGTCTTTAGCATATTAATTTTTCAGCTTTCAAATTTTAAATATTTTATCAATTTTATCAAAATACAAGTCTAGTATAATTGTTAATTGGCATCTTGTAATATAGTTTATTCAGTAATATTTTAATTTTACAAAGCACATTCAGCAAAGACGTGTCTTAAATATTTTTTTATGCCATATTGCACCCATATTAAAAAAACATATTCCTAACTTTAATAATGTACTTATATTATAATTTGTTACATAATGTACGTACCTAACAAATTTATGCATTATGCAATAAAGAATTCAAAATTTGATCCAACGATTTTAATGATAGTAGCAGGTTCAAAATCGTATAACGTACTTGTGAGGCCTCAGGCGCAATAAGATTTGAAGGCCTTTTTATTCGAAAACTACCTAAAATAAGAATAAATATTAAATATGTACTGAATTTAAAATAAATGGTCTATATGAGGCGTGGGGAACCTGTGGCCTTTTGGCTACTCTAGTGCGGCCTTCTGGCCAATTCTGTAAATTCCCGACATATTCTGACCGTAAATTTCTGTTTCCGGCCAAAGATTCTTTAGTCAATGTTTACTACGGCCTTATGCCGAATCAAAAAAATGAGTGCGGCCTTTAGAGAAGAAAAGGTTCCCACCCATGGTATATTTGCTATTTTTGAGGCCCTATTTATAGACATCTCAAACATTCGTGTCTTCGAACAAAAGTCGTAAAATCGATCAAAAATTGGTCTTTACTGGGGGATTCGAGCCCGTAAGATTCAGCAAAGAAACCAACGACGTTCACCACTGCGCCATGGAAACAATGACACAACCTACTTTATATTATTTATTCTAAATTTTTCCTTTCAGCCATCAAATTTACACCGCATTTCCAACATTATTCCGGCGTAATTGAGGAGCAAACATTCAAAAAGTGTTTTGTCACACAAATACAAAGCTTGGAAAATGATGATTTAAGTGTTGCAAAAATGACGGTTCGTATGAATGTGTCAACTTTATTATTTAATTTTAACATGAAAAAAAAAGTTTTTGAACACTTATTTTGATTTCTATTCATAGGTTTTATTATGGGCTATCAGAATTGATATAAAACGCCATTTTTCAAAATTTGTGACAAAACACTTTTTGAATGTTTGCTCCTCAATTATAGCGCCGTCAATAAATAATATAATAAAATAGTTAACTTTACAATGAGAAGTGAAAAATGGATTACCAAATATGTACATATCTTAATTTTCATTTTGAATGCCAGTTCTGGGACAAAACTGCAACCGTTTTTCCAGATTCCCTTGAATCTAATATAGGCCCTCCTTTGTTTTGGGGACACCTTACAAGAATAGGTTTTGGGTAGGTTATAGTCAGACGGAAGAATTATGTTGTAAAGCGGATATTCCATTAATGTAGGATTTCCCAAACTATGTTCCGCGGAACACTGGTGTTCCACGGAGCCTGAATAGATGTTCCGCGAACACTCGCATAACTTCAAAACCACTTTTTATCAACATTTCCGCAAACTTACGATTATTATGATTCATTGGTTCGCAATCCATTTTCCGTGACAGCAAAAGCAGAATGCTTAATTCAGTAATTATAAAAACCTGACTGATTTTATTAGTGATTCTGATTTGAATTTCATTAAAGTATTTCTTTGCGAGTTTGTCAGAAGTATCCCCCAATGTGCCAAAACAAGTAATTATTGTTTTACTACCGTTTTTTACAACCTATATATGCGAAGCATGCTGCAACTAAATCAAAGTGCAGGAACAGGCTCGACGCGTTTTATGAAAATATTTTTTTTGTTCCGTTAAAATTTCCGGATTTGCAGTGTTTCATTGCAGAAAAAGTTTGGGAAACCCTGCGATTAATGTATCAAAGATAATAGATGTACTTTGACGTTTGTGGCGTTTGTTTGCGGCAAAATGTGAAAACTCTTAGTAAACATGCTTGGAACCGTTCGCTATTACTTTTCACTAGATGACGCAACATACTGGAAAATTATAAAAAAATACCTATTTTGTAGCGTATGTTTTTTTTTTAACGCAAATTTTGGGGGCGCGTGGCCCAGGGGTGGCGAGTAGTTTATACCAGTGTTCCCCAACCTCTTTACACCTGCGGACCGGTAAAAACAGGAAAAAAAATTCGCAGACCACTAATAATGACATTGCAGGATCATATTACACTTTTGTTAGGTGGTAATATTACTTGGTATCAAAAGTAGGGTAGAAATACTGTAATTTTGGTGGATACTTTACTCCTTGCCCTAGGCGCCAAAGGTCCTCACAACAGCTTTGATACAGCATTCATTCAATTTGACCAAAGAATGCAAAAATGGACTCGGATAATGAAATGTCTTTAAGTGTGAACTGCCTTGTTTATGGCAATATTGTTTTCTACCGGAACATACATATACAAAGAAAAAAATGAAGCAACTCAACTAAAATTGGATATTTATTTTAGGGACCCTATTGCTCCTACTAATAATGAACCAACAGATTATACTCATATAATTTTCAGATGACGAGGAACTTTACAGATTATTTAAGATTACATCTATTTTTTTCTCTTTTTAAATAAGAACAATTTTATTTACTTAATGCTTTTTTTTAAATGCCTCAACGACCCAAGTTAAGGAAACGTATATTGGTCGTAAAAGTTGAGAACAATTGTACATTGGTTATTTTGGAATACAGTAATGATAATAAATCATTTAAGATATAAATAGTTTTTATTTAATTAATGCAGTAAACATATATCATAAATTACTTCTAAATACATTCATATAAATATAAATAAGGCGTTTAAGCACAGTTTCACACCAAACTGAGCAATAAAGGTTGCAAACACACATTATAATGAATCAATTTAGTGATCTTAGAATTAGTATCTCAATTAGTATCGATATTATTACACTTCTAAATAAATAAATAGTTTTTATTTATCTAAAATGACAATCTGGAGGACAAAGCAATGTACACTTAAAATCAAGGCCATCGCACACATAGCCACAAAACGCGACGACTAGTGGCTGCGCTCAGCTGGGGATTTTTTCAATAGGTTTCAAGGTGCTCAAGAAATCGCAATGGTTTCAGAAGCTGGCCATTGCCACTACTGTTCGCATTTGGTGGCTGTGTGTACGATGGCCCAGGAGAAATCATCTTGAAAGTTTTTTATTGCACTCTTGGCCTAATGTAATTTTATTACCTAATCTACTTAATAAAAAAAAAAAAATTCAAATGGAATATAGTGAAATAGTATTCACTGTTTATGTAATAGTTAAATTGGCCTAAGCCGTGTATTAGTTAAAAACTCTAACAGAATAGGTAAGAAAATCAGTCCATGTGCTGCTCCAATCAAAACAATGCATAGGAACATTCTAAAATAAAACACTTGAAATATTTCAGACTCTGAAAAAGCGAGAACAACAATTCCTGCAAACTTTGTCAGTGTAATTCCACTAAATACATTGCTTCCCATATTCACAAGCGCGTCGAATACTCTGTTTTCCCGGGTTGAGACACTCGTGGCAAAGGAATGCACTATATGGCTACAGAATTCCACAGCTATACCAACACACTGTAAATTAATAATTAAATATATCAAATAAATAATATGCATAGATAAATAGAAATATATATTATCCATTAGTTTTTAATTGTTAAGAATTATCACTGTATTTATTTAATTAGTTTTTACAAAATATAAACGATCTTTTTATATTTCTTGGCGGGAGAGTATAATTCATATTCTGTGGTGGGGCAGTGATAAGGTCAAATAATTATTTTAATATATCGACTGTGGAAAGGAAAAAAGACGTAACACGTTGATACATGTTCTATCAAAAGGATGTAAGCTGCAAATGTCAAATTAATATCTAAATTTAGCTTTTAAGTTTGAAAAAAGATGAGCTTGTAAAAATTAAAACCAAGAAGAAAGACTGAAAAAAAGGTTTTTCCTAGATAATTTCTTTAATTAATATTGGGTTATGTCAACTTAACATCAGTTTAGAAGTCTCCGTACACTTGAAGGTTGTTTATATTTCATAATTTGCATATGGCCCAAAATCATCGAAATACGTTTTTTGTGCCTCCTGTAAAATTTGCTATGTGAGGGTTACGTCCTTTTTCCTTTCCACAGTCGATTTGTATCAATTATCATGAATTGAATTTTCCATGCAGCTAAAAGATTTTTTAGATTCCAATTTCATTAACAGTTCAAAATAAATTATTCCAACTACTCACCATCACAAGATTGACTAAAGATACAGCATTTAATGATATATTCCACCAATACATGACTCCTAGCATATCTACCAGTATCATCAGCACACATATAAGAATGACAACAGCGGAGAATAAGTCAAATCCAATCAATATAAAACTAGCTATGAAAACTAGTACCAAAGAATAACCCAAAGACGAGAGTGTGTCTTCCCACATGGTCAAATATTGTTCATAGAACACATAAAATAAACTGAAACAAAAGTAGTCAAACATTAATATTAATCACCTTTTTTTACACAGGTTCTTTACCGTATTGGTATCAATTGGAAACTCGTAAAGAGTTCTGTTGGAGTATAGTAGCTACTGATTAAATTGAAAGTATTTATATCTAAAAGAAAAGATGATCACAGCAGACAATTGGCTGATAAGACTTTTATTTTTTTTCCATCAAGGTCTGGAGTTTTTGTGTCAATGCTTAACGTTTATATGCTACATCTACCATTTCTTAAAAACATTTAATTGATTTAAATAAATGCTAAAATAACATGGTTTCTTAATAATTTTTATTAATTGAATTGGCACTTCTGTATTATAATTCCATTATAATATGGGAAAACGGCAAACTATTTAGTTTCACAAGAATTATAAGTTATAGTTGATAGCTATTTTGGATCCATGCTATTTTCAAAACTAATAGATCAAACTATTTTTACCGATATACTGATTAACCATTACATCTTTTTGTCACAATATAGTGCATACAGTGGCGGATTAAACACTAGCCCTTGGCTCAATTAGGTGCTGTTATTCAGATAGCATAAAAATTATGAAAAATTTCATGTAAAATAAAAGTTTATACTGTAAACCAATTCTAAAAAATATGGACCTTTTATAATATTTACTACTTTGAGGCCTCAAGCGCCCGCCTTATGCGCTTATGGAATAATCCTCCACTGATTGCATACATACAGGACTGGCTAAAGGATTTTTGTGCCTGTCTGCGAGGTGCCAAAACTAAAACTAAATGAGTGGGCAGTACTAAAATCTTTTCACTTTGAACACGCTACGAGCCAGCCCAGCAAACATTTATTTCAACTTTTCTTCATATCCAAATATGATCAGAAACAGACCAAATTTTGAGATGAAATAAAGTGCATATTAGTTAACAGTTAGCTGCAAATTTATAAGCATGTCTCAGATGCAAGTGCATGAATCGTAATCAATGTGAATTAAACCAGATCATTCATTTCATTTAAATATTCATCGTGATGTATTATGTTTGTTGCATGACATATTTTTTTGTAACCGATATACCTAATACCATATAAAGTGATATGTTTTATTTATATAATGTTCGAATTTGTCTATGTCAATGATAATTTTACCTGTATGGGAAAACTGTTATATCGTTATTCTTTGTTTTATCCCTGAGTGTAATAGTAAATTCTTCCGCCATATCTTTTGCATATCTATATGCTTCATAAAAATCTCTAGACCCTCGTAAAGTTTTATGGTAGCCCATAAAATATGACTCTTTAGTCTTTGCGTTGCCTTCACTGTCTAATTCATAATTGAGACCCTGAAACAAAACAATAAAACATCTTGTAATTTATAAGTTATGTATTTGAATCAATATTTATTTTATTTATAAATAACCTGACTATATTAAGTCTGTAGATGCCTCCCAAAAAGGCTAAGTTTATAACAAATAATCTTTTACTTAAAAAGACAATTTCATGGCATTGTGCATCATCAATTGGAGATCTAATAAAACTATTTTTATTGTAAATATATTTGATAAAATAAAGGTTATCAATCTTACCGGACTGTAACTAGCATGTCCTCCTTTGGCACATTGAGCATCCGGATTGTCTTGTAAGAAGTATGGTAAATATTTTTCAAAACTTTCGGCACTTGGTCGAGTGTTATTATAATCAAGATCTATAGTGCATTTCCCACAGAGTGAAGTATTGGTAACTAAAATAAATTTATAATTGTGTTTATGAAAGGAAAACGGGTACACGTAAAAATCTATTTAAAATAACAATTCAGAACCGATCATTGTTACCTGTGTGTGGACAAAATGAGTTATTTGAATAAAAATATTGACAGCAAGTTGAACTCATAGACCAGTCAAAGAAATCGTCCATCCATGAATTTGGAGTGCGTACTAAATAAGTCCTGGAATTTGAAATACAAAATAATTTACGAGGGAAAACAACTTTTAATACACAAATTAGTTATAAGAGATAAATTTAAAGGAATTTGAAACTTCAGAACAAAAATGATTATATGTTATTAAATACCACTTTGAGCGTAACATTGGTTTTCTTAGTTTCAATTCATTTATCGATTTGTGTTTGCAGACATAGATGTCTGGTATGTTTAAAAATTCCCTTTCACCGATCCAATTTGAAAAAATGTTGCATAATGAATCCAATTTGCATTTGTAGCCCAATCTTTTTAAGCCTGGTCTCTTCGAAAAAAAGAGAGGTTGAACAACAAGAGGAGCAACAGTTCTCACATAAAAACTTCTGTTGAGATGATCTCCATCAGTAATTCACATCGACAACTCCTACATAAATGGTCGGAACTGCGTTTTTGGCTATTTTGAGTTAACCGTTTGAATACTGCGCAAATAAATCATTAATATGTAATAACCAGAGATACTGCGTGTTTTTGAGAAAAATAATTTTGCCTAATATACACTCGAATTCAATATTTTAAAAACCTAGATTGACTCAGTATAGATGGCACTACACAATTTCGTCAAAATATTGCTTATATTCTATTAGATTACCAAGTATTTGATTTTTTAAATGTCTTGGACATCCGTGTTCGCTTTCATATATTCCGGACACCTTTGTTCGCTTGGTATTCAAGTGGTGAAATAACTTTTAATGCATGCATATATTCTTCAAATATTTGAAGCATGTACTTTTTGGTAAAGTCAAAAGAATTACAATTTATTTCGAAGATATTAACAGTCGTAACTTCCAATTTACAAAACAGTGCGTTGCCGCATAAAAGATTAAAATGGCTCTACAAAAATGTTCCTAATTTATAGTTTCAACCTTATTTGTAAGAAGTGTCGATATGCTTTATATTAAGGAAAAAAATCCAGTCCTCATAATAATGATACTAATATTTGAAATAAGCACGGTAGAATTTATATAAATGAATGAATAGAATTTATACATATAACATGATAATTGTAATAATATACTGTACACATTTGGTTATTGTTTTATATTTTCGGCATTTGGAAAACTTACAAGGTCAGGTTAGTTATTATACCACCTGTTAGGTTAGTTATTATAAGACCTAGGAATTGGCATGTAATTACAGATGCCTCTGGGGAGACTTAGCCTCCCACATGCCTTTCTTCTGACCGATAAGATTTCGTCGATACGAACGGCCGCTAGGTACAATCCAAAGAATGTACTCATGGAGTGAATATAGTAATCAATTCAGAGCAGTGCAAAAGGTTTAATAGAAATATGGTATACCTCTCGGAAAACTGCGATGCGATGAATAGCTGTGACAGCATTGAATCAGAGTTGCACAGTTGCCCACCGCACACTAAGCTCTGTTGGTCAAAATTCGAATAGTTCATGCCCTGAGATACAACCCAATACACGGGTGGACCCATTTGCAGAAGGCTTCCAACACTCAGTAAATATTTCCGCACATGCGAATCAAAAGGCATCGCTAACTCTTGTTCCAATCCAATTTCAATACTTGGAATTACACTTATGCTCATACTCAACCAAAGCATGAATAATATGGCCATTACCACTTTTGTCACGCTGAAAATAAACCAAATATACAGATTATTAAAAATCTATAAACTAAGAAAAAGATATTTTTTACCTTTTACAAAGCTTTTTTTTCTATAGAATCAATTTTTCAAAATATATGAACTTCTTTATATGAATATTTATTAGATATTGAAAATATCCTTATCAATAAGGAAATGAGTTATACGTCGCAAATGCATTGTTTTGAAAGCTATTAAACTATTTATAGTATTAAATTTGAATCGTTCAAATTATGTACATTCACACAGATTTTGGCACTAACGACCCGGGTTTCGCCTTTCGGTATCTTCAGGCACGTACACGGATGAACTTGGACTGACGCATAGCAAATGAATGTTTCGTGTTTATATAATTGAACGCCTGAAGATGCCGAAAGGCGAAACCCGGGTCGTTAGTGACAAAATCTGTGTGAATGTACATAATTTGAACGATTCAAATTTAATATTGAAATTCCACCAAGCAACTTCAGTCGAAATCTTAAATTATTTATAGTATATTTTTGACATATCGCAACCCGAGTACTACAAGGTTCTATGTGAAAAATTTTGATGGAACAAAAACAGCAATGTATATCAATAATGGTACTTGGAAGACTGCCGCATTGTTACTTCTGTTTCGTCAACATTTTTCACATAGAGCCTTGTAGTACCCAGGTCGCGATATACCAAAATGTAAAAAAGTCAGAAACCAATTTTTGGACTACTTGTAGGTATCTGTTATCTAAATGGAATAATTGAAATAGTGGACAAATCTTTATAAATAATTTATTTTTGGAATTTTGTTGACGTAATTAAACTAATTTTGCCTGCACAAAACAACTGGGTGTAACGAGAGTGATTAGCCAACCACTAATCCTGTCCTAGCCCTATCTTTTTTATCCCTACTCTCTTCGAAAAAAGAGAGGATGAGTAACAAGCAGTTCTCGTAGATAAAATCTGTTGAGATACCTTTATTAGGAGGCCATATGCACCACATTGGTAGTAGACATAGATTTAAAAAAAAAATGTACAATTATCAAATTCTTACCGGTGAAAGAGGAATGGAGCATAATATTTTTTTATCGCCCCGTGTAAAATACCTTTGGTATATTTATGTTCTTCAGCTTGACCGTCACAGCACTGTTTCTGATTAATGCAGCAAAGGACGTCCAATCTTCCTGACTGAAATTCAACATGAATCCTAATTTTAACAAAATAAAATTTGTATCACAAAAAGTACCCACTGTCAGTGATTTTTACTTGAATATGTTTTATGCCAAAAGTAAATATGATTCGTACTCGTATTTCAAAATTTCTAATATACACAAACAAACATATTATATGAAAAGTTTGGGATCAAAAATCACCAAATCTATTTTTTCCTGAACAGAGAAAAACACACTTTTCTTATGAAAACTTACGACGTAAAATAATAAATTCTGTTCTTTTGAATCAGTACTCCAATATTACATTGATACATCACTTATTGTCAAAACTTTAATCGCAATATGTCAATAGACGTTCATTTAATTTTTACGGCTGAAAATGTAAATACATCACAAATCATTTGTGGTCAATGCGGCACCGTTATTAGTTAAATTTGGTTAAAATAAACAATATTTACATCATATCTGTCGCTGTCGTATGTCAAAAATGCCAAAAATGCTGTGATTTGGAATACAAAGTCTAAGAAGATAGCAAGTGCCGCATAAAGAGCGAATATGTTCACTGCAGGCATCCCCGACAAAGAACCTGTAATTATAAAATGTATTTTCAATAATTGTATTGGGTATATATAAATAACGTATTTACGATGACGGGTGGAACTTACACCGTCATGGAAAACGGTGTAAATTTTTTCTACTAAATACAAATTCACTTCCACAATTGCATCATAGTTTTTGTTTTAGAATAAATGAAGCATGTGTGAAAACTATTGTTTTTCTTGCCAAATAGTATTAGACTGCTTGAAACGAATATAAAACGTTTCAAATTTTCTTTTTTATATAATAGTCATTGTCGAGTCAACAGTAAGTACTGTCTATTTGAAGGAAAATGAATTTGGAGCTTAACAGATTTATGAATATGTATCTGTTAGCCTGCTTTTTATGATTGATATATCAGTATAATTGACTATAGAAAGGCAAAATAAATCACAATGTGTACAACTTGATTCGCATTGTCAAAAAGGTGTTTGCTGCAAATGTCGAATTGTTACTATTTTTTTTAAATAAAATAAATTACGTGTAGAGTTTGGAATCAAAAAAAGTACTTATGACAATATGAAAAGTATGACATATTAGTCGTTCAAGTAAAATTTACTTCAGACGTCGGCGCCCTTGTTTATGCAAAGGGTTTCTCTGGCTGAGGAATTTGTTACCGCCAATTCATCACAAATGTACTTTCATTTTCAACATTAATTCAAACTGTATCAACAAATCAAATCACCTTTAGCAAAAGAAACTTACCGATACCAAAGCAAGCAACTTGTGACACAGTTGTAAGTACCATCGAGGGTCCAGCTTTGGCCAAAGTTTTTCCAAATATGTAGCGTTTTTTTGCTGCTCTGTCTTTAAATTGTACATCAATCAAATTATTTTGCAAATCAATGCAAATATCATTATAACTTGATACAATTATGAAAATGTTGTCAACTCCAACGGCAAGAATTAAGAATGGTAAAACCTGCAAAAAACATATTATTAATTATTTTATTTCCCATTTCATTTCATTCAAACACAGTTCAAAAAGTACAAGTTTTCAGGAGATATATAAATGTACTTTATTTTACCGTTATTGCTATCACTGGAATAGTTTTATCCTCAATATATGTGAGGAAGTTAAAAAGGCAGGAAACAAGGACGATTCCATTAGGGCTTATACAAAAACCGACTTTTGAAAAAACCGGTTTTCGAATGTCAATACTGTTCGAAAACCGGTTTTATCCGGTTTTCGAAGTTTTACAAAAAATGGATAATTCAATTAAAATAGCGAGAAAAGGTTCAATTTTTTAAATGTTATTTATTTATATACATAGTAATACACAACAAGAAATTATTTGGTATTACTCTTCAGAAAATATAATTTAAGAAAACCCAAAGCGTCCAATGATCATTTTGTAACAAAATTTCCTGATATCAAAAATACCCTTTCGCTGGATAATGATGTGGGGCATATGGTCTTTAAACCATCAAATAAAAATTCCAATTTTTCTGTCCTTTTGTTTATAGACTCGTTTATGGAAAATTCGGCACAACCGGTTACAAAGTTGAAAAACCAGTTTTCGAATGTCACAAATTTTGCCAAAAAACCGGTTTTTTAAAATCGACAAGCCCAAGTTTCCATCCATGCTACTATCTCCTTTATGTTAAACATAGCACTCAACTAATATTTTTTTGGCAACATTTTTGTATTTGTTAATGGAATATGTGTGTAATGAAATTAAGAATTTAGAGATACGTTGTTGATAGAAAATTAATAACTATATGTCAATAATTTCGAAATAATACCATGAGCATGAATTCAAATTGGAGTATCGGCGACGTCTTTGATTTTATATCAAGGAACTTTTTGCTATAAGTTTGTTAGTTGATAACATGGACCAATTTACAGTTAGTAAATGCAATTTTCCAAATTGAAAGTGCCCATCATATTGAATAATCATTAACGTCGAATTCAGCATACTTTTCCCACAGTTATGATTTATAGTAAAGTAAGTAAAATTTATAAAATAAGCTCAACTTTTCAAATGCTAAAACACAGTTATAATCCTAAAATTATGATAGGAATCTAATTGTATCATTTTTTAACAGCTTTAGAATAATTTTATAGAACAATTTGAAAAATAAGTTTATTTTTCTTGTGAATAAAATAAATTAAAATCATAAGCAATATTCATACCTCGACAACAAGTAATGTTGTTGGAACCCCAATGTATCCAAAAAATCCCAACGAGCATCCAACAGATGACAGTACAATAAGAATTCCCACCATGCCCAAAGAAATTTTACTGTCCAACTGAAATTGATCAATGTATTATATTAAATTATCTATATATTAATAGCCGATAAGGTCCGTCTGAGTGTAAGATGTCCTCGATTTCCCCTCCCCCTGCCCCTCCCCCTCCTCCTCCTGCCAAGCCGCGCTGTCACTTTTTATTCATACTTAAGACATATTTTTCCAATATACACTGTTACTTATGATTTTCCTCGATTTCCTCTCCTCCTCCCCCTCCCCCTTCACCAGCCTCGATGTCGCCATTTTTTATTCCTACCTTTTCGATGACGTCATTATCTTAACATTAATAGCCGATAAGGTCTGTCTGTAAGGACGTCCGCAGTAAGGTACAGACCAATGATTTCGATTTATTCTGAACAGCACATTTTTGAAATGTTGTTCTATCCAATGGGAGCGGCTTATTTTAAACCGGGCGTGAATGTTCTGATATCGCCACGTTTGAAAATTTGATATTTCTTGGTGTAGAGCTAAAGTATTGTATCACCATACATCATAATATTCGAATAATCAAAGACTTTAATTCGACTATTGCAAACTATGATTATAGGGCTATCGAAATGAATCGTCTGATCGTGTGAGTCGATGTGAGACTAATATTTTTTGGAGCGGATTTGATCAATTGAATCATAATGATGAATCTTTTCACGTCTGACCTTGAAAATCTGTTAGAATTCTTTAATACATTAAGAATATTCAAATTATGATATGGATATATGATAGAATAATATTTTGCTTTTTTCATACACTTGGACAAAATGTGCAACTGATTTTTTATTGAAAAATTGGATTTGATCTTTTGATTTTTATTGGAAATAATTGTTAAATAATTTAAAATCCGAAAAATAATTGTTGGCAAACTTAAACATTATTCCAAAAATTAAGTAATTTACAAAATTTCTGCTACTACGAAAAATGGTTGTTAGCAAACTTAATCATTATTCCAACAATTAAATAATTTACGTAATTTCTGCTACTACGAAAAATGGTTGTTAGCAAACTTAAACATTATTCCAAAAAATCAATAATTTACGAAATTTCTGCTACTACGAAAAATGGTTGTTAGCAAACTTAAACATTATTCTAAAAAATCAATAATTTACGAAATTTCTGCTTCTACGAAAAATGGTTGTTAGCAAACTTAAACATTATTCCAAAAATTCAATAATTTCAATAATTTACGAAATTTCTGCTACTACGAAAAATGGTTGTTAGCAAACTTAAACATTATTCTAAAAAATCAATAATTTACGAAATTTCTGCTTCTACGAAAAATGGTTGTTAGCAAACTTAAACATTATTCCAAAAATTAAGTAATTTAGGAAATTTCTGCTACTACGAAAAATGGTTGTTAGCAAATTTAAACATTATTCCAAAAATTCAATAATTTACGAAATTTCTGCTTCTACGAAAAATGGTTGTTAGCAAACTTAAACATTATTCCAAAAATTAAGTAATTTAGGAAATTTCTGCTACTACGAAAAATGGTTGTTAGCAAATTTAAACATTATTCCAAAAATTCAATAATTTACGAAATTTCTGCTACTACGAAAAATGGTTGTTAGCAAACTTGGACATTATTCCAAATATTAAATAATTTACGAAATTTCTGCTCCAACGAAAAATGGTTGTTAGCAAACTTGAACATTATTCCAAAAATTCAATAATTTACGAAATTTCTGCTACTACGAAAAATGGTTGTTAGCAAACTTGAACATTATTCCAAAAATTCAATAATTTACGAAATTTCTGCTACTACGAAAAATGGTTGTTAGCAAACTTAAACTTTATTCCAAAAATTGAATAATTTACTAAATTTCTGTTACTACGAAAAATGGTTGTTAGCAAACTTCAACATTATTCCAAAAATTAAATAATTTACGAAATTTCTGCTCCTACGAAAAATGGTTGTTAGCAAACTTGGACATTATTCCAAATATTAAATAATTTACGAAATTTCTGCTCCTACGAAAAATGGTTGTTAGCAAACTTAAACATTATTCCAAAAATTCAATAATTTACGAAATTTCTGCTACTACGAAAAATGGTTGTTAGCAAACTTGGACATTATTCCAAATATTAAATAATTTACGAAATTTCTGCTCCAACGAAAAATGGTTGTTAGCAAACTTGGACATTATTCCAAATATTAAATAATTTACGAAATTTCTGCTACTACGAAAAATGGTTGTTAGCAAACTTAAACATTATTCCAAATATTAAATAATTTACGAAATTTCTGCTACTACGAAAAATGGCTGTTAGCAAACTTGAACATTATTCCAAAAATTCAATAATTTACGAAATTTCTGCTACTACGAAAAATGGTTGTTAGCAAACTTAAACTTTATTCCAAAAATTCAATAATTTACGAAATTTCGGCTACTACGAAAATTGGTTGTTAGCAAACTTTAACTTTATTCCAAAAATTAAATATTTCACGAAATTTATGCTACTGCGAAAAATGGTTGTTAGCAAACTTGAACATTATTCCAAATATTAAATAATTTACGAAATTTCTGCTACTACGAAAAATGGTTGTTAGCAAACTTAAACTTTATTCCAAAAAATCAATATTTTACGAAATTTATGCTACTACGAAAAATGGTTGTTAGCAAACTTGAACATTATTCCAAATATTAAATCATTTACGAAATTTCGGCTACTACGAAAAATGGTTGTTATCAAACTTTTTTTTTCCAAAAATTCAATAATTCACGAAATTTCTGCTACTACGAAAAATAGTTGTCAGCAAACTTGAACATTATTCTAAAAATTAAGTAATTTACGAAGTTTCTGCTAATACGAAAAATTGTTGTTAGCAAACTTAAACATTATTCCAAATATTAAATAATTTACGAAATATCTGCTAACTATAAAAATAAAATATATTAAAATAAAATATAATTAAATTAAATTAAATTCAATAAAATAAAATAAAATGAAATGAAATAAAAT
This sequence comes from Himalopsyche tibetana, assembly GCA_030503985.1. Taxonomy (NCBI): domain Eukaryota; kingdom Metazoa; phylum Arthropoda; class Insecta; order Trichoptera; family Rhyacophilidae; genus Himalopsyche; species Himalopsyche tibetana. Next base: position 31,864,082 of record JAPJYX010000004.1, read on the forward strand.
AAAATAAAATACCATAAAATAAAATAACATAAAATTAAATTAAATTAAATACTATGCAACAAAAATCTCACGTTGCTGGGCAACGGGCTTACAGCTAGTCTATATATTAATAGCCGATAAGGTCCGTCTGAGTGTAAGATGTCCTCGATTTCCCCTCCCCCTGCCCCTCCCCCTCCTCCTCCTGCCAAGCCGCGCTGTCACTTTTTATTCATACTTAAGACATATTTTTCCAATATACACTGTTACTTATGATTTTCCTCGATTTCCTCTCCTCCTCCCCCTCCCCCTTCACCAGCCTCGATGTCGCCATTTTTTATTCCTACCTTTTCGGTGACGTCATTATATACTATTATTTGATGGAACATATCAAATCGCTGAAAAATTGAATTCTCATACAAAAAAGCACCTTGGTCTGGATTCGAAACACGGTCCTTGAATTATGAGTTGAGAGCTTTACCACTCGGGTAAACAAACAACTGCCAGATACGATAAAATTACATTATATATATTGTATTACGTTCGAATTTTGAAACTTTTGTTTTTTATTTGAAACACAGCATATATATCCTAATTTTTGCACATTCATTAATTCCAACGTACCCGAAAGGTAAAGCGCTAGATTGGTAAGCTGATGGTCAGTGGTTCGAGTCTGACCCCGAGCGTTTTTTTTTTGGTTTATAACATTTTTTTTTTAAACACAGTACATCTTGATCGTATGAAAATAATAAAATCCGATTGATAAGCGTGATAAGTTTTTCAAAAAATAAATACCTATATATTAATATTCGATAAAATAATCACAATTAAAAATTTACAACGTCTATTTCTGCTACTACGAAAAATGGTTGTTAGCAAACTTAAACATTATTCCAAAAATTCAATAATTTACGAAATTTCTGCTACTACGAAAAATGGTTGTTAGCAAACTTAAAAGTTATTCCAAAATATAATAATTTACGAAATTTCTGCTATTACGAAAAATGGTTGTTAGCAAACTTGAACATTATTCCAAAAATTAAATAATTTACGAAATTTCGGCTACTACGAAAAATGGTTGTTAGCAAACTTGAACATTATTCCAAATATTAAATAATTTACGAAATTTCTGCTACTACGAAAAATGGTTGTTAGCAAACTCAAACATTATTTCAAATATTAAATAATTTACGAAATTTCTGCTTCTACGAAAAATGGTTGTAAGCAAACTTAAACATAATTCCAAAACTTAAATAATTTACGAAATTTCTGCTACTACGAAAAATGATTGATAGCAAACTTGAACATTATTCCAAATATTAAATAATTTACGAAATTTCGGCTCCTACGAAAAATGGTTGTTAGCAAACTTGAACATTATTCCAAAAATTCAATAATTTACGAAATTTCTGCTACTACGAAAAATGGTTGTTAGCAAACTTGAACATTATTCCAAATATTAAATAATTTACTAAATTTCTGCTCCTACGAAAAATGGTTGTTAGCAAACTTGAACTTTATTCCGAAAATTCAATAATTTACGATATTTCGGCTATTACGAAAAATGGTTGTTAGCAAACTTAAACTTTATTCCAAAAATTCAATAATTCACGATATTTCGGCTACTACGAAAAATGGTTGTTAGCAAACTTAAACATTATTTCAAATATTAAATATTTTACGAAATTTCTACTCCTACGAAAAATGGTTGTTAGCAAACATGAACATTATTCTAAATATTAAATAATTTACGAAATTTCGGCTACTACGAAAAATGATTGTTAGCATACTTAAACATTATTTCAAATATTAAATATTTTACAAAATTTCTACTCCTACGAAAAATGGTTGTTAGCAAACTTGAACTTTATTCCGAAAATTCAATAATTTACGATATTTCGGCTATTACGAAAAATGGTTGTTAGCAAACTTAAACTTTATTCCAAATATTAAATAATTTACTAAATTTCTGCTCCTACGAAAAATGGTTGTTAGCAAACTTGAACTTTATTCCGAAAATTCAATAATTTACGATATTTCGGCTATTACGAAAAATGGTTGTTAGCAAACTTAAACTTTATTCCAAAAATTCAATAATTCACGATATTTCGGCTACTACGAAAAATGGTTGTTAGCAAACTTAAACATTATTTCAAATATTAAATATTTTACGAAATTTCTACTCCTACGAAAAATGGTTGTTAGCAAACATGAACATTATTCTAAATATTAAATAATTTACGAAATTTCGGCTACTACGAAAAATGATTGTTAGCATACTTAAACATTATTTCAAATATTAAATATTTTACAAAATTTCTACTCCTACGAAAAATGGTTGTTAGCAAACTTGAACATTATTCCAAATATTAAATAATTTACGAAATTTCTGCTTCTACGAAAAATGGTTGTTAGCAAACTTGAACATTATTCCAAAAATTCAATAATTTACGAAATTTCTGCTACTACGAAAAATGGTTGTTAGCAAACTTGAACATTATTCCAAATATTAAATAATTTACTAAATTTCTGCTCCTACGAAAAATGGTTGTTAGCAAACTTAAACATTATTCCAAAAATTGAATATTTTACGAAATTTATGCTTCTACGAAAAATGGTTGTTAGCAAACTTAAACTTTATTCCAAAAAATCAATAATTCACGAAATTTCTGCTACTACGAAAAATGGTTGTTAGCAAACTTAAACATTATTCCAAAAATTGAATATTTTACGAAATTTATGCTTCTACGAAAAATGGTTGTTAGCAAACTTAAACATTACTCCAAAAATTAAATATTTTACGAAATTTCTGCTACTACGAAAAATGGTTGTTAGCAAACATAAACATTATTCCAAAAATTAAATAATTTACGAAATTTCTGCTAACTATAAAAATAAAATAAAATAAATAAAAATTAAATGAAATAAAATAAAATAAAATAAAATAAAATAAAATACCATAAAATAAAATAACATAAAATAAAATTAAAATTAATACTATGCAACAAAAATCTCACGTTGCTGGGCAACGGGCTTACAGCTAGTAACTCTTTATACAACCATTTGAAACAAATTAATTCAAATTTTACTTACCAGTGCTGTCTTACATGATTGAATATTTCCAAGCGATATTGCCACGTAAATAAACATAACAACATAACTAATTATTACTGTTCCTATTTGAGCTTCAGATACTCTTATTAATTCATCTTCAATTGAGCGTTCCGATGAATATGAAATATCCATATATTCTGGCCGTCTGTTAGCATCGTAATCTTTCATGAATTCAATAAACCTGAAAATACACAGTTTATAATAGTTAATATTCATTAGTTTATGATTGTTCTAGTGGTATTTAATTATGATTCATTTTATTTCAATATTTTCGATGAATTCCACAGTAACTTGTAGAAATTCATTCTCAATATTTTATATAATTAAAATTAATAACTTTGCTATTCCACCGGATGAGTTATAAGTTGAGACATGTGCAGTCATTTTCTAATTCACTAATTCTTATTCATTGATTTTAAAAAAGAAAAATCTTACCCATTCTTTTTTATATTACAGTTGAAATTTTTAATCAACCTTATCAATAAAAAAGATACGAATCTGAAGATGCTTCGCAAAGATACGAAATGTATATCACAATTAGCAACATAACCAGTGGAATAATAATGTTAACCATTTTAATTTTATTTCAGTTTATCTGAAGAGATATATTTATATAAAATATTGACGGTGTTTAGGTAAAAGGAATCAACCCTCATTTTTTTGAAAAGAAGTTTTATTTGATAATGTTAAAAACAATGAACCATCTGTCAAAAGAAATTCCGCCGCAAATGTCAAATTAGTATCTAAATTTAGCTTTTAAGTTTGAAAAAAAAAGGGACTGTGAAAATTGCAACCAGAAACTAGGATTTTCATAAAGGGTTTTCTTATAAAAAATATTAATTTTATATATTTTTTTTTTTTTTTAAACCATGTCCGCTCCCAATGTGGAGCATATGGACTACTAATGGAGTTTATCTCACAGAAGTGTTTCTACGAGAACTGCTTGTTACTCAGTTGCTCAACCTCTCTTTTTCCAAAGAAAGTAGGGATAGAAGGATAGGGCTAGGACAGGATTAGTGGTAAGCTAGTCGCTCTCGATACGCCCCGTTCATAGGATAGGATGAGTGAAAGGGGGGAATTCAAAACATCACATACACCCATGCCTTTGAACAGAAATTCATAAATCGATTGAAAAATCAATTTATAAAAACTGTCCGTACCGGGATTTGAACCCGGGCCCTCCGTAGCCGAAGCCAACAACGTTTAATTAATTTTATATTACATTGAGTTAATATAACACCAGTCTTTGTGCATTTAATATTTTGACTTTTTCGTCCCTCCTAAATGTTTGTTTTATGAAAGTTGATCCGTTTTATCTAAGCACAGTCAGTATGTTCTCATCCAAGTTAAAAGATTATTTCAATGCAGTTGTAATTATTCTTAGATTTAAAGTGTAGGAAAAATAACCATAAGTTATTAATTAATAAGTTTTGCTCTTTTCATTATTAAAATATATTCCACTGTGTAGGAACAAAAATCATACAAAACAAGTAAATTATATAAAAATTAAAATTAATCAAAATTTTCAGATTCATAAAAACAACGTAACCACATTTAAAAATAAGACAAATGTCATCTGAATTTAATGCATGTATTTTTTTAAATTGATAGCTCTGTCATTCCACAGATTGTGTCATTATAGATGTGTCTCAAAACAACATGTATCATGTCATATCATTTATATCAGTGCTCCGCAACCTTTTCTCTCCCACGGCACACCAAAATTTTCTCCAGATTTCCGCAGCCCACTTCAAATATGCATATATGTATATATTACATAAGGGTATATGCAAAAATATCATTAGACATCGTTCTCAATTGTATAATATATATTGCTACATCAGAACTACGACTAGGCAACTCTGATTTGATCATTGTTTGAACAATTTATTTGATCTTTTCTTCACTGAAGGAATACGCTGCAGCACACAGGTTGCGGAGCACTAATTTATTTGACAGTGAATCTGAACAGAGTAAAATTGTAATTGTGAGTGTAAATTTATGATTGTTTGCTAATTGCAAATAATTTGATATATAAATAACAAAAAAAATATATAGGTACAAACCGTTTTTCCCATGACAGAGCAGCAGTCAAATCAGAAGTGTTGACACGATTATTCAACAAAACAGAGATAACAACCGTGTCTGATAATTGAACAGTGTCTGCTCCTCCAAATGCTAAATTTGGTTCCACACCACCACCCCACAATGTTAGACAATTGGGACTGTAAGCTTGTCTGTAAAAAAATGTTGTTCTGCATTAAAAGATGACCTCTTTTAAAAATATAACCTTAAGATTGCAAGAATTATGCAATCCTTAGAATAATATACATAATTTTATATTGTTGGGCCAATGTTCAACTCTTTAGTTGTGGTATCCACAGACTTGACTCCTACAACAAACATTTTCACAGAGCATTTTCACAAAGCAATCTAATGATTTATGCTCAAAGGCATTGATGTCTGTGATTTTGGCACTCCCCCCCCTCCATTATATCTTTAGAAAGAATAATCAGTTGTTTCATGGCTTCTATAATAGATTTTAATTCTTTTCACAAAATAAATATATTCACATCAACATAATACATTATGTCTTAGATCTTATTCAAAAATAACAACAATCATAATTCATTGATTTATATTATTTACCATGTCCACTCTCAATGTGGAGCATATCGATCCGTAATAGGCAGAAAATTGGAACCGAAAATTTATAAATTTTACAGGAGAATGTTTTTTTAAGATTAAATTTCGAAAAAGGAATTCCTTAAGTGCGGTTAGTAAATAGTAATATATTGTCAAAGCCTATTCTGATATTATAGTAATATTGTCTGACTACTTTCAATTCTCTAAATCAGCGTTTCTCAACCAGGGTTCATGTGGAACAAGCGATAACAAGTCAAAACACTAAAATGCACAGGCCCTAAAAAAGGCGAATGATTTGTTCAAACTCTCTTTTTTGAACAGAGATGGAGTAGAAGTATAAGGCTGGTACATAATTAGTAGCTACCTAATTGCTCTCGCTACGTCCTGTTTTAGGGATCAGATGGATGAAAGGGAATTTTAGACATCACAAACATACAAACAAACACAATTTTACATATTTTACGACACTGCCTGAACAGAAATTTGTTAATCAATTCGAAAATGAAACTATCTGCGTTGGGATTATTATGACATCGATCACTCAACCACTGACTTGACATGATATACCTAAAGCAATTTATCCATGTTTCTAAAGGCCAGAAATGTCGAGACGAAATCCTTGGAAAAATATATTATTTTAATAATTATACTGTCACAAAAAAATATACATACGAAATGCACTCTTGAAGTACAGCAAGGTAATCTGTATTGTTAAAATTTTCCTCATTATCTTGAAAGTACCCAAAGAAGGACATTATTCCACACTGTTCAACCGTATTTGGGCCAGTAAAGGGCGATCTCAATGGTGCAAAGCAAATGTCTACTAATCCGGTGTTATCTGATTCTCCAATCTGAAAATGATGATTATTAATGTACACCTGTTAAATTTCACCAGTTTCTTTACGAGAGTGCACTTTTCTTTATGCTGTATTATAGTAATCAAAAAGTAAAATGTCTAATTAAGTAAGTTAAAATACACTTCTGTAGTTAATTTATTAAAAAAAATATCAGGTTTCAAAGGAAATTTATTAGTTCAGTAGCATTGAATCGACAGGTCCGCTATATGCATATATGATTTATATTTATTATGACATAGCCAAGTCATTTTTCAAATTTTGAGACTTGACACCTTTTCCTTTCATCCACAGAATATTTAATACTCAAAACATTTTCTATAAAATGCCATTTCCATACTTTTTTTTATTGAAACAATAAAAATCTTTGTAGATAATTTCTTTTATTGAAACAATATATAAAATTTAATATACCAGTATCGTTTGATTGAAACTACATGAAGCTATAAGAGAGTTTGGAATCAAATGTAATCGGATCATTACTGTCACCAGCTAATGTCTAGTTGATTAGCTTGCCCTACTGATCAGGTGGACATGGGTTAGATTCCCGGTCAGGTCAATGATGAATTTAAATTTGAGACGTTAATGTCTTTGAGTAGATCTTGGGTAACATACAAAATATTCTCATTGAGTTTATCTCGCATGTTCTTTCAGCTTGAAAATATTAGGTGCATTAACTACTTAAAGCAGAGTTTGGCTTCACAAATTCATTATTTTGCCATTGTTCTGTTATTCACCCCCTTGAAGATAAAACCTGAAACGAATTCAAAACTTTGGGTGAGTACGACCAACTACAGCATGGTGACAACTGTGGTGTTCAGTGCGCTAGATATCTTAACATTCATCAAGATTCTACTTCTTCAATGAACCGGATACAATTTAAACACAGTTCATTTCCAAGCCTCCGGGAGGAAGATGTGGTACTATACCAGGACTAGAGTGAATGAGGTGAAATTTTTTAAATTTTTGATGTCAGTAATCGGTATATTAAAACACATAGTTATTAAAAGGACAAGAGACCTACCCGAGTTTGTAGAGCTGGAGTGATGATAATGAATAATTTAAAGAAAATATTGCTTACCTTTACTATTTCTTTCTGCAGTTTTATGATATCGTATAAAAAGGTTTTGTTGAATGCCGGGCCATATGTTCTAGAGCCATCTTCTATCTAAAAATGAAAAGCCATTTTAAATTAAAAAACATAATGTATTGCAAATATTTTAATTATCGTGTTAATTAAATCAGACTATGCGTCAATTTTAAATATCTCAATTCCTAGCAGTTTAAGTATGATTTATACTTATGATACTTTGAGATAATGGTTGACATTACAGTTATATATGTATTGTATATATATTTTAATCATTTGATAAGCTTTAAGAGAAATTTGAACAATGTCACTCAAGTTCAACTCGTAGAGAAAAAGCAATAATATAAACAACCATGCCTTGATCCCAGATTGAGAATGTCATCATTTGATTTTTTCTCATCATGACACAAACCTAATCCATCTCAAAATTTTGCAAAACACTTGCTTACCACTGGAGTATGTATAATCTGTCATTTTTTTTTTTAAATATATTTAATTTCCAATAACAGTTTAAAAATGGAAAAATTACGTTAAGTTGTTTTCAAGATGATGATTCTTTAAATATTTATGTTGTAATCTCAAGCAATGATTGCAGTTTTTTATTTTATTTTGGAATGGTTTATTAATGTTTCTGAACGTTGAAAGGTCACAATGCTAATAATCTGGAACTTAAAAAAACTGTTTAGTTGTTTAGAAATTAAAAGGTTTTGCTGCATCTGCAGCATCATGAGAACTAGTTTAATATTTAAGGGATTATATCAAGCAAATGGTAAATCAGGCAATAAAATACATGTTACTACACTATGAAAAGCTGTATGGTCAGGTACGGTTTGACTGATGAGACTTTTATATCTAATTTAATGAAGAATTGTTAAAATACAATAATTAAATACTTACATTGTCTAATCCTTTGGCTTGGAAGAAAATTTGAGCAGTTCGATAGAATGGACCAAATCTATAAAATAAAATTATTAATATTACTGTACTTTTATACCTTTCAGAAATAAATTAACACCAGGACTTGACGGTTTGAAAAAATGTTGTTTTAGCAAAATTTGCGACATTCAAAATAGTTTATTCATTAAAACACGTTCAAATTTTGATTTAAAACTGTTAACTTTACAAATAAAGTGACATGAAATATGTAGTTGAAAAGACAGTATGCATTAATAAATGTGCTAAAAATCTTATAATTAGATTTATTTAGAATATATTTTTGCTGTGCATTTTGACTCAGATACAGTACACGTGCACATCAAACTCCAAAACACTTGTATTTGATTCAACCAAAACACAGTATTTGATAAAAACGAGTCATTAAGCAAAAGAACAAATTTGGATCATCTATTAGATACCTTAAAACTATACTATACTACTTCAATACCAAGCAAAAGAATATTTTTTATTTTAGTTAATTTTTTTACTATGTGATAGATCAGGGGACATTTTGTGTTTTCACCATTTTTGATATTTAAATTGATTTATCGATTTTTTGTGAAATTTTAAAAACCGGGCTAAACCGGTTTTTGTACAAGTCCTATTTAACACAACTAATTACCATTTTAATACTTAACTCTTGCGGCTCGGAGACTAGAAAAATACTTGTCAGCCGATGGGGTCTTTTTTGACCCCAGTAGTTTTTTCATTATTGGCCTTATTCTTATGAATTTCAAAAAAAAAATAGTCCAAGGGCTTAAAAATATCTCTTTGCATCATTCCTCATCCATTTTTTTTATAAAAATCTGTGGTTTTTTAATAAATAATCATATTTTAAGTTGCGCGTAAAAAAGACGTCATCCAAGCGCACATATGAATATACAACTGACTGAGTGTTCTCAGCGTTCTAAGTTATCTTACGAACAATCGTTATCGCGGGCGCTAATCACCTGATAAGCGTTATCGCGTATTTATATAAACTACAAAAGGTCCAAAAAACTATGATATAAGAATACCTTAATTATAAACATTGTATCACCCATATTAAAATAGATATTTAGGAAAATGTTGGTATTGGGGTCGCATTTCTTGAGCTTAGAAACGGAAAAGTTAATACAACAAAAATTATAGATAAATTTTTATAAATTATAAATAAAAAGCGTCAAACAACTCCTTCCCCACCTTTTCTTCAATCATCACATTATGTCAAATACTATTTTACCGCTCTGTCTATATTATGTCACATTTTTTGAACCCTTTGTTTCATTCTTAAACAATCAATATCATCAATGATGTAATTATAGTTTATAGGAAAAAAAAAACTGAATAATATATCTTCTTTTGTTGGTATTTTGATGTAATTTTTTAAAAATCACTTCTAAGTCAAACGGAAAATAATTCATTGTATTACACCCACTCCTCTTAGCGTATTAGAATTAAGCATTATACGTGGCCGAGCCCACAATCGAATAATTATTCAGTTGTACCTTGAATCAAAGAAGTCTTTTTGCTGTCTCACTTCAGATGTCGGTGAAGCCCACAACTCGACAGGGTCAGTAGTAATTTGGAGTTGTGTAATTCCAAAACAGAGTCCAATTACAACCCATGAACATAACATTATTACTAGCACAGGTTGTGCCGAGCAAGCTATAAAAAATAGATTATTCTTAAGATTACTACATTCTTTAAAACCAAAAAATCTATTTTATGCCTGAAAAGAAGTTTCGTGAAGAAAATCGAGAAAATAAATATCAATGATTTTCGATCTCATTATGTTTCTAATTAATACAGTTACAAAACATACATTGTTGGTTGTTTTGCAAATGGTGAATTATTTCTTATCTCAGGATGATTATCACTGAAAGGGTATAATTGCAAACACATGTTCTCCTACCCACACAGATAATTATCACAGTTTATTAAGTTATATTTTTATATCTCTGGTACTTAATTGGAGCATATACAGGTTATGTCAATTAGAAAAATTATCATATCATCGCCAATACTGCAAAAAATGATATTACTGCAAAAATAAAAAAACTTTTTACTTACACTTGGTATTGCAATAATAATTGAATGCATTCCACTTTGAAAATAAAGATAATTGTGAATACAAATATGTACCAATGATATATAGATAGCAACAAATAAAAATAGTACTTTTGCCAAAAAAAATGTGTTCTTACAATATTGGTGACGATATACTCATCTTTTGATGAACACGAATGGTAGTTTACAATAATTAAAATACTAAATAATGCATGTGATTAAAGGAAATAGAAACCCATCTTAAGTATAATTTAAGGGTGAGTGAAATGCTCTGCAGCGACATCGATAATTGAAGACATTAACAACGATGTATGGAGCATTTTGGTGATTTTACAGGAACTGAGAAAAACTTTGTGCTCTGTACAGCATTGTTCAAACACACGGTGAATTTAAAAGTGTCAACAAGCTGTCACGGTGTAGAATTTGGGATTTAATTACACTACCGCTTTCAATATCTTGTTTCTTTTACCTGATCCAAGAGCAAAAAATATCTTTTCAAGGGCAGTGTTCATGCCTGTATAAACACATCTTCTTCCGGTGGGCTTATTTTCCGATGAATACAAAAGTGATGGCATGTTTCTTCTTTGCATAAAGTAGTCAACTAAAATTAAAGCATACAAATAAATAGAAGCATTGAACTTTATATCTAAACAGGATTGCTTCTTATTCTTTAATTTGACTTGTCACCTGGCATAGTGCAAAAATAACTCATCACTTACATTAACAACTATGTACTTATGAGGATAGCTTAAAACAAGGCAGCCATCCACCATATTTACCGCCATAGTGAAGGCATTAAATTTTTTTAAGTACCGGAATACATGGGTATGTGTTGGACTTATTGATACAGTTAAGTTTGATTTATTATGTAAATTATATATTGGCTCTTTCAATTCTAAACCTGTTGCACAAAATGGGAACCACTCAATACTACGTCAGTTTTTTTAAATTTTGAAAGAAAAATATTAATTAAGCGCCATGTTAAGTCCAAAGGGTTATGCATTATTCTCAATTTGCTTGAAAAATGTGAGTCAAAAACTGAAAGAGTGAGACATTGAAACAGGGTTTACGTACTCTGATATTTTACTTAATTGTGATATTTGACTTAAGCTGATCGGCTCTGTTTCAATTAAAATCATTCTTTAATGGCTTCAGTAAAATGTCTACAAATGCAAATATACCGTCACTGTTCTGGCAGAAGTTAGTTAGAAATAGATTGATAGTTCTGAGTGGACAGAAAATGAAAATTTTTCCGCTGTGGTCATCCTGAGTTTGCTCATTCATTTACACAACACAAATTGCATGTATAAATGCAGTGCACCAGATGTAACAGTGCATAAAGCTCAATGCAATATTTTAATAACTAATCTACATTACAAAATGAATGTTTCTTACCTAATGTCAATCCAACAAAAATGCCACTGAATACGAAAAATAAGACAACGGCCACAGTGAAACTTGTGCAGTTGACTCCTAAAACAATGCACATTTCCTCAAATGGAGCTGGTTCTTTCCATTCGCAGGTATCTCGACAATCCATGCATCCGCAAGGAGAAAATCCCTAATAATAAACCATATTTCAATTCATTTTAAATAACACTATAAGACAATAATCATTAATTTACTATTTTTTTTAATTACTTTATTGTTCATGACCTATCTGGAAAGCTTAGTTACACATATTTAACCTCTTCCCAGTCACGCCCGAGTATACTCGGGCATTGAATGTCGTCAAAACGGACACACGATATAACTCGGGAAAATTCCATTAAAAAAAGCAATAAATTCTTTCACTAAATATGCATTTATAAATATAACACTTGTGTTTGATATTCGAGCATAATAAAAAATATGTGATCCTTTTTGGAACATTTGTATAAATCAATTGGACCGGTAAGTGGTTAAGGGTATTAATATTAAAAAAGTAAAATATATAGTTTGCATATTTATTTTTAGGTAAAGAATATTTGCCTAATACAACTATGCCTGATGCATATGACTTCATAAAATCCACACAGAAATATGGTATATAAATGCAATGAATCTAAGTGTTTTTAATAAACATTTAATTCAGCGACTATTTTTCCAGTAAAAACTTACTTGCTTTATATATAATCTGACCCTATATTGTATTCTGATAAAATTAAAAAGCATATTTCTCTTAAAATAGTAAAACAAACATTTTACATTTACATTTTTCAGATTTACATTAGATTGATTATTTCTTAACTTACATCATATGCTTCATTACATGTCAGTGTGGGCGGATCGAGGGCCGTTTCTGAGTCAGTAGTTGCGTTGAAAACAATTGAAAAAGGGACAAATGGATTTCTTATATCACCCATATATTCAAACCACCTGAAAAAATAAAAGAACAATTCTAATAATATTCTTTTATCTGCTGCCATTATTTGTGAAATCATTTCGTAATCAAGGATTTGATAATAATTGAAACAAGTATATAATTTATTTATTTCTTTACCATGTCGTTCTCCCAATGTGGAGCATATGGACTCCTAATGGAGTTTATCTCAACAGAAGTGTTTTTTTTTACGAGAACTGCTTGTTACTCAGTTGCTCAACCTCTCTTTTTACGAAGAAAGTAGGGAATAGAAGGAAGGGGCTAGGACAGGACTGGTGATTAGCTAATCGCTCTCGATATGCCCGTTCATAGGATAGGATGGGTGGGTGGGGGGAATTCAAGATATCACATACATCCATGCCTTGAACAGAAATTCATAAATCGATTGAAAAATCAATTTATAAAACTGCCCGTACTGGGATTTGAACCCGTGACCTCCGTAGCAGTAGCCAACGATGTTGACCACTCGACCACACAGGCAGCTAGTAATTTATGACGGTAAATAATGGTTCCAACCCCTTAAAGCTTTGTAATATAAATAAATAATGTCAGAATGAAAATCTTTATCTTCAGTAAAATAAAACAACAATTAAAAACTGGTTTTGTTCATCACAAGCATAATTGACTGTTGATTAAAAAATGTAGAATAAGAACGAAAAAAAGTGTTTTAATATGTTTCCACCAAGAATTATTGACAATGAACACCTTAATTATGGATTGCAATATATATATATATCGACTGTGGAAAGGAAAATGGACGTAACCCACAGTTTTTTCAAAACAGGTTTTATTCGATTATCACAATGTATCAAATTTGAAACATGTTCTATCAAAAGGATGCCAATGCCGATTTAGTATCTAAATTTAGCTTTTAAGTTTGAAAAAGATGACATTGTAAAAAGTTAAGACTATGAAAAAAGACTGAAATAAAGGTTTTTCCTAGACTATTTCTTTAATTAATATTAGATTATGTCGATTAAACATCAGTTTAGAAGTCTCCGTGCACTTCAAGGAAGTGTATAATTCATAATTTGCAAATAGTCCCAAATCATCAAAACACGTTTTTTGCGCCTCCTGTAAAATTTGATATGTGTGGGTTACGTCCTTTTTCCTTTCCACAGTCGATATATATATACCGGTATTTCATAATGAATACCAATATTGCAAATATCAACACCACTATTACAGAAAAAAAGGAAATTATGATCTTAATACCTGGGCGAATAAATCAAAATCAGTATTTCAATATTTCACACATTATAAAATACAATTATTAAAAAATAAATTATAATCATAGACGGGAGATTTTTATAAATGAATTATATAAATAATTGCATGTTTCTTATTATCTTAACCTGTCAAATCTTAATTATTTTGTTTTAATAACTGTTTGTTACTCAGTGGCTCAACCTCTTAGTTGAGTAGTAAGGATAAGTATAAGGCTATAACAGGACTAGTGGTAAACTAATTGCTCTCACTACTCCCAGTTATTGAAGGATTGGAAGGGTGGAATGGAAATAGAAAAGTGCTGCTTGTACACGGACTCGAACCTGTGAGATCTGGCATAGAGGCCAACAACGCTAACCGCTACGCAATTGAACCCGACAAAGCTCTCCTCTCAGCGATTTATAATAGTTAAATTAATTGTGAACAATTTTATAATAGATTATGATGGTTGCTATAGATTCAAAATTCGTTTTGGCTCATTTTTCATACCAATATACCGATGTTTATGCATTTTAAAAACAGGTATTTCAGTATTTAAAAAACACTATAAATATCCAGGTAACAGATTTGGTAATAACGGTATTACAATCCGTACTCTTTCTTCTTCCAGACTCAATAATGACACTTACAAATAAGAATAGATAAGTCGTTTGACATATTATTAGAAAATGAATTTCACTTGATAGACTTATATCATCAGTGAGCTAATGTTCGCAAACTTTATCTACACACAAACTTATCTATTATGTACTGAGAAGATTGTATATTTACTACGCAAAAAAGTGATCATGATAGTTTTTTATCTTATTATTAATTTAAAAGAAGTCTCAAGTCCTAGAATATGGTAATACAAATTGGGAACAAAACTTAACATTTGGAAAACATATTAACAGCTTGGTTATCTTACCATATCCTAATTTGAGCCTAATAGAGTTAAGTTTTTTCAGCTTTATTATCTTAGTTCAAAATTGTTTTACAAATAAAAATAAACACTGAGAAAAAAGAAAATAAACTGTATTTAAATATGTTTTTTGTGTATCAATAATTACAAATTTATTAAAATCGCTTGCGCAAAATATTTTATATTTATTGTCTACAATCAAGCCAGATTCTGCTTTTATAATATGTTTTTATAAATTCCTTGTCAGCTAAGCCAGCCATGCGTTACATAATATTGAATATATTATACAAAACATAATATTTACAGATGATAAAAAAAAAAAAAAATCAATCCTTTGCCGTTTATAGAGTAATATGTAAAAGTTTGATTTAATTTAATTTCGCTAGAAAATTTCTAAATACAAAGAGTCAAAAAATTTAATATTTGTAATCAGCTGAATAAAAAACAAAGTTACGTACTAGAGGCATAATTCTGATGAAGGTCAAAATAGTAATCAACTATATATAAAATAGTATTTGTAGAACTAAAATACTTTTTTATTTTTTCCCCTTATTACAATGTAGTTCTACCAAGCAAATGCCAATCAATCTATATATAATATTTTTGATTAAATGTTCTCGCACGAATTTCGCAATATTGTAAATTTCGATTGTTCAATTAAAATTTCCGTAACTTTTGAATGCGTTAATGCATAGGTGTTCAACCGGTAGGTCGCGATCAACCGGTCGATCCCAACGCAAGATTTGGTCAATCCTGAAAGCTTCCGTGAATTTCAAAAAAATATGTAATTTAAATATAAAATATACAAAAATAATAAATTAAATTATTTTGTAACCACATACTTATCTAATAATATGTATATCGCATTTAAAATAATCATTTCTATGTTTGAAGAAGAGAAAAAATCTTAAATAAAATTTCTTATAAGAATCATGTTAGAAGTCGATCGCAAGAAAACATAAGATTGAAAAGTCAATTCCAGGGCAAAAAAGGTTGGACACCCTTGCGTTAATGTATTTCAATGAAACTTTTATGCCATATTGAAAATACATACCAGACTCGAAATCTTTTTTCATAAATAGAAAACTATAAACCATACCACCTTTTATTGAAATAATGTCCTAATGAAGATATCCTGATAAAAATATACATCCACACCAATAGTTCACTAACACTGTAATGGGTTGTAAATATAAATCTTATGAGTACATTGACACAAATGTAACCCATTATGTGAGTTAGAATATTGCCCCATAAATATCAACGCTTACAAAAATATTGAAAGCAAAAAAAATCCTAAAAATATTGACGTCGACCATAAAACGGCGATTTTTTTCAAATGGCTGACATCTGTTAAAAAATATGAAACTAATATATTTTTTACAATTACATACTTCATAGTGTTGAGACTTTGCTTAAACGTCTCTTGACAAATATTCGAAGCTAATATTGAACATCGAATTTATGTTTGGCCGCAAAGTTGTATGTGTAAAAAGACGCCACTGCTATGTATGCGGTGAGTAACGCTTGGATAATGGTGGACGCCAATGCTACGTACGCGGTGAGTAAGGTGTTAATAGCAGGCTCTAGACAGGGGCGAAGAAATGTACGATTAGGTGACGTATGCTCCATATGTCTAGTCACTTAACCGCACATAACTGCGTCGCGGTGTAAGGTCTTCCAATGTCGGAGTTGTCAAGTTTACCAAAAATTACTATGACTATGAACTATGACTTGCAATACATTATTTACTCAAGTAATATCAGTATCAGTGGTTTTTTGACATTGTTTGTATATTTTTTGTTGATTTTTTCTTATGAAAACTATCAATATTGAAACATTATATTGCACTTAAATTTGAATTGTTCAAACTATGTACATTCTCACAGATTTTGTCACTAACAACCCGGGTTTCGCCTTTCGGCATCTTCAGGCGTTCAAGTGTACAACAAGAGCATTTCAATCTATAAATCCCGGATTTATTTAAGTAATTTATTTTATCTTTATTGTTAACTAATTATTTGCCTAAAGAGTTTTTACAGTAAAAGCAGGTCTAACACTATCAGCTAGCTGTTTTTTAATTTTAAAACTTGTATTTCCTAAATAAATGATTCTACGCCAATACCTAGTATGATCTATGTCCTTTGACACTATACCTTTAAATAACATTTTTTCTGCAAGTTTAGTTTGTTTTTTTGATAAAAGATTGTCTATAAACACGAAACATTCATTTACTAAACGTCAGTTCAAGTTCATCCGTGCACTTGAACGCCTGAAGATGCCGAAAGGCGAAACCTGGGTCGTTCGTGACAAAATCTGTGAGAATGTACATAGTTTGAACAATTCAAATTTAATATTGAAATTCCACCAAGCACCTTCAGTCGAAATCTTAAATTATATTATATTGCACTTTGATTCTTCAACTGAAATAGCATCGATATACAATGACAGAAAGGAGAAAGCAATTTTCTTGATATTGAAAACAGCTCCGCCCACCGGTGTGTTGTTAGCATGTGTGGTGAGCACATAATCGATTGTATTTCAATCACAAATTTTAAAAATTATAGGTTTTTGGTGTTGACATAGAAGGTTACAATAATAATTAGAAATATTTATTATTTAGTGTCTAATGTCATGATTATGATTATTGTTTTGAACGTTGAAGGCACAGGTGTGGTTTGTATAGCACAATGAACATGTGGATCACAAAATGTTTGAAGGTTATCAGTCAGCGGATGGTATTGATATTTCAAATGAATGTAATGAAATGATTAAAAAATACAATTTTTCGCGCAAAATTTGGATTCATTCAAAATATAGTTTTAATATCCCACTAGGCAGCAGATTTCACACTAATTATTCAGACAAAAAAGACAGCGCAAAAAAGCCTTTTTAAGTCAACGCTGTACTAACTGCAAAGATGACGGGTAACATCTTTGATGCATGATGGCTGATTTTAAAAAAAAAAACATTATAATACTAAATGAAAGATTTTGCAACAGAAAATGTTAAAAAACGATAGTTTTTTTATTGAATTGGAGGATCAGTAGAATCATTTAAATATAAATTGAAGAAAAAATGTCTGATTAAAGATTATACAAAAACCATTTATACACTAGACCAGCGATCACCAACTTACATCCCGGCCCACGATTTTTTATATATACATATTTTATAAATAAATCCCCTCCTTTTTAGTTAGATGTACATATGAAGTATTTACATGTACATTTAATAGATAATTTAGATTATTAATTCCAATATAAATATTATTTGTTAACATAACATTATGCACAGCAAATAAATGTCCTAACAGGATTCCAATAAGAATAGTTTCCTTGCCCTCCCATTTTTTAAAAAAGATCAGGCCCGTTTCTGGAATAGTTTGGTGACGCCTATACTAGACCATCAATATATTCCAATTTATAAAACAGCAACAAAAATTGCCATAAAATTAAACGTTATGGACAGTAAATAGAAAATATCAATGTTTACATAATTATATATTACACATGTTTTACAAAAAAATCGGTAACAATTGCCATATGATTATCACATCAAATATTTTAAAAACAATGTGTTGAAATGTCACCAACATTGTTACTTTCAAATAGGTTGGCAAAATATACCAAATCTCAGTTTTGTTATTGAAATACAAATTCGAGAGTTAATAATCTCATGTTGAAGTGTTATGTAATCAGTAAATTTTAAGAAGTCATAACTCAAAACCTCCCCATTGTCAAATAATAGGTATGCCTTTGTACTAAACCAGTTAATCGTAATCAGTGTGTAATCCATATTTTTATAATCTTTCACAATGTATCACTGATTAAAAAGTTCTAAATACCTTTACATATCAGTAAATCAAGATAAAGTAATATTAGTGGCAATGTAATTTTACATTGTAATATTTTAAGACTTTAAACTATAATTACTTGGTAGGTGTGCATTCAGCTGCAGTCGTTCCACATAAAAGATCCATAGCAAGATTACCAGACTGTGGCATGACAACTCCGGCGCAAGAATTATATGTCCTCTCCATATAATCGTAGGCAAGTTCTACTGTTAGTTTTGTTATGTGATTCCCTTCTGCAAAAGACAAACAAAAACAGCATTAGTCTAAATTGCAGATAGTAATAGTCACTGATGAAACTTCTTTTAAATTTATGAAATTTGCGCTATGAATAAGAATGCATCAGGCAAGCGTTTTGGGAGCACAACACCCAGGCGGCTGCCATCCTAGGAGCAATCCTGTACTTTTGCTGTTTTAAGGTATACTGTGAAGTAATCTGTAGACCACAACTAAATATTGAATCTCTATCATATCTCGGATAAAAGGAAACAAATTAGTCAGCAATTGAATGCATTGACAATGAATAAGTAGTGCAAATCTTCAATACGATGAAACTCCCATTTACGTTTGGATACATTACCACTTTTACCATATTTTTTTGTAGGGCCTTTAACATATGATGCATTGGGACCCCATTGCCATTAACATGACATAAACATGGCTGATTACCATAAGCCTACATGATTAAATTATTCCAGCACGCTTACACTTATTTTGGACAGTCTGAAATACTCGTAATTGTGTTGGCGTTGTCTTTGGCGTTGGAGTCCTGGAATAGCACCTCAGGGCTCGAAATGGAAATGATCATTTTTTTTTGTTGATAACTTACAAAACGGAAAGGATATTTTTCACAATGCAGTAAATTAGAATTCGCAATTTTTACGAACCACAGAGTTAATATTTAATGTCTTACTGAATGGATAATAAACTTACCATTCTCTGTTTGTGCAAATCTGCTCTGTTCAGGCCCACAGCTGAAATCACAGATATGTCTAAGAAAATTTTTCAGGCAAGTTGGACATCTTCCGATGACCCCTTCAGCTAATTTCATATTTTCATCCATTGTCCTGACTTGTTTTTGATCACAGCACGTTTTTGTGTCATTTTTTACTGAAATATACATATTTGTTTTATTACATTTTATACATTGATACATTCATTCATTTTATACATGTCTAATTTAAAATTTAGAAACTGTAGACTGCTCCATAAGTATTTGCGTTTCTTTTTATCTTCATATATTATAAATTAATTTTAAGCAATTCTATATTTTTTACATCTCTTCGAACAACCATTCTTTGCATATGAATCATTTTTTTCAATTTTGATTTCGGAAAATAAAATATGACAAAAAGAAAAAAGGGCTACAATGAAATTTTAACAACATGGTCTTGGTGTAGAAATTTGAGGTTGATTGTTCAACAAATTCCTCAACACTATATTATGTTAATGTAAGAAGTCAGTTTGTCACCACCAGTTATAAATTTTCAAAAAAATGACTTGCACTGTTTGCGATTCATTAAAAATTATCATTTAGAGGTTATTTTGGCAAGATAAACTACAGATAATTTATAAAGTTGCACCATTATCATTTGTTTTGAATGTTTAAACCATTTCTGTATACATTTAGAGCTTTCATGCATGCTCTCGTATCATTTTTTGATTCAATGACAGCCTTTATATCATTATCAATCATATAAAGTCCATCTGACCTTAGCAAAACTTTTATGACAAAATTCTAGAAACGATTTTTTTTAATGCATCTAAAAATTGAATAGCTTTACTAAATCCCTATACCCACAAATGTTTTCAATTGTTACTGTGGTATTGTATGCCATTAATAATTCATCAACACAGCATGTAGCTGGGGTTCTTTTATCTTCACTGCTATTGTTGTAATTAGAATTAAAAATCTAAATTAACTTTAACAAGGTTACTAAAAAGCAATACCAATACAGGCACTGTCATTGGAAAAAAGAAAGAATGCTAAAAACTTTTTAAAGATTTAGTTAAGCATTTTAACAAATACAACTTGACATATTCAAGTTCTCAATAAATATATGTATTATACATGTTTTTGGTGAGTTTTATGAAAAAATTACAGAAAAATAATGTCAAGTCAAGTTGACGATAGCAACACTCGGTTGCTTGAAATGAAATAACTATTATTTTATTTACACAAGTAATGAATATTTGAGAATGGTGTTTACGTTAGCTGTAAAAGGTTGTAAGGCAGAAACAGTAAACATTCAACTTACCTTATCAGAAAGGGTAAGAAGAGACAAATAAGTTTGGTTGTTGAACAATCACATTTACAAGACGGTACGACAGGACAAAAGGAAGTATTCAATAACAATTTCATGGTTAATTTTTTATATGCTGTATATATAAAAAATAAATAAAAACAGATATCCATTTTTAGAATGTACAAATATTCTACAAATATACATAAATTAAAAAGGGTTAAACCCTCGGAGAATAAAAGAATTATGAAGCAATAAAAGAACTTATGATGCACAGTTCATGTTTCATTGATAAAAAATTTAACATTGTCATTGATATTATGCTTTTCTTTATAATGGCGTTAATTAACGTAGTCAAACTTGAAAACTAAATGTGTTCAAACGGAGTTTTGATTGAGTTTCTTACATTAAGTGACATTATATTCTTTGTTTCTGATATGTTCATAAATACATTATTATTAACATTGAGGATATCCTCTTAAATAATTATATTATCAGTTCATTTTTTGTCTTGAACTCTTTCAATCGTCCAAAAAAAATCATTGAGCCATCAAAATGTTTTCATTTCTATTTTATATTGCATTTTCGATATTTTACGCTCACAGAAATCACCCAAATCACTGGCATAATAAATAATTATCAATTTTGCTTCATTTCATGGTACGTTTATTGAAACATAATATCTGAGTGTAATTATATAATTTAATATTTACTGTAAATCTTTTGTTGAAAGACATTGTGAGATATGAGTAAAAGAAATATTTATTCTTGAAAACATATCTGTTTTCATTCAGCTGATAGGCATTTTCAGATGTTACAAAACAAAAAAAAATACTATTGATGAAACTGAATTTTTATCAGCAAAAATTTTCATTAGCTCAACAAAACCATTCTTGTATTACAAGAATAATGTTGATTTTTAGAATATTAAAATTAGAATAACTTGTGACTCACTGTCTTGTATAAGATGAGGACATCTCTTTTCCAAGAGAAATTTTGGTTCATCTCCCCATTCTTCTATACTTTTTGCAGGTTCTGTTGTATTACAATTCAACCAATGTCCTCTGTCTTCATCAAAATAACACTGTCCATACCACACACATGTTGAGTTATGATCATCTTCACTAGCCTTCACCACACCACATAAAAATGGTATAATAAGTAACAGGCAACTTTTATGTAACTTCATTTTGTAATATTATTACAAATTTATTCAATGCAAAACATGTTAAGAAACACTAAAGGATCACAAAAAAGTTTTTAGTACACTGAGATTCCTTTACAATGAAACAGTCACTGTTTAATCGAAGACTGACTACACAATAACACTATATCTAAATTATAACACTCTTATCTCATGTACACCTGTTTTTAATCAATTGATAATCATGAATTAAACACCTGCCACACAATAAATAATACAACAAAGATAAGAAATTTTTATGAGGGGATTATCCTTAACCAAATTAACGTTAACGTCATTCAAAATATAATGATTGTTAACGTTATATCATCACTAAACTGCTGGTTTTCCTTTTTGTAAATGCAATGTAACAAAATTTTGTCGAAGAATCTGTGATATTTACTATGATAAAACTAGATAAGATAATAATACTCAGAGGTATATGATATTATTATATATATTCAATGTTCGATACTCGATTTCCGATCATACAAATCACATGAAGTAGATAATACATTTTAGGCTATTGTGAGATACAAATGTTGTAGAATTGCTGTTAGAATATCGCAATGGTAATATTTTATGAATCAAACATACAAACACGCATAAAATGTTAATTACACTTTAACACCCTAAGTAAAGTTTAAGCAAACTTTTCAGTTTACTGTGATGTAGGGTCAAGCGAAATGCTAAATGCACAAATCCAAAGAGAGTATAATTTAAGAATAATATTCATGATGTTGATTTTTGAGAAAGCAGTTTATGCTCACATCTCCATCCTTTTTTCAAACATGTCAGTGTTTTAATAAAAGTAATTTATATCAGCCACACAAAGCAGTAGTGATTCCAAAAAAACAAGGCTGTGGAGTCGTGATATTTTGGAGTTTTTGAAAAATATATTTAATAATGTGTATTCAAACAAAATAGTCCATAGTGTTGACATTCCATACTTGGCTGACTAAAGATGATCATTCCAGTTCAAAAAGATCACTTATTTTATTTACACTATGAAGTGAGAAAAAACCTTTTTTTTTTTAATATCCAAGTTAAATGAATCAAGTATAATATACTATACTGAAAACTAATTTTTATATCACAAAATCTAATTTACAAACTTTCACACTCAAGATACAATATTTTAGCTCTAATCCATTGATGTAGTCTGGTAACAAAATGGCTTGGGGTCTCAACCGAAGTAATATGAGTTATTCTTTAGTAAGAATACACTTTGTTTTAAAGAAATCAAAATTGCTACCAAGCTGACACTATATAACCTGATGTATGATGATGATGCCTGTATTATTATGAGAAATCATTTGATATTCTGAAGTTAACTGTGAAGAGGAGATCAGCAGGAGGCAAAGAATTTAAAAGACAATGCACGATGTTCATATGGTCCAAATAGAGAATAAACATGACTAAAAATGAGTGAATTTTATATAAAATATAAAAAAATGTATTTCATGGAAACAACAAGACAAATATAATATGCTGATATCACTAAAACAAATAATTTTACTCATAAGTAAAATGATACTTTCATAAAATATTTAATGATAACAAATTGTGCCTTTTCATAAAATCAATACTCTGCACTCCACTGTTGAATATTTTAGTTAATAATCAATAGTTAATCTATTCGCAGTTTTATATCAGCTGAGTCATATCCCCCTAAGCAGATTATTAGCAAAATCTGCCAGTGTTATGTTACGCAACAAAATATTCTACATAGATATGAAACGCTGAATTGACATTAAAGTATGTATTTTAAATTATCCTTCACATGTCATAAGAGTTGTTATAAATTGTGTTATACACTCTTGGCTGTGTCTACTGCACTTTGGAAACTTTGATTGTTATTACCTAAAACTGTTAGATAGAGTCGAAGGTAAAACAAACTTCAAAGGTCTCTGAACCATCAATGGAATTGAATTTCACATGGCATTGGGACTGCTTGAGAATGACAATCAATCGAACAAAATATCAAAGGAAGCTTCACATTTGCATTCAAAATTGAAAACTCTATCATTCTTTGCGGTGATTCTCTCATTTTATTAACCTTCCAACCTAAAGACGATTTGAGTTTCTTGTGTTGAGACAATCCCTACATTGCCTTATTACCAATCTATACCAATCAACCAGGATCCAAAAATATTGGGCATAGTCAAGTATTGAAATAGATTCGTAAGAACAGGATGATCAAGGAATGAGTTTGAATCTATTTCAGGTGGAGCCTGTAAATAAACAGTTAGATAAAATTAGATGTCCTCTAATTTTTACATAATTATCGTTGCACTTATTTTATATTAAGAATAACTGCACGAAAAAAGTTTATCAATTCAATTCCACACTATCTATCCTGCAGCAAAGTAGATCACATTCTCTGATTTGCCATATCGTAAAGTAGTATAGTAGAATAGTACTTTCTATCACAATTAAAATTTTAAGTTATTTCATTTTATTAAATCACATTAAAAACCACAGAAATGATGTCTCACATAAGTAATTTATTATTTTATTTTGAGACTTATTGTAATGATAAAAAATATAAATCAAATTTTATTTCATTACTTTTCATATATTTTAAATAACATCTAAAATTTGAAAATCTACTATCGTATTTGCCCGAATAAAACGCAACCTGCATTATATCAATTCACGATACATTGTGCTGAGAAGAACACTCTATATCAGCGATTTCCAACCTGGGAGGCGTGGACTATTGCAAAATGAGGCGCGAACAGTCCAAAATATTTATTTACCCTTTGAAACGCGTCCTTATTACTACATGAAATAAAGGATGGGGAGGCGCAAAGATATTTTTTTCTTCAAAGAGAGGCGCAATGACATAAAGGATGGAAACAATACTTATACTATATACTTTTATGCGGTTTTATTCCACTTGTCCTCTAATATAACGTAAGTGCTTTTTATAAAGAAAAATGGTTTAGGTCTGTGGCGCAATGATCAATGTTATTGCTTTCCATGACAGAACTCAGGGGTTCAAGTACCAGTATGAAAAGAATTTATTCAATCAAAATTTTTGTCTGAAAGCATGGGTGTTTGTGTTTGTGTTTGTGGGAAATATTTTTTGTCTAAAAATTCTCTCCCACCCTTTTAATCCTAAAATAGCAGAGTGTGGCAAGGTCAATTAAATAACCACTAGCTCTGTTCTTCTATTCCTACTCTCATCAATAAAGAGAGGTAGAAAAACTTCTGTCGAGATATATCGATTAGGAGGCTATGTGCTCCGCATTAGAAGCAAGCAGTGGCGTAGCAAGGGGGTGCGGCAAAGGCGGGACCGCCACGGGTGGCATATTTTTGAGGGCGGCATTTTTTAAAATATATACAATATTTTTCGAGAAATTATATTTATACATTAAAAACATTAAGTCATCTGTAGTAAAAACTCCTTGTTCATGGATAAAACATAGTGGAAGTGATTTAAAAACAAAATTATAGGAAATATTGGGGGTGGCAAATCCAAGGACCGCCACAGGCGGTATGATCCCTTCTTACACCACTGGGAGCAAGTGGACATGGATTTTTAAAAAAGAAACAAAAACAACGTAATATTTGTGCTAAGAGACCGTCCAAATATGATGTCCGCTTTAGGGGGAGGTTTATTGTAATGTGATGAATCAATACATAATGTTCAAAGGTGACGAAAGTGACAATAGGGACTTCTAAAAAATACCCACAATCGTGTGACGTCATATATGGACAGCCCTTAATATGGTATTTTGGTTCTTTTTTTAATTTATGATAGGCTTTACAAAATTGCCAGGCGGTCTTAATTAAAATACTGTATTATACTTATAAATCTCTATTTTTATTTTTCTTGAGCCCTTATGATAGCAAATATCTGAAAAAATATATTATTCAATTCTACGAATGTTATTTTGCTTAGAAAAAAAAACATATTTCAATTAAGTTGAGATAAAACAAATAAAAATGTTTGCAGAGTAAGTTCATTATAGAAAAAATTTGGAGTAATTTAATCAATAAATTAGTTATTTGCAAATAATATGCTTTAGCAATAAAAAGTACAAAAACTAAGCCATCGTGAAAAATGCATTTTATTTTGAATAAATTACTCACCTTTTTTCACTTTTTACTTCTATTTTATTTTTGATCTGGTAACTCGCAGCAAAGCCATTTTTTGTTACAATAAATTAATCTTTTTTTCGAACTGAAATAATTTTTAATGAATGAAACATAGTTTTGTATTGAGGAAATATCAACATGATACCATATTACCACGTAAATAAATTTCAATAGCTTGTTTATTTTTACCTAAATCTAAAAGTTTATAAGGGATACTATTTTTTTGGTTTTGTAAAATTTATTTTGACATCTAGAAACCCTTTCAACGAGCAATAGCAAATAACATTTACTAGTGTATCGCCTCCATATGTGCTAAATAAGTTATTTTTGTCGTAGTGCTTATTTCAATTTTGAAGTGGTATACACTTTTATAGCATCCAGATCTTATAAGATGTCTAGAACAAATAATCAAGAAATTGTTCACCAAGGATGGTTGACAAAGTCTCCTCCGTCAAAACGAATTTGGAGAGCTGTGAGTTTGCTTGGTTTTACATCATTTCACATGTTTATATATATTAAACAGATACATTGTTTATTAAATATATTGCTATCCACGATTCTCATAATTTTGAAGACTCGCCTATCAAATTCTCGTGTTATTTATTCAAATCCTATGTCTAGATAACGATAATAAATGATTTATCTACCAAAGTATAATATGTTTATTTTTGTGCCAGCATTTTTTGACGTTTGACGACTATTTTCAAATGACTTCAAAAATTGGTTGTTTCGTTTGTGTAACTAATGATTACTGTATATTTCATTGTTTATCGACGTTTTTAGAAATGGAGGAGACGTTTCTTTGCACTTCGTCAATCGGGAAATTTACCTGGACAATACTTTTTGGATTACTATGCTGACGGGCACAGTATTAAACTTAAAGGCACTATTAATCTAAATCTTTGCGAACAGGTATGTACAATTTTGTTTTGATTAATATTGTGTCTAGACCGTTGAATAGATTGTTGATATCATCACCAATATCTATTACAAGATTATGCAGTTGTCTTTTCTGTGTACTTAAAAATATCTAAATAATTAGTGACAATATTTTTTTCTTAATTTTCACCTTACATCAGTGGCTTCCAACCTTTATGTTACTACGCCTCCCTTTGATGAAAAACGTATCTTTGCGCCTCCCCATCCTTTATTTCATATAGTAATAAAGACACATTTTAAAAGGTAAATAAGTATTTTGGACTGTTCGCGCATCCCTTTACAATACTTCATGCCTCCTCGGGGAGGCGTGCCTCCTAGGTTGAAAATCGCTGCCTTACATGATAAATCTTTTCAGAAATCAAATTTACTATAAATCAATAAGTCATTTCCTACTTTTTTTTCAAGGCAAGATAACCGATGTTGTCGTAATTCTTATTTTAACGTATTCCTGACCTTTTCATATAACATATTTATTTACTGCTTTGTCATATATACATCCCAAATATACGAAAATACATCTTATAATACTAAAGCCATTCCCTTCTTGATAACACATAGGTGTGACATAATATTATAGATGTTTATCGCCCTTTATATGCACAACTTTCAGGCCATTGTTTTCTTAGCCTGTATTCCTGTGTTTGAAGATTTTATTGCAACTTTCCCATGAACACAGACTTGAAATTCTATTTTAGTTGTTCATATTTAATTTACAACACTTGGCATGGCAAAACATATAAAGAATTTAAGCTTGGTATTTAATACACTAGTTCAGGGGTGGGGAACCTTTTATTCTCTAAAGGCCGCATTCATTTTTCTGATTCAACATAAGGCCGCAGTAAACATTGACTTGGGAATCTTTGGGCGGAAACAGGAATTTACGGTCAGAATATGTCACGAATTTACATAAATTTACAGAATTACAGAATTGGCCAGAAGGCTGCACTAGAGTAGCCAAAAGACCGCAGGTTCCCCACGCCTGCGCTAGTCCATATTTAATGTAACGGATTTATACTAAACATTGTTGTGCAATAGTATTGCAAAACAATAATGAAGTCACACAAACCATTTTAGAGGAAAAAATTCAAAGACAGGAAGTGAATATTTCCTTACGATATTTTTTTAATTAAAAACCCCATGGTGAATTTGGGTATTGGTCAAATAAAAATGCTTATAAATATAAACGAATATACAATTGATTCAAACTATGGTTGTTACGTTTCACCCTACTTACCTCGTATAATTCTTAAATTTGAAGAAACATAAATTGTGCCAGTTTCACCCAATCCCATCCAGAAAAGATGAATAAGATGTTCGAAGATCATTTCAAGCTGCTGGCAAGAAATTGCACTATGCTTATTGATTATTTTTTTGTCTTATTTTGAAGGTTGAATCAGGTTTGCAAATGCAAGAAGAAAAGAAAAAAAGAGAAGAAGTAAGAGGAACAGTATTCTCTATACGTACGAATTCTCGAATTTATTACTTGCAAGCTGAAAGTGTGACAGAAATGGAAAAATGGGTTGATGTTATATGTGGAACCTGTGGAATGGAACCTACAGAAGATAACTGTGAGTGTTTTCAAAGATAAAGTAGTCTGCAACTGTTTTAAATTTTATAGAAATATATTTACAATATTAATCTAATTAATTTGTGTGTCATAGCATAGTTTTTATTATGTATTTCAGTATATAAGAAAACTGCGGACGCTTCCGCTCTTACACCACTTCCATCTATAGAAAGTAAAGCCGGACCATACATTCCCATATCAGAGTGCATTACTGGTCAACCAGATACCTTTAACTTGGTTAGTATAATAAATGAAAAGCCATTTTTTTTAGTCAAGAAAAAAAACATATTCTATTATCTTGAAATCAGCATATCATGCAAAATGAGAAATACTTTTCACACCACTTTCATAGTTTTCATGAAATTACTTATTTGTTAGTTTAGTTCAAATTTAATCCTCAACATAAATTGAGACCAATGAAAAATGTTTTCGTGACAATTATCCAACACCAGTAGGTTTAAAAATTAGATTCACTATTCAGGAAAATTGTTTCAATAAATGAATGAATGAAATGATTAATAAGCATTGAATAGATTAAAAATATTACTCATTGTTTTTATATTATATATATATATTTGTCGGGCTCGTGGCACAGTGGTAAACTTCCTTGGCTTTCATGCTGGACTTCACGGGTGCCAATCAACGCTCCCTCTAAGGCGAGAGGTTAGCTGCGCGGACCGATCAAATATTAATTGAACAACGAGCGTTGTTCAATTAATATTTGATTAGAATTGGGGGCTTCTCGCGGCCGCACACGCGCTCAGCTTAGAGGCATAGATATTTGTGATGTCTAAATGTTTCTAGATTTTCATCTGGCGATAATGCAATTCTATCTATTTTCATAATTTTTAACTGAACAATCACCTTTTTATCACTTGTGTTTTACAAATCTAGTTCTTAATCATAGTTACATAATTACTATTCAATAATAGCATATTGTCAAAATTAAATGAACGGTGAATGAATCGGTGATACACATGACTTCTTGATTATAATGTTGTTATTAATTAAATTTTGTAAAAAATCCCGTTTTATAGTAACACTGAAATTATTATTTTTATTTGTGTATTTTTAAAATCCCTCATTGCCGATTACATTTTTTGTAGGCTTCCAACTAGAAAGGTGTCTTTCTTGGGCTGTCAGTACTGATCATCAAATTAAAATACACCTTTTGTTTTGAACATATTCGCTATTGATAAAATTTAACATGATATTTTTTGTTATGTCTATGGTTACTGACGGTCACTGTTGCTTACTGGATTCAATAAGCAACACAATCGCATGCATTCAATTTGGTCAGTATTCTTTTTTAAAAAAATGACGTATTAATACAAAGGTTTTTATTTCAGGGTGGCGATCGTATATTTTCTTTTGACAGAAACACCGGACTTACAGAATATTCAGGCAAAAAATATCGTTTTGGCAAAATTATTTCTGCTGCTCTAACTGGTATAGATAGTCCTTCAAGGTTGCACAGTCCCCTTGACGACATTGCCAAGTCAAGTTGTGAAAGTCCTGGTAATCTTACAGATAATGAAGCTTCAATTACCGAAGAAGAATTCAACCACTTCTCTACTCCAAAGCAAGTACTAGGTAAAATATAACTTTTTATTTAAAAATAATCAGTATCGCTTAACAGTTGGATTAACCTTTTAGCTGCGGTAGAAAAAAGTATGTACTAAAAAAGTAGAAACCTAGCACGCCGGCTATTGATTAAATGAGTTTTTGGCGAGTTGAGCATGAAAAATTTTGCGAGATATCTCGTCTGCGGCAGCCATCAAGTTAATAAAATTTGTTTTCAATGACTTATTTGAAGGGATGTTTGATGGAGGAAAATGTGGCACATTTAATTTGATGATAATATAACTCACTGATAAAGCATTTGTCGACTGTAGATAGTTTTTAATACAAATATAGAACAGTAAAATATTCAAATGTTTATATTATTAACTTGCAATAAATTCGCAACTTTGATATATTCATGGAATTCAATCTGTTTCAGGTACCCCAGTTCCTCCAAGACCTCCCAAGCCTACGCACCTCTCCCAAGAAAGTTTCCACAAGTAAATACGCTTATTATTTTTATTCAATATCTCATTTGTGGAATTTGTTGAGTAAATGACAATTCAATTTGTTCATTTGTTTGATTAAATTAAATAGTGTACAGAAATTTTTAAATTTAATTGCTTCATCACTGATTTCATTGGATATATCAAAACTGTTGGTATTTTATAATTTTTAATCTGTTTTGTAGCCTGTCAAACTTTACTTTCACTTATATCACCATAGGGGGAGTTTTGTAGCATACAATGCAATACTGCTTTTCAAATATACCCGCAGAGTGTTGAACAGTTGATTTGGATGAAAAAAATACTCTATTTTAGCAAAAGTGTACTGCTTTCATTCAAATAACTAGAGTTCTAATAACTAGTAATAATGTGTCCCATTTGCATTCATGAATTGTACCATTAGGTCAATAATGCGTTTTTATTAAAAATGTTTTCAGTTTGTGACCTTTGATTGGTATTCATTGAATTTCATACATTATTCATTGCAGATAGTCTCTTGTTTAACCCTTCCTTAACTAAGATGTATAAATAGTACACATACCTCCTAATCATTTGCATTTATCTGTATATATAATTCCAGGTATTCATCCCTTATACATTTACGCATTGAGTAATGCAATAATAGAAATATTGTAGTCGTGTTATATAATTGTCATGATTCACGCCCGTTTGCCTGATGTGTGACGGATACACAGCTCAGGAGCACTTAGTAAGGAAAGGGTCAAGCATTTAATCTTGTGATAAACAAGTATGATAAATTGATATTTTCAGAAATTTTCACCGTAAAATTGCGATCTACATACTACTGAGAAACAAATAGATCTGAATGTAAATAGACCACGAATACTTTGGTGGTTAATTCCACACAACTTCCAAAAGTGTTTTTAATCGACTAAACTATGTTTAGAGTACAAAATTTCACAATGGTGAAATTATTTTTTGTATTTACTAAAGCAGTTCTCCGCAATAGTTTATTATCATCTACGGCACACCAAACTGTGTACTGAAATAATGGACTAAAATTATGTAATGCCCATATCTCTGCAATTTACAAAGGCGGAATAGAAAACCTGTGCCCCCAGTTTTTGAAGCACTGAACTAGACCGCAGAGGGCGAATATTGAATCTGTTGGAAGAATTGTCTTTATGACAAGTATCTTACGTGTACATATATAGATACATGTTTGCGTGTGAATATGATTATATTTATAAATTAATAACTAATCATTAAAAGCATTAAACCACAACTCTTATCAATCTTAGAAAATTATGAATCATAAAAATGAATTGTGTTTAAAAATAATTAATGTTTCGTACTTGTTTTTTTAAGTTTAATTCACTGGAGATATAATCTTGGAGACACTGTGGTTGCTATATGCTCCGAATAGGGAAGGCACACAATCGATAAAAAAAAAATAGTTTCGAAATAAAATAACGATAATGAAAATATTCCACAGTGTCTCTTACATAATAACCCTGTCATAAATAAAATAGAATTAAATAAAAGTATACAGGTGAAAACCATTGTGAAAAGTGACGTTGAGGAAATTTAAAATCTGTTATCAGTTTTTTTTAAATAATTTGTTGGCAATGTTAAATTTATCTTTAATCCTCTTGAGTAATCGTAAATAATATATCTCACCCCTGCAATAAAAGTGTCAGAACTCAAGTTTCACCACTTTTGAGGTCTGAGATTGCAATTATCAACTTATATATTTTTATAAATGTCATTCCTATAGTTAGTCAATTCACCTCCACACGGCTGATTTTACATTGCTGTGATCATAAATAGTGTCACATTTCAATGGAACTTTGTATCACATTGTGTTTTCATTTTTTTACTTGCCAACTGCCAGTACGGTGCATATTTTATATTGATTCAACTTCCCGATTGAACTTTTCATCGGCTAAAAATCTACGTTCCCTAATTGTAACCAATGTTAGTCAGTTTGTTTTAATAAATATTAAATCCTATTTTAAGTGTGCATGATTAATCGAAAACACATACATGTGATTATTAATTATTAGTCATGCATACCACATGTCGTATCATATCATATCATACAAGATAAACAAAGTACATTAACATGTGGGCTGCTTAATCTGTTTATGTCCAGCTTATAAATAAAAAGTACCAGTACATGCATATTATTTAATTCATGTTTTTATTTATTCCTTTTAGGGATTCGTTTGCCGGCCCAAGAATACATGAACCCACCGAATGTGCCCAAAACAACTCTGTAAGTAATATTTTAATACAAATCAAGCTGTGCCCTTTTGGTGTAACCCAGAGCTGCTCAAACTTATTAAAAGTCTGGACCAGTGCACGTTTTCCAGTTTCACGTGGTGACTGGCGTCATTTCGTAAATAAAATAAATAAGTGACATGCATTGGTAAATATACTGGTCTAGTTTTCACTGACCCGCATACTGGAACTGGTCTACGGATCAGTATTTAAGTGGCACTGGTCTAACCAACCTTGAAAAATAAAGTGCATAGAGCAACAAGGTTAAAACTTACGTAACTTTCTGATTCGATCCTTTACCACTGTGGATTAAAAGATTGAGTAACTGACATAAAAGTAGTTCTCATAAAATACCATCTGTTGAAGAAAATATTTTACTGTAAGTAAACATGATGGATAAAAACCGTCTTAACTTGTATAGATCGATAATACCATCGAATGATGATCTTTTTCAATTGTTCCTTAATCATTTGATAAGTCAACACACTGACGAAGGTTCTTATAATATATTGGACCTAAGTCATAGATCTACTAAGTGAAATCTCAATTTTACATGCGCCTGGAATCATTGTTTTCCTACTATCTGGGTTCAATCTCTCTAGTCTCGTTTCGTAATAGTACATATACAACCTGAAGAACTTGAAATTTAATCAAATTTATGAACGCATCCATTTAAATGCACGACGATCATTGAAAAGAATATTTACTTGTCCCATGAACCCGAGTTCATTGGAAAAAAAAACTATCATTATCTCCAGTAATTATGTTAATAGAAACATCAATGTTTACAAAAAGTGTTAAGATAGCATTTCTCGTTTCAGGCTATGGTTCACAATGGTTCTAATCAGTTTGGTGAAAACCGCATCTACAGTAATGCTACTTCGTCCCATGTGGATAAAAATAAACAGTTTTCGTATATTCAAAACTTGAAATGTGAAAAGGTATGTGATATTCATAAATTGTTTTGTCTTATAAACGTGTCATTCAATGTCACAACCACAATTATTATTTGAAGAATCGGTAAGCCCCATCGGAAGGGGGCAAACCCTGAATTTATAGATATTTAAGGACCTTAATTCGCGTTCTGTTAGAATTAATAATTTGTACGCTATGCATATTACAGTTTTGCAAACATCACAGCATGCTTTAAAATTAAAATTTATACAGAAAAAAAATCTTACTCAATTCTGTTTTCGTGACAGATACTTTCAACGCAAAACAGTCGGGTGATGAACATAAATATATCAATGAAGGAAAGGTTCCATAACATTGGACCATGCAATTTCTAAACTGTAATAAAATATTCTGCGCACCAAGATTATGTGTTACAATAAACAAGCATTCTTATTTTATATTTTCTTTCCCACAATCTTATAAATTAAGGGCCTCAAAAACATCACTAGTTTGACTCTGGAATTTCTCTGAAAGGTCCTAAGCATCAGTAAAGTAACCATAAACATCAGATTATGGTATTGCATATTAAAATTTGTATACATATTCAATATGTTTACCCCTCAGGTGTGGATGACTGGCACAGCGCGAAGATAATTTTTCATATTTTAAGGCTAAGTTTTTTTCCTGTCAATTCAGATCAGTTATGTGCAATGTTCAGACGTGAAAAACGTAAAACTGCCGCCAAATAGATCTCCAGCAAACCGAAAAATTATTAGACCTTCAAAAGAGATATTGTATATCTTGTCTAATTTAGTATCTGAGATTCTTAACAAGTTCAAGCATAAAATTATGTTTTTCGCATATTATAATGAAACAACGGAATATGTAATTGTGAGCTTGTATTTTTATATTAAAAACCACGAGTCCTGCTACCCTGCTACGTTATAAGGCTCGATGTCTAACAAACAGTATTATACTTATTTACAGCTGTTTTTTGGTATCTCAGAAAAAGAAAACCATAATTCATTTCTTTCCAAAGACTGTGCAGAAACATAAGACATTTGGTATTTCTTATATTTGACACATGTAATAAATGAAGTTAATAGTATTGTTCATTTCATAGTTGTTTTTTTTTTTATATTACAGTCAACTCCTCCGGCAATAAATCGTGGACTGAAACCAGGCAGAAGTCAGAAATCTTCGAGCATGTCTCTAGATTATCGGGTATATCATTTTTCTTATTCTTTATACTGCTATAAAATAGTAATGTTTCATCACCTTCATCTCGGGTGATTGAGATTTAGTGAAAACCAAATAATAAATATTTTTTTTTAATATAATAAATATAAAAATAAATGTTTATTTTTTTACGTTTTTCAGACTTCGGCGTCATTGAACATGCATGAAAAAACCATTCAGTATCTCGATCTAGATTTAGGGGAACCAATTCAGGTGAGAAATGTGTTTTCGGTTCTGCATAAATAAACTACACTCCGTGCGCATAAACATTCCTTTTACATATTTCCAGTCAACTTGTCAGTATGTGAAATAAACTACCCAAATTGTTGTGCCGTATTTGCATTGCTATTGTTTTTGTATCTTTGCATAGAAAAACTAAATGTCAGCTGTTCATTTAGTTATTGGGTTGTTAGGAAAGTAATTCCTTTTTTTTTTTGTTGAAAATGAAAGATGATTTTTTTTATGGTGTATAAATATTTTATTGAATTAAATATTCTCCATTTTGGTCCAATACCCTTTGCAATCTTTCTGGCAGTAGTATGATTCCACGCTCGTAAAACTTCTGATCTTTGCTGGCAAAAAATTGATCCAAGTCATTTTTTACATCCTCATTTGTAAGTAAGTCAAAAAAAAATGTAGACACCGGAACAAGTGATCCGAAGGTGCCAGATCTGGAGAATATGGTTGGTGTAGTAGTACATCTCATCCAAGCTGTAAAAGCTTTGGCGAGTTACCAAACTTGTATGAGGGCTCGCATTATCTTGGTGGAACACTATTCGATTGATCAATTATGGCCTTTTCTACTTGAGTGAATCATTCTTGGCTTTCGAAGTGCTTTGAGCAGATTCATCTTTTTTACTCCATGATCTCTTGGGCTTAACATTGTTGTAGACAGCCCAATTCTCATCCCCAGTTATGATTCTTTTAAAAAATGGATTATTTTCTTACCGTTTGGGAAGCAAATCACAGACGTCGATGGGACGGATAAAATTTCTTTTTGTGAGGACATTTGGAACCCATATGTCGCATTTTTAAATTAAACCAAGGCATTTCATGTAATCATAAACGGTTTACATTAGTAGTAACACGAGTTGTTATTTGGCTGTTTGCGTCAATCAATTCCTTCATTTTGTCTTGGCCTTCCAGAACGTGGTGCATCTTCAACATCAAAAAAACTAAAACAAAATTTTGCAAACTAGTTTTGGCACTGTCAATACTTCTTCTCCACACATCGAATAATATTTTTATTGCTTGAACAGCATTTTTACCTTTTCTATAGTAAAAAAGTAAAATATTACAAAAATGCTACTTTCAACTTTCCATATTTTTAACACAGCTATTGCGCAGAAAACAAACTTTTTCATAAACAAGCCTTGCTATATCAGCTGTCAGCGTGACAAAATACAATTTAGTCCTCTGTTGGGAAAAACGAAATTACTTTCCGAACAATCTTATATAAAAATTAACTTGACAACAGATCTGATTTATTTTTGTACAATTTCTGTTTATGTTAGTATTTTTTCAAATAATGTAGAAATTGAATCCTTATTTTTACTTAGAATTAGTAAGGCATGAATAATATGCCGCCCAACCCAATTTCTCATGTCTTTTTTTGTAAAAAAACAAATTGACATTCGTCGGATGAATAATTTTATTTTATTTTCCTTTCAGGATGCCTCATCTTCGAATTTGAAAACTCGTACTGCCGTCGGATCCCCCACAGTCTACAAAACAGTGGACTTCCTCAAAACACAAGCCTTAAATATGACTAGGATAGATACGGAAGCCTACCGCCGAGGCAATGTTCACCTCCATGTCAATTATAAATAAGTACATCATTTAAATTAAATGAAAAAAAAATATTATCGACTGAATCCAAATTTTTAGAACACAAAGTGTAATTTCACATTATTAATTCGCGATATATTCACCATGTAGATTTTTAATTTTTCTGCTTTATATACCACTTCTAAATATTCTCTCAGAAGTGTTATTATAATACTATTAGTTATATAGCTTAATGTGGTAAGTAATTTGTAAATAACAGTAAAAAATTTTTTGCTGTTACTTACCAAGCTACATTTTACGATCATAACTTGAAAATGCTTGTCACTCAAATGCTACACTATATCGTAAAAGTAAATATATTTATTTGTTGACCATTTGGTTTAGTATTTGTTCGACCAAGTTTATGTGTGCATTTATCTATATTTTTTTATATTCTACTGAGATTCATTTCGCTAAGTCAATTGAACCGTAATAGTGTCGAAATGACAGATCTACAAAATGTTGCAATTACAGTAAAACTTCGATATAACGGACAAGATATTCATTAAATTTAAAAAATATATATCAACATCTCTAGGTTATATGTGTTCAAATCTGAGAGTAATCGCTGATAAATAATATTCTAAACGCAACAGTTTTCACGCGTGTTTGCTTACTATATGACGTGGTTTTAGTTCCACCATGCCCGTTTGAATCTTGTAAATCCTGTATTATTTATAACATACACTATCCATAATTTTCCAGAACCTGGTATCTCAAAAAGTACAAGTTTTTAGGAGACACGTAAACATATTTTACGCTATCACTTTATATCATTATAAAACACCAGTGGAATGGTTTTGTCCTCAATATCTGTAAGGAAGTTAATAAAGCAGGAAGCAAGCATAGATGTTTCCATCCATGTCACCCTCTCTTTCATACCAAATAGCAATAGGCCATTTTATTTGCCAAATTATTTTTCGCCAACGTCAGATTAAATAAAATATATTTCTGGTATCAAACGACAATATGTAATTTATTCACTAACTTTCTTTATAAATTCGTGCTGTTTTCACCCAAACCCATTTTTAGAAAACTTATTCAATTGTAAAACAGACTTAAAACTTTATTAGAATACCCTCTCTTCACATTTTTCTGTCATATCAAAGTTTTACTGCATATTTTTAAATCCTTTACTCATCTTATTGCTCAATAAAAATACACCAATCTAATAACTAAATATCTATACTGATGTTGAATTTGTAAATCAAGAGTACCGAAATAATTAATCTAAGACTCAGTAGGTTAAAACAAGGGTGTCCAAACTTTTTCGCTTAAGGCTCAAGACCTAGTCAGCTCATCATAGGAATACCGGGAATGCCAGGCCGCTCCTGCGGGCTGGATTGGTGATACTCCCCGGCCAATGTTTGGAGACCCCTGGGTTAAAGAATTGTTCCAGTCGGAGTTGTGTTATTCACATTGGTGCGGCTTCGATTCTTAACAGCATTCATCACAAAGTGTTGGGTGTTTTAAAAACAAATTTTCAAATACCTTTTTGGTCACTCCATACCGTTATTATTTTGTATGTTGTTTCACAATACCATTTAGAGCAGTGGTTCTCACGTGAAATTCCACTCTTGCCGCATTATAAACATCAATCAGCCTATGGAAATGTCTCGTTGCCGCACCAAGTTTTTGTTTTGAGATGTGATAAAAGTTGCATTTACTAAAAAACTGGATCAAATTCACTATGAAGTTGTTGGTGGCCGCACATGACTACCACTGATCTAGATTGACAATGAAAAATAGTGTATTAAACAATAACGTGCATTATCGAGTATTTCAATATAAAGATTTGATAATATCGCTTGATTTAGCATTTTTTGCAAATGAATTTTTTCGTTTTCAATTTTAATCAGAAAGCAGCATATCAAAATAATGAATGCATTCCAATTATAGAAAGTCCCCAGACTGTGTTTAGAATAAATAGAATATCACATCAAAAAGCATTAGCCAGTCTGTAATTCTGATCTAGAACAATTCTTAAATATTTAATGGGTGTGTTGTATTTATTATAATATATTGTCTCATTTTCAATGTTTTTGTATTTCAATTTAAAAATTAGGAATATCTATTGTGCCACTACTGATAGAATAGAAATAGAATTTAATACAATAATTTATATGCTTCAGTATTACATAATTTATCAAATCCATGTTTTCATCAATATTCTGTGTTTGTTAGACCGTAAAAAATATAGTGTTGCATTTAAAATCATGTTATTTTGATTCCATACTTTGTAAACATTAATTTCATGACGACGATGCGATGAAAGCATTTGATGTATTATTTTAGTTTTTAAGAAAAAGTACAATATCATTTAGGTATTCATTTCATTATAACAAAGTTTTATATATTTATAGTTTTAATATATTTTTCCAGATATTTCTCATAATTTAATTGTTTGCTAAATCGTGAAGTGCCAAAAAATACTAAATTAAAAACGTTTTATCTAACTCTAATTTAATCCCATAGTGCTAACATTTTTCGAGCGGCAGATATCCAGCTGGTCGATTGCTATCGACTAGTAATAAATTTTGAAAAACATTTTTCGCTAATAAATTCAATGCTTAAATTAATCACCAAATCTTTGACTACACCTTTGATTTATGTCATAGACTTTTTGTATTCATAAAATATACATGACTGCTTATTGATGTTTTTGCTAAATTTATAAAGCAATAAAATAATACTTTTTTAAATATAAAATTTCACTGGGTATTTGAATAAAAAGTGATTTTCATAATTTTCCTTAATTGAAACAGTATTGATCATATTAGTTCAACAGTAAATCATATTAGCCAGACCCTTGCCCAGATTTAAAGATGAATATTAGCATTCTGGGAAAAATAAGAAAGATAATGCAAATGTGATAACAGTATACTCCATCATGTAATAGCATTTATGACTTTATTTTTTTTTCGTATCGAGTACATGTACATCCGATATGAATAGTCCTTACTTTACTACATGTGGTACAAAACCATAAAATAATATCCAACAGAAATCATATTGGGTTATTCTCTGGTGGTATATAACATAAGAAATAGTCTAATGTAAATTCGGGGCATTTAATATTGATGCGAATATAGATCATTCATAACCACTTGATTTAATTTAAGATTTCGATAACCACTTGATTGTTTTATGGTTTCTAAGTTTCCTAAACATCTCTGATTTGATATCTTCGATGGATTCGGCGCTAACTTTGTGGAAGTTCATTTTTAATATAAAATTAAATTTGATAACTTTATTATTCCACTTGTTGTGTTACAAACTTGATTACATGTTTAGTTTCTTCGTAAACCATGCGGTTTGAGCATTTTGTAACACAATAATTGGAATAACAATTTGTTAAATTTAATTTATATCTCTGATTTGAATTGTCTATTGACAACTAAATAATGTTAGTTTTTATCAATTCAGCTGCAATATTTTTTTCTGCAACTCTTTTCAAATTTTAATAACTACGAGCCACTTGGATAATTTGAAACAATACTGCATACCATTCCTCAGTACATTAACGAATTTATTTGTGTATCTCGATTGTAACAACATAAATTAATATACCCATGTGCTAATTCAAGATTAGTGTATGGCGGTGGTCAAAAATAAAACCTAGTAAATGCAGTTTTAAATTATTCTGTTGCGTTAAACAATTATTATTGCAGTGCAGGCGTGACTGTTAATATTTTTCAAGTTGTTGTTAAAATTTACAAATCTCACAAAAAGAGTTATTGATTTTAAAATCTTAAATGAAAAAATTTACCCTAGAAAAGGTATTACCTACTGTGTAACTGATTTGTCAGCATTCATGTCATCCGCCAAAATGTTATAAACCTAGCATCTAAGCATCTAAGCTTGAATTAGGGAGCGGTTTTAATGTGCCTTGATTTTCAATAGAAAGTTCTTATCAACAGAGGGTCGAATTATGCGAGTTTGGTCTATATGTTATATTCAAGTATAATCAATCAAATAAGTTGTATTATTATAAATGTGTTAGATAAATTTTAATATCTTGACAATAGTGACCGACTAATTTTAAATCCCTTGAGAAATTTTTCCTTGTTATTAAATTTTCTAAAAAAAACATTTTTCTTATTTACTGATTTTAAAAACTATCGAGTACCTAATTATATTGCCCTTAATACTCTCATTGTGTTTATTTATAATGTTGTAATGCACCTCTTACATCAGGTGACATTTGAGATTTAAACCAGTCAAAGATTTTTTATTAAAAATATTTCAGATTATTTATGAGGTAATTACGAGAAATAGTTGTGTTCAAAATGTACATATTATCGTTGGCCCAGTGTTGAACCTATTCCACATTTGTAAATTCCCGAGATGTGTTTTTAACGATGATTTCCTCACCATATTGGATAGCCTTTTCACAGTTGACAATAATATCGACTGTAGAAAGGAAAAAGGATGTAACCCACACAAACGTGTTTTGATGATTTTAGGCCATATGCAAATTATGAAATATATACAACCTTGGAAGTGCACGGAGACGTCAAAACTGATGTTTAATTGACATATTATAATATTAATTAAAGAAATTGTTTAGAAAAAATCTTTTTTTCAGTTTTTTTTCTTTCAATTTTCACAAGCTCATCTTTTTTCAAACTTAAAAGCTAAATTTAGATACTAATTCGGCATTTACAGCTTACATCCTTTTGATAGAACGTGTATCAAGTTTGATACATTGTGATTATCGAAAAAAACTGTTATGAAAAAAACTGTGGGTTACGTCCTTTTTCCTTTCCACAGTCGATATGAACAACACTTATTTAGTAAATACAGGTGAACAGTGGCCAAAGAGTCTTTCTACACGTAAAACGATAGATATATCCTTTGGCAAATATTTAAAAAAAAATACATTTCCAGTTGATTAAAAATAGTTTGGTCAAATAAAAACGTTTTGTGGAATAGGTAAGTCTGTCACATTTTTATTATCTATATTGATGTAATGAAAACTCAATTTGAGATAGTATTCAGTATTAAAAAAGACAGCAACATTTCGGAAGGTTTCCACTGATGTGTTATTAGTTGTGTTCTTCTGCGTACTTCTGACAGTTTGCTGATGGTTTGCAAACCGTTTTCGAATTAGAATCTAATTCAAAGCTTTGATCATATGGTTTGGATTGTGACTTTGACAGTTATTTCTGTTATTTTGCGTCAAAACCACATTCCAACCGTTTGCAAACCGTCAGCAACGGTTCATGCTCTAAAACGCCGATTACATTCTGACTAATCCTGCCAGTTTTGGCGTACCAACCTCCAACCCCAGAATGGCGAAATTTGATATAAACAACAACTTAACCGACTAAATATCAAATGCCACACTGACAGTTATACGTCATTGATGTATATTATATAAAAGTTAGTAAACAAATATTTACCATGATGGTAAATTTTCGAAATATTTGGCTTAAAACATTTGTACATGACATCGCACAAAACCGATATTTGAGCGAAAATTTAATTTTTTTGTCTGTCAGCAACAATGAATGACAAGGTTATACACTCTTAATCTATACTCTAAAATTTAGAGTATGGATTAGAATAAAAGAATCGATTTATTATTGACAGTAAAAAACATTGTGTTATCTTTGAGTGTGTATTCGCTGAAATAAGATGAAAAGAAAATCGGATAATATTGAAATAAGGTTATGTTTATAATTAGATATGATTAATTTG
This sequence comes from Himalopsyche tibetana, assembly GCA_030503985.1. Classification (NCBI taxonomy): domain Eukaryota; kingdom Metazoa; phylum Arthropoda; class Insecta; order Trichoptera; family Rhyacophilidae; genus Himalopsyche; species Himalopsyche tibetana. Next base: position 31,907,105 of record JAPJYX010000004.1, read on the forward strand.
CTTGACAACAATATTACGCTGTTGCCTGTTCTTCTGCGCCACTTGCAAACTGGGTTTGGCGGAATTCGGTTGGAATGTTGGTTTTGACGTTTGCGCATAAGAACAGACCTATTGTAAATTAAATAATAAACTTTTAAGCTTCTGTTGAAATTAATAAAAGTGGTCCTCAAGGTGGGTGTGGGTAAGCAATTTGATAGTAAGCCTAGACGCCTGGCCCGGGATAGGGTAATTTTAACCTGAGCAGACCCCTAACTTGAGCGCTTACTTCCATATTTCTTTTCTTTGAAATAGAAGGTTATCATCTGAATATTGTTCAATTTTGTACGCTTTGTTTTATGTCACGTACTAATAAAACTAATGCCCATGATATTATTAGAGTTTTTGTATGATATTTTTAATTATTTTATTTATGACGATTTTTAAAATGAATTAAGAAATGTATTCAATTCACATAGGGGGACTAAGAAAAAATGAAGTTTTTTCAACACACTGTTTTAAAACTTATTGTCGTTCAGAAAAGGCATGTGTAAAATCATATTTGACTGGTCGTCTACTTCAGTGCTTCCCAGCCAGGGGTCCGCGAAAATTTTCATTCTTTCAACATTCTTTGTGATAAAATATGAACATGTGAAATAAAAAAATTCAGGGGTCCGCAGAGTATTGTTTTCAGATTTAGGGGTCCGTGGCATGAAAAAGGTTGGAGAGCACTGGTCTTTCACTATCTGGGAAGGAACATATATTTCAGAACATTTGTAAAATACTTGCTTTTGAGGTATTTTTAATATATCAAAACATGCCAATGATGATTAAATGTGGAAAACTTTTTTTGAAAAATGCGAATTCATGTGAGAAACAGATGCAGAAATCCAACGATAGCCATCAAAGAATTATTCAACCAGATCAGCACATCCCGGCCCAATTCTGAACGATACTAAAATTCTTTTTTGCATAATCCGAAAAAATACTTGGGTCCTGCAGGCATAGTCTACCTGCGAAAAAAATCCCCACATATCGATGAGTTGGCTAGATAAAAAATAAATGTTCACCTTACTTTATTGCTTCCTGTATATTCACTGGACCCGGACTAATCTGAAAACCTTTTGTTTTGGTTGGTTAAACACTTTTAATTAATAAAAAATCATTTAAAGCAGTGGCTTCCAACCTATATGTTACTGCGCCTCCCTTTGAAGAAAAAAATATCTTCGAGCCTCCCCATCCTTTATTTCACATAGTAATACAGACACGTTTTAAAGAGTAAATAAATATTTTGGACTCTTCGTGCCTCCCTTTGCAATAGTCCACGCCTCCCAGGTTGAAAATCGGTTATTTAAAGTAATGAAGTAGAATTGACTCTTTCAAACAGAAAAATTTCTATAAAAAGGTTACTTTTGTTTTCCCGGGAAGATGGCAGAAAACTAATAAGAGTAATGGATTTTTTTTTTAAATGTAAAAAACTTACTGATAAATCAAACAAATTATTCATTCCAGTTCCATTTAATACATGAAAAGTTTTCTTCATTAAATCATGCTACAATTCAAATTGATCTTAAACTTCTTCAAATGCTTCTGCAACTATTCTGGACTTTCGCATTTCTTTCCACAAATTAATATAAAATGCAAGATTCTATACCCCCGCATGAATATTACTTAAAAGTTTATTTCTGTAAGTCTTTTTTTTTTTAATTCATGACAAAAAATAATAATGTTTTATATTACCTTGAGGATATATCATATTGTGTCGTATAGGAAAAACAATCTCATATAACAATTATTATTACTATATTTTTACCATATTTCTAAATAAGTATTGCCTTCCAAATCTAATTTTAAGTACTTACTGTAGAAATTATAAATATTTAAATGTTAATACCTTATTCTTATTACACTTATGCACAAAATTTATTAAAGTTATTCAAAAGAATATTAATGCCTAAATGTTGCCTTAAACCTTGCAAGAATTGATATTTACGAATATTAAAAAAATGTTATATGATAACATATTTTTCACTTTTTAATTTTAAGTGAAATATGTATTTTGTTATTGCTTTTGTATAAATATGTTGATATCAGCTGTATAAAAGTAAACATTGCATCTGTATCAATATTTTGATCTCTTTCACCACTCAAAAACAACGAAGATGGTATACTAATCATTATTTTGCTTTACCAGTGCAGATTATATAGTCACTGTCATAGTTAGCACATTTTTACAATGCCACATAACAAAAGAGTTGTGCTTTAATATTATTGAAATTTTCTCAGTAATAAATAAGTATTTATTGACAAGGCAGTTTGACTCCATTATAAAGACTTGGATGGTAATTAAAATTACCTAGAAAAAGTATTTTATAAATCTTTAATTCTACAACATGTTGGAATTTTCTAGATATTCTTCATTAACAGAACAGGTAACATTCTGCTAATTGGTATACATATTAAATTTTTTCTTGAATAAATCGAGTTAACAATACCATTCATTTGTTATTGTAATTCTGATGGAATAATATCACTAAAGTAGATAATAATATGTAGCTGACATTTATCACTGTGTTCCCAAAAGTTTCGTTGATGCAGGAATGATATTGATTTCACAAAATAAAATGGTGCCTTATGAAAATAAATATCTGTATTTTTTGTAATACTGTTTTGAAATATATATAATAAAATCTATTTTACAAAAAGTAACATTTTTCTTAGTCTTATTTCCTATCTTTTAGTTTTCACTAAAAAGACATTCACCAGTTGTGCTATTCCCGCCAGTGACAGATTAAGTAATTGAAAGGCCCTCTTTTTTGAATTACTAAAGCTAAATTTAAAATACATGGGTTTTATAGAATATATGTTATTTTGAGGCTCCAAATGCGCACTTCGTGCACTTATGGGGTAATTCACTACTGATTCCTGTGCACATAGTACTTATTTTGGATGGTCTGAAATATTCAACATGTGATAGTGTTGGACGGTAAGTATACTTAAAACGTGATTGTACTGGGTATTCAGAGCATTCAAATTAAGCACCATGCACGCGGGAATAGCACTACAAGTAGGATTAATAAAGTAGTAAAGATTTTTGGCTTCAGTTACTGTATTCAGAGGCTCAAATCTCTTCATAAATTAAATTTTCAATTGATTTATGAATTCATGTTCAATGACGAATGTTTGTGATGTCTTGAATTCTTCCTACCCAACCGTCGCATCCATTAAAAAATGGGGCGTAGCGATCAGCTCATCACTGTAGATCAGTGATTCCCAAACTTATTTTGCTCGTAGACCCCTTTTTAGAGAAAAACCTAACCATGGACTCCCAAGTAAAATAACTCGACATAACTGCATAAGAGAAAAATTATAATTTTTATTTCGATGCCTTGATTGGTAAATGGTGATCTAAAAATAAACACAATAAAAACATTTTGATATTTAAAGTAGCATTTACTACAATTAAAACTTTTGTTTTAAAATACTAAAACTTTTTTTTTTCAATGCGATGAGTGAACCTGGTGGGATAATATTTGGTTCTACGTTCATGAGGAACAATCGTTTGTCTCCACTAGCAGCACTATTTTTCAGTTGGGCTCTTTTATTGTGATAAGGTTCATAACTGCACTAAATATGAGGATGGGAAAGCAATCAACAGCTTCTGTACGATGACCCATAAAGCAGACTGTTTTTACAACGAGAATTTGTGGTAGCCTTGTCCAACAAACATTGGTTTCAGCCCCTCATTCAGAGATAATTTATTAAAATGCTCCTGGATTCATCTGAGTTTGTAGGTTAACTTGCAACAAAAGGGTCCAACATCCAATCTGGGATAACTTGGTGAAGAATGTCTTTTCATTTTCACATTTTCAGGATTATGAACGTGAATGTTAATAGCAATAAATAAATTGTTGAAGATTTTTACGTTTTAAGTATATGGATAAATGACAAAAAATCATTTTGAGAAATGTTGTTTAATAAAACTATTTCATGAATTATGTAACTTGAGCAAAAGTATAATTTTTCGTAAAGAAACTTAATATTTGTCAATAAAAATCAACTACATATATTAAAAATTACTTAAGTAACGTACAGTATCTTCGTAACAATACAAAAATGACACTAATTTTTGTTCAAAACATGGAACATTAGTTGAATGCATACACAAAGCAGAACTGAATTGTTGAATGCAGGGCTGTGGGGTCGCGGTATTTGGGCCGGAGTCGGAGTCGTGAAAAATGAGCGGCTCGATTTTTTTTTGAAAAATATGTTTAATAATATGTATTCAAACAAAATAGTCCAAAGTGTTGACATTGCATGCTTGGATGACTAAGGATGATCTGATGAAATACATATATAAGTTAAAATTAAATTATTGAAAAAATTTATCGGAGTCGTCTTTTTTTACAAGACTTCACAGCCCTGGTTGAATGAATGATTGTTTTGCATCTTTTTAATATGTAAGCATCGAGAGTCCGTTGGCTTGATTGCACAGTGGGAAATTTGTCCATTCTTTTTTCCTTTATCATTTTTGTCGGGTTCTTATGCGGAGCGGTCAGCATTGTTAGTTTCCGTACCGGATCTCACGGGTTCGAATACCAGTACAAAAAGCATTTTTTCGATCGATTTCTATTTGAAGGCATGGGTGTTCGTGGTGTCTAAAAATAACTTCCCACCCTTTCGACCAGTGCTCCCTCTAATTTGTGCGCGAGTGAGCGCGTGCACATGCATTAGTTAATGCACATACACCAGGTATACCACCACCATAATAAATTATTTTTCATTATATAGTGTTGTTAATTTTCATTATAAAAAAATAACCATTTCGTTAAGTAGGTCTAAGTACCGTTATGTGGCGCACACAAATTTTAATTTCCTTTCAAAGTTGCACAGCCAATGTATTTTGCGCACATAACCTTCATAAAATTAGAGGGAACATTGTTTTCGACCTTTCAATAATTGGGCGTAACGTGAGCGATTAGTTAACCACTAATCCTGTTCGCGAGTTAAATGTGGCTCCATTTATTCCTTGGCGAATGACAAGCTCCTTGCGCCTGGGGTGGTTCTTGAATTTTCCGCCCCCAATATACCCACTAATTTTATTTCTAAATCACTTCTTACCGCCTCAGAATCAATAAATGTTGTGTTAACCTGATAACTTACCGAGCCAACCTTCAGTTGGAAATTGTGACAGGCAGATCCAATGAGTTTGAAAATTCAGTCGGATAGTTGGTTGCTTCGTCTTCGTTTGTTACACGGTCGATAGATTTGAAGGAATGCAGTGGACCAACGGTTTGATTTTGAGTTGTGCCAATTTGCCGCAAGAATTGCTCGTTCACTCAATCAATTGTGATTTTTGTGATTGGCAATGATGTTCGGGTACACTTTGTTGATGAGGTCATCCTTCGATGAGACGAAATTGCAAAAAATCGGTGGAAACGAAATCAATCCGTTCGATTCGTCGACAGGAACACGGCCGCTACAGATAGTCAGCAATTGCTTGAAATCACCAGAGAGTAGAATCATTGCGCCTCCAAAACATCTTGAGTCATTGCGCAAATCTTTCATAGTTCGATTGATTGCTTCCAATGCGCGTTTGTGCGCCATTGTGCATTCATCCCTGGTGATGATTTTACTTGCTACCATCTTTGGCCATTGCTGAGTGTTTCACAATCTTGCATGTCGGTTTTTCAGTCCTTTGGAGGTTTAACGGCAATTTAAACGCTGAATGAGCCATTCGACATCCTTCTTTCGACGTGGCCGTTATTCCAGAAGAAGAAACTGCTACAACAATTTCGGATCTCGCACGAACAGTGGCCAAAATCAATGACACGAGGAATGTCATTCCAGTTCCACCCGGCGCATCGAGGAGAAATAAACCATCATTTCCATCATCAATTTCCTTCATTAACGTATCGTACACTTCCTTTTGTTGGGGGTTCAATAGTGGTACATTCGTTCAAACTGATTGGTTCAATGCATCTCGATCATATTCATGTTTACGTACCAATTCTCGATTGAAAGCGTCTTTCATTCCACGATCTGGCGTTGGCATTCTTAACTTGACTAACAAACTGCCAGACATAAAACGTTTTTTTAGTAGAAGCAATTATTGCCAATGACTCCACTCAATCTCTTATATGAATATGCTTTATTTTTATAGCACGATTGACATGTTTTACGTTTTGTTTATAATAGTCATCTATTAAATATTTAAACGAACTTAAAATAACATTTTTATCTATGGAATAATTGATTTATTTAATAAAACAATCTTAATTTTATCATCAATTTCTTTTACTATTCAATAAAGTATTTGTATTAATAAAGATCAATTATCTACAACTCGTATATACAAAAAATACACTACAGCATCTGAAGCGAGCATGGTTAAAAAATAAAAATCGATATGTTCTCCCTTTTCAGTAGAACACCTTTCCACTGGACTCCCCATTTACACGGTAAATACGTTCAACGCGATACCGAGTAAAAAACGTGTAAACAAATATACTAAAATAAAAAAATTGTGGTAGATAGGTTTCCTTGCATAAAAATCAATTCAAGATATCAAAAAATAAAATTCATTATTGCTTATTGTATCTTAATTTTATTAAAAAAAATCTTTTAAAAAATTAAAGGTAACCAAAATCATTCACTATCACTATGAGACAATAGACGAAACCGTTTACGCACATTTTGTACGACATCGCTTTGGTCGATTTTTTTTCTTTTTTTTGCACCGTGTTATTTCGAAATCGTGTAAAAAGGGATTTCAGTGTATTTTAATTTCGAGCCAAGTTGGTGTATTCTATTCAAATCAATGACATAATAATGTAAAAAACTTGATGCGTAATAATTCATCGAGCTAACCTTCTTGCTGAGTGAAATTATTGTCATGTTGAAATGAAAATAAATTATAATTTCGATACAAACCGATCAATGAATTTATCATCTTGATATTGAAGTGATATCCATTGTCTCTTTTGCCAAAACATCAGCGGGTATTGCAATGCATCGTATGAGCGGTGTGTTTCGTATATTCGTTGCAGTTGTACAGTGTCGCGAAGTGTAAACACAATATCGTTTAAATATTATTTCATAGAAATCGCGCCACACCATAAACCAATCAAAATACACAGTTCTTGCCATTATACATGAATCTCGGGATAGACCATAAGGGGATAAATAGAATTCCACACCACAATGATTAATCGGAACGAAAATTGATAAAAATTCAAAAAAAGTCATGATAAATCGCGGGGCACGTCAGCTAGCTGACAAATGTCAAATGATAATGCAACTAATTCCATCTAATGGATTTACTGTAAACAGCATACAACGTCATGTTCGTGTCCACGTTCCATTTGCAACGTTCAAAAAAAAATATATGGGAATATTAATTTTATTCATAATTTCTTTTCCGTGATATTTTCCGATGTTTTAATGCTAATTCTGCTATTCTAGGCGGAGACGAATTTAATAAATCAAAGAACATAAAAATCCGTGCTGCCATTCTCGAGATATACGTGGTGTAAATAACCCCCACTTTGTTTTATATATATAGATATATAATTTTTCAAAAAATATTATATTTATTTTTTTAAATGCCACCACCCTCTTGCTACGCCACTGGTCTCCTGGATTCCCTTAACAGATTTATTGAATATGACAGCATCACCGGCGTATTCAAGTTCACACAACCTCAGACTGAGACCAACAGCTACACTTCGATCAGGCGGAATTGACATGCGAAGTACTAATAAACAGGAATGGTGTAATAATGCAGCCCTGTCTGCCTCCCGTTGTTACCCCAAACAATTCGGTATTCGATTCACCAATTCTCACTCAGCATGCACTATTCTCATGCAAGGATTTGATAATGTCCACAATATTTGGCGGTATCCCGTATGCATCCAGTATCCTCCATAAAGAAGGCCTGTGTGGACTATCAAATGCCTTCTCATAGTCGACGAAACAACAAGTAAGAACTAAATTCCTTGCTCCGGTGGAGGAGACATCGAAGATTGTGTATTTGGTCCACACACAACCTTTCAGGGAGAAGTCCTGCTTGATTTTGTCTAAGTATTTGCACAATGGGACCTCTTATTCTCGCCAAGAGAGTGTGTGTCATTACTTTCCCAGGGATACTGAGAAGAGTTATGCCTCTTATTAAAGCTAAGCGGATCACCTATTTGTGGAGTGCTTACACCTCACCGTCTACCCAGTCTTTGGACATCGCTCACTTTACCACACACTATATATCAGGTGAAAGAAAGGGTCCAGGTTGACGATAAGATCACATTTCAGAAATTCTGAGTGTATACCGTTTTTTCACCCGGTGCTTTGCCATTTTTAAGCCTCTTACCAAGATAATCTCGGTATGTGTGGGCGTATGGTTTGTAATACCGGACACTCGAGGAAGGTCCATTAATGTAACCTCTTCAGTTAAATAAAGGTATCCTGGGGGGCGGTCCGTTCAGCATCTCGCCTTCACATGGGCCCCGGAGCTGTTAACAGGCCTTTTTTGGGTATCATTAGTGGACCGCCACCTCAGCCGTCTCAATATGCCGATCGTCTCAAATTTTTCAGGGTCAACTACAATGTCTTTCAGTGCTTTCAGCCTGACTCGTCGACCATCTTCCACGTATTTTCGAAGATCCATTGTGGTTACCTCACCCTCCGGTATCCAATAAAATCTTCGGCGGGTGATGCAATAGCACATTAGATATCGCACCACTCCACTTCAATGCGATCAGACCCAGATATAAGCTGCACAGAAACACGATATGTTTCCTTACTTACTGCAATATCGAATTTTTAGTTTAGTTTAGTTGGTCCATACTGTTTTTTTATAAATATATTTTCTTTATTTATATTTTACTCAAGTCATAAAAATCGTCACCAATTTGTTTACTGCTATTTATTTTATCTTTCCTAACCCTGAAAATGTGTCACAAATATTATTTTATATCAAACCTTTCGCGAACCCCCTGACGTTGTCCACGCACCCCCAAATTATTTTTAAATTGTCGCAGACCCTCGTCAGCGGTCACAGGGACCCCTGGGGGTCTGTAGGAACCACTTTGGGAACCACTGCTGTAGATTTACCATCATTACTGGACGGTCATTGAATTTGGAAGTAAAATTGTTCGCTTAGGGCAGGCATGGGCAAACTTTTCTAGGTCTGGGGCCAAATTATTATTTAGACTCCGAGCCAAGGGCCGGACCAAATTATTAAACATAATAGAGTAATATTATATAAAATAAAACACGTTACTACTTGTTATATATTTTTTTATTTATATAATGAACGTGTCATCTCCATTATCTAATCCCTCCCTGGAACTATTAATGTCTTTCTCTATTACTTCGCTGAGATGAATCAGGGCCGGACCAAATAGCCGGCGGGCCGGTGGTTGCCCATAAGGTGGTTGGCCGGTGGTTGCTTAGGGTAAATAAAATAATTGCCATTTTTTACAAAACAAAAAATAGCTTTTGAGGATTCATGTCGGCTATTTATAACCGTCGCAGAATGTATACATTTGAGTGTAAAAAAAAGAATATTAAAAATTCTGTCAAAAGTTTTTTAAAATGTTATTAAATAGTATTATTGAATACTACCAAATCGTTCTTTTTTTGTTGATTTGCGTACATTATTGTTTCCACCTATACAATAATAAAAAATAATGGTATTTTTTATAATAAAGGAAAATGTCTTAAAAATAATATTGAATTGTCCAGAGAAAATACAACCTTTGCTGGAGATTACGAAACCGACTGAGATTAACTTGCTTACAATCATGCGTAATATAAAGCTCTTTTGAATATACAATAACTTTGGAAAAATAATATACCCTGTACTTTATAAACTCTGTTAAATTAAAAGTAAGTATCTACCCACCTCTAATTTAAAGAATGTAAAATTAAGATTGTTCTAATAAAAGAATTCATCAAAAAAGGTATGTTGTCTCTTATTTTCAACACGATGATAATAATAATCTTATGTTACAAACATATCATAACCATTTATTCAGCAAAAATTTAGATATTTTCTTAAAAATAATTTTATATAGATATTTCATGAATATAAACTATTTTTATATTGAAAGTCCATGTCGCAAAAAAATTTGAAGGCCCTTTTATTCGAAAAACTACCTAAAATAAGAATAAATATTAAACACTGAATTTAAAATAAATGGGCTGTAATGCTATTTTTAAGGCCCCATTTGTAGACATCTCAAACATTCGTGCCTTCGAACAGAATCGAACAGAATCTTTACCGGGGGATTAAATTTTACCTTTCAGCCATCATATTAATAAAAACAATAATCCTTTGTACTTCATTCCACTTTATTTAATATGTCAGGACCGGTTTCGCTCATTGCGAGCATTGTCAACTGATAAGAAATATAATTTAACAATGCTATTTATACAAAATTGAAAAGTTATACACAACAGTTGGCATTGAAAAGAAATTGCCAATTACATTAAAGTGATTCTTAATATTCATTAATGTAGCATTTTATCACTTTGTCAAAAATTTCCCAAATTTTAATTATGTTTGTAATTACTTTCAATCGCATTCTGAATTTATGAATCTGGGATGACTTTTTAATTATATGTTAGTTGTGTTGAACATTTTAATTTTGTGTTATTTTAGAATCACTTTAATGTAATTGGCAATTTCTTTTCAATGCCAACTGTTGTGTATAACTTTTCAATTTTGTATAAATAGCATTGTTAAATTATATTTCTTATCAGTTGACAATGCTCGCAATGAGCGAAACCGGTCCTGACATATTAAATAAAGTGGAATGAAGTACAAAGGATTATTGTTTTTATTAATATAATGCCTTTCCACCAAGTATTGACAGTGAACACCCTAAAAGTTTCAGCCATCACTTTTACACCGAATCTCCAACACTATTCAAGCGTAATTATAGTCGGCAAATTGTGTAATTTAATGGTAAATTTTACTATGGGAAGTGAAAGATGGATTACCAAATTTCTAAATTTGTATTTTGAACACCGGTTCTGTGATAAAACTGCAACCGTTTTTTCAGATTCCCTTCAATCTAATCAAGTTATCTCTGAATCTAATATAAACACGTCATTTTTGGGGGAACTTAAGATAAGGATAGGTGTATTAGTCTATAAGGAAAGGTTTTAGTCAGACGGAAGAATATTTGTGTACCCGGACATTCCATTAATGTAACAAAGATAATAGATATAGTTTGACGTTTATGGCGTTTGTTTGCGGCAAAATGTGAAAACTCGGAGTAAGCATGCTTGGAACCGTTCGCTATTATTTTCCACTAGATGACGCGACATGCTAAAATATTATAAAAAAATACCGATTGTTTTTGTTTTTTTTATGCAAATTTTGGGGGCGCGTGGCCCAGGGGTAGCGAGTAGTATAGACGGCGTATATCGTAAGTCGGCGGCCGAAGGTTCGATCCTTAGGTTTAAGAATTGTTAAAAACGTTTAAAGGCATTGGTTAGGAAAGATTTAGATAGGAAAGAAAAGATTTAGGTAGGAAAGATAAAGTGAGTGCGCAGAAATGTTCTATGAGAGCGAAAGTCTCTCATAGAGTTTATTTCTGTGTTCTCACTTTTGTTCATTTTTTTTTTTGGTTTTTAGTGAGTATTTTTTTCCAAAGTTTGTGAATACATTAAACCCCGGGTTTTAAACCTATGGGTAGCGACCCCAAAGAGGGTCGCGATGGGTTTTCTGTGGGGTCGCCAGCTTATACAGTCAACTAAAATTATCTTTTTCAATTGCATCGGGGTCGCGGGTCACATGGCTTTTATAAAAAGGGATCGCCAATTCGCCACCCAAAAAAGGTATGAACCGAACCTACATATTTATTTAGCTATCTTTCGTTATTATTGTATAAGAAAAATAATATTCTTTTTTATCAGTCCTTCGAGTTCTATTGCCGCATGTTTTACAACTTCAGAATTTGTTTAAAAATCATTTGAATGTGTGAAAACAACGTAGTTATGTATCGGCAGACATGACTGTTGAATCTAGTCGTGCAAACAGAGGTTGGTCCTGTGAATAACTTGATAAATAAATAGGATAACATCGACGAATCTACCGAAACAGCCGTTTTTTCTCCATCGATTACACTCACCGATGATGGCTCTCATTTTAAAATGAAAATAAGTAAAATAGCTCATTGAGTAATCTTACCCATATTTAGGAATTGATTTTTAAATTTAATAAAATACAACTGACCGATTAACGATGTTTTTCTAACGGCGTTTGGTAATAAACTGATCAACAATAAAAATAATAAAACATTGTTAGTACTTTTTCCACATAAAATTTATTAGATCAGGACCGGTTTCGCTCATGATGAGCATTGTCAACTGATAATAAAAACAATAAAACAATGGTTGACAGACATTAAGATTTATTTATTATATACACTAATTGTTGGTTTTTACTTTGTTAATGGTAATTCATACCTAATTGGTTTTTGCTGTAATAGTTTTCATTGCTAAGTGGTCTTCAACTTTTTATTTATAGTTTATTTTCCTTGTATTTTGCTTCAATTCTTTTGCTAGGTTGTAATACCAATTGTTTGTCATACCTTGTTTTTATCACTTAACTTTTGTATAAATATCACTGTTTTATTGTTTTTCTTATCAGTTGACAATGCTCATCATGAGCGAAACCGGTCCTGATCTAATAAATTTTATTTGGAAAAAGTACTAAAAATGTTTTATTATTTTCATTATAATGCCATTCCACCAAGTATTGACAGTGAACACCTTAAAAGTAAACTGATCAACTTTTGCAATAATATTATTATTTAAACTGTGGCCACTAATCGAGTCTGGAAAGCTTCAATGAATGTCCAACAGTTGTGTAATAGTATTTTTTGATTTTGCGTCAAGAAAATAATTTAAAAAATATATATTCATAGAATGTACAATGCTACAATCTGTGTAATCAATTAATCGTATACTGTTGTCTTTTTCCCCGATATGTAAGAAAAGAGAAAATAAAGTAACACTAGCCCATGCACTGGACACAGTGGATACAGTGGAACCCCAATCTACCGTTCTTGCATTCTTCATCTTCCCCTATGGGTTTTTTTTAATAATGTCAGCCAAGTCCCATAATGACAATTTTAAGTAATCCCACGTTTATCATTCTCCTCATCATCTAAATCAAGGATGCAATACTGAAATCACTTGGTGGGCCAAATAAAATAATCCATGCCTTTGATGGGCCACACAGAACTCGTTTAAGCCTTAGCAATAATACATATTTATACATATTAATAATAATAATATATACAAGAGCCGTTCGATTAATCAACGCATTGCCTAGAGAAGTGGACATTTTTAGTGATGGTATTTGTGAACTGTTTGATAAATTGTTCTATTGTATTTCTTGATTTTTTGTGTTGAATTTGATGTACTGTGTATTTTTATTTTATATTTTGTCTTATTATATTTTTCAAGTGCATGGCGAATTGGCGTCAGCTGTAATGTCATGTACTGTAATTTTAATTTTTAACAATAAATAAATAAATATTTAACAAAAAAACAAACAGCTCACAAAAAAAACCTTATTTTTTTTTCTTATATGTTATTTTTTTAATGTTGACCATTAATTTGGACGTCGTGCATCTTAGTTAAATTTTCAACATTCAACCTTTTTTGACACTTTGATTTTACGATTTTTAAATTGACTCGCAGCGATATGTGGTGCCAAATAGGGTATCCAATCCCGGGATCCCGTTCAATTTTCTGATCCCGAAATGCCGGGATTGAGATGGCCGCGATCCCGGGAATTCGGGATTGAGAAATTTTGAGGAAATTCTCGAGTTTCCGTGAGATTCCGGGAAAAAGTATAGCAAATTGAGGATTTCAAATTCCTCGGTGAGAAAATCTCAATCCCGGGATTCAAAATAAATCAATCCCGGTATTGGAAAAAGGCTCCGGGATTGGATACCCTAGTGCCAAATGCAGCTTACTCACATTGATAATTGCCTCAATTTTGGAAATTTATCTTCAATGATATGTTTTTGATTAAATTCTTGTATTTTATTACTTCGAACATGGCTTTCATTGCAAAATTTGATTGCAAGTCTATAAAGCTTAAATTGTAAATCTGGAGGAGCAGTATCGGCATCATCATCAAACGAGGTTAGAAAAAATAATGAACATTCCCTCATGCTTTTGAATAATAAAAAAATATCGTCAAATGATTTGATTAGTTTCGTAATATCATTAGCATATTTTGAATAGTTTTTTCTGTCACTTTAAAATTAATTTAAAATGAATGGCATCCTTCATCAGCAGTTTTTTTCATAAAGCTCAAGTTTTGTTACGAAACCTTTTTATTAGTTACTAATTTAATTAACCCTCCAGAGACGAGAGCTTTTTTCGATAAAAAAAATATTTTTTAAGACAAATGAAGTCACGGATAACTTTTATTCCTAACAACAAAAAAAAACGCAAAGTCACGCTCGTCCTTGGAGGGTTACCTGAATATCGTTGCTTTCAATCATATTTGGTTAAGAAGAGTACATACTTCAGTTAGTCATCAGCCGCGGGGACAGAAACGGCCACCAAAAGCACATGCGATTTTTTGAATTTCCGTTTTTTTAATGGTATTTTGATTTTTATCAAAACATCAAATTATTTACAGTTCTTTTGCTTATATATTTGTGTTGCAATTATGTTGATATAAAGAGGTCAAATTGTAAATATTTTTAAAAAATTCACGTTTAGCTATATTTCAACCCCGAATGTTTGCGTGACCATATGGTCACGCTCGTCCTTACTACTGTCCGTACACAATATTACACGGTAATAAAAGGATGAGCATGACCATATAGTCATGCGGGGTTTCTATACAACGACTTCGTGTTTTTTTTTTTTTTTTTAATTGTGAAGAATAAAAGTTATCCGTGACTTCAATATGGATTAAAAAAAAAATATCGAAAAAAAGCTCTAGTCTCTGGATTGCCAATGAAAACAGTTTTGGCTGGTTTTAAAAGTAAGCGCTTCAATTATGTATACGCAAGGACACCACAGTATCCAAGTTGTATTTTTTTGACACATCAGAGCGGCTGAAGCATCGCGTGCTTTGTGATTTTTATATACAAATCAACCATTTTTTTTATGAAATTCTTTCGATATAACATGCAACAAAGGCGCCAAATCTGACATAATATTATAGTTTGCGGAAGGAAGGACAAATGATTGCATTTTTGAATCATTCAAATTTTATAATGAAATTCCTCGAAATATAAAATTAAATCATTGCATCTATAACGTCTTGCGCTCCATTAGCCAGGATAATACCATCTGGACAACTAATAGCACGGTCCAATCTCCAGGATAATACCTTTTGTAGTCGGTCTCTTTTAAGCTTTATTTTTGGTATTTCCCGAAATATTTCCGGGGTTTAATTTTACAATAGTGCACTTAAGGGATTAAAAAATGCAATAAAATTTTTAAATATGGAAATTACAGTAGAGAGCTGCCTTTAATGTTGATTTTAATAATATTTGAAGTCTTTACCTGCTCTGTATTACTAAAGCAGTCGTTTTATCTTGTCAGTCTGTATACACATCTCGTGGGCGTGAGAGCTATGCTCAATATTGTGACCATCATTTCACAAAGTGAAAGAGAAAGTTATCTTAACGAAACATATTTTTAACCAACATGAATCAATTCAATACAAGTTCTTCGGAATACAGTGATAACGATGCGTTTATTAATTCAAGTGCATATGGTGACATAATAAATGAAAGTGTTAATAACATTGAAATTTCTGTTCACGATCCCTTAGAAAACCAAGATGACAGTGATAGTGACGATGATTTCTTTTTAATTGATAATTTTGATATAACTGCTGACAACTCAGTATTTAATCAAAGCAGTGGAAGTGATATTCAACATCAATTTGGTAATAGAAGACGATGTGTTAATACTGACAGTGAAAATGGGAATAATACAACTAGTGCTAATTGGTCGGTTTTAAGTAATACTGTTTTTCAACCAAAAATATTTGATTTTTCAAGTGGTAATCTAAAAGTTGGTCCAAATATTCCACAAAACTGTAATGATCCGATTGATTTTTTCAAATTATTTTTTACCGATGATCTGGTAAGATCTATAGTTCAAAATACTAATGAATATGCCAAAAGCAAAGCTCATAAGTCTCGATTGAGTAAGAATTCCATATGGAATTCTTGGAAAGATACAAACGAAGAAGAATTTAGAGCATTCTTGGGAGTCATATTAAATATGGGAGTGAGGCCACATCCTAATCTACAAGACTATTTTTCGACTTCTTTTACTGCTTACGCACCCTTTTTTAGAAGCGTTTTCAAACGACATCGCTTCTTACAAATTTTTTGGATGCTTCATCTTAAGAAAAATGACGCCGACCAAAATGTTACACTGGCAAGCAGAATTGAAAAGGTAAATGGATTTTTAAAACATTTGGATAGTAAATGTAGGGAGCATATGGTGCCCCGAAAAGAAGTAGTCGTCGACGAGTCGGTCGTCAATTTTAAAGGCAGGATTTTTTGTATGACTTACAATCCAAACAAGCCTAATAAATGGGGTATAAGAATATACGTTTTAGCGGAATCAGCCTCGGGGTATATATATTCGTTCGTTCCATATTTTGGTTCCTTAACGACAAATATTTTAATAAGACCTGACCTATCGTTTACATCAAGAATTGTTTTACACTTATTTAATAACTTATTAAATTCTATTCCGGGAGCCGAAGGTTATCACATTTTCACGGATCGTTTTTACACAAATCTTGAATTAGGAGAAGAAATCCTAAAATTAAAATGTCATTTAACTGGCACAATAATGACGAATCGAAAAAATGTACCTTTGTCAATAAAGAAACCCAAATTGAAGATAGGAGAAGTCATTGCCTGTGCAAAAAATAACCAATTACTTCTTGCATGGAAAGACAAGCGCATAGTTACAATATACACAAATTATTACTCAAATAATAATAATATTGTAAAACGAATAATTCGAGGCGGGCAAGAACAAATTGTTTCAAAACCGATTGCAGTGATTAATTATACAAAAAATATGGGAGGTGTAGATACTGCTGATCAGTACACTGCAGCATATCCTTTTTTAAGGAAAACGTTAAAATGGTGGCGAAAACTCTTTTTCTGGGGGTTAGAAGTCTCCGTGGTCAATGCGTACATTTTGTACAAAGAAAATCAAAAACAAAACAATAAGAAATCAATAACTCATCTTGAGTTTGTTGACCAACTCATTATTGAACTGGTTGGAAATCACAGAAGAGAAATGGATATTCCAAAAAGAAGACACTCACTGGATCCAGAACAGAGGTTAGATGGTAAATTACATATAATTATGCCACAAGAAGAGAAAAAATTCCGTGATTGTGTAGTGTGTTCGAATAAAACAAAACGAAAAAGGACATTGTATTTTTGTAAGACATGTGATTTTAAGCCGGCATTGTGCGTGGGAGTATGTTTTGAAAAATACCATCAATTAAAACAATATAAAGAAATAGCTCATACACGATAATAAATAAAATATATTGATTTGTGTAAATATTATAGATATAATATTATAAATAAGATAATCTTTCAATAACACTGTGTAGATCTGTAAACTATTGTTATCGCGGCCAGCCCATCCTTTGTTTTCAACATTGACTTCAAGTAAGTAAAAAAAATATTGACCAATAATAACAAATTGTAACTAATATTGTTTTGAGATGGGCTACAACCATAAAACGATTGGCGGAGACTGTCGGTACGTCGTAAACATAATTACCCCTCGGACATCGGGAGCTTTGCCTTGGACCCTAAAACAGTAGGGTATTTATAAAAACGCTGTTTCAAAAATATTTCTAGAGTAAATCGATAATAAAACCCCATTTTTTTCAAAATATCGCCTTTAATAATACACGAATGGCTAATTTTATAATCTGCTACAGCTTTGTGAATATTTTAGTTCAAATTAGTGGAATTTAAATATTTTTTCGAAGAAAATTGTCACAAATATGATACGCGTCTTTATGGTCACCGTAGGAACTTCACAGATTGTCTCAAAAATACGTTTGACTTTTTGTTCATAACCGTATTCAATTTGCTGGAAATATGAGTAAAATCTGGACCCAGAGTAGACTATTGGTATTGAGTAAATCTAGTGAGAGTGCAAAGTGATAAAGATATATACTTTTCGTATTGCATTTTTTTTAATTCTAACGAATACGTACTTCTTTTGGATGCAGTGGCGGTGCGAGGTTATTTGGCGCTTTTTTAACAAATTGTCACATTTATTTTCGAAATAATGGAAAAAAAAAAAAAATCGGAATCATTAGAAGTATTTTTTATATGTGAAGCATGTGGCCTCCTGATTGAAGTATTTCAACAGAAGTTTTTCTATGTGAACTGTCACTCAACTTCTCTATTTTGAATTATACATAATTACAACGAACAAATACAAATATAAAAACAAAACAAAATGTACTATTATTTATTATTATTAGAGATATAAAAATAATTTTAATACTCCCATTATGCGCCCCCTAATGGTTTGCGCCTTAGGCGGTTGCCTAGTTTGCCTCGATGGTGGCGCCGGCCCTGTTTGGATGACACATAGGGTGTAATCAGGGTTGCCAGGCTTTCCTATTTGAGCGGGACTGTCCCGAGTTCAATAGACAAATCCCGAGTCTCGCATTGCAAGTCTCTTAAAAATCCCGACTTCAGAAAATGTGTACAAGTGAGGAGCAAACATTCAAAAAGTGTTTTGTCACACAAATACAAAGCTTGGAAAATGATGATTTAAGTGTTGCAAAAGTGACGGTTTGTATGGATGTGTCAACTTTATGATTTAATTTTAATATGAAAAAAAACCTTTTTGAACACTAATTTTGATTTCCATTCATAGGTTTTATTATGGGCTATCAGAATTGATATAAAACGCCATTTTTCAAAATTTGTGACAAAACACTTTTTGAATGTTTGCTCCTCAAGTATAAGAATCTTCGAAATAGTGAATGTCCCGATCTGTGATTTTGGCAATCTGGCAACCCTGGGTGTAATACAAAATTAATAATATACACATTATAGGTTGATTGTTCCAGTAGTCAGCCAGTTAAAGGACAAGTGTTTTTTCGAAAGATATATTGAATTAATGAATATATGTGTGTATGTTTTTTTCCACTGGTATTTTATAAAACAGATACCAAATAATGTAATCAAGTGAAATAAAAACGGATAGTATCGTTCCACACATAAAATAAGAACAGTCTTCCAAAAAATGGCAAAAAATCTAGTACTCAGCCACCGAAAATCAGCCTTTCGTAGGCATTAACTTTTAGAAGTCAGTTTAGTACAAATATACATCTTCAAGTGGTTAAGTACCGACACATATTTAAACAATTTTTTTTTTCAGTGTCAACACTATTATTCATGTTTAAGCTGAAAGGCTGACTACTGGACACGGCTGACTATAGGAACAATCACCCTACCAACCACGGCATATGGTTAGAGGCAGTGCTTTTCTTTCCATTAACACGGTGGAACGGCGTTCAGGCACCTTTTCTCTCGGCATTTTAATGTTTATTATCAATCAATCAAACGAATATTTTTATTTTGATTTGAAAACTATTGAAAATATTTTTTTAAATAATTATTTATTATATAACAGCAAAAATTGGAGCTTTATAATATAAATAATCATAGGAAAATTAATCTTTCAATGTATTGAAACGTGAAATAAATCTCAAAGAATGAATGGAAACGAAATAGGTCATCTTCTTCATTCTACAAAAGCAGGGGTTCAGGTTTTATATTCCAATGCGTGTGTGTTTGTGATATTTGAATTCTCTCTCACGTTTCCAATCCAAAAATTAACGGAGCAAAGCGTGAACGACTAGTCAACTTCTAGCCCTATCTTTCTATCCGTAATTCCTTAAAAAAAGGAAGATTGAGCTACTGATTAACAAGCAGTACTCGTATAAAAAACTTTCGAGATACCTTCATTAGGAGAACATATGTTCCGCATTGGGAAGAGACATGAATTAGGGAAAAACTTGACAATAAATGAGTTCCGGCACCATTTTTCAAAAAAAAAGCAGTGGTTAAAGACAATCTTGATGTCGGCATTATTAAATAATATCTATAACACCTTTCGAAAGATTTAATTTTGCCTTTTATTGTATTCAATAAATGTGCGTTTCTTCGTGGATAAGAGATTTTTCCATTAATTCAACCAAATTACAAACAATTATAATGGAAAGATTCAATCACATTTTCAACTATTAATGTTAAATAGAAACAAACACACCACAGTAATAATATCTACAATAAAATAAAAGATCATATTTTATTTTTTTTATATGTTTTATTGTATTTTTACGCAGTTATTTTCTGTTAAGACACCGTGCTACAATTAGTGACAATCAAGCTTTATTTGTTTCGAAACGCATATTAAACTTGCAGAAATCTTTCGTCACACATGGATACACGTTTAAACAGATTTGTCTATAATTTATTTACCGTACAAAAATTGGATCCATTTTCTTAAATGATTTCCGTCTGATGAGCTTATCTTGTTGGCATTTGAGCATACTTAATTGATTATTACTATGTAAATATAAGTTAATATAATACGATATTTATGTTCACATTTATATTGATTCATTTCAAACAATATGAAAAGGGCTTTACATATACGATACGTCAGTTAACGACACCTCAATAATACAAAAAGCATAACTTTTATTCAAATGGAGAAATGTCTTGAGCATAGTGCCGCGACCCTAGTGTTAGTAAAAGACACTAAACTTGACAGACGGAAAATCACGGTTCAGGTGTTTCATGTTTCATCGCCAGGTAAAAGTAAATCGACGAAGAGAAGCAGCAGCGATGTGCCTTAGCTCTTTAGTAGCCTCCAGTAGCCTCTCAGCAAGCGTGAATCGAAGACGTTATAGCATTACCTGTCGACACAAACGAGTGCAGGTGCAATTTTCGACCTCTTTTCATTTCAACCAAGTCGATCCGTTATTCTTCTCTAATACCTGTAAAATTTAACAAATACTTACAGAGAACTTTCAATTCAATTTTTCGATAAAAAAAATAACTCATAATACGTCGTGTTTCAAATATATAATGTGGTTTAACTTATAATCTATTTGTTTTAATAAATAACCTAATTAAAACAACATATCAAGAAAATATAAACGTCGGCGAATATTTAATTAATAATATTAAACATGAATAAATAGTTCTAATTGCAATGATTGATATAAGTTCAGAAATAATAATAGTTTACCTAAATAATATAATTCTATGAACCGTTATTTTTTTTTGAAAACAGTTTATTACGGTACGCAAAAATGGTGTTTAGGACAATGAAGAAAAAAATCTTTGACAGGATAAGTGGTGCTTCGAAAGGGTGGCCGTGGAACGTCCTGATCATTTCCTTGATATTGACATCAAGTACAGCGAAAGGTAAACACATTTCTTTAAATATTTATAACAAACTAATAACATAGGAACACATATTATTTTTAGTGGCAGCTTTCTTATTGACCCAAAGTGTTTATGAGAAGTTTCACGTTACACATATTATATCCACGCACATGGTTATTGCATTATTTTTCCCGTTAAGAAAGAGTTACGGACTTTTGTATTTATTTACTGCAATTTTTTCTTTTGACGATGACGAGCTCTTGCCAATGTTAGAACTACGTTTATAATTGAAAATAACGGATACAAGCTCTACGATATATTTCAACCTCATCATCAGTAACTTTTAATATTAGTCCCATTTCTTGATAAATATAATAATATGACATCTCACTATAGTTCTATAAATAACGAGTACCAAACTTCTCAGGCGTATGAGTTGTTTTTTTTTTTTTAGAAAACAAATTTTTAATGATATCGACTATGGAAAGGAAAAAGGACGTAACCCACACAGGGATGGGCTCGAAAGGGCTAGTGCGAGCCCCTTGTTGAATTTTACTAAGGCCGGCGAGCCTCTTGTTAACTTAAGAGAAAACTAATTCTAATTTATATATTATCTACGACAGCTTCAGTATACACAATAGTACATTTTTATTTATTTACATTGATAAGTTTACGATAAATTTCATATTGTTACATATTATAAGTGTATTAAGTAACAATCGATTGCTTATTTAAGTATTGCATATGATTGCATAGGAGCGATTAGAAAATTCAATCCTTCCTCAGAACACTGAAAATTTCTTCGAGATTAAGCGAGCCCCTTGTTAACGCATTGGCAGCCAACCGCTGAACCCACACAAACGTGTTTTGATGGTTTTGGGCCATTTGCAAATTATGAATTATATACATCCTTGAAGTGTACGGAGACTTCTAAACTGGTGTTTAATTGACATAATCATTAATTAAAGAAATTTTCTAGGAAAAACATTTATTTCAGTCGTTTTTCTTGGTTTTAATATTTTACAAGGTCATCTTTTTCAAACTTTAAAGCTAAATTTAGATACTAAATCGGCGTTTGCAGCTTACATCTTTTTGATAAAACGTGTATCAAGTTGGATACATTGTGATTATCGAAAAAAGCTGTTTTGAAAAAACTGTGGGTTACATCCTTTTTCCTTTCCACAGTCGATATGTTATATCAATATTTACTCACGTTTATATGTTATTTAAATGTAGCTGCGGAAATATATATTTTCTATCTTCACCGAAGATAAAGTAACATTTAGGTCACATATTTCAAATAATAATAATAATTATTAACTGACTAAGCTGTTGGCATTGGGTAGATATTTTGAATAATAATATATTAACATCTTGGTGGGTATTCAGGTATCCAGGTATCCCTTTGCTAAATTTTGCTAAGGCCGGCGAGCCCCTTGGTAATTTAAGAGAATTTCAGATCAATTTAGTATGTAACTGAAATTTTTGAGTTATATATTATCTACGACAGCTTCAGTATACACAGTAATACATTTGTAGCCATTTACATTGATTAGTTTACGGTAAATTGTATACTGTTGCATATTAACAATCGATTGCTTATTTAAGTATTGTATATCATTGCATACTTCCCCAGAACACCGAGAATTGCTTTATGATTAAGCGAGCCCCTTGTTAGCGTATTGCCAACCCACCGCTGTGGGTATTCAACGTTATATGTGGGCCCTCGAGATGTTAAGTGAACCAACTATTAAAATGGGAAAACTTTTTTTTTTCGACTTTTAAGTACAATCACGTCTTTATTTGGTGTTTTGGTGGATTGCATATATTTATTTTACGAAGATAACACTAAGCAATGTGTATTAACTGAGTTTACTTTACTTTTACGGTACTTTGAGACGTGTAGAATATTACAACGCATCTAAGTTTTTTTTTCTAAAATACCACTTGATTCATTTCATCTCTAATGGGCCCATAGTATATTTATTGTATTCATCGTGAATATTTTTAGATAGTATCTGTTTGAGGTAATGAATATTAAAATCATCGAAGATTTTCCCCCTTTTGCACTATGTGCTTTTTGATGATTCATGACATTTATATTATATTTAGGGTTGCTATACCAACGACAGACAACTTTAATGAGCGACTTCAGCGACGACATCACAGTTAAAATATTAAATAATTGTAGGGTATGTTCACTAGAATACGTCATCAGTTAATTTAGTCGATACCAGCGGTGGGCTCTCAATGCGCTAACAAGGAGTCAAATCTATTCGTGGTGTTCCGAGAAAGTGGTGGATTTTTTTTTATCAATCTTTTACAATTATACGCAACACTTATTAAAACTATCGAATGATACTAAATATACTATAAAAATACGCAATGTATTGTTATTTAATATCAATAGTTGAAAAATCCATTGAGTTCCAAGGTTAACACAGAAATACGTTAAAGGTCCAATTACATGCTGCAAACGTTGTAAATATTACATATATCAGTTATAGAAAATGTTCAATTCATGTTCAAAACTTAGACGCGCATACACAATTAATTGTCATAAACATCGGTACTCTATTGATGTTTTAACCATTCGTTTTATCTTATTCCCTTAACTTTTGTTGTACATAAGCGTCCACATGTTCAAAGAAAGAGATTAAATCAATGGTTTTTACATGCAGTTTGGTATTGAAGCAGGAAATTCATTTCTAGCTGATTTCAATTCCAAGATCTTTGAGATGTCCGTTTGTAGGTCTAGGATCTCAAGAAGCATCTGAAATATCACAAAATCATCTTTATTGATACATTGGGATCGTTTAATTTTGTTTAAAAAATATACATATATATTTTTTATTACATTATTATATTGGTGGTACAACTTGTTTGTATTTTGACGTTTTTACAGTCAAAGTATACATATCTTCCAGGAGCTTGGGAGCTTGTTGTATTCTTAATATTGCATTAATCAAAAACAACCAACAATTTCCTGATGAAGAGTGATATTTTTATATACCTATTTAGATAAACATTGCAAATATACCGGTAGCAACTTTTTTTTCCATTAACGTTTTCGAATATTATGTATTTTTTCGAAATATTTCAAATGATTTTTTTATCGTAGATCGAAAAGAGATATCTGATAACTTTATAAAATGTTGATGTTCAATCTTTATCAACGCTATTCAAACCTCAATATCAAGATTAAAAATACTTTTCTAGATTACAATATTTTCAACCTGTAGGTATTCCATGGGTTTATCCTTGTCGCCAACAATGGCTTAAAACTTATTGATACATTTATTAACTAAGCGTCAGCTCAAGTTCATCCATGCACTTGGACGCCTGAAGTTGCCGTAAAGCGAATCCCGGGTCGTTAGTAACAAAACTTGTGTGAATGTACATAATTTGAACGATTCAAATGTTGATCTGTGAATTGAATTTAGGTTGCAGTGAATTGAGAGACCACACAATGTTAAATATGTAACAATGTTAGAATGTACATACATAACACACATATTAGTACACGCTAAATCGTTTTTTTGTAATTTTACAATATCAGGAAAGTTTCCAAACATCAAATAAGCAATTTAAACCGGTCATGGAATTTGACGTGCGTGTGTTCATGATAATAATTACATTGTTATTTCACTAGCATTAGCTAGAGATTTAAAGATTATCAAGTTTGGTAGACATTCATGAAAATGTCTGAACATATTTGTCAAAAGTCTTTCCACCGTATAATGCCAATGTAAAGCTTTTTTAAATTTTTGTTGTACACATTGTAACCAATCATTCATTTGACACACTGCATTTTTTGTTGTGTGAATCTGATCAAACGCTTCGTCAAAATTATTTGCTTGTATTGCCATCTATTGGAAAGCACTAGAGAATAACTTCGAATTATAAATTCAAAAAAGGAATAATAGATAATAATCTTAACATTAATAGCCGATAAGGTCCGTCTGTAAGGACGTCCGCAGTAAGGTACAGACCAATGATTTCGATTTATTCTGAACAGCACATTTTTGAAATGTTGTTCTATCCAATGGGAGCGGCTTATTTTAAACCGGGCGTGAATGTTCTGATATCGCCACGTTTGAAAATTTGATATTTCTTGGTGTAGAGCTAAAGTATTGTATCACCATACATCATAATATTCGAATAATCAAAGACTTTAATTCGACTATTGCAAACTATGATTATAGGGCTATCGAAATGAATCGTTTGATCGTGTGAGTCGATGTGAGACTAATATTTTTTGGAGCGGATTTGATCAATTGAATCATAATGATGAATCTTTTCACGTCTGACCTTGAAAATCTGTTAGAATTCTTTAATACATTAAGAATATTCAAATTATGATATGGATATATCATAGAATAATATTTTGCTTTTTTCATACACTTGGACAAAATGTGCAACTGATTTTTTATTGAAAAATTGGATTTGATCTTTTGATTTTTATTGGAAATAATTGTTAAATAATTTAAAATCCGAAAAATGGTTGTTAGCAAACTCGAACATTATTCCAATAATTCAATAATTTACGAAATTTCTGCTACTACGAAAAATGGTTGTTAGCAAACTTCAACATTATTCCAAAAATTAAATAATTTACGAAATTTCTGCTACTACGAAAAATGGTTGTTAGCAAACTTGGACATTATTCCAAAAATTCAATAATTTACGAAATTTCTGCTCCTACGAAAAATGGTTGTTAGCAAACTTGAACATTATTCCAAAAATTCAATAATTTACGAAATTTCTGCTACTACGAAAAATGGTTGTTAGCAAACTTAAACATTATTCTAAAAAATCAATAATTTACGAAATTTCTGCTTCTACGAAAAATGGTTGTTAGCAAACTTAAACATTATTCCAAAAATTCAATAATTTCAATAATTTACGAAATTTCTGCTACTACGAAAAATGGTTGTTAGCAAACTTAAACATTATTCTAAAAAATCAATAATTTACGAAATTTCTTCTTCTACGAAAAATGGTTGTTAGCAAACTTAAACATTATTCCAAAAATTAAGTAATTTAGGAAATTTCTGCTACTACGAAAAATGGTTGTTAGCAAATTTAAACATTATTCCAAAAATTCAATAATTTACGAAATTTCTGCTACTACGAAAAATGGTTGTTAGCAAACTTGGACATTATTCCAAATATTAAATAATTTACGAAATTTCTGCTCCAACGAAAAATGGTTGTTAGCAAACTTGAACATTATTCCAAAAATTCAATAATTTACGAAATTTCTGCTACTACGAAAAATGGTTGTTAGCAAACTTAAACTTTATTCCAAAAATTGAATAATTTACTAAATTTCTGCTACTACGAAAAATGGTTGTTAGCAAACTTCAACATTATTCCAAAAATTAAATAATTTACGAAATTTCTGCTCCTACGAAAAATGGTTGTTAGCAAACTTGGACATTATTCCAAATATTAAATAATTTACGAAATTTCTGCTCCTACGAAAAATGGTTGTTAGCAAACTTAAACATTATTCTAAAAATTAAATATTTTACGAAATTTCTGCTACTACGAAAAATGGTTGTTAGCAAACTTAAACATTATTCCAAATATTAAATAATTTACGAAATTTCTGCTACTACGAAAAATGGCTGTTAGCAAACTTGAACATTATTCCAAAAATTCAATAATTTACGAAATTTCTGCTACTACGAAAAATGGTTGTTAGCAAACTTAAACTTTATTCCAAAAATTCAATAATTTACGAAATTTCGACTACTACGAAAATTGGTTGTTAGCAAACTTTAACTTTATTCCAAAAATTAAATATTTTACGAAATTTATGCTACTGCGAAAAATGGTTGTTAACAAACTTGAACATTATTCCAAATATTAAATAATTTACGAAATTTCTGCTACTACGAAAAATGGTTGTTAGCAAACTTAAACTTTATTCCAAAAAATCAATATTTTACGAAATTTATGCTACTACGAAAAATGGTTGTTAGCAAACTTGAACATTATTCCAAATATTAAATCATTTACGAAATTTCGGCTACTACGAAAAATGGTTGTTATCAAACTTTTTTTTTCCAAAAATTCAATAATTCACGAAATTTCTGCTACTACGAAAAATAGTTGTCAGCAAACTTGAACATTATTCTAAAAATTAAGTAATTTACGAAGTTTCTGCTAATACGAAAAATTGTTGTTAGCAAACTTAAACATTATTCCAAATATTAAATAATTTACGAAATATCTGCTAACTATAAAAATAAAATATATTAAAATAAAATATAATTAAATTAAATTAAATTCAATAAAATAAAATAAAATAAAATAAAATGAAATGAAATAAAATAAAATAAAATACCATAAAATAAAATAAAATAACATAAAATTAAATTAAATTAAATACTATGCAACAAAAATCTCACGTTGCTGGGCAACGGGCTTACAGCTAGTACTCTTTATACGCATACATACTTTTCACTTATGAGCTAATATTGTTTGAACCATTGTAAAGTAAAAAATATTTAAATATTTGAAATGTGTCAGAGTCAAGGTCATTACATTCACGAAAACCCGCTTTAATTAACATTCAACGACATCGACGTTTGAGAAAATATTCAAAAGGAGAGTTGATTTATCGAAACAATGGTAAACGATTACAGAAGGAAACCACAAAAACTTAATTTTGAGAAAGTGCAAAAATCAGATTATACACGAGCTGTGGCAAGAAGCCTAAACCGCTCAATCTAAGAGAAAGTGCTTAGAATTCAATATTTTACATGCTTTCCTCTGCCAAGGAAAGCTTTTGGAATAATTTATTACATTTAATTTATTATATATTGTTATAGTTGTACTATTAAATGGTGATAATAAAGCGACGCCATCATATTTTTAGATATGATGTTGATAAAACATTACATGTCCCGTTATATCATTTTACTTCGTATTTATGACGTATGTATTATTATTTAAAAAAATAGTTAATGTATACATATTTAAATGGAAATAAACAAACTATAATAACAATAATAATAGATTATCTAAAAGGGTAAAAGTAAATAATATGATTGAACGAAATTACAAACGAAAACGCATGTGGGTCACTAAAAATGTTCATATATTATATATGTTATGTGAGAAACGTATTATCTAAATACATTGTTTATTATTGTTATAAAATAGTTTGATAAATCATATTTTTTGACAAGATGATTCAGGGTTTTTTTTTAAACTTACAAGACAATAGCGTTAAACCCAAAAACCTATAAATTGTCGTAATTACGTTGAAGGGCTCGGCTGAATAAATTATCGCTTTATATTTTGATGTTTATTGAAGTTATGGTATGTATTAAATTATTAATATAAGTTTTCATAGTTTATCTTAAATTTAGTAATCTGTTGAGCAACAGGAAAGTTGACCTCATAAAAGTCCAGATGTTGATGCCGACAAGAGTAGACCTTCCACAAATATCAGTGAGCATTTTCCGATTGTGTGATATGAGAAAGCAGTGTCAAAGAACTTGATCCGTTTCATATAAAATTTTATTTTCTCAATATATATGTATTATATATACCTAGGTTTTTAAAAAGCCCCCTAAAGCTATGGTTATAAATTACATTGAGTAATGATGGTATTGGAAGAAATTCATGTTTTAAAACTTTACCTCAACTATTAAATACAAAATCCTTGTCACATTAAACCTCTGAAAAAGTGAACTTTATGCACAAATTATTGAGGTAGAAAAATTCAAATGAGAGTGACTGTTTCAGTTTGCAATACTTTCTCGATTTATGACTCGACATATCATTGATATGTGAATAAAAAAATAATTGATTAATGATTACAAATAATTTGTAAGAAAAATACGCAGTTTTTAAATTTATTGTACACTGTTTTTATTTAATTAATATTCATGGTCAAAAACCAATGTTTGTGTGCGATCGTTCGTGGACATTTCCTGAAAATTGTACGACATTTTGGTATAAAAACATAATATTGACGTCATTCGACCTGTTCAAACAGTTTTCAAAGATTTATCTCCAAACATTCGATAGGTTTCAGAGCTCAAAAAGTATTTTTTTGATATTTTACGCGGTTTTAAGTAAAATTTGACGTTTTTTTGGTAGTTTTGAATCGTTTGATTTTGGAACGCGTCGCAGTGTTGACACAGCTAAAAACCAAAATCCTTATTCGATAAATCAAACACGTGTTATCATTCAATATAATATGAAACAATATTCTAAGGTCAGAATCGAATGACAACAGCATTACAGTTATAGGTGTTGATACTTGATTATTAGCATAGTGGAGCATGATTTCAGATGCGGCAGCGCTAACGGTTATCAGGGATCAAAAAAATATATATCTCCGCTTAAAAATTAATCAAAAAGTAATACCAAATTAATATATTATACATATGCATGATAGATATTTTTATTTACACACATTAAAATACATTAATAGTGCACGTATTACAATAATTATTACTAAACTTACTCCTAAATTATAGTCTTAGTAAAAAATATATTATAAATATCAAGTTTATGCTATTATTTTTTTTAATTAAAAAAGTTACATATTTTCAAACAGATACTCAGTTATTTGATTATTAATTACTTAGAGCGAATATCGATATTTGCACTTTCCAATATAAGTAGTTAACGGCGCTTTTTAGTTTAATCTTGAATTTTTAATTATATGAATAGTTTATATTTATAACCGTAATGTATATATATATATATTTGAGAAAACTCTACTTATATTTTATTTTTTACCATGTCCGCTACTAATGTGGAGCATATGGACTCCTAATGGAGTTTATCACAACATAAGTGTTTCTACGAGAACGGCTTGTTACTCAGTTGCTAAAAATCTCCTTTTCCAAATAGAGTAAGAATAGAAGGAGAGGGCTAGGACAGGACTAGTGGTTAGCTAATCGCTTATATTTACAGTCATTTAACCGCGTATTCCAATAAAATATATACGTAATTAAATAAGGTATATTTTCGGTATCCCCGGTATTCATCGGTTTTTGCGTGTGATTTTATTTTCGTAAAGTTTTTTGAGTCATCATAATAGTGTAAAATTACATATATTGTTTTTAATTTATATTGTTCATTTTTTTATTTATTCTCACATGTTTTGTCACTAGCGATCCGGGTTTCGTCTTTCAGCATATCCGTGCGTTCAAGTGCACGGATGAACTTGAACTGACGTGTGGGAATGTACAAAATTTGAACGATTCAGATTTTGACAAATGTGGACATATCGATAAAAGAACGGTGTTAAACCATAATTGGTACATTCGTCAGATAGGTTTAATACGACAAAAAAATATGTCTCCAATTTGAATATAAATTATTATGTAATGTGTTTCTATACACTGGATATTGGTGTGCTATTAATAATTTCAATCTCACTTGAATGGTTAATTTTGTCATTAAAATTTAAATAAAAAAAAACATTATATACTATAAAAATGTTTCCGAAGAATTCATTGTAGAATGCTAGTCGTGGAAAGTAAAGCACAAATACATATAATACTAGCCGAATTTAAAAAATATATTATACGTACATTGTTAAAATGAACGCTCTCGTGTAACTTGTTGACGACCCCAGGCATACCTGCTGCGATTGAGTGAATATAAACTTGTTTCTCTTTATTTAACTTTTAATACAGTACTTCTCGGTAGTTGGCAGTCTTGAAACTAGTGTTACCATACGCATTGATATTTGATTATCTTTATTGAAATAAAAATAAAACAAAAACAAATTATTAATCTTCCTCAATATTACACTTTTTTTAAAACCATGTCCGCTCCCAATGTTGAGCATTTGGACTCCTAATTAAATTTATTTCAACATGAGTGTTTCTACGAGAACTGCTTGTTACTCAGTTGCTCAATTTCTAGAAGGATAGGGCTAGGACAGGACTGGTGGTTAGCTTATCGCTCTCGATATGCCCCTTTCATATGATAGGATGGGTGGGAGGGGGGAATTCAAGACATCACATACATCCATACCTTCGAACAGAAATTCATAAATCGATTGAAAAAATATTTTTTAAAACTGTCCGTACTGGGATTCGAGCCCGCGACCTCCGTAACCGGAGCCAACAACGTTGACCACTCGACCACACAGGCTGCTTTTACTCTGATCGAATATCCAAAAGAAATATAACTAATGAAAATCTATGTCCTAGTTAGTTATTAAAGTTGTACATTTTTTTCTTTTATATTAAGTCCATCGACAAATAAACAACGGATTCGCTACAATTATTGTAGTTTAACTAAACATTTAAACCAGGGTTGGTTGCTTTTTCTTTCAAAATTTCTTCGGAGCCGGAGTCGTCTTTTTTCACACAACTCCACAGCGCTGATTGACATACAGTAATCGCCTAATCTACCGAAATAATAAGCGAAGTTTTCTTAATTATTTTAAATTCATAACTAGTTAATATATATATTTAAACCATGTCCGCTCCCAATGTGGAGCATATGGACTCCTAATGGAGTTTATCTCAACAGAAGTGTTTCAACGAGAACTGCTTGTTACTCATTTGCTCACCCTCTCTTTTTCCAAAGAGAGTAGGATAAAAGGATAGGGCTAGGACAGGATTAGTGATAAGCTAATCGCTCTCGATACGCCCCGTTCATAGGATAGGATGGGTGAGAGGGGGGAATTCGAGACATCACATACATCCACACCTTCGAACAGGAATTCATAAATCGATTGAAAAATCAATTTATAAAACTGTCCGTACCGGGATTTGAACCCGGGCCCTCCGTAGCCGAAGCCAACAACGTTGACCACTCGACCACACAGGCGGCATTTAATATTATATGATATAAATATGGAGATTTACGAAACACGTGTTTTTCAGCTATCAGAAATAAAACAAGTAGTTTTGCATTTTATTTAGCAATCTGGCAACATCGGAACAGCACTCGCGGCGAGCCGGCAATTTCAGACTCACAATGGAAATTAGGTTAAGGAGCGGGTGAAAAATTCAAAAATGCGTTCAGGAGTATTTAAAAAAAAAAGCTTCCCATTCAAAACACCAACCGGAAACATTGCAGTTGATTTAATTTAAAATGTCTACACACATACATTCAGCATTTATTTCCCGTAATATTTCATCATAACGGCCTTTTTTCCGGCAGAACAAAAACTTCAATCGACTATGAAAATTCCACGGAAATACTTTTATACAGTTTAATTAAACACTTAATTTCAGAAAGCCACGTGTTCAATGACGAACAGGGGATTACGATGTTACACGCATAACCTATGTTTCCAAGAAATTTTAGAGATAAACAGAGCACAACTGAAAAGCGCCCCAATTTTGAATGAGCAGTTCCTGTACCTGCCGACTTCTCCACTCTTATACCCTATATCTGAGTAAATAGAATCATAAAAATTTCTCAAACGAACAAAAATAAATATAATTCTTAAAATTATTCACCATTCAAAACTGTAGGCATTCCCATTTGTTAATCCTTTTCACCAGAAATGGCCTTAAACCTAGTGATAATTAATATAAAATAAAACAACTTATATTATTCCACGTATTGTGTAACAAAATGTGACACGTGTTTCGCCTCTTTCAGAGGCGTCCTCAGACAACTACTTTCGCAAATGCTTGCTTAAGTAATAATCTAAGTTATTTTATTTTATATTAAAATGAACTTCCACAAAGTTACCGCCGAATCCATCGAAAGTACTAGTGATACTTATTTAAACACGATACACTCATTTACTAAGCGTCAGTTCAAGTTCATCCGTTGTACAAAGTTGATGTTAAATCTTTATTGACACTATTTAAACCTCAATATCAAGATTCAAAATACTTTTCTAGATTACAATATTGTTAATCTGTAGGCATTCCATGGGTTTATCCTTTTCGCCAGCAATGGCTTTCAACATAGTGATACATTTATTTCTTATTTAAACACGATACGCTCATTTTCTAAGCGTCAGTTCAAGTTCATCCGTGCACTTGTGCGAAACCCGGGTCGTTAGTGACAAAACTTGTGTGAATGTACACATTTTGAACGATTCAACTATTATATAGATTTAAATTATAAAGCAAAGCTAATATTCTCCGACTGTTTTCATTTACGAGAAATAATTCTTTTGCTAACCTATTCGTGGTCGAAAAAAACAAGTAATAACTCAACCGGGATTTTCTTACGTCATTGTCCAAACTATCGGACAACTTTCATCTAACGATTGAGAGATAGTTTTCACAGTTAATTTAAGCAGGTGTGGACTTAATTTCAAGTATAATATAAATGCAACCATGGGAACGTTTTCATGTTTGCATATCTGACTTCAATGATTGTTTGACGGTTTCTAGAAGAAAATAAGATTGTATTGCGTAACTAAACCAATAAGTATTATTAATTCGCGATTTGGTCTTATTTAACCCTTAAATACTCATTTGCTCGCATGTCCTGCAATACTGCGGTGTAAATATTAAATTAGAAACGGTAAAAAGGGACTATGTGTCTGCTACTACTTTTAAAGTTAAGTAACCCTTAGATACTCATTTTCTCGCATGTCCTGCAATACTGCGGTGTAAATATTAAATTAGAAACGGTAAAAAGGGACTATGTGTCTGCTACTACTTTTAAAGTTAAGTTACCCTTATATACTCATTTTCTCGCATGTCCTGCAATACTGCGGTGTAAATATTAAATTAGAAACGGTAAAAAGGGACTATGTGTCTGCTATTACTTTTAAAGTTAAGTTACCCTTATATACTCATTTTCTCGCATGTCCTGCAATACTGCGGTGTAAATATTAAATTAGAAACGGTAAAAAGGGACTATGTGTCTGCTATTACTTTTAAAGTTAAATATGCAATCGTGTATACAATTGATTGGCTTGTATTTTTTTTTTATAAAATAATGTAATTACGATATCAATTAATATGATAATATCGATGGCTTAGATCAGGGGTGGAGAATCTTTTCTTCTCTAAAGGCCACATATTGTTTTCTGATTCAAAAGGCCGCAGTAAATATTGTCAGGGAATTGACCAGGGAATCTTTCTAAAGCCCAGAAATTTACGGATTTCCCAAAATTATCAGCGTGGCACCTTTTTTTAGGTCTTCCAAAGATTTTTACTTCCGAAATCCCAAGAATTTACAAATTTATAAAAAAAATCAGAATTGGCCGATCGAGTCGGCCGCACCAGAGTAGCCAAAAGGCCGCAGGTTCCACACGACTGCCTTAGATCGATAGTGCTAAATTTAGAAATTCGTAGTTTTGAGATATGGCTGAACAAAGTTTTGACACATCAAAACTGAGTTGTAAAAAAGTGATAATTATTAGATGTCTCCTATGTTTAGTGAATCGTTTAGTAATCTATATATTAATAGCCGATAAGGTCCGAGTGTATGAGTGTCTGTAAGGTGTCCTCGACCTTCCAGTCTCCACTTTTTTAAATAAAATATAATCTATATATTAATAGCCGATAAGGTACGAGTGTATGAGTGTCTGTAAGGTGTCCTCGACCTTCTAGTCTCCACTTTTTTAAATAAAATAAAATAAAATAAAATAAAATTAAATTAAATTAAACTAAATAAAATTAAACACAATGCAACAAAAATCTCACGTTGCTGGGCAACGGGTTTACAGCTAGTTTATCTTAATTCAATTAAAATCTACTGCAACGTTGACAAAACCATAAATTATATTTTGAGTTGTATTTGTATGTAACTGAGAAAAGATTTTTTATATTTTTTTATTCCCATATGCAAAAATCTATCTAACAAGAGAAACCTAGTCATTTTTAGTCGTATTTTTGTGAAGCTATAGAAGAGATGTATTTAAATTTAATGGGTAATATAACTGAAAAAATAAATTTATGGAACTCGGCCATCGATATAATTACATTGTCCGTTATTTTGGCAATGATGTCTCTTAAATAGGAAACAATGAATATCTTATGCATCGCACATTTAAAATATAAAACTTACATTATTTCGCTCGTATACAATAGATCATTTTCAATTGATACACAAATTAGATACAACAGAATATCACTATAAATAATTCAATTGATCGGTTAAAAATGTTCACTCGCTAAGAGAAACTGTGCTTATCAATTGATTATTATTTGTAAGCATTATTTATAAGAAAGTGAGAAAAATTTTGTTAAAACAAATTGTGTAAAAAGTAATAAACTTTTATTTTTTCATTCAAAATAAATTGACCACAAAGCGACCGCTAAAACTATCAAAAAATTGACAGAAGATTGTTTTAAAATGTACATTATAACTTACATGATAAATGCTCTCTAGTTTTTTGATTCAATTTAGGCCACGCGGAATACAGAAAAATAAACCAGATAATTTGTCGATGGAAAGTGGGATACATTTTTGTTAGATTGAGCGACTATTGCATTTTTTTTTTTACGTAACGCATTGGCCGACTTCTTATCATATTAGTTTTTAATTTACTCAGCTGTGAACACGCAACGAAACACGGCTAAAAGAAAACTTGACCGGAGTTATGTGTAAAAAAAAACTCGAGGAAAATCAATGACTCATAAATTTTAAGCTCATTTCCCATTTTTGCACGTACACTATATTATATAATTATGTGATAAAAACTATCAGTCAAATTTTTAAGAAACAATAGTGAAGCTCTTACTTAGAGAAGATCCGCATTGATAACTTTAAGGTTTTATGTTAAAAAATATGCAAAATAAAATATAGTACAAATAACCTTGTGGTAGGCACAACTGTCAATATTCTTTTTAAAAAACACTATATACATATATAATATAATATTTAAATCGCAAGTTGACAAAACATAAAATTCAATACACTCTAAACAGAAAACAAACTTGTGAATCTCTGGTACTGCCATTTTTCTTTATAATAGTTTTTATTGAAGATGCCTCAAACATTTTGGACCCGTGGCACCTTTTGAGTCTCATATTTTTATGTGCCCCCAATACCCGTTTATTTGTAGTAATTGAAGGATTCAAAAATACTTTTCAACTCTTTCAAAATTGAACTCTTCTATAGATTTGTCTGTGGCTTCCCTAAAACTATTTTTTCTCTGTAGCCCCCTCAGAAAATGCTGCGGCACTGGTTGAGAAACCGTGATGTAAACCCGTATTTTTCGATTCCGTGGTCGAGTGGCAACGTTTTTGGGTCTCTGGCGGGTTCGAATTCTGGCAAGAAAAGTTTCATTGATTGATTTTTGGATTTCTTTTCGAAGACATGGATGTCTGCAATAGCTGAAATTTCTTTCCGCGTATCCGATTCCAAAAAAACGGGACGTACCGAGAATGATTGGCTAATCACTATAAATCAGAATATTCCTTTCGGCGCAAGCTTTTATTTTTTTATTGTTTTTCAATTGATTAATATTACAATTTTTTGGTGGAATAAATAGATTTTCAAGTCACGTATACTACAAAAACACGATAGATATTTTTTTTCTACTGAAGAGAGAAGTTATTATTCATTCTGAATTCCGTTATTCAGTGAATTTAAATTCGTTATAGTATGTCTACAAATCTAGGGATTGCGACACACAACGAATATATCTATCCCGGTAATTCATTTATTGATATTAGATATCTATTATAATGTGCAAAATAACTCAAAACTTAGTCAATTGAGATCGCACTGTCAGATTCGATTCCGGAATTTTCATATTTTATAAATTAAATACCATTTCTTTTTAAATCAGTAATTCACTTTTTATTGTTTGTAGGAGAGAAATATACAATAGTAACAAATTATCAATTAAAAATAAACCTAATAATAATGACCAGCTTAGAACTCGTACACATTAATAAAAGTTAATTATTAGAAAATAACATTTTGTTTCGCTCTTCTGCAAATGATTTTTACAAATATCTGAAAGCTAATTAATGTTTGACCTTAATAAGACTAATTCATCAATATTGGAATCTGGCAGTTTTGATCTTGGTGCAAATAAGTCAACTTTTGAAATTCAACACTTGTTGGACAAAAAGACTTCATCGATCAATACACATATATTTACAGTGCTTCTTGTCGATCTTTTTACGAAAGATTTTTTTATTATTCATATCCGTTCTCAATGTGGAGCAAGTGGCTTCTTAATCGAGGTATTTCAAAAGAAGTTTTTTTACGAAAATTTCTTATTACTCAGTTGTTCAACCTCTCTTTTTTCAAAGAGGGTTAGAAAATAAGGACAAGACTAGTGGTTAACCAACCGCCCTGTTAATTTTATGATTAGAAGGGTGGGAGTCTTACCAGTGGGATGGAATTTAGGTCAATATTTTTGGTCAAATACGCAAGTGAAAACTCTACATATGTTCTATCTAGCACTGTTTTTCCAATTGACTCTTTTGACGTGGAAACACACAATTTTGTTTTAATAAGAAGATATATTTCGTAAAGCTTAACTGCAAGAAAACACAAATAGTCTCGTCGAAAACTTGAAATAATGCAATAAGTTTTTCACTTTTAGGGTGTTCACTGTCAATACTTGGTGGAAAGGCATTATATTAATAAAAACAATAATCCTTTGTACTTCATTCCACTTTATTTAATATGTCAGGACCGGTTTCGCTCATTGCGAGCATTGTCAACTGATAAGAAATATAATTTAACAGTGCTATTTATACAAAATTGAAAAGTTATATGTTAGATGTGTTGAACATTTTAATTTTGTGTTATTTTAGAATCACTTTAATGTAATTGGCAATTTCTTTTCAATGCCAACTGTTGTGTATAACTTTTCAATTTTGTATAAATAGCACTGTTAAATTATATTTCTTATCAGTTGACAATGCTCGCAATGAGCGAAACCGGTCCTGACATATTAAATAAAGTGGAATGAAGTACAAAGGATTATTGTTTTTATTAATACAATAAGTTTTTGATTAGCAATATGATAATTGAAGGTTCAATAAGAATGCTATAACATCAGTTTTTCTCAACGTTTTCAAAAGAAAATATTTGAGAAAAAAGGTACGGGAACGCCGTTTCACCGTTATACCTGGAAAAAACCCTGTATACATTATACATTTAACAATACCGGAATCCCGGAATCCCGGAATACCGGTATTACAATATGCACAACAATGTATTTTGTTTAATGTGCTTTGCTTGTTTTGTTAAGCAGTAAATTATCAGTGTTCCGTAACATTTGGTATGCATGCTGCACTCGTCCGCACATAATTATGCACGTATTACCAAATCTCCACTCGTAACCGTATTTATAATATTACATTTTTTTTTGCATTATCACTCATTAAGTCAAATCACGAAGCTCTCCTGAACAGCATATAAAATATTTGGACTTTACGTAATGTTAATTGCGAACTCAGAATTGGTCCATTGTGGTTTTTTTTTATATATATTCGACTACTCGACATAATCATTGAATTGACTAAGTTTCGTTTTGGAATAGTATACCGTGCACCGGGTGTTACCAGAACGACGATCGCAAAAAAACTGTACCAGAATTTTGACTCCCGAATCATTACTTGTAAAAAAAGATGAAAAAAGACACGTCTACTTTTGCTAATCACTTAATTTCGGAAAGACACGTGATCAATCTGGAACAAGGGATAAAAATGTTGCAACGAAATACGAACGTTCATAAACTCTTTTTCCAGTAAATTTTAGAAATAAATAGAGCGCAATTGAACAGTCTTCCGATTTTAAACGATCATATGCCTCGCTCTCCGTTTTTTATACCCTATATAAATGAGGAGCAAACATTCAAAAAGTGTTTTGTCACACAAGTACAAAGCTTGGAAAATGATGATTTAAGTGTTGTAATAGTGACGGTTAATGTGTCAACTTTATGATTTCATTTTTATATGAAAAAAAACCTTTTTGGACACTAATTTTGATTTCCATTCATAGGTTTTATTATGCGCTATCAGAATTGATATAAAACGCCATTTTTCAAAATTTGTGACAAAACACTTTTTGAATGTTTGCTCCTCAAATATAATCATAAAAACTTTTCCGACAAACAAAAATAAATATAATTCTTAATACTACTCACCATTCAAATCTGTGGGCATTCCCATGAGCTAATCTTTTTCGCCAGCAATGGCTTTAAACTCTATGACACATTTATTTCTTATATAAACACGAAACATTCATTTACTAAGCGTCAGTTCGAGTTCATCCGTGCACTTGAACACCTGAAAATGCCGAAAGGCAAAACCAGGGTCGTTAGTGACAAAATCTGTGTGAATGTACATAATTTGAACGAATCAAATTGTAAATATTTGATTATACAAAACTATAGTTCTGACTAGGGTCTCCAATCCTAGTTCCAAAGACCACGACTTATTTAGCGATCCCGTAATTCTGGGATCGTTTTAGCACTCATCCCTGTATTTCGGGATTTACTGTAACACGTTTAAATCCTTTAGAGTTAAAAAGTTCCAACAGCGCTGGACTTACTGTGTATTTATAACTTCTTCGGTAGATGGAGCTAAATAATTCTGAATAATTGTGGAATCTGTCAATTCTTAATTTTTTCTGAGTATTTTCTTAATTATCCGCTTTTTTGACAATGATTTCAAGCAATTGTGACATGATATTACGGTTTAATCCCGGGATCACAAAAAGATTCCGAAATTCTATGCCTTATTTCTGTCAATGATTTATGGCCGAAATCTCTAACATACAACACATATTATTATTGAAGAATTAAAAATTTCTAAATACTTATTATAATGAAGTTAAATTTGGCACTTTTTTTACCCGCCAGTAAATCCAGCGCAAAATTTATGGGATTTAACGAATTTATTCTCAATCCCAAAATCTCGTGAGTAGTATTATCACAATCTCGAGATTCCAACATCACAAAATTGGACAGAATCCCGGGATTTGAGACCCTAGTATGTACTGAGTAATATAGTTTAGCTATTCTATACATCAACATATTACATAATTCGAAACGCGTAAATATAATCACACGCCATTATAATATAACATCATTAAATTTAAAGTATACTCTGTTATTATGTACATATGTACGACAATATTGTTATTCGAAAGCGAATCATTTCACCACCGCTAAAAAATATATCATAGAACTGAATACTAAATGAGGCTTTGTAAAGTTGGCACAGCATTTAAATACTATGCATGTATATCCGATGTCGATTAAACATATTGATGTCTTAAAACTGTATTTATTTACGTACGTATTGAAATTTATTTTGCAATAACTTTTACTTAGATAATCAAACGTGCCTAACCAATCAGGTGGAAAAAAAAATGTGCAAGAGACTTGATTTATATATCGACCGTGGAAAGGAAAAAGGAAGTAACCCTCAGTTTTTTCAAAACAGCTTTATTTGATAATCACAATGTATAGAACTCGATACACATTCTTTTAGAGGGTTCACTGTCAATAATGCAGAAATTTTGGGTGTTCACTTAATGCAGAAATCTCAGCAGAAGTTTTTCTACGAGAACTTCTTGTTACTCAGTTGCTCAACTTATATTCTTTTCGAAGAGAGTAGGGATAGAAAGCATAAGGCCTACGCCCCGTTGTTTTAGAATTGAAAGGGTGAGAGGCAATTATTCATTATCATCAGACAGAAATCGATGATGTTCATACTGGGATTCGAACTTAATTCATAATTAAAAGTTACATAGTTTGCCATAAGTAAAACTGCCATACTTCAGAATATCGACTGTAGAAAGGAAAAAGGACGTAATCCACAAATATAAAATTTTACAGGAGGCACAAAAAACGTGTTTTGATGATTTTGGGCCATATGCAATTTATGAAATATACACAAACTTGAAATGCACGGAGACTTCTAAACTGGTGTTTAATTGACATGATCTAATATTAATTAATGAAATTGTCTAGGAAAATCCTTTTTTTCAGAATTTTTTCTTGGTTTTAATTTTTTACAAGGTCAACTTTCAAACTTAAAAGCTAAATTAAGATACTAACTCGGCATTTGCAATTTGCATCCTTTTAATAAAACGTGTGTCAAGTTTGATACATTGTGATAATCAACAAAAAAAACTGTTTTGAAAAAACATTGGGTTACGTCCTTTTTCCTATCCACAGTCGATATGGTTTCCTAATGGGGGTATCTAAAAAGATTTTTTCACTTTGGATTACATTTCTTAGTATGTATTAAAAGGTTACGTTTTTAATACTTGGGGTTTAGTTACTTCGATTAATATTGTTATTAATTTTACGTTTATTTCCAGGTGATCCAGATATCAAGTGCCGGTTTCCTGGTTCTCCAGCCCACTCTTCCGTGGTCTTTTCTGACGAGACATTATCGGCGGGATCTGTCGCAACATACGCGTGTGAAAGAGGATTCGAACTTCTTGGCCCTTCGAGACGAGTATGTGAAACGGATGGGCAATGGGTCCCTGAAGGGATTCCGTTCTGTGGTAAGTCATGTTTTGAATATACATTTTCAATAACGACACTCTGTCAGTTTTTATTATCTTTTTCAGTCCCCCTTTATTATTCAACTATATATTTTATTTAGGAAAATCCTTAACGGACAGACCAAGTTAATATATCGACTGTGGAAAGGAAAAATGACGTAACACACACATAGCAAATTATACAGGAGGCACAAAAAACATGTTTTGATGGTTTTCGGCCATATGCACATTATGACATAAACACAACCTTGAAGTTCACGGAGACTTTTAAGCTGGTGTTTAATTGACATAATCTAATATTAATTAAAGAAATTGTCTAGGAAACGCCTTCTCTTCAGTCTTTTTTCTTAGTTTCAATTTTCACAAGATCATCTTTATTCAAAATTAAAAGCTAAATTTATCATTTTCAGCTAACACCTTTTTGATAAAACGTGTATCAAGTTGTATACATTGTGATTATCGAAAAAAAATGTTTTGAAAAAAGTGTGAGCTACGTTATCTTTCCTTTCCACAGTCGATATAAATATAACTTGACAAATCATTGAATGGTTGTGTCAATTAATTTGAATTAAATTGAAATAAATTATTCACTAAAAACTTGGTTTCAGCTATATCTCAAAACTGCCAATTTCTATTTGTAGCGGTATGAAACTAAGACATCGATATAGATACGTTGAGACTCAATAAACATTACGAGCAATTCTTTATTGATTGAACTATTACTCAGTTGTGATTCTATTCAAAATTCCCCTTCTCAAAACTCAAAGCTTACTGTATATTTTTTTGAATAAAACTGAGCATGAATTCATACGAAAAGCGGATATTATGATGTAGAGAAATTACCTAAGATCCACAGTATTTTTTTTTAAATTACTCTGAGCTAAGAAAGATAAAAAATGTTTTGTAATCATACTTTCAAATGTTTTATAAAGTACTATTATATCCTAACTACAAATGTCATTTACTTTCGTAAACAATCGGACATTAACATGAAACACCGATGTCTTGTCAACATTAATACCTATCTCTGTAACTTACGATAATTATGTGCACTTTAAAGTCAGAAGCGAACCTGGCAAATGAAGATATCGTAACATCCGTTGTCACACGCCAAACAAGTAAACGTAATGTAATTTTCTGGTTAAATGGAGTCGTAAATAACTTTCTAGTTTTCCCTCAATTACATTTAATGTTGTTTCCCAGTTAAATACATATCCGATACATTCGAACCGTTGATATTTGGCAATTAACAATTAACGAGTGAAAATATTTCGTATTAAATATTTTGATTTAGAAACTTTTTTTTTAATAGGGCTAGCCATTTTCTAGATTGACTGCAGTTAGTCGAGTCGAACGGTCAATCGCCTCGGGTAGGAATAGTGATTCGTTCGAACTCGTAAAGGTTTACGCGCAAATGGTTCCGAGCGCATGGTTGAAAAGTGAAGAAAAGGGATTGCATAATAGTCTTCAATGATAGTTATTGATTACTGATTGCTCCATGTATACTGTGTAATTTAAATATGCGTCTGACTTAAGGCATTCATTTATTAACTAGGTTCAAATAACTACAATTCAAAATAAATACAAAACTGATTAAAATAGATATATCCATAAAATTTATCGAAGTTTACTTTATTAGAGTGTATGAAAAATTCATAATATGTTTCTAGAATGAATATACACAGTTATAATTAGCCGTTCTTGATCGGCTCAGTTTTCATCTTAGTTTAACATTAACGATTGATCGATTTCACTCCAGTTAATATGTGTTTAATTTACTTGTCTTAACCTCATAAATAAATTATATGATATTATCCAATAAACATATTACTGTTTTTCAATCACTTAACAATCTAATAAAATATAATCAAATTTACAAAAAATAATATTACATTTTTTTATATCAACAATACACTATAATAGTACACTTAGTTTATTATAAAAATATATATATTTTACTTTTCCGTTAATTAATGACATAATTGTTTGTGAATTATAACTGATCTTACACTGCAAGCGATCGCATTTGGGTGATACCTTGATCTTTCAATTTTTATAAAGATCATTGAAACAGGAGTGGCAGGTGGCATTGGATCAATG
Source organism: Himalopsyche tibetana (assembly GCA_030503985.1). NCBI lineage: Eukaryota > Metazoa > Arthropoda > Insecta > Trichoptera > Rhyacophilidae > Himalopsyche > Himalopsyche tibetana. The sequence goes on from JAPJYX010000004.1 coordinate 31,951,048, forward strand.
CACCCCTTTGTATTGTCTAAAATAAAATAAAATGTTCTAAAATATTTTTTATATACAATAAAAACATGAAGCATTTAAAATGATGGAATGTTCTAAATCCTATGTTTGAATATTATTTCATGAAATATAACCGTCCCTACATATTCAAGGGATGTGTTGATACAATGCCACATTGACAGGCCACCACTATCAACCACACACTATAATAGTAGGCTTAGCTTATTATAAAAATACACATTTTACTTTTCCATTAATGACATATTTTTTTGTGACTTATAACTGACCTCACACTGCAAGCAGGGTGATATCTTGAGCTTTGAATTTTTATAAAGATCATTGACAACACACCAAAATAATTTAATACTATAAATTGTAAATAATAATATAAACTATTTATTGTCTACTGAATGTTAGTTTAAACTTCAGTGATATAAGCTTTATTAGAATTACTATTTTGTCAATTTCTTCTTAAATTAAACCGTCAAAAATTTGCGTTTTATGTCAAAACGAAAAAATGTCTTCAAAGTAGACTGTATTATTTGGTTCTAAAATAGTGTGAGTTATGAAACTCTCTCTTGAATTTCCTAACAAGCGGATAATTCACCTCGTTACGGAAACTCCACTCCGCTGGATGCCATGAAACTTTTTTTGTCAGACACCGTGCATTTACCTTCAGTCCATGATCATTTAAAGAGACATTTCTCACGGTAAGTATTATTGAATGAAACTAATTTATGCTTTTAGCTTATTATTGTGTGTACGGCTTAAATGCTGGAGAACGGCTCTCACTTCTCAGCGCCGGCAGCCACTTCTGGCTTCGCAGATCTCATCAAGAATCTCAAAATGACAAAGACAGTGCTCGCTATTTTCTCTTTTTCCCATGCTTTTCCACAATAACATGGTGGACTGTTTATCAAAACTGCCTGTGCTCACGCTAGAATACCTTTCCACCATTTTCCTTGCATTGGCGATAAGGTTAAAAGGTTGATAAGTTCGTGCACTTAAAGCATTAAAAATATGTAAATACAGAATGTGAGATAAAAAATAAGTGACACATTAATAATTACATATGCACTCAAAACAAAAACGGTTATTGGTAACAAAATCATTAAGTATTTCGACTGAGGGTGCTTGATGGAATTTCAATATCAAATTTGAATTGTTTGAATTTTGTACTTTTCCATGAGTTTTGTCACTAACAGCTCAACAGTTTGCCAATTTTAAACGAGCAATATTATTTACTAAATTCTCCATTGTTGTACCCCTTTTAAATAATTGTCATTTTATTAATAATTCAAGCACTTGCTATTATTAAATATTAATTCAAAGGCTTAAAAACAAATCAACTCATTAATAATAGGTCGAATAAAACCCTAGATTTATTTTAAACATTCCTCTGTTATTATCTGGTCATTAATATTTTCAAAAAATCCCCATAATTATAACAAACCCACTTAATCCATTGAAAATTGTATACATTCAATTTTCGCTAATTTACATTTACATAGCCTTTTAACTTAGTGATCTACTTATATTTTTGTTTATAAACGATACAAACTGTTTACTACGCGTCAGTTCAAGTACATCCGTGCACTTGGAATGCCTGAAGATGCCGAAAGGCGAAACCCGGGTCGTTAGCGACAAAACTCATGGAAAAGTACAAAATTCAAACAATTCAAATTTGTAACAAAATCAGTCAATTTTATATTCGACTAAACAAATCTCGAATACATAACATACACTTCATTTATAAATCAGTTTTAATATTGTTGATGAATTCAGCGCAGTACTTGGTAGAAGTTAATTTTAAATACGAAATTTAATTCAACGTAAACTCCAAGCTCACGTAAATGATATTAATGAACGATAATGTCTTTAGCCCTATAAGTCACGGAATTATTGGGCTAAAGATATTTTATATGTACACATATACAAATAAAACAAACTATGTTGTTCGTATTCGACAATTTTGATGCACAATTTGTGATAACTTGTTGTTATAAAATATCCGTGAATACTTTTGTTCAATCCTTGAACTTGTACTTTATAGCTCTTCGTTGTTTAGCTAGAATATACTTTATGTGATACATTTCACACACAGTTCAAATATAAATATAGTATGTGAATTGGACCGTTTTTAGGTGAGTGCCTGCATCTTTTAATGTCGAACTATCAGAGCGTGTACACACCATCGTTGACATTTTGCGTAATAATCCATTTAATTTGTATATTACTTGTCATTGTTCTCTGGATCTTAAGAGTTCTTCAGGCTTTTTAACCCATTGATACGATTGAGTTGACATCTTGTAAAATAATTTTTCAAACAGTTATATATTATGCCTTTGCAGAAAACAACCAGTGGCGGATTACCGTATAAACAAATGAAGCGCGTGCTTGTTAAATTCTCGCAAATTCTCCAACGTCTACTGATTTTACCAATTTTATTATTGATGACCTCATAAACAATTATTAATATTATAACTAGTACAAACAGTTATGCTGAATTGTATTTTATCGTTGATTGAAAAAAAAACAAAATACATGCAATGTTTCTTATTAAAGTCAATCAACACCTTCAAATTATCATGTTTTTAATCCATTAAATACGGACAGTCATAAACTCTTTTTCCAGGAAATTTTGGAAATAAATAGAGCACAATTGCATAGCCTTCCGATTTTAAATGAAATACTAAACCTACCGGGATCTCCACTTTTATACCCAATATAAATATAATCATAAAACCTTTGCCGACAAACAAATAAATATAATTCTTGAAACTACTTACTATTCAAATCTGTGGGCATTCCCATGAGCTAATCTTTTTCGCCAGCAATGGGTTTAAACTCTACGATACATTTATTTCTTATATAAACATGAAACATTCATTTACTAAGTGTGAGTTCAAGTTCATCCGTGCACTTGAACGCCTGAAGATGCCGAAAGGTGAAACCCGGGTCGTAAGTGACAAAATCTGTGAGAATGTACATAATTTGAACGATTCAAATTTAATATTGAAATTCAACCAAGCACCTTCAGTCGAAATCTTAAATCATTAAATGATGATTAAATTCACTCGTCACATATTCAAATTCATCGTCAAAAAGCACTTTGTATTCATTACAAAAAATAGGCAAAATCCATAAATAGATACGAAAGTATCGTTAAAAAAATGAAAGAGTAGCTTCATAAATTTACCGTAATAAGCCGACATGTTCAAAACGAGTTTTAGAGCATGATCGCGAAAAAATAAGTCTTAATATTTAACATGTAATTTCTGTATAACTGCATATCCACGATTACCAACATAATGTTTTGTATTTACCTCAATTAAACCAGTTTAATAAGGTAACTCAATAAAATTGGAATATTAGTAAAGTAAATGTCACGAAATCATATTAAAAATCATAAATTTTACTAAATAACATATTTAAAAATCACTTCACAATTGTAAGGCTATAATGCAAAACGTACTATTTCCAAAACTCAAACTTTTCAGTGGAGTCAAATACTATAACGAATAAGACAAACGAAAAAATATTTGCATAAAAATATGATTTTGATTTTGAAAACGACACTGTTTTAGAGATTTTATATTAAAACTAATAAGACCAGTCGATTCCTTAAGATTGAATAACCCTCTCTGCATACCTAATTCAATCTATTTTATACCTATTCAATCTATTATCATACCTATTTGACTCTACTGAAAAGTGATAGTTTTGGAAATAGTACGTTTTGCATTATAACCCCACAATTAATTACGAGCGTGTATATTCTTATGTTTTAAAACTTCTAATCAAAGTTAAATATGTGATTATGGCTTATAGATTTTACTATGGCTTAAAACTAAGCTTACAGCTATTGTATTTAATATTACCGCACTACTTAATAACAATTATTAAAATTAGCCTCAGTTTTACAATAAATTATCCAATGACCAGATTATCAAAGTGCGCAGTGATTAATGAAATAACAATTGCTTAAATTCATTGTATTTACAAAAAAATCTCATGTTTTTTCGTCATAAAATCTTTTGCATAATAAATTTGCACACCTTTTCAACCATCCGATTTTGGCATTGTTTTTACGCGTAGTCAGCAAACGCTGCTCATTGCGGACATCTTTTTGCTTTATTACAACGCAATTATTATCGACAACACGTTTTTATAGATTCCGCTAAAAAGCAGTGTAACAATTATTGCTGTCCATTGATACTTCTAAAATTATGCAAACTTAAATATTATGAAATGATCATAAAGATTGCGCGTCAATTTCTCACTATTTGTTTTATTTCACCAGTGTATTTCATTAAAAGAGGTTATGTTTAGAAATTTCGTAAAGAATCTATTTTTAACATCTTTCATTTAACGTGATACTAGAAACACGTTAATATCGTCTTTTGATGATTTTGGAACATATGCAAATTATGAATAATACACAACCTTGAAGTGCACAGAAACTTCTTAACTGATGTTAAATTTAGATAATCTAATATTAATTTAAGAAATTGTCTAGAAAAATCCTTTTTTTTCAGTCCTTTTTTTTTTGTTTCAATTTTCACAAACTCATCTTTTTTCAAACTTAAAAGCTAAATTTAGATACTGATTCGGCATTTGCAGCTTACATTCGTTTGATAGAACGTGTATCAAGTTGAATAAATTGTGATTATCGAAAAAAGTTGTTTTGAAAACACTGTGGGTTACGTCTTTTTTACTTTCCACAGTCGATATGCAATAACTTTCCATTCAACAGATTGGTTCATCTCCTATGAGTGTATACTGTATGTATACGTCTGTCGTAAATCTCTAACATTTTATATTGTTAGGCTTTCCATCTAAGATAACTGATACGATAACCGTATGTTTGTTTGACCGAAAGAAAATAGTTCGGTATTAAAAACAACAAAGCATTACAAATGAAATACTTAAAAATAGCACATTGAATAAATCACTACCAAAGAAACAGAATTATTATAGAAGTGTAACCTAATATTTTTTACATTCATAAAGCAATACTAATCGCGAAGCATTTTACAAACATTTTGTACAATAATAAATGTATTTGTCTAGGATGTTTTGCATACCATTGATATAATTGAATATACCGTTTATGACTTAGGGTTGTTCACTGTCAATAAATAGTTGGTGGAAAGGCATTGTATTCATAAAAACACAATATTCCTTTGTACTTTATTCCCCTTTATTTAACAGTTCTGGACCGGTTTAGCTCATTGCTAGTATTGTCTACTGATGAGATATATTGTATTTCTTATCAGTTGACAATGCTTCCAACGAGCGAAACCGGTCCTGACCTTTTTAATAAAATGGAATAAAGTACAAAGTAATATTGTGCTTTTATTTGTTTTTAGACGTTTATGACAATATTAAAATTAGAATAGCAATAAAAATAACTATAGATTATTCAAATGATATTCTCGTCAAATAAAATACACTATAAAAAAATTGTTTCCACAAGACGTCAACTAAATACTGTTACATTGTCCCTTGTGTATAAAATTAAAATTATGTATTTTGTGTGAATTTCGATGAGACAGAAGCAACTCTTAAATTCCCACCGAACGCCATTCCGCGTAATAGATATTCACACTCTTATAATGTGACAAACGTTGAGATAATTATTACGGAAGTATCGAATATTATTTAATTCAATAGGCACTAACTGATTTGATGCGTATTTATTTAAATATTTTTTTTTGTACATGAATAATACTAAGTTCACACAGTTGAAGGTTTATTAAATTAAACAAAGATTAATTCATTGTGTTAAGGCTATACTAATTATTTTATTTAAATGTATCTCTTTACTGTTTTTACACAACTATTTTATAAAAAACAATAGCATAGATTTCATTAAAACAACAAATCAAATAACGTAAATAAGCAATGTAACATTTAACAACAATAAAATTCTAAAATAACCTTTATGTACAAATAATATTATTTGAATAACAAACAATACGTGTCAAATGTGCAATATCTTCAATTATTATAATTATAATGTTAAAATTCGCTTTTTCTTTAATAACTGTATTTCGTAAACTTAACCTATTTTTTGGTTGCTATTTACGTATAAGCAGAAACATTTCGTCCTTCAAAATAAATTGCATAAGAATGCAGCCTGTAAAAGTGTGTCAAGTAGGAAACAGGCTTTCGCGAACAAGATTGTTGCAGTATGCAGCATGATGACACAGTTTTCCAAAATACCCAAGTATCCGGGGCGTACCTGTGTTCAATAATGTAGTACCAAAATAAATGTACATATTGTTTACTAATCAAAACAAAACAACGTCGAAATAAAAGAAAATTAAACCAACAATTCGCAAAATGACTTTCAGAAAAATATTTTTGAGTCAACATAAATCCAACTTTATTTTAAGTAAAGTAATATATATCGACTGTGGAAAGGAAAAAGGACTTAACCCACACATATCAAATTTTACAGGAGGCGCTTAAAACGAGTTTTGATGATTTTGTGACATATGCAAATTATGAATTATACACAACCCTGAAGTGCACGGAGACTTCTAAACTGGTGTTTAATTGACATAATCTAATATTAATTAAAGAAATTGTCTAGGAAAAACCTTTATTTCAGTCTTTTTTCTTGGTTTTAGTTTTTTACAAGGTCATTTTTTCAAACTAAAAAGCTAAATTTAGATACTAATTCGGCATTTGCAGCTTGCATCCTTTTGATAGAACGTGTATCAAGTTTGATACATTGTGATTATCGAAAAAAACCTGTTTTGAAGAAACTGTGGGTTAAGTCCTTTTTCCTTTCCACAGTCGATATATATATATAGACAGAAAGCGTTATGTAAAAAACCATCTGTGAATGTAAATAGATAGATTTTAACACATTGTATCATTTTAAAAAACAATTTCAGAAATATTATGTGTATTTTTACATAATTTTGACATAATATACATTAATTCAATTCCATTCAAAGTTATTTTTAGCAAAAAAAAAATGAATAACATGATCCTTTTCAATATGTTAATCGAGTTCGTTAATCATTTTTAAACTTTACGTTTTATTTAAAAAGATATGTGATAGTTATAATGAATAAATACGAATGTAAAAATTTCACGATTATCTCAAAACAATGTGTTTTGACTTAACGCCTTCTGCCAGTATACCAACGATATTAATAGTATGTAGCATAAAATACCAAGAGAAGAGGTTTCATATCAAGACTGTCTAACCTCGATCGACTCCTAACATTATTTATATAAGAAATTTAATTTTGGGTTTTTTTCCCATACTTCAAATTTAAAACCGTTTGTTTTTAATGCGAAGTAGCATTAATTATGTTCTTACAAAATAATAATTTTTGTATTTACGTATTTTTTAACATATTGTTTATAAAAAACAACAACTTTTGGTTGGAACGAGAAAATATTAGTTTTCGGGATCGACCAAATGTTGCTTTGCAATCAAGCACCTTTGCTATACACCAAAATAACTTTGAATGTGTTTACTATCAATACTTGACGGAGAAGTCTTATATTGTTAAATGAAACACTCAGTTGAGAATGCTCGTGGTGAGTGACATATGTCCTTATTCTTATAAATAAATATGAAATTTTGTATTTTTTTTACCCTAAAAGCTTAAATTTTCATTTGCGTTTACTGAAAACAATCTACTTGTTACCTTACCAACTATTTGCATTTGAGGGCATGTGCAATTGAATAACCACTTAACCCGATATATACAGTTGTATCTAACGATTTCAAAGTGAGATTTTAAGGTGGGGTTTATTGGATTGACCTGTGATCACCAACACTTTCCAAGAATGTTAATGAACTTTCTCGTATCAATAAACCGTACATGTCATAGAACTTATTCCGACTGAAATCATGTGTTTTCAGAACTTGTACTCGACATAAATTATATGTACATTTATAATAGAAATGCGAGATGAGTTAAAAAGGTAACATAGCATAAATTATAACTCATTCACTGGTATCGTTGGTAGATTTGAATTATTTTAGTAACAAAATTCAAAACCAACCAGTTCAATCGTATCCTCACTATTTTCTTAGTATTTCCCCATGAAAACACTTGATATAAGCCTATTTAGATAAGTAGTTTATTTTTAAATTATTTAATTTAGATCAAAATTTTGTGAAGTTTTTACTTCTTATTTAATATATTCATCGCTTTTAATGTGTTCACTGTCAATAATTGATAAACAGGCATTATTATATGATCAGGTTCTGATCATATTAACCAAATTGTAGAATTAGTAGTTTTTTATTTTGTTTTAATACCATATTATTAACAGTTCAAAACAAGTTTTTAACGATAAATAATAAAAAAACTGTTCTATTTATTTATTAATTTTCTTACAATTGATTAATATTATTTTAAAGACCTGGTTTTGTGGACATGTTTTTAAACAAATACGCCGTGTTTTTTACATCTTTATCTGACGATAATAAACCAAATAAACCAGAATTTTTTTAAAAATCTGACACAGAAATATACTAAATTCTACCACAGATCAGTAATTAAGAATCTAACCGAGTTTTGACTCATAAATTACCACTAAGTGCTAAAATGGAAAGTTTCGCGCTTGCTACTTCGTTTGTGTTTTTCGGTAACAAAGAGCCTCGCCATAGATTAAAATTATTCATACGCTGAATCACATGGGAAAAACAATAGAAAATCTCAGGTAATAAGGTTGGTGTATTTTTTCTAGATTAAATTAGTTTAACCTAGCTTCCGTGGACTAATACCTGTATATGCATTTTAATTGAAGTAATATTATGAAACAAATGAAATTTGTTACCCACCCGCTTGTAAAAAAAACTACATTTCGAAATAGAAAATTATTAACTATTATATGTAATCAAAAAAAATAACTAAGGAATCAAATATTTAACAGTCTATTGGGGGTTTATACAATAAACAATAAAGCGCCTCTCGGTGATAAATTAGTGGATTCATTAATATTTCACAAACGTTACAATAAATTTACCATTATGAAAAAATCATAGTTTTGTAAACATTTTATATGATTTCATATTATATGACTTAAAATTTTCGAAAGAACAATTTATATCAATAAACAAAACATTTTTGGCATATTTTTTATCGATTAAGAAATAATAAAAATATTTTAAAAAATATACTTGAATTTTTTTAAATGGTTTATGATTTTTTTTAAATATTTTTTTTGGCGATTTTATGGTAATAATGATAAATACATATATTATATAACTCGGCAAACTGAATGAAAAATACTAATTTATGATATGGCAACAAATGCGTATTAGAAAAACGTACAATGAAATTCTGTCACTATCGAAGGGATACTGATTTTACATTTGTTTAATAATATATTTAATATTACAATTTTTAGGTATAAATAATTAGATTGACATAATCATTACTGTATAAAACGTTTAAAGCATATTTGTATAACTATTTCGTATCGTATTGTAAAACAATTATCATTTGAAAGCTTTTTTTTGTTTTTTTCCAAAGGTGTTATGATAATATTGTTTCATTGAATAATAAAACAGAAGTTCTAGTGAATTTTTGTTTAAAAAAGTTTCTCCAAAGAAGCATACCAAGCTCATAAAAAGTGGATATTTTAACAATGCACAAAAAACTTATCCAGCGGAAATATGTCATTTTTTGTAGACCAATATCTCAAATTCGATCAAATTGGCCCAACTATTTGTATACAGTACAGTGATTGTATTTATTTTTTTGTACGCAGAGGTGGATTGGAGACGATTTGAAGTATTCATTATATTTTTGTAAATATAACACATAAGAACATTGTTACCAATTATTTAAGGTTGTTATGATAATTTCTTATTATTGATTTTTCGATCAATTAATTAAAGATGTATCTTCAAATTTATGTATGACAAGGTTTTCACATTGAAATCAATCCCACGGACAAAAATGAAATCTACAAGCTCACTACTAAACCTTTCTTAACATATGTTCTCTACCCTTCTTATCAAATGGAAAACAACCAATTCGCGTTAAGCAAACTATGTCAAGATGCTGCGTTAACGATTTATGATATAATATGATAATTAGTAACTGAGAGTTCCTTTCTTTTACCTAATCACAGTTTATATTAACCATAATATGGTGAAAATATTTTTACTCTATTATAATGGAGTTCTACCAAGTAAATTAAAATTCAATCAATATAGATATTAACTGTCTTTTTTTGGTACGGTTTCAATATCACAATTTTTACAATAAATAATTGACGGTATTATTTCCAAACCCGGCTCATTACAAAATTGTTAAAACATGAACCATAAACGTAATTTAGTCGATAAAAATAAACTTTGAAAGTATTTTTGGAAATCAGTGTCAAAAATGACTAGATAACACACAAAATATCATTCCTAAGTAACGTAAAACTAAAAATACTTTTAAGGTTGTTAAAATTGTTTTTCAAACCGAAATTCAAGTTTCATTTTTTAAACATTTTGGAATGAACTGTGCTTACAAATAATACCCTCAATTATTCTTAATTAAAATATCAACCATATTATGTGATTGAAAGTTATTAATAAAGTAAAAGAGAGTGATTGAAATTTAGTTGAACACCATAAACGAATATAACGTGTCAATTCCTAACGTTTTTTGGATAATATATAATACTATATCAAATCGGTGTTCCACTAATTAAAATTATTTGAGATCATACTTCACGTGAATAACTGTTCAACTCAATGAATCAAAAGTAATCTTACGTTTATCGCGAAGAAAATTACAAATTAACAAACCGTTTCGACTTCAAGATTTAATATAAGCATCACCTTGCTATTCGCTTAACCTTTTTTGTGCCGTGCGGGATTAGTATGGCCGTGCACGGAGTGCCGTGATTTTCTTTCAAAAAATAAAACGTAATAAATATGTACTTTTTGGACATATATTAATAGTACATCACACACACTTACCACGCAAATACACGATTGGTCATTTCCACCAGCGTTTATCCAAAAAAGTTTCAAAAACGAAAATTACCGCCATACCATAGCCCTGGAAGCGACGCATTTAAACATAACAAAAAATCTCTTTTCAAAATCGATGTATTATAGATTAACAATATCTTTGAAGTTTAAGTATCACATCATGATTCCAAGAAATATTACTATATGTATGAAATATAAAAATTATTAATTACGTTTCTTGTAGCCTTTAAACCGCGCCTCAAGTACTGCGTGTAAACACGCACATTTTGTATGGCCGGCCCTACGAGCACGAAATTGTACGGCGTGTTAACACGTCCGTGGCAGAGAACCGGTTAAATAAAACTGATTTAGCACGCATCTTTTGAAATGTTTGAAACATCGGTTTATGCTAATATTCTCATCAATTTGTATTTGACGCAAGAAGCGAAGCCAGGAAATTGTGATGGAAGATTTTTTCTAATTTTTTGGGAACTAATGATGAAACTTGCTATAGTTCTTTGAATAATTAAATAAATTACAATCTTATGATAAAAAATGTGATTTTTTTACTTCCTTGATATTTCCATGAGAAAAATATGATACAGTTACTCAAAAAATGTAGAATTATTTAATATAAGTAGTATGTAATGGCATAGCTTAATTTATTTGTACGAAATGTCTTTAATTTAACCGTACTATTTTATTTTAAGTGTATTTGTCCCCCACTACACTGTTATATTCATTCGCGATGGTGGGTTATACTAACAGAATAACGTAATTAATACAATTTTTTTAAATTAAAAAGACTATTTGTACTACTCGATAATAAAGTCATTTGTTTATCAAGTAAATAAAATCAAAAACAAATAATTAAGAATCGGTAGAAGAAGATACTTGAAGAAGAAAATTGGATATCAAAATTATGAAGCTTTAATTAAGTACCAGTATAGGTTAGCGTCAAAGTTCTTCGAGTCTTCTTCATCGCTAATGTTTTGTAAAGTTGTATTCCTTTACCATTGTTATAAATGGAAGGGCGTGATCGCCTACAGAGGTGAGAAACCCCTAGTGAAGCCAGTCCACGGAGACTTCATGTGAATTAATTTGCAATGACATTCTATATCGACTGTGGAAAAAAAAGGACGTAACGCACAATTTTTCAAAACAACTTTTTTTATAATCATAATGTATACAAATTGATACACGTTCTATCAAGAGGACGTAAACTACAAATTCCGAATTAGTATCTAAATTTAACTTTTAATTTTGAAAAAAGTTGAATCTGTCAAAATTACAAACAGTAAAATAGACTTAAAAAAAGGTTATTGTTTAACAATGTATTCAATTATTATTTGATTATGTCAGTTAAACACGAGTTCACAAGTCTTTATGCACTTTAAGTTTGTGTATATTACATAATTTACCTATGACCTAAAATCATCATAACAGGTTTTTTGCGCCTCTAAAATTTTATATGTGTGGGTTACGTAACGACATAATTTGAACAATTCAAATTTGACTATTATTCTGTGAATGATTTTTTCTTCTATATTGTATGTTGTATTTTAAAAACATTTGGTTCTCTTGTGAACGTACATAATTTGAAGGATTCAAATTTGACTATTATTCTGTGAATGTTTCTTTTCTTTTCGATATTGTTCGTATTATTTTAAAAACGTTTGATTCATTCGTAAGATTCACTTGTGAAATTCAACTCTGTCTACATGATGGCCATGCAACGGTAACATTTTTTGTTGAATATTTAATAATCATTCGGGTTACGTAATCTCCATTCAACGTATGTTCTTTCATTTCGATCACAGTTAACATCTCCTGACAGATAATTTAAATACGAAACCGGAACTACGTCTTTCATCTCCGCGGGCCGTGTTCTAGAAAATCGAATAGCGATGTCCTTATAGAAAAAATATGTCGCTGCTGCCCTCGTTCGAGAGCGCGATGACTTCGACACATTGTTGCGGGCCCACGTTTATTTACTCGGCCCAATGCACACTGAGTGGCCCACCCGGAATATAAATGAGCTTTTTTTCACTACAATACAACAGTTAAGCCTAATTAAAAATAGCATCAAAATAATTTAAAATCTGGCAATATATTGTGGAAAGATAATTCACAAAAAAAATAAAATGTAACTTTACGCTGATGAATGAAACCCGTTCTGTTCATGCATCACAATAAATGTGATATGTGACTGAGAATTGTTTTTTTTATTTAAAAAAATGATGAATGTCTAATATAAAATTAAAAATAATTTAGATTATTCCAAGTATTGTGCTACAAACTGTGACACGTGTTTCGCTTCTTTCAAAGGCATCATCAGACAATCTTACTTGCACAATGCTTGTTTAAGCACGAATGATTTTTATTTTACTATTCTGTTTTTGTGTTTTTTTTTTATAATATGTCAGAATAGTAAAATTAAAATCATTCATACTTAAACAAACATTGTGAAAGTAAGATTTTCTGAGGATGCGTCTGAAAGAGGCGAAACACGTGTCACAGTTTCTAGCACAATACGTGGAATAATTGAAGACCATATTAAAATTAACTTCCACAAAGTTACCGCCGAATCCATCGAAAGAAAGAAGTAGTTATTAGTTATGCTTTGAGCTGGTTAAGGGATTTTGTTTTAGTCTATATGGGGCTCAATTTCCAGAAAATATAATATTAAATATAGATTTTAAATTAATATCTTAGACAAGGTTGTATAATATAATGTCGTATCTCATTGACTTGATCTCGAGTAGCTTACAAAATTATATTTTCTCAGATGATTATTCATTGTCAAAATATTTAGCGCATAAGCGATAATTGTAAATTGTAATGCCAAATAACTTTGTTCACATTGATAAAAAAAACCATCAAACACCCTTGTGTACTAATTCCAAATTTATTGTAGATGTGGAATATGGAATTTGTACAAAAGAGCGTTTTATTTTTTAAATACAATGTCTTTCCACCAAGTGTACACAGTGAATACCTTAAACGTAATAAATACTTGTGTTTTAAACCTTACATATAATAATTTAATACTAACAAAGTAACGAGTATTAATTACGTTTAGATAATTCAATATATTTTTCCAGATATTTTTTTCTCGTGATTTCAGGTCTTTTTTTTAACTATTATTATTGTATGCGATTTATTTTTGTATAATACATAGTATTTTCTAAAAACTTTTACTAATGGTTAAAAAATAACAATCTAAAACACAATTCGATGTCACTATTTTGAGTGGTGAAAAAGACGTTATTTTGCCATGGCAGAAACGTTCGTCACTTACCGTATTCATTTCAAACCACCCAATTGAAGATAACAATGAAAAGAAAGTTATTTGTCATAGTCATTTATGTATCCTTATTAATTTCGATTTCAATTTGGTTTCATGAGAATCTCGCTGCGGTAAAATGCAGGATTTCCGCTTCGGTTCTCCCTGGAAGAGAAACTGTTATTCGAGTACAAACTTTCTCTCCATATTCAACGGTGAACTCGAACACATTGTGGTCTTTCGTCCTCGATCGAGTGTAATAAACTCGATACGTAAATAGCCACGAGCGTGGGTTCCTATATACATAACATTATTATTTTGTTACGAGGAAAATTGAAGCCAAACAAATTGTAACGAGGTTCCTTGACCCATGGTCTACATAAAGACTCAACGGATACATTTTTGTTTTACTCCAGATTATTATTACAGAATGTTCGTATACTTCTACATCACAGTGAAATTATTACTCACTTTTATTGTGTACACTGTCAATACTTGGTGGAAAAGCATTATACTAATAAAAACTCAATATTCCTTTGTACATTGTATACTGATGCTCGCCATGGGCGAAACCGGTCCTAATCTTGATAAATAAAGTGGGGAAATTAAGTACAAAAGAATATTGTATTTTTTCTATTATTCTATTTTACGCCTGTCGGCTTCGATCGTTAGAGCTGATATGTTTACATATTTATTATTCTAGTAATTTATGCATTTTTATTCAGTTTTGTTGAGTAAATACTAGTCTTTTAATACTTATGCCCCTTAAAAAGAAGATGATAACCTGACTGAACACTATTTCTAATAAACTCGTGTAGAAATTTTCCATTTTGAATCAAAATACTCTCAATCAGAGCGGATGTAGTAAAAAAAAAGTTAAAAGTAGATTTCATTTATATTCGACAAAAAACTTTCAAACAGTATGTCAGTACATATTTCATTGCAAAAAAAGAATCGTGTTTTATAAGATTTTTTCTGTAATGACTTCCACTATGTTGACTGTAGAAAGGAAAAAGGACGTAACCCGCACATATCAAATTGTACAGGAGGCGCAAAAAACTGGTTTTGATGATTTTGGGCCATATGCAAACAATGAAATATACACAACCAAGAAGCGCACGGAGACTTATAAACTGGTGTTTAATTGACATAATCTAATATTAATTAAAGAAATTGTCTACGCAAAACCATCACTTTTTAGTCTTTTTTTCTTGGTTTTATTTATTTACAAGGTCATCTTTTTGAAACTTAAAAGAAAATTTAGATACTAATTTGGCATTTGCAGCTTGCATCCTTTTGATAGAACGTGTATCAAGTTGGATACATTGTGATTATCGAAAAAAAAGTTTTATAATTACTTCCAAAGCCTACCCGGTCTTTTTTTCTAAATTAATTTGATTTCGTAAACTAATATGGTATAATCCAACAACATCTTCGTTACCTTGATTGCCCAAAACCAATTATTTCAACCACATTTCACAAATAATTATATTCAAAGATGCACCGTGCATATTATGATGATTCCGTTGTTATTGTTTAAAATGTACGTTTATTTATAATTCTGTTCAAACCTTGTAGATAGCGCATCAGAGAAAGTTACAATTAAACATAAAGGATGTAAAATATTACGCATAGTTTCCATAATACGGCAATTCAAGTACGATTATTCAACGAACTTCCAGAACATGATGGTTGAAGTAAAGTAAAGTAATACTTTCCATGTATTATATCATTGCAAAATAAAAATAAAAACAAAAACAAAGAACGTTTTAGTTACAAAAATTCGTTAAATTTTATAAATAGAAACTTCATAATAATATGTATTTAGTTGTATAAGTATAAGCAGGTTTCAATTAGTCAAATTCTTATTCGGTTTTTTTAAATTAAGTTTGCCGGTGAATCTTTAATTTGACATCTAAAAAAAATATTAAACGCTTGTGGAGGTATCCAATGATATTCCATATAACATATTTTGATTACAGTGTGATGCATCTCATTTTTGTGCAAAAGAGATTTGACTATTTTTTATTTTAGACTTGCCGGTTTCCAGCAAGCGTTGCAATTCCACTCAAAGAAAGAACGTGTTAATTGTACTGTAACTTACGCGCAAGTGCAAGCATACGTTGTCAAAATGAACTGTATGGCAGACATACAAACATTGATTTTTTTTCCTATTTTAAGTTAATTTTACTATTGCTATAACCTTCCCAGAAGTGCAAGCAAAAAGTTTGTCAAAGTTTTATTGCAATTGGATGAGCGGTGTGGCAACGCATAAAATACGAACAAACATTCATTTTTATATATTAGAATGTTTGGGATTTTCAGTTTTACTGCGTTACATGCTTACTTCTAAGAGATGTATTAACTTATGTCTTTATCTAAAATATCGTATTAGGTTTGGAATTCATTTAATATTTATCAACTCATCTAATATAATAAACACATCAAAAACATATATGTAGACAGACTATCCGAGACAGAAATCGTAAGTATTTGATAAAATATTACAACTAAATGCATTAACATGGAAAAAATATTTAAATAAACATAAAAATTTATGAATTAATTTTAATTTAATCAATAAAAAAAAACAGCTTTTCCTTACTATAATAAATACTCACTGGGCTTTAAACATGGTATACAACGAATTGATTTGATTAATAGATAATATGTTATATCAAAAAAATGTATTGACTATTTTTCTTTGCAATCAACATAAGTAAGGATACAATATTAATTATGAGATTTTAAAAATACAATCAGGTATGCATCAGTTGATTGAATAATCTTCAGAATTCAGAATGTTAATAATAGGAGAAAAACCTGATATAAAAAGGTTTTATTATTCTTCATTCTATATCAAAATAAATTACTTAATATATTTCATATCGACGGTGGAAAGGAAAAAAGACGTAGCCCAATTTTTTCTCAAAACAGCTTTTTTTCGATAATCATAATGTATCAAACTTGATACACGTTCTATCAAGGATGCAAGCTGCAAATGCCAAATTAGTATCTAAATTTAGCTTTTAAGTTTGAAAAAAGATGTCCTTGTGAAAATTGAAATCAAGAAAAAATACTGAAAAAACGGGTTTTCCTAGACAATTTCTTAAATTAATATAAGATTATGTCAATTAAACACCAGCTTAGAAGTCTCCGGACACCTCGAGGTTGTGTATATTTCATAATTTGCACATGGCCCAAAATCATCAAAACACGTTTTCATGCCTCCTGTAAAATTGTGGGCTACGTTCTTTTTCCTTTCCCAAATCGATATTTTTCTTTATAATAAACATAAGTAAAGATACAATATTAATTATGAGTTTTTAACTCATTTTTTTCTAAACAGATTGAATAAATCTTCCGAAATCAGAATTTTTATATTAGGAGAAAAACCTGATTTGAAAAGGTTTTATTATGCTTCGTTTTAAATTTAAACCAATTAATCGCCAGTTTTTTGTTGTTTGGTTTACGCCAACGGTATTACGTTTTAAAGCTAATCACCACTATCCCACATTGCAATCAATTATATGTTTGTAAATTGTAAACTAAATTATTCCATCACATTCACTTCGGATAAATTGGCAATCCCTGTTCAAATAACAGGTCTTTCCTACAGCCGTAGACGAAGCTTGCGTTTGCCACCTGCTTTCGTATCACCTCACTTCGACTCTGCCAACATAACCGATAATGAGTGATTCACGTTTTTTTTTTCTCTCAATATTAGCGGTACACTGAGCACTAGAATGCTCACGTTTAAATAATAATTCATCTTCGATTCATTAGGACGAGGAAAAAAAAACAAGCGCCGGTGGGTCGACTGCAAGCTTAATTCAGCGCAGCATCTAAAAAGTGGCCGCCTCCAAAAATACCGTTGCAGTTGGAAACATTGCAGAGAAGATTTTTAAACACTAAATTATAATTAATGCACATGTACATAATATTATTGTAATTTATCTTGTTGATGTTTTCAATTGTTCAAAATTACTCTCGAGTAACGCGAAATTATAATTGTTTCATCGTTTTACCGCAATTTGTTCCGGCTCATCGTGTATGTGACCTTCTTTAGTTGATAACCAATTATTTTTTAAATTAAAAAAAAACGAAAATAGCATTCGTTGATTGACTTTGAAAGTATGCAACTTCAACATTAAATCTAATATATAAAAATTTATGTTTGGTTGTTTGTACTGTATGCCTTGCCACACCGCTCATCCGATTGCAATAAAACTTTGACAAACTTTTTGCTTGCACTTCCGGGAAGGTTAAAGGCATACTAAAATTAACCTACAGTAGGTCTTATGTATAAAAATCAATGTTTGTATGTCTGCCATACAGTTCATTTTAATTAATAATAAATAATAATTGGTGCGTGTGTCGTACCATAGACAATCGGCAGCAGACGTCAAACAGACAGAAAAATGAAACATGCACTTCAATAAATACAATTAAAACACAACGACAGAGTAACAAACAGTTCTCGTAGAAAAAAAAAGCTTCTGTTGAGATACCTCCATTAGGAGGCCATACGCTCCACATTGGGAGCGGATATGAATAAAAAAATGCAATAATATAATATACGATTTTAATAAAAAATATATCAAGTGTACACATGTATATTTAAGAAAATTGTATCCCAATCAATGCTTTAAGACAAGAAGCTAGCTGCGCGAAAATTTCAAAGGTTGCGCGGGCCAATCAAATATTCATTGAATAGTCGTCATGGAGTGCACACCAACCCGGAAAGAGTGCTCGGGGGCTTTCAAACTGATGCGCGGACGCGTGCGCGCGCAGCTTAGAGGAAACATTGATCTCAATAATGATTTTAAGCGTATTAAATTACAAATCTTGCAAAAAAATGCGTGAATTAATCAAATTTCAGTACCTTCATGGAATAAATAATACATTATTTACAATGTCAATAATAAAAAAGAGGATGGTCAATCGTTTGCTAAAATCTGTTATCCAATAACGTCATTTTAACCGTTTGAATACCGCGTAAATAAATCATTCATATGTCCCAGAGATACTGCGTGTTTTTGAGAAAAATAATTTTGCCTAATATACACTCGAATTCAATATTTTAAAAACCTATATTGACTCAGTATAGACAGCACTACACATAGTCATCAAAATATTGCTTATATTCTAGTAGAACACCAAGTATTTGATTTCTTTAATGTCGTGGGCATCAGCGTTCGCTCGCATATGTTCCGTACACCGGTGTGCGCTTGGTATCCAAGTGGTTAATTGTCATTCGATTATCTGGGGATGAGATATCCGCGCATCAGAGAAATGATAGTCGAGCCGAGCGACATGACGGCCGACAGGTTGTCGGTCGATTGTGGCCTCTGGCTGATAACGGCAAACGTTAGGAGCGGTTTATCAACCGGAATCGGACCCCTTCCACGTATAGATTCCACACCACTAATCCTACGCTTGCCAACCTTTTTTATTATTTATCAATTCAAATAATTATCAAAATCTAATATTTAAATGAATGTTTGTTTGTCCCGTATGCGTTCATATACCCAGCGGTGGATTACCCTGCAAATGCAGCGCCTCAAACATATCTTTTATAATATAACCCATACACTTTTTTTGTAGATTTTTATATGTTTTTATTTGATATCTTCTAACGTTTTTATGCTGTCCGAAAAACAGCGCCTCCAAATTCTATTGCGCCTGAGGCCTCTCGTGTGCTTTATCCGCCACTGCATATACTTATGTGATAAAACTTTGGTGAGTTGTTGTGCGGACACCAGAAAATATTTATGAATCAGCTGTGGGCTGCCAATGCGTTAATTTGTTTGTTTGTTTGGTATGCGTTCCTATACCACTCATCCGGTTGCGATAAAATTTTGATGAGTTGTTGTGCGGCTGCTTGCAAATGTATATGAATCAGCGGTGGGCTTCCAATACATTAATTTGTTTGTTTTTCTCGTATGCGTTCCTATACCGTTAATCTGACTACAATAAAATTTTGGTGAGTTGTTGTACGAATGCTTGCGAATGTATATGGATCAGCGGTGGGCTGCCAATACGTTAAATATGAATATGTGTATCTTAAAGCACTTCAATAAACATAATTAAAACACAAAAACTTTCTTTCTTTGAGTGGCATTGGAATGCATGTCGGGTACTCGCTAGTATACATATAAAAATGAATGTTTATTTGTTTGTTTGCCCCGTATGCGTTCCTATACCGTTCATCCGATCGCAATAAAACTTTGGTGATTTGCTATGAGGACGCCCGTAAAAGTTTCTAATTTAGTACAGCCAGCAGTGGGCTGCCGATACCTTAAAATAGGGCTCGCTTTATATCAAAGCAATTCTCGGTGTTCTGGGGAAGCAGTGAGTTTTTTTTATCACTCTTATGCCATGAAATGCAATACTTTATTGTGTATCCGAAAGCAGTTCAATAAACACAGTTAAAACACGAACACTTTTTTTCTTTGAGCGACATTGTAACGCATGCCGGGTGCTCGCTAGTATATTATAAAAAAAATCTCTAAAAAAAATTGTATATGTATCACAAATTGTTGCCTGAGATTGCTTAAGATCAGTGTTTAGCAAACAGATTCCACATTTTATCTCAACTCGAAGACTTTTTTTTAGCTCCACCATTTGAAAAAGTTACGTCTGCCAGTGACTAAGTGTTCCAGCCCTGTTGAGTTTTTTTTAGCTGTATTATATTGAATCCCGAAATCCCAGGATCGGCACTAGTCCCGGGATTGGAAGCCCTAGTACTGATATAAGTTGATTTAATACAAAACCCTGAATCAAACCGTAAAATTTTATGCATATCAATTCCCGGCTTTTATCGATTGTACACCAACACGAAAACTATTCCAGCTAGAAGCGGCAGCCGAGGAATGCTGTATCAAGACGCAATATTCAATGAAATAGTAGACAACATAATCTGAAAAAAACATAGACCTGTATTAGAGGCAGTGCCGGACTAACGAGTTAAACATCTGAACTCTTTCATCGTATACGATTTATATAAGTGTCACAAGTTTTAAAATTCTACGAAAAAGAACCATGTTAATCAGCATATAATCAATATGAATAATCAATGAAAATACTGTCACTATGGATCACAAAATTTCATCTACAATGTCCGCTTCTGATGTGTAGAATATATGAGCCATCAAGAAGTGAAGTGAGCCAAGCAATAATGAGGGGAAAAAAAGTACAATCATTTATTGACTTTGTGTTTTGGTGGATTGCATATTTTTATTTTAAGAAAATAACACTTTTTTATTGTGTATCGTTCTTACGGTACTTAGAGACATGTAGAATATTATTATGCATTTATTTTTTTTGGCTCACTTCTCCTTCCAGCGACTCATATATTATGAAAGAAAAATCACATAAGTGGATAACGAATTTACGAAAAACATGAAATTCAACAACACGAGACATTATCAACAAACAAAGAGCATCATAAGATCCTATCACATAAGACGTGTCAGATATTTCTAAAAAATGTAATGTTTAAATCGATGTTCAACAGTTGATTGTCAATCTCGTAAATTAAAAAAATAATAATGACAGCACTTTTTGTGCTACGGTGTGTTAAAAAGTGACGTATGCTTACATTCCCTGCATAATTGTATCATATATTTTTTTCAACTCACCTTGGCAATGCCCGTGGCATTGACTTATTGAAATTTTACATATCGACTCTAGAACGGCAAAGGAACGTAGCCTACAGTTTTTTTTTTCTAAAACCATGATTTACATATACAACTTAATACACGATCTATCAAAAGGACGTAAGCTGCAAATGGCGGAGTAGTATCTAAATTTAGCTTTTACACTTGAATTAAGTAGGGCATGTGAAAATTTCAACCGGGAAAGTCTACTAGCAAAAGGTTTTTCTCTAACAATATATTTAATTAATAAAATATGAGTTAATTTTCGTGCACTACAAGGTTGTGTGTATTTAATATTTTGAGATAGGCCCAGAATCAAACCAAAAAAACGTTTTTTGGTCCTCCAAAATAAAATTATACAATAGTTAACTTAATAAACAGTAGTAAGTGATTTAAGTATAGGTTATTTAAAACTCAAAAACATAAATTACCAATATGCTCAAATCAAATAATTATATCTACCCTACTGGAACCAGGGTATTCAATCCCGTCCGATTCTGTGATCCCGAAATCCTGGGATTGTGACTACTAATCCCGGGATGAAAATGAAGCACGGAACAGCTTAAAAAAAGATGTCGCGCTCTGTTTTTTGATAAATCCGCAAAATCCTCTAATTTTTTAAATTTACATGAAATTCTTTAAAAAATCCCATGATTTCAAAATCGCCGACCAAACATTTTTCTCAATCCTAATAATTCATACACGATTATATTTTTATCTTGTGTGTTCAATCCAAGAATACTGGGATTGGATACCCTAAGTGGAACCGTGCATTCATTTAATGTAGCTGTAATCCAGGGTGGGGAACCTTTTATTATCTAAACGCCGTATTCATTTTTCTTATTCGACATAAGGCCGCAGTAGACATTGACTAGGGAATCTTTGGCCGGAGACATAACATTACGGTCAGAATATGTCAGGAATTTACGAATTTTTATAAATTTACAGAATAACAGAATTGGCCAAAACGCTCTCCCACGCCTGCTCTAATGAATTAACATAATTTCAAAGCAAAATTATAAATAGTATTTTTTGATTATTTTATACTTTCATTTGACAATATAAACAACATATTTATTATTAGGAAAATTATATATAGCTAGGAACAACACGAGACAAATTTGAGTAGGTCAACCCAATGGTTATTTTTAACCTTTTTGACGTATGTTCATAAATAAATATCTAAAATCAATAACTTTAAATATATCGAAAAAATATGATAATAACATGTCGCAACGTAAATAAAATAACTGTGTTTAAAGAATTTTACGGGTCAAACTAATAAAATGTTTTAAATGCTCAAGCCGTTTTCAACGCGGAGAATATGTTATTTGTCACGACAAGTTGATTTATATGGATACTTAAAAAGTGAACAAATCCGACGATATAATTTACATTATTTTGAGAACTTACGTGACATTATATTGTTTAATTAACACATTTTGATAATTAATTTCACTTTTTTAAGTAAAAGTGGCATAATTTAGCATTTATATTTGATGATTCGTGGAGTTCTT
Organism: Himalopsyche tibetana; assembly: GCA_030503985.1. Lineage (NCBI taxonomy): Eukaryota > Metazoa > Arthropoda > Insecta > Trichoptera > Rhyacophilidae > Himalopsyche > Himalopsyche tibetana. The sequence continues at coordinate 31,974,466 of JAPJYX010000004.1, forward strand.
CTGACACACGGCTTTCTTTCTTAGTAATTATTAATGAATCAAACTATGTTTTGATTTAATTGAAAAACACGTTTATTCTATGAATTCTTGAATTGATAATTTAAAATCTGTCTTCCGTAGCCATTGGCAGAAGATTCGAGTATTCACTAACATTCAAATGAATTACTACTATTCAGTAGCGTAGACCAGGGGTGAGGAACCTTTTCATTTATAAATGCCACATTCATTTACCTGATATAACATAGGGCCGCAGTAAAGAAAACGTTGACTCCTTCCCCCCTTTTTTTTCGACTGTCGAACATATAATGAGTTGATTACGCTCTTTTTCAAAACGCCACATCAAAGTACCCAAGAGGCCGCATGTGGCCTTAAGGCTGCAGATTTCCCTCCAAAGGCGTAGGCCATAGGGTAAGGCAGAGTTTCCCAAAAAAAAATCTGGAATGGAACACTTCGCAAATCCGGAAAATATAACAGAACACTTAGCTGAATTTTTAAGATTTTTTTTATCTGTGATGTAGCGTATAAAACCATTCCAATTTTTTTCGGAACACTTACTTTGGCTCCGCGGAAGATGGTTTGGGAAACCCTGGGGTAAGGTAAGGTAATGTGTTGATATAGGAATTTTGGTATTTTTAATTTGTCACGGACCCCCTCAGCGGGCTCACGGACCCCTGGGGGTCCACAGAAACCACTTTGGGAACCACTGCTCTAAGCTGTGCGCGTGTGCGCGCGCATACATTACAACAGAGCGCACAAAAATTACATCAGCTATATCATCACCAGAATAAATTAATTGACATTATATAGTGTTGTTAATTATTATCATTATTAAAAATCAACCAAAATACCGTTATGTGGCGCACAAATCTTTTTATTTCTTGTCAAAGTTGAAAAGCCAATAATTTTTGCGCACATAACCTTCCGAAAATTAGAGGGAACATTGGTGGTGTGTGAAAGCGGTCCTGGTCCTAATAATAAATAGTGTACAAAAAACGTTTTATTAATATTTACTAAATTTAAAAAAAAAAATGTTTCGTGACTACTTTTAAGCCTCACAATAAAAATCAACTCAGGCCATAAATAATAACAAAAACATGATACGGCTGATGTTTTCTAAGAACAAACCAATTCTGTCGTAGGTACATGGTGTTTTTTTCATGCCTATTAACATCCAAATCATAAAAGCAATATTCATAGAGGTCGTATCGCATTACAATGATTTTCTCGACCGTTATCATTGTTGCCGCCAATAACGGGAATCGGCTGCTATAGCACAATAAATATAATCTTGAATTTTTACCTTTTTTCATTCTTTTTGGGTGGACCTAAAATATCTCGCTGACACAATGCACTAAAGATAGTAACGTATTTGGGAACTCCATTTGGCGCGACTAGAAATAATAACAGAAACCTGCAACTACCGCATTGAATCATCACACACTTTAAAGACGAAAACGGTAAGAAACAGCAGCGTCTTGCGTCAACAAAACATTTATTTTTTTCACTGACCAGCAGTAGCGGCCGGTCAATGTGGCATTGGATCAATGCACCTCTTGTATCTGCAGGGGCGGTTATATTTCATGAAATAATATTCATACATAACATTTATACCATTCACTCATTTTAAAACATTTTATTTTATTTTATTTTACATGAAAATTTTTAAATGAGTGAATGGTATAAATTAATAAAAAAACAATATTCCTTTGTACTTTATTCCACTTTATTTAAAATGTCAGGACCGGTTTCGCTCATTGAGAGCATTGTCAACTGATAAGAAATATAATTTAACAATGATTTTTATACAAAAATAAATTTAAATGAAAAGGTGCAAACAACAATTGACATTGAAAAGAAATTACCAATTACATTATGAGTGATTCTGAAATAACACAAAATTATAATGTTTAACACATCTAACGTATAATTAAAAAGTCATCCTAGATTAATAAATTTTAAGTGGTGGCTGAAAGTAATTACAAACATTTTTGACAAGGTGACAAAATGTATTACAACAGATTAAAAATAACAAAGTATTTTAGTTCTACAGTTTTCAGTATAACTGTAGAACTAAAACACTTTGTTATTTTGAATCTGTTATAAATGGAGTTCTACCAAGTAAATGCCAAATCAATTAATAAAATGTATTAACTAATAAAGTGAATAGGATTAATGATAGTTTCCTGTTTTTCCCCCGCTTCCAAGTAGTTGGTGTGTATACTTAAACAAAATCGACAGCTAAGAAGATTCTGAAAAAGGAATTTTTCTAAGACCATATCAATTCTAACAAAAGAAATATTTTTTTTTTTTAATATATATAAAAGGATATTTAACATATGTTTAATGCAATGGATACATTAAAGGGGAACTTGCAAAAATAATTTGATCATTCAAAAGATCTGAATCAGGTAGATTCAAATTTTTAATTTACTCATAAACGTTGAGATGATTTGATTATGCTTCTCAAAGAGGTCACAAGTTGTAATACAACAAGTGGAATAACATAGATGTCAAATTTTATTTTATATTTTTTTTTAAACCATGTCCGCTCCCAATGTGGAGCATATGGACTCCTAATGGAGTTTATCTCAACAGAAGTGTTTCTACGAGAACTGCTTGTTACTCAGTTGCTCAACCTCTCTTTTTCCAAAGAGAGTAGGGATAGAAGGATTGGGCTAGGACAGGATTAGTGGTAAGCTAATCGCTGTCAATACGCCCCGTTCATAGGATAGGAAAGGTGAGAGGGGGAAATTCAAGACATCACATACATCCATGCCTTTGAACAGAAATTCATAAATCGATTGAAAAATCAATTTATAAAACTGTACGTACCGGGATTTGAACCCGGGCCCTCTGTAGCCGAAGCCAACACCGTTGACCACTCGACCACACTGGCGACATATATTACATTTTATATTACATCATTATTATTATTTTATTCTCAATTGATGGAATTATGACATGTTTTTAAATTATTTCCCGCTCTTTTATTTGCAATGATACTCAGATGTATTCCAATTAGCCGTCGAATTAAAAGGAAGCAGTTTCGAGCGCTTCGCGGGCTATTTTATTTGCGCCTTGGCTTATTATGTAAATTGTATTTGGTCATTCTTTTGCAAGTGTTTACTGTGCTATTATTACACGATTACATAACTACTTCCTGTGGTCGTTATCGCCGTAAGACTACATTTCAATGATTTTTCCGTTCTTGTTTTCTTTGCTGTAAGATAGCCGATTGCCAGAATGAAAACAAAACCGAACCTATCGTTTTATGGTTAGATTAAATTAAAATTTCTCCATATTTTTATCAATTTAATACTATTTTTTTATTACGTTCGTAATATTAGTAAGTTAACTGATTTATAACAAGTTTGTAAATAATTAAACATTTTTACTACGCGTCACGATATGCCTCTGTGGTCAATAGGACATCCAATCCCGGGATCCCGTTCAATTTTCTGATCCCGAAATCAATGTCAATTATTGTCGTTTACACCTTTTCATTTCAATTTATTTTTGTGTTATATAAATAGCACTGTTTATATATATATAATATTTCTTATCAGTTGACAATGCTTGCAATGAACGGAACCGGTCCTGACCTTTTAAATAAAGTGGAATGAAGTACAAAGGAATATTGTGTTGTTATTAATATAATGCCTTTATACCAAGTATTGGCAGTGGACACTACCAAAAGAGATCGAAATTATTGAGCGGGTGAAAGAATGATTCATGGTCAAGTGAAAATTGTTGCCAGCATGGATAAGCCTACGCCCGACGTATTTTAACCTCGTGTTGGGCGGATTTTTTAAGTCACACTGACACAATGAACTACTAACGCTTGCGTTGGCAACAATAATAGCACCTGAATTCGGGATCAGAGTGCTTAGGCGTGACCGCGCGACACGAAAGCAGACAGTTTGCGCTCGTAACAGAAGTACCGTTGATCAACAATAAGACTTGCTTTTAGACTTACAGGTATTCACAACAAGCCCACCACAAAATGCGCCGCGTGCCTTAAACAATCCTTTGACCTGATTTCAATCTAATAGCTACGCAAAGAAATTATAAATGTATCAATGGCCATACGTTGACAACACTTCACCGACATTTTTATATCATTTTCTTTGTTTTTTCAAGCTCTATTAAAATATTGACATCTCGTAATTTACAAAAAAATATTTGTCATTAAAATTGTTCTAAAGTTGGAAACACGTAACAGAAAAAAAAGGCCCACCAAACTGCCAGAAGATAGTAGAAAAACTACATCGTTTTCCAACTATTTGAAAATAGATGAGAAAAAATTCCAACATGTTTACTGCAACATTTTGTATTGGAGAGTAAGACAGTCCGTAATTGGATTAAAAAAAAATTATAACAATTATGTATATTTTTTCTAAAATCAAAATACTTGGAATTGTTTCCTCGTATCATCATAAAAGAAGACATAAAATTTAAATTGTTAACTCGTATCAAACATTCTTGTTAATAAAAAGTTCATTAAATTAATATTGTGTCAACAGATTATTTTTAATACACATAATAATTATTTTACTCCAAGGTGTCTTTCATTTTCATTGATTTCCCAATACTTATTTATTTAAACAGTTTTTTGGCTCTCCTGTAAAATTGAACAAATGCCGGTTACGTGTTGTCAACTTATGGCCATCGATATATCATATCGACTGTAGAAAAGCAAAAGTACGTAACATCTGTTGTTCGATAATCACAATGTATATAATTTGATACACGCTCTATCAAAACGATGTAAACTGCTTATTAGTATCTAAATGTAACTTTAACGTTTGAAAGTGTCTGTGAAAATTACAACCGGAAAAAGAACTTCCAAAAATACTTTTCTTAAACAATTTACTACATTCATATAAGATTGATCCAATAAAACACTAGTGTATTAGTATTCCTACACTTTAAGGTTGTGTATATTCTATATTTTGACAGTTAAAGTCAAGGTATTCTGCGTTATGCATGATACTTAGTCGTATATTCTGCAGAAGGTATTCGGTAACGCACTCTTTGTATTATTTCGTATTCTTTATATTTACACCATATAACATATTATTTCAGTGCTGCACATTACTATACCTTGTCGTAAAAAAAGGAAAAAAATATTTATAATATTAGTGAAACTAAACTTTAGTGCAAATATATTATAATATATATGTGCATATTTTGAGAACATCGAATTCGTACATTTTTTTTTGCATCCAAAATATTGTTAAAATGGGTGGTTTGAGATATAATTCAGAAGAACATTATATGTATGAGAACTCAACTAAGACAAAAACTGAACATACAATATCTTTACACCAAGACATCGATATGATAATTTTGTGATTAAATCAGGTGGAATACGACGTATTCCTTCGACTACACCAGTGCTCCGCAACCGGTGTGCCGCGGTCAAACCCAAAATGAAAAAATATTTTCACCAAGAACTTCGGGTTGTGCTTTCAAATATCGAGCCGAATATTAAACCTGTGTGTTCATTGAATCGAGCGCAGGTATCACATTAATTAGTTATTATTTTATAGTAATTATTAAAATTGCATAATAGGAAATATATTATAGTTTTATGTATGTATACTTTTCAAATAAAAACGAAAATTTATTGTAAAATTTGTTTAATAATTTAATACCTATATATTTTTGGTTTTGGTGTGCAGCGGGATTCTAGGAATTTTTTTGGTGTGTCATAGGTGAGAAAAGGTTGCGGAGCACTGGACTACACCACTGATTATAACCGTTTTAATATTTTCCTATTAGGGTATTTTGATATATTTTTTAATTCCTGATAAACGATAGAAATCGTTGCCATTAAAAAACACATTTAACTGTCAATAAATGCTTTAAAATAATACAATTAAACGTGTTTTGAAAACAAGATCAAATTGTTGAAAACAAATGAAGATGTATATGATTTTTTCGATAGAAGTTGATGAAAGATTTTTGTCATCAAGCAGAGTCACATGTTACTCGTTTTTTTATCCCATAAAAAGCAAACCGGAATGCTAATTTTAATTAATTTAAAACATACCTCGCCAGTACTGAAAAAAAACTCATGACCTACACCGCCAGTTGAAAGCGCATAGTTGTATTTAATTATTCATTTGACCCGGTGAAATTTATAAAAAAAAAGTAAAATCGACTTTTTTTCATAGTTTAATATCGTTGCATAACTATGTTCCTGCGTCAAGATACCTGCATTAATGTCCGAAGAAAATCTTGCATATTCTATGCAAGATTTTCTTCTGGATTCCTTTTCACTTTTTTATCAATATTTATCAGGATTAGGATAGGTCAAAACCAGAAATGATTTTACAGACTCTCGTTTATACCAGTATAATTATTCATTCTTGTTTTTCAAAAGTAATGTTAATTTATTTAACATATTATCTTAATTTTGTTTTCATTAAATCAACATGTTATTTTACTATAATAAGACAATCCAAGTATTTATTTATTCATTAACCACCGACGTGGATGTACCCCAACATTGTCCCTGTCCTTTGTTTATAAATAACAAACATATATGCTCATGTTTTAGTTAAAGTTAAAAGTTTGATGTCAGAGATTTAGTTGACTGAAAAATGAGAACCAGTATCATAAAATTGATTGATAATAAGATGGGAAAATTCTCACAGATTCCATGGTCAGCTTATTAACATGGGTTAATTAATATGATGAGATATTAGAATATGTTTATTGATTGGGTTTTATTGCCAATAAAATATGAATACATCACATTCACTTAATACATTACAAGAAGCTCACACAATTATACATAGTCATTAGAATTTTAACAAATTTAACATAACTATTATTTGATAATACCGTCTATGTTCTGAGCCCTAGCACACACAAACAACACAAAGTGAAATTATTACATTAAAGAGTTTACAGAAAAAATCATATGTCATTCCTTAAAAGGTATTCAAAGAAAAATGACTTTAAGAATTAGAATATCAGAGTCAATGAGAAAATTTATATTGTGTATATCTTTTAAGCAGCGGTGGGGTGGGCTGCCAGTATATTAACAAGGGGTCGCTTAATCCCAAAACAATTCTCGCTGATTTGGGAAAGGAGTGATTGATCGGTCCTATGCAATTATATGCAATACGTAATAACCAATAGATTGTTACTAAATAAACTTATAATATGTGATATGCAATTTACCGTAAACTTATCAATCTAAATCGCTAAAAATGTATTACTTTGTATACTGAAGCTGTCTTAGATAATATACAAGTCAAAAGTTGAAGTTATATACTTATTTGATATGAGAATATTGTTATCTCTTAAATTAACAAGGGGCTCGCCGGCCTTAGTAAAATTTAACAAGGGGCTCGCGAGAGCCCCTCCAGCCCATCTCTGCTTTTAAATCAATATATATAACTAAGTTAAATTAAATTCAATCAGTCATGACATAAACATGACAGTGTTGGTAAAAACTATCTTCTAATTCTTGAGAAACAAAATACTTTATTATTTTGCCTTTATAAATAAAAATAATACAATAAATTTACACTTCGTGAAGCTTGTATTTAGTACGAATGTGTTATGACAATCTAAAACAATAATCACCAAACCATTATGTGAGCCCTCGAGAGTTGAAGTGAGCCAAGTAGTAAAATGGTAAAACTTTAATATTTAACTTTTAAGTACAATCACTTCTTTATTTGGTGTTTTGGTTGATTACATATTTTTATTTTAGAAATATAACACTGTTTCAGTGAGTATTTAATAAGCTTACTTCACTTTTACAATACTTTGAGACGTGTAGAATATTATAACGCATCTAATTGATTTTTTCCTACAATACAACTTGGCTCGCTACACCTCTCGGGGGCTCATATAATGGTATAAATAAGAAAGACCACACCATGCGTGTTAAAAAAGTTTAATAATATTTGCTGAGCTAAAAGCTACGAAGTATCAGTTTTACAGTATAGTTTGGATGTTTAATTAGGCAATATAAATTGCAAACGTGTCTTTTATTCTAAACGCAAAATCCCGAAGAAAAAAATATTAATGGCATTTTAATATTCACATTTTATGCGGAGAGCAAGAAGACGGTAACGTTGAATGATTTGCATGACTGAAATAACTCATCCAGCCCACATACCGTACACGATTACCTTGCGGTTATAGGGATTACGATGGTGCAGAAACAAACAAGTGCCGTTATTTAATTTTACAGATTTTTTAATATAAAACGATAACAATAATAGCAGTGAACTAGTCTTTTTCTAGCACCATCCTTCCATATGACTAAAGGATATATTTATTATGTAATTAGTATATATATATTTGTATTTTATTTTCAATATCAATTTAATTTGTAATTAAAATTTGTCACAGACTTTTAAATTGCACTTTAGCCTAAATATCGTATACATCAAAAACTTTTACACCCCATCGCTGATTTTGTTTTTTATAATACAATAATAAAGTATTATGTTTATATTGTTTTCGGAGGCTTCTAGGACACTCCGTATTCAGTATTAACCAAGGCCCTCAGAAATATAGTTCTGTTAAAATATTGTTTTTATATTTACAATGTAAAAGATCACTATGTACATATCTAAATATTAAGAGCAACTACCGCCTTCGGAAATAATTGTTAAGTGCTTAAAAACTATACTATAGTTATGCCACTGAACGCAATACTCCTTATGATAAATGCTTTCTAATGGAGGTATCTCGACAGAAGTTTTTGTGTTTTTTACTTAATCGCCCAACCTTTCTTTTTCAAATAAAGTAGTAGGTATATAAGGATAAGGATAGGACAGGGCTAGTGGTCGACTAATCGCTCTCACTACGCTCAGTTATTGAGAGTTCGGAAGAGTGGGAGAGAATTAATAGACATGACAAACACGTACGCCTATCGAACACAAATTGATAAATCGATCGAAAAAATACTGTTTGTACGGCGACTCGAACCGGGTTAGATCCGACACGGAAGCCAGCAACACTAACCACTGTGCTACAGACATTGTATCAAATATGGAAGTGTCATTATTCACTTAAATGACCTTCAAAAAGATTTATTCGCACGTCTACCTGACTGTGGCTCAATGAAATTGGCGTACGGATCGAATAATTGAGACCCAATTCTTGAAAGCGGACATCGACATGAGAAAATTTTGTTTTTTCCAATCGACGTCTTCAAGTCACAACAATTTATGCCATATTTATTTTATTTTAAGCACGTACCAACACTACAAACCTTTACATGCATATCTCTTCAAGCGTCATATTGTACAGAGATAATTTACAACGCATTCGTATGGCTAAATATTGTTTACGCATAACTGTGTTGATGTCACTATTTGTAAGGTTTTTGTCGATAGTAGGTGTTGAATATGTGTTAATTTTTGACTAAGAGCATTGTATCACAAACTGTGTTTACTGTAATGTACCGTTCAATCTTGGCATATAAAAATTTGTTGTAATTCGTACGTCATGTTTTGTTTATATGTATCCAAAGAAAATGATAGACTACACTATAATAATATTATGATGATTCAAAGTAGGCAAACTTTAAAAAAACAATGATTGATTTTGATTACTTTGACATGTTGCATGCTCTGTACTTGTCGGTTTTAAGCTTGGAATATATAATAATGTTGTCATCTAGTTTGTTCTTTTTTTTGACAACAAAACATTACACAGATTTTTTGACACTTCCTGAAGTTAAGTCACTTTAACTGGTTCTAATTGTAAATATGTTTTGCTTTTTTAAAAAAATAAAAAATGTACCAATGTGGATCGATCATGTGGCTTCCTAATGGAGGTATCTAAACAGAAATTTATTTTACGAGAACTGCTCGGTTGCTCAACTTTCGTTTTTAAAAGAGATTATGGATAGAAATTTATGGTTAGGTTAGGACTAGACTAAACGCTCTCGATTTGCCCTGTTAATTTTTAGATTGGAAGTTTGAGACAGAATTAAGATATCACAAATACCCACGCTTTCGAAATAAACCTGAACCTGAAATATTAGCGTTTGTAGAATGAAGAATATGACCCATTCCGTTTCCATTTAGTTCTTGCAGATATATTTCACATTTCAACACATTAAAAGATTGATTTTCTTTTGCTAATTTATATAATGCAGCTTAATTTTTTTGCTTTTATTGCCTTTTTTCTCCCTAAAAAAACAGTTTTCGAACCAAAATATTTTTTTTTTACGAATATTGATTAAAAACATCAAAATGCCGGGGAAATGAGTGCCGGAACGCCGTTCCACCACGTTTTATTTGAAAAAAAAAGCACTGTTAATATGTATTACAAAATCATTTAGCTTTTCAAATACTGATACAACACAACACGAGCTTAAACCTAGTTACTTAGATTTAATTTCGTTTACTTTTCATGTAATTGAATGTATAAAATTGATTAATCTCATTTTTAACGTCGATATATTATATGAATTACGTATTTTTATTGGTGTGGAAGCATTGAGCCGCGTTGGCACACATTTAATTCGGGGGCGAATGCAGTTACCGTTTGCAATTCACCTACTGACTCGACACGACATCCTTGCGCATTCCTTTTGACTCATTTGGGATTGCCGGTTGTGCTGTGTTACCGTCGCGGCGATCAATGGTACTTAGCAACAAAAATGGCACGCTTACTCACAAACAGGGAACGCTTCAATCGATTAATGTATTCTAAAATTTTAATTGTATTCAAATCCATTTCCACATCCTCTTCGTGCTACCTTAAGAAACATAACAACATCAATATTTACTATGGATTCGACGGTAACTTTGTGGAAGTTCATTTTTGATTCAATATTAAATTTGATAATAAAATATTCGTAGTCATGCTGTCTGAAAATTATTTCAAACATTTTAAATGCGAATTTGTATAGTAGACTTTTTACGTTTGTTTTATTGACGCATATTTTTGAAATAATTGGTTTGAAAATAAAGGATTTTATACTTGATTTAAGCTTAAAGTGTTTTTTATTGTATTTGGATGAAGATTCATTTATGCTAGTGATTTTTTTTTGTCTTTCAGCTCTTTGCATGGTGTTCTTATATATATATATATATAATTAATATACATAATTATAGCAACGCATAGTGTGGACGTTTTACTTCGTACGAATCAGCTAAAAAAATTACGCGTATTTTTAATTCATATCAATATGTGTGCATTATATAATTTGTATCGAAAAATATTCGCGTCAGTAATTCCTTCAACTCTTCACCTAGTCAGCAAACGGTGCGTAGAATATTTGGCCCGCAACCAATCCTCTTTCAGTGCGTCAAACAAACAACGGGTGCTCTTGAAACCTGGAAAAATATTCAATTCGTTAAGTCAACTTTCAATTGGATGCAATTTCTTGACAGTAATTTATGTGGATTTGTGTATTTCTGCACAACAACAGTCATCTATGGTCCGCGCGAAAACTGCACGAAGGAAAACCTATGAGCCGTATCATGCTTAGCTTTTGGCACAAATACTGTGATTCACAAACCACCTTTGGTTACAACTTGTATTGCTATAGAAAGTAGCGACGATCCAGCTATCATCTCGCTGATTTCTATTCTGTTCTGGTTTCCAGCCCTAGAGCGCGCACCGATGCTGGCGGTCGTTCAAAAACGAGCAAAAATTGTCACAAGAAAGTCAATTTTATAACATATTTTATATTTTACAGAAAATGAACAACTTCATAGCAATTTACGAACAAAAAAAACGTATCTACACGTTCAGAAACTTGCCTTTTATCAATTTAATTTAAGTGTCGATGCAGGTCAAACGTGGTCATCGCCACTATTTTTTTTATATTATCAAAATAATATGGCTCATATTTTTCCGGTCTGAATTTATATTAAATGGTCATAATGGGGTGTTCACTTGCAATACGTGGTGGAATTAATAAAAACACAATATTACTTTGTACTTTATTCCACTTTATTTAAAAGGTCAGGACCAGTTTCGCTCATTGCGAGCATTTTCAACTGATAAGAAATATATATAAACAGAGCGTTTTATACAAAAATAAATTGAAAAGAAAATGTGTAAGCAACAATTAACATTGAAAAGAAGTTACAAATGACAGTATAAGTGATTCTATAATTAGACAAAATTAAAGTGTTTAACACATAAACAATTAAAATTTTAAGTTCATATTTTCATTCTGAACAAAAATTGATTTAAATTCTGACCATTTAATTTGCTACCAAATAATATTACGATCGAATAATAGAACTGATTTATTTTAAGTTGTATTGTATTCTACTTTCTGAATGGATATAGAGTTTTATACTAAAAATTATTTAATTGACAAGAATATCTTTTTTATCAAAAAAAATTGATGCATAATTTACTTGTATCGATAAAACTGTCATATTATCGATGTTTTAGATAGCTATGGCCACGTTTGATTCAAGTAGACTAAAATTGTAATTTTTACTGAAAGTATTCGATGATTACGCAATCATTTATATAAAAATTATTCTTCCTCATCACAATATACTTTTTTTCTCAAAAAGAAACAATTGTACGAGTAATTGTGTTATAAAAAAAATACTGCAGTTATTTAACAATGTTAAAATTGATTACAAATCTATTGCAAAACCGCTGGTCTGAGATGAATATTATTAGTGTTATTTTTTTAGCGTGAGATTCGATATGATTTTTTTTCCATGCGAAAAAGCACCATGGACTTGTCATGATTGTATGTTTTGTTAGATACGAATATAGGCTATTTAAATAAACGGGTAGCGTGCAAAACGTGCGGTGTTGTGTTCAGTGTCGTGTCGTGCAATTTTACAATGAACTGCACACACCCTCTCGGAGGTTTTTGAGGCCACCTAACTATGTACAACAATAATGTTTTTTTTTTACTACTTACCAACTCAGAGATACATCCACCTACTTAGAATAAATGATAATGGTAGGCTGGGCCATAGACAATAATTTTCTGTTTATTTGGAAAGCGCTCGCTGCATACCAACATTACCAACGTTAATATTTGTGACAATATAATTATCTTTTGGCTTATTTTACTTGTATTTTATGTCTGTTTATTCATACAAAATTGGGCGCGTTACAGGTGAAGTGAGCCAAGTAGTGTTTTAGACACAAATAAGTTGGAGGCGTTTTAATATTCTAATTGTCTTACAGTATCTTAAAAGTTCAGTAACCTCAGTTAATACACATTGCAATAGTGTTATCTCCGTAAAATAAAAACATACAATTCACCAAAACACCAAGTAAAGACGTGATTGTATTTAAAAGTTCAAGAAAAAAGTTTCACTAGTCGACTCACTTCACCTCTTAATCCAAAAGTCGATTAAAGATACCTACCTGATTATAATAATAAAGTAGTAGAATAAACGGACGTGTTTTATTACTTCACACACACAACACAATATTACTTCAATCCAAATAGAGCAATCGCTGTTTAGTCATTAATTTTACTACTTGTAATTGCATTCGAATTCATCGTTAGCCGCCACTTTAACTTAGTTGTTCTTTGATGAGTTTTTAAACTATTTTCAAGAGGTAATAAACATTTTAATTATTGTCAATTAAATGCCACTGATTCATTATTTGCATTTGTTTTTGTTACACCCTTATAATTTTATTTTGTTTTGTTTTTTGCTCTTTAATACTGTGCCAGATCATAATGCTCGTCGTGAAAGAAATCGGTCCTGACCATTTAAAACAAAAGTGAAATTAGTACAAATGAGAATTTTATTTTTTAATATAATGCCTTTGCAATAAGTATTGACAGTGAACACCTTAAAATTTGAATCGTTATGTACATTTACAATGGCATCTTCAGGCGTTCAAGTGCACGTGTGAACTCGAACTGAAGATTTCGAAAGGCGAAACCCGGGTCGTTAGTGCCAAACTTGTGTGAATGTACATCATTTTAACGATTCAAATTTTACCAAGCACCTTCATTCGAAATCTTAATATAAAAGTAGTTGTTGAAATAAAACAAATCACGGATCGTCCCCAAATGGCTAAAAAATGTACTTGAATTTCGTTTTGTAAAACAATATACATTTTAAAAGTATCGTGTGCTTAAAATTACTTTGGAATGATATATAGCTTAGATTATTCCACGTATTGCGCTACAAACTGTGACACGTGTTTCGCCTCTTTCAGAGGCATCCTCAGACAGTCTTACTTTCACAAATGCTTGCTTAAGTACGAATGGTTTTAATTTTAGTATTCTGAATGTTCTTTTTGATAGTGCATTGAAGTTTGATATTTTGTATGTTATTAAGCCAGATTTGAGACTCATTTTAAAAAATGCTTTTCATAATTTGTTTTTATTTACTAAATTACATTCATACAGTGGCGTTCCTAGGCTATGTGCCGCCTCTAGGCAGAGTTTAAGCTTACGCCTTTATAGTAAAATATGAAATGCTTTACACCCATACGTGTCATTTTTGCATTTTTTTTTCATTCTATGATTACAAATATAGAAATTCATTTCATTCAAGAAAAATGTTTAAATTTGTCCCTTAAGTGCTTTTATGACCCAGGTCATTTCCGCTCACATTTAACCCGAAACCGCCGCCTATAGTACCGTAATCGGTAAATGTCATATTTAAAGAAGTTTTATGCGATAAAATTAACTACTGTATTCTCATTAGTCACAATAATATTACCATTGAAAAAATATTTTTAATAAATACATTGAGGCATCATATCGACTGTGGAAAGGAAAAAGGACGTAGCCCACAAATATCAAATTTTACAGGAGGCGCAAAAAACGTGTTTTGATGATTTTGGGCCATATGTAAATTATGAATTATACACAACCTTGAAGTGCACGGAGACTTCTAAACTGGTGTTTAATTGACATAATCTAATATTGATTAATAATATTGTAGAAGAAAAACCTTTATTTCAGTCTTTATTCTTGGTTTTACTTTTTTTAAAGGTCATCTTTATCAAATATAAAAGCTAAATTTAGATACTAATTCGGCATCTTTTTGGTAGGACGTGTATCAAGTTTGATACATTGTGATTGTCGAAAAAAGCATGTTTTTAAAAAACTGTGTCCTTTTTTCCTTTCCACATTCGATATTTATTCTAAGCCAAATTCGTGTATCAAAAATATTTAGCCACTTAAAAAATGTTTTCTGTTATCATTTGCCGCTCCCTCCGACATGCCGCCCTTAGGCAACTGCGTGCTCGACTATGTCCGCGGGACGTCCCAGCATTCATAGTTCACGTTTCAACAATTTTGGAACGAGCCGTGTTTGCAAATAATAGCCTCGGATGTTTTGCGAGTCGTTTATTCTGCTCACCTTGGGTTTGTGCGTCCCTGATCTCGAATAACTGGAATCTGAGTACAACATAATTATTTATCTCTTCTGCGTCGCGTAGTCATTGACCTCTGTGACATGAATTCCGCTAGCGTTACTTTTCAACGCTCATTTTCAACCTGTGGTACGCATATAAACCAACGTGTTCGTCAATTAGTATATTTTTATTACTACACCACGAACACAAATCTTAATACCAGGGCTGTGGAGTCGGAGTGTTTTAACTAGAGGGTGTACTCGAAAATAAATTAGAATCCTTTTAGGGTGTCCACTGGCAATACTTTGTGGAAAGGTATTATATTATTAAAAACACAATATTCCTTTGTACTTTATTCCAGTATATTTAAAAGGTCAGGACCGGTTTGTAATTACCATCAGTCAACACTTAAAATTTATTAATCTTTGATGATTTTTAAAATTATAAGTATTTAACATTTTTATTTTGTGTAATTATAGAATCGCTTATACTCTAATTTTTAAATTATTTTCAATGTCAATTATTGTCGTTTACACCTTTTCATTTTAATTTATTTTTGTATAAATAGCACTGTTTATATATATATATTTCTTATCAGTTGACAATGCTCGCAATGAGCGAAACCGGTCCTGAACTTTTAAATAAAGTGGAAGGAATATTGTGTTTTTATTAAATTAGAATCCTTCTAAGCAAAAATGTATATTCAAATTGCTACGGTCAAAAGTGGCGCCAGTGCATGCTTAAAAGCCTAAAAAAAATATTTAAAACGTGTTTTAAGCTATGGGTGGAGTTGTATTATTTTTTCACGACTCCACAGCCCTGATAAATTGGTATACCATTCGCGTTAAATTCATAATCTATGGCTATTAATCTTTATTGTTAACATTATTGTTTGAAACTTTAACAAGATACTTAATAACTCTTAATACTATTGTATAATGTAATACAACCAGTCATAAATGTTTAATCATATAAATTTTAAACTATAATTGTTTTTTTTTATAAATGCATTCGTAATCATTAATAAAAATCTTACGAATTTCGTGTAAATAAATTTGCGTATATTCAACCAAAAAAAATGTGTCAATATCTACCAATCGGAACCAATATCTGCAAATCAAACGACAGTGCTTTGCAAATTCGATTAGAAAGTATGAATTCAAAATTAAGGTCGCGTAAATTCTTTCAAAAGCATTAAATTTAATTCTCTATGCTTATTGCCAAAATTATACTGAAAATAAAACAGGGGGCTTAAAATTTCTTATTCAAACAGAAAAAAAACAGTTTATATTAACATCACGGTTTACTATTTTTTTTTATATTCGCGAAATTATTGTATACATTTATTTGATACGCTGCTTGATATTCTTTAACAAAGAATTCAATACGCCCTCTCCAGAATTCAACTTTAATTTGTTCAGTTAATATTTGTTATCACATTATATTTTGATAATAATAATTCAACATTACAAATTCTACACATCTATGGAAATTTTAGGATTGTATTTTTATCACTACTGCTGTGTTTTTAATTTTTTATTATTTTAATAATGCAGAGGGTGTCTCACCGGTTGGGAATTACGACATCAAGCAATTATCAGCAATTATAATTGATTGGGTGGGTTGTTATTTAAAAATATAATACTATTGTAATAAAATCATCCCAATGAAATTTTAAGAAGAAAAAATATCAGGCTATATTATACTTATTGAACGAAAGTTTATCATTTTGTGACGGAAACGAATTTAGTCTTAAAATGCAACTAGGAGGCGATCAATAGTCACATTAAAATTACCTGTACATACTTTCTTATTTTGAATCATTATTATCTGAGTTATTTGAGTTGAAAAACGTTTAAATCCATTATCGTATTTACCAGCGATGTTTAAATGAAAATAATCGATAAACACTAAATATCTTCTATCTACCATTGCATATTATACATAAACATTCATATATTGATTTTCAATTGATTGATGGATTTCCGTCTAAAGGCATTGATGTATGTAATGTCTTGAATTCCTTCCCACCCACGCTATTATATATTAGCACAATATTATCTCCAAAACAGGCGCAGCGAGAGCGATTAGTTAACCTTAGTCCTGTCATACTCCTATCAATACTCTCTTTAAAAAATGAGAGGTTGAGCTACTCAGTAAAAAGCAGTTCTCGTTGAAGAATTTCTGTTGAAATAAACTCGATACACTCCACATTCGGAGAGGGGACTTGGTTTAAAAAATATATGAAAAAATCACAGAAAGTAGTGCTTGAATACCTTCCGAAATAAAAGTACATAATTCGTTTTTAAATATATTATGTCTGTACCCAGCGGTGGGCAACCAATACGTTAACAAGGAGCTCACTTAATCTCAAAGCAATTCTCGGTGTTCTTGGGAAGGAGTGAATTTTTTTATCACCCCTATCCAATTATTTGCAATACTTAAAAATGCAATCGATTGTTAAGTTATTCACTTATAATATGAAACAATATGCAATTTACCGTAAACTTATCGATATCTAAATGGCTAAAAATGTACTACTGTGTATACTGAAGCTTTCGTAGATAATATATAAGTCAGAAATTGCAGTTATATGCTAATTAGATCTTAGGATATTGTTTTATCTTAAATTGACAAGGGGCTCGCCGGCCTTAGTAAAATTGAACAAGTGCTATACTATGACTGTTCCACCGGAAACTGTTCGAAGGGCTTCCAAAAGGTGGTTACCCCACTACCTCTGACGTTTCACTGTATAAATAATATTCTTTATTGATACTTTTCCTTGTAACAATGGCACATCAAAGATGTGTGTTCTTTTTTGTTCTCTGGGATAATATTACTATTGAGTGCATGGCACACTTTTCTCGCCAACGCTTCTTGAATAAATTAATCGACTATGGGAATTTCCGCAGTGTGGCGGTTGTTCTGTTCTACCGGGCGTTTTCGTGCCGCGAGCTAGGTGCGTCAACGCCGTCAATGAGTACACGCGCTACAGGTACCCGGGCTATCAAAAGAATAATCGAAAATACTGATGTTAGAATGACGGAGCCAATAATTAAATTTCTTATTTTACATATTGTCTTTTTATTTCTTAGATTAATTACAACATCACATACAGCCAAGTAGCCAACAGGCATACATTTTCATTTTCTATGTACTGTTTATCAATTATTTTGTTTGTGTACAATAAGTATAATTATTTTTGAATATTTTTTGATGGATATCTTATAGCCAACGCCGGAGCGAGATTCTTTAGCGCCCCCTTTTTAACAAAACGTCCTTTTTTTTTAAATAATATAAAAAAACAATTCGGAATCATTAGAAATATATTTTTTTAATATATCCATGACCGCTCCCAGTGTGGAACATATGGCCACCTAATGGAGGTTTCTAAGCAGAAGTATTTCTACGTGAACTGTCTGTTACATAATTACAACGAATATATACAAACATCAAAATTTACTACTATTTTATATAAAAATAATTTAAATACTCCATTCATGCACCCCTAATGATTTGCGCCCTAGGCGGTTGCCTATTTAACCTGTATGGTGGCGCCGGCTCATTATTATTTTAATGCACACAACATGAAAACTCGGCATAAGATATTCTGGTGGAAATGTTGATCAAGAATGTTCTTGGCATTATTAATATAAATTCGAGTAAAAATATTATCTTTCGAGTTGAAGAATGGAAAAAAAGTCATATCAAAATTATGCATTATTTTTTTAAATCTCATCACATTCAAAGCGATCTGCATTCATCAATCGTTGAGACGTCGGAAGGAAAATAATCCGAGATAAATTATTGTAAAAATTCGCAAGGTATTGTGAAAACAATTCAATTGCTAATGTTCTGTGGGAAAATTTCTTTTTAATGTTGTTTATAATAAGAGGATGTGTATAACGGAATATTAGTTCAGTATATTTTCTTTTAAAGACATCACCAGAGTGGCAATTAATACTTGTGTTTTCCAATACTAATTTCCATTCAATAAAAGCAGTGATCGGAAAAATTACAATCAATTGTCAAGAATGAGGGTAAAAAGATCTTTTTATTCATCTGTCAAACTTTCGATATTACAACGCCACCTTTTTACGGAACTTTTAATTGCCATAGACAATTGTCATATTTGGCGAATACACAAACATAATTAGTTACTTATTTTTTTTTTTAAAGCTGCCAGGAAATCTATTGCCATTTTATTGTAATGTGTTAATTGACGTATCGATTTACAGACTAAGTTGTCAAAAATTGTTTTTTTCTCGAGGTAGTTTTCATAGAAATATTATTAATAATGATACTTTATCTATTTTGGAAAAAAATTGGCACATATTCGTTGAATTAACCCAACTGAAAAGTAAGCATACATGCCATCTGCATTCTACACCAGTGTCTGCCAAACTGTGTGCCGCAAGAAGTCTCAGGTGTGCCACGGTGGAAGAAACCTTAAAAATTTTCATTATAATGCCTATTCATTAAAATAAATTTAACATCTACACACTCAATCAAATATTTGTCACGTTCATACATAGTGGTCAACGCGACACATTTTCTTTGTAAAGGTACATTTCCTTTTTTAAAGCATTTTTATTTGGTGTGCCGCGGTACAAGTACCATTTACCACTGTGCCGTGAAGTAAAAAAGTTTGGCAGACACTGTCATACAGCAACAAATGCACAAATAGAGCTTGCATATTGATAACAAGCGAATAAATAATATACTGCAAAAACACTGAAGTATTTTACGGCGATAACAATACAGGTCAAACAATCATGACTGAGACAACGAATCCTTTGAGTGAAGAGATGTAGAAGGAGCTGTAAACCTAGACATATCGGATAGATAGAAGTTGTTGGTGTATGCTTGAGTGTCACAATGGAACGGGGACACTGATCATGGGAGTTGTTGCCGGAAACACAGAACTAATCCTTGCTACAATGGCATGATTCGAGCTATATTATATTTAACCATCGCGGTTGACTGAGTTTCGATTTCACTGATAAACAATAATGAGCTCCTCGTGTTCATTAGATACTTGCGACGTCCACACTACAAAGAAAAGTTCGTGGCTTTTATAACATAGAATGATGCTCTACATTGCCTATTTATTTCTGTTGAGAGCAAAATTTGGGACAAAAATACCGTATTTCAACGCACTTTCAAAGACAACAAAAAAAAACTATGTACGTGTTCTTTCTGTCTTCTTGGAAGGTATTTTATATTGGTAACACTGGCTGATTCTGATGATTGTAGTTGGCGGGAAAACGAATGATTTTCACAGCCACGTAAAATCAAACCATTTGCAAGTAACAGTTGACTTGGTCACTGTTTACGGTAACACGATAATTCGGATTAAATACCTTGTCAATATTTGTTTGTCTAAAACAGTTATAATTTCAACACATTCTGAGAAAACTTAACATTAAAAACCAGTTGTTTTATAAATACACCAACATTTTTTTTCAATGCATTTGTATGTTAATTAAAACCGGCAAGGTAGTAGCTTGAACTATATACATTCCATTATGCAACAAATTTATATTTCTCTTAAATATAATACTTATCTAACAAGAATTGACATGGACACCTCAAAAGTGATGTCTCCAGTGGTGGGCTGGCAATACGCTAACAAGGGGCCTCGCTTAATTTCAAAGCAATTCTCGGTGTTCTATTCGGAAGAAGTGATTTTTTTAAATAACAATAATTGTATACAATACTTTAATAAGCAATGAATGGTTACTTAATACACTCATATTATAAAACAATATGCAATATACCGTAAACTTATCAATCTGAATTACTAAAAATGTACTACTGTGTATACTGAAGCCATTGTAGATAATATACAAGTCAAAAATTGCAGTTATAAACTAATTTGATCTGAGAATATTGTTTTTTCTTAAATTAACAAGGTGCTCGCCGGTCTTGGTAACATTTAACAAGCGAGCCCCTCCAGCCCACACCTGGATATTTCCATTTACCTATCACTTTGATACCGACATACTGATTTGGTATAACACAGTTGAACATTAAATTAGTCAATTCAAACACGTTCCAAGTGGCTTAGCACTCCCAGTTGTCGCAGAAGAACACAAACCATATCAAAGCAAGTAACGCGGCCATGGTGGAACAGTCCACAAGCCGTCAGAAGTGCGCAGAGGAACACAACTAGCTGTGAACCCGCCATTAGGTTCACCACATTGTCTCAAAACATCGACTCGCTCTAATAACTTACAAGCTCAAAAGCATCAAGAAAACGATTACAACAATCATTTTTTTTTACCGGGCATCTGTTGTGACACTTAAGTACATGACCATACTATAACTTTAAATATTGTATTATAATTATCATCTCGGAGAGATAAAACAATAATTCCAATTGACATGCGAGTTTACTTGCTAATCGTTTATGAGATAATATTACCTATTTTTAACGTTACAATAATCATAATGATGCGTTGAATATATTCAATTATACATATTTTTTCAACCATAAATACCTTTTAGCATATCGAAACATTTTTATGAAACGTGTACCGTACACTTACTATATATACTTTTTAACACTGCTTTTTTCCCATGTAACGCGATTGAACGGCGTCCCGGCACCTTTTCTAATGTTTCAAATCAATACAATGAAACATCGATTCAAGGTTTTTGAGGAACCGTAAAAAGCATACGAATAATGCGGGAAACCGATAACGCCGGAATACTTCAATTAATACCCAAATAAATGTTTAATTTAAAAAAAAAACCTACTTCTTTTTTTACACTTTTTTTATTAAAGAGTATCGACTGTGGAAAGGGAAAAGGACGTAACCCACAGTTTTTTCAAAACAGCTTTTTTTCAATAATCACAATGTATCAAAATTTATACACGTTCTATCAAAAGGATGCAAGCTACAAATGCCGAATTAGTATCTAAATTTAGCTTTTATGTTTGAAAAAGATGACCTTGTAAAAGGTTTAAACCAAGAAAAAAGACTCAAATAAAGGTTTTTCATAGACAATTTCTTTAATTAATATTTGATTGTGTCAATTAAACACCAGATTAGAAGTTTCTGTGCACTTCAAGGTTGTGTATTATTCATAATTTGTATATGGCCCAAAATCATCAAAACACGTTTTTTCGCCTCCTGTAAAATTTTATATATGTGGGCTACGTCCTCTTTCCTTTACACAGTCGATATATATATATGTATTTAAATCACTTATGTGGCTTATTTGCAATTTGGCATATACATTTTAACTGAGACCCGAGTACTTTTCTAAATTAACTCTTTTTGCTATTTTATCGTGGATTTTTTGTCAACGTCTTGATTTTTTTTCAGTTTCTCAGCTACAGCTCTAGTTTTGTTGATTTAGGCATTTAAGTAGTGAGTAAGAAAAAATTTCGAAACGAAATGCGAGCCCAGGCTACATATTTATGAGCGAATTGAAAAGATATTCACTGAAAACGGTCAATTGCAATAATATTTATGACGGGACCATAATATTAAGACTAAGACCATAGATCGAGGAAAACGAGGAACGATTAATGCGGGATTATTTAACATTGTTCTTATGGGTGGTTGGTCGGGACTATGAAAAATAAACGATCCACGCGGGAAAACGAATAATTCGAGAACAGTAGATCGGGGTTCCACTTTATCCGCAAAAAAATATTTTTATTCTGCATTGAAATCTTGTGATTTTCGGATCTTGTCTTGATGTGTCACGTTTTCCGAGAATTGTCAGAACTAAGTTTAAAACTACAAGATATAAACTGTGATTTCAATGTGAACCTTTACATTACAAATCAAAAAATAAATGCACTAATTCAAGTTTTTGAAGAGACTAAACATGTGTACCCTTTTACAAATGTGCTGCAGCTACTGTCGGCGATATGGTTTTTGTGTAAGGACATACATGTAAGGTATACACTTCAGGATAGAAAAGATAGTTTGAACAACTAAATAATAAGCATTTCTTGTAATAAAACCACTGTTGAAATACCTTTATTAGGAACCCATATGCACCACATAAGGATCACATTTGGATTAGAAAAAATCTTGAAGTGAGTGAAGCACTGCTCTTTAATATATTATTATTAAAGGAAAATAAATGATTTATAAGTGAAACACGGTTGATCAAAGCATTGTTAAAAGTATTAACCTTTTTAATTGAATTAAATGTACGTAGTCAGCAATTATATTTATTTTATGTTATTATGATGCTACTCATTTAATTTTACTACTTATTTAATAAATCTATTTTGGATTCACTGTCAACTAGCTCGTGATTAAAAGACATTATTTTTTATAGAAATGAAACACAATTTGATGTAATTCACTTTTACACGTTGATGACAACCGATTTCGCTCGTTATGATTTTGAAATAACTTGTACACATCATCTAGGACTTTAACATAATATAATAGCGTCAATACGTCATTAAATGAAAATGATTTGTGACGAGAATTCAAGCTTATGTCTTTCAGATTATACTTTGTTGTATACGATCGAGATTGGTTTTGCACAGCATGTGAGAATTTTTAATTAATAACTGTAGCAGAAGAGTTACAAATTGTGGTTTATTCGTCGATGAAATCCTTATTTGTATGTACCAGGGACGTCCCGTGGGCATAGGCGAGTAGGCAGTTGCCTAGGGGCGGCAAGTTCTTAACTTATCACAGTTTTTTTTTTAAATGACTGAATATTTTTGACACACGAGTTTGGTTTATAATAAATATGATGCTTCAATGTCATTGATAAAAAAAATGCCAACAAAAACATTTTTGTCTGCTCCTAGTGGGGAAAATATGGACTTACAATGCCGTATACCTGAACAGATGATTTTCTACGATAAATGCTTATTAGTTAACTTACATACTCAACGTCTTTCTTTCGAAGAGAATAAGAATACAAGGATAGGGCCAGTGTATGACTAGTGGCCGTCTAATCGCTTTCACTACGACTCGTTTTTAACCCTTTAAAAAGAAAATATTTTCATATACAGTGAGTCGGTATGATTGCAGGGAAAATATTTTTTTAAAATTTCCAATAGTTTTTTTTACATATTTTATACTTTTTAGAGGCATAAAACATGACTTTCAAATAGTATATAAAAAGGCAACAATAAATTTTATGAAATTTACTATCGAATACATAATTAAATTCCTAGCACTATTATGATGAATTATGTATTTTTATTTGGAAAACTGCCGAAAATCGATGGCCTCCGAAACCCCAGCTTGCTCTGTTCGAATTATGGTTATAATCAGTGGCGGATTCAGCACATGTGAGGCCTTAGGCGCAATTAAATTTGTAGGCCCTGTTTTTTGGATAATATTAGAAAGTCAGAAAATACCATGTAAAATAGTAAAAAATTGTAAAAATCGGTTGTATAATATAAGCCATTTTCAGGCCCCACGCGCGCGCCTCATTCGTTTATAGGGTAATCCGTCACTTGTTATAATGGTTTAGCACGTGTAGTCAATAAATCTATTATATATATATACAGTAAATAATGTGTACTTTACCATTGGGTATGGTATAAGAATAAAAAGTAAAATCGAGTTCTGTTTTACGAAAAAGCCAAATCAAAAGTTTATAGTTTTCGTAGTCATCTAAGCATTTAAGGGTTAAGAAAGGATGGGGGCGAAATTTCATTCCTACGTGCAGGAATCCATACATAAATTTAAAAATTATGACACTGGGAAATCAGTCCGTAGAAGTTTACCGATCGACCATGTTAGGTGTATGCTGAATCACGTAAAAATAATGTTTTCGTTTTTTAGTTTCTAATCGTAATCTTGTTTTCAATGTTCCATTAGTTGCATTATCCGACATACTACATCATTTTAGTTTGGAAATAATTACAGCAACCACTTACGTTTCTATAATTATTTTAGAGTATCATTTACGAACAGCTGACGCTACAGTTAATACATATATATCAGTAAAGTGGTATTAACATAAAAATATTTCTGAAGATTAGAAAACATTACTTACTTACATTTACTTCATAAGTTATAATATTTTTCTTATTTAAACCATTTACAAAGCAAACATTATCAAAGAATGCACCACCTTTCTTTCTGTGTAATTTAAACACCAGATAACCAATGGATATGTTACTTAATACACACAGCAGTGGCGAATTAATCACGTGGAAGGCCCCAGGCGCAATACAATGTAGAGGCCCTAATTTTCGGATAACATATTAATTCAGAAAATTCCATGATAAATAATTAAAACATACACAAATCTGAACAAAAAGTATATTATGGCTTATAAATATATAACATTTTTGAGGCCCCTAAGATTCGGAGGCCCCAAGCACGCGCCTTAGGGTAATCCGCCACTGTGGTTCAGTATAAAAAGCACTGTATTATTATCAGTTGAATTTGCTTATTATCAGCGGTGGGCTGAAAATACGCTCACAAGGTGCTCGCTTAATCTCAAAGCAATTCTCAGTGTTCTGTGTATTTTTTTAATATCATTTTAATTTAATATAATAAGCAATCGATTGTTACTTAATACTCTTACAATATTTCACAGTATGCAATTTACCGTAAACTAATCATTGTAAATGGCTTCAAATGTACTACTGTGTATACTGAAGCTGTCTTAAATAATATATGTCAGAAATTTCAGTTATATACTAAATTGATCTGAAAATATTGTTTTCCCCGGCCTTAGCAAAATTTAGCGAATTGCTCGCGCGAGTCCCTCCGAGCCCACCCCTGCTTATCATGAGTGAAACTGGGGTTGATCATAATAAATAAACGTACAATTAGTAGAAAAGAGTGTTTTAAACTATTTTTTTATTGAGAAAGTATTGAGATTGACACCAACCAAGCGAAAACAGTCGGTTTACGCAGGTTCCAATCATAAGATATATTTTTTTAGCAGTTTAATATTAAGAGACATTCACTGTCGTGCTGATGGCTCGGGAAGAAGCACTGCGGCAGGTTTCTGCTCACAATATTTGAATTCAAAGCTATCTCATGTAGCGAAGTAGAATAAATGAATTATTTACGCTTTTCTCTTTTAATGATTAATGCCCGATATGCCTCAAACTGGTGGCAGAGTGGCGAAAACTAAACGATTTGCCGATGATAATATCAATTATTATAGTTTTGCGGTACAAGATAATTTTAATAATTAAAACTTTTTGTAAAGTTAACAAGCGTCGTGACTTCAGACATGAATCAACACAAAATCGTGATGAACTTTTTTACAGACGCACTCGTTGATATTAAAACTGTTTATAATTAATCATTGTTTGCGTTCAACACCTTGCTCGCTTTTGTGTTTTTACTATCATGTCGTTTCGTTCGTCAGTGACGAAGTAATTTTACTTATCCATTCCTCAAAAAATAAACATAATATTTTTTTTAATCTGTGTCCGCTACCAATGTGGATCATATCTTCGGATTATTGAAAATGTCTTTAAATTGAATTAAATATAACGTACTCATTTACTGTTTTCTTTAAATGCAAGAAGTCAGAAACTTTTATTAACGTCACATTTGAGATACCTTTTAGTTCTGTTCACCGTCAATACTTGGTGGAAAGGCATTATATTAATAAAAACACAATATTCCTTTGTACTTTATTCCACTTTATTTAAAAGGTCAGGACCGGTTTCGCTCATTGCGAGCATTGCCAACTTATAGTAAATATAACTTAACAATGCTATTTATTTCAAACGACATGAATAACTATTTAAAAAAAAGCAACAGAAGACATCCATTGTTTATTGATCGCTGGAAAAAAGTCTCAGTTAGTTTCTTCTTGCACTCGGCCAACGATATGACCTCCAAATAGAATAGTATCTCATCAGATGTTTTCCAAACAGTCCAAGCCAACTTTAATCCATTAAAACCCTAAAAAACAAACATTCGAATTTATTATGTTTGGAATACAATTTATATTCACGTTTAGGGTGATTACTGTCAATACTAAGTGGAAAGGCAAAAAATATAATATACATTTGTACTATCAACTCAGCTGATGACGCTCGTCGTGAGCGAAATCGGTCCTGATATTTTTTAATAAAAGTAGAATTAGTACAAATGTATATTTTATTTTTTGAATAATTTATACCAGGCGTGGGGAACCTGCCGCCTTCTGGCTACTCTGGTGCGGCCTTCTGGCCCATCTGTAATTCTAGATTTTTTTGTAAATTCGTAAATTCTGAGATCTAGACCTAAAAAAATGTTTCCGGCCAAAGATTCTCTAGCCAGCGTTCACTGCGGCCTTTAGAAGAGAAAAGGTTCCCCACCCCTGGTTTATACGTTTCGCCGTATTTAACGCATAGATTATTTTTGTACGTCAAAATTGCTTAACAATTTGCTTTGTGAGATGAAAGTATGATTGTCGATTGCTTTCTCAGCTAAATCTGAACGGGTAATTATTTCGTTTACTACCAAAGTGTTTCAAATATCTGCAAGCATGGAGTAGAGTTGAAAGAGGTCGTAGAAATTTTGCCGTGCCTTGCCCTGGCTTGACTACTCTACCGTGACACGTCATGTAGCAAGAATAAGTTTCTCTGTTTACGGTAAACATTTTAAATGCGTAAGTTTACCATTTAAACAAATTTGTATAACGGCACTTCCGGATAAGAGTGAATGTGTAACGTATAAGTATTCTCAAAACTGGAACTTTCTATTTTTTAGGAGCAGTCAACTAGTGGATTTATCCTGCACCACTGAGTGGTTTATTGCCGTGTATTTTATCTGATTCATGTATGCTCCGTTACTTTAATCGTATAGAAAGAAAGCAAAGCACGCGGATGTAAATAGTAAATAGTTATTATTTGAATCATCAATATCCGACCGGTAAAATAATTCATGGATTTTGTTTTTACTGCGCCGGAACAAAATATTATGAATCATATCGGCTCCCACTATGATTGGTTGGGAAAGTTGGCACTGATTTAAAAAAAAGAATTCTGCGAATATTAGGGTACTCATATTATTCGAATAAAGATAGCCTCAATCGAATCTTGGTTGTTTGGGTGATTCGAAGACGTAGTTAGTTATCAGTGCTATACATCGGTGGACTGCCAATAGTGATCGCCTTATCAGCGAGCATAATTCGCGAGTTTTTTTTACTCTTATTCAATTGTACCAGTGATGGATTACCATAGGGAAATTCGAGCATTTGATTATATTGATTGATCGATTTTCTGTTCGACGGCACGGATGTTTGTGATGTCTAAACATCCCCCCCCCTCCTTCTCCCTACTCCAATCCTAAAGTAAAGTATACCGTGAGTGATTAGCCAGCCATTAATCATGTCGTAGTCTTATCCTTTATATCCCTACTCTCTTCCGTTGAAAAAAAGAGATGTTGAGCAACTGAGTAGCAAGCAGTTTTCGTAGAAAAAAAGCTTGTGTTGACACATCTCCATTAGGTGGGCATAGCCAGGGGTGGGCTAGTGGGGCTTGTGCGAGCCCTTTGCTAATTTTTACTGATGCCAGCGAGTCGTAGAGCCTCGAAAAATATGCTGTCAATCTGTCACTTATTTATTCTTCTTATCGTGACAGATATTTCTAGCAATAGAAGTCCCTCTGTAAATAATCAAGTAGCGATATATTTATTTTTTTCTAAATTAATATACGTAATATAATGAATAATATGTTGTGTAATTTATTTATTGGGTTTTTATCTTTTTATGCGATTTTCCATACTAGAATGTTGTTATTTTTTCAAATAACACGATTTTTTAAATTTAGGACACCAATCTTTAATTTTTCTATCAATTCTATCACTTTCTAGTTCAAGGTTCTTTTGTGGAACGTGTCTACCTTGTAAAAAGGGGTTGAAAGTATTCTAAATAATTTAGCGTATGTTTACATGTATAAAAATGTAGATAAATATGTTAACTAGCTTTTAAACTCTAGTTTTAGTAGAATATTTTTTTACTAAAATCGATCGCCACCTGTGTGGTCGAGTGGTCAACTACGTTGGCTTCGGCTACGGAGGTCACGAATTAGAATCCTAGTACGGAAAGTTTTATAAATTGATTTTTCAATCGGTTTACGATTTTCTGTTCGAAGGCAAGGATGTATATGATGTCTTGAATTCCCACTCCCACCCATCCTACCTTATGAACGGGGCGTATCGAGAGCGATTAGCCAACCACTAGTCTTGCCCAAACTTTATCCTTCTATTCCTACTCCCTCTGGAAAAAGAGAGGTTGAGCAGCTGAGTAACAAACAGTTCTCGTAGAAACACTTTTGTTGAGATAAAACCCATAAGAAGTCCATACGCTCCACATTAGGAGCGGACATGATAAAAAAAACTATTACAGATAATAGTTGTTTGATTTTAAGAACATTCAGATAATTGTGTTCCTCGAATAATGATTCCGTAAATAGTTATAATTTACTTATGCCGTCTTTCAAAATATGGGTACTCTAAATTTTTATTTTCTTTTTTTTTTGTTACAGTTCTTAATGTGGCCGCAGGCAAGGCGCCAATGCAGATCAGCACTGAACAAGGTGGGATTCCTCAGCGGGCGATCGACGGAAGCACTTCTAGTTTCTTCAGTGCAGACACGTGTACCCTTACCAAGCCAGAAAGAGTACCTTGGTGGTACGTTAATCTGTTGGAACCGTACATGGTACAGTTAGTGCGCTTGGACTTCGGAAAACCTTGCTGTGGTAAGCTGAGTAAACGAATACCAAATCCCTCAATTACGTCAGTAAAGATCAATAGTTTCTATATCCAAAGAATATTAATTAAAAATACTTTTTCTTATATCATCACCTTTCTGACATAAGTTAGTAAGTAACAAAGCTGACATAAATGAGTTAAGTATACAAATAAATTCCTTGATATCAATTCTTCGTCTGAAATAACTCATTTTGTGTGATTATAACAGTTTGACAAGAAAAGTATTTATTTATATTTCTATAATTATTTTTAATACTTGTTCAAAGGCAAGCAATTATTTGTCCATGACTATTAATTTTAAACTCTTGTTTGTATCCGATCGGCATTAATGCATCTATATTGTGATACTATAATTATATATGTAATATAAAATATCGATGCTTTGTCCTAAAAGCTGAAATTTTCAATTGCTGTCTACTCAGAACTATAAATCTGTTACTTATCAACTTCGACCAGAACAGTGACGTTATGTGCGTGTTTGCTTATACTTGAACGAAATTCACAAAAATTGCAAATTCTTCCCTAGTCATTGAAAATTGATCACTATAAAATAAAAACATTTTTTCATAAACCTCATTTTCTCATAAAAATTGACAAATTCCATCTTTATTAAATATTCCATCGTATTTGAATGAATATTGTAGTATGTTAAAAGAGTACTGTATTTTTTAGGCACCAATAAGCCTGCTACAATAGTCGTGAGAGTTGGAAATAATCGACCAGACTTAGGAACAAACCCTATTTGCAACCGATTTACTGGATTCTTGGAAGAGGGACAGCCCTTGTTTCTCCCTTGCAATCCTCCGATGCCTGGTGCATTTGTGAGCGTTCACCTCGAAGTGCCGAGCCCTAGTCAGCTGTCCATATGTGAAGCGTTCGTATACACTGACCAAGCTTTGCCGATTGAGAGATGTCCACAGTTCAGAGACCAGCCTCCTGGAAGTACGGCTACGTACAATGGGAAGTGCTATATTTTCTACAACCGCCAACCTATGAAGTTCAGAGAAGCGCTGGCTTTCTGTAGAGGTCGCGGAGGGACTCTGGTCGACGAGAGTAATCCTGCTCTCCAAGGATTCATCAGTTGGGAATTGTGGCGCAGACACAGGTTAGTTTAATTATTTGAGGAGTCTAACATTATTTTTTTTATAGCAGCTCATAATTGGGTACTTTGACTACTCCTTCTTACGGCTATTCACATTTCAACTTAAAATATTTTATTCGTTTCTTTCTGTAAAACATAACTTAAAATGTAATGTTTTTACTAAGCATCATATAGGGTGCTGTTCCCTGTTCCCATAGTCAGTCATGTCCAGTAGCCAGCCTTTTAGCTTAAACATAAGCAATAGTGTTGACACTGAAAAAACAGTTTTTTTTTAATATGTGTCTTTAGTTGACCACTTGAAGATGTATATTTGTATTAAACTGACTTTTAAAAGTCAATACATATGAAAGACTAACTACTGATTTTTGGTGGCTGAGTACTAGATTTTTTGCCATTTTTTTTCAAAAACTGTTCTTATTTTATGTGTGGAACGATATTATCTGTTTTTATTTTTACTTGATTACATTATTTGGTACCTGTTTTATGAAATACCATATCTTTTGAAAAAACACCCGTCCCTTAACTGGCTGACTATTTTATTTTGTTTTTATGGCATTTTCTATCATCGTCGCTGTCTTCCTCGTCACAAATCACATTCCTTGAGACACGACGTCAAATTTGGACAGCCCCTTCAATCTATTCCTCGTTTACCAAAATAAAAGACTTATCTCTTATCATTGTATCTCTTTATTATTAAATAAATATCACCAATCGTTAATAAATTATTTATTCAAGTTTCATCAGCCAAATATTCCAGCTGATATTTTGTTAAATTCCGTGACACTGTAGTCTATTTTTTCAACATAATTAATTATCATCAAAAAAATGTAGCAGTCTAAATACAGTATCAATTAAATATGACATATTTTTTTACTAAACTTAATAACGTGATCTTGTCGTGAGTATATGTTCAAACATTTAATTTCGTACTACTAAAATGCAAAATTCGCTCTTCAAATCTAGGTAAGTATGTATTATACATATGTATGTATAATACATATTACATTTCTTACAAGTGTGACAATGTTTGTCAATCGACAGCACAAATATTACATTATATTTAAATGAGATAACAGTGTCTGTGATGGATCTGGTAACCCAGTTTTTGAAAAAAATGTACTAGCCATATTTAAACGAAATGGCATAAATTACTCACGCTTGAGAATTGCAAAGTTAAATAAAACTGTCGTGTTGTCTGAATAAAGATCATTCGCTGATTACGATTCATATTACGCGTACATAATGTAACCGTTATGAGTCAATCTGATACACTACAGAAGTAAATATAATATATTCTGAAAAAATCTCAATCAAAACAGCAAAAAATTGCGCACCAAACGAATTATAATGTTTTGTTTAGTAGTAAATATCATACACTTTCTCGTAACATCCGGACACTTCAATTCCCTTACATACTCTTGGCTTTTAAATGATGTGATGGCATAAACCTTTTTAGAATCCCTGTCTTGATCTTTAAGCAGAACTCGAAATTTCCTAAGCTTGTACTGATTAGTGAGCTTAAATAATTGTACTACCATTGGTGAGTCTTTCTGATATGCATTGTAGTAATACATTCTAAATTCTCAACACTTAAACGATTTTAATTCTAATACATTATTGCCAATGGAAAAATCATAACGTCGTTTCTACTGTATTCAAAAATCGTAAACATGTTTTAAAAATGTATCATATCCTTCATAAGCAGGAAACCTTCTACGTTTTCATTAAATGTGTACCTACTCAGCATATATGGATATGGCATAGTTTCTCAACCGTTTTGGGCATGTGGCTCTTTTTGAGTCTCATATTTTCCGTGCCTCCAAACCCGTTTTTTTATAAGCATAGTCGAGAGAAAGTGAGAAGTTAAAAGTTTCCAAAATAGTTTTCAATTCTTTGAAAATTTTGCTCGCTGGCAGATTTTACGGATTTCCGAAAATGGAAAGACGCGAGACCTTTTTTTAGCTCTTCCAGGATTTGCCTATGGCCCCCCAAAACTATGTTGTGGCCGCCCTAAAATCGTGATTTCTCTGTGCCCCCTTGGGGGATGTTGTGGCTCCCAGGGGGGCCACCTGGCTCCCGATTGAGAAACCGTGCATTGTGGGATATGAACTTACTTATGAGATCCCGGGTTAACTTAAGATCGAAAAAAGTAGTGGTATTTTAGAAGATTGAAGTATAATGTCTTACATTCGTTATATGTAGTAATTTGTATTAATAATATTATACATTTATTGGTCTGTGACACCAAAATAACAGTTTAAAGATTTAATTGTTTTTTTCGGGGTACATATTCTGCGGGTACAGGGTCGGTGAACTAAGATGAATATGCCTATTGAGTAATAAAATTGCTTCCAAATCTGCGAGAAAATATATGTATTGTTTAATTCTTGAATGTTTTGCGTAGTTTTTATAACATAACATAATATAATACATAATATTTTATAAAAATTTTGTGTTGCGCTGGCGAAATTATGTTGTTTATGTATTTTAATATTATCATTTGCATGCTATTTTACATTAATATAATGAATATTACATATATCCTTTCCTACCCCTGTCAATTTAAAATATGTATTTAATTGCGTTTTTCGTAGTAATTGACCTTGAACGTTTTTCCCATCTCAGCTCTTTAAAAAAGTTACTTTGCGATTCTTTGGCTTCACTAAAAATAGCTCCAGGAGATTTGTACGAAATTGAAATAGCAACGATTCTGGTCAAAGTAGGTCAATGGCTTGATTTGATAATATTTTATGAGCTTATTTCATACTAAAAAAATATTAGTAGCTTCTTTCAACAGATATGTTTCTCAAAATCGTAAATTTTCGTAGAAAACTAAACGCCATTATTAAATATCTTCATTGTAATAACCAATACAACATTATATTTTTTAAAAAAGAAACGCTTCTTTCATTCAGGCATTTTTAATAATTTTATACAGATCCGTAATAATATATTGCTATGTTTATATTCTACAGTTATTTAAATACCATAGACTAAAAACGTCATTATTTTTTAAAAATAAATATGTACCTACATGGCTATAAACAATCGTAACAAATCGTTACATAATTATTATATCTATGACCTAAGGTCATTGACCTTGTGTTCTATTTTCATTTAAATTTGTGTACTTATTATTTTTTATTTCACTTGCGCTGTCATAACATTATTATTGTCTATTTTATTTCGTAAAAGAACGTATGTGTGAATTTAAATACTTGTACCTACGTATCAATTGCTGAAATGTTTAATGTGAAATAACTATTATTTTTATTTGAAGTTATACGTCGCGCGTATATGGGTCAAGCCGTTAGTAGGTGATGTGCTTTAGTAATTTGTTTAAAGACTGTCACGAGTCTTTTTAGCTTCTCTTAGATTAATATTATGGAATGTAATAAGCCATCAAAACTATCATTCAATTCTTAGCACTGTATTCAATCAACCATTAAAAGTATTACAAACTATTAAGTACAATTGGTAAAAATATCAAACTAGGTAAATAGTATTTAGTTCTACAAAAAATATGTGAATCGATTGGCTGCTATTTCGACTTTACGACATTGTCAGAATCATAATGTAATAAATATTTTTACTGTTATAATAGATTTTGACCAAATAAATGCAAAGCTATAACTAATAAACCATTATTATTGCCGGCTACGTGGTCGAGTGTAAACGTCATTGACTTAGAACACTGAGGTCTCGGGTTCGATTCCCAGTACGGACAGTTTTTATAGATTGATTTTTAATCGATTTATGGATTTCTATCCGTAGGCATGGATGTATGTGATGTCTTGAATTTTCTCCCACCCAATCTATCCTAAAACGGTAGTAGCGACTAGCTAACCACTAGTCCTGTCCTATGCTTCTATTACTACTAAATATATATATATATGTATATATATATATATATATATATATATATATATCTCATTTTCGAATAAAGCGTCGACAGATAGATAGACTTAAGACCAGTCTGGAGGCGCTGATTAATTATAATATTTTAATGCTATCTAACCACAGTGATCCAATTTTCGCACCAACAAGTTTCCAAAAAAATGTTCTTTCCAATACATTATTAAAAAAATCATTTTATTGTATTTACGTAAAAATAAATATTCATCGCAAAATTTCCAAATCGTCTAGAAAAAGTGCAGGAGCACCGTCCCCTTGCGACCCAGCCCCACTACACCAATGGTTAGGACAGGACTAGTGGTTTTTGATTGTATGGGCGGGAGGACATTTTTCGGCTATCAATTAATTACGTTAGAAATTATTCATTATTTATAAAAAAACACACATAGCTAAGCTGAGTTAATAAATGAAGTTTGATTTTATCATTGATCAAATGAACTTTTTTCATATTGAACCTTCACGGTCAGTAATCGTAGGGGGAGTTTCAAAAATTTTAACCCACACAAAGTATTCTGCTGAAAATGTATTCACAGCCCAATTTAATTTTAATTTAAAAAAAAAGCATAGATTAGTGTGATTTTTTACATCTAATAAAATAACCTTTTTTAATTTCATATGTATGCTTGACAATGAATTTCTACAAAGTAGACTTCGAATACATTAAAAAATGTTCAATATCACTTCTGCAGGAGAAAAAAATATTTTGAACTGAATCTACATGGATAATTTTTATATTGAATGATTCCATATGTCAAACTATTCTAGAGTTTTCGATTATGCTCGTGTTTTCCACAAAATCAATACTTTCTTTCAAGTGTGTTTGTTGCGCAAAATGTTATTGCTATATTCCCGATTAATTAACAGTTAATATGTCTAATGTTACCCATTTAATGTAGTTTACCCTTTTATAACACTGAGATAGATACCGTGTTAAACATTGGCGGATCCATGGGGAGGCCATGGGGGCCATGGCCCCCCTGAGGAGATTTTTTTTCTTCATTTTACTACTTTATTAAAACTTTACTGTGAAATGGGATCTTTACTTGTTTAGTTTACGGTGTTTTATAGAATAAATACTTAATTATGTATTGACTACTTTTATATAGATATATTACTTTTAAATCATCTATTTTTTAATATATTATTTTTGTATTATGTTTCTTTTCGAATTGAATGGCCCCCTCCTTGGACAATTTCTGGATCCGCCAATGGTGTTAAAGAAGATACACAAAACATTTCCCTGTCAAAATATTTACATTCAGTGACCTACCTTAGTTCACTATTTATAATTGTATATAATGATAAATTTGCTTAAAAACATCAGTTGTGTGCTTTTTGTATTAGATAATATGTCGCGATTATATGTATATCTTTAATCTGCATGTGTTTATTGTTTTTTTAATGCTGTACCTATTTTGATGAAAATGTGAGAAATTCTTGTTGAAGTTTTCACTGTATTTTTAATAACTATTGTAATGTTTGTGAATTTAATTATGATTTTAAAACCAATTCAAATTGAAAAAAATTAGATTTCATTGGGTACTATTCTGTTATCATATTTTGTTTCAGGAGCGATAGCAGTAGCCAGTATTGGATGGGTGCTGTTCGAGATCAAGCCGATCGCAATAACTGGAAATGGTTGAACGGTGACGATGTAACGGTGTCTTTCTGGAATCTACCTGGTGGCAATGAGGATTGTGCTCGCTATGATGGAAGCAAAGGCTGGTTGTGGTCCGACACAAACTGTCTTACGAACCTTAATTTCATATGTCAACATCGTAAGTATTTTTTGTGAATACAAAAACTCTTTTTTTCATCTTATAAAATACAATACAACCGAAAAGATAATTCGGTTGACAATAATGTAACAACAAAAGACAATTTTGCAATTGGAATGCATATTTAATTTTATTATAATTTTCAAGTATTTATCTGTTTTTTGTTTTTTATATTGACATAATTGACAAAAAATATTTCAATAATAATGCCTAGCTTACTCCTTGTAAAATAAATATAAATAACATGTTTAATTATGAAACATAATGTAAATATATTGAATATTATATTTTTCAGCATGTTATTTATCCCAAAACATTAATTATGTGTGTTCGAATTAGCCACATAATACAATATTTTAATGTTATTACAAAGCATAATTAAGCTGGATTTTTTAATTAATGAAATGAGCTATTTGCGACCATGTATGCGTTGATTTAAGATATTATCCTTCATGTTTTTAATAAATTTATTGCTATTTTAATAATATGATTAAAATATATTGCATGTAAATATTGATTTGCGCATGTATACTTAATTATTCTACGTGATGCAGGAACCTGTTTGGTAGATTTCAATAAATAACAACTCTTTGATTCAATATTGCTTTGATTAAATAGAAGCTATTTCGCATTGATATTGTAGAACCTAAAGCCTGTGGAAGACCGGAACAACCTCCAAATTCTACAATGACATCGCAGAACTTCGATGTTGGAGCTAATATTGAATATTCTTGCGATAGTGGTCACCTTTTGGTAGGGCCCACTTCTCGGATTTGCTTAGATACAGGATTTTATAATGAATTCCCTCCTGTATGCAAACGTAAGTTTCACTAAATAAGTGATTATTTTTATTTTTTATCTCATCAGAAATTGCTCCATAAGAACTGGTTGTTTTTTAATAACTCTACCACTCTTTTGAAAGAAAGCAAGGATATACGGATCGGGTTACACCAGGACTTGTGGTTATCCAACCACCCTCAGATTGTTCATTTTTAAGGATTAGATAGATGGGAAAGAATTTAGACATTATATACCTGCATGTCTGGGTGCAATAATTCATCAATTTATCCACACTTGAATTTGAACCTGTGAACATGTTGCCGTGCTTAGCCATTAATTTAATAGAAAACTCAATATATAATTATATCACCACCTTAATACTACAACTAGGTAATTTGGTTTTCAAAATTCTTAAGATAATAAATTCTATTGAGTATTATGTCCCTTTTTCTTCTGCCAAAAATCAATTTAAAATTATTTAATTTTTCTGAATTATGATGATGGCTCAGATGTACATTAATTTGTCAAAGAAGGTTTGAATTTCATTTTCCCAACAATGATCAAATCAGAGTTACCTAGATTGAGGTGGTGATATAATATTTTATACGTGGGATTTCATTGATTTTATACTTAAAGAATCGAATTCGATTAACAACTATGGATACAGTTGTATTGTTAAATTGCAAATATATTTATTTTGTCGCATTTTATACCTGCTATTAAAATATGATGTATAATTTGCAGGGATACAATGTGGTTATCCAGCAGATATTCCAAATGGTGGTTACCAGTTGATAAATGGAAGTGTTGGTTATCTAAGTCATGTTGTTTACACTTGCGAAGAGGGCTATGAAATTATCGGAAGAGCTCAACTAACGTGCGACATTGATGAGCGATGGAACGGACCACCGCCAAGATGTGAAGGTTTGTCAAAAAACAATTTCATGTAAAAGGGTGTATTCTTTGGTCTTGATTTGTCTACCGATCAATCCATCAGTCTATCTGTGGCATATTAATATTTTTTGAATAAAATTGTAAAATGTAACTATCTTTTTTCTTAAAACATTGCAACAATTGAAGTGAATTAACTTTTATGGTTTTATATATCTAAATGTCACATTATAATCCAATAAAAACACTTATTATAAACAAGATGATAGTGTCAAAATTTTTTTAAATTATTCTGCATGATCAATTGGCAAATATATTTAGTCTAAATGTGACTTTAATCAAATTAATTTCTGCTACAGATCTAAGTCAAAACAAAAAAAATATTTTAGTTTATTGTGAAAGTATTGAACTTAAGCATTTCACAAAAAGAAATATTTTGAAAAATTGCCACCTGTTAGGTTAGGTGAAAACAAACATTGAATTCATTTGTATTAATTAATTCTGATATAAAAAAATATTCTACAATTTTTTTGTTCATTTTTAGCTATACAGTGTGAATCTCCGCCTCAAATTTTGAATGGAAAATATGCTTCGAGTGTCAATGATACATCTTTTGGTTCAATCGTTGAATATTTTTGCTTAAGTGGATACACATTGAATGGTCCAAAACGAACAACGTGCATGGCTACAGGGCAATGGGACAATCCACCGCCAAACTGCAAAGGTATTAAAATATCTATATTAGATAATTTAAATAAAAAACGTTTTTCTTAAATAAAAATAATGCTCTTTAAAAAACAAAGATAATTCTTTTGAAAACTTATCCGATTAAAAATCCATAAATAAAGATGTATAATAAAATGAAACACTTTTTTGCACTCGTAGTGTTGAGAATTATGACGATAAGCGAAACCAGTCCTGATCACATAAAATGATAGAATTGATAGATTTTTATAGAACAAAGAATTGAGAACATACAAAGAATTGAGAAATAACACCTTAAAATCTTCAGTGTACTGTCAGAAACCGTTACGTCAAAAATTGGGTGTTTTGAATTATAAATGCAGATCGATAGATTTAAACACACATTCCATCGTTTGAAAAAATAATTTCACTCATATTATGTTTATTTATTTCGATATCTAAAGAAGTAATACGAACTAAGTCAATTAAGTTGGTAGTTATTGCTGGCAGATACCTAAATAACTTATACTAATATACTAACGACAACTATTTATTTCAAATCATCATTTCGGATAAGACTGTCTGGTAGTGGACCCAAAGTGAAGGAAGTTAGGTAAAAAAATGTGTTCGTTTACTGGCAACCACATTTTCGTTAACTCGAATATTCTCATTTATAGAAATTCTGTCCAGGCAAAGCATCATTGCACACTTCGCACTGATCTCAATTTACACGTGTGTATGAATTATTTGTAGTTTAATGTGTATGAATACATACACGTATTTCTCTCAATTGTTTGTGGCAGTATACTGATGGTATGATAAATGTGTAAGTTTTAAATTAGCTATCATATACATAAATTATTTTAGAAATCAACATTGATCAACAATGACGAAAATCAACGGCTTTGATTTATTGATAATACTGTATAGTAATAGTTTGTGAAAATAACTAACAAAGAACTAAAGGATTCATAAGAATAACAAGGTCTTGTTAATGTCTGCAATATTTTCATTTTCATAGTTCACAAAAATCTTATTTCTTTTCACAGAAGAAGTAGTTCCAACTGTAACTGCGACAACGATTCAACGGCCAAGTCGCCCTTCATCAACACGTGTATTTAGCCGTCCGACACGTCCGACACATTCTTCTCATCCAACATATACAACAACACAAAAAATAGAAATATCGAGTCCGTCTGAAGAAACTAAATCGACAAGAAGAGTCTCCAGCCGCCCACCATCTACAGCGACAGACGTCACTAATAGCGGAAGTGTACATATTCCGCAGATCATAGTGGCATCTCATCCACAAGAAAAACAAATTATTGGAGCCAATAATAATATTCGATCAGATCAAACTCCGAGGGTAAATGTTCCCTTATCTGTTGATGGAGAAAGGCGAGAAACTCTTAGTGCAAAATTGAATTTGGGTGCAATCATAGCACTTGGGGCATTTGGCAGTTTTGTATTTCTGGCGGCAATCATTACTACAATAGTGATTCTAGTTCGCAGGTAAATAAAAATCAATACAATATAAAAATAATACTTAAATCATATAAAGAACACTATCTTATACTCTATCACCTTTATTTTTTTACTCGGCACTTCTATGGATGAAAATGATCCAAGGATATTTTATTAGCAATTAAATGAAGTTAGACTTCGTAACTATTTTTCTATAAAAATTGTCTACATAGTAATAAACATGTTTTATTCTTTGCACGTACATATGTTTACATGCTCTGCTTTACATGTAGTTGCATCAATAGTTTCGCAACATAATAATAAGGCTGTGTTTGTGTGCATTGTAAGAAGTGAATATTCAAATTATATAAAGATTGCATACCATCAACTTTAACGATGGCTGGTTTTGTGTATGCAACAGTTCAGCGCGGCCAAGAAAAAAACACATGTTGCCTCCGGTGAGAGACATGCCCTCCCGGTGGTATACCCTGCTGGCTCTGCCCTTCCCCGACCAGCAAGTCGGGCGCCGAGAGTTCTCTCGCAACTACCGAACAGCACAGAGAGCAGGCTACTTCTCAAATCCTTTATAGCAGCCCCCATCCTTAACATATATATCTTCTTGCCAGTGTGATACTATCTAAGTTAATTGAATAAGGTACGATGGATAATGATACTACATGTAATATCGAGCACATAGATGGCACATTGATAGTTTATTGACAGACTCAAGGGGCTAGTCTGCTTTGATAAGGTTTATTTACTCACACAACTGAATTTGATAATTATATTTGATTGAATTACATAATATGGCACCCGGCACGATATATGAATTAGTTGCAGTACACAAAATCACATGCAATGCTTTTTAATTGACCTTCTCTTTGTATTCAGAACACTAACCTTACACATATTTAAAAAAAATTGTAAACATTTAAATCAAACAATTATCGAAAAACTACAACTTATCAAAATATGAGTGGTTGCCAAATCATTGTGAAAAAATATTGTTTAAGCACTGTTGTAAAAGTAATAAATTTACATTATTTCAGAAATCGTAGTGCCAAACATTATCGCCATCGCGCCTCACCGGATTGCAATACCGTGGCATCGTTTGACTCATCCAGCTCTGAGTCAAGGAATGGTCTAAATCGTTACTATAGACAAGCTTGGGAAAACTTGCATGAATCAGCAGGCTCGAAAGCGGTTTTGAAACCGTCAAATCATTCACCTCTTAGACGTAAAGACACCTTGGATGAACCAATGTCTTACAGGAACAATCATCATCGAATGAGCAATGAAGGTATGAGAGATGGTTCTGA
Organism: Himalopsyche tibetana; assembly: GCA_030503985.1. Classification (NCBI taxonomy): domain Eukaryota; kingdom Metazoa; phylum Arthropoda; class Insecta; order Trichoptera; family Rhyacophilidae; genus Himalopsyche; species Himalopsyche tibetana. The sequence goes on from JAPJYX010000004.1 coordinate 32,016,374, forward strand.
GCTTGTTGTGTCTGATGTAGCTGCATATCCACCAAGAGGCCATCATGACAAAAAAAGGCATCATCATCACCATCACCACCATGACCCTCACTCAAGCACTCGCCGTAAGGAATGGAGTGGACGTGAAAGAGATTCACGTAACAATCACAACCACAAAAATAGATATTAGGCAAAAAAATGTGAAGCTTTTCAGCAAGAGTAAAATGTAATTTTGTTGAATTGTGCTTATGTAGAAGTTATTATAATATAAACAAAGATTTTAATTTAGTTAATATATATATATATTTATTATTGGAAATAGTTAAATGGTTGTAGATAACACCATTAACTGGTCTTATTAAATGTATTATTATTCTTCCAATAGACAAAAATATTTAATAAGAATTCACGTACATAATGTATATACAATATGTTGTTTATTCAAATCATAATGTCTAAGTTTTATCGGACTCACAAAATGTTGGAGAATTTGAACAATAATATTGTTGAAACCAAAGCATAGTCACGTCTTGTGAGTTGGCAATACAGGAATAAAAATCAGCTTATAGATAGTTTTATGCTGCAAAAATTTCTTTCTAAATTAGCCAAACAATCATTTTTCAATTGTGTAAAATGAACATAAATTATTTATTATTAAACACAATTATCTTTGAGAAAGACTGAATTCATGTGCATTTTTTTCCAAATAAAATATAACTGAAAATAATATACAATAGAAGATTTCAACTCCTTCTCATTGTTAATTAACTTAGATATAAAGTGCATGCACTGGAAATCGAGTTGATGGTTATATTACATTTATTGGGCTGAGGCATGATAAAAATTAGTTATCAAATCAAAGAACATTTATAAAAAAAAATGTACAGTGTTTATTTTAGAAACTAAGTTTAAAGTTTAAACACTTTTTAGTGTAAGTTATGCTACGACAAACTTACAACGTACTTTGAGGATGTTTGCAGATTTTGTTTCTAAAATGGCTTCAAGAGAACCATATTAGAAAACAGTAAAAATTATACTTAAACTTTTTATGAATTCCTTGGCCTTTTCTTTATGAATAATCAAATGATTTATACATTAATTGCTTTGTAATTAAGGTGTTAGTCGGCATTTAGTTACAGTTTAATCAAACAATACTTAAAAAAAGATACAATAATCATTGGTAGATTCAAGTATGTACACTGTTTCCTAATTTAATTATCGACATGATAAGCGAAGGCTGATGTTATTCATGATAGTTAAAAATTCATTTATCCTGTAATTTTAGCGATATTAAAGGAAAAAATGAAAACACTGAATTCATTGACAGTTGAATTTTATAATATTGTTAATAAATATTATGTATAAAGTAAATAAATGTTTTCCATTAACTGGCCATTGAATCTTTAAAGTCAATATTGGCTTTCAGATAATAATTTGCTATTGTTATATCCATCTATTGATAAAATTGAAGAATTGTTATTCAATATCATAAAAATAGATTATGATTTTACATCTTTAAGTGTGGAAATTATTATAATAGAATAAGATCTTAAAAATTATAATAGGTTATGTGTCAGAACCAGGGGTGGGGAACCACTTCATTTCTAAAGGCCACATTCATTTATCTGATTCAACAAAGGGCCGCAGTAAAGAAAACGTTGACACCTTCCCCCTTTTTTTTCCGACTGTCGAACATGTAATGGGTTGATTATGCTCTTTTTCCAAACGCTTGCATATATTTTTTTGATCAAAGTAAATATTTTGTGAATCTAAAGTGAATAGTAAGCCAAGAGTCCGCAGGTTTCCCTCTACTGGTCAAAACCAAACAACTATAGTGTGAGGTTTTTAGTAAAGAAGACATTAGTGCCATTTATGAGGCAACAAAACGTAGTATTCATACATAGTTGTAGTTTTGCATAATTATGTATATATATAATTTAGATAGTCTTCTTGATACTGTAATTTTGTGACTGAGACGAATGTTTTTAAAAACTTTACGTTGGATTCTAAATATGTATTGAAATCAAATCTATTTCAAAACAATTTTCATTATTATATCTCGAAAATACATAGTAGATTATTTAATTCTTCATGGGTTTTGTTATTCCGGTAGCATGTTTCGTCATCACACTATTGCACGGAATGTTATACATGATAATTCACGACAATATGTGTTGTTGCCCAAGAGGCCTAGAGTGTAGACCCTATTCTGTATAACCGCTATGTTCAATTTTAGAGAGATCTTTATTCACCTTTGAAAATTGACTCACTAAGACAAAAATATTTGACAACTAGAGTAATACACATTAAATAGATTGAGGCTTTTATATAATAATTGTGGTAAATAACAACATAAGAGTTATTTCAAAAACTCTACAATACATTCAATGTAATAATATACTCTGTGCATTGGATACATTTTTATTTATTAGTTTTAGGAATGAATTTGGCATATTTATAACATGCTTAAAACTGTGAAATTATTTTTCTGCTTGTAATATTTACTTATCCATTGTATGTATTTCATTGAAAATAAACGTAAAAAGTAAATGTTTTTTTATTCTGAAACACTATTCAGCATCAATGTTCCTGCTAAGGTGTGCGCGCGCGCACTTCCCAAAATGTGTCCGCACACATTTTCACATATCCCGCACAGGCCGCACACATAAATATTGTAAAAAGAAGGTTTGCTGGAGTGTAATGTAATAAAGCACCAAACAATCGGGTATGAATAATATTTTAATTTTCATAAACTTTATTGATTCTACGTACTTTTATACTTGCGCACACTTTTTGTTTTTGCTGAAAATTAACTGCACAAAGCAGTATATGGTCTGCACGCACAATATAAAAATTCGAAGGAATGTTGCTCAGTATGCAATACATTAAAAAAATATATTGAATTCAAATATAATTTTATATAAAACAATTTTTGCTTAAGTAAGCTCCATTTGGAGTTCATAAACCACATTTGGGTATAGTTAAAAAACTACAGTCGAACATGGTTATTATATAAAATGTCAACGAATGTTTCCTCATTACATCCGATATCTCGATATTTCCGTGATCGTAATAACCGAGTTCGATTATATTAAATATGTGGAGAAAATATAAATTTTCACTTTTTTTTTACTCGGTTCAATCGATTAAAAAATGTTATCAGTACTGAGATTCGAACCCATGATAAGCATGGAAGCCAATAACGTTCACCACTGCGCCATAGAAACTATGAGAGAACCTTCTTTATATAATTTATTCTAAATTTTACCTTTCAGCCACCACATTTAGACCGCATATCCGACATTATTATAGTGTAGTTATGCCCCGTCAATAAATATTAAAGTAATTTAATAGTTAATTTTACAAGACGAAGTGAAAGATGGATTACCTAGTTTCGCATTTATATTTTGAATGTCGGTTCTGTGATAAAACTGCAACCGTTTTTCCAGATTCCCTTGAATCTAATATTATATAAGCCCTCCTTTGTTTGGGAGGCACCTTAGAAGAATAGGTTCTGGATAATAGGATATCCAATCCCGAAGCCTTTTTCCAATCCCGGGATTTCAGGATTGATAAATTTTCAATCCCGGGATCCCGGGATTGGGATTTTTTCACCGAGGAATTTGAAATCCTCAATTCGCTATACTTTTTCCCCGGATCATCTCCAAACCTCGTTTTTTTTTTTTTAGCTCACAGGAATTTGAAAACCTCGATTTGGTATACTTTTTCCCAGATTATCACAAAACCTCGTTTTTTTTTTTTTAGCTCACCGAGGAATTTGAAAACCTCGATTTGGTATACTTTTTCCCAGATTAAACAAAACCTCGTTTTTTTTTTTTTAGCTCACCGAAGAATATGAAATTCTCGATGTGCCAATTTCATGTAAATTTTCGGGATTTGCTCAAAATTTCTCAATCCCGAAATCCCGGGATCGCAGCCGTATCAATCCCGGAATTTCTGGATCAGAAAATTGAACGGGATCCCGGGATTGGATGCCCTACTGGAAAGGTTATAATCAGACGGAAGAATTATGTTGGATCGCGGATATTAATGTACCAAAGTACTGTAAAGGTGTACTTTGACGTTTGTGGCCTTGTGGCGTTTGTTTGTTTGCGTCAAAATGTGAAAACTCTGACTAAACATGCTTGGAACCGTTCGCTATTATTTTCCACTAGATGACGCGACATACTAGAAAATTATAAAAATATACCAATTGTGTAGCTTATGTTTTTTTTTAACGCAAATTTTAAGGGCGCGTGGCCCAGGGGTAGCGAGTAGTTTAGACCTTAGTTCAAACTTTAGTAGTCTTAAGCAAAATTATAATGATTTAGTTTAGTTTAAAACGTTTATATTTATTTAGGAAAGGCATTGGTTAGGAAAGACAATAGTCAGGAAAAATTTAGATATGAAAGAAAAGATTTAGGTAGGAAAGATAAAGTGAGTGCACAGAAATGTTCTATAAGATCGAAAGTTTCTCATATAGCTTATTTCTGTGTTCTCACTTTTGTTCATTTTTTTTGGTATTTATTAGTGAGTATTTTATTCCAAAATTTGTGAATACATACATTAAGCCACGGGTTCCCAACCTATGGGTCGCGACGAGTTTTCTGTGGGGTCGCCAACTTATACAGTCAACTTAAATTACCTTATTAAAAATGCCTTTTTCAATTGCATCGGGGTCGCGGGTCACATGGCTTTTATAAAAAGGGTTGCCTCCTGAAAAAGGTTGGGAACCTAGTCCAACGTTCCCTCTAATTTTTCTATTGTGTGTGCGGACCATCAACTTCAGTGAGCAGTAAATTTTCAGCAAAATAAAAAGTGTGCGCATTTTGGGAGAATGTGCGCGCGCACACGCGCACACCTTAGCTTGGAACCATTGAAGCATTGGAACCTACATATTAGAAGTCTGCACGGGCCAAAATTGTACAAAATTACCCGGTCCGAGCCCGAACAACCCAGGCCCGACCCAGCCCGGGCCCGAGTCTAATACCAAACTTGTTACCCAAATCCGACCCGAAGCCCAGATTTATACTTCTCAGCCCGAAAAAAAAACCCGTTGTTTACAAATTTACAACAATTTACGATTCACCATAGAACTGGTAATAAATAAAATTATCATGGCTGACACGAACGTAGTCTGAAATATTTTTCTGAAGAAATAAATTCCTCACCCGGGCCCGGCCCGAGCCTGAATCTCAATTGCGCTTACCCGCCCGGGTCGGGTAGGAGGTCTACTACATATCGACTGTGGAAAGGAAAAAGGACTTAACCCACAGTTTCTTCAAAACAGGTTTTTTTCGATAATCACAATGTATCAAACTTGATACACGTTCTATCAAAAGGATGCAAGCTGCAAATGCCGAATTAGTATCTAAATTTAGCTTTTTAGTTTGAAAAAATGACCTTGTAAAAAACTAAAACCAAGAAAAAAGACTGAAATAAAGGTTTTTCCTAGACAATTTCTTTAATTAATATTAGATTATGTCAATTAAACACCAGTTTAGAAGTCTCTGTGCACTTCAGGGTTGTGTATAATTCATAATTTGTATATGTCACAAAATCATCAAAACTCGTTTTAAGCGCCTCCTGTAAAATTTGATATGTGTGGGTTAAGTCCTTTTTCCTTTCCACAGTCGATATGTATTAAGAAAAATAATGAAATAATATTCTTTTTTATCAGTACTTCGAGTTCTATTGCTGCATGTTTTACAACTTGTTTTACAATTACTGTTTAAAAATCATTTGAATGTGTGAAAACAATGTATTTATGTATTGGCAGACATGACTGTTGAATCTAGTTCTACAAACAGAGGTTGATCCTGTGAATAAGGTCATAAATATGGTCATACTTAATAAATAAATAGGATAACATCGACGAATCTACCGAAACTGTTTTTTTTCTCCATCAATTGCTCTAACCCAGGCAGTGGCGGATTAAGCACTTTGGAGGCCCCAAAAGCAATCAATTTTGGAGGCCCTGCTTTTTGAATAACATAAAAGTGCTGCAAACCTCTTTGTAGAATAATAATGAATATTGAAAACTGAAATTAAAATGTAAGTTTTTATATAATATATGCTAGCTTTGAGGCCCCCAAGATTTGGAGGCCCCAAGCGCGCGTAATATAGTATAAAAACAACAAAAAAAAAACACTTTTTTAATGGTGTGACGTCGATTCTGTTAGAGCACTTCGACTTCGTTTCAGCATAAAAATTAAATACTTCTTCGCATAAATAGGTTGTATAAAACGGAACTAAAACAATAAATACTTGTTTTGCCGCATCGGGGGATTCTTCTGACAAACTCAACAATAAAGAATTGAAAAACATTCATTTCATAATCACTAATAAACAGTGGCGGTTCTAGGTACTGGGCTAGTTGGGCTAAGCCCGACCTGCATTTTTCACCCAAAACCTTAGATGGCTCAATAAAAATGAACAGCAATTCGGCCGCTGAACAAAATAAATACATTTATAAGCATAACTAACCTTTACCAAATTAATACAATATCTTTGTTTTGATTTTCCTCTGTCAATATAAGACAATGCTATGTCTAAATACAATAATATTCTCGATTGTGTTTTGTATTACAATTTTAAACCGAGCCAGCATAAAAAAAAACAATAACCCTATAAATACTTCATAGAGAACAGGCAACGTGACGTCAGTCTGGCAACACCTACGTATGAACGACTCAGGGGCTAGATCTTTCAAGCCCGAGTTCTTTCTTTACACTGGGGCGCAATCGAGCACAATTAGATTTTTTTGTATTTGTATGTACAGAATCGTCATCAAACTCACACGACTGTGCTTCAAATTATCAAGCTTCTGTCATTCGTTGAGGGCTAAGTTGAATCTGCCCATGCCCCATACATTCAAACACAAATACCAATATCGTTGTATTGTATGAAAGTGACAGGTATTGACTCTCAGTGACAGCTCTGTATTGCTTTTTGTACTTGTTATTTCACTTTGAAAGAGACGAATTTAAGGTCCCGTATTATTATTTTATTATTTCTTACTTACGTTAGTATTGATTTTATTATATAGTAATTTATGATTTGCAGTAGTGTCGTAATATTTGTTAATTTGCTTGTAAATTAATGTATAAGTTGAAGTGGAAACATACACAATTTCGTAAATAGTATACAATGCTAAACGTTCCTCTAGCTCACCCAAAATTTTAGTTCAGGAACCGCCACAGCTAATAAAATCAGTCAGATTTTTATAATCACTTGAAACTAAAGCATGTTGGTTTTGCCGTCACGGAAAATGGATTCCAAACCGAATCATAATTGTTACCTTTCGGAAAATATTGAAAAAGAGTGGTTTTTTAAATTATGAATAAAATACAACTGACCGATTAACGATGTTTTCCTAACGGTGTTTGGTAATAAAGTGATCAATTTTCACAATAATATTATTTAACTATGGCCACTTATCTAATCTAGAATGCTTCAATGAATGCCTAACAATTATGAAATATTATTTTTTGACTGTGTGTCAAATTTCGTGTGGGCGCTGCTTTAGAGTTGAAAATCGATAATTCGCAGCGAGTCGGGAGATTTTTTGTATGGGAAATCGAATCGAGTGTAGGTATTTAATGGATACATATTTCGTTCAACGTTTGACGCCCGCCCAATACATTAATTTTTAAACGCGCGTTCGCTAATTCTCCATACATTTTGATTTTTTCACATACGTCAAGAAAAAGGCGCTAACGATTTTGAGTATTCTGCATACGTTTACGGATGAATTGAATTTTTTTTTTGTATGCGTTCGCATTCGATTTCGGCTTTTCTTCATACAAACGAACGGCGTTTGCAATTAATTTATGAATTATTTCATGCATTTCGGCAATTGTAGAATTGCATATTCGACTGTATATTTTCATATTATTTTTGCTTTTATCCATTCAAACGGACGAAATTTTAAATTGAATTTGATTTTTTTATATACATCGCGATCGTTCTACTTACATATACATATTTGCGAATTAATATTTTGACTTTATCCATACATCGGTTCGACATTCGATTGAATATTAAAAAAATAATATTTTTATTATACTTCTTTCACGAATCGGTGTTAATTTGATTTTTTATTATTAAAAAATGATATTTGATGTCTGACTTTGCATATACGTTTTGGAAACGTTTGGACTATTGCTGAATGAGGGAAAGCAATGCTTTGGTGCGGTCGTTCTATTCAGTTGTGGTGAACGCATGCTTTTGTTAATGTACATCGGATTTTTATTCAACGGCATAGACGTCTGTAAGATTTACACACTCCTCACAAAAATTCGTTCCTTAAAACGAAACATAGCAAAAATGGTAAGCTATCTTTTGTTTTTTCCTCGGCCCGGTGCTTTTTTAAAACAAAAAAAACCACTGGGCCTAGTAAAAATAAGGAAGAGTCGGAACTTTCTTCTCAAGCATTTGACTATTTTTTTCAATGCATATGATTTCTTAATGGAAGTATCCAGGACCGGCGCCACTATAAGGCGAAATAGGCAACCGCCTAGGGCGCTAATAATTAGGTGGCGCATAAGTGGAGCATTATTTTTTTTATATACACTGATAATAATAACTAATGTGTAGTACATTTTTTTTTGACGTTTGTATTTGTTTGTTGTAATTATGTATCTATTTCTATATAATTCGAAAAAGGAGATTGGGCGACTGAGCTACAAATATGTTGAGATACATCCATTAGGAGGCCATATGATCCACATTAGGAGCGGTCATGGATATATTAAAAAACATTTTTAATGATTCCGATTTTTTCATTATTTTGAAAAAATGGGACTGTTTGTAGAAAATGGGGTGCGCCAATTACCGTTGCCTAGGGCACCAAATGACATCGCACCGGCACTGGAGGTATCCCAGCAAAAGTTTTTTTGTACAAGAACAGATTTTGCCCCGACGCACATTAGAAAAAATAATTAATAAATATACAACTAATGAATAAATAAATTTGAATTGTTTGAATTTTGTACTTTTCCATGAGTTTTGGAGTTGAAAGTTTGGAGTTGAAGTTGGGTTTGAAAACTCATGGAAAAGTACAAAATTCAAACAATTTAAATTTGAAATTGAAATTCCATCAAGCACCCTCAGTCGAAATACTTAATTAATGAATAAATGTAAAATAAAATTGTCAAATCATAATATAATATAATAAAAGATTCAGGTGATTTTAAAAGTTTTGCCCAATTGTTGTGTGGTAAATCATCTCGATTCTTTTTTTTAGTACTAGTGTATTTGACTTAAAAGCTTCATCTCAGTATCACCAATCACCGTATTTTATAAGGTCCAAGTGTCAACAATATTTAAATGACTATTTTCACATTGCAGCACTTTTAGGATTTATATCCCATTTCGATTCCATTTAGTTTTTAGAGATTCTAGCAAATTAAAAAAATATTTTTCTTTGCTAACTTATATGCAGTTTGATTCTTATTTTTGCTGTTATTCATTTTTTTCGGCTTCAAAAAGAAAAGAAAATCGGAGGACATGTTGGGGGCGGCAAATTCAAGGATCGCCCCGGGTGGCAGGACCCCTTCCTACTCCACTGCTTGTACGGTAAGGAAGCAAGCCGCACACCGGTGGGTTTATAGCGACCTAGTGGTTAAGGCAAATTTGTTTGTTGTGAATATTGTTTTGAAACATAAAAAAACCGGAGAGAAAAGTGCCGGAACGCCGTTCCACGCGTTACATGGGAAAGGGCACTGGTTTTAGGTAATTGCATCAATGATCAAAAGAAAAAATGACAAAAGATTTTTATAAAATCATTAATCTGCTGTTTAATAATAAATAAGCATGTATGTTTATTTATTTCAAATTTTAATCAATTAATTTCGAAAAACTTCGTGAATAGGGAAAGCTATTAAAAATACGTAAAAACATGTTACTTATATGACGGGTATAAATATTTGTGCTTGAATTAATCTTTGGCATGTACGTACATTTTACATAATTAAATTAACCATATGCAAAACATTCCTTACATTTTTTATAAACATCTTTATATTAACTAAAATATTGTAAAATGTTTTTTCTCACATATTTTACCTTACCAATAGGTTTGGTCAGCTGAAAGTGTCATACTATGTGAAATATTTTTTTTCTAAAACCCTGAACAAATACTGAAATAAAAATATACTTCTACCTCAGCACCTTTTTTATGTTAGTCTACAAATAGGTAGTGTTGATTTTTCTCACTCTTCGCTGCTGCCGATTAAGAATACAGTTGTTATTATTTTCCCCAATATAAAAACATTTACATAATTCGTTTTCTTATATATTTTATTTGACATAAATTTTATTTTTATATAGTGGCAATACAAATAGGTAGTCTTCATTTCCATCTAGCGTGAAAATATTGAGGGTGTTGCTCTGTCTAATCTTGTAGGAAGTGTATTTCTGATCGTATGAAGTGTGTTGTATAATGACGGAATTTAGATGTTCAGCTTCGTTTAAAAGGGCTGATCAGCTGAAGCGCTGGGAAGAGTCTGAAACAAATCATCAATCGGCAAGCCCTAAACCGTCAGTTCGTATAAGATTTTCTGTAGACTGTGTGTTTCTTGCGGCATGCGCGGCAGGAGACAAGGATGAGGTGCTCCGCCTTGTTCAAACCGGAGCTGATATAAACACTCCCAGCGTCGACGGATTAACCGCCCTTCATCAGGTACAAAATTTGCTTTTATCTGAAATACTTTTGAGTGTCTTTGCACCCCGTTCCTCTGGTGAGATTTGTTTTTTTTTCAACATTTGCTCACAAAATGGCCGATATACGAGACTTTGTTGGTGTCACCGAAACTTGTGTTTTTGGAAATATGATACTCTATCAACTACTGTTACATTCATCTATGGTCTGTATCACTGACAGCTAAAATTTGTTACTATTCCATATTTGTAAACGCTATAATTTGCCGGTGTATCTCCTTATGATGTATTTTTATAATTGAATTGGTTATGGTTTCGTCTATTTTGTAGGTCCTATTTTGAAGTTTGAATAGATACTCACTTCATCGTTTTATGCCTGTTTCTGCATTTTACTATCTAGATTGAAATCATTTCCTCCAAATATATATATCTTATATCATAATTTGACACTGGTACTTTATTAGAGCACTATGTATAAACGTCAAATTCGAACACATACTTACCATCAAAATATCTTTCTTATTTTCTGTGTCACCAATTTAAATACATGCGTATTCCGTACATTATATTATTACGTATCTAGTTCTTATGGTCAAATGTTGGTATTTTTAAGTACTTTTTTATTCCTCCACAAATAAAAAGACTAGTTCTCCATGTTTTTTTGACAGATGGAATTATCAATGACTTGTTTCATACATATCTCATTCTGTAATTATTCAATTGCACTCCCAAGTACCTTTATATAAATGGCTAATGTTAATTCTCCAGTATCTTTCAAACATTCTGAAATGTCATTGTTAGGTATTTTAGTGTGGCCATTCTATGAATTTCGTAGCCAATCTTATCTAATCTCAATCTAGATACAATCACTCGGTGCATTCAGTTTGTAAGACTTCCATTTGATTCCAAGCTATTTTTTAACACAAGATACTTATTGATTTTACTGAAATGCATTTTGTGATTGATAAATATTTACAAAGAATTCTTGCAGGTAATTATTCTCACCCATTAAGTTTACTCCCCTCCCCGCCAACGTGAATTTGTTGGCTTTTTGTAATTTTATTAGGTTCCACTTTCAATGTACTTAATAAACGACATTGTCTAATTAGAGAAAGCGACTGATATATATATATAAATATATAGATTTTATACTCTGTTAGTAATGTTCTTGCACTTGCGACTAATTGTTATTTGCGGATGCGACTCTTCCTAAATAAAAATTGCATTTATTACTCAACACTTCTTGCTACATGTTTTTGTACTGTATTTAAAAAAAACAACTTTTAAATATTATTTCTATTCATTATATATAACTGTCATAAATACTCTCTTAGATGTACCTCTTACTCGAGTTGTGTATGTTTCTACACCGTTGGAGAATTCTGTATTGCTGAATTAGATGTTACGTTACAATCACAGTTTGCTGTTCTTTGCTGCCGTTTTATTGCTTCATTACATGTTTACAATGACGTTTTTGCTGTATTTGAAATATATTGCTTAAACATATTTTCGTGATCATTGCAATAAGTTCAAAAAAAAATTGAGTTAATTCTGAAATATCCATGATAAATTAAGTAGCGAAATACAATACGTGATAGTTTGAAAATTGAAAGAAATCTAGTCTTAATTATTCTCAATGTCAACTATACACATTACTATATTGATTCTAGCGCTGGAAGTATTTTCCTATTGTATATAACAACTTTGTATTTGTCATTTAAAATATGGAGTTAATCAATTGCGCTGCGTCACATAATGCGAATATAATAGTCATAATTTATTTATTTTAATAATCTAAAGCCTAATTAAGATCTCTACTATACATGGAAACCCCTCACTGGTATGTATACAAATAATTGATTGGTTTTGACGATGGGGTGAAGCTGAAATATCTATCAATGACATATTATAATTCTTGTGGAATTAAATAACTTTGCTATTTTGACCTAATAATAACAAATGATTGTTTTCTATGTATCCGGCGGTAACTTTGCGGAAGTTAATTTTTAATATAAATTTCTGACACATTTTTCACCTCGTTGAGTAGCATTGTCAGAAAAATAATTGTACGGCTTTTTACCAATAATGATGCTTCTCAAAGAGGCGAAATACGTGTCACAAATTGTTATACAACCTGTGGAATAACAATGTTATAAAATCTTACTCATTCTGGTAAAAATAACTTTGCACAATTGCTTGAAGAAGGAAAATCTTTCAGCTTTTAATTCAACCTAGTCAAATTGTAATCTCACCAAAATGTTTATTTTAATACAAATTTCCTGTTTGAAATTATTCCTAAACATTTTGCATCAATGCTTATTGTCCATGTATTATGTTGTTATTGTACCGCCTGTGTGGTTGAGTGGTCAACATTGTTGGCTTCGGCTACAGAGGGCCTGGGTTCAAATCCCGGTTTGGACAGTTTTATAAATTGATTTTTCAATCGATTTATGAATTTCTGTTCAAAGGCATGGATGTATGTGATGTCTTGAATTCCCCCCTCTCACCCATCCTATCCTATGAACGGGGCAAATCGAGAGCGATTAGCTTACCACTAATCCTGTTCTAGCTCTATCCTTCTATCCCTACTCTCTTTGGAAAAAGAGAGGTTGAGCAACTGAGTAACAAGCAGTTCTCGTAGAAACACTTCTGTTGAGATAAACTCAATTAGGAGTCCATATGCTCCACATTGGGAGCGGACATGGTTTAAAAAAAAATTATGTTGTTATTGGTTAAATAGCTGTTATTTGAATGCACACAATTCTACATACGTAATTATTATTAATTAGCTGTTTGCAATATACCATTCGTTCTTTGTTTTCAGGCATGTATCGATGCAAAGTTGGACATGGTAGAATTTTTAATTGGTCTCGGAGCCGACGTAAATCATAGTGATAATGAGGGCTGGACCCCATTACACGCGACAGCAAGTTGTGGCTTTCTTAGTATAGCACACTTTCTTCTGGATAATGGTGCCAATATCACAGCTGTTAATAATGAAGGAGAACTCCCCGTCGATATTGCGGAGTCTGGAGCGATGAAAATGTTCTTAGAAGATGAAATTGCCAGAGAAGGTAGATTAATAATTAACAATTATTTTCAGATTAAATTCTTCATATCTGATGAGCAATGCTTAAATCCATGTCTCACTAGTATATTTTGTTATAATAATTGTATATTAGTAGTATTAATAAATTAAATCCATAACTTCTGATGCGTGATTTTTTTCACTATATTCATTATGGGTAAACAGCATTGTACTGTTTCTTTTACTATTTTTATAATTTCAGGAATTGACTGTGAGAAAGCTCGCGCAGAAGAAGAGAGAAATTTAGTGGAACTTTCCAAACGGTGGACAGTTATTTATTCGGAAGATGCTGAGCACCCAGATGAAAGAACCGGAGCCACTCCGTTACACGTTGCTGCTGCCAAAGGCTATCTTAAGGTAACATATTTTTGTTTATCTTTTCATGACAATTCTATTTAGCGGTGAAAAATATTAAATCATAGAACTTATAAAAACTAATATTTCTCTGAAATACAAAATACTGCAACATACACATATAGCAATTTATGATTATATTTTACCCTATTCACAATGAATTGTTTTTAAACAGATTGTGCATTTCTCATACTGATGTTATTCTCAAATTTAAACATCACTTGATTTAATAGCTTTATGTATCATAATAATTCAGCCGTCTGGTAGTATAAATAGGCACTCAGAAATACACCATTTTAAACATTACTTATAACACAAATATAGACGTCAAAGTAGCACAGAAAGAAAATAATCAATTCCTTGTTGACAAAGAGATAATGTAATGATTATCATAATAATTTAATGTGAATCAATGTCGATGTAAAATTTTGTTATTTGTTTAATATTATTTACCATTGATTGGTGAGATAATATTATTTCTAAAGTAAATCATAGTCAACATTATTTTGAACAACAGTACAATCCAATATAACTTATGAGAAAACGTTTGAATCGGGTAAAAATCTCAGATATAATGTTATTAGTCAAGAGTGGAAAGGTAGTAACTATTACTATAAATAAAAATATTGTATACTTGTTCCAGGTTATGAAAGTGCTCCTATCAAACTGCAATGTAAATGTGGATCCAGTAGATTTTGACGGATGGACCCCATTGCATGCGGCTGCACACTGGGGACAACATGAAGCCGCTGCGATGCTCGTTGAGTTTGGTGCTGATATGGATATTAAAAACTTTGTTGTAAGCCACTTTGATCATACAATATAACACTGCTGCTCAAGTAACGAAAGGACCCTTTGAACCTTTCTACGTCTTACATTATAAATTATTCCACCATTGCTTCTTGCATTTAACAATATGGTCTGCCCGTTTCATTTCTACCAGCAATAACATTCTAATGTTGTATTATTTTTTTAGGGCCAGACATGTTTAGATGTGTCAATCTCAAATATGCGTGATCACCTGAATGAATTAAAGAATAAACAGCCTAACATCCAATACAAAAAAAAGAGACGACCTCCTGTACCAGGAGACCTTCCAAACAAACTCAAAAAAGTAGAACTCAAAATAGAAAGTAAATTGGATAGTAATTCTATCAATAAGAAAACCATTGGTAAGTATTTTTTTAAGTATTTCATTTGGAATTATAAACTTTTTTAAAAACTAGTATTTGAAAAACTCTTTTTTTTCTATTAAAATTAGTACATAAATTTCTTTTAACTTTTCAATGAACTATTTATACATAACAGTTTGGCTTTATGTATGAATCATTGTTATGAAGAATTTGCATAATAATTGAGAGTGATTTTTCAAACCATCTGAATCAAAATTTTAACATACTAAAGTTTAGCAAGGAATGGAAATACTTGTTGCTAACAGTTGCTACAGTGGAATACACTTCAGAAAATTAAAGTATTTATTGTAAAAAAATAAACTATGAAAACATTAGATGATTTAACATTATTGGATATGCATAAAAAAATATAATCATGAAATGATTTTTAAATCATCTATAATATCAGCGTTGGCCAACTTAAAGTGTGGCACGCTGCAAAAGGTAGCATGTGAACATCAAACTTACACAACCATTTTTCCAGTTATTCAATAAATAACAAACTATATTTTATAACCAACAAGTTTAAGTAGATTCTATTAGATTAGAGATTGTAGAGTGGCTGGAAGTGTAATATTTACGAAGGCAGTTCCCCAATCCAGTTACCGTAATTAACATCAAACCATTAGTAAAATGTATCCAGATCTCAATAACTTTTAAGCATAGTGATAATATTTGTATTCTATATACACAGTGAAAATATATATATACTTAAATGAGAAAGATTCCAACTGATAAACCTGAGTTGTTTGTGATAAAATACTTGGAATTGTACAATATTTGAATGATTCAAATTTGATACTGAAATTTCATCTAACTCCTAAATTATATGAATACGTGATTGAATGTATTTTAAGATTTATTCATGATAATCTTCTGGTGTGTGTTCCACTGTAAACTTATGTTTTCATCAAGAAAGATTAGTATTGGCAGCTTTAATTTCCTTTTTGGCTGTGACGGTAATGCTTCAGCAAATTCGCCTTCAGCAGGGGTTTTTTTTTATTTCAATACATTATGATAAATGAATTAATATACCTTTCTTAATTATTATTTCATAGATGGATATTTTTGTGTTGACTGTTTATTGTTAATCTGTAATACATTTTGATTGTTTAATTAAATGTGTGTTAAATTTTTTAATGCCGCTAAGAATCGGAATCATCGTCAAGTAGTGATTATTCAGATTCAGACAGTGATTCGATTTGTGATATATCACCCGATTATATAAGTAGCGCCAACATTAGTGATAATGGTTTGTATTATTTTACTTTGAACATCATGTAATGCATTGCCATGTAAAATATAGCCTGCTTCTATGAATATCTACACACTTACTTATTTTTAAATTTTCATTTATAGTAAAATACTAAAAGTCTACTACAAAAGATTAAACTTGGTGGTAATGATATTATTTAAAATGTTATAACTTTCAAATTAATGTTTCTTTCATCATTAAATTCAGTCTCAATTTTTTTGATTAATATTTCATTTCTAATATATGTATAAATATATGTGTATTAATGCAAACCTAACTATCTAAATCAATTTTATCGAATAAAAATATTCTTAAAATAATTGTAAATATATTTTCCATTCATATATCATCAGACATAACAAAACTTGCAAATCATTATGAGCTGTATAAAGCTTAAAAGTAACGTATAATGATTTGCTATTTTTTAAATTAAATTATTGTAGTATATAGTGAAAACAACGATGCATAGTAATTATTCCATATTTTGTTTAAACATAACTTTTCTTTGCCTAACTCATAAAAAGCATTTGTAACTAATATTAAATTTAATCCAAAAAGGGGTGTGTGTTTATAAAATAAGATATTTTTGATAACTGATAGTTTAAAAATTGATGTGCAAACAGTGGCGGCCGGTCAATGTGGCATTGGATCAATACACCCCTTGTATATGCAGGGGTGGTTATAGTTCATGAAATAATATTCAAACATAACATTTATAGCATTCACTCATTTAAAATTCTTCATGTTTTTATTGTCTTAAAAATGAAATAAAATAAAATGTACATAAATATTTATTATAGAATATTTATTACATGAAGAGTTTAAAATGAGTTAATGGTCTAAATGTTATGAATATTATTTCATGAAATAAAATCGCCCCTGTATACAAGGGGTGCATTCACCCAATGCCACATTGACCGGCCGCCACTGTGTACAAATAAATATACACTTTTTTTAAATTAAGTGATAGCAATTATAGTGTTTAAATTAAATTTGAAATATGTTTTATGCATAGTTGTTTTCATTTCACTTTATAATCATTTTCTCCGCCAAAGATTAACAGTAAATAATATCAAATTTATCATTTAATTAAAAATACACTCGGGCCTCGTAAAACACGATTAAAATGTTCCAAAGATACGTTGTGTCGTTAAAAACATTTGTACATAGTATTGTATGTATTAATAAAATATATTAGAAATTAAAATATTTTAAATGACATTGAAGTAGTATGCCGCCATATAGTGGCGGCATTCGAATAATACGGAAAACTTTAATTCCGCCGCTATGATGCCATACGAGCGCAGAGTCAATTTTATCTCTTATTTTTTTTTCAAGAAATAATACAGAACAATTCAAATTTATCAAGCATTTTTCACGGCTTCTACTTACAATCCTTTTTTTGGTTGTATGTTTTCATCGTCGTATAATTTTAATCTTTAACTCCGTATAGCCGATTGCTTATTTGTAACGTATACATTTTCACATATTTCATTGCAAGGAGCCAAGGACCAAGGCCTCTTGAATTTTAAACTACTTTCCACCATTAAATTATCATGAATCATTGAAGGTAAAAGTGTGTGGTGGCATGTTGAATGTGACGGGTCTGATCCCGAGAGATATTTAAGCCATACATGTAATATTTTACTTAGATATTTATTTCTAAAACTGTCATACAAAAATATGTCACAATTCATCAACCGTGTCATGAGGCCCGAGTATACTTATCGTAAATAAAATAAAATTTATGAAAATGTTTAATTAATATATATTTGTGCCAACTGAAAGTGGTTATAGGTTCTTTAAAATTTCCATCCATCAGCAGAAATTTCCGTTTTAATCATCTATTCACTTATAATACATGGTACTGTACTGCATGTGCAGCATAAAAAAAAATTGCTTGTTCAATTTTGATACACGTTTTTTCAACTCACAAGGATTGTTCCACAAATGTTTTTCTGCACTTCTTGCTCAACTTTGATATGCACCTTAAATCATGGACTTTACAGCCATATTCTTTTTTCAAATTGCATGTCGGGAATTAAAATATACCTCATTATCACTCAACGTAAAATGATTAAAGAAAAAAACATAATGATACATTATTTATACAACAAATGTTTTTTATATACATTTTCTATCATATGTAAAAATGACAGCCATTGAATAATTCAACGAGTATCGTTAATGGGTTCATTCAGCAGTAACTTTGTGAAAGTTTATTTTTAATAAAAAATTAAACTTAATAACTTTGTCACAAACTTTGCTGCACATGTTTCGCCTCTTTAAGAAGCATCATAAGACCACATCACAGAGTTTACTAATAAACCAAAAATTGATTATAATTCTCTTGTTATAAATCTCGGGATTTTTTTCCTTTTCTACTGAACGCAGGGAGGGGGTAAAATACAAACATTGAAACGCGTGTCACACTTTGTAACACAAGTGGAGTAACAAAGTTATCGAGTTCAATGTTATATTAAAATTCAACATGTATTTGCTTTAATTAGTTATATGTATGTATTCTATGTAAAGATATTAGATAATATGACTTGAAATGAATGTAGTATGATTATATATTTTAGTTTTTTTTTTTACAATACACCTTGAGTATTTATAGTCGAATGCTAAGTTTCATGCTTGAAGCGTAACTTAATAGTCAATCATATATATACTTGGATTATATGGTATAAATATGGGAAATCTCAATTATTATAATATTATTTCAGATAAGAAAAATGCCTTAAATCTCAATTCACACAGTCCAACATTAGAAAGTAAACCACCCAAGTCAAGCAGTGGGCAAACAACTCCAACAATATTATTTAGTCCTACTGAACCAGTTCCCGATGACGAGCCTCCCTCGTGGAGGTTGAATTTATCAAGGCAGAAGCCAAATCATAATGACTTCCCAAGTTAGTATAATATTCTATTATGTTGAATACACCATAATTTAAAAAAGGTCCGCACCATTTTTGTGTCAAGGAGTATGGATGTACTTTTAACTCAACACAGTAGTGACTGTCTGTGAGCATATATATATGCTTCAAGTATGAATTACATATATTTATTGGAAAAAAGTCACAATTGTCATTTTAAAAAGTCAGTATAGATCTATTTACTCCTCGAAAGGTTAAAAGACTTGTTATTATCACAGTACACATTCTACAAGTCATATTGATATCTAGAAATACATTTTGTGCAACGTTTTAAATATAAAGGAATACTTATCTCAGTTGGGATTGCAAATTAGTCATAATAAAAATCGTTTAATGTGAAAGACAAACGTGACAAACAGACAATATTTTCGTATTTCAATGACTCGGATTTCATTGTTCAAGTTTGATGTTACTTGTCTCTCGTATTTCTTTAATGCCAGTGCTCTATATATAATATAAAATTCTTTGTGAATTCCCTTTTTATACATATATTTCGGTAAAATTCCATAAGAACAAATATTTAAATTTAATTTGTGAACGTATTAAAACACCACCTTATTTTTTGGTCCAGATATGGAGGAAAAAGATAATACAATCAACCCACAATCTTCCGACAGTGACATAATACTCCGACGCACAAATAGTTGTGAAACAGATAAAACGTGAGTATTGTTTTCCATTTAACTGATGCACCAAGACTATTTATGCTTGTAAGATTTTTTCTTGTTTTTAACATTTTAATCTAACATCAATTAACAACAAAATAAAAATGGTTATCATTTGGCTCTGATGACATTTTGATAGATTTTTTTATCTGTCTTAGCTGGATAAGGGCTCCCACAGACGAGACACGCCAGTTACGTGTTGACTCGTCAATAAGTAATTCAAATAATAATTGCAAATTATAGCTGGTTTGCTAAGTGCAAACTTACTTTTTCTACGGCAGCCAAAAGGCTAAGAGTTTTAAGAGGGCCCACTATCACTGAAAATTTTATCTCTGGATGATTATAATATTGACGCTAGAACTGTAGAACTAAAATACTTATTTTTAATCTGTTATTGACGCTAGACATTTGAAACTTGCCTCCTTATAACCATTTTATTTGAATTTATCATTTAAATCATATAAAGATTTCTTCAATATTTAATTTGCAAAATTATTAACAGATAATGAAATTGTAAACAGTTTATCTTTGAAATTCTGCTTAGTTTTGAATAAGGGGCTATAAATAAATAATAATTTCTTTATGCGTTTACAATGTCTTATCAGGGAAAATGTAGGTATTAATTATTTTCAAATAATGTTAAGTACTGTTGATAAATTGTGTGTATGGCTTGCTTTTGATTAAACCAGTAATCAATTGTCAGAATGTTTTTTTTCTTTTACCACAGTTCAGATGAAAATTCAAAGTTTTTTCTTATTTGAATTAATATTGTTAAAACTATTCAGCAGAAATCATGACCATGACCATTTGTCTGCTTTTAAAAACTAAACACACTTAATATTTTAACGCATCAGCTTATCATTTTTTAAATAATGTCTGTGTTTTAATGAGGATGGTAATGGATGTTCGACTAAATTGAAAATGTTTCATATAACTGGTTTTCATACATTGCATGTTAACTGCTTGTGTTGACTTGTTGGTGGTCTGCAGGTTTTACCAACGCTACATGGCACTGACTGCTAGAATAAAGGCATCTTCATGTCCCTCTATTCCACCTGCTCATGATTCAACGCCTTCACATGATACTACGGTAGTTAGGTCAGCAAGTTTGAAGGATTCCCCACTTATAACACACAATTATAGGTATGTCGTAGTTCATTTTTTGAATCGACAATTTTGTAGTCAAATTATTTCACCACTTTCGCAGAAATTTTATTTGGATCTCATAAATGATTCTGTCGAAATTATCATCAAAGTGAATTTTTTAATAGTATTGCCTTTCAATATTTCAAACGGTACAACATTTCATATATTTCATTAAATTATTGAAATCGGCTGAATTTAGTTTATGCTATATACTATCATTTCAAAAAAACAAAATAGGCATATTCTGAGCCATGAAACATTGCTGTGAATTTAAGATTAAATTTATTTAATGTTTATCGATTTTGTTAATCAACTATAATATTGTAAATGGAATACAAAAAAAAGTCTGAAATAATTTATCATTAAAAATGTATTGCTTAGAATATGCATATTGCTGTAAGCTATCTTTAAAGCCCATATAAACCACAACAGTCTTTACTCGGAACCATAATTATGTTATGTATATACTTTTATTCTCACAAACAATATCAATTAAATCAAATTTATCATATTACTCTCGCTGAGAACAAATTTAAAATCAATTTCTTATTGCTTTTTCCATCAGCTGCTTTTACTACAACGGCAGTGCACTCCTTACCATCTCTAATTATTTCTGTGAGATACAAATTATTAATTTTATTCAAAATTTTAGATTTCAATAGTTGTTGTTTATCATTACATTATCCTGGAAAAAAAACACTTAACTTAATAGCAAGAATTGTTAAAAAGGCAAGGGAACATGATGTGTATATTGATTTCTCGTTGAGAAAAAATCTCACACTGAGCTGGCCCTTGGGGGCAGCCTTACTATATTGCAGAGACTTTACAATACACTAAAATCATTTGGAAACAAAATTAACAAATCATTCATAATCAATAATACTCATAAATACTTTCATTTGATTAAAAATACCATATTTCCACTTTCTGCTAATAATATTGTTTTCTTGATATTTCATTCCATTTTCATTTTCTAATATTAACTATTATACTTTGTTGAGAATCTAAATGAAAATATTTTGTGAAAAATGTTTAAAAATATATTATCTATTTCAGAATATTACAACAGGACAAGCAGAAAAAAGAAATAATTCCACCCGCCATCCCGCCCAATATTAGAAGGTATGTTCATTTAACCATGTATTTGTAAATTAGCTAGCGGTGTCTTCAATTTCTTAATCCACAGAGTCCTAAATTAATTGTCGAAATATATTTTTAATTAAAGTCATATCTATGATATTTTTATAATTTCAAAAACAAAACAGAATTTTTAGTGCGTATTTTCAGATATTTGATTATTTATTTACTATCCGTCACGTCAGTGGTTATGGAGAGACGTTGGAACTGGCTGGGTCACGTGCTGCGGATGCCTCCAGAAAGCCTCAATCCTGCCTGCCTCTTCTTTCGACCGGTGGGATTCCGGCGTCCTGGACGTCCGTCGGGTACTATCCATAGGATGTACTCGGCGGAACTGAGCTTCCTCCCATGACTGCTGGCATGTCATGGGAGGAAGCAAAGCTATTGGCGGGAGACAGGGAAACATGGAGGTGCCGCGTGGCGGCCATGTGCTCCACATAGGGAGCGAACATGGCCAAAGAAGAAGATTATTTTTATTGTATATTAAATCTCAATATTTTTTTTACTCATTCCACAATTTCATATTATGAATCTTTCAATTGATGCATCAGTCTTGATCACTATACAAAATCAGTCCAAATCTGATAAATTCGTGGAATTAGTACAAAGGGTTTTATAATTATAATGTCTTTCCTCCAAAAAGTGACCGTTCACACAAACTGATTTTTTAATAAATATATCTTTCATGATTCTTTTTTACAAAAGAGGAATAATATTTAATGATGATTTCATCATTATTTTTAAGATTTTAGGACTATGTGGGTTAAGCATGTTTAATTCAAATATAATAAATGCTGTTATTTGTAATTATCTAAACACTGAAAGGATCCATCTGTTGCCACTGCAAGACAAGACGTTTTTTTTTTTAACTAATTGTCTTTTGAACAAATATATTTTATGCAGCTCAACGGAAAGTGTGAACGATCAAAGTAATGCAACCAGCAACAATTCATCACCAGTCACACCAATCTCCAAACTTTCCCCAGGAAATATTTTCAAGAATTTTTTCAAGTAAAATTTTTTGGATATCAATACTAGTGGGCTTGTATTTCAGATTGTTTCGTGCTTTGATTTATGTGCTCACAACATCCCCATAATCTATTTTATGTTACTGTCTATGTTGATATTTCAAATGCACCCAAGGCATTTTGTATATCATCACCATACTTACAGAAGTTGATAAGTAACGAAATAAAAAAAAAAAATTATAACTGCATAATGAAATTATTTGTCTGGAATAATGTAGTAAATGAATTTATTACACATCTATTAATGTCTAACTTTATTTGTGTCGAATCGGCATAAAGCCATCATTATTTTAATATCATAATTATGAACATAAAATATCACGACTACCGGCTTTATCTTAAAGCTTAAATTTTGTGTTGTTACAAACTTCTGCCCAGTATGTTGACAATATATTGACCCCACTTTATCATTTCATTATATATTTTTTTATCATTAACATTATTGAGAAAGGAATGTTTATACCATTGCTTTGTTTTTTTTTTATTATATATATATATATATACAGATTTAGTCTGACCAAAGCATTTATATGGGCTGCCAAAATGTTAACCTGTTGAAAAAGTTTACAATCCATGCTGTCACACTGTTCGTTGATCTAAGTAGTTATCGCCGCTTTTAATTAATATCGGCCAAGAAGTTTTGGTTTGACTATTGTAAAATTTCTTTCCAACTGAATGTATTCTGTCCAATGATAACTATTCTGTGATTTTTACCACATATTTCTTATAATGGTATTCAAAACTATGTTTACGAAAAAAAGACTCAGTGCGATTAAATATTCTTTAAACATTATTTGAAGCCTACAAATACAAAAACCGAGATGTCCACTGCACAGTGTTAGTAGTAGTCAATGTTTTTATGTTTTTGCAAAAACTTTTTTTTTCCATCATACCGTATTTCCAATTGAAAACAACATGCTAGTTTTTATAGACAGTCAACCGTTTATTGCAATAAATATATATGAAATAAAATTGTTCATATCGACATTGAATTTATCGGTTTCTGCGTGTGATTTCTGTGACATATTGAAAAGCCTAAACTTTTTTTTTCACATGATTTTCCTCAGATTGTATTGCAGACAGTTACATCACGACATAATATTGTGTGAAATGAATTATAGTATATATATAGAAGGTCCTCGTTAATTGAAAATAATCGGTTGTAAAAAATACTTTGTTAGGCTAATCTACTTAAAACGTGAACCAAAATAGTAAATAAGGGAAAAGGTTTCTCTCCAGAGATCCAGTAAAAAAACATTCACAACAATCCGTCTGCGAACCACAAAATGACGTAGAGGGTGTACAACCGTGACGGAGAACAAAGCATTATAAGTGTGGAGGTTTAGGATTTAAAGTGACAGATGATGACTCTGCTATTGCACGTGTTTTTTTTTTTAACTTTGTAACTGCGGGGACTCCGATTACGAGAATCCCCAGTACGAATTTTGTTTGATTTTCACAAAATGCTGACTTATTGGTTTTTGCTTTTAAGCACCTTGTTTATCAATTGCTATACAAGTAATTTACTCTATTGCATTCGGGAAGTTTGTTTTTTATTTTATTATGTATTTTCTCATTAACAAAAAGTTCTCTTGATTATTTCAGTGTATAATCAACGACTTGATTATATTCTATATAAATCATCCAGTGTATTATACAACGCAAGTTCACTTACTATTTTTTTTTCAATCATGCCTTGGCTGAGAACTTTGTCAATGTGAAACACTTTTAATTTACCTTTTTACTACGTTGAGTCTGCATGATTTTTTTATGTTTTGTGTGGCTGCATGTATCCAAATAAATATTTCTCACTGTACACCCGATATCTGTTTGGGGTTATGTGTACAAAATAATGAAAATTGGAAAAATTTATTTGTTTTTATCACAACCCATTCTTACATTAACCACTTCCCCGGCATTCACACGAATACGTGGCGCTCACGCAAATGTGTGTGATAACCGAAGCGCGCCCATATAAACATTTTAAAATCGTTGTTAGATTTTTGGCGTTCACGCAAATACGTGTTTCATACAATTTCACGGTATTCAATTTATATGAATTAGCTTTGTGGAATTCGTATATTTTATATAAAAATTCAGGAAGAAAAAATAATAAAAATAATATTTATATGCTTCAAATTAAAAGAAAATAAAAATAGTTTTTTTTTGGAATATTTTTTCAAAAATAATTCGCCGGGGAACTGGTTAATGTGTAGGAATGAACATGTATTGTTAAATATACACGTTTATTTTTTGGACCAAACATGCATGATAGTACCGTGTCTCTTGAAACTACTGGGGTATTTAAAAACTGATATAATTTTATCAATATTTATTTGTAATTATTTTACTGAGCAAGTAAATCTCAATTAAGAAAATAAAACATTTAAGTTTTCTTTGTTAAAAACCAATTGCAAGTGAAACATTCATAGAATTGTAGCTTCTTATATTTTAACAGTTGCTATTATCTGTGTGAGTCTTAACTTGGGAGACAAATTGTGGTTAGTGGTCACCTGTTGTTTTGAAGCTAACACAGTCTTCATCTTCAAACTTGTTCGGTGTCTTCCTAAGTTGAAAATCATACAAATGAAAATGATTTATTAAAAATAACGAATACAGTATTGTCATTCTCAAAAGCGTATATATACTAGGTAAGGCAATGGTAAAAATTTGTAGATAAAATTACATAGTTTTGATTTGTGGAAAAGTTTATCATTTCTTACTGCTTTAACTCTTATATATGTGTAATTAATTTATTTATAAAAGTATTTGGTAAATATTTATTATTTTTGACAGCCTTGATGAAAGTCGAAATTGTAACATATTTCATTGGTGGTGAGAAGTTCTTTTGCTTCCACCTATCAATTATGTTGATTCATTTCATTGGACACAATTTTTTTCTTGTTCATCATATTTTATCACTATATCGTATTGATTTCCATAGATCATTCGTTCCGCCTGTCCGTGATGAAGAAAGTGAAACACAAAGAAAAGCACACGCCAAAAGAGTTCGTGAGACTCGTAGATCGACCCAGGGTGTCACGCTAGATGAAATTAAATCGGCAGAACAACTTGTCAAAAAAAAGAATAGTCCGAACCCTCCAATCAAATCCCCAGTCGCCCCAGAAACTGCTCCCAGCGAAGCGCCTGATACTCATCCAATACATAAAACGGAGACTCGCTCAGTTAACGATACCGCCCCAACACAGGAGAACGTAAGTTTCGATGACCTTTTTAATTATTTGTTTTTGTTGACTAAACAATTTACAATGCTGAATTTCATTTCATTTTGATTTTTGTTTGATAACCATTCACAATTCTGTGTTTGCTTCAATTTAAAAGACTGTAAAATAAGCTCCAAATCGTTCAATTTAAAAATTACAGTAAGTATTACTCATATCAAATGAAATAACATCCATTTTAAAATTCTACTGTTGTCTACTTTATTTAATCATTTTCAATTTCTACATGCATAATCAGCGTTTTATACCCCCTCATTTTTATTAAATTAATATCATTAAATGCTTTTGAAATAGTAAAAAATAAGATGGCATATCCTTTAGTTAAAAAAAATAATTGACAAACGTCAAATTGGATATACATATGGTGCAGGAAGTAAGTGAGCCAGGGTCTAGTGTAGCTGTAACGCTGCCTTTACACTCGGACAGCAATAATGATATCACGATTTCTGCAACGGCCACTATTGCCACTGGCGGACCAGAGCGTCGCCCATCTTGGAGACTTCGAGTCGACCCCGGCTGCAAGGTCAATGCCAAATCCAATACAACAAAGTAACCTGTTGCAGCTTCCCAATGATCGCATTTTAACTGAGACGTCTATCATACGTCAATATTGCATGTACTTCAAATTTTTGAATTGTATAAGTACTTGTTATGTGTCCATCTCTTATTCTAAGCATGAGCTAATCAGTTACTTATTTACAGTATCGGCTTTTACTATTTTTTTTTGTTGCATTTTTAGATTGACATTCTTCTTCATTGTAGCATCAATTTCAACAAACTTGTTCTTATTATACAAGATTTGAGCTTCCGATGTTTTCTCTATCACTCCATGCTGCAAGTGCTGTTAGAAAATAATACTATTTTAGTATTAATTCTTAATACTGAAACTCCATAGTTGATTGGATAATAATTTTATTTTATTTTCAGTATTGATTGTTTTTTTTTTCTTTGATAATTTCTACTAAAAAATTCGCTTGTTAAGTGAAACTTATCCTGATTATTTAAACAGATGTCGTGAAGTATATTGAATACTAGTAGTTTCTTCGTTGAATTGATTTGATTCAATTTTATTTTTAATTTCAAACTTATTCAGCTAAAGTTTCTTGTCCACTGCATTTTTCTTTCTTTCTGTTTTTCTATCTGCTTTATCGTACGCTTCAAGCTGTTGAAAGTTTGTTTCAATATTGTATGTGATTCATTCATTGTGATTATCTTGATGGCTAATTAAGTATAAACTAGTTGTGTGTGAGAAAATAATTGTCTTCCTGTATTACATACATTATATTTGACAATGTTCTATCAGTGAGAATTATTTTCATATTTTTGTATTTACTACATGGTATAATACTCACAAAATAAAGAAAAGTGATGATTTTTCAACGAATTTTTGAAGGAATCAATTTTAAAGAAGCACTTCCGCATTCCCGGCCAAGGTTAAATTCATTATCTCGTATCATTGTCTTGCTAAAAATATAAACGTCTGACAGAAACACCACATCAAAAAAAAAAACATGCGCATATCACACTTTTGCCCCTAATTGAACATTACTTCATTCTAACTGCCTGTAATATAGCTTCAACTATTTATTCATACAGTTTGCCCTGGAAGATGCCAATGCACCAACTAAAAATGCCCTCGAAACTCCAAATCCAGGCAGCGAGTCTCCTGAATCGACTGAAGCAGCACCCACTGTCACTATACCTTTAAGACGCACTTCCACGTCATCTACCAACAAAAAAGGTTAGATTTGATCTGTTGTACTCAACATCAATTAATGAATTGACATGAAAAACTCATGTAGTGAACAGTTGTGCACAGTTCTGTTTGTTTGTCATCATTAAACATTCTATTTAGAAATATCAAAAAAATCGTATCGCCTTCTAGCTACTGGAATATTTCTCTTTCAATACGATGCTTTTAAAATTCAGCAAGTTGACTTTATACTCTTAATTGATTTTAATGTTTTATGTAATACAAGAATTTTCATAATGTTTTTATTTTCATGGTATAAATAACATAAACAGCACACTTAAAATATCATAAAAATAAATTTAATCTAGAAACAATTGACAGACTGGTGATACCCTCTTTTAGAGGCAAGGAATTTAAATGTTTTTCATGTAAATTATTCCTATATCTCTTCCTTTTTAAATTCTAGATGATGATAAAGAAATTGAAGCCCGCGGTGCTACCCAAGCAGCACAAAATGTCATACAGCGTCGTAGAAGACCAAAAAGACGTTCAACTGGTGTTGTCAACATAGATATGGATGTAAGGCTTGTTTTAATACTGTCTGATAATGATTCTATATCTATCATTTAAATATTGGTTGTTACTTTCATCAGTTGAAATTGGTTTAAGATAAATTTAAGTAATATTTAAGAAATTTCTTACTGATAATATATTGTATACCAACTGTTAGTTTTGTAAATAACATATTTTATGTATTTTTGCACTTAAAATGCTCGTAATTTTTATGGTATACAAAAAATGATGCGTTATAAATAGAATACTGTGTATACAAACGCGGGTTTAAGTGTTATAATCCTGAATAAAGTGGAGATCTTAAAGTATTTTAAATGTTGAACTTGCTTGTTCACATAACCTAATATTTTGGAACAAATCGAATCAAAGCAACATGTAGATTTCATTTATGCTAATTCGATCAACAGGGTTATATATATACATGTTAAATGATTATAACTTCAATAATTAAATTTAATTTGAATGGAAACAATCCTTAATTAACATTAAAATACCTTTGTTGCTTAAAAGACGAAAGACAAGAATGAAATACTAATATGACTGATGTATTAGAATGGATGTCGGCTTATAAATGTTCATCTTTCTAACCTATAAATGATATTAGTTAATTTATAATTATTTAACACTAAAATAAAATGTATGTTTCTAACAGGAGATTGCATCAGATAGACAAAATAGCGATGGGACGGAGAGTGGAACTGATTCAACGGAGCAGGTTTGTTAACGTTATTTTTACATCACTTGATTGATTAATGAATTTTTTCATAAAAAAGAAATATATCAGTCATTTAAATAACTGCTGTTTGAAGAGCATAGCATTTAAAAACGACTTTTTAACAAACATGTTTTAACTGTCAATAAAAACCATTTGAATAATCTACAATCGGATAAACCTAATGAATGGTTACATTATTGAGATGTAGATTAAAAATGAGCTGAAATAGTTAGTTGTCAATAATTGTTCTCTGATCCCCACGTTTCACAAATTTAAATATTGATACGACTTTTTGCTAATTTAAAAAAAACTATTTTCAAACGCAACACAAGCTATTTTTAAATTTTGCCTGTAAATGGGACAAACAAGACTTCAGGTTGGGTCGGTGTGTTCATTAAAAATATATCATCTATTATTAGCTCACCAGTATTTCCAACTCGTATAAAAGTAGGTAACATGTGTGCCATACAAAAATAGACTGTCAGGGATGTGTTAACTTTATATCTATAAATAGTCCTCCCGATCTTCAATTAACGTGTGTAAGATCGACACATCCGGTTTTATATTTACTACAAAAACAAAATACACGATAATTTTTTTATCCATGTATATTCTCGTCTGTTAAGAAAGGTATAACTAATTATAAATCTTTTTGTGCGGTTAATTGTGAATATGACATTAGTATTGATGACTTCACCGGCGAATCTGCCAAAAGCAATAATGTGTGTTGATCTATTTGGATTGTAAAATGTGTGTTCGACAAGCTTAAGACGTTATACATTATGCTTACGCAGGTAGCATAGTTTATTTTTAAAAGTTACTCACACGAGAATATTGCACTGAATGTATCTCCCACACACTGAATATTTCTATCTTTTTCTTACAACATGAGCAACCCTGCTTTGTTTCATTCTATTTGTATACACATGTATAGAGTTGTATTGGGTTCTTTTAAACACGATCATTTCAGTGTTTTTAAGAACAGCAAAGCGTCAGCTACTATTTAATGAACTGCTAATTTTTTCAAAACTTTATTCCAGTTTTTTTTTATTAATACTTGCAATTGTGTTTTTAAATGATTAAATCAATTTTTAAAAGAAAGTTTATTCACTGATCTATTAGCGAATTCTATACACAATGTCGCGACGAGATCTAAACAACACCGGGCGATATATCAGTAGACCACGCAGTCTGGGGCTTCTGTCGCCGTCGTTAAATTCACAATCTTCACACTCTTTGTATAGCAATGGGTCACGCAGCTATGATCATGGACTCCGAGGCTATGAACAGTATTCATATAATCCTTATACCAACAATTATAATTCAAGCTTGTATAGAAATAGTTTACCTTACAATAATGTTTCGAGTACATCTGACAGTATGTATGGTAGTTCATATGGAAGTAAATTTTCTTCATACGCAGGCAAAAAACGTGTTCCGTCCCATTCAACGTTGAGCTCACTCAATTTGATGACGGGGTATAAGGGACTTAACAAACCAGAAAAGCAAACATACCAATACAACCCATATACACCTAGTATTAGTAAAGATTATAGTGCTCCAATAAAGCCAGAACGAAAGTCAAGACAGGCCAGCCGAAGTTCAAGTTTTAATAAACCGAGGTCACGCTCTATTGGGTCTAGCCATGATTCAATGGGTTCTCGATCAACAAGCTTATCGTCATTGCCGTTTGATACTTCAGAAGGATATATAGTATGATTTATTTGCGTTGGTTTGATAATTTTTTCCTACTCAACAGTGACTTACTTGTATAATAACTTTTTTTCAGAGTGGATCCGCAAGGGAGAGTCTGAGCAAAGAAGAAAATGGGGAAATTGATTATAAAGCTCTTTGGGAATCCAGTCAAATTGAAGTAAAACGCTTGAACGATGTTATATTAGGAAATGAAAAAGAATTAATAGAAGCAAAAAATGCTGTAGAAAAGTAC
Organism: Himalopsyche tibetana; assembly: GCA_030503985.1. Taxonomy (NCBI): domain Eukaryota; kingdom Metazoa; phylum Arthropoda; class Insecta; order Trichoptera; family Rhyacophilidae; genus Himalopsyche; species Himalopsyche tibetana. Next base: position 32,047,970 of record JAPJYX010000004.1, read on the forward strand.
ACAAATTTGGTATGGTTTATTCATTCGCACTTCTTATCTTTTATACACTGACAACGTGTGCACATTCCTAATGAATGTACTGTTTTAGGTTGTAAGTGAAAATGAGAAGAGAGAAAAAAGAGAAAGAAGGGCGATGGAAAGAAAACTCTCTGAAATGGAAGAAGAGCTGAAGGTAAGATTTATAAATATAACTGGTTAATAGTGTTTTGGATTCACTTCCCAATTTAATTCTCCCACTTCACTTCTGCCCTTTAATTCATTAACTATATTACATACCCTCACATAAAGCTGTCGGTTATAATGTCAAAATGAAGCTTATGTCATTTTTTCCATTTGAATTGTTTCATCACACGTGAAATCACAAAGAATCGAAACATAATGGTGTAATATTTTTAGCAATTACAAAAGCTCAAAGCTGAGAATGAAAGGTTGAAAGCCGAGAACCGAGCGCTGACTCGAGTCGTGAGCAAACTGACCAACTCTGCTGGCAAATAGGTAATGCCACAAGCAAATCTTTCCATCGAAGCACCCTCCCTTAAGCATGGCCATTCCAAAAAGAAACCAAGTTTCTATGTATTGATTGCCCTTTTTTTTATAATAAGAGCTGTTATTAATCAGCTTTGTTTGCTTTGTCAAATAACACAACATGTGTTTTGTGAAATATTGTACATAGACCATTTCCCTTTGGACTCTTAGCATATTCTTTAGATTGTGTCTTTGCCACGTTTAGTTTGAAATATCCGGTATTTGTTTATCAACAATTTTAACAAAAAAACCACAAACTTAACAATCATACACTTTGATTATTTAACATAGAATCAAATATCAGAGCTTTATGTATTAATACTTACAACAACCAGAAACTTCTCATCCTGTTTGTAATCACCAGCCTTTTGTGACAATTACTATTGTCTCTTGTTCTTCATAATCGCTCAAGATGCAGTCGTGTACAATGTCCCATGTTTTGTAAAATACATATATTTTTGCCTAACCGCGGGTAATTTTTTTAACATAAACTGTACATATATTAATATATCAATTCAAATAACAATCTTCGTTTATCAAATTAATGCTGCATAACACACAGATTGATTCAATTACGTCCATTTGTGATTTTATCGATTCTACTGACCATTCACTTATTCTGTGACTTAACTATACTTTTTGCAAAGGCATTCAAACCAACAGCTTTATTCCAATAATAGTTGGAGCACATGTTTATAACAGTGCTTTGTTTGCATTGGGATATTCAAAATGATGGTTCTCTAAAATCTGTATGATCTGGGTGCCCATCATACTTATTCCAAAGTCAGTAAGTGCATTTTTTTAATATATATATTTTCATCGAACTAATGCTTTGAACTAGGATTGCGTAACTCTGCTTACATTTCCAACGCTCTCTTAATTAACAATCTAATAAATAGCAATTATACTCAGACTAAACCATACATTTTTTAAAATTACACATGTGAAGATGTTAAATATTCTAAATCAATCAAGCATTTTCAATGAGCAATCCAGTGGCACGGTGCTTAGTGGATGACTTACTGCAGATTCCGATACCTTATCCCTGCTCATTCTCATAGTGCATACAACACTTCATGATAAAGAAAACAATTGTTAGTGGTGTACCACGTGTGAATATGAAGTGACATTGAAAGGAAGAGTGGTTAATGGGATTTGTAGGTACTGCATATTGCTTTGACTAAATCAATATAAGTTCGATTAATCGGCTATTCTGTTAATTCACTTTCCGATAAACTCCTGCACAAGTGGCACTTAAATAATACAACAAATTCTTTTGCAATCCCTCGAATCACAGGCATATGGTGAAGGAGAAAATACAATCATCATGTTAGTATGAATGGACCATTTTTCAACCACATTCTTTGCTTAAGTGGGAGATGATTAATCATAATTGACCGTATTATATATCATCATTATTCGGGATTTTTCGCTCATTTTAAAAGTTCTAATGAACCCAAGAAGATACGTATCAAAGCTCTATCTGTTTTATGTATGCGTATTTGTTTTTATTATCATGTTTTCAATTACATATTTTTGTTCATACTGAACTGGTATCATGAAATGTTCAGTGCTATGTATGTTGACCTGTTCGCTGCCCATCCCATAAAGATTTACGGGATCAAGAGTTAGTCCCAACACCATATATATACGTATCGACTGATAATCAACACATAAATGAATATTGTTGTATTCCAAATATTATCACTGTAAAATTCTATTTGTATGTTATCACTGCCTAATTTTAGAGTAAGAGTATTCACTCGCTGCTCAACAAAAAAAACTTACTTTTAGAAATAGTTAGTACGCATTATACTTATAAAAAGAAATCTCATTCAACATCATATCTTAAATACATATTTTTGCTATATTGGGTATCATGTCACACATATTATGTATTGCATCCTCAGTTCAGGACGCTATTCTGAGAATTATTTTATGTGTTAATTACTAATTGTTCCAAATTTCATGTATACTGTTAGTGAGTCTTGTTTTTTCTTTTCATTTTTTTCTGCTTGTGTTTTGCTGCCAAATACCCTAATGTAAACATTTTGACAGTTTTTCTTTCAAAGAATACTTAAAAACAGTAGAAGTATTTTTTCACTGTATAGAAATTTCATTAAATCCTGCGACCATATCAACATGTATTATATAAGTTATATAAACCAAGCTTGAAATGTTTCTACGCCAAAGATTTTTTTATAGCCAATTGTATCACTCTTAAGGTGTTTTGAACGTCAATTCTTGGTGAAAAGAACAACACTTTTTTGTTCCAATTACACATTTTAAATGAAGATCAGAACCGTTTTCTTCGCTCATCAATTGATTTATCAATATCTTAATAAAATATGTGGAATTAGTGCAAAAAGGGATTTTATTTGTTTCAATTGTAAGTTTTGCAAGCAACTTCACTTATCGGTCCTTCGTTATTATTTTACACCCTGTCGATAAGTCTTGTGACGATCTATCATAATAATAATTGAAATTTTGCAATAAGTAATACAAATAATATATCCTTTTTTGTTTTTACTTAAGAAATGTTTTGTGGTTTGGATGATTTCTTCCAATTAAAGTATTTTTACTTTTGTATTGAATCATTTATCAATAAGTTTCAAAAGTTCACTAAAAACAATTGAAATCATATAGCAACACGATAATTCAAATAAAATAATTAAATTTTAGATATATTTTTCATAAATTTTAGCACACTTTTGATAAAAACGATATAGTAATAAATCAGTTTTAACACAATTTTCAAATACATCCTTTTATTGCTTTTACTAAAAAAAATGCCTTGCCTTTTAATTATAAATATTATGATTTCAAAAGGTATATATCATTATGTTACGAATTTAAATATTGATTCTTCTGTATTATCATACTGATATTTCAATATAATATAAAAATTAAATGATAGATTTATCGTGAAATATCCCACAACTATCACATTGAATAAAATGTTCTCCACTTTTTGTCCTAATAAATAGAAAATCTTATAAATATTTCTTACACTCCATATAATATACAAAAGGCTTTTATTACTGTGTTTAAATTGTATCACAAAAAAATTCTCTACAGTTAACTATCCAAGTCCATAAATTTTATTCATGTGTGCGTGTGTGTGTGTTTTCATATCATATCATATCCTATTTTTCTTTTTTTTTCAAATTACTCTCACATTCTATATGACATATAAAATACTAACCTTTTATTTGAGGAAACTATTTGCAAACCCTCTTTCAAAATGTTATGTTGCTAAAATGGTATTTTGGAACGTAAATTTTGGAACGAGCCTGGTTTGCAAATAATAGCCTCATTTACAAATAAAATAAATAACACTTTTTGTGTCAATGACAAGAAAGGAAAAACTTACTGTAAATTCTATTTTTTTTTTTTTTTTTACCTTTCCATATACGTAACACTTTAGTTTTCTCTAAAATTCTTTAGTTGCTGTGAATTCAAGTAAACTAAAATTGTGTCTAATATAAGGTGTGATCAAATTTCGATGGAATAATGTCCTGTGCCATTGTACAAAACATTCATTGTGATGGAGAAAAATCGATTGATTAAACCAATTTCCGCTATGAAATATCTTGATGGTTCTACTCAATGGTTAACATGTTTTTTTTATTATTTTATAACTTGAGCTGTAGCAATAAACACTCAGAAAACTTTGACACAATATTATGCCTCGAAATTACACTGTACTGTGTATTTAAAAGTAAGCTGCACATTAAATACTAAATAAATATTTGAATCGTCTGGTCACTAGTCATATTTGCAAATAACCTTTTTTGAGATAATAGGAAAGGGAATATTCAAATGGTCACAGTAAATCAATTTTTATTGATTGGCGCCTAAGCTTTTCTCCACATTTTATCAACAAGTGTTTATTGATTACACTTGTACCTCTAAATATATATAGTAGGACATCTATAAATAATATATTTAACTTCAATTTCATTTTTGTGTTATTTTCCTTACAAATGAACAGGACGATTGATAATATAACTGGCTTACTCTTAGTTAAAAATTGGATAAGACAAAAAAAGAGTTTTTTCTTCATCACATAACTTCATGACATATTTAGACCATTTTGGTGAAAAGAATTACTATTTATCCATTCATTTCCTGAACAATGTTGGTATATATTTGAAAACTATATTTGAATCAATTTTGAGCAAAGCAATTAATGTGATACTGGTTGACCGTTATAAATTGGTCATCTGAGGAATGTTGCCATACTTAACCTGCCACAGCATTATCGGTTAGAATTATCATATTTTTATTTTGTAGACTTTGTCTTCACAGAACTGACAAACTATTAGCATAAACTTCTGCGCATTGCCACATGCACACAAGTGTTTTCGCAGCATTCGACATACTATTTTCCTGTCATGTTTAGAAAAAATTCATCACACTTATGTATGAGCTCACTAGCCGCAGATTGTACACTTAAGTTACAAATTTAGCCAACTCTCATGATATATCGTTAGATCTTTAGTTTACAACATCCCTTCGCTGTTTTATAAAATTAAACTTCGCTTGATAATCCAAGAATGTGATGGGTGAGACGTTTTTCAATTTATGTTTTTACCTTTTTTTTTACCCATAGCGCTCGGCATGAAGAAAATATACATATTTTTTGAACTCCTTTATACTTTTTTAAGTACACTGATCAAAGAAACTTCAAGAGTAAATTTAATAAAATCATTTCTAAAATAGATTCAGTGCTGTACAGTACAATAGTAAATAAATTTCGCGCAGTTACACCCTTCGCTTGCCGTGACTAAAATATCGGTGTAAATTTACACTTCTTTATGGTCTTTGGAATTTTAAAAGTATGTGTTATATCGACTGTGGAAAGGACAAAAGACGTAACCCACACTGCAAATTTTACAGGAAGCACAAAAAACATGTTTTGATGATTTTAGGCTATACGCCAATTATAAAATCTACACAACCTTGAAGTGCACGGAGACTTCTAAACTGGCGTTTAATTGATATAATCTAATATTAATTAAAGAAATTGTCTGGGAAACCCTTTTTTCAGTCTTTTTTCTTGGTTTTAATTTTTACAAGCTCGTCTTTTTCAAACTTAAAAGCTAAATTTAGATACTAATTCGACATTTGCAGCTTACATCCTTTTGGTAGAACGTGTATCAAGTTTGATAGATGTGATTATCGAAAAAAAGCTGTTTTGAAAAAACTTTGGATTACGTATTTTTTCCTTTCCGCAATCGATATATAGTCTTTTAATTATTCCTCATAATTGTGTAATCGTAATTGACCACATAATCTATTCATCAAATTGCTCTAATGAAATGATTAAAACAGACCACCCTGCTAATCAACAATCAATCAAACTGACCCATTGTAAATATCTTAAAGAAAATTGAGTTTAATTAAAAAATTACTTATCCCATTTAAAATTCTATGAAAAAATCTACATCTTTGTACATACGTGATGCCAATAATGTGTGTGATTGATTTATAATTAAATTTAACTAAGTGTCTTGTATATATATATATATATATGTAGTACGATTTTAATTAGTATTCTAGCAATTGACAAGCATTCATTGTGTGTATTTTTTTTTTTTTTTTAGTAAAATATCGCATTATTCAGAGACTATTATAATAAAATTGATGTTTTTTCGATGACTCGGTTGTCGAAATTTTCAATTATCGTGATAGTCGCGTTGTATGTATGCATATTTCATGAGAACCTGCTTGAATTATATAAGGAAAACAAAACTTTTGAAAAACGTGTGTTGCTTTTTTTTAGATCTTGGTAATGTTTTGACACATTATTGCCATGTTGAACCTAACACAAAAATTACATATTATACATACATAACATTCAAATAGCCACACGTTGACCGACTATACAATTTTTTCTGCCAGATTTCATGCTCGTCAATTGGGTGTTCTCACTATGTCGTCATCATAGTTGTATTTCTTGCTCCATACTGAACATAGCTTGCAAAACTTGTATGTGTTACCATGATCAACATGGACTAATATAAATTTGTCTCTTTTGCAGTTACAGCAGTCGTTGCACACTGAGAATCAACGGTTAAAGGATGAGAACGGTGCTCTTATCCGGGTGATTAGCAAGCTCTCTAAATAAAACATCTTGTTAGCAGGTTTCCTAAGGTGTTTTAATAAAATTGATGTTTTTTATATTATTTAACTATTTTTACAAGTAATGAAGAATCTGTACGACCAAACACTGGTTTTGCTTCCGTTTTCATTTGAAATATTTGGATTTAGAATTAGTTAAAAATTTAATTCCATTATTTATTAAAGTTTTGTGTTAACTATCTCATTGACAGTGAATTTTTAATATCAATTCTATATGGCAAATCTTTGTGTTCAGTTTTCATTATTTCTATGCTTAATAAGAATACAGACGTGATATCCAAGCATGGCAACAACTAACGTATAATTTCAATCATTATTGTTATACCGGTTCGAACATCTTGCTGTTTCTCACCGCTGTTGCATTGAGTATGTAATTTTTATTATAGCTCTTCTAAGATATTCTGACTTACAACCAGTACACTATAAGTAATATAAGAACCAAAATTGCCAAAAATGCATTTTATAAGTCAATGTTTTTAATTTTATCAGTTGAAGCGTAAATTAAAACAAAATTCATAAATTCATATTGTTCATTCACCTGTATCGGATTCGGCGCTATCTAAGATGTGAAGACCTTTAAACCAATTGAAAATAAAGGCATTCTCGAACAATCAATTACCAAAGCTCATTATTCATTCCCATTATCAGTCAGTTTGATGACTGTCTTACAAATTAATTCCTTATTTCTTTTTTACTTAAAATCATATTTTCATAATTTTCATTTTTAACCAACGCAAGAAGATAAATGGCGAATAGAATTAATCAGTATTATGTGTATCATTTATACATTGAACAAAGAATGTTAATTTTAATTTTGACCAAGTAGTTTCAATAATCACTAATATTGTACAATGACAGGAACCAAACGCTTGCTTAATTTATTTGCATTTGATTAAGATTTAGTGCTGGATACCTTAAGCAGTTTATCTCACAGGTGCATTCCACAGAAAGCAGTGAATATCTTCTAATCCTATAATTTTTACCCGGGATTTAAACTGTGCACTAAATTTGCAATAATTTCTCGCCGAGATACTTGCGTCGATGCATACTTTAGTGATTAATTGCCGGCTTTGACATTGGAGTCGGTGAGCATCTATACTAAGTGTGAAGAATGCCTTAAAATATCTTAAGATGGCACCGATGAGATCTGTCATGTTCTATAAGATTGTCTCTCTAATTTTATGTGTTTTGTTAATACATGATAGTATGTAGATAGAAACTGAAATGTAATAAATTATTTAATGTTGTGTGTAAATTGATTTTTGTACATATATTTATGTCATTTACTGTTCGAATACAAATTTATTACATTGTTTTATAACACTAATCATCTACAAAACTGCTCATAGTCATTTTCATATTTCACATGTAATAAGTTGGTATAAGTGCCTTATGTTGTAATGTAATCAATTTTTGTAAAAAAAATAGCATTAACAATACATACTTAGATAAGTGTCATCCTTTTGTGTTTTCAAATATATTTATTTTCATTTTAAGTAAATGTTCATACTTTAAAACATTATATTGTTTTTTTGTTAGTTTATAGCTGTTGTTGTATGAGGAGCACTGAAACAAATTTTAACCACTTGGATCCTAAGCGAACACGGATGTCCAAGACATTTAAAAAATCAAATACTTGGTATTCTAATAGAATATAAGCAATATTTTGATGAATGTGTGTAGTGCCATCTATACTGAGTCAATATACATTTTAAAATATCGAATTCGAGTGTATATTAGGCAAAATTATTTTTCTAAAAAACACACAGTATCTCTGGGACATGTTAATGGTTTGTTTGTGTGGGTTTCAAACGGTTAACTAACAGATTTAAAAATCAAGTTAAACTTCTCCCGGATTAAAAAAGATATCAAACGTATTATACTAAACTTTAACATGTTCTAAAATATTCCTTTGACTGTTAACAGCTTAACGACCGCACGTTTTTTTTATAAAATTTCACCTGGCGAAATAAAAATTTGCGATAAATTTGCAAAAATTATAATTTTACTAAATTCACTATAATTTGTAAGCAAATTGAGATATCTTTACAAAATTTAATTTTCTTAGCTTCCAGATACTTTACCTATACGCATATATGTGTCCGCCGGCCAGCAACCTTTGTTTTTCAAAGACTCAAATACGCGTCCACGGTCGTTAAGCTGTTAACATGAATACCTCGTAGTTTTGACTATATATAATTGTGACATGGTTTTTTTTACCAATTTCATATTTTATTCAGTATTGGACAAAATTCTAATGATTCCAGCATTGCCCATATTTTATTTTTAGATGGAATATCTGCATAATAAAAAAAAACATTTTATTGTGTTCCAGCGCTTCTCATAATCAGTATGCCAGTCTATCAATGTAACCCTTATTTATGTCCTTGATTCCTGGGTCTCTAGGCTAAAATGTCTATATATATAATATATATCAAACAGAATTGTACCAAAATATTTTCCTTGCTTTTCATTATTTATATAATAATGAATTCAAGTCATTTATTCCCTCTATTTTCTTCAAATGGAGGGTACTGTACAAGTAAGTAAAGTAGGCATATTATGTAGCTTTGGTTATAAGGATCTTGTAAAATAAGGTTTATGTTCAATAAAGTTATTGTGTAAAGTTTGAAAACATTAGTTTTATTTTTAATTAGTATTAATCTACAAAATAACAATTAAATTGTTAAAGCATGAACTCCATAAAGACTTCAAAAACACTGTAGATTAGTATCATGTTTGAAAAGAAATTTTGAGTTTTATCTGACATTGATTTATGTTCCATACATTGGATAAATTGGGATTTTTTTTATAGCGTGTACATTAAGTTGATTGTATAATTTAAAATTAACTTTTACTCTGCTCAAGAGGCTATATTAGTGATTATAGATGTTAAAGAACCCTGACAAACAGCGCGACCGCGGATAGTTCTACTCAAACCCCCTTAGCCCCTACATTCACATGTTTGGTTGTCAACAACTGCGAAAACACTGATCTCCAAAACCTGAACGACTGCCGCAGACACTGTAGGCTTGACCTCCGCTCGGGTAAATACCAATAAAAAGAAGGCAAAAGATTCAAATAATAATTATAAAAACACGAATAATTAAATAGTTTACAAAAATTAACTGATAAGATAAGCATAACCCCAATTAATTCAATTTGTCAATTGGAAAATGCAGATCGAGGTTACTGAATCAACCACCAGTGTCACAATGCCTACGAATGAAAACTAATAAAACCACAAAAACAAAGACCACGCCCTGGTAAATCCAGGACGTTACGTGGGAAAAGCAGATCAAAATACACCAGATGAAAGGGAAATTGGAGCATGGCTCCACCGGCCCCAGAATTTGATGTATAGATATCAATCAGTTCATTCGTACTAGCAATAACCTTAACTTCTACTGTGAATAAGACGAGGCATTTTTTTTGTTATCTCCGATGTGGGGCATGTACACTTCTAATAGAATTTATCTCAATTGAAGTTTTTCTACAAGAACTCAGTTAAATAACCTTTCTTTTTTAAAGTGAAAAGCAGAATAGGACTAGTGATTAGCTAATCGCACTTGCTACGTCCTGTAGGTCCTTGCTAGGATACGATAGGTGGGAGAGAATTTCATACATAACAAAATACTCATGCCTTCAAACAAAAATTCATGGACAAATTGAAAAATGAAACTGCCATACTGGGATTCCATACCAACGAGCCAACTCAACCTCGGACGTGGTAATATTTTCAATGGAACCCACAAAACACTTATATAATGTAATAATGAAGATGTTCATTTAAATCAGTTAGTCATTGATAATTTTCTCTTACGTGTATCCAACACTTTAAAAGTTGGGAACCATTTGTGAAATTAAATGTGTTATGAAATGTTATATTACTTTATTTAAATTTAACTTACACAGTTAATTTGCACATTGATTTGCTTGTGTGTTTTTATATATTTTTCAACACAATATTTTTTTTTAAAACTTTATATTTTACAGCAACATTAAATAAATCAATCAATTGTGGTGGAGACATTTTTGATGAGTAATCAATTGGTTAAGAAAAGTTGAAGGGAAGCAGGAAATTAATAAGGTCATTTTAATCTCAAAAATGTTTTTATTTCTCATACCTTTCAGAAGACAATAAAATAAATACACCTTAGAACATGAAATAAATTTTCATTACCACCTTCAATTTGAAATAAAGAAACACAAAAAAGATTTTGTTTCCTCTAATATGGGGGAATCACATAAATTGACTAAATCATTTAGTATAATGCTATTCTTACGCTAAATTAAATATCACAAGTCAAAAATCAATTTAACAATAAATGACAGTGTATGCCACCAACACATGTATATCTCTTCGGCAATGAGAATATTCTGGAATGCTTACCCTAAAAATGCCATATTTGCAAAATCATTCAAAATTTTCTATAATAGGAAAATAAATAAGTTTGGTGATTTGTGCATAAATTTATTGGTGTCATATTTTTACTTCTTCAGTTCCTCCATTTATTTGTTTGATAAATATATATTTAAATTTTTGTATATTGAATATAAAGCCCCTCCAAATTCAACATATATTTGTTAAACGACATTTTATTTATCCTAGTTAGAAGTTTAAATATTAAGGAAAGCTATCACGGAAACATAAAAGATATATTTAATCAAATGATAATGAACATAAAAATACAAATGAACTTAACAAAACTAAAATTACTGATGAAGTCTAAATAAAATCTTAAAAAATGGGACCTATAAATACTATTTTACAATATGAAATTTGTTGCCACTAAACCTGCACCAAAATATAATTCAAATATGATTTAAATAGCTTTTTATTTTCAGTCCAATACAAAATTGGAACATTTCATTACAAAATCATTTGAAAAATCAGCCCGTAACACAACATATTTGACATTTTCCATTTGTATATTAACTTTGTACACAGTACATATATTCTGTCATTAATATCAACTTGGATATCGATCTCAGAATGCCACGCAAACAGACAAGATACTGCGAAATATAAATTACACATGCAATCAATGTAAATTATAAATAAATTGTCAAAAAAAGCAAGATAGGTTTTTTAAAATCGCACACAGTGAATTGGAATGAAGAAATAGTGTTACTTAAAGTTGCAAAAAATATGTTATGACGGAACAGATTTAAGGTGACCAGAGAATTTTACTGCAAAATAATTATTCACATTAAGAAATTAATAATTGTACACCAAAGAAGCCATCATCTACGACAATATTTCTAATTGAAAAACAATTGTTTGTTTTACAAATACTTGACATAGTTGACAAAAAAATCTTGACTGATGTACAAAATAATGAAAATCTACTAAATGTCTTTTAGTACATGAAAAAATATATACTGTATTTCCTGTTCCATATTATAAAACACACCCTTTTATATATATCGACCGTGGAAAGGAAAAAGGACGTAACCCACAGTTTTTTCAAAACAGGTTTTTTTTTTCGATAATCACAATGAATCAATCTTGATACACGTTCTATCAAAAGGATGCAAGCTGCAAATGCCGATTTAGTACTAAATTTAGCTTTTAAGTTTAAAAAAGATTTTATTTATTTAATTAACATTGCACAAGGTTGACAAATTATAAATTTAAAACTTTTACAATGGAGAAAAAAAATAGTACAATTTAATATTAAAAGCAGTAGGAAAAAAATGGCAAGGAAGGCAACTGAGTAAGCTCCGACGAACTCTACTTTAATACATAAAAAATAGTATTCGTCGGAAATCACCCAAGTCTACGTGGAATATGTCGACATCCGAAGCAATATTGTTAAACACCGTTAAAGCTCTACCCAGTGGCATCCCTATTGGCAGGCTGATTCTACACCTTGGGAGAAGAAACAATTCATGTCCACGATTTCTCAAAAAATAATCAGGAACATTTAGATTCACATTCTCAAGAATGGTGGAATTCTCATTTTGGCCTTGTATAAGTCGAAAGAAATATATGGCCAGATACATTTCTCTTCGGACATTCAAGCTATTGAAGTTAAGCATGCCGAAGAGAAAGTCAGTTGGATAAAGCCATGGGTAATATCCATACACACTCATATAGAGAAGTCTCAAAAATTTCTTCTGAATCTTCTCCACCATAAGGGTATATTTCGAGCATCTTTGGGCCTAAACAATGACCCACTCTCAAGTCTGCTTCGAACCAAAACGATGTACATTAATATTAGAATTTTAGCTCCCGAAAAGACTGGTGGTACGGATGATAAAGCTCAACATTTGTAATGCTTTTTTGCAAGTAATCTTAATGTGATTATTGAATGTTAGTTTGCTCTCAAATTGTACACCAAGATCTCTGAATGATGAAATTCGCGAGAGAATTCGGCCAAGATGAGCTTGTAAAAAATTAAAACCAAGAATTTAAACGACTGAAATAAAGGTTTTTCCTAGACATTTTATTTAAATTATATTAGATTATGTCAATTAAACACCAGTTTAGAAGTCTCCGTGCACTTCAAGGTTGTGTATATTACATAATTTGCATATGGCCCAAAATCATCAAAATACGATTTTTGCGCCTCCTGTAAAATTTGATATGTGTGGGTTACGTCCTTTTTTCTATCCACAGTCTATATATATACAGCCATAATGTACAAACGCCATCTACTATGCCGTCGATTATAAGAAAACTATTATGATGAAGGAAATACAGTAGTTTTGTTAATAATAAACATTTCATTTTAATCTAAAGATTATAAAAGATTTTTTTACAAAGAAAATAATAAACGAGCAATTATGAAAAAGCAATATCGTTCGCATGACAGTAAATAAAACAGTTTGCAAATTAACACTACATGTTACGTTTCACAGACATATGTTATAAGTTTGCATTTAAGATCCATCTTCTTGATCTGAGTGTATATATAAATAGTAAAAATTTCAAGATTTTTTAAATTATTAAAATTTAATTTGATTTTAGCCTACCAAAAAGTCATATAGATGGACAACTTTTTCTTTTTTAAAATATTCGTTGGAAACTCATCATTTTCGCACATTTTTGTTTATTTCTAATTGATAATTTTATGTACTCAAACAAAACATAAGTTCAGTATTATTTCTGTTATTATCTGAAAGATGACTTTTGATGTACAATATAAAAAATAAATAACAAGGATATATACTATTATATATTATAAATGATTCACTTGCAAAATATCAGACAGGTCAGTGACTTTTTGAAGTAAATGTTTCATTGTTTCCAGTAAAATAATATAAATTTTAGTTTAATAAGAGCAATCAGAACATATCTCTTTATCACAAAATTAATGTTTTTTTTTTATAAATTAAATACTTTTGCAAAATTTTGAATAAATGATAAATAGTATTTAACTATCTTAATCGACTAATGCGACAAGAGCACGCTTTATTCTAGGCAATGGTTTATCACTAAATACTTCATAAAACTGGTTAGTTGGTATTTACACACCGAACAATGCAATTGCAAACAAAATGTTAATCTCTTTCAGTCGATTTGATGACTGGAAAATACAAACTAAAAAATACAAATTTTCTACTATTTCAAATACGATTAAAATATTTAAATTATTCGAAACTCATAAATGAAGATAATCATTGTCTGGGTTCAAAGAATATATAATACTAGAATTCATTAAGTAAACATACCAAGTCCTTTATTACAACCTTTCGTCATTAACTTATAGTATTCCACATTCCAGGGTACGAATTCAAATTTGGTTTTTTTCTATTATGAAATTAAAATAATCAACAACGGACATAAACAATGAAACTGTTAATCTAAATTTACTGATATTTTGTCAGTTTGAGTCACAAAACCAACTTTGAAGTTTTTACTTTTAATCATATCTGATATCTTACCCTGATAAATATCAAGGGATCTATAGATGCCATCATAATTTCATACTTTTCAAAAACTTTTCTTGATCCAGTTTTGTTACTGAATGACTGATATAAGATCACTTTAGATAGTGCATCATAACTTGAAACTTGTTTTACGATAAGCAATAAACGAAACAAATACGTTTTAAGTTTTCAGACAATATCTATCCTTATCCTAAATTTAAATAAATTATCACTTTGGTGAAACAAGACTATTTATTGTAGTTACATACAGTGAAACTTCAATTTTACATTTTCCCGCTATTTGCGTACAAATTTTTGCAGTCCCGTTTTATTATAGTATATCTAATACCGGCTTTTAAATTTTAGTTTTCCGCAGCTAGAGTCTGAAAAATTCGAAATTCCATTAGATTTATAAAAGAAACCTCATCGAAGAAGAGGTTACTCAATCCATCCAATTCCATCAAAAGACGATACTATGAGCTACATTGAAGACCTAACAAACTATTATAATCTCATTGACGGCATACAAGATGGAGCAATTAAACCACTTTACGGTGTCGAAAAGATTTTATAAAGTCAAACCAATTTGAGTTTTTATCAACTAAAATAATTTTCTGATTTACAATATCTCCAATCTATGTGTACCCTATATTTACATTTTATTTTGTCGGTCCTTTCAAAAACATAAAATCAAAGAACATGAGAACATTGAAACCATAAAATCAGGAAATTGTCCACTGCGAATGTATTTTTAAATTTGATCGATCAAAGAGTACAAGCAATAATGAGCAATTAAAAATTTAACAATTATATATATATATATATATATACATACATACAATATTTATAAAATCTAGAGTGGGAAATTATCTCAATCGTATAAGAAAGAATAATATACCTTAGCGAGACATAACGCAAGTGCAGTTAGGTTTGATAGAGCCCTATAAAAAATATAACTCTGGTCTACACTCCGTATCGCAATTCGAACCTTGATAAAGCACCATATATATAATTCGGCAAGTTCATAAACTCTATAACGGTCCATCAAGCTCTACCACACATTGCATACATTTAATAATATTTTTTTGCAAGTAACATCAATTTCAACAGTAATCGCTTTAAAAAGCACGTAAACATTAATAAGTAATAGGAATGTTTAATAATTAATTTTAATTAAATGACTCAAACTCAGTAAAAAAAAAAAACAAACAATAAATTAGTTACTGAGAAATATAATTAAGTAGAATAGAAAATTATAAGCGTTAATTTACAGAGAAAATTAGGTATCATAAATTTGGATTGCACGCAAGCTTTCTGACGAAAACACATTAACTCAACCACACCGCAATCGGTAAAGAACTAAGTTGGCTGAAGGCAATTTCTAAAGTATGTAAAAATATAATGCAATAAAAATGTAAAAAAAGAAACCATGAACTCTTGATATTTGGCATTATCTTTGAACATTCGAAACTCATTTTGGTATTTATATTGTTATTGTAATTAATTGATAAAATCATTGGCCATTACTATTTTCAAACTGCTTATAATACCTAAAGGCAATCAATTTTGATTTAAAATAATAATAATACTAAAAAGCATAAATATGAATTTTAATTTTTCGTTGTAAAGCTGAGTTAAAAATCCATTGATAGATTAAATGAACGAAATTGTTTTAAAATATTTGCAAAATCGTAGGAAAAAAAACTGTAATGAAAGGTATATATGCAAGAAACAATTATAGAAAAATAAGCGCAAAATTATAAATCACAAAAATAAGATATTGCAGTGATGACACTTTCAATGGGAATCAACTGACAATAAATACAATTATTTATTTCAAAACACAATGAAGCCTCGTATTCACTAGGGGACATGATATCTTTCAACGTGACGCGCAACATAGCCTACGCGATGCTGCATCGTTGTGCACAATTCTGAACGTTGCAAGCAACATAGTGCAGCATTTCTACATGACGCGGAACGGAAAGAGAAATAACTAACCGATTTCCTTCAAATAACTTGATCACTATAAAAAAAATATATTCTTGATTATTTTTCACCGGATTTGATTCAAAAAAGTTATCAACTGATAAATTGAACATTTTTTATGAGCGCCTACGAGTCGGTATACAGAGCTTTTAAGAATTAACGGTCAGGCGTTCCGAGTGATATTTTCAAATAGAAAAATACTTGATAACCACTGGTGTCACACAATCATTGGCCCTTATATCACCAAATAAGTATTAAAAACCAAAACAAACAATTTCTCTTGTGTGCTTTGTGTAAAAAGTCATTGTGGATGATTGAATAAGCATATAAACATTATAATCTAACTTTACGCATCATTTACATCTAATAATATCAAATAGTTTTCGTTTGTACACAGCACTGACAAGTATCACATCAACAGGCGACATTTCTGCATCAACTGATGCGAGTTCTGGTGTGTGCAAGCAAATTTTTCAGCGACGTTGTTCCTGAGACGTAAACGTAGATTATTAGTGTCATGCCCCGTGACATGTTGCTCAATTTGTCCCTTAGTGAATAGGTAGCTTAAAAGAACGGCAAGTCTAAAACAATTATTTAAATTTGGCATTACGACAACATTTACCTCTCTATTACGCGGCGTCCTTCATTACAAATGATTCAAGAATTGCTCGAGGTTTTTTTAATATTCGTATATTATCTGCTGCTGTTCATACTGTTTCAAGGCAACCGGGACCTCTGTCGGTAGCGAAAAAAGTAATGCCTTTACTTTTAACTCAACAAAGCCAAATTTAAATTGTTTTATAATTTTGACTCCACTTTATACAAGTTTACAAATAATTTACAGGGAAACGTGTTCACCTTCTTATACCTATCAATGTAGTATTGATTTACCGTTATTAAGAATGCTGGGAAGATGAACTACAGCAACCACCTTGTGTTGTTACATCATCGTCAACAATAACTACTCTACTTCGTCTAGGATTATCTTTTCGCTCTGATCTTTCTACCCTTTCGATCATCTGTTTCGTAAGTTCAACAAAAAGCTCTTCTATGCCTTCATTTAATTTGGCAGATGTTTGAAAGTGAAGAGCTCCCACAGATGACGCATAACTAGAAAGAAATTACAAAAATATTTTTTAGTAAAATAACTATCAAAAAAGTTCTTAATAAGAAGATATGCTATTAAATGAATACAATGATAAATATGAGGGCTCTGGAAACAAAGGGAAGGCTGCAGTTTCCGTTATCCTATCGAGAGCTTAAAGTCAAACAATACTATCTGCAAACTTTACATAGCCTAATGTTCATATGTTATAATTTATTTTGTACTGTATGTTTATATTGCTTATTGTGATGCAATTTTTGTTTATGTATGATTTTAAAAAACATTAGAAAAGGAAAACTTCATGTAGTTATCTTTGAACTTCAATGGTGTTTAAGAAGAAACTAGAAATGTTCGACATAACATTGTTAGACTATCATGTAGCTGAGAATGAAAAATAACATTATCAACAATGAAACAAAAAACACTTTTTTGTAGATAACGCTGCATAATTTTAAGCCCTTGATATAATTAATGTTGGCAAATCAATGAAAACATTTAATTTCTTTTTTGAAATATTATTTTATTGTTTTGTAAAATCAAATATATTCATTTCAATGGTGAAAGCTTCCACCTCTGTTTCCCATTATGCATAACTGCTCTGTGTTTCTAGATATTTTTCTATCCACAAAATGTATGAAACACCATGTTGAAAACGGTGAAGTAGAGTGCACTGAGTGCTCCACATACTTACTGCTATGTTTATCATCCAGGTCTACGAAGCTGCAGCTTATATTGAAAACTCGATTTAAATTATTCAAAAATGCACATGTAAGAAAGAGCCTTATTTATGCCTTACTACCACATGAGGAATTGCCAGCCCTACACGATGACATAGCAACCTTGTATTCGAGAAAATTCAACACATCCATCTTTGTTTCTAGAGACCTCATAATATGACTATTTGAAAAGAATATCATTAATGTTCTTTTCAAAAAAATATTTACCAAAACACTGTAAATACTTCAAATTGAATATTTATCAAAAATAATAAAATATTTCATTATTAAAACTGACAATTTCTGCCCAAAAGTGCTCTTGAGAAATAGTGCCATTATGAAAATAATTTTTCTAAAAAATTGCATTTTAAGAGAAAATTAAACCAACCTTTCGGCATTTTCAACTGAGACGTTACGATCTTTCTCTAAATCAATTTTGTTGCCGGCTATCATGAGGCAAATATCGGATCCGAGAACTTTTTTCAATTCCTTGACCCAGCTTTTGACCTGAAAAGAAATATTTTCAATAAGTATATTGTTATGTAATACAGTAGAACAGTGTCTGCCAAACTGTGTGCCGCGAGAAGTCTCAACGTGTGCCGCAAAGGAAGAAGCCTCAAAAATGTTCACTTTAAATAATACATATTCGTTTAAATTTTGAATATATTCAACACCTACATATTTAAATAAATATTTGTCATGTTAGTGCTTAGTGGTCGACGCGGCATAGAGAAACAGTGATGCTGGTATATAAACAGCATAGTCTTATTTTCCATCACTTGATTATCAAATGTACTAGTGGGTTATCAACCATTTGCAAGATTCGACAGTTCACAACCGACACTAAGGGAAGGAAATTTTAATAGATCTAAAAAGCGACTCGGTGCACAAAGCCTCATTTTCTGAGCTAGAGTTGTCAGCATTTTGGAGTCAATATCCTCGATTGGCTACAACAGCAATTAAATCTCTGTTGCCGTTAGGATCGTCGTATCTTGGCGACTTTAGTTTTTCAGCGCTTGTTGAAATATGAAATAAAAAAAAAAAACGAAAACGGTTACAGATAGTAGATTACGGGGGATTAGATTACATTACAGATGATGTGGAGTTACGTGTTTGTTTATCAAATTTCGAGTCGCATATTGACAGAATTCTTTCTAAAAATGAACTGCATCCTTTTCACTGGTAAAATTATTACTACCTATGTTGATAAAATATTCAAAAAAATTGTTACCGACACTATGATTTTCTATATTCATTTAAATAATGTACATTTCCTATTTTAAGGCATTTTTATTTGGTGTGCTTTAGAACAAATCCCATTCACCAGTATGACGTAAAGTAAAAAAGTTTGGCAGACATTGCAGTAGAATTTACACCTATAATATGTTTTCTTACTAAATTCATTCTTTTGGATGATTATAAAATGATTTTAAAATGCATAGAATACAAGAAAGATCACATTCAAGCATCTGAACATTTACGCTTGAGGACATTGATGAATGTTGAAAAATCTGATATAATATGCTATGAAACATGCTATCCTAGACAACATTTTTCTGTAATCCTTATACTATTAATTGTTAATTTTTGTTTAGTTTTAAATAGAAGGATATTAAATATCGTTCAATAGGATACAACTTAGGATACGTAGTAAGTAGGCTTTCAAACATTTCAATTACCGTCAATTCACAGTGGAAATATTGGTTTACTGGTTAATTATTTGAAAACCAGCTATTTCCATTATTAAGCTAGTAAAAGTGCTTTTTACTAATGAAATATAAAAATAGGTTATCTTAAAGAATATCGTCGTGAAGCATTTGACGTTTAATCGAAATTGCCGCCAACACAGAAATCGTTTGTGAATTATTTGTTTTAATTAATTATACAAATCCAAGAAGCGTTATGATCTTTGATTACTGTCAGAATAAATGTATATTCAATCGTATCTTAGCTAAGATGTAAAAGTAGTTACACATAACTTCCAATATTAACGATTTTGCGGCGAAATCGGTACGATTGAATATACATTTATTTTTTTCATTTATTCTGACAGTAATCAAACATCGTAACGCTTCTTAGATTCGTATAATCAATTAAAACAAATAATTCACGAACGATTTCTGTGTTGGCGGCAATTTCGATTAAACGTCAAATGCTTCACGACGCTATTCTTTAAGATAACCTAAAAATATTTTGAAATTTAAAAAAGGTCTCATCGTTTGTAATAGTGATAACTTTTTACTATAATAATTTAGTTTTAATTAAGCAAAACTACACAATAATTACATTTTAAAAAATGCAGTATCAATTGATTTTGGTAGCCTTTTATTTTCCATACCTTTTGAAATGAATCTTCATCGGTGATGTCATAAACCAGTATAGCTCCATTTGATGATCTGTAATATATTGGACCCAGTGCGTGGAAACGTTCTTGTCCTGCAGTATCCCATATTGACAAATTCACTCGTTTTCCGTATATATTTAACTTTTTATTCAAGAATGACGCCTAAAAATTATTAAAAACAATTTATCAATTAGTATTCGATAAGTATGTTCAATTATGTCATGAATTATTGTTCAAATAACATTTATAGTTTCATCTAACTGTTATCGAGTTATTATTAAGTTATTCAAAAATAGTAAGATCCCATAGTCAGTAGATTATTCAACGTTTATGATAAATTATAATCATATGAAGAGAAAAGATTACTAGTTTTTGAAGATTATGCATAGAAATATTTTTAAAATATTATTATATGTATTTAAAAATAAGTATTTTACTGAAGAATACTCATCCAGATGTTTGCAATATTCTACAGAATCAATCGCCAGTCATGAGAAATACGACTTACGAAGAAGAAAAAACACTAACCTGTATCGTCGATTTGTGTTGATCGTGAAATTTATCTTCTATATATCTAAGAAGAAGCGATGTTTTTCCAACACAACCTTCTCCAAGTAACACAATTTTAAAGTTAAAATTACCAAGTGTATTGGAAGCGGACATTTTAACGGAAAAAATGTAAACCTAGCTTCTCAATTCTTTAATATTCATCAAAAATGTCAAAATGGATCCTCTCGATTATACGCAAAACGTTAAGCCAACTTGTATTATTTGACAAAAATACCGAGGTAAGAATGAAATATTTCTATACTAGACAAACTTGTCTGCGATATGAAAAACTACTGGCGACATGAAAGACACGTCAAGCATGATTTGCTCACGATATATTTGCTTTCAACACACAATTAGACATGAGAAAAGAAAAAAAGTATTATTTAAACCCAAATAACGCACAAATGACGGTACAAGACAACTCGACAATCAGACTAATATTTGTCTATGCTAATAATGCCACACTAAGAATACAATGTTTCCATTTCTTTACCCCATAGACTATAGGGAATTCGCATTTAATTAAAGAAGGAACTATAAAGTTAGGATTTTTCACATGCGATTGGGTGTATGGATATTCCTTTAAACGAAAAAAGATGTTTGGACTAGGTGTGTTAAGAGTTATTTCTCGTTAAGCAAATTGGGTAGTGTTTGTTAATAAAACAAATACACATTTTAGCCATGACACATAAATGCACTTGTGCAAATAATCTAGCTAATGAGCTTTCCAATCGTCATACCCTCCAAGGACGAGCGTCACCATATGGTCACACAAAACACCGTTGTCTATTGATCCCACTATTCATACTTTTTCTACCTGAATATCGTTGTTTTTGCTCATATTTGGTTAAGAAGGGTACGGACTACAGTTAGCCATCAGCCGTAGGAACAGGAACGGTCTCCAAAAGCACATGTGATTTTTTGAATTTCCGTTTTTTTTAATTTACTTTTTGAAACTGTTAGATATTTTTTTATAAAAACATAAAATTATTTACAGTTATTTTGCTAATATATTTTTTTTGAAATAATGTTGATCTAAAGAGGTCAAATTGTAAATATTTAAAAAAAAATCACGTTTAGCTATATTTCAACCCCGAATGTTTGCAAGCCCATACGGTCACTTTTGTCCTTACTACTGTCCGTACTCAATATTACACGGTAATAAAAGGATGAGCATGACTATATAGTCATGCGGGGTTTCTATACAACGACTTTGCGTTTTTTTTTTTTAATTTTGGATAGGAATAAAAGTTATCCGTGACTTCAATATGGCTTAGAAAATATTTTTTTTATCAGAAAAAAGCTCTCGTCTCTGGAGGGTTAATAGCCAATAATGTTATATGTAAGTAATAGTTTAGTGCAGCGATTTCCAACCTGGAAGGCGCGGACTATCGCAAAGGGAGGCGCGAACAAACCAAAATATTTATTTACCCTTTAAAACGTGTCTTTATTACTAAATAAAATAACGGATGGGGAGGCGCAAAGATATTTTTTCTTCAAAGAGAGGCGCAGTAACAAAAAGGTTGGAAACCACTGGTTTAGTGCAATCGTTTTGACCAATGTTAACGGCATGTGAATAAATTTATATTTTAGAGTGATTGACATTTAGGTCTTGGTTTTATATTTACATAATAGTACCGTCGGTCAAAATCAAGCACGGGTGGGACACGTGGCAGCTCGGCGCTCGCTTCTATTACCACACTGGTTACCCAAACCCGACCCGAATCTCAAATTTATATTCCTCAGCCCGAAAAAAACCCGTTTTTTACAAATTTACAACAATATACGATTCTTTATTTCTTACGTTACGAATAATATTACCGCATGGCTGATTTATGACACGAACATAGTCTGAAATATTTTTCCGACGAAATAAATTCCTTACCCGGGCTCAGTCCGAGCCCGAATATTAATTGCGATTACCCGGATGAACCCAGCCTGCGGACCGGACTGGATAGGGCCTCGGGCCCGTGCAGACCTTTAGTGTCTATGATGCATCAATTGTAACATACATTTTTTTAATACTCGGTAAGGAAAGTGTTTGCTATATTTTTGTTAAAAATTTAACACATACAAGTATATAATTCTCAAAATAATTTGAATCTTTTCAATCAAATCAACATTAATATAATAATGAAATTATTCGGTAAAAATACTACATGAAATATAATAACTGATTATTTTTAGAATGTTTTATGAAAGTATCACTTTTGATTAACCAGTATTTTATTTATTACAAGTTCATGTTCAAGTATAATATTATTATCATTAGATTTCTAATTATTCTGTATTTATGTATTCTGTACCTGTTACCGGATGTACATAGTCAAAATTACTTCTTTCTGCTATTTTTTTTTTCAATCTAAAATATTAACAATATTTTTTATCTTAAAATTAACAAACATATTTAAAATAAGATTAATTGTTAGACTAAAGTTTCCAACAATATTGATTTGACAAATAAAGTTTAAAAAATACTGATTCGATTTGACAGAAGCTTGCGCAGTGTAGATGCTCAAACCTCATAACATAACTCATATCCTGCGATCCAAAATTCGGCCGTCACCTTCGCCAAAACGGTAGGTCCTTCGGCTTCTTTATTAACCAATATATCATAATTTATACAAAATTATGACCATAAATGCATGAAATTGCAAAGTAAATTTAATCTTTGAGTCATTAAAAGTGCTGTCACTTAATAGTTATGTTCTTAGAGATTTTAATACATCATTTTGTAAAGGCGTCTAGTCTCTCTGGTGATTGTCCAAAGCTAGAGTTGTAATAGTTGTATGATTTTTACTAGTATTACGATTTGTCGGGACACACTACATTGCTAAAGTAAACTCATATACCATGAGCTACGTCGTGATAAGTTTTTATTTCCCAGTTATTTAGAATTTTCTACATTCCGAAAACGTTCTCAAAGCATCCGTGTACCCAATTGGTTAAGTCGAATGCATTTGTAATTATTGTGTGATATAAAGGTGTCGGTTAGTGAATCATTTTAATTCTAGTATATTTAAGAATATATTCATTCATATATCAATAGTTTGGTTGTATTTTGAAGTTTTTTACACACCCTTATGCAGTAGACATGCATTCGGAACATCGGAATCATTTAGACACGATTCAAGTCAAATATTTTTTAATGTCTATTTTCATTTGTTTACTACTGATAGCACATATATGTGTTTTTCGATCACTGAATGATGTCGCGATTTTTTAATACTTGTATGGTGCTTGCGCTACTCTTCTATTTGTACTCCCCTCCATTATTGTCTTTGTGTGCAGTGTCTTGATATGACAGTTCTCGTTACTATTTTGCTCCCTCATTGCATAGCATTATCTGATCGAGATCATTGCTTGTATGGTTTCATTTCTGTATTGGAATAAATGTGCACATGTACTAGTAATAATAACTTAAAAGTAACTTTTTTTTTTATCTTTTCAGAAGGGTGCATCATGTTCTCATTTCATAAACCAAGAGTGTATCGTTCTTTGACAGGATGCTGCATTTGTAAAGCGAAATCTAGCAGGTAATATATGGTCTTTAAATACATTTACCTTTTATTGTGTACTACCATGTTTCTGACATAAACAATAATTGTAATTTGACTATTCTTAAAATGATGATTTTTCAATCAATCTCTGAAGATTGCCTGCTTAAACGAACAATTGAAAATTCAATCCAAAAGGATGATTATTATGCTTTTTTTTAATTGAATGTCAAAACAATTTGCCTTGATCTCAAGAGTAAAATTTCTTCATGTATATTGAATGCATTCATTGTTTTCTTGTTTTTTTTATAAATGTGTGCGCGATGATTTATTTATATTGTGACAGAATAGTTGAAATTATGTCTAATTTTTTTCTACTGAATTGATACTTACAAATTGCTTACTGAATTAACATTTTTTTAACTCCAATAATTTTGCCAAAACAGTTTATTTATACAAATACTTATTAGCGCTGTTGAATTCCATAAAAATTAATGGTTACACTTAAACATGATGGATTATCTTGCAGCGGATTTGCAACCAATGATTTGTCAGCATTAGCCAAAGTATACCATGTTAGTAGCTAAGATGCTATCATCACTTATGTAATATAGTTTATTCGCTGTACATCCTTTTTTATAAACATGCATTACGTTTTTATGGATTTTAATATTGTAGAGAAAGGCATGTGTTAGCTGTGTTTAATATCTTTCTAGTAGAAATATAATGTGTGCCTTGTACAGGACTATTATAAATGACAGTAAAGCTGCTAATTCTAGACACTTGACTGTTACTAGGTTTCTAGTCTGAAGAAAACAAAGAATTGTAAGTTAGTGCAACAGAACTGCTGCTGCGTCACACTGTTGAATGAATTTTATTGAATGAAGTTTTCACTTAAATAATTACTTTTTGCTTATGTAATACAGATTTATAGCGCAAGCGTATCATATTGAGAACATTATAGTTTATCACATACAAATTGCAAATATTTTCATCCTCAATATTTCAATTGGAACTTTGCAACTTTAATCTTGTTACCTCTCTAAAGTGCTTCATTGGAAATTACTGCTTTTTATACTGTTACTTAAAGTATTGATGGCGATATATTATCTTTACATTTTGCAGATGGTTTAAGTATTTTTTGCAAAATGCGTACATATATCTAAGATTATCAATCTGTATGGGTTTTATAGTTAGGATGTTACTTGCACACAACCCGAGGATTTTCCTCTGTGGATTGCATTATATGTGTATCTTATATATTGAAATTACTTTTTCATATTTTTAGCTCAAGATTCACTGACTCCCGAAAGTATGAGAATGACTTTCAAGATTGTTTTCAATTATCAAGTCCACGACAAGGGGAGATATGCAATGCTTGCGTCCTGTTGGTGAAACGCTTCAAACGTCTTCCCGCTGGGTCTGAACGACACTGGGGACATGTAAGGAGTTGAAAATATTATGTGTAATAAAAGTAGAAAAGTCAATTATTTGATACTCTCAACATGTCCAGGTCAAAAATCCTAGAATCAATTGGGACACATTCGCTGCTTATTGAACAATGAGTATATTGGTGTTGTTATGAATGAAGAATGCTTTGTATCCCATTTAAAAAAAATATGTCCGCCCTCAGTGAGGAGCTTTTGGCTTATACTAAATTTAATCTTAACATATCTGTTACTGCAAGAACTGCTTAGTAGGAATAGAGTATTGATAGAAGGATAGGGCTAGGACAGGATCAGTGGTTAGCTAATCGCTCACTTTACGTGCCGTTTTTAGGAAAGGTGTGTGAGAGGAATTTATTGACATCACAAGAATCGATGCCTTTGGACAACAATCAATAAACTGATTGAAAAGGCTATTCATGAAGCTAACCATGTTGACCATTTAATTATTTCAAGTTGAGCTAAAATTATCAGAGTATTCAGTTCCACAAGAATTATATAAATTGGTTAGCTATTTCGGCTTCACGCGATTGTCAGAATCATGAAGACAATTCGAGAGAGCAATGATGTTAGATTTTTAGTATTAAAATTGAGTTACCATAGTTTTTCCCGAAAACCATTTGGTTTTGCTGAAACGGATAAACTATAGCAGAACTAGTCAGTTTGAATTGTACCTTTAATATTTGTAATCCTTAATTTTTTGACACTGTTGAGTCGGTACAATAAATATTCACGTGTCATTAACTCATGAAATGTAATTTCAAGGTTGTGGATGCTCGCGCAGGACCAGGAATGAAATGTATGAGTAAATTTAAGAAAAAACGGGATGAACTACTAAGTGCATCAGGTCTCATTGAAAAACAAGGAAAATCAAAAGACAGTTTTGAAACATGCACTGTTATCAAGAAGATTTGCAGCACAAACGATCAGGATATGAAATTTGACAGGGAAAGCAGTTCAGGCCTTTCTGAAGAATCTTGGGGAAGTGAGGAAGAGTGCATTGTAAGCGACGAAGAATGTAGTCCCCCACCGATACTTCATCAAACAACTTCCCGAATGCGGAGAAAGGGTTATGTACCAATGAAGTGCAACTCTCTTTCAAATGATCTTGCAGGCTTTCTAGATTCTTCTTACTGGAAGCGGTTAGTATACTGAGTTACATTGTTTACATTGGTCAAGCAATACAATATATTCAGCTGAAAATAAATTATTGTCCTAATAATTTAACATCTCATCTGAAAGTAGTTTTCTAATTTTAAATAAGCAGGTGAATCTGCCAATTTCCCTACTTTTGTTTCCTATATGTAAGTAAATATATTTATATTTCATAAAATAATTATAAATTATCCAGCGATTGAAATTAATATAATTCTTGAAATTACCCACCATTTAAATCTGTAGGCTTTCCCATGTCATAACATTTTAACTATAATTACATTTAATTTGAAAAATCTACAAAGACATTTTGCTAAGTAAATATTTCCCAAGCTATTTGAATGTCATTAATGTCAAATCATAAGTAAAATTAATCCATGTCGTCATTAATAGCTTTTAACTTAGTGATATATTTATTTCCTTTACTTTTACTCCGAGTTTCTCTTTGAAATGTATTTTTATTTTTTCAGAGAAACTGTATGCTGTGGTGTAATTTGGAAAGGGCCCAATTCTGAAATTCTTCTGAACGCAAGATTCTTTAAGCCTTGTGAAGTGCATCAAACACCTACGAATGTATCTACTAAGGATGCCGACATCCCGTTGGGGAAGTTATTCAGCGACAACTCTTCAGATTCAGGGTATGACGAGTCCAGTAACCCAATGCAGATGCTAGCATCTCGCAGTGTCAAGGGTTATGGAGACCCAACTGACGGAAAAGAGTCTCTACAGATTGAGCTATTTGAAGCTCGGCACTCGATTAATGTAAGTGGGCTTATGAATTCTCATTGTTCTGTTACAATGCATAAAAGAAACCCTATGAAGCAACAGGCAATTATTTTAAAGCAGCATATAGCTGATGGAAATAAGGCAGTATGTGCAATGATGGAATTGTCGCAAATCACAAATTAAGACAATGGTTTTAGATAGTTGTAATATTTATGATATTTTTTCACACAACTTATTCATACATTTATTTCATGTATTAAATACAAACTTTGAATTTGTAAGAATCCGTACTGCGATATGATAATGATTTTAATTTATTCGTACTAAGTGAAATTTGTCAAAGGTAAAGAGGCATGGGACCAATTTTTTAAAACCCTGTCAAGTGTGTTGAAACATTTTTCTTCATCTTTACACTATAGTTTTTACACACCTAGGAATTACAGAACTATACAGGGTGTTTAAATAAGTAATGTTATGAGCTAAAAGTTTTTTACAAACAATTCTATAGCTTCAATGATTTTCGACAGTCTTGATGTTCACGGCTAGCTGTTAATTGAAAACGTAATAAATTTCGATTGGTTTAATCTTTGATACAGTTATGTTAAGTTTTTTTTTTTTTGTAATTAAGATTGAAATTTAAATGGCTACATTATGATATGAATTATAACCAGTTAACGAAAAAAAAACTTATCATTTAAGTCATTCACAATCTTGATACTTTACCTTTGACAGATTTAGGATTTTTCACCCTGAAAAAAAATTCTCTTGCACACGACAGACCGATGGCGCAAAAATAGACGAATACTTGACCATTATATAAAATTATTGAACCTTCTTATTTTGGCCATTCTATTTACAGTGCATTTTCAAAACCATAATCATATGTCACCAGAGTCTTGCATCACAATTGCATGACATGCATAATTCCATGTCATTAGTCATTTTTATTTGTATTAATATGTCATAATAGTTATTTATACATTAAATACCTGTACATACATTCGGGCCTGAAGTGGCTGTATGCCTTTCGTGGCATTCATGAATTATTATTTTTAGCATTAGTAAGACATATCTATTTTTTTTTCATAAATAGTTATCTGTTTATGTGTATATTTAATGAATCCTGTATCTCATTAATTGTAAAATACCTACTTACTATTTTTTATAGTTAGTGTAATTTTATTTAGTGATGCAATATCAATTTTGTTACATTAAGTCCACACCGGTGAATTATTTCTTTTTCTATTGATTTCATGTTTAAAACGATACCAGATGAGACCACCCCACATCTCTAAATGTACCTAAATTCTATTGGGTGGATTTGCTCTCGCGTGATTTTTATTTATTTACCTTGCCTCGATTAAGTATGTGACCAAAAAATGGTAATTACTCTGCAGCATAAAAATATTGATGCATTATTATTTTTATGAATAGTTATTTTTTTATTATTAGAAAGTACAGCTTATATAGTAAAGTAAATTATTAATTTTCACCAGATAAACCATCCATGTCTGGTTGTAATTTGAATCCAGAGACCATATATCTTTTTGATGATATAATATTTTGCATAAATTTAAATATTTTTTTTTAGGTATTTAGTGATTTTTGCAAACAATTGACAATGAAGGTTCTTATATTAGTTATTTTATGAATTCCTGTTTATTTAAATATTATGCAAGTATTAAATAAGCCAACTCTGCTTAGAGCAGTGAAACAAATGATAAATTACGTACTGCTATAGATTCTTAACTAATTGTAACTGTGAAGCGATTTAGTCAATGACTTGTAGATAAAATATGATTATTGGAACCTTCTTTATTTGTCAGTTGTGGTCAAATTTATTACGTTCTGTTTTCTTACTATTTATTTATTTAGGAACAGTGAATCGATGAGTTGAAATATATATTATTTACACATGTATTAATTTAAGAATAAATTTTGCCATAATTATTGTTAGCAAATAAAATGCAACTCAAATTACGTTAGATTTAAATTACATTATCATTTTTTTTTTTTGTAATTTTATCTCTGATCTAATGCTAGAAGTGCCTATTTCAGGTTTTCGCCATTTTTGATTTATCGGAAAGTATTTTTAAATGCTCTTTTTGTTAATGCTATAAAACCCTATATAAACTTAATTTATTGAATTAAATATGAACACATCCGAAGTGTTTGTAAAAATAATAAGGAAATACCTTTGTCAAATTTTTTGTTCGAATTCCAAATCAGCCGAATAGCTGATGTTGGTGCACAAAAAATCTTTTTCTACAACAAATATGGGGAAAAAATCTAAAAGTATTAAATTTAAATTGTTCAAATTTTATACATATCCATACGTTTTGTCACTAGCGACCCGGGTTTCACCTTGCAAGTGCACGGATCTATTTGAACTGACACTTGGTAAATAGTTGTATCGTGTATATACAAGAAAAAAAATCTTCACTAAGCTTAGCAGTTATGTATTGATAGCGATCTTTCACTTGGACTGTATCGAGACATGGACCTTTACGAGTAACAAACACCTTGCTCTTGTTCCAGACTTGTGTCTGCTCTGGAGATTCGTGTAAACATTTCACCGATAACTCCATTAATCAACCAACATGTTTCCTTGTCTCTTAAAAATATTTAAGGTTTTAAAAAAGTGTGCCTTATAAATACTTTTATGAATCCTTAGTTACCAATGATGAAGCTGAAATGATTATTTACCAGGTGAAAAACATGTCCGTGGGTAATTGTGTGATACACTAAAATGTATCTTCAATTCCGCGTTGCTTATTACTGTTTCGAATGTGGTATAAAAATTGCCTATATCACTCTTATTTTCCAACATTATTATATTTTACTATCCGCATTAAACTTAGATGTTCATCGTCTATATTAAAAATGATAATAGCATATATTGTTATTGATCATGATATCACTCATCCTGTATATTTGACATACGTGCACTTCTAACATTAAACTTTGATTCTATAAAATTACATATACTTAATATATTGACTCCCACAACTAATTAAGCAGTGACTCGCTTTTAATCATTTTGTATGAGTTTAAAAACTTCTCGACTGAAAATTAATACTTTAGAATTATTAAAAATGAATAAAAGCATAATAATTATTAGTAAAAAACCTGTCACTATGCTCTCCTGCAAAATTATCAAAGAAAGTTACTGCTTTATGCATTGGGGGTGCCAAATTATGTGCTGTGGAACCTTGGCAAACTGTTTTTGAAACAAGTGAATCTGAAAAAATGGTTTTTTTTCAATGTTTTTCTTATCACAGAAAAACCATAAAATGTAATTAACCGTTACAATTAGTGTAAATTTTATATAATGAGTAACCATAGACATATTGCAACTAAATTAAAACGTTAATATATATGATTATTTTCTTCCTTTTTTTTTAAAATCAAAATGAATGTGATGTGGTTTCAACGTGAAGTTATCTCTTGATTCACGTGGTTGAATACTCATGACTCACAGGTTTACTAAAGAATTTTGACATTCTTTTTTTTTCATATTGACACTATTTAATTATTATTTTCTTGTTCAGTGGCTTAAAAACTACACTGAAACATATACATTAAAATTGAGTTAATTGACAAACAAATTATTTTCTTTAACACATTCGCTATGAACTACTTTACCTGATAATTATCACAGTGCTGAAAAAAATACATTTCTTATAAACATGTCACGATTTATGTAATGTTATAAATAAAGAAGACATAATGATGTTTACGTGTTGAATGCAGCCATGAGTTAATAATCTTTATTCAACAATGTCCTAGATATCGGAAAGATGCAAGAAAACTTGCTTAATTTACCTATTATTGCTGAAATTCTTCAGTTTTTTGAGTGATACTTTTCGTGTTATAGCACATTATCTTAAGCATATTATTATTTTCTTTCTTATAATTTAACAAATTGATAATAATTACATAATGAGTTTGAAAATATTTTCTCTGGACTCCACTCTTATCTGAATTTAGTATAAATTGATAGCAGTTAAGATGTCATTTTGCAATTGAACCAAAAGTGAATGAGTTTTGTTGACAAACCACTTATTTTTGTTATTGAAGACTCAGTCTTTGAATTGGCATTGTTGATACATGCTAATTGCAACCAAAATATGTCAACTTATAAAAAGAAAGTTGAAAATATTGCCAATAAAATAGTCTTAAATATCTCATTATACTTATATATTAAAATATCAAGAATTAGCGTACGAAAGCCAATAACCACTAAGAATGACCACTATAATCAATCGTTTAACGTTCTTAAATAATGGTGAATCTTCAGTATTGTATTAATATAATAAAACATCTTAATTTTTCTTTATCACAGTTGTCTCTCTAAATTTAAGTTTTGCATTTGTTGCATTTTTGTAACTGGGTGATGATGTATTATAAATAATATTTTTATAAGCAAGTCAATATCTAAAAATTAACTGATGAATTTCTCATTATTGTTATGTTTGCTATAATTTAGTGAATAAGTATTATGTACCACTTTTATATTAGTTGTGATGTCAGTAAATTGGAATTCTTATATCATGTAACTTTGATATGTTTGTTCGAATTTTGTATCGGCATTTCGCTGTCACTTGAGTAATGCATAGAGATGACATGTATAATTTATTTATGTACGCACACCTTCATAAACGAGGGAACAAATTTAGACTATTCTTATCAGTAATTATTCCATTGATATAAATGAGGATTCAATTCTACATGCATGTAATGGCAAATATTTTAATACACTGCCTACGGATGCATTTACATCAAACAGACGTACCAGATCATGCACAATCGAGTGATTGATTGAGTGTGTCTGTAAATATAAATCCTCATTTATTCAGGAAATGAATTTGTAAAATTCCTAAATATTGAAATATTTTTTTATGTGAGATTAAGTTAGTTTGTAACATTCGAAACAAAATATAATATCATCCTTGAAAGCAAAAATTTTAACTCTGAAATATATTATTGTACATACAACTTAACAAATAAAGACATTATTCCTAAAAATATGTTTATAACCAATAATAATATAATAAGTTCGTTATTTTTTTATCATACACAAAAATTAGTTAATTAATTATTTTTTTTATCTATGTCCGTTCCCATGTGGATCGTATGGCCTTCTAATGGAGGTATCTCAACCGAAGTTTTTCTACGAGAACAGTCTGTTACTAAGTTCCTCAACCTCTCTTTTTTAAAGAGAGTAGAAGAGACAAGGATAAGGCCAGGACAGGACTGGTGGTCAACTAATCATTCTTGCTACTCCCAGTTATTAAATTAACACAAATATCTACTAAGGATTTCTTTTGTTTTTTAGAATTAACAAAAACATAAATTAAACTTGAAAACTTTATTTAACCATTTTACTTGAGTACTACTTTTGTTTTAATATTGATCAATGATGCTTTTGCTAAGGTCAACTTAAAAAAATCAATATTTTTTTTTTGAAAATATCAAACATTCGAGGGTGATCCACTGGCATTCAAACATTGCAAAATTGACCCTCGGAAAAAATGAGTTAATTTTTGTAGCTATAAGCTTTGCACTCAAGAATGAAATTATGTTTTGCCCTTCACTACTGTTTCTGAGTTGTGATCTCGGAAATAAAAAAATATTCTTACATCTTTTATATTAATATATTTGGTACATTTTGTACATAAACAATTTGCGGAACTGTTCCCAGATTTACCTCAATGTTCAATCTTTGGGCCAACCATTATCATTCTGAACTTATCAACTTATCTTCAAAAAAGTTTTCATATTTCTAAATTATTATTTTTTTTTACTTATTTATTATTTCTATTTTTTGTGCATTCTGAGTTTTGTTGTATTTTAACTTTACTTACTATTTACACTATTTTTTTTTTTATTCAAAACTGTTGTATAATCATCATAGTGAAACTAATTATTGGACCCGTGCTCGATGTCTTATATTCAAAAATAATTAATGTCTAGATAACATTGTTTATATTATATAAGATCAATGTACATTGCTGCATATTTTTACTTTCCATGTTAGACAAACACACTTAAGTGTCGTATGTGAAAATCCAGTTAAGGCATATATTTTAAACATGTTCATAGACACATTATTTATAATGATATCAGCATCACAATAAACCGTTTACATTCACTCTGAATACATTGGAGAAAAATTCAATCCATCATATCATATTGTGCGAATTTTGATTAATGAAATAGAAATTCATGTACTACAATCAAAATGTCGCCGTAGCTATAATGAATATTGCAAATGTTTGTGATTTGATTACTTACATGAATTTATTCTTTAGTAGACTAGTTTGTATTATCTAAAATTTTCTGTGACTGACTTATTTGTATAATTTGACATTGATTAAATTTTTAGTATTTCTCATAATATAAGTGATTAAAATAGTAAGACCTGCTTGAATGAAAAACAAATTCGGTGATTGTGATTTCTTGCTCAATATGGTCAAGACGACAGTGCTTTTTTTGTATGTTAAGAAATTGCTACTCATTTTCCATAAAAGATTTAGTCATAACCAATTCTCGTGCAAGTGGAACCAACATGTATTTTAGCATCCGGAAAATTACTGAGGCTGAATTATTTTTATTAAAAACTTTAATTTACAAAAAGATCTATTATTAAACTAATATTGTTTAATAAGTAATATAGCCCTTGACTTACCCACCGATTGGATACTGTTATGGTTCAGCGGATTCATAAAATAAGCTTGTAAATGGATGTTATTATTTCGATTTTTAAAAAAGCCAAATAAAATTTTTCATCAGAACAGCGATGATATATAATGTATATCAAAAAATCTTGCCTTCATAATGCCACTAATTTAAGTGATATGAAATGAAATATATATGACTGAATGTCTTTCACTAGATCAAAGCAAGTGTTAAGATTTTCAGAAACAAAAAGGCTGATGTTTTCTTTTTGTTGAAAATGAGTAGTTGGCATAGCCACCAAATTGAATTGTGAAAATAACCTACACTTGACCGCTGAATACGCAGTGCAAAATGAAAGTTGTTTTGTTATTGGATTCATTGAGTCCTCTGAAATAATAATCACCTATATGTGTATTCATTAAGAAATATGGTGAACTGGCTAATCTACGATTGGACAATATTTTACAATATTATAATGAATTGAGAATATGTAAAAATTGGTGACATGAATAAATTATGAAGTATAAATAGATTTTTTTGTATTTTACAAAATGGTGCTGATACTTGGGGTTGCCATGTATTTCAATCGTTGTTTGCTGTTGATATTTTGGGAAATTTGCACCAAAAATCGTATTTTATATTGATGTGTTTGGACAATATAATTGGCTATGCGTAATGCAGGAGTGGGGAACATTTTCATTTCAAAAGACCACATACATCTATCTGTTTTATTAAAGGCCGCAGTAAAGAAAACGTTGACGCCGGCCCTCTTTTTTTCGAATGAACCATATAATGGGTTGATTACGATGTAATTAATTGTTTGATTAAAGTGAATATTGTGATCAAGTCAAAAGGCCGCAGGTTCCCCTCCACTGGTGTAATAAATTCTACAAAATCTAAATTCTACAATTCAAAAATTTATATGAAATGCAATGAACATCAGTTAGAATTAAAAATCTTAATCCATATGAAATACATCTAGGTATAATTGATATATAAATATGATTCTATGAAATAAATCTGTTTTGATTGCAGTTTAGTTTGACATGAAAATAAATTACCAGCGTGTATTAACAAACAACAAATAAATTTATGGCAACCCTACTCATACCGCAAAAATGATGTTGACAAACGAGGTACTGATTATGCATAGCAACAATAAAGCACTGGTCCTCATTGATTAGCAATAAACATTGAAACTTTCTATTAAATTTATAAACCAGGTTTGCACACAGCAAATGCGATTTGAAAGTGTAATGTCAGTTTTTAAGATTCACAAAGCGAAATCAAGTTTCTTTATAAACACAACATCAATTCTGATAAGCCCTAAAGGAATAATCATCCAACAAATGTCAAAATCATGAATAGTCGATGGTAAACGGTATATTCAGAGATTACTAAATATGCAGAGAAATTGAGTTAGTTAAATTGTACATAGTAAACAATAACAAATATTGTCACTACATACAAATCCCTAACTTTAATTTTCACCTTGTGGTATCATATACGTCACTATTCCCATATAGGTCATTCGTACACATGCTTAACCTTTTGACCGCGGCTCGGATCCAAATCGGTTCAGATTGGGCTGCTATAGCAGTCATCCGCGGTCAAAGGGTTAAA
Organism: Himalopsyche tibetana; assembly: GCA_030503985.1. Classification (NCBI taxonomy): domain Eukaryota; kingdom Metazoa; phylum Arthropoda; class Insecta; order Trichoptera; family Rhyacophilidae; genus Himalopsyche; species Himalopsyche tibetana. The sequence continues at coordinate 32,084,353 of JAPJYX010000004.1, forward strand.
CAAACAGTGACGTATTCTGTTTAGTGACATTTTGGGTGATAACATTGCTTTATTTGGTCAGCAATACAAAGTTAAATATATTTATATTGCACACAAAAAATTATACATTTTTCAATACTGTTTTTCATTTAGTGTCACTATTCAAATAAAGGTGTGATATGCTCATCTTTCTTCTTTGAGCAAAACAGCTGAAATTGCATTGATTCATATTGTGTTTTGTTTCCTACACTTCTTATCGCAATGCGAATTTGATATGGCTTTGTGTGTCAGGGAGTTCAGATAAAGCAACATATGTTATGCTTTTGTGAACGATATTTTTGTATGTTGCAGATTGCTTTTGCTGGGTGCATACCTGCTCAAGCTGCATATTAAAAATGATACTATTTCTATTGGGCAGGTCTGCATACTTAAATATACTTTAAAGTTGTTGACTGATCGTTGACTAAAATTATCATTAAAGTGTCGTAACTAAATAGTGATCAACTAATATTTTTTCTTAATTACTTGTCAATTTTTGATCCCTATAGAGTAAAAATAACTTATATTGTATATAATTTATATCATTAATTATCTGCCTCTACTATATAGTAATTGATATTTTGATAATTTTGTAAATGTACCTAAAGTAACATAGTTTTAATATACCAATTAATATTATTAACCCAGTGAGCTCCGAGTTAAATTGAAAATATTATTTTCAGTCTGTTGTGTCTTAAGTTTAATTCTTATGAGAATTTTTGATAGCAGTAACCTATTGGACATTTGTTCAGGAATTTTTAAATAAACTTCATAATACTAAATGAATTATATTATGAAAAATATGTAAGGAGAGGCCGATAAGTTTATTACTTGCTTAACCAATTTCTTCTACCATTGTCTTCTGTTGAAATTTGTATAACCTATTGGACATTTGTTCAGGAATTTTTAAATAAACTTCATAATACAAAATGAATTATATTATGAAAAATATGTAAGGAGAGGCCGATAAGTTTATTACTTGCTTAACCAATTTCTTCTACCATTGTCTTCTGTTGAAATTTGTATAAATTTCAAAATCTGAGCTTTAAGTATGATTGTTAAAGTCTTAGATTGACATATTTTTTTTTTACAAAAAAAATTTAAAAAAATATACAACTTTGAAAACTAAACATCTTAAGGTGTTGTCCGTTGGAGCTCATGGGTTAAATAGTTTTTCAAACAAGTGAGTTCAGTATTACAGAATATTATTATGCAGCCAGTGATTCTAATTATCCTTAAACTACCACCAGTAATATTATACAACATCACGTTTTATCTTTAAAAATATTATAAAGAGATAATAGGATACCACTCCATTTTTTTATTTTTCACTATGTCGAATAGAAAACAATAAAGAAATATACTTACCTGTACAATGTGTTTTTTTTTAATTGTTGTAACTGTTGAAAAAGAGTTTTATGTGAAAATGAAACAAACATCGACTGTGGAGAGGAAAAAAGATGTAATCCACACATAGCAAATTTTACAGGAGGCACAAAAATGTGTTTTGATGATTTTGGGCTATATGCAAATGATGTAATATACACAACCTTGAAGTGCACGGAGACTTCTAAACTGGTGTTTAATTGACATCATATAATATTAATTATAGAAATTGTCCTTTTTTTCAGTCTTTATTTCTTGGTTTCAATTTTCACAAGCTCTTCTTTTTTCAAACTTTAAAGCTAAATTTAGATAATAATTCGGCATTTGCAGCTTGCATCCTTTTGATAGAACATGTATCAATTTTGATACATTGTGATTATTGAAAAAAACCTGTTTTGAAAAAACTGTGGGTTACGTCCTTTTTCCTTTCCACAGTCAATATACAATTGATAACATTGTTAATTCCACTGACCAGTGGTGGATTAACTCATCCAGCGCCCAGGATGCGTGAGATGCGTCCGTGCATTCTTTGCAGTGGTACCCTCAACGCGGCTCATGCGCCTGGCTGTAATTTGCTGTATCTTATAGTTTGCACGTCTTTCTCACTGCAGCTGCAGTTGCACCGAGAATTCAATTTATTTTTCCGATGCTATTTTGCTGTCGAAATATTCTATTAAATGTTAAAATAATATTAATTTAAATTTTGTTTACAAATTGTCTTTTAATAAATAGTACATATTTTATATAAAATATAATTTATGTTTATGGCACTATAATTATTTAATGAATACCTGTAGGAGCACAGGTTTAATCTGCGCTGTATAAAAATAACCAGCCAGGCAATCTGATGATAACGACTTGGGAAGTACAATTAACATTAAAAACGTATTTGACGCGTTGCAGTGTTTTTCTTGACACGTCGCTACTAATGCACTGTCTGTGGAGACTCTTCAGTTAGACTAATCAATACTTATTCACTATACTAATCTACTCGACTGGTCGGAGGAAGGTTTTAGGGTAAGTATGAAGATGCTTCTCAAAAAGGCGATAAACATTGTGGTCAATATAGTAACATGTAACTAATTTTTTAGCAAAAGTGCTTCTTTTATTTGTTGCGATCTCTTATATCATCACATTTTTGTATTTACGCAATCTTTATTTTCAGCGCAGAACGCATTAATTATTGTATATAAGTAAAAAGTTATTTATTTTTGCATTAATATCATTTTTCGTCTCTCGTGTAAAATTTACCCAAATTTGAGATAAGTGTTCTTGTAGTGTTGGCGACGATATGTAAATATTAAAAAAAAATCCATGGACCTCCAAATCCATTGAAATGATCAAATACATAAATTTACTGGCATGTATATCGATAGTTGAAGCACTAATGTGATATAAAGTAGACCCTCAATTATCCGGAACAATTGGGGATGAAGGATGTCAGGATAATGAAAAATATTAATAATTTAAAAAGTCATAATCGACAGGTAAATAAAGTACATTTAATATAAATATTGAGATAAAATATCGGTGTCTAAATATAATGGTATAACCAGTGGTGTGCTGCTATGAGTTCGCACCGGCTCTGCCGAGCCGGTTCCTAGAATAATTTCGGTTTGGAGAGCTGGTTCCTAACATACTAAAATAATTTACCATTCCTTAAATCATGTCTCAGAAGTCGATGACAGCAGATGATAGACGAATAGGACCCGTCACGGTTATTAGTATATCTGTAAATTCCTGTGATTTTGGATCCAAAAATTTTTGGAAGATTTAACGAAAACTAGTCACGCTGATGATTTTGGCAAATCGGTAAATTCTTGGGATTTTGGATTCGAAAATTCTTAGAATTGCCCTGCGAAATTTCTGGGTTTTTGAAATTGTTTGAAAATCCCAAAATCACCGACCAAGATGCGAGCCGGTTGATAAAATTTTAGCAGCACACCATTAGATGTAACTGTACATTGACAAATTTATTTTTTAATAAAAGTCTTATTTATATAAGCGCCCACTTAGGTACGTCACCGGGCTAGATTTTTTTTTCCCTAAATCATTGTCATTCGTTACCTATAACAAGTATTTATATATGTAAATTCGTTCTTTTTAAGGGATCACAAAACCTCGTGAAGATAATATGAAGTTAACACCAACACATCCATTATGTGACGAAACTGAAATTAAGTTTAAAAAAACAGACTATAAATTTTCAAAATCAAAACCATTATAAGTTTAAATACGAAATTTACGACTGCTGAGAAAGCTGTCATCAAAACGATAATGGCAAAATAATGATCGTTAAAAAAGGATTGATTTTCATATTATGTAAGAAAAATATGAAATAAAATAACACCGAACAGGGATGCTTCGCCAGTGAAAGTTACGTTATTATATTATATTATATTATTATATCATAATCTTGATCTATGAGAATACGGCAATGAGGCAAGAAATGAATGCAAGCGATATATTAAATAGAAGGTGCCCAGGCTCGGTAGTAAGATTAAATGTTATATTTTTCCGTAGAGGTCAGTATTCTTAATGCTAAACGAGGCCCAAGCAAATTTTTTGACAGAACGACACATTAAGAATAAAACATCAATATATGTTATCTGTTATTATAAAAGCTTTTCGAACTAATGTTTCCTAATCAGATATTCTAAAAATTATAAAATAGGGAGTCATATGGATATATATTTAAAAATTTACATATTAAGTGAATAAACTTTACATACATCAAATTGTTCTAATTTCATGTTGTCATTTAAAGATGAACATGATTAGCAAAATCGGTCCTAATATTTTTTTCAAGAGATTGATTTAGTCGAACAATTGTGTATTATTTTTATAAAAGTAAACGATTCGAACAAAACTTGTGGATTTTTTTTCTAAGACTTAATTCGATTCCACATATTTCTGGACTAAGAAAAACCGAAGTAGTTCTTTACTAAATGCTACGTGTTTTGCTACGCCATAGCTACGGTCGCAATATATGTAATTATATAGTGTAGATCAGTGCTTCCCAAAAAAAAACATACCACGGCCCCCTAAATCTGAAAAAAATATTACTGATCACCATTACCTCCTGATTTATATTCAGATGTCCAGGGATTATGTACCACGATGCATTCATCGCTAGAAAGTTTATACATATATCAAATGGAGTTGATGGCATATTTACTGAATCGTAAATTCCAATTAGTTGACAAACGTTTTACGGTTATACAAAACTACATAAATCTTGTTGACACTGCATATTGCATGCGACATAAAACATTTCCGCAACTAAATAATAATTTAATCGAGAAACTCTGGCCCAAGGCAAAACAAGTTCAATCTTCGGATAAAGCGAGAACGTATTGTCCAAAAATGCATATTCATATGATATAATATCCAATTGGCAGAGTCACAAATAGTTATTATTTTTGATTGATCCATCGGAACTTTGCTGCAATTAAATGTTAATTTTAAACTATCGTTCTGCTTCTTTGAGAAGCATCTTCGAACAGTATGAAGATGTCCCTTTAAGAGGTAGAGAAATATGTTATAACTAAAAGAATAACAATTTGAACTGGTGGAATAAATTATCAGTTTTTATGCACGTATAATTATTATACAAATTAACAAACTCTCAATTTTATATGCCTGCATAGCAGACTATGAACATGGATTGCTTAAACTTAAACTATGTGTATGTATTTATTGTTAACAACGAAGAATTATCCTAAAAGCGCATAAGGCCCGCGCTCCAAAAATCCGAATTTTAGGACCCTCTAAAAATGACATAAAAAGCGCTATTTGATACAAGCAGTATCTTAAATAAAGAGATAATAAACATTGACGTAAGCTTCGCAACGCTTTTTGGTTTTCCGTCTCAAGTGCTTAATACGTCACTGGTGACTACCATATTGACGAATCTAAATTATTTTTATAGACACATATCATAAGGGTTAAATAGTCTTTTATGACATTTCATAAAAGCGACCATGTTCTATACCCCCCTAATTAATATAGTCCGCAAAAATCTCTGACAAGCTACAACTGCATAGGATAAAAAATATACATATGTCCCAGAATGATCTCAGATATAAAGTTTCACTACAAATAAAAATAGCCAGGAAAATGAGAGTCCGCTTTAGAAGATCCGTTTTATTTCAATAGGTTAATATGAATATAAAACATTAATATTTTGTTTTATTTAAGCTCGATTGAAAACCCTCAGTTAACAATATTTTTTTACTTGTAAGCTAGTAGCTATTAAAAATTCTTTTCTATAATTGATTGAAATTTAGAACTGAAAACTAAACAAGCTCATTCATGGCAAAAATTTACCCACTAAAAGTATCAAGAGAACATTTTTATTTTAAGTGACTACAAAGATATGAATTAAATCAAATATTTAAAAAAAAATGAAAACTAGTCTGCCATAAAAGTATTGAATAGATTGATGCTGAATATTATATTAGATAATATATATATATATTACTATATGGATAGAATCAGGGGTGGGCTGGAAGGGGCTCAGAGGAGCTCGCGCAAGCCCCTTGTTATTTAAGAAAAAAACAATATTCTTAGATCAAATGAGTACATAACAGCAATTTCTGAATTATATATTTCTAGGACAGCTTTAGTATACACTGTAGTACATTTTCGACCATTTACATTGATAAGTTTACGGTAAATTTCATATTGTTACATATTATAAGTGTATTTAGTAACAATCGATTGCTTATTTAAGTATTGCATATAATTTCATCTGAGTGATAAAAAACTCACTGCTTCCACAGAACACCGAGAATTGCTTTGATATAAAGCGAGCTCCTTGTTAACGTATTGGCAGCCTACCGCTGAATAGAATTTAGATTTGATACACTTTACTTCCATGTACGTAACTAACGTCACGCATCCAAGTCTTATGAAATCTCTGTGGAGTATTTCAACAAAAGATAACTACCCGTTTGGGTAGCAAGGCTTATCACAATGCGACTTGTTTAGAAACATGTACGCCTTTGTATAAATTTAACTATATTATAATATGCATGCTAAACATCGATTGCAATTATATAAGCAAGTCCTACAAGAGTTATTAGTTTTTTCGATAAAGATTTCGATATAACGCAATCGTAGTATGACTAAAATTAGTAAATAAATTAAAAGCAGCTATAGGAAATCTTAGCCGTTTGAATGCCGCGCAAATAAATCATTAATATGTCCCAGAGATACTGCGTGTTTTTGGGAAAAATAATTTTGCCTAATATACACTCGAATTCGATATTTCAAAAACCTTCATTTACTCAGTATAGATGGCACTACACATATTCATCAAAATATTGCTTATATTCTATTAGAATACCAAGTATTTGATTTTTTAAATGTCTTCCGTGTAAGCTTGCATATGTTCCGGAAACCTGTGTCCGCTTGGTATCCAAGTGGTTAATACCGAAATTAACTATAAATTGTGGAACAAAGAGTTTACTACGTTTTACTTTATAGCTTATATTGAATAATCATTTAAATTTTCTTTGCGTAGTAACGTTCTTTTTTGTTTCCACAGTCGGTATATTATTATTTTATTTGTTGTTAATTTAAAAAAATATATGTTTTCAATCACTCACCTACTGTAAACTGAATATCTGTGATTGTTAAAAATTGGGAATGCTCCGATACCTGGTAATTTTACGTCTCTCCTCTGTAACACCCTTCCTGGCCCATGCTAGCGTTCGCTGGAGGTTCAAACCACGCCACGCAGTCTGATAGTCGACTACAAATAAGAGATGGGGCGTACACGGGAAGGTCCAAGGAATCACTCGGGAGATACCGAAAGATTCTTTAACCAACAATATGTAACAGTACAATTTAAAAAAATTCTCAAACAAAGATTAGTAAATCAAAATGTAACATATTATTATATCCTTTTCGCCAGCAATTTCTTTAAACTCGGTGATACATTTATTTATTATTCACGAAACATTCATTTAATAAGCGTCAGTTCAAGTTCATCCGTGCACTTGAATGACTGAAGATGCCGAAAGGCGAAACCCGGATCGTTAGTGACAAAATCTGTGTGAATGTACATAATTTGAACGATTCAAATTTAACATATTATTAATTTCTTGAATTGTTATAATGCAAAACGTACTATTTTCAAAATTCAAACTTTTCAGTAGAGTCAAATACTATAACGAATAACACAAACAAAATAACATTTGCATAAGAATATGTTTTCCAATTTGAAAACGACAGTCTTGTAGACATTTTTTATTAAAACTAATATGATCAGTCTTATTTATTTATTTCTTAGGCTTGAATTATCCTATCTGAATACCTAACTCAAAATCGCTCATTTTGGAAATAGTACGTTCTGCATTATAACCCCACAATTTTCTATACACCTGTTTTTACTGAAATATCGTGTTAATTTATTACAAGCTTTCTTATATTGTGTTTAATAGATTCAACAGTAACTTTGTAAAAGTTAATTTTTAATGTAAACATAAATTTGATCAAACCTTATGTTATAAATTACAAAATAAACGTCGGGATTTGTTTTTTTCTACTAGACGCAGGGAAGGGGTAAGATGCAAACGTTGATAGTATAAATTATAAACTTATTACTTTCATTATGTGTGGTAAAACGCAATGGAAATAAATTCAACAATGGTGATCCACCTATCTTATTTAAAATGTTATTAACTAATGCTTCGTCTCTATCAATGACTCAATTAATTTCCAACAACGCCAAGATAATTCATTCATAACCCTTTACTATTTACTTTATGGAGTATTTTTATTAAATTTGTGATAGCCTTCTATCAAATGATTCGAAAACTATTACTTTTTAACCTTTTAGCTACCGTAGATAAATAGAAGCAATTACCTAGCACGCCGGCTATAATTTGCAACTATTAATTTAATTAATTATTGACGAGATAACTCATCTCTGGCGTGTTCAGCACGAATTTTTTTACGAGATATCTCGTCTGTGGCAGCCATCGAGTTAACGTTGCGATGGTCTGATAATGCTTCTCAAAGAAGCGAAACACATTTCACAAGTTGTAGCACAGCAAGTGGAATAACAAAGTAATCAAATTTAATTTTATATTTCTTATACTGCCTTACATTTCAAATATTGAAGTGTCAGCCAATAAAAGTTAACATTGTAAACGAGATGGCAATGTAGTATACATTCTCAAATCAAATTAAAAAACTGATTACATACTAAAATCTAAGACAAATATGAAATTAAAATCAAAAGCATGTTTCAGAACTAAGCGAAATCCAACATTTTTTAAAGGTAAGTAGTACTGTTACTTGGATTTTGTGTGTTAACATACAAAAAAGATATTTAAATTAAAAATTTCTACTCCTCTTGTTAACAAGTATTTTTTAATGTAATAAGATAATCTTCGAAGTGTACTTACTCGAAAATTTAACCGTCGAATATACCAGTTTTGAGTACAGCGGTGTTTCGATATTAGTGTGTCAACAACAGTTTTATTTAACTTAAAATTTCATTTTGACACTTGAGATGTACATATAAAGAGAAATGTACTTTAAATTAATCGTGTTTGTTTAATTTCATTGCACACGTATTTGTGACAGTTGCCTATCTTATTTTACACGATCATAATCTATTTTGAAGTAGAGAACGTATATTTCGGTCGAGTCTGTAATTCTTTCCGTATCTTGACGAGTCCTCTGACATTTGTACCGATTCGTAATACCATATTGGACGACCAGCCGACCAGTGTTTAGGTACTATAAATCACTGCGCCCTTTGCACACGTGTTCTCCGACTTACAGTTTTTCTGTTCTTGTCCTTAACTTATTGCCTTTTATGGAATAGAAGGTTTACAAGAGCAGCATACACAGTATTATCGGCCATTAACTTTGCAATAAACCTAGCCCGAAAGAATCAATATCTTAGGAATCGCAATAATCATGTTTTGTGACTATAACAATTTTGATACGTATTGGCAAAATACAGTTTAATATTATAAATTGATCTGCATTCCTGTTTTACTCTTAAATATGTGTAAATTAGTGGTTTTATAATAATAATTATTAGAACTCAATGAGAATATTAGTTTCAAAACCTACCTAAAAACCACTTTTGATTTTTTCAATTCTTTATGCCAACTTGTTCTTTATTTCAATATCTTCACAATCAATAAATTTTCAATTTCAAATCTTTCCAAGTACAGATAAAACGTGTTTAGTCTCAAAAAATCCTCAAATCCAAAAAGTCCACAACAGTTTTTTTTCATTTTGCCAACAATTTTAGTTTTTGGATTTAGATAGGTTTTGAAAGTAAGGCGCTCAAATATTGAATATTACTCCCAATATAAAGTATATTGACTTGTAATCGAGCTTATCTCAATAGAAGTTTTCATACGAAAACTTCATGTTACTTAGTTAATCAATATCTCTTTTTTTGTAAGAGAGTAAGAAAAGAAGGGTAGGACAAGGAAAGGATTAATGATTATATGTACATTGCTCTCGCTATTCCCTGTTTTGGGATCGGTGAGGGTATTTTAGACATCACAAACAGCCATGCCTTCGAACAGTAATCCTTAAACCCATTGAAAAATCTGTCCGCACTGAAATTCGAACCCATTGGCACCGATAACAAAGTCAATGACATTGACTATTCTTCTTAAAGCACTGTAAAGAGATCAATATTGGCGAAATGAAATAAGGTTTATATGAAGGCTTTGGAAACGAAAAAATGTTAACAAATCAATTAAAAACGTATTTTTTTCTTTTGAAAAAAGGAATGTTGATTTTTATCTTGCTTTTTTAAAAAAATATTATTGACACTGTTTTATAACTGTCATGTTTGATATACAGGACTTTACACACTGCCGCTTTTGTTATAAACTCGATTTTAATTCTTCAACAATTTACATTAAATTTGAATCGTTCAAACTATGTAGATTCTCACAAATTTTGTCACTAACGACCCGAGTTTCGCCTTTCGGCATCTTCAGGCATTCAAGTGCACGGATGAACTTGAACTGACGAGAACTGTGAGAATGTACATAGTTTGAACGATTCAAATTTAATATTGAAATTCCACCAAGCACCTTCAGTCGAAATCTTAAATTAAACAATTTACATGTTAGAGCCTTATTTAAAAAATAACTGCTTATTGCGGAATTGCCAGCTTTACACGATGAAATATCTATTTTTTTTCGAGAAAACTTAGTGACTTGTGCCATTGTTTCTACAGCTTTTAGCTGTGCCAACATTTTATCAAATCTTTTCTTTCAGGTACTGTTGAGCAACCAGTCGATTCAGAAGCAACATTCGACCAAGAAAAAGAAATTTCTTCGTTAATTTTGAAATAAATATTGATTATGCACTTGTGTTGTGTATGCATGTTGAGATGATTGCAATGTACGTGGGAAGATCATGTCACCCACTTGCAGATGGGATCAGTAGACCAGATGCTTAAGAAACCATTAAGTTACCCGTATGTCTGCTGATACGAAGATAGCAGGAATGTATAGAAACATGGATGGGAATGCCGTAAAGAAGAGTGAATAGTGCAAAACTAGATTATGTTATTAAATAAATACCTATGTTGTGATAGCAGTAGAATTCATGATTCACGGTAAATTGGAGTTATATATTGCAAGTGCATATCAATCAGACAATAAACTGTAAAAATGAGACCCAAATTCTTTAGTAATACGTAAGAATATTATCGTTCTAACATGGGCGACAAAGTTGGCTGGAGGTGGATGAAAATAATGTATAACTTGCAGTGGATATAGGTGAATGTTTGATCAACACTATTTTCGATAAATTGATAATATTTATTGATTATTGTTAAAATAAATCTACAATCTATTATTCCACAAGGATAGCCAACGACTATAACTTTTTTAAACTATAATATTACGTGTATTTTATTACAACTGATTAATTTAATTGTAACTAAAATTAGCTACCTTTAACTGAACTCATTTTTAAATAAAACGACAGTGTGTTCCATTGAACATAAAAGTACAGTACAAATATTAATGGCTGACCGTAACATCGTCGATTTCGTGAAATATTTTGTCTATCACAGAATACTAATATTATGTAAAAACACATTTATGTTGTAAGAAGAAATACATTTATTATTTTTCAACAAATAATTATAATATGTGTGTTTTTATTATTATAATGCTGTTCCACCAAGTATTGACAGTGAACAATTTAAAAGTTGTCTTGCAAATTGACAAATAACAATAGTTCCATTTCCATACTTTAAAACGATTATCTGTTAAATCTGTTTATCGGATAATGTTGCGATAAATTGTTCGTTACTTATTTTATACGACCAATTTTCTGTAAACTGTACACATCTTATATTATTACTATAGTAAAACTAAGGGTTTTGATTTCGACTAAACGATGACATCTTGAATGTGGAGTATTTTCGAATTATTGATCGAAACGTATAACTAAAATTATAATTCGGCATTTGAAAGTGATATTGTGCATTCGATATTCTTTTGTTTTTCAAAATGAAATTGTTGGTTCGTTATTCTTTTGTTTATTGTTCAAATCCTGTTTTTTTTCTTCTCTCTGGTTGTTTGTACAGAATACGTCGATGGATAGGTATAGGTGAACAAACATGCGACATGGGTAGCTGCTGGTAGCTGCTTGGAACAGACAGAATAGCCTCAGATAGACAGAATGTCTGGTAGGCTCAGAGCATTGGTCACCGTCATTTTTTTTACTACTATTCAAGAAGTACCTATACACTATGTCCAGAGTCGCGAGTGATTCCATGGATTTGTTGCCGCCTGAATAGGGTCAAACAGGGATTGTCAAATAGTTTTGGTCTAATTATTAAAAAACATTTTTTTTTAAATTAATTTGAAAAGTTTGTTATTCCACTGATCGTGTTTTTCATCTTCAGTGGAATAAAAAAATGATCAAATTAAATTTTATATTAAAAAATAATTTACGAAAGGTAACTGGTGAATTCATAAAAAACCGAATCCAAAGCTATTTTTTTAAAATTCTTTACCAAGGGTAGGGAACCTTTTAATTTTTTAAGGCCACATTCATTTGTCTGATTACACATAAGGCCGCAGTAAAGAAAACGTTGACACCCCCTCCATTTTTTTTTCGACTGTCGAACATATAATGGGTTGATTACACTCTTTTTCCAAACGCTTGCGTATAATTTTTTGATGAAAATCAATATTTTGATCAAGTCAAAAGGCCGCAGGTTCCCTTCCACTGTTCTATACCATTTAACTGCCTTAGCATGCAAGCATTTATGTACTAGATATGCACAATATTTTTACTGTTAAATCCGTGACTTTTTATTCCCATGTACGTTTTAATAACTCAAAAAAATACTGATTGTAGATTAGAACCAACAACCACTTGCCAACACCATTGGGAATAAAAATCTATTTTAAAATAAAAAAAAAGCAAAAGGTTGTACTTTTCGTACGCATTTGAGGGGTCAAACTAAAATTGCTTAACATTTTTATTGTATTCTCACAACTTGCGTGCTTGGTGAGAATATATGAAAAAAATACAACATTTTTTGTACAAAATTCCACATTCCACAAAAAATGGGGATAGACGAGTCGTTTTTACGTATCAGATAGCGTTTATAGAACAATATTTATATGTAAAACCTTCCGTATTAGGAGGTGAAACATGTGAAACAATGAAGATTATATTAAAATCTTCTAGACTTGTTAACGTCGTAAATTGATTATTATCGATGCAATGTATTACATACAATTTATATTAAGTGCATGGTTAACATTTACAGATATAATTAGCCCATGGTATTTCTTTTTTAAATATTTATTATATACAGGGGTGGGCTGGAGGGGGCTCGCGCAAGCCCCTTGTTGATTTTTACTGAGGCCAGCGAGCCCCATGTTAAATTACGAGAAAACAATATTCTCATATCAATTTAGTTTATAACTACAATTTCTAATTTATAAATTAACTACGACATCTTCGGTATACAGAATAGTATATTTTTAGCCATGTGCATTGATAAGTTAACGGCAAATTGCAAAGTGTTACATATTATACGCGTATTAAGTAAACATCAATTGCTTATTTAAGTATTGTAAATAATTGATAAGAAAATTCACTCCTTCCTCAAAAGAACACTGAAAATTGCTTAGAGATTAAGCGAGCTCCTTGTTAACGTGTTGGCAGCCCACCGCTGATTTATATAAGCTGTACTAATCAGCAATGAAAAATAATCATATAAGAAATATTTTTTTCTAAGACTTTAAGTGGGGTTCATTCTAACCAACAACCTCTTATTAATTTCATATAATATTCTGTTAATGTCTAAATATTTGAGAAAAAAAGTATTTGTCATCGTCAATCATTATAATCAATTGTAATTATGCATATTAAAATAGGTCTTCATGATTACTAAAATTTTATTAGAGGTGCACCGCACCACCTGATAGCGGTTGGAAATCGGCGGTTTTCGTACCATGCCTGGGGAAAATGTTTGGCTTCTTATGATACAGCTGTAAAAAACCACGGTCGGTTTTTTTTTTTTTAATATTTAGCCATTTGGTTTTCTATCATATTTTGGAGAGAATGAACTCTTAATTTAATAGTGTTTTATTTCGAATAATAGTTGTAAATTAGCGTATTATTATTAATTTGCAAATATACTATGAATGCAACGATTGGCTTAAGAGGTCTGATTTTAAGTTACATAATACATTTTTAAGTTTTTATATCTGAAAAATCATTTAATCGTATATTTTGTCACTTATAAGTGACGACAAAGAAATTGAAATTCTTCGGATAAACATATTTTTGCCTTCAAATGGTTCGATTAGAATAGTTGTTTTAAAAATATGGGTATTTAATGCCTTCATATAATTTCTTGAATGTTATGTTATATGACAACTCTCGAAGCATAGATTTTTCGATCACGGTTTCAAATGAAAAAGACAGTACATGGCATATGACACCAATTTGCCACTTGATAAATTTAAGTAAAATAAAAATACAGTATACCATGCACATCAGAAGACAAAAGAACAAAAAGTATTTTTTATGATAGAAAATCAAAAAATAAATCTTAACAGTTCACAAATATTTTTGCAGAAATTGTCCACTTCTCTAGGGAATGCATTGATCAGTTGAACTGCCCATGAAACTGGTAACTCATATGACCTACCCGTAGAACAAGTTTTAAAAAGGAAAAAAAGTTTGGTTATGGTTTCAGCCACGTACTTTTGGGTTTAAGATTTGCAATACGTTAAGATGATTGATTGCAAAGAGAGTTGTGATTTTTAATGGTAAATCCGTTCTCTTGCTTCTTCAAATGACTCTTCCCATTGTTTGTCGTTTTTTTTAGTAATCGCCAACTTCCGGCAATCTCTTCCGTTTCAATATGGCTAATCTAATAGTAAAAATTCAATTGTATTTTTATTAAATTTATTTGAATCTAAAGAATGAATATTTAACGAAAAACATAAAAAACAAACATTCATTTTTTTTTTAATTTAAGATTTCGACTGAAGGTGCTTGGTGAAATTTCAATATTAAATTTGAATGGTTCAAATTATCTTCATCTTCAGGCCGAAAGGCGAAACCCGGGTCGTTAGTGACAACATCTGTGTGAATGTACATAATTTGAACGATTCAAAATTAAGCATTCATTTGTTTTTTTATTAAACTATTTGAAAAAATATTTAGCGACAACCGATTAGAGGAGCATTTGACGAATCATAGATAACGGTCATTGTTTTCTTTATAAGATTGTATTAAAATCATATATATTTAAATTATTTTTAATTAATCATATGTGCCTTAATCTTTTGTCAATTACATATTTACATAACTTGTTAAAATAGATTCTTATGTATTGTTTTGTATATGTAATCCATATCGACTGTGGAAATGAAAAAGGACGTAACCCATACATACCAAATTTCACAGGAGGCGCTAAAAAAGTTTTTTGATGATTTTGTGACATATGCAAATTATGAATTATACACAACCTTGAAGTGCAGGCATACTTCTAAACTGGTGTAATTGACATAATCTAATATTAATTAAAGAAATTGTCTAGGAAAAACCTCTATTTCAGTGTTTTTTCTTGGTTTTAATTTTTTAAAAGGTCATCTTTTTCAAGCTTAAAAACTAATTTAGATATTTATTTGGCGTTTTCAGCTTCTATCCTTTTGATAGATAGTGAGTCAAGTTGTGTTCATTGTGATGATCGAAAAAAAGTTGTTTTGGAAAATTGAAGGTTACGTCCTTTTTCCTTTCCACAGTCGATATGCTACCTGAATGTTTAAGTATGTGTACATATTAGTTGATTTCATCACTTTATATTTCTAATAAAAAAATAAAATAATCAAAACATAGTCGCATAAAAAGGGTTTACCTCCCCTGCCATAGTAACTTCATAATTATAAGAAATGTGCTTTGCCATAAGTAGGTAGAGGGAGTGTCGACTTGGAGCGCGATTTGTTGCCATCTTGTTGCAGTAACTTAATATTTTTTGTATAATAAAAATTTGAGAAAAAAATACTTTTAATCGCAATCATTGAATCGAAAGTTGATTGTTTGATGGTCTACTTTATAGTAAAATTTATAAAATATGGCGTTTAAATAAATGCTGTTTTCTTTCATATTTTATTAATAGTCGAAAAGAGACGTCAAAAAATTGTATTTTATAAAACTGTTTTGGAAGCACATCATTTTTATTAACACACAAAACCTCTTAGCTTAGGTATCAACAGAATTCTATTCTACGAAAATTGCACCTGACAGCGATACTAAGAATGCTATTGTATAGGATTTATGAGAAATATTTTAGCTTTGCCGTCACCATAATATTAGTTTTAAAATAGAAAAAAGTTAACTTACCAAATACGAAATAATATATTCACATCTTAAAAAACATTTTTAAAAATTGTATGATCAAAATAATATTGGCAATTCTTAATTTTTGGAATTTTTTCGTTTGTTTTTAAAAAGCATGTCGACAAATAATGTAAAAAAAGTACTTTAATTTTCAACAAATTGTGATGAAACTCCAAATAGCTTCATATAAACGTATTTAAAAAAAAACATAATGTCATGCAAACTAATAATCCTTGTATTCACAGGTTTGGTAGGATGTTTTAAAAACAATGTTACATTGTATAAAGCGATTAATTAAACATTGTTGCGTTGCATTATTTTTTTTATTTATTAATTAAAAAGACAAGACGGCAATCGTTTTATAAAATATGATTTATTAACCAAACGAGTAAAATTAAATCATAAATAAGAAAATTTTATAGTACTTCATAATATAGTACACATTCTTAATCATTGTCGAGTGTTGATTGCTTTTTTATTGTCCTGTCCAGTCGTCTGTTTGATGCAACTTTAATTATTATTTTTTTTTATCAATAACATATTTAAACAAGCTAAAAAAAAAACAGTTAAAAAGTCAAATAAAATATGTACCATATAGATATAGTTGTTTAAACGTTTTCGCTTATGTTTTTTTTTTAATGCTTTCTTAATGTTTCTTGCTTAATACTTTTGATGGGTAAATAGTTGATAGATAGTTGTCTGAGGATGCCTCTGAAAGAAGCGAAACACGTGTCACATTTTGTTTCATTCTACGTGGAATAATCTAAGTTATTTTATTTTATATTAATGTTTTTTATTTCTACAAATTGTAGTTAATAAAATAGATTTTTCAGTTTTGGTCTAAAATTAGAATATGTAAGTATTTGGAAGACTAGATTATTTATGACTAGAAACATTTAACACAGGTTTACAATAAATGATACTTTAATAAAAACCAGGGCATTTATTATTAGCTGGAAGAGATTAATTATTTTATGGAGTGGGCTTAGAATTTGATTATAATACTACAGTTAAAAAAATACCGACTCTGATTTAATGTAAGCTTAGTGAATATTAGTCTGAAAAAAATGATTTTTTAAAGTTATATCCATAAGTATAAGATATATTGATAACCCTCTGTAAATCATCATATTTAATAATACAAAAAAACTGCTAGAAAAGATAATTTCCATCAAACTCCGATTTGATTTGGTAGAGTATATTGTTTGTAAATACTTTAAAAGTGTGCTTGATGTGTTTTGTCATTATTGCATATATTTCTACTGGATTGAATTAATTTTAGTATATGGATTTTTATTATACTTCTCACAAAATTAATATGTAATTGTTAATTTTGATTTATAAATAAATAATTTTAATCTTAGTATACGCATCTATTGCATGTATTATAAAATAGCGTTAGTTATTTAACTTTTCGCAGCATGCCGACGATGATGAGTCGGTAAAACCGTCGTTCGTGTTTTGAGCTGTGGCAATTGTAGTGTTGGGCAGCAACCAAGCAGTCATGTGAAACTGTGATCAGATCCAGTGATCAGTGATCACTTCACTGCAGTATAAAGCTCTCTCGAGCAGTGGACGGAGTGTGCCTACGGCGCGGCAAGGCTTGTGTTATTTCCATACCGCAGATTGAACCAGTCGACCACGAACACGTCACACCTTTAAATCATCACAGAGTTTAACACCCAATTATACTATAGAAAAAAAACTTCGTTCCGCTTCATCCATTTGATTTAATCTCAATAATACGAAACGTACATCACCGTCGGCGGGTAAAAAATAAACCGTTCTACAACCAATAGATATTATAGTAAATCACTTCAATTGAAAATCCCCTTAACTGTTTTGATTAAAAATAATATCAGTGATTCAAATAATACATATAAATTAATAATAAATAACAGTGAGCCGTTAATATTATATTATTATAAAACAGCTAGCATTTTTACAAATTTATTTAGCTAAACAAATAACCAAGAAGCGTTCGAAATTGTTTTGATCAAATAATATGAGTTTTTTACAATAAAATAATGTGATTTAGTGATCGTAGTCTGTAAGACGTCATGACAACATTATAGAAAAAGAATTTTTAATCGTCATTAAAATGTTGCGGAAAGAAATAAGGGTTGTTATCAACATTGTTTTGCTGCAAATTTTACTTGTATGCTGCTTTTCCGGAGAGATAATCGCAATCCCAGCCGCACAGGTTTGTAAACTTTATCCCTTAATTATTATTTTTACAACATATTACTTTTCGTTGAACTCCCGGCATTAACGCTCGTCCAGCTGTTCCCAACAATCTATAGTTTATAATTACTCTTAAACACACATGCAATTAAATATAAGAATAAAAACTTATATATTATTACATCAACTTGTTTGATTTGATTGGTATAATAAAAAAATAATAATCAGAAATTAACTTAATTAAGGCATTATGGAAATCAAAGTTTTATAATATTTACTTGCGTACAAATGAAATAATGATATAATTCTGAGAGTGACAAGAACGAAACTAGAAAAAAATATGTATTTATTGTCTATTTTATTATCAATTATTTATAAGTACTTTTTCAAAACAACATTATTGTAAAGCTAAATCTTTGATCTCTCAACTGTATTTTTTGGCGTAAAATATAATATGTCTTAAATAAAAAATTACTAAGACAAAATTTGTTTTGTAGTTTCGTACTTGTCACAATAAGTCCCGAATATTATACAAAAACAACGCAAATCGACAGATATTTCAATAAAAGTATGTATAATTATTGTTATGCTTTTTCTTTAAATATTTCATGTATACACCAATATGGACGGATATTGTTTATCATAGAATCGAGGTATAGTAAGTTTAATAGCAGTTAATTAATATGTTTTATTCGTAGATTGCATTATACCTTCGTAGAAGCATATGTTAAAATTTATCAAAAACATTTAACCGCTTGAATACCGCGCAAATAAATCATTAATATGTCTCAGAGATACTACGTGTTTTTGAGACAAATAATTTTGCCTAATATACACTCGAATTCGATATTTTAAAAACTTATATTGACTCAGTATAGATAGCACTACACATATTCATAAAAATATTGCTTATATTCTATTAGAATACCAAGTATTTGATTTTTTTAATATCTTGGACATCCGTATTCGCTTGCACATGTTACGGACACCGGTGTCCGCTTGTTATTCATGTAGTTAATAACACACAGCTTGCACTATTTTTTTTTGTCGAAATACATACAAGTCATACAATCACTTATAGGGGGGGCATTGTTATAATTATTTGAATAGTATAATATTTAACACATCTTATCTATGCATATTTAAAAACTCTTTTCGTGTTTTTTTATTTAAATATACCTTTTTGAGCCCCCCGAGCAAGTGGAAGGTGTAACATTATTCGGCGTTAAAGATTTGCATGCCTTGTGTGATGAATTACTGAATAATTCAATTATTTAAAAATGTTTGAATTACTCACATTTAAGCAGGGCTTCCGACCATAGTTTAAAACACGACTTAAATTTTTTTTTAAAAGCTTAGTAGCATTTATTGCCACAATTTGAGTACACATTTTTTTAAAGGACACGAAGTTATTGGTTTTATTCGAGCACGACTCCAGTTAAAACTGTACAACTCCACGACTCCGACTCCGATTCCACAGGTTTGCTTTTAACGTGTTTACTGCCAATAGAAAGACACTATATTCAAAAAGTTAAATACTAATTTGTACTTACTATTTTATTTTAAATTATAATTACTGTTGATCAGTTGATAATGCTCGTTTTTTAAAATTAAAAATACAAGTGGAATTAATACAAAAGTGTTTGAATTAGTAGTTATTATGCATAGTTTACTGATAATCTTTTGCACAATGACACATTCCATGTATTATGATCTTTTAGAATCGGGTTCGTTTATAGATAAAGAGTAAAAAAAATCATTACTAGATAGATAAAACAACAGGAAAACGACTTTTCAGTTTGAAAATAATGAGTTACACAAGAATAAAGTTATATATCTTATATAATTGATTACTAATCCATATCCGCTACCAATGTGAAACATATGTCGAAACGAGGTATCTCAACTGTTTTTTTTTTCTACAAAAACTGCTTGTCACTCAGTTGCTCAATCTCTCTTTTTAAAAGAGAGAAGGCATTGAAAGATTCCGTTAGGACAAGACTATAAGCTAATCGCTCTCGCATTTTTAGATTGTTTAGGCTGGGGGAATTATAAACATCACAAACACCCATGCCTACGAACAGACATCGATCCAACCCGAAAAATAAATAATTGAGCGGGATTATTAAATCATAAAAATATGTTCAATGTTTATTGACAATATAATTTTTTTATCATTAATTCTTGATTTTATAATTGACTAGCCGGTTTCCGCAAGCGCTGCGATGCCACTCAAAGAAGTTTGTGTTTTATTGTGTTTATTGAAGTGCATGTTTTCTTTTTCTGTCTCTTTGACGTTTACTGCCGATTGTCTATGGTACGGTACACGCGCCACCTACTGTTAGTTAATTTTACTATAACTTCGCGCAAGTGCAAGCATACGTTGTCAAAATACAGAACTACAAACAATGATTTTTATATATAATACCTACTATAAGTTAATTTTAATATGCCAATAAATAACCTTGGCGGAAGTGCAAGATTTTTTTTGTCAAAGTTGTATTGCAGTCGGATGAGCGGTGATAAAAATACGAACAAACAAACGTTCATTTTTACATATTATATAATATGTTTAAACATCGTCTAAAATATTATAATTAATCGAAAATTCAAATCTTATCAATTAACTATTTTAAAAATATTTTTTTAAAATATATTTTAATATGATTTCTGAGACGTGTTTGAACTAACATAATTGAATTAATTAATCAATTTAATATTGGAAGCAAGATTGTTGGACATATATAAGTGTATAACTCTATGGTTACTTGGTCCATTATTTTTAAAATTATATTCATAAAGTAACTTATATGCATTTTATATAGACAGCTTTTGCAATTAACTTAAGAATTAGACATCTAATTGGATTTTGAGGCAGCAAACAGAAAATGTGACTCAAAATAGAACATTCAAATGTAAATATTACAATTTTAATATTCTAATCAAATACATATATGCATATAAACGTAGATTTTAAGACGATAATATTACTTAATTATTTATTTAATAATATATGTGTATTAAACAGTTTTTGATCGCCAGTTCGAGGTCTGACAGACAGTATTCGTAAGGGATTGTTGTAATTGTTCACCATTCCGTAGATATAATATTGATTAGGCAATACATAGCAAGAACACATGCCGGATAAAGAATACGTTTTTACCCGCCGAAGCACTTGGATACCAAGCGGACACAGGTTTCCGGAACATATGCAAGCAAACACGGATGTCCAAGACATTTAAAAAATCAAACACTTGGTATTCTAATAGAATATAAGCAATATTTTGATGAATCTGTGTAGTGCTATCTATACTGAGTCAATATAGGTTTTTAAAATATCGAATTCGAGTGTATATTAGGCAAAATTATTTTTCTCAAAAACACGCAGTATCTCGGGAAATATTAATGATTTATTTGCGCGGTATTCAAACAGTTAATTAGTCTAACAGCAAGAGAGTCTGCCTAGACAGCTCCACAGAGTCTCAGTAAGAAAGCCAGAATATGCCGAAAGATGAAACCCGGGTCGCAAGTGGAAAACTACAATATATACTTCTACGCAATTTAAAAGCTTCCAATGTGATGAAACATTCGAATTGGTTAGACTAGCGCTTCCCAATTATATTTCTTCTTTTATGGTAAACAAAAATGCAGAACCCATAAACATTTTAAACAACAAATTACACTGTCGGCGAATTTTTTTGATGAAAATTTAACACTTAAAAAAATATTGATTGGATTGGTCTTTACTTGGTAGAATTCCACTGTAATAAGGTTAAAAATATCAACAATAAAAAAATAAGTCAGCAGAAATTTCTACCGGTCGTTTACTATTTTTTGTCCTATATATATATAATGTAAATTCAACAGTAAACTTTAGTATATAAGAAAACATATTAGAATCTTTTTATCAATGTCATTTTATATTATTTTGAGGGCTTATCATCACAAGGGTTTATCGACAAAAATGTAGTTTTGAATTCAATTGGTATAACAGGTGATTGATTCACCTTTGTGCTTCTTACATTGTAATTTCATTTGTAGATATAACCAACCACTAGAGGGGGTTCGGAGGGGCTTGCGCGAGCCCCTTGTTAATTTAAGAAAAAACAATATTCTCAGATAAAATTAGTACAGTTTTTTCAGTATACACAGTACTAAATTTTTAGCCATTTACATTGATTAATAATAGTACGGCAAATTGCATATTTTTACATATTATAGGTGTATTAAGTAACAATCGATTTCTTATTTAAGTATTGCATAGTAGTAGTAAAAAAAATTCACTCCATCCCCAGAACACCGAGAATTACGTTGAGACTAAGCGAGCCCCTTGTTAACGTATTGGCAGACCACCGCTGGTTATATTTACGAGATGTAGCATTTAGATACTTATAAATGTGATTATGGTTTTGCAAAAACCGAGCACAACTAAAACACGCATTTTTTTAGTTTGTGTTACTAAGGACCCCCATTTGCGCCCAGCTATACAAACACATTATACATACATTATCATATTTGTTATTATTTCTTAACCTTTTTGTGCAATCCCATTTGGAAAACGCTGTGTTAGACATATTGTAGTGGGTATTTGTTTAAGCGTCGTGAAGAGCTGTTTGCTAAAGAAAGAACCCGTTTAAAGAGTGGAATAGTATTGAGGAACGGTAGCTTTTCTGAAATTTCGAGGCATTTTGATAATATTCAACTGGGTTTCGGATTTCCTGCCCAATCCAGGATAGTTTACAACAGGGTTTCCCAAACATTTTCTGGTCTGGAACATTTCGCAAGTCCGGAAAATATGACGGAACACTTAGCTGAATTTTTTTAAACTGTGTTGCAGCGTATAAAACCATTCCAACGATCCTCGCGAATAAATTTGATCCAAAAGCTCATATTGCTGTTCAATAATTATGAAAACATAACTATTACCTTCACTACACATCATAAAAAATAAATTAAATTAAAAATACACTTACATTATATAAGTATCAATTTTTAATTTGGTATTCTGTTTATAAAATACATACATTGAGGCATCGTATTTATTCTTAAACAAATTCGTGTCAAAAATATTAAGTCATTTAAAAGAATCTGTGATCATTTGCCGTTCCCTAGGACTTGCCGCCCCTGAGCAACTGTCTTCTCGCCTATGCCTTCGAGACGTCCCTGTTGGCAGTTCACTACTGCTTGTATATGTTTGAAAACGATATCGCAATACAGTTAATAAGCTAAATAATATATTATGTGCGCCTTGCTGAAAAACCTTACTATTCAAATATGTATTGGTAATACGTGGCTGAGTTCTAAAACTGATTGTATTTCAAGTCGATCAAACTCATTGTAAAGGTTTTAATAATGGTGATGTGACGACTTCTGCATGTAACTTTTAACAAAAACAACAACATCCTGCAATACAAATGAAGGATATATGTAATAATATAATCTCAGCTCGAATGTTATAATTATATTTGTATAGCTTTAATGTTTAAAAGCTTTCACGCATGCATACTATAATATTTATATGTTATAACACCCATACCTCGATTTTCGCAGCAGAAAGGTTCAGCAACATTTCACGTAAGACAAAGTGTAGAACCATAGCAGTCATAAGTTACTATAGGAGACTTTGGTAGAACTCATCGGGAGTGCGGTTACAAAAAAATGCATAGATCGAACACATTTTTTTGGATTTACCTTGTTAAATAATCTGTTATTAATTTTTGTGCTTTTTTTCGAATCTTTGTAATTGTGGGGTTATTATGCAAATCGTAGTATTTCCAAAACTAGAATTTAGAAAAAACACTTTTTTGTAAATAACGGAGTTTGCTTTAAGCCCTCGTTCATTCTCTCCATGCTTATTTATGACAATAGCATGATGATTCATACGCTGGGATTGAAACCGAGTTGTTCACGTTTTCCTATTCGGTTGCAATGGCAACATCTTCGAATCCTAGTGCAAACACATTCGTAAATTGTTTTATTATTTTATCGATTTACGAATTCCAGTCACTTGTGATGTGTATACTACCTGCCGAATATAATCGAATATAATCTTAAAAAACGGGACGTAGCGAAAATTATGAGTTTACTACCATTCCTATTATACAGCTATTTTACTTTCCTTACTCTTTCGAAAATAGAGAGGCTGAACTACTGAATAACAATCAGGAATCATAGAAAAATGTATGTTTATAAGCTCTATTTATTTTTTTACTTTTTACCATGTCCGCTCCTAATTCGGAGTATATAAACTCCAAATGAAGTTTATCTCAACATAAGTGTTTCTACGAGAACTGCTTTTTACTCTAATACTCAACCTCTCTGTTCCAAAGTGAGTAGGAATAGAAGGATTTGGCTAGGACAGGACTAGCTAATCGCTCTGACTACGCCTCGTTCATACGATAGAATGGTTCGGAGGTAGAAAATTAAGACATCACGTACACCCATGTCTTTGAAGGGAAATTCATAAATTTATAAAACTGTCCGTACATGGATTCGAACCTGTGACTTTCGTAACCGAAGCCAACGACGTTGACCATCCGACCACGCAGACGACAGTTGTGGGGTTATACTGCAAAACGTACTATTTTCAAAACTCAAACTTTTCAGTAGAGTCAAATACAAATAACAAAAATAAAATAACATTTGCATAAAAATATGAAAACGACAGTCTTGTAGACATTTTATATTAAAGCTAATAGGATCAGTCGATTCCTTAGGCTTAAATTACCCTATCTGTATATCTAACTCAATATCGCTCATTTTGGAAATGCATACAGCAGAACCCCCAATATCACTACCCCGAATTACGCGCTGGCTTGATATATTCGCCGCAAATCCCCCAATTGCACTGTCGCATTCAATTGTCGTTGCTACGAGACGGTCGTCTGTTCGGAGCATACAGTCAAATGCTAGCGTCTGTGTATTCAACACGTGCCACACGTTTTATGTATTCAACACGTTTTTTGCAAAACTAAGGGAAATCTAAGTTTTTAATTTTTTGCGGAAAAAACCAAATCCCTAATTTTGTATGAGATTCACTTCCCGAATTACACTACCTCGAATTACACGGTACCGACTTCAGTGTAAATGGGGGTTTTAATGTAGTACGTTTTTCATTATAACCCCACAATTCATCTCTACTAGTAAAACAATGGTTTAAAGCACTACTGATTGCTTAAAATAATAATATTAAATACCTTAAGGTGTTTTCTCTGAGATATCTTTGGCAAGGATCAATTGGGAATGCACAGGTCGTTACAGTCTGCATTCTTTTGGTTCAAATCCTGTTATCGAAAAAGGCAATGTTTTATTAAATAAATACCTACCTACACCTGCGTCGATTCACGTCACCGGTGATAATTTATATCCCTTCGGTTTGATGCGGTTCGGTATCCAGCCAGTTAAAATATTTAAAGTTCCTTTCGCACAGGCCCAGCGGCGAGATTTTTTCTTGTCTGTCAGATGTGCATTAATAAATCGCTATAATTCATACCGCTCTTTAGCCAAATTATAGGGTTTTAAAATCCCAATGCAATAAAGACGGCCGCTTGTATCTGTACGCATACACTATCCACCGATTAATAATAACTAATTATGAATGGTATTCAACAAAATTGATAGAATCGCCAATAAAAAAAAGTGTTACATTACATAGCCCACCCACGCGTCTATGCGTAAAGATCTTCATTAATACAATAAAACTATTGTGAATACAATATTTTAAACAATTCTTAACCAATTCAGTGCCTTACACGCAAGGGTGCGTGAGTAGAGTACTCGACGTCAATGCCATAAACTAGAGGAGGGCAAACTTTTTGGATGAAGGGCCAAATTCAGGAATTCAAAATCATCGGCGGGCCGCAAGTAAAATACCATTATTATATGTACACTATATATTATCATGAAAAAAAAAAACAATCTAATGAAAGGAATGGAACTGTTTTATGTAAGTCTTTTAACATTTTTTAAAATTCTGTGTTAATTTAAAAGTTGAGATTCTTAAAACTGCTTGTAAATGTCATCGGTGATGTTTGATCATAAAGAGTTTTTCTTGAGGTTCATGATTGAAAATGTTTGTTCACATATATTGGTTGATCCAAAAATAACGATTATTATATTTATTTTTAATCTTTTTAAAAAGGCGTTCAAAGATAAAAACGTGTTTTGTTTTCAAAAATATAATATTGCTCGCGGGCCGCAGAAAAATACTTGGCGGGCCACAGTTTGCTCTTGCCTGCCTTAAACGCACGGGCGTGTGAGCAACTTTGAGGGCTCAAGTGGCGTGAAACTAAATATTTTTAGTTGACATTGGTTTACGAACGTTTAGTCCTATACATGCTTAGCCGGAATATAGTAGAAACAATATTTGTGTGGTTGTGATAAGATTTATGAAATTTTTGGTACATTAAAAAAAGGCGGCCTGTAGCCATAGCTCTTTATTTACGATATAGGCATGGAAGCGGTTAATCGAGTTCACCGTTGTATATTCCTCGAAATACCGATTTCCGGCCAATTGTGTAAGCAATTGATTAATTATAATAACAGTTCAACTATTCGTAATAATCATATTGATGTTTGAAAGCACGTTTGTGTTTTGTCCATTTTGGTAAATATTGAGTTAACAATATTGTTTATTTTATGTTTCCTATATATAATATTTGATGTGTACTGAATACTGATTGAAACATGTATATATCTCGAAAATAAAACTTTTTACAAAAAAAAATAATTAAAGATCACTCTTTTTGTTCATAAACCTTTTTTATATCAAAAATAGTATAGTAGATATAGCATAGTAAAAATATGGAAAAATCAATGTTTGTATGTCTGCTATACCGTTCATGAAACTTGCGCGAAGGTTATAGGCGTATTAAAATTAAATTACAGTAGGTGGTGTGTGTGTCGTTCCATAGAAAATCGGTAGCAAACGTCAAACAGACAGAAAAGAAGACATGCACTTCAATAAATATAATTAAAACACTGTCTTTCTTTGAGTGGCATTGCAACGCTTGCTGGGAACTGGCTAGTATATAATATTTGACAACTGTCACAGTCCAGACGAAATCAGATTATTTCAGTAATTCTACATTTGATATAAGAAAACTTAGTCTGCTACAGATATTGCACTGAAACCGATAGCGCTGCGTTGTTACCAGGCTAATAAAACACCCAGCTCCCAACTCCGACTCCACAACCCTGGTTTAAAATATCGAAATATTTTTTGATGTATTTAAAAAAATATATATTGAAGTATAGTTTATATCCAGCGGAATTTATCCGACGAGCTAACGCGAACAAACGGTCACTGTAAAAGATGATAACACTTATGAAATAAGTAATGTTAGCTTATTATACAATGTTATCTGTGATTTATTACAAAGTGAGTATTATTACTCCATAATATACTGCTTTTGTAGCGTTGTTATAATTTTACGAAGTGTCATAAGCCATAAAGTATATACACATAATTGATCAGTGCATAATAGGGCTTTCAATCCCGGGATCTCAACCAGGATCGTCGTAAAATAGAAGATAGATTATAGTCTCCTTACCTTTTTTGGGTGGCGACCCCTTTTTATAAAAGCCACGAGACCCGCGGCCCCGATGCAATTGAAAAGGCATTTTTTTTTTCTCAATAATGTAATTTTAGTTTTGTTGTTCAAATCCAAAATCGAAAAAAGTTGGCGACCCGTCTGGGAACCCGTGAGATAAGATCGTTAAATCGAGATAAAAAAAAAAGCTCAACAGAGCTGGACACTTCACTCTAGGTTCTAATAAATATATGAATAGTAGTTTATGATAGATACCAAAATAATTCTTCAAGGGAACTCCAATGACTAAACTTAGAATAGAATTTGAATCCATTAAAACAATCTTATAAACTTAAAATTTGTTATCATAACAATATAATACAATTTATTTAAACATATCGGAATTCATCATCCATGCAACGTACAGTCAATGCAACGTACAACGTACAAGTCATGCAACGTACAAAACATAGTCTTTAGGCTTCAGTTGATAGTCCAATTCGCCGATCAACTCCCAATCTTCATAGTTGACCAGAACAAGGATACCAGGCCACACAGAACCCTGTTGCAAAAACAACTCTGGACGTTCTTTCAACAGATTCCTTTCCATCCAAAGAAGCATGTGTCTTATCATCACAGAAGTAGCTTTCCCAAAGTATTGAGCTAAAAAAAAGCTCTTTGAGTCGGCAACAATATAAACATCTGTTAATTCGACACAACTTTCCGCAAAAATGAGAAGTGATCAATCCCGGAAGCCTGAATCCTGAAAAAAATGTAAATCCCGAAATCCTGGGATCGTATAAAGGTGCGGGATTTGATGCCCTAGTGCAGGGTTTCTCAAACTTTTTCTACAATGGAACACTTTGGAAATTTTAACGGAACACTTACCTTTTTTTAGATTGAGTAATTCTCAATAGTTCAAATAAAAACAGATATGCTATTAAAACACTTTCGGGGACACTTCTGATAAACTCGTCCAGAAATCATTGTATGACTGATTTTTAAATTTTTGTTTCAAATCAGAATCTCTATTTTTTTTATTTTTTTTATAATTACTTGCGCTTAAGCGTACTTGTTAAGAGATCACTGAAAATGGAGTCCATAAATCATCATTACTAGTTATCGAAAATGTTGCAAAAGAGATGTTTTCACACCAGTGTCTAGAACACCAGTGTTCCGCGGAACATAGTTTAGGAAACCCTGCCCTAGTGCATAAACGAACGTATACATTAAAAAAAGGAAAAATGGTTATGCAAATACTGCTATAAAATATTAAAAAATGTAATCTGTTAGCTCATGCGAAGTAAATTAAATATTATTATCCTTTGTATTAATTATAAAATCAATTTTGTTTAAAAGCACATCTTTTCGACGTTTGGTAAAAAAAATCTTTTGAATAAAAGAATGAACGACATTTCCAACGAACCTTAATTTTGCAAATGACACTTATGAAGTTAGAGAAATAAATAATCTTTTAAATGTTGTGCACTTCTATGCCATACATCACTAACGATCCGGGATTCTCCTTTCGGCATCTTTAAGCATTTAAATGCACCACGCATGAGCTTGAACAGTGCTGTATAATTATTTTCAATCTATCTACGTTTTTTTGTTTGTCCGGTATGCGTTCCTATACCGTTCATCCGATTGCGATAAAATTTTGGTGAGTTGTTGTGCGGACGCTCGCCAAGATTTATGAATCAGCGGTAGGCTGCACATACGTTAATGTGTGTGTTTGTCCTATATGCGTTCCTATATCGTTCCGGTGTAACCAAAAGTAATTCAATACACATAATTAAAACACAAACAGTTTCTTTCTTTGAATGGAATTGCAACGCATAAATACATACATATAATTTTTGATCTCCGTAGATTTAATTATCATGATCGAAAAAATGAAATTTAATTCAATTAAATCATTCGGTTATAAATGTTTTTCTTTAACATCATTAGTTATTTTTAATTTTCAACGCATTTCGATAATGATTTATTTTATAGTAAAGACATGTTTTGTAATGGTGTGCAATTATAAAATATTAAGATCAGTGATGAACAACCATATGCGGATCAATAAAGAAAAAATCAATAATACGTACGGGTCGCATCGCCAACAACCCGAAAATAAATGTGTAATGTAAAGGTAGATATAAATTTATGATCCAGAAAATGTTTAGTGAATATTGGTTATTTTACATGTTTAGATAAATATTTAAAAAAATGTTTCTTTTCTGCAAGTGTTTAAACATATATCAATTATTTATAGTTTAAACTCCTTCCCTCCACCCACACTGCATAAAAGAATCTTATACAAGTTGACTCCGACACA
This sequence comes from Himalopsyche tibetana, assembly GCA_030503985.1. Lineage (NCBI taxonomy): Eukaryota > Metazoa > Arthropoda > Insecta > Trichoptera > Rhyacophilidae > Himalopsyche > Himalopsyche tibetana. Next base: position 32,114,677 of record JAPJYX010000004.1, read on the forward strand.
CCCAGGTAAAATACGTTTAGTTTTTAAGAAGATATATTTAATCAAACTCAAAATTCCTAACATAATAATATCTTTCTATTAAAATAAACTGTGATTTTGAAATAGACGTTCTTTTCTTATCAATTAAAGTGATAAACTTACGTGCTTCATTTTAAGGGGCCCGCGAGCCGGGTGTTTCTCACCACTGACCTAGATGATTAAATAAAACACCATGCAATTTTCACCCCAAACAAACAGTGGGTCACATTTCCGCTGTAATAAGTAACTGTAAAACAAAAGGAAACCGAAGAGATTAAAATTCATAAGGCCCTTAGGCCCTCCGTGTAAGCATTTCAGCTCCTCCAGATTGTAGTCATTATTCAGGAATTTTCAAAACCTATGTATCTAAAATATATTAAATATTTTTTGATCAACTTTTTTTATACCTCGTCACCTTACTTTGAAAAGGTTCTATTTTCACTTTACCATGTTTTGAGATATACGAGCCTTTGAATATTTGACTGATGTTACATACTAATGTTGTTTATAAATCGATTATAAAAAGTCTTACTGTTTCTTAGAAGCTTGTAAATTACGGTATGGTAGAAAGTGTGTAGATAGAATTCTTGAATCCTGCTAACTACTTTATTTAAAAATGAATGACTTAATATATCACTTTTAGGGTGTTCACTATCAAAACTTGGTGGAAAGGCATTATATTAATAAAAACACAATAATCCTTTGTACTTCATTCCACTTTATTTAATATGTCAAGACCGGTTTCGCTCATTGCGAGTTGACAATGCTCGCAATGAGCGAAACCGGTCTTGACATATTAAATAAAGTGGAATGAAGTACAAAGGATTATTGTGTTTTTATTAACGACTTAATATATATGTTAGAATGAATTAATATATATATGTTAGATAGTGGCAAATAATTGTATTTGCCCCAATTACACTACCCTGATTTACGCGTTGTCTTGAAATATTCGCCGCAAATCCCCCAATTGCACGGTCGCATTCCATTGTCGTTACTACGACGGTCGTCTGTGCCGCGCATACAGTCAAATGTTGGCTAGCGTCTGTGTATTCAAAACGTGCCAGGCTATACACGCAGAGCTGGGCGTCTGTCTGTGTGCGGGATATTCACTACGACAAAAGCTTAATATTTCGTCCATATTATTGTTTTTTGCAAAACTAAGGGAAATCTTAGTTTTGCATTTCCACGGAAAAAATCCAAATCCCTAATTTTGTATGAGATTCACACCCCCCAATTACACTACCCCCAATTACACGGTCCAGACTATAGTGTAAATAAGGGTTTTACTGTACAACATTTTCCGACCAAAAGGTCATTTATACCAAAATGTCAGTTAGAACATTTTCAAAGTAAGTAAACGACCTGTCATTGAAGAACAGGCAAAATGATAATTTATAGTCAATTTCATTTTTCACCACAATTTAGTAAGTTTATGACATCATGTGAAATATCATACAAAGTAAACAAGCTTTTTGATCGATATTTTATTATAATGAATTTGCTGTCTTTATTTTAAGGATAAAACGTTTTTGTTGCCAATTTTCTTGGAAGGCTTTCAATGAATCATGAATGACAAATAAGCATTTCATAGAGTTTTAAGAAACATAATTAATTAATAAGAGCTTTGTAAGATCAATACAATCTCTTTAATAACAACAATATAATGTTCACTATCAAGTAATTTCATTTAATTAACACTCATAATTAACTTTGAATGATTTATTTTTAAAAAGCCAAAAAAAATGTTGTTTTCTAGAGCAAAGATGTATGTAAGTTAGTTGCAATAGATTATTAGTTAAAAAATGCTGACACGCTTAATATTTTAGGATCTCATGAAGTGATTATGTTATTACTTGTCTTGTGATGTTGAATTTATTGTTATATAAGAAAAATCGTTATGCGCTTCATTGTTTTTTTGGTGTAGCCGAGCGACTGTCTATGAGTTGGATTTTGGCGCGCATTGCATTTTATAACTTAGTAACTAAATATTACATCCATACATTTTTTTTGCAAAAATAAGGGAAATCTTACTTTTGCATTTTTTTTGCGGAAAAAACCAAATCCCCTATTTTGTATGAGATTCACTCCCCCAATTACACTATCCCGAATTACACTTTAGTGTAAATAGGGGTTTTACTGTATTACGCCAACGGTTGCTTCTGTACATGATAATGTCACGTGTGTCGTAATTTATTTATAATTCAATTAAGGTAAGCTAACTTTTACAAAAACAGACTTAATCGATTGAAACAGTGCTGAAACTTAAAAACTTAATCTTGATGCCGGCTAAATTGAGTTTGTCTCATGAAAATTGTATAGCTCATACTTAATTGGAAAAAGCTGTATATGGCATGATTGTATTACCTTGTAAAGCACGATTCCATATAAGGAATTTGCGAATAAGAATAGTTAAAAGCATGTTGCAAAAAATCACACCAATAAAGACCGTTGTCCCCTTTATGTCTCTATATTAATTAAAATAAGATTAATTAATAAGATAGCAAGAATATAACTTTTTCGTCAAACTGGTAATGTGTTGAAATTTACTAAGTCAGCTTAATTATTATCAGTTTATGTGTGTAGATTAAACACGTCCATTGCCAAAAATTAATCGTTGTTTTGAAAGTAAACAGTAAAATACTCGCCATTCTTTATTTAATCGTTGTTTTATATTAATATTTTATTATAATCAAGTCTTTTGTCTTCATAGGTGCTTTGGTTAAAGCCGAATGACTTATGACAGTCATCAAAAAAAAATATTTATTGGATATGGCCACGTTTTATTTGTATATGAAACAATTTCACATTACCTTCTTAATCATTTTTATTAACAATACACGTTTTATTGATATGTATAATCATTTTCGGATTATATTTGAACAGGTAAAAAATTGAAAAAAATATTTATCGGAGATCATTTAGGTAGTTTTATAAATTATTATTAGTCTAATAAATATAAAGGGCACTAATTTAGATATTTGGATGTTTTATCTAACCAAAATCGTAATTGTACAATTCAAGAAAAAAAAATATTAATGAAAATTGAACTGCCGGAAAATCTGCCTTTCTTTTTAAAATTGTGAAATGTTTCTAGTGGTTTTACAAAACATATTTTTCAACATAAAATCGAACAATATTTCATTGTATTTATTGTAAATATTATAAAACATTCACTCTCTTAACTATCATTCAATAATAATTAACGACCTATAGGTACAATGTGTTTGTATATGATTATAAAAAAATGTGTTCAGAAAATGAAACGCCATATGAATTACGTTTGATTTGTTTTATTTCATTGCTTAATAATATTCTTCTGATTACGTTCCTATAGAGGGTAAGTGTCGATAAATCAAATACATTTAATATTCATTATAATATATCATATATAAAATAATATATATTTAAAATAGATACAAATAATATTACCTCTTAAACATTTGAGTTGCTATTTGAAGTGTAATTTACTACTTGCCATGAGTCAGGGTGTCGTATTTTATGAATTAATGGGGTGTTGTTTTTTTTTTTAAATATACATTTGTTATATTTTATTTAATCTTATACAAACTTATACATCTATTGTTGGCCGTTATTTCATTATCCTACATTGCTGTATTATGTGAATTCAATTTTCGTAGAACGTAAATTGCTTTCATCATTAGCGATGTAAAATTGAGTAAATTTTTTAATCAACCGATTTCTTTAATAGCACAAGAATAATTGACTCAATCTAAATAGTTCTTAATTAAAATATTGCGGAGATATTCCAAATAAATGTAATACGCCATTTAAGCCCTCCGAGTATACGGCCGAGAGAGTGAACTCGGTCGAATACAAAACAATCCGAATGTGGAATGAACCCGGGGTTTCAAGTGAGCGAGTGAATATAAGCTACAGTCAAACTTGGTTATTACGATCACGGAAATAGTGAGATTTCTGATGTAATGAGGAAATATTCGTTGACATTTTAGTTAATAGTTTTCTCCGTATATTTATTCACTTTTATGACGAGCTACTTCTCGGGCATATCGAGTAAAAATATCGTCAAAATTCGTGATTTAAAATTTTATTTTACATTACATATTGTAACATAATATAAGTGCATTAAGTATTGTTCGAATACCTGAATAATTATTGCATATAATTGTATAGGAGTGGTGGAAAAATCCACCCTTCCCCAGAACATCTCGGATAGCTATGAGTAGGTTATCCAATTAACCGTCCTAAGCAACTAGCCGGTTTTCGGTTTTTTTTCAAATAAATAAACCGGTTAAGCTATTTTTTCTTATTTTCAAAAAGTCAATTTTAGTACCTCACAAACCAATATTCCAAAACAAAAAAATATAGAGCTTACTTAAATATGAACTAATAATGTGCATAAAAGAGTAAATCCGCTCCTGTGAAAAATGTGGACTGCTAAAGAATGTTTATCTAAGCGAAGACTTTTTCTACGAGAACTACCTTTTTAATCAATTGCTTAACCCCTCTTTTCAAATAAAGTAAAGATATTAGAATAGAGGTAGAAAAAAAATAATAGTTAACTCGATGGCTGCCACAGACGAGATATCTCGTAAAAAAATCGTGCTCAACACATCAGAGACGAGTTATCTCGTCAATAACTAATTAAATCAATAGTTGCAAATCATAGCCGGCGTGCTAGGTGATTACTATTAATTATCAATGGCGGCTAAAAGGTTTACAAATCGTTTTCGCTAATTTCGCCGGAATTGAAAGAGGGAATATTTAAATTCTAAAAACCCATTCTGACCCGCGAACCTGACATAAGAATAATTGTATAAAAGTCCATTGTATGATACTTAATGCAAAAGGAGCTTTTCAATAAACCCCGGTTAACCGTGCAAAATAAACCGGTTTTCGTTTTTTTTCTCAATAAACCGGTTAACCGGTTTCGGTTTAAACCGGGTTGGAAGTCTAAGGTATTATATTAAGTTAACCCCTGTTAGCGAATTTTCGCTCCACTGCTGGATTATAGTTTCTAAATCAGGACGTTTGGCAACCCTGTCATCGGTGATTGCTGTTATCAAAGTGATTGATGCCAACGCCCCTTCGCAGTTCCCTCTGTATCACATCTCGCCAATCATAATATTTAAACCAGTATTATACATTACAGTGATTGTGTTGTAAGGTCATGCTAAATGCATTTTTATCACAGCGACAAAATATCTAATTTAAAAAGTAATCATACATTCTAAATCCGCATCAACCATTAAATTACTAAAAAAAAACTTTGACTATGAGAATTATTATATTCTATATTTGTATATGATAACAAATACTTAACTCTTTGTCTATAAAATATCCTTCAATTTTTTTTCGATATATTTGAAAAAAGTATAAATTGGATATCATTGTAAATCACAATCTTGCATATCATTTAACGTTCTTGGTCTAAAGAGGTTTCTTCCTGGTTTCTTCTTTTAAGGCCGCATTCATTTTTCTGATTCAAAATACGACCGCAGTAAACACTGTCTAGTGAATCTTTGGCCGGAAACAATTTCATGCCAATTTCTACGGTCCAGAAATTTGCGGATTTCTCAAAATTACTAGCGTGGGACCCTTTTTTTAAGGTCTTCCAAGGATTTTGACATCGAAAATCTCAAGAATTTACGGATTTTCCCAAATTACCATCGTGGCAACTTTTTTTTTCTTTTGGACTTACAGGAATTTTCAAATCCAAAATCTCAGGAATTCACGAATTTAAAAAAAAATACAGAATTACATAATTGATCAGAAGGCCGCACCAGAGTTGCCAAAAGGCTGCAGTATTTTCACGCCGGGTCTAAATTTTCCTAGTATTTTAGTGAAAATATTACATAATTCCTAACCTAAGATTTTTTTTAGATAATTGTCATTTTTAAGAATTATGCTATTTTAAGATCTATATTTATGCATTATAACTATTACTAACTTATCGTTCCTACCACATCATGAAATTCGATAATGATTCACGAATTCGATCCACATATTGAAAAGCGTTAAGTTATTTATAGTTTTGTATGTACATAGTATTCAAAGTATCTAAAAATACACAGAATATGGTTGAATTCGCTTTTTTATGAGATACAGCGTGTTGAAATTCATCTTTCTACATTCATAACTTAAAACAGCCGGTTTTTAACTTAAAGCCTTCTACCAGTATAACGACGCTATTTAAATATAATTGAGTATATTTTTAATTATCATATTAAAATTAGCAATAAATCGTTGCTAGAATTATTTATCAAACAAAATAAATGAAACAGTACAAACACATATCGACTGTGGAAAGGAAAAAAGACGTAACCCACAGTTTTTTCAAAACAGCTTTTTTTCGATAATCATAATGTATCAAACTTTATACACGTTCTATCAAAAGGATGTTAACAAAAAATGCCAAATTAGTATCTAAATTTACCGTTTAAGTTTGAAAAAAGATGAGCTTGTGAAAATTTAAACCAAGAAAAAAGACTGAAAAAAAGGTTTTTCCTAGATAATTTCTTTAATTAATATTAGATTATGTCAATTAAACACCAGTTTAGAAGTCTCCGTGCACTTCAAGATTGTGTATATTTCATAATTTGCATATGACCCATAACACTCATTGTTGTGCCTCCTGTAAAATTTGGTATGTGCAGGTTACGTCCTTTTTCTTTTCCACAGTCGATATGTATAATAATTAAACACATCGAGGAATTTATATTGAATTTTACATCGTTATAATTATACGATAACAACAGAGACAAATAAATCACTAACTTCTCTATAATAAGATATCTCAACTTATTAATAGAACAACACTAGACGAGAAAGCAAATCTTCTATATCCTTCTTTATTTTTTAATTTTATTTAAGTCTTATAAAAAATCAATTAATTAATGATTGGTGTCTGTAATGTAGTGTTCTAAAAACATATTTTTACAAACTTCATCGTAAAAAATACACAGAAAAAAAACAAGTAGAATACTAATCTCATTTTCACTTTTTTCATTCTAATCGCTGCCTTAAAAGTAATGGACAACAATAGTTTGTCAATTTAATTAAAATAATTTTTCATAATATTATTCGTTAATTATACGCTCAACTCTGTTTTCACATGGTAGACATTAGGGCTTGTCGGTTTTCAAAAACCGGTGCCGGTTTTTTGGCAAAATTTGTGACATTCGAAAACTGGTTTTTCAACTTCTTAACCGGTTGTGTCGAATTTTCCATAATCGAGTCTATAAACAAAAGGACAGAAAATTTGGATCTTTTATTTGATGGCTTAAAGACAATATGCCCCACATCATTACCCAGAGAAAGGGTATTTTCGGTATCCAGAAATTTTGTTACAAAACGATCGGTGGACGCTATGTGTTTTTATTTAAATCATATTTTCTGAGGAGTAACACCAAATGATTTATTGTTGTGTATTATGTATATACATAAACAACATTAAAAAAAAACTTTTTCTCTCTATTTTAATTGAATTAGCCATTTTTTGTAAAATTTCGAAAACCGGTTTTTGGAAAATATTGACATTCGAAAACCGGTTTTTTCAAAAGTCGGTTTTTTTTAATAAGCCCTAGTAGATATGTTTCACATGAAACGTGTTAAAAGTAATAGAATCCGTAGACAAATTTAGATTATTTCAGTGAATTTACAAAACATTTGTTATTTGAAAAATAAACAACAGTGTGGTTTATAAAATGGTGTAAAAAAAGGTAATAAAGAAGACCAAATAAGTAAATTAAAACAAATATTATTCATAATATATACATTCATTGTGAAACATAATACACTTAAACCCCATTTACAGTAAAGTCAGGACCGTGTAATTTGGAGTAGTGTAATTGGGCGAGTGAATCTCATACAAAATTAGGGATTTTGTTTTTCCGTGAAAAACGCAAAACTAAGATTTACCTTAGTTATGCAAAACAAAAATGGACGAAATATTTAGTTACTTAGTGATAAAATGCAAAGTGCGCGCAAAATCCAGCATATAGACAGTCGCCCGGCTATACGTGTATAGCCCGGCACGTGTTGAATACACAGACGCTAGTCAACATTTGACCGTATGCACCGCACAGACGGCCGTCTCGTAGCAACGACAATGGAATGCGACCGTTCAATTGAGGGATTTGCGGTGAATATTTCAAGCCAGCGCGTAATTCGGAGTAGTGTAATTAGGGGTTCCACTGTACTATTAATTGCTACTAGATTTTATACTATATTTTATGAAGGGCTGGACATAAATCGCTTACATCGCTACAAATTTCGAACATGACTTATGTGTTGGGACCTAATGAAGCCTTTTGTTTACTATAATTTTTTTGTGTTGTTTAATTTCTTATTATTAAGAAGTATTCTGTGTTTTTTTGTGTCTGAGAATCGTGTTATTTCAAATAATTCGTGTAAAAATATATAAAAGTATTTTTGTTTTATTAGTGGACTGTATTATTTCAAAGTCGTGTAAAAAAATAGAGTGTGTATATAATTTATTCGATAAAATTGATATACGTAATATCTGCATTTTATTTACTTTTTTTTTTAATATATAAATATATTTCACTCCTATCACTAAAAATGCGATTAATTATCAATGACGGGAATTGCAGGTAATTTGGTTGCAATTAATTCCACTAAAATACAATTATTATGATTTCTCATTCGAATGATGATAGCTGAAAATTGAGATAGCAATAATTTGAATAGTAAATTGTGTTTTTGAAACTGTTTTTTGACCGTTTGGAAAATTGGTTATTAATTAGTAACATACAATAAATCATCGATCACCAAACCGTATATTTTGTATAGCATTACAAAGGTTGTCCATAACATTTTATAATTTTAATCGTTTGAACTTATCAACCTGTTTAAACACGAAACTAGTTTTTTGGTGCTTATCAGTAATATTAACCAAAAAAAAAAAACAAAAAAACTCGTTTTTATCAAAATTATTTAAAACGTACAGAAAATTAAATGCCTTTTTCGAATTAGCAAAGATAATAATCGCAACCACTTTCACTCGACGTAATTATTTAACTAATAAAGTTGTTTGAACATTTAATTTGATATTATGAATCCAAAAAATTTATGTTAATCAAACTTGATTTGATAATATCGTATTCGTAATGTTAGAAGTTGGTATGTTAGAAATTTTACAAAAATGTGATAAGTTCATAATATATATCGACTGTGGAAAGGAAAAAGCACGTCTCACACATATTAAATTTTACAGGAGTCACAAAAAACGTGTTTTGATGATTCTGGACCATATGCAAATTATGAAATATGTATACACAACCTGGAAGTGCACGGAGACTTCTAAACTGGTGTTTAATTGATATATTCTAATATTAACTAAAGACATTTTTCTCGGAAAAACTTTTTTTTCAGTCTTCTTTCTTGGTTTAAATTTTCACAAGCTCATCTTTTTTAGACTTAAAAGCTAAATTTAGATACTAATTCGGAATTTGCAGCTTACATCCTTTTGATATCAAGTTTTATACATTGTGATTATAGCAAAAAGCTACATTAAAAATTTTTTGGGTTACGTCTTTTTTCCTTTCCACAGTCGATATATAGGCATAGTTAGATAGCAAAACACATTTTTTTTTCTATGTGTGAAATCTTCCCACAGTCGATATAACGATGTTTTCAATTTGTAACTTGTTTAGATATGTTCGATGAAAAACTTGACTATTTACCTAAAGAATATATCAATGATCAGGACCTGTTCTGCGTAAGATGTACATTTTTTTTTAAAAGTGCGAATCGCTTATTTGGGAAGCCTAAACACACTTAATTTTTTATGCTATGCTATGCAATAGATGATAATAATTTTAAATATCTATACACATCGAATAGGATCGCAAGGAAAAAGCTTTCTTTAAATGCAGTTATAAAGCTTTATGTTCGATCCGGCTCTGTGTTAATGAAAAAAACACAACGCGGTGTAAATATCGTGCGACAGACAGGTGATTGCCATCGCGTGTTCGAATCCCTCAAGTTATCTCTCGTTTAACTCCTAACTGTCCCCTAGGACAGGTATGTTGTGTATAGTAGTAGGGCATACAATCCCGGATCCTCTTTGTAATCCCGGGATTTTGCAATTGACATTTTTTTTAATCCTGGAATCCGGGGACTGAACATTTACCATAAAATCGCGCAGAAATTCGTGTAGGGATTCGGTATTGAGAAATATTTTCTATTCTGAAATCTTGGGAATTTACGGATTTCCTAAAATGAAATAATTGTGGGACCCTTTTTTTTAGTTTATCCGGGAATTCCAATTTCGAAAACATATGAATATGCAGAAATGCCAAAATGAACAAAAAAATGGACCTTTTTTAGCTCTCGTGAATTTCAAACATTTACTCTGGTTCTTTCGATGGATTCGGTGGTAAATTTGTGGAAGTTCATTTTAATATAAAATATAAAATAACTTAGATTATTCCACGTATTGTGCTACAAACTGTGACACGTGTTTTACCTCTTTCAGAGGCATCCTCAGACAGACTTACTTTAACAAATGCTTGCTTCAATACGAACTCTTAACGAGAACTCACTAAGAACGAATTTCGCAAATTTGTACTTAAGCAAGCATTTGTAAAAGTAAATCTCTCTGAGGATGCCTCTGAAGGAAGCGAACACGTGTCACAGTTTGTAGCACAATACGTGGAATAATTTAAGTTATTTTATATTTTCTATTTACTCTGGTTGCTATTTTCAGCAACTTTTCGAGAATTTTGCACTTCTTGTCCTCAATTCCGATATCCCAGGACTTTCCCCATTTTGGAATTCTGGGATCACAAAATTAAACGGGATCCCGGGATTGGAGGCCCTAGTATGTATATACATACATATCCATAATGCAGTCGTTAAATTAAAATCACTGCTTGCTTGGATTTACATTTTCCAACATCAGTTTTTAGCTGCGTGCGATAATCACTGTCGATAATAATGATTATTACTATCCTCTCGGAGCGTTGGATGAAATATTGTCACGCAATTATTTGTTTATTTAATTTAATATTTATGATATTCTGCTTCGGGCATACTAGAAGTTAAATATAATTTATGATTATACTAAATCGTCATTATTTACCAACTTGATCACTTACGATAATAAAATGCAGAAGGTTATTGAGGGGGTCAAAAGCGAAGACAGCATCTACCACGGAAGCCATTTTGATAAAAATGGAAAAAAAAACTGAAAAAAAACATTTAGTAAATATTAATTTAATTTACGTGTGCTTATAGTAGAATACAGTAAAACCCCCATTTACACTAAAACCAGGACAGTGTAATTCGGGGTAGTGAAATTGGGGGAGTGAATCTCATAAAAAATTAGGGATTTGGTTTTTTCCGCGAAAAATGCAAAATTAAGATTCCCCTTTTTATTTATTTTTTACACAATTTTTATTGATTCAAATTTGCTTATCTTTATTGAATCGTATTGTTTTTGTCAGCTAATACACACTTTTCATTTTGTTTTTATTAAGAGAAATGATACAAAGGAAAACAGAATCTTAACATATCGACTGTGGAAAGGCAAACGGACATAACCCACTCAGAACAAACTGTACAGGAGACTTCACAATTATGAAATATATACAGCTTGAAGTGCACGGAGACCGAAAAACTGTTTGAGCCTGATCCTAAATCCTGATCGTAATTTTCACGGACCCGTCTTTTTTCAAACTCTAAACCTTAATTTCGAAACTAATTCGTCATTAGCAGCTTACATCCTTTTGATGTGTAAAGTGATGTATACAGTAAACTTTTACACTTAATTTGGGATAGTGTAAAATATGGACGAAATATTTAATTACTAAGTGATAAAATGCAAAGCTCGCCAAAATCCAACACATATACAGTCGCCCGGCTATACGTGTTGAATACACAGACACTAGCCAACATTTGACTGTATGCGCCGCAGACGACAGTCTTCTAGCAACGACAATGGCATTCGACAGTGCAATTGGGGGATTTGCGGCGAATATTTCAAGACAGCGCGTAATTCGGGGTAGTGTAATTGGGGGTTCCACTGTACATATTGTGATTCACTATGAATTCGTAAAATGTGCTGAGCAAACATTTTGTCGTGTGACTTTTTGTATTAAAAAAAAACGTGAATGATTTTGTTGTATAAAATTCTCTCCACTCGATACACTTTATTTCCACACATATTTTTTACATGTTAGGATTGGAATTGGTTAAAATACAATCTAAACAAAATCCTTTATTAAAAAAAAGCATAATATTATTGTTTACTCAGTGCAGGTAGAATTCGACGGTCGAATTGACAAACCTAAACCTTTTTATATGTTGCAGCTTTTTTCCTTTTTTGTGTGCTTTGTTTGTTTAGCACAGGGTTTCTCAAAGTTCGAACACCGATGTTCCGCGAAAACTTAGAATGTTCTATATCCTGCTAATTATGTTACAAATTTGAGATGTTTGACTTCATATATATATATTACATACCCGACAGAATGATCAAGCTGTTCTGTCAAAATTTGCGGAGTGTTCCATCGATGCAGGGGTGGGCTCGAGGGGGCTCGGAAGGGTCGTGCGAGCGCCTTGTTAATTTAAGAAAAAAAAATATTTTCAGATCAAATTAGTAAACAACTGCAATTTTTGACTTACATATTATCTAAGACAGCTTCAGTATACACAGTAGTTCACTTTTAGCCATTTAAATTGATAAGTTTATGGTAAATTGCATATTGTAACATATTATAAGTGTATTAAGTAATAATCGATTGCTTATTTATGTATTGTATATAATTGAAGATGTGAAAGACTCGCTCCTTCCTAAGATCACCGAGAATTGCTTTGATATTAAGCGAGCCCCTTGTTAACGTATTGGCAGTCCACCGCTGCATCGAAGGAATCTTTTGGGAAACCCTGGTATAATACATAATAATAATAATATTTTACATATTTATCGTTGCAGTGACTATATTGTAAAAAAAATGTAGACAGTTTCGGAAAAAAGATAACATTCACTTAAATTCATAATTTCAATAGTTTCATCATTATCACCACACATGAGGAGCAAACATTCAAAAAGTGTTTTGTTACAAATTTTGAAAAATGGCGTTTTATATCAATTCTGATAGCCCATAATAAAACCTATGAATGGAAACCAAAATTAGTGTTCACAAAGGTTTTTTCATATTAAAATGAAATCATAAAGTTGACACATTCATACAATCCGTCACTTTTGCAACACTTAAATCATCATTTACCAAGCTTTGTATTTGTGTGACAAAACACTTTTTGAATGTTTGCTTCTCACATGTACAAATAGCTTTACCTGTGTGTAGTTTGTAGAAAGAAATTGTATTTCATAAAAAAATCTCACCCTCTCAGTGGCTATGTACTTTATTTTAAACTTTGATTTGTGAATTAGTATAGTGGCGTAACTATCTATCTATTGTCAATCTTATAAATTCCTATCATGATTCAAAGGCTGTTTTGAGTCGTTTAATTTTTTTTACATATTATTATAATTATATTTATTAATTATGACAAAGACAGTAATTAAAATAAAACATTATGCTAATTTTTTTCTTTACAAAAATTGATTATAGAAAATTTCTGTTGAGCTCCATTAGAGTTCATGTACTCTAAATGGGAGTAGACAGGGGTGGGCTGGAAGGGGCTCGCGCGAGCCCCTTGTTAAATTAAACAAATATTCTCAGATTAACATTAATTTCTGTAAATGGTTTATATAAATTCTAAACGTAACAAAAGTCTTACGTTTAGAATTTTTTCGTAAAATACATTTATTTCGGTGGCATACTAAAAGAGTTCTTAAAATTTTTAAAGCAGCATATTTTTCATAATAAAATCATATTAGATAACATTTAATTAATTTCATAATTATTGCGAATCATCTACATATAAGAGTGATAAAATAATCCACCCCTTATCTGGAACACCGCGAATATCTTTCAGTTCCACCGAGCACCTTGTTAACATTCCGGCAGCCCACCGCTGGAAGTAGACATTGGTTTAAAAATCAATCTATGAACATTCAATTACAAAGAATATAAATCTAATTATTATTACAGGTCTGAAAACAATGGTGTGTGAGTGTTCATTTCAAAGTTCATATCCGGAATACAACGATAACTGAAATAAGACTTTCACTCTCCTATAATTTGTAATGTTATGAGTTCTTAAAATCTAGATTAATATTTTTAAGCTTTTGTTCTGTGACAAAACTGGTTAATTAACGTGAAGATATTGTATATCGACTGTAGAAAGGAAAAATGACGTAGCCCACACATAGCAAATTTTACAGGAGGCACAAAAAAGTGTTTTGATGATTTTGGGCCCTATGCAAATTATGAAATATAAACAAGCTGGAAGTGCACGAAGACTTCTAAACTGGTGTTTAATTGACATAATGTAATATTAATTAAAGAAATTGTCTAGTAAAAACCTTGTTTTCAGTTTTTTTTCTTGGTTTCAATTTTCACAAGTTTATCTTGTTTTAAACTTAAAAGCTAAATTTAGATACTAATTCGGCATTTGCAGCTTACATCCTTTTGATAGAACGTCTATAAAACTTGATAGATTGTGATTATCGAAAAAAAACCATCCCACAGTCGATGTACCAAAACATTTATTGAAAAATTAAATATGTTAATAGGTACGTAATATTCTTTTCAACAGAGAAACTAACTGAGTTTTTTGAGAGACATTTTATAATAATTGTATGTTACAAAAGAAAACAAAAAAATATTTCAAATCATAATTAACAATATCTGGTATGTTAAATTAAATTTTACTTATTTTTATTTATATGGTTTATCAACTAATAAACGCTGCTATTTTTTTTATATTTACGTATTAAATAGAATGGAAAAAAATAATCTATGCTTAAGAAAAAAAAATTCTTATAACATTAACGTTAATCTTGTTTGCCGCAAATATTCAAATGTGTATATATCGCTTTTTGGAACTAAACGCTTCATCTGTTCATTTAGTGTGGGTACAAGTATAATGGGCGATGTAAAGAGTGCTAAAATTTATTTTATTTGAATTCGAATAATATATTAAATCTCTCCAAAAACATATGCCATAGATCAAGCAGTCATTCTTTAAGGGTTAACACGGGTTGAATACGAAGCAAATTTTCATGAAATTCTTCGCGATGAATTGTTTTTTTTTAATCTGCAAAGATTTGTATCAATATTGAAATGCTCCATAATATATTAGTCTTTTAGGGTGTGCTTAAAGTAAATGTTTTTTTTCAATTCACGTCCGCTCTCATTTTGCGTGAACTGTTTTTTATCCAAATGCTCAAAATCTCTTTTTTTATAAGATAGTAGGGATCAACGTTCCCTCTAAGCCGAAGGGTTAGCTGCGCGGAAATTTCAAAGGCTGCGGGGAGGCTGCGTGGAGGCTGCGCGGAACGATCAAATATTAATTGAGCAACTGTATTGTAGTGCGCGCCAACCCGGAATGAGTGCGCGGGGGCTTCCCAACTGCTGCGCGGCCGCGCACGTGCGCAGCTTAGAGGGAACGTTGGTAGGGATAGAAGGATATTGCAAGTAAAGCAGTAGTGAATAACTAATCACTCTCGGTTAACTAGTCCATTTTTTAAGATTTGACGGGTGGGAGGGAATTTGTATACATCACAAATAACCATTGCAAAATGCTGTTAGTAGAGCCACCAATCCCGGGATTGTGATAGTACTAATCCAGGGATTGAAAAAAAATCAATCCCGGTATCACAAAAAAGCCCTAGCTGTTAGTTCTGGTGCTCGAACCCGTGAGATCTGTCACATAAGCCAATGACGTCGACTTCTGCGCCACGGACCTAACAGTCATAATTATTACAAGAGCAAGTTATTTATAAAAAATACCCGCTTATAATCAGGGTTAATTTCTTAATGACAGTATTTAATATGATGAAATATCGAAATACATTTATTTACTCGTCTGGTGAGGCGATTTTAAAATACTTGTATTGATATAGCAATCCATAGTCCTATTTGATTGGCGCTCAAGCAATCGTAGTGTTGACCCATAAATCATCACAGTCGCAGACACATTTTATAGATAAGCGAGAAAGCTAGCAATCCACATTCCTCGGTACCCATTTAGAACCGAACTTGACCAGCAATGCCGCGAAATAGACGTGTGACTTTGACCAGACTCAGACTGGTCCAATGGCTTGAGGATTTACTCATGGCTGGTCTATTTCATAACAAAAAGTATTTTGTATCGACGAGCAAAGTTCAATGACTAGCAGTGTTTCGCAAACGTCTTTGTTCGCTGACCACTTAGGAAATGAATCTTTGTTGAACATAATAATCTGTTTCGTATTCAATATGAAACGTTTAAAATGATACGATAATTCGACTGTGGAAAGGAAAAAAGACGTGATCCACAGTTTCTTTCAAAACAGCTTATTTTCGATAATAACAATGTGCAGTGGAATCCCCAAATACACTACCCCGAATTACGCGCTGGCTTGAAATATTCGCCGCAAATCCCCCAATTGCACTGTCGAATTCCATTGCCGTTGCTACGAGACTGTCGTCTGTGCGGCGAATACAGTCAAATGTTGGCTAGCGTATGTGTATTCAACACGTGCCAGGCTATACACGTATAGCCGGGTGACTGTATATGTGCTGGATTTTGGCGCGCTTTGCATTTTATCACGGAGTAGCTAAATATTTCGCCATATTATTTTTTTGCAAATCTAAGGGAAATCTTAATTTTGCATTTTTTGCGGAAAAAACCAAATCCCTAATTTAGTATGAGATTCACTCCCCAATTACAATATCCCGAATTACACTGTCCCGGCTTTAGATTAAATTGGGGGTTTTACTGTATACATCATTATACACATCAAAAGGACGTAAGCTGCTAATGACGAATTAGTATCGAAATTAAGGTTTAGTGTTCGAAAAAAGACGGGTCCGTTGAAAATTACGATCAGGACATAAAACAATTTATTTGATTAATATGTTTAATAGTTTTTCTGTCTCCGTGCACTTCAAGCTGTGTATATTTCATAATTGTGAAGTCTCCTGTACAGACTGTTATGAGTGGGTTATGTCCGTTTTCCTTTCCACAGTCGATATGTTAAGATTCTGTTTTCCTTTGTATCATTTCTCTTAATAAAAACAAAATAAAAAGTGTGTATTAGCTGACAAACAACACGATTCAATAAAGGTAAGCAAATTTGAATCAATAAAAATTGTGTAAATTCACAGAGGTTTTGTCACTAACGACCCGGGTTTTTGGCATCTTCAGGCGTTCAAGTTCGCGGATGAATCTGAACGCATAGATACCGAAAGGGAAAACCTGGGTCGTAAGTAACGAAATTACACCAAGCTCCTTCAGGCGAAATCACAAATTATATAATGATAAGCAAAAGAAATTCGTACACACCAGATATCACAATTATCCAAATTTAATATATTTTGATTAATGAATATATTGCTTATTAAGTTTTGATTTTTTTTATATACTTTTATTGAGTTTTGGTTTATATATATAATATTTATAATGTCTTTATTTTTCTCACTCAAGGACCAGTTTCGCTTAGTGCTAGAATTTTCCTACAAATATGAACAATAAATGACAACAAAGCTATTCCTTCCGAATACTGTAAACAAGTTTATGCAGTCATTGGACCGTTTTTTTTTTAAATAAGAAATAAATCAATAGTTCACAGTGTTAAGTATATGCAATGTTGTATTAGTAATAATATTGAAACTTAAAGCTCATTTTAATTTTCTCTGACAATCGCGCCTCAGCATTTTGAGAAACGCAGTTAGGGTAAGTGAAGCAGGCATACGAATTTATTAACACCTTCGAAACGAAATCTTTAAAGTATTCTTTTGAAAGGTAGGGAAACTAGAATAGTATGGCACTTGGCGTCAAGTGAAATATATTGATTTTGTATAAAATATTCAAATAATATTACTTTTCGACTAGTTTTTCAAAATCATAAATTTATGACATTTGACTCTTACTTATACTTTTGTATATGAGATCTTACACTGGGACATTTTCTCATTACACTCGTGTAAATAAAGAATCTTAAATTTAAAGCATTTTTACATTGGTGGGTTAATCGATTTATACATTTTTATTTTATATGGTATTTTAATTTCTCTCATTTTCTTGGTCTTAAAAATGGATTGCAGAAAAAAATTGTTTTCGTACTAATGTCCATTTTTGAACCTTCCGTGCCTTCTTTCTTTCCTTTCAAGAAGAATGAGTATGATTGACTAATTTACAACCAATTTGCTCTCGTTATATTGTGTAAAGATAATCTATTCTGTAATGAAAATTGGGAGATGACACAGGAAACTGTAACTGGAACACTGTATCGATTAAGAAAATGAATTAAAAGAAAAAAACACTAGATATAAAAATATATTTAGATCGTGCATTTTTACTTTAACCACTTGAATACCAAGCGGACACCGGTGTCCGAAACGTGTGCAAGCGAACACGGATCTCGCAAGACATTTAAAAAATCAAATACTTGGTATTCTATTAGAATATAAGCAATACTTTGATGAATATGTGTAGCGCTAACTATACTGAGTCAATATGGGTTTTTAAAATATCGAATTCGAGTGTATATTAGGCAAAATTATTTTTCTCACAAACACGCAGTATCTCTGGGACATATTAATTATTTATTTGAGCGGTATTCGAGCGGTTAATACCTTAATTTTTCGAGTATTAAAAATTAAGGGTGTAATTTTTGAGTGTTCTAGATTGTTGTATATTTGCAAATTTTATAAAATATGGACATTTCAGCCTCGAAATTTTCTGTAGCTTACAATGTTTGGTGGTGAATAGTCAACCATCTTGAAACAAGAGGTGACGTTCGCTTAGTAGTTTTCGATTCTATACCTACATATACCCTAGACGTGCAGTTTAATTGTCGTTTCTGCTTTGAAAGGTGGATATATCGGACCAGTATAAAGTTTCGCGCGGACTTGGCGATTTCGTAGAATATTATTTGCTCGCACAAAGCAACGGGTGGGCCGGCCTTGTCCGACCGGTTCTAATCTGCAAGTGCTGAATCAAACGACCTGCCATACACGCAAGTATCTCTTATACGCATATGACATTTCGACACTTAACGTTTATAAATAATTGTGAATCTATTGAACTGAAAGAAATATATAAACTGTCAGTTTTCAAACATCGTGACTACTTGCAATTTTTAAAACATGTAGAGCAGTGCTCCGTTACCTTTTCTCTCCCACGGCACACCAACATTTTCTCCGGATATCCGCAGCCTTCTTCAAATATGCATATATGTATATCGACACTGAAAAGGAAAAAGGAGGAAACCCACACAAAGCAAATTTTACAGGAGGCGCAAAAAACGTGTTGTGATGATTTTGGGCCATATGCAAATTATGAAATACACACAACCTTGAAATGCACAGAGATTTCTAAAATGGTGTTTAATTGACATAATCTAATATTAATTTAAGAAATTGTCCACAAAAAACCTTTTTTTCAGTCTTTTTTCTTGGTTTCAATTTTTAAAAGTTCATCTTTTTTCAAACTTAAAAGCTAAATTTAGATACTAATTCGGCATTTGCAGCTTCCATCCTTTTGATAGAACGTGTATCAAGTTTGATCCATTGCGATTATCAAAAAAAATCTGTTTTGAAAAAACTGTGGGTTACGTCCTTTTTCCTTTCCACAGTCGATATATACATAAAGGTATATGCAAAAATAGCATTAGATATCGTTCCCAAGTGTATACTATATATTGCCACCTCAATACTACAACTAGGCAACTCTGATTTGATCATTGTTGGTAAAATGAAATTCAATCTTTATTTGATTAACATGTTATATACATTATCTATATGCTATAATCACGGTTTAGAGTAAAAAAATAAAAATAGTTTTCTGTATAATTGAGAACAATCAAATTATGGCAAATTGAATTTTTTAGAAGGAACAATGCAAATCAAGTTACCTAGTAGTAATATTGCAATGGCGCTATGATATAAAAGAGCTGTGTACGTGGACAGAAAATTGTATACTAGAAACAAATTATTTGATCTTTTCTTCGATGCATCGCCCCACGGCACACTAGTGTGTCGCGGCACAGCGGTTGCGGAGCACTGATCTAGAGATAAAAAAAGATCTTAAGATGGTGTGCTATATTAATTACTCATTAACATAATTAAATAAATAAATGCATTGCTTTGTATGTACTTCTACTTGTCAGTTTGAAATAAAACGACTGGCTATCCTCATAATTTATTATTTTAAACGTTATTTCAACAAAATTAGACAATCAAACATCGTTTTTTATTAAAATTTGACCTGGCTTTATCCATATGCTCAAATGTCAATATAATGTAGATTGTCGCGAAGGGTTTTCTGTAGGGTCACCAATTTATACAGCCAACTAAAAAAAATATTCTCTGTTATACAATATTAAAAATGCCTTTTTCAATTGCATCGGGGTCGCGGGTCACATGACTTTTATAAAAAGGTGTCACCACCCGAAAAAGATTGGGAGTCTATGGTCTAGCTCAGAGATGGCGAACCTTTTTCGCAAGTGGGTCAAATTTGATCAGAAACATTTTAAGAAATCATGTCGCGGGTCACATAGATTGAATTATTAAGGCTTTAAATAAAAACAATCATTTTTAAAAGTTCAAGCGGGTTAAATAATTTCTCGCGGGTCCCTTGTTCGCCATTCCTGGTCTAGCTATTTGGTTAGTTCATGTGTATGATCATTATTGTCGTATCTTATTCTTCGTGAGCTTCTTCCAGTTGTTACAATCTCTCGGAACTTTTTCGTTTGTGAGCGATGCTTTTGTTTGTTTTTTTATTTCATTTTTAAGTATTCGATTTTGAAGGAATGTGTCATAAACTTTAAAATATGTGTGCTAAACATAAAACAGCCACTTAAACATTAGCATAGTAAAGTATTTTTTTTATTTACGATCGACCACACATGGATTTTGTGATTTCTTGTCTATTTCTTAAACTTATTGTTATAAAAATTCTCGAGAACTTTGAGAACAGAATACATCGAGCATAAAAATGCATGCCATTTTTTTTCTAATAGTATATAAATACATAATATATGAATGTCGTTTTTATTTTACTCTTGTCCGATCCCTATGTGTATCATATTGATTTGCAAAGACTTCCATCAGTATTATAAATTTCAAAATGCTTCTTCCAGTCGCTTAATATATACATATCGACTGTGGAAACTAAAAAGGACGTAACCTACACATAACAAATTTTACAGGAGACATACACAATTATGAAATATACACAATTTTGACTGCACGGAGATTGATAAACTGATTTTTACACTATTATAATGGAGTTCTACCAAGTAAATGCCAAATCAATAAATAAAATGATTTTTAATTGACTTAATCTAATAGTAATTTAATAACAATAATTGTTCCAGAAAAATCTCTTGTTATGTCCGTTTACCTGCTCGAAATTTTCACATGCCCTTCTTCTTTCAAACATAAAAATAAAAATTGGATAATGATTCGGGATTTTCAGCTTACGTCCTTTTAATAAGACGTGTATAAAGTTGTATAAATTGTGATCGTCGAAAAAAAGCTGTTTTGAAAAAAATGTGGGCTACGTCCTTTTCCCTTTCCACAGTCGATATTCAAAAAGTGTTATGATGATATTTCTTCTATCTGAAAAAAATACATAAGTAGCCAAGCCGCTCATCCGATTGCAATAAAACTTTGACAAACTTTTTCTTTGCACTTGCGCAAAAGTTATAGGCGTATTAAAATTAGCTCTTATATATAAAAATCAATGTGTGTACGTCTGCCATACCGTTCATGCATACAAATAAATTACAGTAGGTAGCGCGTGTGTCGTACCATAGACAATCGGCAGCAAACGTCAAACTTCAATCAGAAAGAAAAAGAAAACATGCACTTCAATAAACACAATTGAAACACAAAGACTTTCTTTCTTTGAGTGGAATTGCAACGCTTGCCGGGAACCGGTTAGTATTATATAAATCATAATTTGTCACAACCATTTATATTAAAAAAAAAAAAATTTGAGCCTTTTGAATACGCTGCAACCAATTTAGCTTTTTTTGATACTATGAAATCTTGAAATTTTTATATACTTATTTTTATATTCTTTGTGCTTTCTTTGAAATTCCTGAGATATAAATTGTAGATCCCTACTTCCTTTGGTAAATTATTAAGACTATATTTCCATGTTTGATGGTAAGCTTCCCGATTTTCAGTGTATGGCACTCGCGGAGTCGGTTCATCCAGGTTATAAGATGCAGGATTAAAATTAAATCTATGCTGGAAGGTTCCTATATGACGCTAAAGGATACAGCAATTGACTCGACATTCTTTAAACATTTCGTTTCTTCAAGAATTGAAATAAAAAAAAAACGGTTTTTTTTACGTTCTAATGAAGATTGTTCACATAATATTTTCATTTACACTAACCAACTGTGACTATTTACATATAATTTTTAAGGATTCGGCGGTAACTCTAGTGAAATTGAAGTCCTTACTTTGAAGTCACCTCACCCGTTACTGAAATACAACTACAGCGGAACCCCCAAATACACTACCCCGAATTACGCGCTGCCTTAAAATATTTGCCGCAAATCCCCCAATTGCAATGTCGCATTCCATTGTCGTTGCTACGAGACGGTCGTCTGTGCGGCGCATACAGTCAAATGTTGGCTAGCGTCTGTGCATTCAACACGTGCCAGGCTATTTCTTTAGTTTTGCATTTTTTGCGAAAAAAAACAAATCCGAAATTTGTATACCCCGAATTACACTGTCGCGACTTTAGTGTAAATGGGGGTTTTACTATATTCCGTCTTCCCCCCGCCAATGCACAGTATTGCATTTATAGTTTTCAATATATCGACTGTGGAAAGGAAAAAGGAAGTAACCAACACATAACAAATTTTACAGGTGCAACAAAAAACGTTTTTAATGATTTTATATCAAAGGCAAATTATGACATATACACACCCTTGAAGTGCACGGTAACTAATAAATTGGTTTTTTATTGACTTAACCTGATATTAATTTAATATTTTTTTCGATAAAAACCGTTTTTAAGTCCTTTTTCCTGGTCGCAATTTTCACGTGTCTTTATTTATTCAAACTAAAAAGCTAAATTTCCTTTCGATAGAATGTGTATGTAGTTGTATGCATTGTGATTATCGAAAAAAAGCTACTTTGGAAAAACTGTGGGTTACGCTCTTTTTACTTTCCACAGTCGATATAATTACAATAATTTAATGCAATATAACTTAAATACACTAACTTTATTATAGATATTAATTCACTATGACATATTATACAATTTGAAATCTTCGATTTTAATTTCAAATGTTTCCTTATATTTTTAAAAGCATCCCTTTTTTCCAACACTGATAAAGAACCAGTATCTCATTAACGCATGCCCTACGAAGTATTTCAGGAATGTATAACTTTTTTTTTAAACCATGTCCGCTCCCAATGTGGAGCATATGGACTCCTAATAGAGTTTATCTCAACAGAAGTGTTTCTACGAGAACTGCTTGTTACTCAGTTGCTCAACCTCTCTTTTTCCGAAAGAGAGTAGGGATAGAAGGATAGGGCTAGGACAGGATTAGTGGTAATCGCTAATCGCTCTCGATACGCCCCGTTCATAGATAGGATGGGTGAGAGGGGGTAATTCAAGACATCACATACGTCCATGCCTTTGAACAGAAATTCATAAATCGATTGTAAAATCAATTTATAAAACTGTCCGTACCGGGATTTGAACCCGGGCCCTCCGTAGCCGAAGCCAACGACGTTGACCACTCGACCACACAGGCGGCAAAATAACATTGAAGACTTTAATAGACGATAAAAGTAATATTAAAAAATCGTCATTTGTCTATTTAATAATATCACTCCAATCAGTCTAAAAAATCAAATAAAATCATCAGGTCTTCATTTTATTCAGTTTGACACAGATGTAGCTATTTTTTCAATATACAAACACTACAAACTGCCAGTTCGGAAACATCCTTGTGATGGCTGAGTGATACATTTATTTTTTATACAAACACGACACATTTATTTACTAAACGTCAGTTCAAGTTCATCCGTGCACTTGAACGCCTGAAGATGCCGAAAGGCAAAATCCGGGTCGTTAGTGATAAAACTCGTGTGAATGTACATAATTAGAACGATTCAAATTTAATATTGAAATTCCACCAAGTACATTCAGTCGAAATCTTCAAAAAAAAAAACATCATTGAACTTAAATGCCAAGAGTGGAATCCCGGGTCGTAAAGAAAATAATGTATGAAAAAAAATAAATATAACGATTCAAATTTAAATACTTACTTACTATTTTTACATTATTATAATGGAGTTGATTCTAACGAGTTAATTTTGATAACATTATACAGCGGAACCCCCAAATACACTACCCCGAATTATGCGCTGGCTTGAAATATTCGTCGCAAATCCCCCAATTGCACTGTCGCATTCCATTGTCGTTGCTACGAGACGGTCGTCTGTGCGGCGCCTACAGTCAAATGTTGGCTAGCGTCTGTGTATTCAACACGTGCCCGGCAATACGTGTATAGCCGGGCGACTGTCTATATGTTGGATTTTGGCGCGCTTTGCATTTTACCACTTAGTAACTAAATATTTCGTCCGTATTTTTTTTTGCAAAACTAAGGGAAATCTTAGTTTTGCATTTTTTGCGGAAAAAACCAAATCCATCATTTTGTATGAGATTCACTCCCCCAATTACACTACCCCGAATCACAATTATTGTCCCGACTTTAGTGTAAATGGGGGTTTTACTGTATTCAATTTTCAAGGCTTGGAAAATCACTGCAACGTTTTTTTATTGTCGGAAATGGCGTCAGACACATATTTTTTTTGTATGTTATCTTATTACACCTAATTGATTTATTTAATAATAATTAATATACTTACGTACTTAGAATATTAGTTGATCAATTTTACAATATCAATACAGTTGATATCGAGTCAGAACATAATGACTTAGTGCCATTGATTAATTAAATCAATAGTTTTAATTAAGCATTGAAAACCAGTGGCGTCAGCATGCCAGCCGCACTCAAGGCAGGAATTTCAATTTACATGTACTTGCTGTTTGTATTTATTTATGCTTGGCAAACAAATTACTATCTGTCCTTCAAATGGTAGTGAAGAAACATTTTTCAATGAATTAAATGTATGTCTTCAATAGATAAATTATCTAATTTAAGATTTCGACTGAAGGTGCTTGGTGGAATTTCAATATTAAATTTGAATTCGGATGAACTTCAACTGAGTCAGTTCAAGTTCATCCGTGCACTTGAATGCCGGAAGATGCCGAAAGGCGAATCCCGGGTCGTTAGTGACAAAATCTGTGAGAATGTACATAGTTTGAACGATTCAAAGATAAATTATCGTTTGAACATTATTCTGAAAATGGCGTGATGTCGAAATAATAGATTTACATTTCGACTGTGGAAAGGAAAAGGACGTAACCCACACATAGCAAATTTTACAGGAGGCACATAAAACGTGTTTTGATGATTTTGGGCCATATGCAAATTATGTAATATACACGACCTTGAAGTGCATAAGAGTTGTAAACCGGTGTTTAATTAACATATTCTAATACTAATAAAAGAAGTTGTCTAGTAAAAACCTTTTTTTCAGTCTTTTTTCTTGGTTTCAATTTTCTCAAGCTCATCCTTTTTCAAACATAAAAGCTAAATTTAGACACCAATTCGGCATTTGCAACTTACATCCTTTTGATAGAACGTGTATCAAGTTGGATACATTGTGATTAACGGAAAAAGGTGTTTAAAAAAAACTGTGGGTTGCGTCCTTTTTCCTTTCCACAGTCGATATAATACATTGGCGCATTACAAACTCCTTACTTACTTGACTTCTTTACATTCATATAAATAATGCGATCGATACTTTGTGACCAACATCTTTAATACAAAACAGAAAATAGAAGTGTCTGTCCGTCTGTCACAAAAACTCTTCCCAAACGGCTAACAGAAGCGACGTGAAATTTGCTCATGTATTTTCATTTTTAGGTTAACTTTAGTGTTTTTAAGTTTCAAAATTAGCTGGCATGAAAATAATGGTAAGCGCCAAAATACCATGTTAATCCAGACGAAAATATTTTTTCACTGTTTTGCGCTCGGAAATACAGCCGGGGTGAAACCGGGTAGTACACTTACTTTTTCATCATATGTATTTAGAAGCGTGGTATATAATCATTACATACCGGTAAAAAGTTACACATTTGTGATTTAGTAGAAAGTAATGCTGGTAATAGTGATATGTAAATATGTTATGTACTTAATATGAATAAATCAGTTTTTATCTATCACGGGAAAAACTGGGTTATAAAAAAATAGTATCACATAAATTTGACAAAACTAAATATAAGCCTTCAAGAAGAAGAGTGAGCCAAGTAGTAATATGCTAAAACTTTTCTATTGGACTCTCAAGTACAATCATGTCTTTACTTGTCTTTACTTATTGTATTGGTAGATTGCATATTAGATACTTAAAGACATGTAGAATATTAAAACGCATCTAACATTTTTCTTGAAATACTAGTTGGCTCACTTCACTTCTCAGAGGCTCATATAATATATAAAATTCACGAAGATATTTGTTAACTCTCTAAAATTTTGTTTTTTGACACATGATTACTTAGTAGAAAGGCGGAATAATGATATTAATGTTTTATGTTCGATTGTATATATACATGGATAATGGCTTATATTCACTCCTCTTAACCTCATCATATGATAGTATATATATTAGAGTAACTAAACATTGCTTGTCGCTCGGAAATCGACAAATTTACCATAAACAATAATTTCTGAATAAAATAAGATGTAATAAAATTGATTGTTTGTGTACAAAATCTTTAAATTTTATTTGCCCGTTGGATCTATTTGAAAAACCATTTTAGCACATATCCGTCGTAACTGGAGATTAGTCATGTTTTTTTTACTATCGAAAGTACTCTGTAATGATGTATACATGTCAAACCCTTTATTACGTTATTTTTTTTACCAATTGGAACATATACAATCATTATTTTAAACATTTCAATAAATCAGTCTTTACATTTTCAATCAACTATAAACAATAGGGAAAAAAGGATAGGGCTATAACAGGAATAGTAGTTGGCTAATCGCTATTGCTACACCCAGTTATTAAAGGATCAGAAGGATGGGAGGAGAGGAGATTATGTGAATTGACATCACAAACACCCAGTCTTCGATCACAACTTTGAATTGAATAATTCTCAAATTCACTGTGATCTGACCGGTAATCGAACCCAGATCTGCGTGATCGGTAGAGCAAGCTCTAACCAACTGGGCCACAGCAGGCGACTACTACTCACTTTGTAAAAAGTGAGATTGAGCGACTGAGTAACAAACAGTTCTCATAGAAAAACTTCTGTTGAGATACCTCCACAAGGAGGCTTTATGCTCCACATTGGGAGCGGACATGGATAAAAATAAATAAATAAACAATAACACATCTGTAATAAATAAATGAAATATTATATAATTTGGCGTAATTTAAAATACTGTCTATCATATCTTGTATGATAAACCATGATTATATGTACAATATGCAACTGACAGATGACGGCATTTAACCATTGAACTCTGCTTCCTTTTCGAATGCAGACAAGTCCATAGTCTTTACGATTATGTCATTGAAATGCTAATCAAATTCAATATTTGTTTCTCGGAAAAAAGATGCAACCCGAAAAATATAACGTGCAGCAAAGAATCTCAACTGCTCGTCATCAATTAACGGGCTAAAAATATTTTTAAGTACGTATTAATACCCAGAAAAACGTTTTTGCAATTAATCTGCATTGGAATTTTAGTCATTCAATGTTATCATTTGTATGAATATAATATGTAGATTATATTATATTTAAAAACAAATATTACATAACCTTATTTTGAAAAGATACACTGTGATTATATATAATGTGTATACTTCTTTCAAAAACGAACTCTGTTATTACACTTGGATAATTAACGATCTTGAGTATTGTAAATGTCGATGATCCGTGGTCGAGAGATAAACGTCGTTGGCTTCAATTGCGATACTCATGGGCTCAAATTACAGTACGGAAAGTTTCCTACATTGATTTTTCACTCGATTCGTAGATTTCTGTCTTATATATGTGCAGGGCCAATGAAATCCAGATTATCAGCCTTTATGCACTTCAAAGTTGTGTATATTTTACAATTTGTCTTTGGCCCAAAATCATCACCAAAATATATGTCTCCTGTGAAATGTGTTATGTGTGGGTTACGTCCTTTTTCCTTTCCACAGTTGATATACAAATAATATTTGTAATGAAAGTTTGGCAGGGTCGATGGGAGAAATCTTCTAAAGGGAGGCAAACCTTTAAATTCTTTCTGAATGTCAAATGGCGAATGGAGATAACCAAAGTCCTGACTCCTGATTTCTGGACCAGCCAATTCATAACTGGCCACGGTTACTTCGCTGCCAAGCTCTTCCAGCTTGGCCGGTTAGTAAATAGTCCTAAATGTAAATGCGGATATATGATTCAGGACGCTGATCACATCCTCTGGGAATGTCCAGACTTAAATAACGAACGGGAAAAATTGCTCAAGACGATACGACTATCTGCCGGATCTGTCGGTCCCGTCGATCATGCCGACTTGGTTGCATCTGAGGCAAATTATAGGGCATTTAAAGAATTCTCCTTGAGGAATTTCTTCTCGGGACATTTCTGGCAAAATTTTTAACACGACTAACGTTGTTACGCTACGGAATACACCCTATAAGAAGAATGTGAAGCCGTAGCGGGTGGTGGTGGGTACAACGTTGAGTACCCTAGGGCAGGGTTTCCCAGACATTTTCTGGAATGGAACACTTCGCAAGTCTGGAAAATATAACGGAACACTTAGCTGAATTTTTCAGATTTTTGTAAAACTGTGTTGCAGCGTATGAAACCATTCCAATTTTTTTCGGAACACCTACTCTGGCTCCGCGGAACATAGTCTGGGGAACCCTGCCCTAGGGAATTAAAAATAATAATAATAATTTTAAAACTAAAATACTTTATTTTTTTGGTAAATTCCAGTTCAATCGATAACAAATTGCGTGAGGGGTCCCAATTTTTTTTCTATGGCACTGATTGTAGATATGAGCGCGTTAGTTTTAAAACCTACCCTAACTCCAGGTTTTTGGACTTGAGTAGGTTTTGAGACTAAACACGTGTTTTCAAGTGCGTTTTCTCTGTATCTTCTAAGTTTATTGATTGTGTAGATATTAAAACAGAGAACAAGTAGGCAACACATTTTGGAAAAAAATCAAAAATGATCTTTAGGTAGGTTTTGAAACTGAGATCCTCATATATTTTATATATTCTTTTTAAGTAAGCAAGCGATAGTATGAAATGTCAGTCGTGTCGTTGTCAGGCAAAATAATCATTAGGAATGTATAATTACTCCTTGCAATTAACATGTGCAAACTTCATTAATTTACAATGCGGTATTTGTGAATAATGAGTGGATTATAAGTTTTAATTCTACATTAAAAATGAACGCAAAGTAACCGCTGAATCCAAAAAATATAGCATTACCATTTTAAATATATTAATTAAGTTGTAACATTCTGGATGTTCATTTTTAATATACAATTAAATTTGATGTCTTTGTTACTCCACTTTTGTTGGATTCAGCGGAATATATATCAAACTTAATTTTTCGCGACAATTAGTTGAAGTTGTTTATTTTTTACGTCTACCCTTTTTTATTTTAACGATTTATTTGTTTTTTTTTTCTAGTCCGATTGTCAGACAAAGATGACATCATGTGTAGCAAGCGAGGGCACCAAGAGACCAGTTTGCGGAGATGACAATCAGACATATCCATCTAAATGTAATATTATCAAAATGCAGTGCGACGGGCAGACAATCACACTAAAGCACAAGGGTGCATGTTCCAGTAAAATGAATGGTATACAATTATATTTCTTTTTTTTAAAGAAGCATTCTTATTCTCATGGCAATTGTTTTAAAATACTGATCACTGAATTTCTTCGGACACTCCCAATACTATAATTACGGATAATATAGTGGTGAGACAAAGCGTTTGTAATTCATAAAAAGTAACTATTGAAACTATTGAAGAAATTGAGGGTTTGTTAGAACAGCGACATACAATGCCGAATATACGCAATGGAATATGAGTAATGATTCGTTATATATTAAATCAAACAGCGAGCGGAATCATCATTCAATTACCATCGCATATATTAGGCACCGAGTGTTTCTATTTTACTCAAAATAGTCTGTGTAACTCAGATAACCACTTTTAGGGTGTTCACTGCTAATACTTGGTGGAAAGGCATTATATTTTAAAAAAAAATACTTATTTGTACTAATTCCACTTTTATTTAATAAGATCAGGAGCGGTACCGCTCATGACGAGTAAAATCGTCTAAAACTACTGAAATAAATTAATTAAAAACAAAGTAATGAAAGCATTAGTATCCCGCGTATTTATCAACTGCCTTTCTACGAAAATGTTATAATTTATTAAAACATATCATTATGCAAAAGATTATTATTGACTAACTAAAAAAATACTTTACGTGGCTTAGCTTAAATAAAATACATGTATTGACATCAAAAATAAATGCATTTATACGTAGAATTTGAAGGGTTTAAGTTAAATAACGTTATTTACGAAATTCGTTTTTTTGTTGATGATTTTATTTTTCATTCTCGGCTACATGATAGTCAAACAGCTTTAGATCAATCTTTTCTAGTTTCTTCTTGAATCACCATTGAATTTTAACGTTAACTATATAATGTTCTAGTTTTTTTTATGTAATTTATAGTAGATAATCGCGTGCTGTTCGTTTTACACGAACGAAACAGTCACAGCGAACAACGCGCATAATTTAAGCGATTTTGTTTACGTCCAGTGTGATTTGAAAATAACTATTGTGAACGATTATGTTGTATTTTCAATAAATACGAAACGATAACATAAGATTTTTTTATTTGCACTATTTTAAGCGTACAAACTTTAAAACAAGTCTTAATAGTAAATGAAAATAATCTTAAAATAAGTCCATGCTTACATGAAGTTTATGTTATTACTTAAGGGTAAGTGTAGCCGTCAACAGCGACACCTATAACTTAACACAATTTGTTAAGTGATTTATTTACAAATATTCGTGTAATTGATAGAATCTAGCTTAATAGGATTTTCAAAACATACCAGTTACCAATACATTGTTATTAACATTATTTTTTTATTGGAATTGGACATTCATAGTTAATTAAATGTTAAAATAGTAACTGTCAAATGGAGAATTGTTAAAAAAAATATATAATTATTACTGTATCTGATTTTGTTAATAAATAATAAATAATGCTTTACTCGATTTAAATTTTTTAAAAATCCTATTAAGCTAGATTTTATCAATTTAGTCAAGAAATAATGTGTCTTAATTATATGTAGGTGTCGCTGTAGATCACTACACTTACCCTTAAAAAAACAAAGTTCAGCGTGCAAGCTTTGATTACTGTTAAGTTGGTCTAACGACGTTCTCAAAACTCGTAAAATTTGGTTGAAAAATTGTTGTGTGGATGTTTAAATATTGTCAGTAAATTATTCGGTCAACATCTCTTTCTATGAGAGCTCAAGGATATATGGATATATACGCACACTTTGTAGAATTGGATGCGTGAAAATGAATTTAAACAAGATACATCATTTAGGATATGAGAATCCATAGCTGAAATGCAGCACCTGTTTGTTTTTTTTAGCTTGGAACCTTTTCGTTAACATTCGTTGTCAATTCAGCTATGCACGGTCTTCGAAAAATAGCTACATATAAATGAAAACAGTGGTTGATGTATATTTTAGAATAGTTTCTGCAACATATGATTATAAAATGGATCATGAACAATATATTTAACCTAGAAAATTCACAACTTTATTATTTAGTAGAGCTGAGGAGTGGTCAAGAAATAAGAATACTCCGACCTTAGCTTAAAACACGACTTTAATTATTTTTAAATCATAGTAACATGCAGTGTTGCCACTTTTAACACTAGCGATTTTAATACACATTTTTTTTTAAATGACTCGAAGTTATCAGCTTTTTTCGAGACCGACTCCCGTTTAAACAGTCTGACTCTACGACTCCGGCTCCGCAGCCTTGGTATTTAGGTGGTTGAAATATTGAAATTAAGTCTGTACGCACTGCTGTAAAATAGGTCGATCACGATTATTTTTGTTGCTTGATCGCAGCCATATTCTTTTGTATTGAGGAACACACCAAATCTCAAATATGCTTTGATATCTGATTTAATGTTATACACGAAATTATAAAGAAATTTACTGTAACTGATCTTAAAAAATACATATTTCAATCCATCCTCAAAAAGAAAAAATAATAAACATAAATGGAGTGAAAGTAAACGTCAGACGGACGAAGCGTATTTTTAATTGACATAAATATCGACTGTGTTTTTTCAAAACAGTTTTTTTTCGATAATTGCAATGTTTCAAACTTGATACACGTTCTATCAAATGGAATTAAGCTGAAAATGCCGAATTAGTATCTAAATTTAGCTTTTAATTTTGAAAAAAAATGAGCTTGTGAACATTGAAACCAAGAAAAAGGACCGAAAAGAAGGTTTTTCCTAGACACTTTCTTCAATTAATATTAGATTATGCCAATTAAACACCAGTTTCAAAGTCACTGTGCACTTCCAGGTAGTGTATATTTCATAATTTGCATATGGCTCAAAATGATCAATACACCTTTTTTGAGCCTCCTGTAAAATTTGCTATGTGTGGGTGACGTCCTTTTTCCTTTCCACAGTCGAATTATAATCACTATAATTA
Organism: Himalopsyche tibetana; assembly: GCA_030503985.1. Classification (NCBI taxonomy): domain Eukaryota; kingdom Metazoa; phylum Arthropoda; class Insecta; order Trichoptera; family Rhyacophilidae; genus Himalopsyche; species Himalopsyche tibetana. The sequence goes on from JAPJYX010000004.1 coordinate 32,147,636, forward strand.
TGAAATCATCATATTACACTATAACGTCAAAAAGTTATCTGTTAATCTGGACGATTTCACTTCAGATATAATTTATTTTTTATTCTTTTGCAATTTAACCTAAATTTATCGCTGTTTCCTAGTTTTAAGCGATCAAAACTTCCATTAAAGTTGTCAGAATAATAATTTAGGTGATTATTTTATTTTATTATTCTCGATTAATTAAGTGTCTCTTTCCAGAAATATACAATGTTTTTATCGTTTACAATTTTATAAGTAGAACCATCGACATCCTGTATCCTGTAGGTAACTGTTTATTCAATTTTATGCACTGCAAGATTAGATTTTGAGTTAAAAAAAAACATCAATTCTTAGATCGGCAAGCGTGCACAGCAAGTCGTCGGTATGCACTGGCTTTGGGTCTGCCCGCAGGAAGGGCAGCTGGCTTTGTGCCAAGGTGCAGAGCCGATGGCCAATATGCCGCTGTGCAGTGCAAATCGGAAGCCGGATGCTGGTGCGTCACACCACAAGGAAGACCGGTACCAAATACCACTGTCAGAAACGGCAGACCTAGATGTTATTCTGAATTAGGTAACATATTTGGACTACGGTATTTGGGAACGTATTAGTTGCATGGTAACACTGTTGTACAAGGCGTACTGGAAAGTAGTAGGAAACAATTTCTTTGAATTAATATTTTTTTCAGCTTGTCGAACTATCAATATTGTTGTGATTTGAATGGGTTTTTAATAATTATGCCATGTGCACATTGCACACACATTTTCATGTATGAATTATATGGTTGATTGACTTGGCATTTACTGTTGGTAAAAATAGCAACGTATTTAGTTCTACAGTTTTTATATTTATTATTTCGGCTTTCGCCATCGTCAAAACTATGATTAAGCTTCTATTAAGTAACTACATTAATGTAAGTTTAATCATAGTTCTGACGGTGGCGAACGCCTAAATAGCTATCAACTAATAAATATAAAAACTGTAGAATTTAATACGTTGCTTTTTTGCCCTATTATTAATTGTATGATGTTTTTGCTAGAAATGTATGGATTTAAAATGCATTCGATAGAGGTAGATAGTCTTAATCACATAGTTAAATTTTGTAATAATTTCTAAAAAAATGTATTACAATCATTGTCATTTTGAAAAAAAGTAAAATAATAAACAATATAATAGTTTTGCTGAAATTGATATTTAAAATTTGTGTGCAATAAACATATATCTAAAAAACTTAAGTTTTTAATGATCAATAAAGAGTTTTCAATACCATTAATTAGTAATGGAAAATAATTATAATTTGTGCACGACCATATGCAAAAAAACTCAACATCCTATGTTCGGCTGTCACATGAGGCCGCGATGTGCCATGTGTACATGGCATTAGGTAGTTCACCTAGTATATCAATGTATCTGTTGAAATCATTTCTTTAACTATTTTATTGGTGTCTACATATTGTTTCTTTTGCGATTCCTTTGTAGTATTTTCATATGTTTAGATTAGTAATTCCTTTCGTATGGCAGTTTTCTTCTTTTTGCGTATTTTCTAACCTTCTCTATCGCTCTATATATATACCTTTTTAAACGTTAGAGCTTTTTTACTTCCTCGATTGTATACTACATATTCTTGGTTAATAACAATGGGAAATTTTGAAATAAACTGGATGTTATTATATGTAGTGTAATCGATTGTTTCTTCTTGCATTTCTATTTTTTTTAAATAAATAACCTCTTAGATGCCGCAATGTTTTAATATATCAGTATCTAAAATGTCGTGTCTTTTTTTTAGCTTAGAATTTAAACGTCAAACAAAACTCTAATTAGATGCCTGTAATGAAATATTGTTTGCTATCGATTAAATATTAAAATCTCTTTATTTTATCACAAGATAATAAAGTAAGCTTAATTTATGATATCATCCGACTACACTATAAATTATTTTCCGGCATAACCAGCTTGGAAATATTCACCATGTTTACGCCTGTGGCACATGAACAGTTAATTAGTGGAATTGCCTCCTTCATTTGACGTCACTCCTTAAAATATTCTGAAAATTTCTAACGAAGGGTTTGTAAGGGGGGTGAGAGGGGAGTTTATGTAAAATTTAATTTTCGCATATTCTGAGAAGAAAATATTTTGGGACAACATTAATAATCACACTGAAAATTTCTTAATGAAGGTGCTTAAAAAATGTGAAGGACTTTACTTCGTAGGCTAAAAGATTTTGTAATGAGATTTAATACTTACACAATACCTAAAATCGCGCGACGTCGTTTTAATACATATATTGAATAGCTAAATATCTTTTTTTTATAAATATATAAGAAAATTTTGGTCTTTCTTTATAAGCTTTTGTATTGTGTAATTAGACTTTTTTATGTTTATTTCGGTGGCAATAATATCATAAATTTCATACAATTATTGTTGATGACCGATAAGCTACAAGTCCCGCGACACACTATGCGTAACCTACGACGCATAGTTCGTAACTAGTGCCTCGAATCCCCGGATTGTGACATTACTAATCTCGGGGTTTCCGGATTGAGAAAATTAAAGATATTAATCAAGCTCCCACGCTGATAATTTTGGAATTTCAAAATAGCCGAGGAAAAAAATCCTCAATCCCGAATGACAATGTATATACGATTTTATGTTGAATGTTCAATCCCGGGATTACAAAAAAATGGTCCGGGATTGGATGTCCTATTCGTAACTATGTAAACGAGTGACGAGTTCAGTTCGTTTTCTTTCGAAAGTAGAAAATTGGTTTGATGGTACAGCACAAATACTGTTTTAAGTTAAGTTAAGTGTTGGAATAATGCTTTCTTTGTCTAGGATTGGGAAAAATTCAGTCATATTTGCAGTGGCGTAACTAAAAAATCTGGGACCAAATGCAATAGCTACCAAAGGGCCCATATTTTTTTTGTTGTTACAGAAATAAAATTTATACCAAAAAAAGTCGACTTCAAGTAACTTGACTTAACTTGAATCAGGTTGTAAATTAGGGACATTATACCTCTTTTTCCGAGAAATTTTCGCTCGTGCAAGTCTTTCACCATTTATTCGTGTGAAAAGGATTTTTCAAAACTATTCTTTTTTTAGGATTGAATGTTTTTTTTAAAATTTAAATATGAATATGGATATAAATGTGGCTTCCCTGATCCCAATGGCCCTTATATGTTGCATAGGCCATGTTGTTTGGTGGTTACGTCACTCCATATTTGACAACGATGGTATGGGACTTTGGGGACTGGGTAAAGTGCTTGTATTAATTGTCATCAAAATGTAAAACTCTTGGTGAACATTGCTAAATGTTCAAAAGGATCGTTTGAACACTTGTAATCAGTGGTGAAGTGATAAATAAATAGGTACCAGGTCGGTCATTGATTTCTTCCCTATTTTTTTGTTTTTTTTTAATATTTGTCTGAAGTAAAAAAAAAACACAAGCTTTACAATTAAATCAATAAAAAAAACGATTTTTAATATGTGTATGTACTTGAAAATTAAGTAACATGTCAAAAGGGTGGCAGGACGCTTTCCTCATTTTCAGGTGCCAGGTCGCCGACCTGGCCCCACTACACCACGGCTTTTAATCTATCTAAGACTACTATTTATATTTCTGATTTAGTATCTTGACGTTGTTTTATTATTAACATTTTTACCAGACACCTTTTATGTTCATAAAGCTTCAAATAGTAATTTAGTAAATGTTCATGAAAAATGCACTCGGGTCACTTTCTCTTATAAATACGATATGATTTATATATCATGACGAAAAAGTTAACCGTTTGAATACGGCGCAAATAAATCATTAATACGTCCCAGAGATACTGAGTGTTTTTGAGAAAAATAATTTCGCCTAATATACACTCAAATTCGATATTTTAAAAACCTATATTGACTCAGTATATACAGCATTACACATATTCATCAAAATATTGCTTATATTCTATTAGAATACCAAGTATTTGATTTTATAAATGTCTTAGACATCCGTTTTCGCTTGGATACGTTCCGGACACCTGCGTCCGTTTGGTATTCAAGTGGTTAAAGTGTGGTAAGGATTGTGTATTTTCAAAGTTATAATAATTGGGCTATTTTGCAGCAAAAACACGACGTGTCTATTGATTAAAGTATCCTTAATGTCATGTTTATGATATGTTTACTAATTGTTTGATGATCGATTCATCTCACCATCAATCATTATTATGTAGATGGTGATAAAACAAAATGATTCTATCGTATGTAAATTTAAACGAGTCAATCCAATGTCATTTCCCTTCTTCAACATTACAGTATTTTATTCTATCATTTGTATTCTTTTCTTCACTTTATTTAATTACAGAAAAAGCAAATACGCGACGGCGATCATCTGCGCGAGGGCGACGAAACAAAAAAGGTAAAATAATCGTTAAAAAAAACAATGGTTAAACTTAACTAATTTTAACACTAACTTTAACTCGTGTTTTAACTTTCAAATCACATTACGAGGGTAAACGTTTTCTTCTATCCTGATAAAAATGATCAGTAATCAAATACCCTATATACCCGATTCCTTTTCTCCGTGAAGGACACGTTCCAGGGAAACGCGTAATATTTTTTAGTGACATTAATGAAAAAATATGAATTAATTCCATTTCTTTAGTCAGCTTGATCAAATTTTCTAAGTATACTGCTAATATATTCTTGTTTTACGTAAATAATAAAATACAATTACACGATGTATTAGGGGTCATCCAGATTTGATGATAAGATATTCAGAGGGGGCGGGGGAGGGAGGGTGTTAGGAAGAGTGATAAAATCAACATATTTTTCGGAATAAAATCTATAATTTTTGCGCTGCCATAATAAATATTGCAATATGGCATAGCCCTTCAAAATTTTCAAGGTTTCAAAAATGTGACGTCACTCAGACGGTTGCCAAATATGTTGTGACGAAATGTTGCGTTGGAGCGATAGGGGAGGGGGGCGGGTTGGTAAAAAAAAAACCATGTGGCGTCATTTATGGACGTCCGTTTATATTTAAAGCCCAACAATCGAAGAAATTACCCTTAACTAAAATTGCTATAACTGTTTGGTGTTTTCATTCACTCCTTGTTCATAGGTTGCAGTAGAGATGACCGAGCACTCTTCAGCTCAAACCTGCTGAACATCTTCCGGTCGGATTACGAGAGAGCTCGGGGTACAGGAAACGATTCCGCTGTCCTTGATTGGAAGTTTTCAACCGTGGACTCCGACCAGAATGATTTCCTGGACCGGCACGAGTATGGACAGCTTCGACGGCTATTGAAAAAGGTACAATTAATAATATACATACAAGCTTTACACCAGGGGTCGGCAACCCGCGACCCGCAAGGTTCTCTAGATTAAAATATTTGCTTACAGTGTAATGACATGTGACCGAAGTGCGGCCCGCACTGATCCCCACGTAAAATATTTGGCACTTTTAAAACAAAAGTTGTCGACCCTCGCTTTACACTATCAATATAGTAGATGAGAAGACGCTGTTTCCTAAAAACAGATTCATATAAAATTATCATGTTAAATTTTCTACTTGCAAGTGCCGGCAGAGTGCCATTATCAATAATAATACCGTTCCATCGTACTTCTCTAATCGCAGTGATCCAATTTTTGCACTAACAAGTTTCCAACAAAATATTCTTCCAATACATTATCAAAAAAAATATTTTATTATTTTTACGTAAAAATATACATTTATCGCGAAATTTCTAAATCGTCTAGAAAAGGTGTGTGAGCGCCGACCCCACACGCTCTCGCCCCACTACACCACCGGTAATACCGGAAGAATATTTTTCTACCATGTCCGCTCCCAATGTGGAGCATATGGACTCCGAATGGAGTTTATCATAACAGAAGTGTTTCTACTAGAACTGTTTGTTACTCAGTTGCTCAACTTCTCTTATTCCAAAGAGAGTAGGAATAGAAGGGTAGGGTTAGGGCAGGACTAGTGGTAAGCTAATCGCTAATGCTAATGGTACGACCCGTTCATAGCATTGGATGGGTGGGAGGAGGGAATTCAAGACATCACATACATCCATACCTTCGAACAGAATTTCATAAATCGGTTAAAAATTAATTTATAAAACTTTCCGTACTGGGATTCGAGCCCGTGACCTCCGTAACCGAAGACAACGACGTTGACCACTCGACCACACAGGCGGCTAAGTACATTAATACCAGTAATATTTTTAAAATATGGCCAATTGGGATCGCTACACCGGGCGAGTAATTTAAAATCGGTATTTTGATATTTAATGTAAAATACAATTCAAAATTTTATTCCGTAGCCTGTCAATATTGATTACATTCTTAACTGATTTATAATATTACAATTCAATGCTAAACATTTGAAAAATATAATTATATGCTGGTTACTTATACGTTCAAAATTCGATTTTATTCGGTTTATTTTCAATGCCGAAATACAGGTATTTTCGCATTTTCAGTATTGAAGAAACACGATCCCGGCTACGGTAATACCGGCTGTGGAAACACCATCCCCAACTGATCATTTTGTGGAAATTGAATGATTCGTAGTATACTTATAACCATCGCGTATTACAGTTGTGGATAGCCCTACGAGATTTGTTCCCAGATATCTTATTCGCGGATTCTCAACTTTCGCAATATACTCACTAACTGTATTTTGCTCCCTTGTCCCCCTTTTGCAATTCTTTCTTTCAAATGTTGATCATATCATATATTGGAATATTTGATTACAAAATCTTCTCTCCCAAAGAAGCAACCTTTATAATGTCACAATCTAAGGGTGAAGGGTTATAATATTTTAAAAAATACGAAAGAGTGTAGGGAAGGGGGGGGGGGTGCTGTAGAAATACAATGACAACTTTTACAACACGTTTTTACGAATATTGGAGTAGTAGGTGACCCGAACAAAAAATAGATTTGCAGATAAAAAATATTTGTAATAATGATGAAATTTTCGAAACGTCAAAAATAATTATCAATTTAAATGTTTTGTTTTTTGTAGGAAAATTTGGGTGAAGGTTTATAATATTTTATTTTTTACAAATAATGTAGTGAGAAGGGGGGGGGGGTGCTGTAGAAATACAATGACAACTTTTATGAATATTGGGGCAGTAAAATAGATTTGCAGGTAAAAAATATTTGTAATAATGTTGAAATTTTCGAAACGTCAAAAATAATTATCAATTCAAATATGTTTTGTGGTGACTTAATTTGTGTTTTTGAATAATTTTTCAAAGTTATCATATGTGGAATTATTAAATCATGTTTTTAATCAGGCAATGCCGCCTCCCTTATTTATTTTTTTAAAAATTGGAATAACCCAATCTTACAAGTAATATTATCAATGGGGTACCATAATTCTTTCTGATCCTTCAAGTTTCTATGGGGTGCATTCGCCTTTCAAGATTCTTCTTTCGTTAAATACCAATAATATCTATTCTATTTGCAACATTTCAGTACTCAAGTGTTAAGCAAATTCTCCGCTCACCGATTATTTCTGTTTAAATATCATCTATCGTGCTTTCTTATTTCAGCTATAAATAATAAAGATACCGACCATGATCTTTAATACAAATGTAGAGTTAGTTGGTACTAAGAAATATTTCTAAAATAAGAGTGGAATTTTCTTGTGCATAGAATTCATCTAAAAAAGAATCCATTCACCTATCAGTGATGTAAGTAGATCTTTTAAGCGTCTGATTTATGTTTAGATTGTTTCCCACCCTTATTTTATAATGATGTTCAATTATTAAGGGCTTAGAATCAATGCTAACCATCTAGATAAATTGTCACAGTACTTTAAGATTGTCTCAAAAAAGCGAAAACAAAATAATTTTGAATTAGGTCGAAAAAACCCAAAAAGGTATTTATCCACCACTGCATGTTATTACCTGATAATTAATATTTACTATACTGCTTCCAAAATAATCAATAATTATAATCTACCCACTTAATTCATTGATACCCGATAATTATAATCTACCCACATAAGTCACCTAAACTTATTAACATAAAAAAATATTCTCGCTATTCGTATGGATTACGTTAACAACAATTATTAAGCAATCCAATTTTAGGTTTGTATATAAACGATGCAAACTGCTTACTGCGCGTCAGTTCAAGTACATTCGTGTACTTGAAAAGTCTGAAGATGCCGAAAGGCGAAACCCGGGTCGTTAACAACAAGATTAATGGAAGAGCTCAGCATTCAGACAATTCAAATTTGAAACTAAAATAATTGGATTGCAAGTTCATCGGAAATATTACCTTCTTTTCTTTGCATATAGTGATTTTAACTGTTTGTGTGCATCTTGTTACTAGTTGAGTCACTGAAAAGGGCTGCAACTTAAATTTATACAGCAATAAATATATTTATTATGTTTATAAGCTGGCGGTTACTGTGCTAGACGTTACAATTAATTTATTATGCACATTATAATCCTCTCTGATTGTTTTGTACAATATTATGTTATTGATAAATAACAGTGCGATAATTACATTATTAATATCGTTAACCACTGTTAACATCTGATATTTTACATTTTTTTACAATGTAACCTCTATTTAACATTTTTAAAACCGCAACGTTATCTTTTTTACTTATTTCAATATTATTTGATAAATTAATGAGTGGGTGGCAGCACTTCCTAATAAAAGACTATGCGAGTCATTATTTCTGTTTCATTTAAGAACATGTAGGATAGGGCCTTAAGGACAGGATTCTATTACGACGATATTTTAAATTAGGACGAATAGTATCATTTTATTTTTGAAATACTTCATGTATGAAGAATTCAAAATGAGTGAATGGTATAAATGTTATGTTTTGAATATTATTTCATGAAATATAACCGCCTCTGCATATACAAGGGGTGCATTGATCCAATGCCACATTGACCGGTCACCACTGATCCCAGGGATGGGCATACATGAGTTCAACGAGAGCCACATTTTGGATTTCCATCTATATAAAGAGCCACACCATAGTCGTGTTCTTACGTAGTATTAAATACACAAATTTAAATTTGAATCGTTCAAACTATGTACATTCTCACAAATTTTGTCACTAACGACCCGGGTTTCGCCTTTCGGCATCTTCAGGCATTCAAGTGCACGGATGAACTTGAACTGACGCTTAGCAAATAAAAGTTTCGTGCTTATATAAGATACAAATGCATCACCGAGTCCAAAGCCATTGCTGGCGAAAAGGATGAGCTCATGGGAATTCCAACAGATTTGTGTAGTGAGCAGTTTCAAGAATTATATAATCTGTTTGTCGGCAAAGGTTTTATGATTATATGATTTTATGGTTATATAGGGTATAGAAGAGGAGATGTGGGAAAATTTGTTATTTCGTTTAAAATCGGAAGACTTTGCAACTGTGCTTTATTGATTTCTAAAATTTCTTGAAAAAAGAGCTTATGACTGTCCGTATTTGGGTGTAACATTTTTATCCCTTGTTCCTGATTGAACACGTGTCCTTCCGAAATTAAGTGATTAGCAAAAGTAGACGTGTCTTTTTTCAATCTAAAGGCTGCCATATGTTCTAAAACTCGGATGTTCAATGTTCTTTCTGTTTTGCCGATATAAAACTTTGTACAACAAGAGCATTGCAATCTATAAATCCCGGATTTATTTAAGTAATGTATTTTATCTTTATTATTAATTAATAATTTGCCTAAAGAGTTTTTACAGTAAAAAGCAGGTCTAACACTATCAGCTAGCTGTTTTTTAATTTTGAGACTTGTATTTCCTAAAAAAATGATTCTACGCCAATACCTAGTATGATCTATGTCCTTTGACACTATACCTTTAAATAACATTTTTTCTGCAAGTTTAGCTTGTTTTTTTGATAAAAGATTGTCTATAAGAGACATATCGTATCCATTGTTTATGGCGATTTGTTTGATGATTTTCAATTCAATATTAAAGTTTATTTCGTTTAAAGGAACACTCACAAGTCTATGTATTTCTGAATGAAAAGCGGCTAGTTTATAAGAAAATGGGTGCATTGAATTTTTATGGATTACAGTGTCAGAGAATGTTGGCTTCCGAAATATTTTAAACTCGTGAGAATGATTTTCAATGTTAATATTTAAGTCAAGAAAGTTAATATTTTTGCCTCCGACTTCTAGAGTAAATTTAATATTTTTATCTAATGAATTTATAAAGTTATGAAAGTGAGTTATTTGTCTATCTGTTCCATTAAACAGGCAAAGAATATCGTCTACATATCGGAACCAATAGACTATAGGTTTGGCTTCTGTTTTGTTTCTAAAAATTGTATCTTCTAAATAGTTCATATAAAACTCAGCTAACAACGGTGATAGGCAGTTTCCCATTGCAAGGCCTTCTGTTTGTTTATAAATTGTATTGTTAAATTGGAAATAGTTCTGGTCAACGCAAACGTCTAATATATTTAATAACTCTTTTGTTACTATCGGGTTTACTCTACGTGCATTTAAGGTATCTTCGATAATCCTTTTGCATTTGTTGACTGGTACATTAGTAAATAAACTGACCACGTCAAATGAAATTAATTTTGAATTGCAAGGAATGATTTTATTTTTAAGTTTTTTAACTAATTCTAATGAATTTTTTACGCTATATGTCGGGTTGAATCCACTATGGTTACGAATGAGGGAGTTAGCTTTTTTCGATAATTTATAGGCTGGGGCATTAATATATGACACTACAGGGCGAATTGGGATTGAAGGTTTATGAAGTTTCGGTAATCCGTAAAATTTGGGAGCTAACGGATTCCGTGTAGACAAAGAATATATATCTTTAGGGTTGATCGTAATATTACAACTGTTAATGACATCTTTGACATCTTTGTTAAATTTTACTGTAGGGTCTTTTTTTAGTTGGACTATATTGTTACTTTCGAGAAAGTTATTAATTTTATCAACGTAATCATTACTCGTTAGCAGAACTGTGGTACTTCCTTTATCTGCTTTTGTGACAATGATGTTATTTTCTTTAATTTTATCTTTAATATTCTTAAGAGTGACTAACTCATCGTTAAGTTTACTTCTATTTTTAACACTCGACAAATAATCCTTTTTAAGAATGCGAGAACATATATGCTTACTAGTTAGATTTTTATGTAGTGCAATTTCTAAGTCTATCGCAAGGTTTTCATAGTCAGATTTTCTATTCGGTAAAGGTGGGCAGTATTTAAGACCTTTTGATAAGAGATTTTGCTCGTCTTTTTCTAAAGTTACGTTAGTAAGGTTAACCACTCTATCGAAAAATATGATTGGTGTTTCCTTGTTTATTATCAACTGTGATTTCTCAAGTAATGTTTTATTTTTCTCTTCAATAAGTTTCTTTAGTTTATAAGCCTGTTTTTCAAATTTAAGTTGTATAATTTCTGACACTTTATATCTAACGTCTCGGTCCAATGTATCAAATTCAATGGGGTGAAGTTTCTGTGCGAGCAAACAATGAATTACTTTAAGGTATTGACTAACATTATCACGAGTTACATACCATTGACCTGTTTCTGCTTTCAGCCACGCTGCTTTAGCTTTTTGCAAAGCCTTAACTGCAGGCTTCGAATCGTTGATAATTTTAACATTTCTCGAAATGAATTTCGGGATCACTTTATTTTTAAAACAACTGTTATTAAACCACAAATTTTGACTAACAACACGAAACTTTAACACTAATTTACTATAGAGTTCAGTCAATCTTGCTGTACTAGCAATATTGATATAATTTAAGATTTCGACTGAAGGTGCTTGGTGGAATTTCAATATTAAATTTGAATCGTTCAAACTATGTACATTCTCACAAATTTTGTCACTAACGACCCGGGTTTCGCCTTTCGGCATCTTCAGGCATTCAAGTGCACGGATGAACTTGAACTGACGCTTAGCAAATAAAAGTTTCGTGCTTATATAAGATACAAATGCATCACCGAGTCCAAAGCCATTGCTGGCGAAAAGGATGAGCTCATGGGAATTCCAACAGATTTGTGTAGTGAGCAGTTTCAAGAATTATATAATCTGTTTGTCGGCAAAGGTTTTATGATTATATGATTTTATGGTTATATAGGGTATAGAAGAGGAGATGTGGGAAAATTTGTTATTTCGTTTAAAATCGGAAGACTTTGCAACTGTGCTTTATTGATTTCTAAAATTTCTTGAAAAAAGAGCTTATGACTGTCCGTATTTGGGTGTAACATTTTTATCCCTTGTTCCTGATTGAACACGTGTCCTTCCGAAATTAAGTGATTAGCAAAAGTAGACGTGTCTTTTTTCAATCTAAAGGCTGCCATATGTTCTAAAACTCGGATGTTCAATGTTCTTTCTGTTTTGCCGATATAAAACTTTGTACAACAAGAGCATTGCAATCTATAAATCCCGGATTTATTTAAGTAATGTATTTTATCTTTATTATTAATTAATAATTTGCCTAAAGAGTTTTTACAGTAAAAAGCAGGTCTAACACTATCAGCTAGCTGTTTTTTAATTTTGAGACTTGTATTTCCTAAAAAAATGATTCTACGCCAATACCTAGTATGATCTATGTCCTTTGACACTATACCTTTAAATAACATTTTTTCTGCAAGTTTAGCTTGTTTTTTTGATAAAAGATTGTCTATAAGAGACATATCGTATCCATTGTTTATGGCGATTTGTTTGATGATTTTCAATTCAATATTAAAGTTTATTTCGTTTAAAGGAACACTCACAAGTCTATGTATTTCTGAATGAAAAGCGGCTAGTTTATAAGAAAATGGGTGCATTGAATTTTTATGGATTACAGTGTCAGAGAATGTTGGCTTCCGAAATATTTTAAACTCGTGAGAATGATTTTCAATGTTAATATTTAAGTCAAGAAAGTTAATATTTTTGCCTCCGACTTCTAGAGTAAATTTAATATTTTTATCTAATGAATTTATAAAGTTATGAAAGTGAGTTATTTGTCTATCTGTTCCATTAAACAGGCAAAGAATATCGTCTACATATCGGAACCAATAGACTATAGGTTTGGCTTCTGTTTTGTTTCTAAAAATTGTATCTTCTAAATAGTTCATATAAAACTCAGCTAACAACGGTGATAGGCAGTTTCCCATTGCAAGGCCTTCTGTTTGTTTATAAATTGTATTGTTAAATTGGAAATAGTTCTGGTCAACGCAAACGTCTAATATATTTAATAACTCTTTTGTTACTATCGGGTTTACTCTACGTGCATTTAAGGTATCTTCGTATGGCAGCCTTTAGATTAGCCATATGGCAGCCTTTAGATTGAAAAAAGACACGTCTACTTTTGCTAATCACTTAATTTCGGAAGGACACGTGTTCAATCAGGAACAAGGGATAAAAATGTTACACCCAAATACGGACAGTCATAAGCTCTTTTTTCAAGAAATTTTAGAAATCAATAAAGCACAGTTGCAAAGTCTTCCGATTTTAAACGAAATAACAAATTTTCCCACATCTCCTCTTCTATACCCTATATAACCATAAAATCATATAATCATAAAACCTTTGCCGACAAACAGATTATATAATTCTTGAAACTGCTCACTACACAAATCTGTTGGAATTCCCATGAGCTCATCCTTTTCGCCAGCAATGGCTTTGGACTCGGTGATGCATTTGTATCTTATATAAGCACGAAACTTTTATTTGCTAAGCGTCAGTTCAAGTTCATCCGTGCACTTGAATGCCTGAAGATGCCGAAAGGCGAAACCCGGGTCGTTAGTGACAAAATTTGTGAGAATGTACATAGTTTGAACGATTCAAATTTAATATTGAAATTCCACCAAGCACCTTCAGTCGAAATCTTAAATTACACAAATTTAAATTAATTTACATTTCTACACAAATCTTAATTGCTGTATAAATTTTCTAAATATATTGGTGAGTCGCACATAGCCCAATGAAGAGCCACATTTACTCGCATCTGATATATATTATAAAAAAAATGGGATACATAGGTTTTAAAAGAAATAAATTTTCAATTAAATGTGAAAACTCTTTCATATACTTATATGCAACTGATATTACTTGTCCATGGACATGTCGGGTTCGTGGTACAGTGGTCAACATCGTTTGCTTCCATGCCGGACCTCACGGGTCTTTTGTTCATTTTTTTGATTTCTGTACGAAGGCATGGATGTTTGTGATGTCTGAAAATTCTCCCTCACTATTCCAATCCTAAAAATAACAGTTTGTAGCGAGAGTGATTAGTTAACTACTAGTCCTGTCCTGCCCTATCCTTTCTATCCCTACTACTCTCTTCAAAAAAGAAAGGATGAGCAACTGAGTAACAAACAGTTCTTGTAGAAAAACTCCTGTTGAGATACCTCCATTAAGAGTCCACATTAGGAGCAGACATGGATAAAAAATAAAAATGGACAAATGCTGCAAAAGACACCACATTGTATCCGCCGATATAGTCCTGACTGTGGAACGAGGCATTTTTTTTATGATTGGAGGTGTCCATAATGGGAATCTTTGTCAACCATTAATTACAAGGGAAACTGGAGTGGAAATTTGCAGATTTTACGAAATTGCGCTAGTACTACTTTCTGTGGATTTCATGAACCGTAGTATCTATCATGCCAGTGTGCTTTGGTGGAATTCAAGCCCTGGTATTGAATAATATATTTGTGATTAACAAGACTAGCTGCGAAATAAAACTTTAAGCATGTTGGGATATGAAATAAATGATTTATTTTTTGTTCATTATAAATTGTGGCCATATCCTCTTGTCAGTTCAATCGTGTGTGCAACTCCTAGAGACTAATTGAATGATTATATGCGTATTAAACTAAAATTTTCACTTACTTACTGAGAACATAATGATTACTCTGGGTGACGGAAGCACTTGTACTTTAGCTTATATATTAATTCTTGTAACTACATATTGTCATTTTGCTACTTTTTAAAAATAAATATTGTGTGTAACCCCACATATCTATGGTTTTGTAGAAATGTGAATAAAGAAACACATATGTACATATGAATATTATACTATAAATATTAAGTGTATTTTATATTAACGTACTTTCCTATTATTATTTTTAAAAAATATGCTTTTTGATGCACATTTTTTTTGTTAAATGAATTTTAATTTCAACGAATCCGTGTGTGTAGACAATAATAACATACCTATGTAGATTCGAGTTCGATTCGATTTACTACTTTTTTTGACTTTATTAATACTGAATCACATTTTCAAGATTTTAGTAGGGTAGAAAGATTCAAAATGGAATCGGAAATTTGAGCCCTTAATTATTGAACTTTTTTCCAATTAATGTTTTGACAAAACAATAGAATACAATACTTATTATACTCTCACTTGATCTAAAACCAATGAATGGTGCAGATTAAAAGATTTTTTACTAATAAATAATTGATTTTTATTAAGGCTTTATTAATTTCCTCAGAAAGAATTCTAAGCTCTTCATTTTAATGTGATAATGTTTAACCCTCCAGAGACGAGAGCTTTTTTCCGATAAAAAAAATATTTTCTAAGCCATATTGAAGTCACGGATAACTTTTATTCCTATCCAAAATTAAAAAAAAAAAAACGCAAAGTCGTTGTATAGAAACCCCGCATGACTATATGGTCATGCTCATCCTTTTATTACCGTGTAATATTGAGTACGGACAGTAGTAAGGACAAAAGTGACCGTATGGGCTTGCAAACATTCGGGGTTGAAATATAGCTAAACGTGATTTTTTTTAAAATATTTACAATTTGACCTCTTTAGATCAACATAATTTCAAAACAAATATATTAGCAAAATAACTGTAAATTATTTTATGTTTTTATAAAAAAATATCTAACAGTTTCAAAAAGTAAATTAAAAAAAACGGAAATTCAAAAAATCACATGTGCTTTTGGAGACCGTTCCTGTTCCTACGGCTGATGACTTACTGTAGTCCGTACCCTTCTTAACCAAATATGAGCAAAAGCAACGATATTCAGGTAGAAAAAGTATGAATAGTGGGATCAATAGACAACGGTGTTTTGCGTGACCATATGGTGACGCTCGTCCTTGGAGGGTTAATAACTTCATTTTGTTTTCTTCCATGATGACCAAAAGTGAGTGACTGCTCTATTTGTGTTGTCAATATCTAAATTTCCTTTGGAATATTTTTTTTTCTTAAATATATAAGGTCTTAACCCGTTAACAGCTAGAAAAAATAACGTTTTTTGTCCTGTGAGCTAGCAATTGTCTAAAAACTAATAAAGGAAAACTTAATATTCATTTTGTGAGTCCTTAAGAGATGTCGGACCCTTTTTCAATAATGCTAACTCTAAAAAATATTTATTAATGTCGTAATAATGAGAACACACCGGTGGGTCGTTAGCTTTAGAGTGGTTGAACATCAAATTGGATATCTTCTTTTGTCTTTTGATATAATAATATTATTCTTTTATTTATTATAAGAATGGTTCGTTTTGTTGTTGTATTATTGAAACATCGTGCTTTGGATGAACTAATCTGAAAGTGACAATAGTATTTCTTACATGCATTTTAGGGTCTTCATCAATTATACTAAACTGTAATTAATAAATTACTTCAAATAATTTTGCAGATAAAGATACTTTGCATAACTTTAGACCATTATAAATATAACAAGTTTATTAATCAAATCTCAAGCTAATATTTTGTTTATTATTTCAGGCAGTTACACCGAGACGATGTGCTCGTACTTTTGGGAGAATGTGTGATGCTGACCGGGACGATGCTATTACTCGCCGAGAGTGGTCAGCGTGTCTCACCCGTGGTGATTTGGCCTGTGAGTAGACATTTCAATATATCTACTTTTATTGTTTTTGAAATGAAAAGCACAGATATGTTTTCAACAATTTACAGAATTATATCACATGCATTCAAAAATTGTTCTCTGAGCCACATATTCATATGAAAACACTATATTAAAAGTAACTTTTATGCAAATTCTTTCTTTTTGGTCATCTACGCTCTCTAATTAGAGTATATTGACAACACATGGTGCCTCCAAGACATTATTATCCCTATAAAACTCTGTTCTGACAGCATCCCATAATTTCAGTGAGTGCATCATATGGATGACCCTCTGGAATGATGGGATTCAACTCGTCAGGAGTACAGTTTGACAGATTTTAGGCTCTCCTGGGACATTCACAGTTCATATCCATCACTGCTTTTTTATATTGCTTAATTCAACCAAACTGCTGTAGCCCTAGTATTCTGTTTTCCGCACTTAGTAAACAGATATCTTGAACTCTGATGAGACTGTTAAGCTTCTCCATCAGAATGCATGCATGAAAAAAGTGATTGTTGTCTCTGACCAGATACAACCATGTCTTAAACTTTTCACATTACATCAAATGCGGCTCCAGTGATCTCCTAACGCTGATTGCCATCTTTTGTGGTGCACCCCCATGTGCCGGGATGTACAATGCTTAAAATAAAACTATAAGATACCGAATTCACTGCATAAATCAAAAATATTGCAAGGCATATAATATTTAATCTTTAGCAATACTAAACTAATCTTAAAACAATTATAACATAGATAAAATAGACCAACACAGCAATTGCATTGTACGCAGAGAATAAATACATTTATTTTAATATTTTTAAAATGTAACATTTTATTGAGACTTGAAAAACAGTTGTTTTTAATATTATAATGAAATTCTTAGATAGACCATTCATCTAAATATTAAATTAATGGATGTAGTAAACACATTTTTATAGTGTTACTATGACCGGTTTCGTTAGTATGTAAATATTTCAAATAATGATTTTATTAAAACACGCATTCTCTTATGTAAATCATAAAAAAAGTAAATTTCCACCCTTATCTATGAAGAAACTCAATCTTGCAAGATAGTTTATTATCTTCAGTATAAGGCAGATTAAATTGTACCTAATATTTCTTCAGTCACTGATATGTGGAAGTTTATTCTGACTGACAACAATTTTGCAAATTTAAATTGGGCATTTGAAAACAATAATGATATTCAAATTCTTATAGACAGAGTAGAGGTAATATGCGTATTGAGTCTAGATTGCCAATGTATTCCAACATCCTGTCTTGACAAAAGGATTGTTCTCATTTCCCATTCCCATCAAATTATTATCAAATCAAAAGTTGTTTACACAGGGTCTATGGTTTTGAAAGTTGGTCTAGTGAATATCACCTACCTATATTTTTTTCTACATTGAAAAATAGTTAGCACAACTCTGATGAAAGTTGACTGCTGGTTTGTGATTGGTTTCGTAGAAAATAAAAGAATTATAATAAGAAAAAAATACTTATTTTTAATTTAATAAATTAATAACATTGTTAATTAAGTAGTGTCATTCACCGACAAGATGGAGGTTTACCCAGTAAGTGCAACATTCGCATTTTTCTAGGAAAGCTTCTTATGCTTGCAACTCTCTTGTGGTCATTAATTTCATTCTAAAAAAAATATGATTTATTTCTATAGCAATAGTACTTTGAAACCTAGTACACTCTCATAAAGGAATATTTTTTTAAAATCTTGCTTACTTAAAATATCTTTCTCATAAGCCCTCAGCGTTGAGTTGAGAGCAGACTCGCGGCATTATTATTTAGTCTCTTTTCATTTGTTCTTGTCGCTGAACTCAGACGGGGGAGCGGCGCAGGCGCCGGGGGCAGCAGACGACGACATTGAAGATGACGACGATGATGAAAAGGATGGGGAGGGAGTAGACAGTGGGCCAATCGGAGGTAAGCGCCCCGACCGACCAACGCAGCGCCAAGCACCGACATTTAAGATACAGAAAACTATGCCGGCCCTGTGTATGTAATATGGTGATTTCAGCAGTATGATTTAGAGAGAATATGTGAAAAGAACTTCAATTGTTAAGAAGTGATGGCGTATTTATTATTTTAAAAATTATCACGAGAATTTCCATCCTATTATACACTTTCAAATCTTTCAAATCTTACCTGAGGTTATTAGGAGTTTGTTACTCAACTTATTCAGTAAATATATATACTACATTATATTATTATCCTAAAAGTTATTCTGGTTGGGTTTTACCTATTTGGATGAGGAAATAAACTAATTATGTAGAAACAAAATAATATCTTTTAAGCAAGCATAATAATATCGCATTAAAGTCATTTACTGAATGATTGTATTATAAAACAATTCGATACTTTGGTACTTGTTCCAGCAACATGAAATACATCACAAGTACAATTTATTTCCGTGAAATGATTATGTATTGATATGGCGCATTAAAACTTTCACATTCTTCAAAGTTTTAATGATCAAATTTGCAATGTCAAACAAAACATCTAATTTGAAATCCAGAATCTGAAAATCAGAAACTCCAAATAGCATTTACAGTATGTGAGTAAATGTTTTAAAATGCCAAGAACGCTAAATTTATTGAAAACACATTCTCTATCTTAGACCATGGGCTTAACGATAAATCCTTCCTGTGTACTACTGTTACATACTATTTTAATATTGTATTATTATAACTAATTTCTTTGGTGAAATAGCTATACAATACATATTGTTCGATTATATTCTTTTGGCTGACAGATTAGTAAATTATTTAAAACGCACTGTGTATATTAAATATATGTTATGCAGCAAAAATCCTTAAATATATTTTTTATCTATTTATGTATAATATGTCGTTAACATTACTTCCATAAATATTGTTAAATTAAACAGCGTGCCTGACTGAAAAGGTTACATATGGATTTCAACAGATTTATTATATTTTCTTGTCTTTTCTGTAGTCCAATATCAGTTATATACAGATTTTATTTAATAATGAAAATTATTAGTGTTACAGGGAAGTTTAACAAGAATTTCTGCACACTTACATGGGCTGGATGATCCAACAGACCGAAGTAAAGATGAAAACGACTCAAACGATTGTTTGTCTGATAGGAAATCAGTTCTTGATGAGCAGGTAAAAATATGATATTTTATTTTCATCCATGTAAATATACTAGCAATTGCAACCGAATAGTTTATTTTTTACAAAGTCAAGCAAATAATTCTTGATAGCTCTTAATGACAGAAAATATTCTCGCGTCTATAGTGACAACTGTCAATTCTTATTAACAAATATTGTATTTTAATAATATAATTTTGACATTTATTTTTTGTTTACTTGGTATTGCTTTTGTGCTAGCGATTTATGTTATTATATTTTCACATTCTTTAATAAATTATAAGTAACAACATGATGATCAAAACAATTTGTCATTTATGATTACCCCAGGCCTAGTAGTAAAATATAAGCAAAGAGTATAGTAATATTTTTTTTTCTCTGGCCAAATCAGTGATTAACATGTCCACACTCATATTAGGAATTATTTGAATATTTTTTCAATCCCACCATATTGTGTTAAATTATGCACTTAAACATAAGCAAGACTATGAAGTCTTAAGCAAGTACTGCATGGTCATTCAGATAAATGCCTAAAATGTAAACTATGTCCATTTATAATATATGCCTACTTGTCGGATATGCTATATTCAAGCTTAAATGTTATCTGATACAATAATAATGAATAGGACAAGCTGCATTATATCACCTTGCGCACTAGCTGTATATATTTCTGCTCTCATTCATCAGATTTCATGTTTAAAAATATCCTGTTACAAATAATGTACCTTTAGAAATTTATGGCTGTAGAATATGAAATATATTATTGCATTGCATTGCGCTGATAAATAGATAAGATTGCAATTTATTTATGTTAACCCTTAGCAATCTTTCTCGTATCATAGACAAATGATTAATATTATAATAACATCATAGATCTATTTTGTTGATTTTCATGAATGTTGTATTTAATTTTGCTGTTATATGGTTTCTACAAGACTTTTTATCACATTCTTAGCACAACAATCAGAAAAAATTCTAGGATTAAATAACAAATTTATTTATTGGTGTTTTATTATCTTTAACAAAAAAATTCTATCTGCGCATGCGTGTCAAAATATAACGAACTTGGTCGCACTTTGTAATTTATGTTTTTTGGTGATTTTGGTAATATTAAAATACTTAAAATTGCTTGTTACATAGAAATTAAGCTTATAAATCCTTAACCTAAGTAACAAATTAAAAATAAAAGAAAGAAGAACTCTAAAACTTTACATGCATATCTTTGAATATTGGAGATTTAATTAAAAAAAAAAAAATGTTAATGCATTGGTAAAATATTAATAGAGATGCAATTCAAATTAATGTTCAATAGTTATTACTTACCATTCAAAAATTCATTATTTGTGATAGAAAAATGGTGATACAGTGCTGTATGTACCAGAGTGCACGGCAGATGGGCGGTATCAGCGGGTCCAGTGTTACCGATCCACAGGATATTGCTGGTGTGTAAACCAAGATTCAGGAAAGAATATCCCTGGAACTTCTATCAAAGACCAGCATCCTAGATGTGAATCACTGCCCACCCCTAATAGACCCATGAAAGGTTAGACTTCATTTTCATTTTGCATTATTCACTGATAACACCAAAGTGATAAATTTTTAATCAAAATTTGGTGAAAATTAAATCTTCAGTGAAAGTTTTATTAATATTGTCTGATAGTAGATTTTTTTATTTTATCAGGACTACAGCATTGATGTTGGCCATTATGGCCAGCAATTATTTATATTGACATAAATTTTAATTACTAATTATTTTTTACAGGATGTCCTGATCAAAGGAAGACAGAATTTATTGCTAATTTAATGGAATTCTTGAAACAGGAAATGCTCACTGGAACAAATGGAACTGGGATTGCAGGGTATGTTTATTAGTTTTAATGACCGAAAGAATTTTATAAATACACATTCAACAAATATTTTACACCCTAAAGTGAAGTTGCCTAAATTAATATAATTAATACAAAATCAATTAGTCTTTGAACTGAAGAAATATTTTTTGCAGATCTCCTGATAACCTTAAATGGCATGCTTCAAAAGAAGAACAAATTGCTACATGGAGTTTTGTTATATTAGATAAAAACAAAAATAAAGTATTGGAGCGGAAAGAATGGAAATCTTTTAGAGAACTAGTGATGGGAAATCGACAGTTGAGAAAATGTGGCAAAAAGCTCCCCCGATATTGTGATATTAATCATGACAAAAAAATTAGTATAACCGAATGGCTAAATTGCCTCGAGGCTCAACAAGGATCTTCCAGTCCTGTGGCAGGTGAATATTTTATATATTTTTAATAAATTCTTATCTATTTTCCCTTTTATAAAATTTTCACATTTACTAAAAATTTACAAAAAAACCCTGCCATTGCTGTTTTAAAACAAAGCCTAGTTTTAATTAAATAAGTAAAAACGTTGATCAAATATATGAAGCGCTTACTTTCAAAACAGACTAAAACGATTTTCCTGCGATATTGAGTATGATATATGCTAATTAGAGATTCCAACTATTCGTCATTTTCAACTATCCGGATATCGAATAGTATAACTGAAACTATCCGGATATATCCGGATAGTTTACTAGATAAATGTTTTACTTGAATACCTGTTCAAATGTAGAAATCACATCATAATACACAGATATCACTAATTTGACAAATTTTTTATCAAAAGTTGTTTTCAGAGGCTTGGAGCAGACCATTTTTTGGATTGCTCCGCTCCAGGCTCCCGGCAAAAATAAGAATTAATTTCAATAAGAATAATATGCATACAAATGTAAACTTGTCTTTAAATAATTAGAAATACATACCGCTTAAAAAGCTTTATTGAATTACAATAAATCGTCATCATTATTTACATTAATCTTTAAAAACTAAAAAATCTAAACCATCTTTGATCATTTGTTTTCTTTCACTTAAAATTAACATTAGCGCAGAAAAAATTCACTGCACTCACTTGAGTAATGACTAGTGAGCCATAATTGATGCAATAAAACATGCTGTTAAAATCCTTTCTGGTTAAAAATTAAAAGCTTCAAACACAAATTTTGCTTTTAGTCTTCACATATTCTTTATCGTATTACAATCATCGTAAAATTCTTGTTCTTCTTCATCAAAATTATATAATTGAACAACTTTCTGACGTAGTCTAGTTTATCCATTTATTTTTTAAATTTATCATCTTTTAATGGCTGAAATGATTCGTTTGTGGAAGATTCTCCACTGAGACATTTTAAAATATTTTGTTTTTGGAGTCTTGCAAAGTGTCATGTTTAATATTTGATGATAAAATGATAAGAATTATTATATGTAGTATTTGAAGAAAAATAAATTCAGAGCAAGTAGACCTGCACCGCTCTTACTTTTGGCAAAGTGCCGTTGCTTCACTGCTTCCTGCTCCAAGCTTTGCTCTAAACCTCTGGTTGTTTTAGACGGTTTTTAAAGTGAACACTTCATATAACATTGAAAATTATTCACCTAAGATATAGTTATATTTTTCTTGTATGCGAATATAAGTTATAATAACTATTTATCATGACAAGTGAATTTTGTACTAACAAATCTTTACTTTTTTTATAGAAACCAGTTCCAAAGCTCCGACAATCTCAAAAAGAAAGGGACCAAATCCGCTAGAGTCCTATCTCAAAGGAGATTGAAAATAGATTCTGCAATGTTTAGTTTTTGTTGAGAACAGTTAACCCTCCAAGTACCAACGCAACCATTTGGTAACACAAAACACATTTTTTTCAATTCTGTTGCCAATAGTATTGTAAAATATAATGAAACTGAATACTTCACACCTTTTTTTAGAAAAAGACTGGTAAAAAATGCTTACCTGGTGAATGTCAAATAAATATGTAATAATTTATATACATGTATTTCTTGATATGTTGCATTATTTCATCGAGGATCATATGTGTATACTAGAGGTGTACACAGGCATGTGGGGCTCTGCCTGACTCGGCCCATGGGCCAGCTTTGGGCAGGTCAGGACTTTATTTTCTGGCAAGAAATTTATTGTTTGAAAAGTATGGCATCATCATAAATATTTTTTGGGAATCGAACGAAGGCTGAAAAATTGTGTGAGCTAATTGAAGCATAATCTAAAACAGGGTTTCCCAAACTATGTTCCGCGGAGCCAGAGTAGGTGTTCCGAAAAAAATTGGAATGGTTTTATACGCTGAAACACAGTTAAAAAAATCTTAAAAATTCAGCTAAGAGTACCGTTATATTTTCCGGACATGCGAAGTGTTCCATTCCAGAAAATGTTTGGGAAACCCTGATCTAAAACAATGCTTTCTTCATTAGAAAATGTCCGATACTTTGCCATATTATTTGTTCCTATATAAATCAAGTATAAATATTATTCAGTGTCTAGTTCCCATTGGTTGTAGATGATTGACAGTCCATTGTGACATAAAATTCTTAAATAAAATTGATGTTTCAAAAAATAATTTCAACCATACTAAATATATGAAAAAAAACACATTTTTTAGGATGAGAAATATAAATCAGTGCTTTTAAGATCAGGTTTGGACAACAACTGTAATATAAAGACTCTGCCCTGAAGATGTCGGACTCACGCTGAGTAATTGTATTGAAATTCAGTCTCTACTAGTCTTCTGGTATATACCATATAGTAATTTTTATTAAATATTATTATAACATGTCTCCACAGTAGTTCCAAAAGACCATTAAGAAAATATTTTTTGATTGCCAGGTTTTTTTTGCACAAAATGAGTTGTAATTTTTTACGCAGAGTATTTTTTTTCATTACGGTTTTCTTTTAATTCTTTAGTATTTAAAGTTCATATTATTTTTTACCTTCATTTCGAATCATAGATGCAGTGGCAGATTAAGCACATGGGAGGCCCCAGGTGCAATAAAATTTACAGACCCTGTTTTATAAGAACGTACATGGAATATATAATATAAGCCACTTTTGAGACCCCAAGCGCGCGCCTCATTCGCTTATAGGATAATCCGCCACTGCATACATGTTAAGATAAAAGTCATTAACTCCATAAAACTCTTGCGAAAATTACGATATATCACCTTAAATTTATACGAAAATTATAAAACCCTTTTTTATGATAATAAACAATAATTAAAAGTAATAAAATTACATTTGAAATGCTGAGGACTATATTTAAGACTTCATTTTTTTTGGAATTTACAATTTAACGAGTCTTTGCAACAGAGCCTTTCCTCCTGTTATTGAGTCATATTATTTCAAATTATCAAAAAACCTAATTTAAATTTCAAAAAAAACATGGTTAGTGACATTTTCTATAACAATGACGAATTATTTGCATGATATTTTGAATTATTAAGTTTGTGAATAGTATTTACATGGTACTAAATTAAAACTGACGATTTTCATCCATAGCGTGAACTCTGTTTTAAGCAACAATGAAATTATTACATCATGTAACATGAGTGATTATTATATTTAATATCTTTTGTGAGAACTGAATATTTTTTGTATAATTATTAAGCCTATTGCAGTGGCTAAAGCAATGTTGGATCTGTCAACAAGTATATACTATTTCTTTCTCATGTAAAATTTGTTTTTATGAGATACCAGCTTTATGACTTTAGATAAGTATTGATCTCAATATAAAAATGTCAGAAAATAATAATTATAATAAGCAAAATAACTTTTTTACTGTTTATAGTTTATATTTTGCAATTTGTTGAACCAAAACAGTGCAGATTTGCAGTACCAGCACTACGTGCAAGCTGAGCAGGCGATTGCCTGTAGCGGTAAATCTGAAGAGGTGGCCAAATGTCTAAATCTCTAAACTGAATTAAACTTTCATAAAAACTTTGTAGGAAAGCGTGCAGCATTTAATGATTCTGCAATGCGCTTGAAGTTGGGTAAGGAAATTTTATAATTAGGGTGGAAAAATGCAATCTTGCCTGGGGCTGCCAAATTTTGTGCCAACTCTGCAGCTTAGTAAAGATTGTAAAAAAAGGTTTTGCTTTGCAAAAAACTAATGAATAATTGTTATCGAATAGATAAGGAGTCTTGACAAAAATTCTATTAGATTAAGAGTGTGAAATTGAATTTTTACTCAGTCTCGACTGATTATAAATCTAATAACAAATAAAATATTTTCTTCAACATGTTCGAGACTGGTGACGAATAATATTCAAAATAAATGTTAAAATCAGAATTATTATTTTAATACACACATATGTACATTATATCTTAATACTTTCAATGGATTCGGCAGTAACTTTGTGGAAGTTCATTTTAATATAAAATGATTATTCCACGTATCGTGCTACAAACTGTGACACGTGTTTCGCCTCTTTCAGAGGCATCCTCAGACAATCACGTGTCACAATTTGTAGCACAATACGTGCAATAATCTAAGTTATTTTATATTACATTATATCTGTTCGCAGGTTGAGTATATTGATAGTCGAAATATATAATTCACTCATTATTTTTTAAAAAATCTCGAGTATTCATATTCAGTGTTTGACGTTTCTATATTTTCAATTATTTGTAAGGTGAATAATGAATATAAGTCATGGTCCATACTATTTTGCAAACATGTGTTATATCCAGTTGTCAATATATTCACAAATCATATTACCTAAAGATGTTTGTAACCATATAATGTTAACAGCTTAACGACCGCACGTTTTGTTTTTAAAAAATTCACCTGGCGAAATAAAATTTTGCGAAAAATTGTAATTTTACTAAATTCACTATAATTAGTAAGCAAATTGAGATACCTTTACCAAATTTAATTTTATTAGCTGCCAGATACTTTGCCTATACGCATATGAGTCCGCCGGCCAGCAACCTTTGTTTTTCAAAGACTCAAATACGCATCCCCGGTCATTAAGCTGTTAAGTGACGATTTATGGCCAAGTGCTGTTGCAAATCGGCTGCAATAATTTTTGGCCATTTGTAAAAGCAATTTGTTGTCTGCTTGGAGGGTTAATTTACTGATATTTATGAAATTATTACAAATCTCTACTGTTGATGTATTAAAGTATCTTTGATAATAAATTAGTTATAATTAGAAAAAAAAATCCTTTATTTATAATATAAAAAGTACATTATCATTAATCTACAAGGTAAGAACATATTGCTATGCTTAGTGTATTAACTGTCGCAGATATGTTTATATTAGTGTTGCAAATTCACTCGTCATATTTAAGGTGGTTTATAGAATAGGTTGTATATAACATTTTGAAATAGTTTAGTCTTGTTAAACTGTAATGAGAAACTGATTAAGACTGAATTAATTGTGTTATTATGTGTGCTTTTATATGAATTGCAGATATAAATCAGTTTCAATTTCATTTAATTTAATTTAGTTTAATGAGACGCTGTCTTTTTTTAATGCATGCTTGAAGTAAACGATAATTAGAGTATTTTTATAACTTGGGAATGATAAATGTTGTGTTCGTCAGATTTTCAAATGCACTCAACATTTTTTTCCATATCTTTTGTATGACATGTATTTCATATAAGGACTGCACCCATTACAAGTCAGATTTTTAAATTTTTTTCTATAAGTATAAGTTTTTAACTCTTTCCCTGTATTATAACAATCGTCATTAAAAAAACCTTATGTAGGTGTATTTTCATGGCTCCTGCTCTTTGGTAAGATATGGTGGCTACGAGCGATATTTGAAAATTTATATGGCATTAAAAGTGGAGTAAGAATTTTTCACATACAAAAAACATTTTTCATAATTAAACCAAGAAAGATAGTCGTATTCGAACTTGAAGTCTTGGTTCCACTGTATGCTTTTACACCTGGTTAACGAAAATCTCATTCAACATGAGTTTCCAAAGTGTCACCTCAACTTTATGATGGCTTTGCCATCTTTTTAAGAAACTTTGCTGTGTTTTTGTAAGTTTGTTTGAGGAAAAATTAAAAATGCACAGTGTATTTTATAAAATTATTTATTTTTAAATTTAATAAAACATGAAAAATTATAATAATTATTCCGTTAATTAATTAAATAGTTGATAGCCTGTCAAATGGAATTAAACATGAGCTAAGCCAGTGGCCAACTGTCCGAATGACAACTTTAGTAGAAAGAAATAAACTAAGAAGATCTGCACATAACTTCAGAATAATTTAAAAAAATACAGTAAAATTATCTGAATCATGGTATGATTGTACATAAACTGTTTTGACAGACTTTTTATTTCTCAATTGCGAGTTCTTTATCATATAGACATCAATGAAGGTATCAAGGAGATTGCAATTTTAAAATCCCGATGTTCAAATCACAAATATGACAGGCAACATGTAGGGCAATACATCTTACATATTAAACATACAAATACCATTATTTCTAAAAATACTTAAAGGTATGTAACAACAGACTGACGCCACACACCTACCTAAATTTGGAAATCCTTACAAAATTACAATAGTTGAACACCTATCTCATTTAAAACCTTTAACTTGACAATATTCTCTAAAAGGAACATGACAGTCAAAAATTTATGTATCAAAACGTTATGTTTTACAGTTATAATTGGTACTGAAGATGTTATTAAATCTGTGAACAATCAATAAAACACTAAAATTTTATAAGATGACTATTTTATTTTTAAATTAAACCAAGTGCAATTGAAGAAATATAATTAAACTTGTTGAAACTAAAAGACGAAACATTTAAAATATATTAAGAATTGCGTTCATTATAAAGAAATGAGGGACTAACATTTTGCAAAAATATGTTACTTTTTATTCAAATATAATAGTTGGAATGCGTCAATAATAATAGCATTTTTGTGTTAAAACATTATAAATTAAGTTAAAACATACTAAATTCAAGAACATCGAGCATGTACATTCTTTCCACCAGAAAGATATTTATATTTGGCATATTTTTATTAATCCATTCCTGAAATTGAACTATGTTTTGCTCATTCAGAATAAATATATGCGTTTAAGTTAGGCCAAATATTTAATAAAGTTTTAAAATCAGTCACAATACTTATACCTGACACTATAAATATAACAATCAATTCACTTAAACACTCAAATTATTCGTATCCTTAAAGAAACTCTCAGTACAGTGATTTCTCACATTCATCCAAAATAAAATTATTGCATGTAAAAAAACAAACATAAGAATAAATCATGTCACACTATTCATTGTTTTGAAGGAACACAAATGTTGAATGATAATAAAAATGTCAATTGAATGGCTATCAAAGGGCGTTATGATAGGATGAATTACAAATAGAAAAAGAAGAGAACTTTACAACACTTGCGAATTATAAAATATGAATGCCAAATAAATTATTTCAGGAATAAATAAATACGATTCAATAAAAGAGTAACATAACAGGACAGAAAAAAAATAGAATGTTAATATTTTTTTATAGAAATCTAAAACACTAGGTCATAATAATAAACTTACGTCTCTTATTTTCAGTCATGGCAAATTTTTTGTAGGGTTTTTAAATTGTATTGACAAAAATAAATTTATTTTTATAAACTTTGAACTAGTTCCTTGATGAAAAATTCCAATTATAGCAATGTTATATAAATCAGACCATCAATTATAAATAATATTTTGTTACATGTTGCATCGATGTTATTTCTAGTAAAAATTATTGCATTTACTTTCTCAGAATTCAGACATCTGGACAATGTCAACTCAATACAATATATTTTTATCACACGTTGATGTCTGACTTTATTTGAAATATACTTATTTCTACTTAAGTAGAATTATTATGTCTGACGAAATATTTTATAAATGACAAAAATACCGACACTTTTAAAAATAATTAACAAAACTAACAGTTAAGTATGTAAATGCCAGTAATACTAAAAATAATGGAGGTAGATTAAAGTTCCATCAATAAACAAACGGTTCCTCATTATTTGAATGTTTAACATTTTACATCTCAAATACAGGGAATTTTTCTAACTTCTCCTTCACTTGCTCTGATGTGTCATTGCAGAGCACGAGCGAGTGTGAATAACCCATACAGACTTGAGAGACTTTGGTTCCAGCCATTCGTGATACCTCTATAGGTTTTGTGGAAGATTTCGTCAGGTCCCCCAGCCCCTAGAAAAGAAAATCATTTATTTAGCCAACACGCTATAAGATTACAACTTTTACTCGCCGACAATAATAGAATAGTGTCGCTCTTATGGTTAGCAACAAATTAAATAATGAATGCCACACTGGATTTGCAAATATACATTTTAAAAATGAAAGTTGAAGATGTCTAGAAGATGTTCAGCGCTTTTTTTTTTATTTTGGTAGACATTTTTTAGTGGTACACAATACTAGAACAAATGAAGTCATAATAAATACGAAACGCTCGCAAAGCAACAGACGAAATGAATACACCATTCTGATTATATATTTTCAATATTCAAGTTTTGATTATGTAAGCGCATTATCAATACAATGAAATAGTTATCTACTTGATCTAATATTTTAATGACCTGTTTCGCACAGCAAATGAGCAATTTAGATAGTGAATATTTTTGAAATAGGTATTATTTATATTTATGATTGTTATTAAAAACAAACCTTGCCAAAACACAAATACTCATTTGCTGAAGAATAATAAGAAAAGTCAATTATTTTAAAACATTTTTTTGTCGATCCGCACAAAATTATAAATACAGAATTGAGCATTCTTTTGTATGCATAAATCAAAGAGATATTTTACTATCAACAATCATTACAAAATAGAAAGATACGCACTTGCAAACAATGCACTTATGAAGTGTCGATTAGCAATATTGTTTCAAATATACCCGAAGTAAGCCACAACAAATGTGAAACAATTTCTGAACTGCAAGGCAATTATTCAACATTTTCATATCCTGTAGTATCATATTGAGCAATTTTCAAATGAAAAGAACAAACAATAAATACATATAAAATCATTTGGAAAAGTTTAGAGATAAACTTATTAGTTATTATCCGGTAATTTATTGTTTCGCATTGAGAAAAACAACTTACCAATTCACCGTAAGTCGGAGAAGCACCCCATGCAATGAGAGTTTCGTCTGCAGCAACTATAATAGATGTATTACCAGCACCAACACTTTGAATATTCCAACCTGAAACAATCGAAAGAAAACAACTGTAGAACAATACAATTTTAAACATGTTTTAAATGAAATATCAGACCAATTACAAAAGCATACTTTTTTGTTGTGATATGCTTACCTGCAAGATCTTGAATAGGTTTGGGGTACATATTCGCTTCTCCAGTTCGTTTTGTTTGTCCAAAGAGAAACAGGGCACCTGTAAAATATTTGCAAACAAATTATTATTAATGGAAAAAATGCTTAAATCTCTGTATAAAGAATTTAATACATATTTAAGGCTAAGGCATGATGATTAATCATTCCAAGGTGTGATATAATAAATAAAAAATGTTTACCAAGATCATTGATCACAAGACTGTATGTTGCACCGCAGTATGCGGAACGGACTCCACGGCTTTGTGAATCGAAATATTTTATTAAGCGTGGAACCATTTCGTCCTTTTGTTCGGCGTGTCCTAAACGCCCAAATCCACCGAAACCCCAACTATAAGCTCGTTTTTTAGAATCAATTGCAACCTGTAGAGCAAATTAGAGAAAATATAAAGTCAAGTCATGTTATATTATGCAATATTTTAAGCACACTGTGTTGAAAAATATACTTACAGTGTGGTTGGTGCCACAGGCGATGTCAATTATTTCAACATCATCAATTGGTACAACATGTCCATCTTTGGCCTTTTCAATAAATAGTGGAATACGTTTTGGGGAGGCTTCAAAGTGGAATGAAAGTTTGGTAGAAGTAACGAAATATTTTCCATCAGTGTTATGGCCTAAAAAAGAGAGTAACCAGTTAAGAATTGCGCATTTTAACAATTCATATTAATTTCAACATATTCAGCGATTATATTGTGGAAAGTCATTTCCCTTAAGTTCCACATAGTTAAATAACTCAAGTCAATTATATTGGTCCAAACCATTTTCAAATCAATTTTGTTTCATATTGTGGAAAATTTATATAATTCTTTTATTTTAGTTCATTTTAAATATAAATAAGAGTCTGAAGAAAGTATTTCTTTACCCAACTGCCCGTGCTCTGGAAGACCGAAAGAATGTGCACTGCCTTTGCAATCCAAGACTATAGAGAAGTCAGCACCACAAGTCACTTTAACAATCGGTGGTCCTCTAAAATGTAAACAGATAAATTACAAATTTGAGAAACATAATTAAAATATCACAAAACACAGAAAAATGTGAATTGGTGTATGACTATACCTGTAATTGATTCTGGTGGGAACAAGCAATTGAGACTGTGTAACACTGCCGACACCACACTGTCCATTTCTATTATCTCCGCAAGCGTAAACAATACCAGAATCTGAAAAAATTATTAAAAACAATTATTTTCATAAGATGTGACAAATTATTATAACTATTAAACACCAATAGTGTAATTAGAGGATCAGCAAACTATCATTTGAATGGGCAAAGATTTGTATACGCAATTAAATACAAATTGATCACAATACCTGTGAGAAATAGAGTATGATTTCGTCCTGTGGCAGCGTGTATAATATTGATGTCTTTCAATGCGGGCACTTCCTCGGGTGTGTCTCTTGTAACTAAATCTCCCAGACCTAACTGCCCGCAGGTGTTTCTTCCTGGAAAAAAAAATAAAAGAATTAAACTCTACTTATCAACCACATTTGCCATTTCTTCAGGAATAATGTATTGATTACTAATAACATATATCTTTCATATTTGGTTGTTGTTTGCAATTAGTTCACCATAAATGAATATGTATGAAGTTTTTCTTTGCTGGGATTATAACCAAAACCAGGGGTGGGGAACCGTTTATTCTCTAAAGGCTGCATTCATTTTTCTGATTCGACATAAGGCCGCAGTAAGCATTGAATAGGGAATCTTTGGCCGGAAACTGGTCGGTCAGAATGTCAGGAATTGAAAAATTTACAGAATTGGCCAGAAGGCCGCACCAAAGTAGCCAAAAGGCTATAAGTTCCCCAGACCTGACCAAAACAATAAACAACCTTTAAACAAACAATATTATTGTAGCAATGATACTACCGATGATTACAAAAATATCCATCTTAATCACTCTTCAATACCATTTTCCGGGGAGGTGACTAAATAAAAATTAAAATCAATTTTTAGTTCATTGCGATGTTATGTCTGATGATGCGAAACACGTGTCACATTTTGTGGAATAAATGGACACAAGTGGAATAACAAAGTTTAGAATTTAACAAGTTCATTGAAAATATACTATCTGTACGGGTAGAATATAAATAGTACCAATTATTAAAATATGAATATATTATTTGAAACAAACTGCTTACCAAAAGTCATTCCTTTTCCATCTTCAGTAACAAGGACTGAATGCGCTGAACAACATCCGCTTATTATAAGGCGATACTGAAAAACGAAATTAAAATCATTTAAAAAAAATACATCAACTTTCAATAACTTCAATTTCTATGGTGGCCCACCAACTTCAGACTTCTTTTTTTTTATAATTTGGTTAGTTTATTATCTCTTTACTTTAGTCGGCATCAATGCTAAAAAGGTTGTCATTCAATTGACCCAGCAGGGTAACGATCACTGTAGTGTTGGTGTACATAAAATGATGAATTTAGTAAAATACTTTTTTTAATTCAAATTTTAATGACACCTAGAATAAAATTGTGAACATAGTTACTTAATAGCAGCAATAATTAGTTAGTAGTTTCAATACATAAATTTACATAGCATACCTTGAGATCAGTGAATCTGTGAAATTCGTTCAAATTAGGGTGCATTCGAACAACTTTGTTGGTTTCCCTTTTTCCAGTCAAATCCCAAGAAACTTGCCCAGAAATCATTAAAACACCAGGTTCCTTGTACATGGATTGTAACAGCTCCTGCAGACAAAATAATTCAATTACTCAAAATCTTAATTCATTCGTATCAACCATATATGGGCAACCAACAGCCCGCAAAGCTATTTTGTCCGGCCCTGATTCATCTCGGCGAAGTATTAGAGAAAGAAATTAATAGTTCCAGGGAGGGATTTAATAATGGAGATCACATGGGCGCTTGCGGTGGCTCCACTCTACTAGCTCATAATCACCACCATATAAGAAATAACAACGTGTTTTATTAAATTTAATTTAATATTACTTCATTACGTTTAATAATTTGGTCCGGCCCTCGACTCGGAGACAGAATGATAATTTGGCCCCAGACCTAGGAAAGGTTGCCCATGCCTGGTATAAACAAATCAAAAACATAAGCCATGGCCGAGATTTATTACTGAAGTGTAATAAATAAAACATAAATCATAAGACACTCACTGCTGCTTGTGGTTACTTATTCATATAGTTCAATATATCAGATAGACTCCATCGTGGAATCATCAATTGTGATTCCAAACAGTAAACATGCATCTTTATGTAATTTTGATGAATTTCATCCATAAGTGTTATTCAAATAACAGAAAGGGTTTATTATTAATTTTATAAGTCCATTAACCATTTCCTTTAAACTTTCTCTTTGGTAAGAAATAGCAAACTAATGAGAAATATTTGAAAATTCTATTGTCATTATCCTAATGACTACACATAAGCAAATCAAAGGTAAGAAGTTCAGTATTCTGTATTTAACATTCATTCTTCTATAGTTCTTCATATGCAACTACTGACAACATAGAATAAATCGACGTCTATTAATTCATAATCATCAAGTAGTTTTAAGTAGGATTAAGCATGTAAACAAAACCTCAAAATTCACAATCTGATCAAGAATTTCATGTAAAGCTAAAAAAAAAAATATCCCAATTTGTTTAATCTTATCTTTGTCATAACAAAAATATCAGGATCTTTCTGACTCACCTCTGGCAGCTTGGTATCAGGCTCGTCAAATTCAAGTGGCACCACCTGTTCGGGGATGCTATGAACAGATTCATCACTTTCTGAATCACTGGCTACTGGCTTCTTCTTGCGATTGGCTTTCTTAGAAGCCGATACTTTCCCAGTAGATGCACGTTTACGATTTTTACCATTTCCCTGGTCAGACATATTTGTGAGAGTGAACAAACTTCTTTGCGCAGGATTTTTTGTGGTCTTTTCTAAAATATAAAATAGTATTTAATGAATAGAAAGGGAACTTGAATAGTAGTATACTAATCAAGAGAAAACAAAAATGAATTCTCTAAAAATCTTAACAGTCTATTTTTTAGCTGCCTATTTCACTAATATGTTACAAAGACATTTTCACACATAAAGCCGTTATGATTCGAATACGTTATTAATGAATATAGTCAACAACAAAATGTATTGTAAGTATTTATCAATTCGATCATTACCATCTATACAGCGTGTAGCTCCCTGTTAAACACTAGTTCAAACAGCCGTTAGGAAACTACATGACAATGAACTGAATAATGTTAACAGAACTGATATTGTAAGAAGTTCGGGTCAGAAACAAAACATAGGAATCACTTGTGAAGTAAACACTTGGAATAAAAAAAAACATATTATTCAATATGATGCCGAACGGTCGTCTCGAAAAATGTGATGGCAAACAAAATGCCGGATTGTATTTATTCAAATTAAATTGAAAGAACACTGATTAACACATAACAATAATGATTACACGCCGGCTGTAAACATGATGATAAGCAGTTTACCTACCTTGTTAACATAAATGACGAACAATAAAAATAAAACAACTAGATAAAACAAAAATGACGCTTACCTTAACCGGGACAAACAGCCAATGAAGTAGCTAGCGGCACGGCTGACGGTAAAGTGGGTAAAGAAAAGTAAACTGTGATTGTATACAACAAACGGAAATTTCATAGATGCAGATCATGTGAAAATACAAAAAAATATATGTTTATAGCTTACTACTTTTAATGAACGCAATTTATCTCTTTCGGTCCTACTGATTCGCAATATACATATACGTGACAGCAATGTTACGAAGTAGAGCCAACAAACGGAACGAAAACGTGGGTATATCACCAGTATTGCCATAAAAATAATTTCGGAGAAAAATTCACACCTTTTAATAGACAATTTACCTAAGGTAAGTATATAAACAGTTTCATATTTTTATTGATATTATAATATAAGAATAAAAGTAGTAAGTTTATTTCATCCAAGCATGGAAACAACTAAAATAAAACATGCTTTCTTAATTATTTTGTGCTATGAGCACGATCTGTATCGTGTATGCCGATTTGTTTTTATTGTGTATATAATACGAATGCGCCCATGAAATATATAGAGAAAATATTTTTCATTTTTTGTATATATTTTTTTATATTTTATGCATACATGCTATGATTCTCAAAAGTGTCAAATCAGTGACCAACGTGGATCAGATAGTTGAGAAAGTTGAAAGCTTCAGGTATCTCAGTGTACAGCTCCGGAAGATGGCAGCCCAAAGAAAAAGATTGCTATTCATTTAGAAATAGTTGGATTCACATTAAACTGATTGTGGGCTACATAGGACACCCAACTTAATTGTGTACGATTCAAACCAAATTGCGAGCTAGATATGGGTATTTAAAATTTTGAATGCTTGTATTTTGAAAATTGTAAATGTTTCCAAGTTTCTTTTTGATTGTATATATCAATGATAGTACTGGCATGATATAACTATTAATAAAATAGTTCTTCATAGTTAATTAGATATACCTTAACTTCAATTAGAACCTTTTCCACCTGAAATTCAAACAAACCGCCAGTTTTACAAGGTTCTAACTGAAATTTGTATGAAAGCACAGGTGATTAAAAAAACAGACTTAAGCTTTTTATATTAAAATAAAAAGAATTCTATGGAAGACATCTAATGTGATCATTATTATTGGAGAACATATATAAAAAAAATGGAGGATACATAGGAAAAGGAGTTTTTTTCGTAATTTGTGTTTAATATCAAAATGTAATAATACCACACTGCAAGAATACAAAACATAATAATAGTAACAAATGACATCATTGTGCTGAAGAATAAAAATAGTTGATCAAAATCAGATAATTGAAAAAAAATACAGGAATAAAATTATCAAAATAAAAAAGATTTTATAAAACCTATGTATATTCAGACAAGTTTTTTCACTAACAACCCGGGTTTTGCCGTTCGGCATCTTCATGCGATCAAGTTGACACCACAGATATCTTGCGACGCGCACATAAAACTTCGGCTTATTGGAAATTTAAGTAAAATTTCAACTTCATATTAATACAGCATGTAGATAATGCTACGCTTAAGACTGCCTCATTATTACTTTAGTTTGGCCAAAAGTCGACACTTAGAACCTTGTAGTACTCCGCTCGCAAATGTGATTTGTTCAACACTTCCATTGAAGTTCAGAATTATGACACTTGATGAATACTGTTTACTTACTAAGCTTTGAGAATAGTATGTGGCTTATTTTGTACAGAACTCTAAGACAAGGCAAGACTATGTTACAACGGTGGTTATCATAGAGAGAAGTTGGCTAGATCATGTGCTGCGGGCTTATTCTCTTACCGGAAATAACCCGATATGTGAAAATTACCATAATATAATAATCTATAGAACAGGAAATTTTCTATAGAACAGTTAATTATAAAAGAAAATTTTAAATCTCAGCTAACATTTCGTTTCTCATTGATTTCAAAAGTGATTTTGGTAATCATTATTGACGCCAAATTGCCCGATATTAATGTAATTTAAGCAGCCTTAGTAGGTTACTTGGCTAGTTTACCGCTTTTCAATCACTGAGCTGGTCACGCTTATTGCAAGAATTGGCTGCTTGCATTAGCTTGTTTTTTTTTCAACCGTCTCTTTACGTTGTTAAAATCCATTTTAATATTGTTTAAAAATAATAAGTAAAATTTGTTCTCACTATAAACTAAAATGACGGATAATTTAGACATTTTCATTCCTGTTTCAGATATATAAACTTAAAAAAAAATAATTTAATTACATTCTCAAGTAGTAAGCTAGCTTATTAATATTATTTCTATTGAAATGCTAGGGCAGTGGCGTAGCAAGGGGAGTGTGGCAGCGGCAGACCACCCCGAGTGGCACATTTTTGAGGGTGAAATTCACAAAAGCAAATACAATATTTTTCGATAAGTTTTATTTATTCATAAAAAATAAACCACTTGTGGTTAAAACTCCTGGCAGGACCCCTTCCTACACCACTGTGCTCGGTTATTTATATTTTTTATAAATTAGATAGAATGTCATTTTTTGATCGGGCCTCTGTGTTGTTGTACACGGTTCCAACCTCATTTCTTATGTAGGCCTGGCCCAGCCGCGACCATAGAGAAAATACAACTTCAAGAACTATAATATTTGTCATTGGTGCGGTTGCTGCAACTGCTAATTGTATTATATTATTATTTTGATGTGGACTGAAAACAGTATTTTAATTTGGCAGCACTGCTTAAACGTCAAAGTACTCTCTCTCGACCGTTAAATAGTTAGTCTTTCTCTTTCTTGTAGTCCTCCACATATTACTGTACTAGTTTGCGACATAATTTTTGATTGGAAATACTGGTGACGGTATTTAGTATTGGACCATGGCGTCATTAAAGTGTACTCATGCAATCGTTTCCCGAGTGCCGTTATCCCTCCGTTCTCGCGGCCAAATCGAGCTCGACGAAGCCCGTCGTCAACACGAAGCATTGGTCAGATTACTCCGAGAGTTGAATATAGATGTAGTAGAATTGCCGGCTGACGAGGCCCAGCCTGAAGGTGTTTTTGTTGAAGATGCAGCAATCGTTTGCAATGGGACGGCTCTCATCACCAAGCCTAGTCAACCCCACAGACAAAAGGAGGTGAGTTATCCCCTTGGTACTTTCGCTTCCATCAAGTTACGGTACCATACCCCCAAACCTTATAAATAATTATTACAAAAAGTGGTTATAATTATTGTAATTTATCAAATAATTTCACAACATTTACAATGCACTCTTTGACATACATTAGAATTATATCACTTACACCAAGACTTGGTAAAAAATTGGAGTAAAAAAGGCTATTCATATATTTTTCTCATTCAAAGTAATATTGGATGACAGAGCTCACAACATTTCGGCTATGGCTCAAAGATTAATCATTAGTCAGTTACATTTTTAACCCAAATACTTAAATGATTTTTACTGTAATGGAGTATGAAAATACTTTCCGAGTATTATTATTTTCAAATGTAACAATATTTAAAAATTAAAAGTTTCTGATTTTTCATGTTCTTCACAAATATTTTAAACTGTCTTTGACACAATATTTAAAATAC
Organism: Himalopsyche tibetana; assembly: GCA_030503985.1. Taxonomy (NCBI): domain Eukaryota; kingdom Metazoa; phylum Arthropoda; class Insecta; order Trichoptera; family Rhyacophilidae; genus Himalopsyche; species Himalopsyche tibetana. The sequence goes on from JAPJYX010000004.1 coordinate 32,186,848, forward strand.
TTGTGTAAATTCATTTAATAACAACATTTCATGTCCATTGATTAGTAAATTCATTTAATTAAACCATGCCATGTCCACTAATCTCTCTGAAATAGTGCACACAAGAATATTTATATATTGTCTATTAATAGCATTGCTATTATTGGATAAAAACATGTTCTTCTTCTCAGTTAACACTTCAATTTTCATTCAAGTTAACCATTTACGTATTCATAATATATTTTTATATTTAGAAAACATTTTATTTTGTTACACAATTATTTTTGTTTTCTAAGATATTGCACCCATATTAATTTATAGTAACATAAAGTATTCAATTTAGCTGATCAACTTGAATGCTTTATGCCAATCTGAATGTATTCAACCAATCAAGTAAAGTCATTGAAGCCAACACAGGATGGTAATTTTTTTTATCACACTGATTATAATGTGATTGGTACCTCAGTGTTATTGTTAAAGAGTATTGCATGCTAACAGAAACATATGCTTTGAAATGTTAAAGAATCAGTTCATTTTTATCACAAATCAATTGATTGATTTGATTGCCACACCCATACCTTGTATAGTTTCATACTGCATGTACACTGTTTCCCTTTTTAGAGCAGTATTACTTAGCCTTTTGAGGTGTAGCACAAATTATTATTGTTATATGTATAGCCAACCTTGAAATCAAGAATACCGACTATCAAATGAGTTTATTCAACGTAAAAATAATCACAGCTAGTATGTAATAAATTAAATATCAATATGTTTTAAATGAAAATGAGTTGATTGCACAGAGAAAACTTTTTCTTAACAATGTTCGCTCACATTGTAGCGAATATAAACCCCTATAGAGGCATCTCAACAGAAATTTTTCCATGAGAAATGATCGTTGAAGACAAGAATATTATCAGAGCAGGAAAAATGGTTAGATTATTGCTTCCCCCAGAGAATTTTTGGTACTTTGTTATTTTACGCCAGGCGGTGAAACCTTTCTATATGACGCATCACATAATATGAAATATGACCACACGTCCATATTTTAGATAGCCTATCCCAGGGGTGGGGAACCTTTTCATCTCTAAAGGCCGCATTCATTTTTCTGATTCGACATAAGGCCGCAGTAAACATTGACTAGGGAATCTTTGGCCGGAATTTACGAATTTACTTTTCAGCTTCTCAGGAATTGACGAGCTGATTTGACAGATTTTGTTCAGTGTCATTGATTCGATTATTGGAAGGTAACGTTATATTTTGCATCCGGCCTTGAAAATCTTTTTAATTTCTTACATGCATTAGGAATATTCTAATGACGGTATAGATATTTTATATAAATATATTTCGACTTTTATTTTAAAATCTTCTACTACGAAAAATAATTGTTAGCAAAATTAAACATTATTCCAAAAATTCAATAATTTACGAAATTTCTACTACTACGAAAAATGGTTGTTAGCAAACTTAAACATTATTCCAAAAATTCAATAATTTACAATTAAAAAACTGCAGGGCTGTCGATATATGCGCCGAGGTCGATTTATGCTAATATGAAAAATGATTCTTAGCAAACTTGAACATTATTCCAAAGATTTAATAATTTACGAAATTTCTACTACTACGAAAAATTGTTGTTGGCAAACTTGAACATTATTCCAAAAATTCAATAATTTACGAAATTTCTGCTACTACGAAAAACAGTTGTTTGCAAACTTAAACATTATTCCAAAAATTAAGTAATTTACGAGGTCTATTTCTGCTACTACGAAAAATAGTTGTAAGCAAACTTAAACATTATTCCAAAAATTAAATAATTTACGAAGTCTATTTCTGATACTATGAAAAATAGTTGTAAGCAAACTTAAACATTATTCCAAAAATTAAATAATTTACGAAGTCTATTTCTGCTACTACGAAAAATAATTGTTAGCAAACTTAAACATTATTCCAAAAATTAAATAATTTACGAGGTCTATTTCTGCTACTACGAAAAATAATTGTTAGCAAACTTAAACATTATTCCAAAAATTAAATAATTTACAATTTAAATACTGCAGAGCAGGGCTGTCAATATATGCCCTGAGATATATTTCTTTTACTATCAGAATTTCTGGCTTATTCAATAAATAGGTTTGTAATTTATTTTTCACGCCAGTAAATTTTCTGACTACTTAAAAATGCAACAAAAATCCCCCCGTTGAGTCCAACGGGCTTACAGCTAGTATATCATTCATAATTGATAATGTATTATAGCTGTGTTATTGAGAACAATTTTGCTCAGCGATTTTTGCATTTGTTCTGTTGATAATTTATATAATCTATTAAGCTTTTTTCGCTGCAGTAATAAATTGTAAAGTTCATGGAAAAAAAAAAGATCCGTCACCCCAGGTCTTTGATATGTGATGCTATTTAATCATTGACCTCTCATGGTAATTTGTGTGACTGGTGACATAATTTTCAATGATTGTATGAAATTATAAAGCTGGGAGGGCGATGACTAATTGACCCTTCCAAGCTAATTGCTTATTTAAACGCATGTATTACGACATCTCTATCTGACTGTCTTGAATGCTGCTATTGACTGTGTCCGTTCCCAATGTGTAGCATATTATTGTTTAAATTAGAAAATTGGGTAACTCCAAAAAATACTACTTTGCATAAGAGACAAAAAACCACAGCTATACTCAGGTAAAAAAAAACGACTGACTCCAGAATTAAATCAAAACCGAATCCTACTCTGAATTGATTTTGTCAATCATTTCCTTTTAACTTGCACATATGTACACGATTAGATCATATTCGTTAGCCTAGCATGCACTGGCAACACTATGGACTAGAGATTCCAACTATTCGTCATTCTCAACTATCCGGATATCGAATAGTAAAACTGAAACTATCCGGATAGTTTCAGTAAGTATGAAAATAACAAAACATTACTACATATATAAATTTATGTACTAAAATAATACATTAAAAACGAGTTCATTTGTAATATAAGTCATTTATTCAGATTTTAACAATACATATTTAAAAAATAAGAGAGGGTTAATACCCTTTGAGGTGTATTGCCGCATACGTGCGGCAGAATGTTGTGCTGTCTAATATCCATTGGCATTCTCATGCTTTAATTGAATTGTCATTATTTCTTCACAGATGGATAAAGAACATATATATCTATGATTTTTGGCAGTCAAATTATTTTTATTATTGGTTGCAAATAATCAAAATAATTTTGTAAAAATGTGAATATTTGTACACAAGTCGGTAGCCGTACAAAACTGAGCATAAAATTACTTTTCGGCGCGATTCCCTTCCTGGAATCAATGTCAGTAGAACGGGTTATGTTTACAGAAAGAATCAAAAAAAGATCTAGACCCAAATTGGAAGTAATAGCTTCTTGAAAATTATTGAAAAGTAAAAATGAGTTTGTAAATTTATATTTCTAACCATGCGTTGTAAAATTATAAAAAAAGATTTACCACCTAAAATATTATTCAATATTCTTCTCAGACTGACCAATAAACAAAAAAATTGTTTTTATATTTTTGTGTGTATCAATAGTAAAACTAATCAAAATATACAAAAAACGCCTAATTTAGTCAAAATTAACTCACCACTCAAAGGGCTAAATGTATCATATTTTAAATTTGATCTTAATTTAGTTTTAATTTGTCCTGCTGTTGAAAATACTCGTTCCGTTGCTGTTGATGTTGGTTTTATTGTTAAAAGTGTTTTAAACAACACGTCCAACTTTTCCCTCCCTTTTTTAAATTGATCTAAGTATTTAAAATCTTTTTTAAGATTATTTGTATTGTAATTTGTATTGTCGTCAGTTTCCGCGAGAGATAAAATAGAATTATGCATTTCATGTTCCAAGTTGCATTTATTATCTTTTCTCATAAAATGAGTCCATACTTCCGAGCGTCTTGACATGGCTAAAATTTTATACAAAATTTTAATATGTAGACAGTCTCGATTGCTTGGTTTTCAGTAATGAATTGTAGAACTTGCACGCAATGATGTTTCACGATCAAATATTCACGATCAACTGATCCTGACTTAATCCTTTCCCACTTCTGTTAATGCCTTAAATAGAGACAATATACATTTCAATACTATTCCATCATATTAAAATATTGAAAATTTGCAGCTGCATTAGATTACTGCAACGGCATTTCTTCAATGAATGAAATTTCGGCATTAAAGGTTTTTTTTTGACTCGAGTCCGAGCCGATTCGTCAAACTTTTAAGTATTAAGATAACAAGATAAGATATTCATAATACCTGAGTTTGGGGAAGGTAATAAAAAACACTACTCCTAAGTAATGGTTTCTCCCAGGTAGTAAATACCCCGTTTTTTTTTGCGAATCATGGCACCTGACGAAGACTCAGAAAAACCGTATACTGAGCTTCGAGAACGATATGCTCCACATTGGGAGCTGACTGGGCTTAAAAAATAAGTGCTGAAGTTTTTCTTTGGTATCATGGATGGATTAAGATTTTTTGTATGTTGTATTCAAGTATGTCATGTTCGTAATTTCAAAATTCACCATGAATTCAATGTTATGATTTAGGTGGATACTATCCGTGAAATTCTCAAGATTGAAATGGATCTTCCCATCCTCGAAGTGGAGGATAAGAATGCCACGCTCGAAGGCGGAGATGTCCTTTTTACAGGTTTGGATGTATGACTAATTTTGTGTCAAAACGGTTATCACTAGTTTACTATTCTTTATTGACAGATAATATTAAAACTATTGGATAAAAACAACTCTCGAGATATTTTTTAAATGGAAACTATGCATATCTAAGAGTAAACTAAGTGAAAACTATTGCAATATTTCGATTAAAAGATATTTATATTTCACAGTTTTATAATAAATATTGTCACCTCAAATATTTCTGGCAGAACATGTTGGGTAACATAACTGACAAAAACGAGTTAAGTATACAGAGATTCTTTGGTATAAATTCTTTGTTTGGAGTAACTGTTTGTTTATAATAAATAGAATTGTTCAAACTATGTACATTCTCACAGATTTTGTCACTAACAACCCGGGTTTCGCCTTTCGGCATCTTCAGGCGTTCAAGTGCACGGGTGAACTTGAACTGACTGAGATCTGTGATCTGTGAGAATGTACATAGTTTGAACAATTCAAATTTAATATTGAAATTCCACCAAGCACCTTCAGTCGAAATCTTAAATTATAATAAATAGCATTTATTTTTTTATAGACTACTAGCCGGTACCCGGCAAGCGTTGCAATGCCACTCGAAGAAAGAAAGTGTTTATGTTTTAATTGTGTATATTGAAGTGCATGCTTTCTTTTTCTGTCTGTTTGACGTTTGCTGCTGATTGTCTATGGTACAACACACGCGCCACCTACTGTAATTTAATTGTACTATAACCTTCGCGCAATTGCAAGCATACGTTGTCAAAGTGAACTGTATGGCAGACATACAAACATTGATTTTTATATATAAGATTTATAACCTTCCCGGAAGTGCAAGCAAAAAGTTTGTAAAAGTTTTATTGCAATCGGGTGAGCGGTGTGGCAACGCATAAAGTACGAACAAACAAAAATTCATTTCACTCTGATCATGACTGTTCGACTTTTATTTCATACGTTCAGTCTTTTTTCGTATTCGAAACTATGATTACTGTTTCTAAAAAGATGTGCTTCACTAAAAAACTGCCTAAAACAAATATAAATAGTAAAAAGCATAAATTAATGTTATTGTGTTCTTACTGTTGGTAATCCGTAGTATATGGGAACCTTAAAAATATGAATTCCAGAATATAAGATATATATTTATTCATCTACACTTATATGACTTGACACACCTAATAGTTTAAAACAGACGTGGAGAACTTGAGGCCTTAAGGCCGCATGCGACCTTTTGACTACTCTGCTTTGGCCTTCTGGCCAATTCTGTAATTCTGTAATTTTATGCAAATTCGTAAATTCCTGACATAATCTGACCATAATTCCTGTTTCCGGACAAAGATTCCCTAGTCAATGTTTGCTGCGGCCTTATGTCGAATCAGAAAAATGAATGTGGCCTTTATAGAAGAAAAGGTTCCCCACCCCTGGTTTAAAACCTCGTTCAAAAAGACTTTCAAACCTAAAACGTTCAATCAATGCATGCATAGCCATCAAAATACTCTTAGCATTTACATATAATAGTTGACAAAAAATAAAAAAAGAAATATTATATAAACACGAAACATTTGTTTACTAAGCGTCAGTTCAAGTTCATCCGCGCACTTGAACGCCTGAAGACGCCGAAAGGCGAAACCCGGGTCGTTAGTGACGAAATCTGTGAGAATGTACATAATTTGAACGATTCAAATTTAATATTGAAATTCCACCAAGCACCTTCGGTCGAAATCTTAAATTGTAATATAATTCACAATTACATTTGCTGTCAAATATCACGAAATAGTTTTTCGACGTTCTATATATAAATAGTATAGTATTAATTGAAGTGAAAAGAGTACAGTTTCTAATTCCAAATAGAACTAATCTAATAACATCGCCTAAACAACAAACAATCACATCTAATGCACGAAACACATTTAAATGTAATGTCAAAATTTAGACCATACGATCTGACAGATCTGAAATTGAAACAATCGAACACAATCGAACATCAAATTTGAATTGTGAAATCTAAACAAATCGGTGTCGAAATTCAAACGGCGGCCATTTTTGTTTTGGAATACTCGAAAGTTTGACTGGTAAAAAACATTAAAATCTACGAATATTTTATTTTTTCGACACTGTTAATTTTAATACGCCTATGTTCTTCCCGGAAGAGCAAGTTAATTTATTGTCGAAGTTTTATCGCAATCGGACATGTGGCGTTTAAACGCATAGACGCCAAAGTTTTTGCAAACATACAAAAATTCATTTTTATATATATATATATAAGATTATTATTTATGCTGATTTAAAGGCAAGCAATTGTTTCTGTCAATTCATTTTAAACTCTTATTTGTATCAGATTGGCATTAATGCATCTATAACATAAAAATATCGATGATAGAGGCATTATCCTAAAAGCTGAAATTTTTCATTAGTTGTTTACTCAGAGCTATTGATTTATTACTTACCAATTTCTACCAGAACAGTGACGATATGTAAATAAATGCATTACAGATGAATCGAGACAAGTATATATTGTAATAAGATCTTATTCGGTTTGGCATCAAAAGGGTTAAAACAAATATTTATATCCACTAGCCATCTGGAACTTTTAATTACTCGTTTCCATGCTGACTACCTGAGTTCAGAAAATACTTTGTTTTGAGTGCCTTGCCCTAACTATTTATAAATTCTTGTTTCGAAATTTCATGTGATGTTTTACGCATATACAAGTACACCTATCCCTCGATTGGTACTTTTTTTTACACATTTTCGCTTTTACACGGCTTAAAAAAGTAAACTTGAAAATTTTAATTCTTAATATTCGTAAGTAAAAAACTATAACTATAAAATAATTTTTAATTACGTGTTTTATATCTTGAATAATATTTGTAGCCTTATTATGTCGAAGTAAAAAGAAAAGTTATTTCATTAGCAAAAAAAATAAAAATATTGGATCTTTTACAAAACAGAGAAAGAGTAATAGATGTTGCTAGATTATATAGCATGAATGAAGCTACAATAAGAACCATTAGAAAAAACGAAAACTCAATTAGAAAGAGTGTAGCAGCTGGCACTTCGAGTATGAGCACAACTTCATATATCAGAGATATTGCAATGGAAAACATGGAGAAGGCATTAATGATTAAGATAGAGGACCAAACTCAAAAACGGATGCCAATTGATACCAATGCTATTACAAATAAAGCATTGCGGATTTATGAAAAAATTAAATAGAAGATACCATCCTCTTCTTCATCTGAAAAGAAGCATACTTTCACAGCAAGTCATCAAGTCAAGTCACAGTGATTTGTGATAATGATGAATGATAAAAACTCCACCAACCGTTGCAATAATTTTTAAATGAATCCTTTGGATTTAATTTTTTTGTTACTCTATAAGCTTTACCTGTATTTAATTAATAAAAGAATAAGTATGTTTATACTTTTTAATAATTTTGTTTTTATGTATTTTAGAAAACCCAAATTATGCGTTTTTCGTGTACTTTTCGATTTACACGATTTTACATTAAAAAATATACAATTTCGATTCACATGTTTTTCTCAGGAACCTATCTATCGTGTAAATCGTGGGATTATTAATATGAAATTGGATTTGATAACTTTGTTACCCCACTCGTTATGCTACAAATCGTGACACATGGTTCGCCTCTTTCAGAAGCATAATCAGACATAACATAGCAAGGTGTACGAATAAACTAAAGATAGATTCAATTCTTGAGCTGTAAATTACAAATTAAATGTTGGGGTTTTTCCCTTTTTTACTGGATGCAGAGAGGGGTTTAGATACAAACATCGATTGTACTAATTACAAATTAATTACTTATATTGGGCTTAGTAAATCCCAATGGAAATAAATATTACAATTGTGAGCCACCTATCTTATTGAAAATGTTCTTTACTAACGTTTCATTTGTTTCCAAAACCTCTAAGCTCTTCGTTTTTAACCCTTCACTGTTAACAATATGAAGTATTTCAACATTTTGATTTTCATTAAAATTCTGATCGCATTCGTCACTATTTTATGACATTACGCGTGGAGTAAAAATGTTATCAAATTAAATTTTATATTAAAAATGAACTTCCGCAAAGTTACCTGCGAATCCATTGAATATATCGACTGTGGAAAGGAAAAAGGATGTAACCCACACATGGTAAATTTACAGGAGGCACGAAAAAAACGTGCTTTGATGATTTTGGGCCATATGCAAATTATGAAAAATACACAACCTCAAAGTGCACGGAGATTTATAAACTGGTGTTTAATTGACATAATCTAATAATAATTTTAAAAATTGTTTTGGAAAAACTGTTTTTTCAGTCTATTTTTTCAGTCTATTTTCTTGATTTCAATTTTAACAAGCTCATCTTTTTTCAAACATAAAAGCTAAATTTAGATACTAAATCGGCATTTGCAGCTTACATCCTTTTGATAGAATGTGTATCAAGTTGGATACATTGTGATTATTGAAAAAAAGCTGTTTTGAAAAAACTGGGTTACGTCCTTTTTCCTTCCCACAGTCGATATACAAGTATTGTTTGTTCAATGTTATCCATAAGAAGGAATATGTTGAATTTAAAGTGCTTAGAATTCTTAGTTGGTATGTATGTGTTGGTGTAAAAGAAAAAATCTCAATTACTTGCATGATTGTTTATGTAGTTTGAAACAAGAGTAGTTGTTAATATAATTATCTACTTTAAAATATTCATGTCTCATATTTTTTTATTTTAAAATTATCCAGTACGCCCAATTCTGTTATGACGGTTAATAAAAAGGTGTGGCGGAATAAACCAAATCGTTTCTGTTTTTAAATCATCAACCAATTGATGAGGAAAGTGCCTTATTTAATTCATACTTCACCAACCGACCATTTCTGTGTTATATATTCTATAAAGGCTTCAAAAGGGGGGACAAATATATTGAGGAATAATTTGTATAAAATATAATTCTGGGTTATTTTAATTATAGCCATTTCTTAAAGGTTTTGATTATCAAAATGAAATGTAGCCAAAATTCATCTACTTTTTAATTTGCTAAGATAAGATTTAAAATATGTCATTTGTCACTTAAAAAATTCGACTTGAGTTAGATATTTCATATTATAAAATACCATCGTTAAAAAATAAATCATAATAATTAATGAGTGATTTTCATAAAAAAATAATAATACACCATTAAAAAGGGTCATCAATTATTCTGTTACCTGTCAATATAGATACAATTCTTTCTCAGCTGATTTAAAATATTTTAATTTAATTAAAACAATTTTATAAAAGCGATTGTTTCTACACATTCAATATTCTATTTGGCTTATTTTCAATACTGAAATACTGTGAATTGAGAATTAATTTTAAGCTAACGGTATATCTCTCTATATTTCATAATATATTGTGAATTTATGCTCAACAATTTAGAATATTCTCAATGTGTAAAAACAGTATTGGGTATATATTTTTTTATAGATATTTTGTGTTTTTCATCTGGTGTGTATATAACACTTATTGCATTCTCACTTGTGACTAATTTTTCGTTTTCCAGGCCGAGAGTTTTTCATCGGTTTGTCAAAGTGGAGTAATGAGGCAGGCGCTCGGGCAGTTGCCGAAGCATTTCCTGAGTATCCCTGCACTCCCATCAAGGTAATGCAAGAACCGGTAGAAGGAGTTGGCCCCAACATTCTTGACAGGGAACACCTAATTTGGTTAGAAAAGGTGGCAAAACAAAGTTTTACTGGCAGTTTGGATAATGGCACGCAATGCCGGCTTCTTTCGCACGCTATCAGTACCAAAGATTTTAATAAAATTTGTTAGCAGTGTGGGCATGTGCAGCGCTTTGCGATTCAGGCACTGAATTTTTGATCATCCAATGATCACAAGGCAAAGTAGAGATGTTTGTTTTGACTTACTCAAAAATACTCGTGTGTGTCTATTCAAAACCAAAGACATGCATATAACAGCAGAGATATTATTTTGTTTTTTTTTATAAACGATTTCACTGATTTCAGCAATCGATCAACAAATGCAATTTAATACATAAATAATAAAAGGGAATTTTGCCCCGATTCGTTGCAACCACCAGCTGCTATATTTTTGTTATGCATTGTTAATTATTGTTATCTTATTATTATCAGATTGTTTTCCACTGTGTTTATCACGTCTTCAAGAATAAATAAAAACCAAATGCTTTTTCATGATTTAATTCATATATTATATTAAATCATTTTAGCAAAGAGATTGGGATAAATTTAATATCAAACTTACAATTTCGGAAGTTGATTTTTTAAACTATGTTTCACTCATTGTGAATGATACTGTGATAATAGTAATGCACGGTTGTGTTTTATAAATAATGTTCTATATTTATTCAAATGTCCGCTACGAGCGAATTGGCACTGCTTTTATAAATATATTTTTGAATTCGCCTTGAATTGATATTAATGTTTTATACATCCTCTTGTGGTCAGGTTTCAGATTCCAAACGACTGAAGAGCTATGTGACCATGGCAGGCCCGGATGTATTATGCGTTGGGGCTAGTGAACAAGCCCAGCAAGTCCTTCGCCGAATGGAGAGAGAAGCCACATACTCATACAGCACACTGACAGTTCCTGAAGATGCTGCCGCTAACTGTCTCTACATCAATGGTACCCTCATTCACCGAGGAATAGAAGAAATACCCGAGTCATTCAAGGTATATTGATTACAATTTTATTTCATTGTTATGAACTTAAAATGTTTAGTATTTTTAATAAATTTTATAGCCAAAATCAAAAGAAAAACTAACTGCAAGTGTATTTATTATAAAAACAGAAAATTTGCCTATTGGACAGTGTTTAAAACAATGTATGCCCATAAACAACAGCTAAGTGTGTATTGTGAAATTATTATCTCAATATAAAATTCATATAACATAATAATCTATAAACATTGAGTAAAATTTGTTTATAAAGCCACAAAATATTTAAAAGAATCTCCGGAATGACATTCATTAAATAAGATTCAATATTATTACCTAAATAAATCCCCATACTTAATAATCTTAAGTAAATGCTATTATTTGATCGTAATCAATGAAAAATTACAGTTATCTTAATTAATGATAATACCTGTGCATTTTGCGAACTATATTTATTTATTTTTTAAATAAAATAATATATATTAGATGGGTGTCACACAGCATATCATTGCAATATACAACATGCGTCAGTAAAATTGCTTTTGCACGCCATTTCTAAAGGCTTGTGTTAATTTTTTTATGCTTGCAGACACTTAAAAGAAATGATGTGTCAGTGATATCATAAATGACAATAGACGAGGCATTGAAAATCATTTTGAATATAAGTGTTGATATATTAACAAGTTGCGGATGGCACCGTCGTCACATGACTTATGGCACTTAACTAGATTTAATTCTATTGTGAATTGTTGTTTAGTTTTTGAAGATTACATTTATTTATTTTTAATATTCTTTATGTTGTAAGCGAATAAAATGTATCCGACGTAAATTGGTATTTATAGGAAACTCGGCATACAACAACATTTCATAAAATGTGACACTTGACTGTTCTAGATTTTAATGTTATCGGAATCACAAAATCGAAATGTATAAATTTGTAGCGAATTTCGAGTTGTTTATTTTGAATCGTTACGTGCGTCTTTGTCATACATCAAGATCATATACGGTCACTTATTGATTGATCTATGGCAAAGCTTTTTGTTAACGATGTGTGAACTCTAGAAATGGCTGTACCTGCGAATTTATATTTATAATATTTCATTATTTTGCGTGTTTGCTTGCGATGTTAATGAAGTATTTAAATCGTGCGTCCTAGGCAGTGTTCCCTCTAATCTGTGCGCGTGTGCGCGCGCACACAACTTGCCGAGCGCGTGCACATGCATTAGAACAGAGCACATAAAAGTTACACCAGCTATACCACCACCAGAATAAATTAATTGGCATTATATGGCATTGTTAATTATTGTCATTATAAAAAAATAACCATTTCGTTAAGTAGGTCTAAATACCGTTGTGTGGCGCACAAAATTTTTAATTTCCTTTCAAAGTTGCACAGCCAAAGTATTTTGCGCACATAACCTTCAGAAAATTAGAGAGAACATTGGTCCTAGGACAGAATCTGGTATAGTTAATATTAAAGATGTCAGTTAGTGTCAGAAAGCTCTGGTCTGCAAATACATACACAATGAAAGACGTTTATTATATTAACAGTTTGAAAGTTTCTTTGCTTTTAGTAATTTGTTTGTGCAATGTAGGGAGTTTCTTTGTTTTGGTTGTTCATTTTTCTACATTATAACCGCTTGCTTTTTCCAACTACTTCTGCGGTAACTTGTAGACTAATATAAACTTGTCGTATGTCATGTTTCTTTTTATCTTGAATATCTTTACTTTAAATTGTATCAGTTGATTTTATACTTGTGGTTGTTTTTCAGGTATTTTGTGAGAAGGTGGACTTTGCTAGGCGATCTGTATGCTTCTCTGAATTATCCAAGAATTCGTCAGGTCTCACATCTTGCTGCTTGCTTATTAAAAATTCTAAATACATCAAAAGCCTTTAAAAGGTTTATAAAGTCAAAGCACTAACTTTTCTTTGTAATTCATTCAAGTTTCCTTCCAGTATTCTTTCCTATAGTTTAAATGTTACCAGTCTCGATAAATTTGGCATCATAATGCCGCCAATTGATGTTATTCCATGTAGATGAGTAAATTATGCTATGATGTTTAGATGGAATTATCATATAAATATGTTATTGTATTTACAAATATTTTTTTTAATGTTACATGATAAATTTTTTAATATACTTAATTATATCAAAATAATTATTATGTAATGTGCGAGCTATGAATCTATTCTTAAATTTACTGACACAAACTCTTCCTGACTTAACACTATTCATACTTTGTATGTGATATACATTAATAATAATTTTCAACTCGAGTGTAAAACACAGTTAATTCTTATAACATTCTACTCTCTTGATTTAACCATTCCAATTTGTTTTAATATTTATTTCTGTAGGATACAGTAAGTACCTATTAGCTTAGTCCAGTTATTTAAAAAAAAAAATGCCTTTTAATTAGATAGAATTAAACAAATAAACGTTGGCAAATTGAAGACGAGCAGAAAAAAGATTGTTACTATTATTTAAATCGTAATATTTATTACTGATGTTAATTAACTATCAACTATGATATTGAAACAACATGGATGATTTTTTTAATGCATTTTATAGATATTGCCAATATAGTGGCAGTCACTGCTTTTCTTCAAAATGTCAAGTGATATTTGTCAGTCCTTGTGCATTACAATAAGCATTATTTGGATAGGAATCCTATAAAGCAAGAAAATAATTATTATTACACACAGATTATTCTGTTTTTGATTGTTCAGATTCTGACGAATATGTTTATTTATAGTGTATTCAAATATACAAGCAATCTTAAAAAAGTTTTATCCGCTGCTGTTTTGTAATTACAATTCATTCTTATTGATAATGCGAAATGCGCTTATTTATATTATATCGAAAACACTAATAATTTTAAAAATATAGCTTCAGTATTCTTTTTCATTTATTTCTTTAATCATTCACGTGATGTTTCCAATAATAAATTCATTTAAAATTTTGACACTATTCTATTATATTACCTACACAATTTCAACTCAATGCAAACAATCTCGTAATATTCATTCTTTTATTACTGAATATCATTTAACATTGTACCTTCATGCTTTGTCAGCAATATCAGAATACAAAGACTAAACTGAAATCAAAATGTTCAAACTGGGCATGTGAGAGGATATATTTTTATCAGATGATTTACTAAATTTACTTTTCATGTCACTGTGAAAAGTTAACATTCCATATATCTTTTGATATATAAATAAAACATATTAAACTTGTAGTACCTTTGTGATTACTCAAATGAATCCAATAGTCAAAGCCCAAAAGCAATCATTCGTATGATATCGACGTTATCCACCACCTTTGCTTGGATGCTGAAATAGTGACCATAATTTTTTAGCAATGTATAATAATAATAATTATTTATCATTTTAGATAAGACCTATTTTTTTAAACTGTATTCTTTTAGAAATTGAATGTAATAGGGTTTTAGATCTTCCACTCGGTGTTGGTGTACAATATATTTTATTTCTAGCTGTCGATGTCTTTTCTTTTAAAAAATATTTACTCTAGTTTATGTAAAGTGATAAATAGAAAATGTCTAAACCATGTCTAGCTCTTTTGAGAAATTTCTTTATAATGTATCATATGAATATATTGAAGAAAAAAGTTAATGTTTATCATGTGTAATTATATAAGCTCTTAGAGTAAATATTAGCTGTCTTATGTCGACGTTATTTTAAATAACACTTATTTGTAAGAATATGCGTGTTACATAATCTTATTCTTTGAATTTCACTTTTTTTTTGTGATACATTAAGAATCTCTCAAAATTTTTCATAACATGTTTTCAAACTTTAAAACATTGACAATACATAAAATATTTAGTTTATTTATTGTTATATATTAATTCATCATCAATCCATACACGCACCCGGCACTATTGGAGCTTTAATTTTTTAAATTAAAAATTTGAAACTCAATAAATGGTTGTTTAAGTATTTTTTTCATAAAATATGACTTCTGAAGTATTTTTTTTTACACCCTTATTTGTATTGATATTAACTAGAGTATGTACAACAACGTTGTGATTTCATTATCAGTCTGTTTAATATTTTTTACTTAAACAGACAGTATTTCTATATTGACATTATTTTTTAACGACATTACATTATAATTTCTTATGAATATTATTATTTTCTTCATTTTATTGTGATTTTATATCTTGTAGTAAACCATACTTTACGAGAGAGAAATCAGTAAAGGAATCAGGAAATCATACTCATTCTCCGTATACAATTATGATGCTGAAATTATTGCTTTATTTTTGTCTTTAAAATAAATCTAGTTGTTTATTTAAAATAGTAATGAATAAATAGTTCTTCTTATGTTTTGATTTTCAAATCATAATATATACTGTTTATCATTACAATATTTCATCTTAATCAAATTTGGCCATTAAAATACCAGCCCGTGTGCAGAATAATTATTTAGTTGCTCTTATCACCTTTACATTAGTACCAATTTACAATTAAAATTTTATTCTTTATATAAAAAAAATACAGAAATAATTGCAATCTTGCTTTAAATCCGGTCAATATTTCTGAATTATGGAAAGAGCTTGGCGCACAAAGTTTCGTAATCAGAGCAAAGAAAATGAAGATAGTTTAGTAATAACTGTATTATTATAAATTAAGTTGACTGAAATTATAAACTTCCAATGATATCCACTTTATGTTGACAGCTGATACAACTGCAGTTTGCAAAGAAGGGTTTGGGTATTTAACTTAAATTATTTCCAGTTCTGCTAATACATAAAGTATTTGTTTTATCAACAAAAAATATATTGATTTTGGTATTATCTGCAGCTATGAATTAAACAGTATTGATAAAATTCATTTTTAAATCAATAAAGAGATCAATTCTTACTGTTATAAAATATAAAAACTTAGTTGATTTTTAAATTTTATCTGCTTTGCTAGATGGCTGAATTTTTTCCTCTTATTTAATTTTTGTAATGAAGTTTAACAGTATGATAGTAATAATTTGATGAGAGACGCCAAAGTTTATGTATTTAATAATTTTGCATACTTTTATAATCCTAAATATATCTCACTTTTTGGTAAAATAATATCTGTTTATCAATTGTAAAATGTTTTGTCTCAGTATAATTAACTACCAATTCTTTATTTTTTATTATTATGTTGATATATGTACGAGATTGGATATTTTACTATAGTTGTCAAAAAATGATTACTTGATATGTAAAATGATTTGATCAATATTCAGATGTACATACATAAAACTTTGCATGAAAAGATAAATGTTTCAAAAGTGTCATGACATAGTATAAGTATAATATTATAAAGAAAGAAAAAAATTGTTTTCAAATAATAATACTTCAATTTATTATTTTCTGTAAAAATACAAGTATGCATAAAGTATCACCAGTTTTTTCTACGGCAATGTGATAATTGTTATGAATTTATGTCACCTTATCAGGCTAAAGACTTTGGATTAAACAATTTTCTTAGTTGAATCTCATTGACACAAACTAGAATATTCAATCTCTGCAAAACAATAATATGAATTACAACATGTTATCAAAATTAAGTATAAAAAATTAAATATGTTTACTTAGTATTTATTAAATTTGTTTGATACAATATTTGCGTATAAAAATAAAAAATATGTCTTATGTTATACGAGTCATCTAGTTGCAGAGTCCGTTATAAATACAAATTCTTTATTAAATTTTACACGGAGACTTTCATAAGATCCATTCATATAATATGTACGAGCGTGATATGCGAAAACTTCTAGTTTTACAAAGAGTATCTATGCATTAACAGATTACCCGAAATTTACCAATCGTGTATAACGCCTCGATTTAATCAGACGACTGAAATATAGAAATAAAAAATTCTTAAGTACAATCATTTTTAGTCCTAAACATCTCTTTTCAAATATTGATTTCAATGGAAATTAAGCAAGTCATAAGTGATGATTTTTAATAATTTTAACTAAGCTATATTATTTTTCTTTTTACTAATACGCACATTTTACACATTATTATATAATACCAATGTTTTTCATTATCCATTCCTAATATACTGATTACGCTGAATCTGTTTTATTATTAATAAAAAAAAAAATGTTACTGTATATGTGTCATGAATATATATGTATTTAAAAAATAATGTGTTTTATTTACTTTTAACCGATTCTATGCCTGGAAGGATTAATATGGCCGTACACGGAGGGCCGCGGTTTTCTTTTAAAAAATAAAACCCTAATAAATATATATTTTTGGATATATCCTAATAGTATATCATAAAGACTTACCATAAAAATACACAATGCGCCATTTCCGCCGTCATTTATCCAAAAATGTCCGAAATAAATGATCCACAAAACTTCAGGGTTGTCACAAAATTCACACGGAAAATCGTATCACGATCGTATATCAAAAGTAATTCTATCATATCAAAATTGTATCTTAAAAGTATATATAAAATACGGCGAACAGTTTAAAACAAATTAATAGTCTTCTACCGCGTGGTATGCCTCAAAACAAGGTTCTACGCAGAGAGCCACTTTACATTGTTTGCACTTATACCTAGATGTACTTTGTTGTCCTTCCATTCTCAGGCGTTAAAATAGTATATGTACAAAATCAAATATCCAGGAAACGTAAGTTGAAAAAAATATATAAACAATCGTCTAAAAAGTTACGACACTGTAAAATCTTATAAAATAAACAGACACTCATAAACAACGCTGGTTATAAAGTTTTAAAACACAAAAAATCATTTGGTAAATAACGAAAAAAGACGTCAATTTAAAAATAAGCTGTTAATTTATCTAGTTATAAAACTGTTGTAAATTAAATACGTAACAAAAACGATATTCTGGCCCGCAAAACTAACTTAGATGTGTCAAACATGAAAACACGCACATAACTGACCATTTTTCCAGGATCATTGTTACTTGCAGTGAGTATTCAGAATATGAATAATTCCCCGTTTATAAATATAATACTGGACAAACATAACGTAAGAATAAATGGGAAGTCCCGGTATTTCATAAGTCACTATATATAATATGTATGGCGTAACCCTATATAGTAGCGCCGCATATCAACAACACACGAAAACTTTTGTCGATGTCAAAAAATCGATGTATTACAGATTAAAATTCAATATCCTTCGAGTTCAAGTATTACAACACAATCTCAAACGATGTCACTATATGCGAGTTAAATTTAATTATTTAAGAGAGGTACTGGTGACTTGTAAATTAAGTACAAAGGAGAGCGTAATATTACGCGCATTTTGTATGGACGGCCCCTTGAACACGGACTTGTAGCGCGTAAATATACGCTTTGGGCAGAGATCAGGTTAAAAATTTCCTAACTCTAGATTCAAATCTAAAAACAATAAGCTTTTCCTAAGACATACAAAAATTGAAACAGCAAGCAAGAAGTTAATAATGGAGTAATAGGGTAAAAATAGCAACGTATTTAGTTTAGTTTGAAAAAAGAGCGTAATCAACCCATTATTTATGTTCGACAGTCGAGGGGGGGGGTGTCATCGTTTTCTTTACTGCGGCCTTATGTTGGATCAGACAAATGAATGTGGCCTTTAGAAATGGAAAGGTTCCCCACTCTGATTTAGACTCTTAAAGAAGCTTATCTCAACAGAACCTTTTTTATATTAGATGCTTGTTACCCAATTGCTTAAAATCTCTTTTTCGAAGAGAGTAAACTATAGGTCAATCACTCTAGCAGTTTATAGCTCTAGCTATACCCCATTTTTAAGATCAGCCCAATGGGTGGTTGGTAATTTTAAACATCCATACCTTCAAACAGAAACCATCAGTTTATGAGACTGTCTCTATATTAAGATTCAATCCTGTCAGCGATATCACCAAAGTCAACGATGTTGACCACTGGGTTTCACGCCTGTCATCGGTTTATATGCAGATTAATTCATTTAAAAATTTCTTAAAAATGAAGTAAACGTTCCAACACAAGACATTTATTATACTTATGTGGCATCAAGCCTGATAAGGAGATCGGCCCTTCCTACTGGTTGTCTTATACTACCGATTATCTACATCAGTGCTCCGCAACGTTTTCACTCCCGCGGCACACCAAAATTGTCTGCAGATTTTTGCAGCCCGCTTCAAATATGTATATATATATAAGAGTATAGACATAGACAATTGTGTAATATATATTACCACCTCAGTACTACAACTAAGTAACTCTGATTTGATCATTGTTTGAACAAATTATTTGATCTTTTCTTCGATGAAGTAATGCGCTGCGGCACACTTAGCATTGCCCCACTGCACATTAGTGTGTCGCGGCACAGCGGTTGCAGAGCACTGATGTAAAACTCTGGCTTAAACCTTGTAGATAAAAATCGGAAACATGCAGAGCTTCAATATTGTGAGCTCGGCGGCATTGAAGAGGAGAAACTTGCTTTAAACTAACGGCGGTATTCGAGCTTTTTGATGCTAGTGAGGTATCTCGACAGAATTTTTTTTTACGAGAACTACATTTTACTCAATTGCCCAACATCTCTTTTTCAAAGAGAGTACAGATAGAAGGATAGTGCTTGGACAGTACTAGTGGGTAACTGATTGCTTTCGCACCGTTATTTTAGGATTGAAAGGTGGGAGAGAATTTTCAGATATCACAAACACCCATACCTTCGAACAGAAATTAATCAAAACAATGCTTTTTGTACTGGGACTTGAACCTGTGAGATCTGTCATGGAAGCCAACAACGTTAACCGCGGACCAAATTTTTAAATTTAGGTAGTAATTTTTTTTTATTCTACGGAATGAATTTATTAAATTCCCATAAAAATCTATGATTAATTGATGATTTGTTAACGAATATCGTCTTGTAGTTGTTTAGGATCCATCCTCTACGATTATATTTAAAATCCTGCTTAAAATTTAGTAAAGTTAATTGTGGGGTTATAATGCAAAACGTACTACATATTTCCAAAACTCAAACTTTTCAGTAGAGCTAAATACTATAACAAATAACAGAAACAAAATAACATTTGCATAAAAATATGATTTCCAAATTGAAGACGACAGTATTGTAGAGATTTTATATTAAAACTAATGGGATCAGTCGATTCATTCATTAATTACCCTATCTACATACCTAACTCAATATCACTCATTTTGGAAATAGTACGTTTTGCATTATAACCCCGTATTAACTTTTATGAATACTTTTAGGTAAGTAAAACTCGAAGCTTTTTTCAAAAATAAACCTTTTAAAACCTACTAAGTAATGAAATTATTTAAAAAAAATCTTGGTTCTATTTTTAATTATGTATTAACTAAAGGGCCAAATTGAAAGAGCCCGGTAACAATTTTGCATTTTATCTTTGTTTTTATGATTCTGATGTTGCCACATAATAATGATCTGAAAAAAATGCGTTTGTTCAATTAATTTCTTTACAAATTCTTTATCGGTTAACACAACTTTCTTACTACGAAAAGTTTTCTCATGCGCAAATTAATATGTAGACTTAGATTTGACGATAAGATTGTATAGTATTTGGTATCATTAAGGATAGATCGCATTCCATTTATATTGATTATTTTTATATTTGTTATCGACATTGATAACTTGCTGTCAAAAATAATATGACGTATTTGATTTCAATCTCTGATATTTTTTGTGATTTGATTCAAAAATCTTCCAATATCAACAGCAGATAAAATTTGCATTATTATAATCTAATGATTATTTTAAAGTAGTATTCCCTAGAGCGGTTATATGTTTACCCAATGTATTCAGTATTCATTGCGGCAGCGACGTTATTACAATTTGGACCTCTGTTGACATTTTACTATCTTTGATAAATGAAGATGAGTAGCTTCAAAGAATCTTCTTCTATTACCGCCGTATTTTATTGAAAGTTGAGTTCCTATGGGCAGGGCCCACCATAAAGGCGAAATAGGCAACTGCCTAGGGCGCAAATCATTAGGGGGCGCATAAATTGTGTATTAAAATTATTTCAATACACTCTAATAACAATAAATAATAGTATGTTATATTTTATTTTAATGTTTGTATTTGTTCGTTGTAATTATGTATGCCACCTGTGTGGTCGAGTGGTCAACGTTGTTGGCTTCGGCTACGAAGGGCCCGGGTTCAAATCCCGGTACGGACAGTTTTATAAGTTGATTTTTCAATCGATTTATGAATTTCTGTTTAAAGGCATGGATGTATGTGATGTCTTGAACTCCCCCCTCTCACCCATCCTATCCTATGAACGGGGCGTATCGAGAGTGATTAGCTAACCACTAGTCCTGTCCTGGAAAAAGAGAGGTTGAGCAACTGAGTAACAAGCAGTTTTCGTAGAAACACTTCTGTTGAGATAAACTCCATTAGGGGTCCATATGCTCCACATTGGGAGCGGACATGGTTTTAAAAAAAAACGTATTGTTTTTTATATGATTCAGTAACAAACAGTTCACATAGAAAAACTTCTGATGCAATATCCCATTAGGAGGTCATATGCTCCATGTTGGGAGCGGACATGGGTATGTAAAAAAATATTTCTAATGATCCCAAATTGTTTTTTTTTTTTTTTTAAATGGGACGATTTTTTAAAAAGGGTGGCCTATAATCTCGCGCCATCATTGCATCGCTACATTGAAAAATTCTTCTTATTTCAACCATTTACAAAATACCAATAATGTCGTGCTGATATTTTTTTGTAATCTACAATGATACCTCAATAAATGCAATACATATATTACGAAAAATAGTCTGGGGTCATTTTGTACCCCATCGCTACTCGATCTTATTTTCAAAGTTTCGGTACTCAAGTGTAAAAGCGTAACGTCATATTACACGGATGGCCCCAAAATCGTATTACTCATTGGGGAAAATGTGACGAAGTTGTAACTTTTTCGTTGTAGATTGTCGCTATAAAATATCACAAATATATCGAAGGAAAAATTATATTACAACTTTCAATCTGTTGATTGGGTGTTTAATAATATTCTAAAGAATTTCTTCTCAAATTGTCAAACTAACAAATAGTACCACATGGTAATTAGTGGAATTAAGTTACTCTTGAATCTATCTAAAATATTATGTTTGAAATTAGCATACAATTTTCAAAAGATTATCTCGATTTTAAACGATCTATTATGATTCAATCGGGAATATTATCCGATAATCAGTAACGCACCGCACCGTATCTACATAAAAATATTCATTGTTTTTTAATATGAAAGGCCACATTTTTTCACTGTAAGATATAGAGTGTGGAAAGGAAAAATGACGTAACCCACACATAGCAAATTTTACAGGTGACACAAAAAATGTGTTTTGATGATTTTGGACCATATGCAAATTATAAAATATACACAACCTTGAAATACACGGAGACTTCTAAACTGGTGTTTAATTGATATAATCTAATATTCATTAAAGAAATTGTCTAGGAAAAACCTTTTTTTCAGTCTTTTTTCATGGTTTCAATTTTCACAAACTCATCTTTTTTCAAACTTAAAAGCTAAATTTAGATACTAATTCGGCATTTGCAGCTTACATCCTTTTGATAGAACGTGTATCAAGTTTGATACATTGTGAATTGTGATTATCGAAAAAAAGCTGTTTTGAAAAAAACTTTGGGTAACGTCCTTTTTCCTTTCCACAGTCGATATGTTGAACATGTTTTTTTTTTATTTACTGAATATTCTTTCGTTTAACTTATAGTACATTTTAAGCAAATGTAACTTTGATATTCAGTGTACTCTATGTAAAAATGACCTTACGTAAATACAGCGTGTATTCAACTGCTCTTAGAAAATTGGAAGATATTTATTTTGTGAGATTTAAACGTTTTCCCAAAATATCTGCGCCTAGCGTATTCATAATTTTCCAAGGTTCAATAAAACCAAAGTAGTTTTTCATTAGAAAGTTTGTGTGCTGTGTTTATTAAACATACATTTAGGCTCCCTCAACTGTCTTAGCCCCAACGCTTTACATTTTCTTCCGATGATGATCATTCGATTGACGGGAGACACACTTTTATGCTAAACATCTAGAAGAAAATTTCCGCGTAATCAATACTTTAAAATGTTGCTTTACAAATGATATGGATAGAAGAATGCGCTACCATATTTGAATAAACACTGATTTGTTTATTAATATAATTATAATTTACGAATTATCAAGGTATACGCGCTGACGCTTACAATGTGTTAAATACATTTCATTATAAATTAATATTATGATTGCTCTACGACTGCAACGAATATGTTTATCGTAGATGTTTCACGGTAATTGTTGTTTTTATATCGATTGTGGAAAGAAAAATGGCACATAGCAAATTTTACAGGAAGCACATAAAACGTGTTTTAAAGATCTTCGACCATATGAAAATTATGAAATATAAACAACCTGGAAGTGAACGGACACTTCTAAACTGGTGTTTAATTGACATAATCTAATATTAATAAAATAAATTGTCCGTTTAATCAGTCTTTTTTATTGGTTTCAATTTTCACAAGCTCATCTTTTTTCAAACTTAAAAGCTAAATTAAGATACTAATTCGGCATATTTGGCTGACATCCTTTTGATAGAACGTGTATCAAGTTTGAAACATTATGATTACCGAAAAAAAACTGTGGTTAACGTCCTTTTTCCTTTCCATAGTCGATATGTAACGTTATAATATGACAACGGTCATATTTTTTAAGCCGTACACGATAAAATTATACATAACTATGTATTAAGCATGCAGAGAAAATTTTTATAGATTAGTAACTGTCTTATACTTCGTATTATAAAATGATTTTGTCTTGAAGCTTTGATTTATGTCGTCAGTTATTTCTAAATAAAAAGAAAACGATATCTTGTAAGAATTATGAAACATTATTATGTAAACTGAACGTATGCCAAAAAAACTATGCTAAAATTACGGCAACTACGGTATAATTATACAGAGAAATAGTTTTACGTTTTATGCACTGCGTAAGTTATAATAATATTGTAGTATTAATAAAAAGTTTTCAGTACCTATTCATTTCTTACTTGCAATTTCTCCCAGTCGTGAGTCGTGCGGCTTAGGGGGGCTATACACATCGTGAAATGACAATGCTCCAATTAGTTAGCAGCATGACCCAATTTTGGCATCAGAGAACTTGGCAGCGAATCTAGAAATCACAGCTGATCGCGATAATGTGCACTCCAACACCAACGCATCTTTCCAAGTTGTTGTCAATGGGTATCTATCCGGTGCAACAACGCGTATGCACGCATAGGTAGTGTGGATTATTGGCAGGTATCCATTCGATTCTGGCTTGCAAATTCTCAAAGTTCATTGGGATAAGCAACACCTACAATGTCAAATTGCATCCATAATTTATTGTTATCAAAATATATTTGATTGTAAATACCACATATTGCCAACATTTTAAGTAAAATAACAGTTTATCTTTTTAGCCTTTTATCTGCCGTAGATAATTAATAGTAATTACCTAGCACGCCGGCTATAATTTGCAACTATTAAATTAATTAGTTATTGACAAGAGTGTTGAGCACGAAAAATTTTACAAGATATCTCGTCTGTGGCAGCCATCGACTGTTGACTATTCTTTTAAGATTAGGCGATAAATTTGTGGAAGTTGATTTTTAACATAAAACTAGATTTGACAACTTTGTCATTCCACGTTTTGTGCTACGACTTTCAAAACGTGACTCGAGGCGAAACACGTATCACATGTTGTAACACAAAAAGTTGAATAGCAAAGTTATAAAATTTAACTTTATATTTGAGTAACAATTGTCTTACTTAAGATTTCGACTGAATGTGCTTAGTAGAATTTCAATATTTAAATTATGAACATTCACACAAGTTTTGTGACTAATGACCCGGGTTTCACCTTTCGGCATCTTCATGCATTCAAGTGCACGGATGGTCTTGAACTGACCACAGTTAAAGTTCATCCGTGCACTTGTGCAGATTTGAATTCCCATGGGTCAATCCAGGCGTGGAGAACCTGCGGCCTTTTGGCTAATTCTGTAATTTTGTAAATTTATGTAAATTCGTAAATTTCTGACACATTCTGACCGTAAATTCCTGTACCCGGACAACAATTCCCTGGTCAATGTTTACTGCGGCCTTATATTGATCACAAAAATGAATGCGGCATTAAGATAAAAAAAGGTTCCCCACCCCTGGATTATTCCATTTCGCCAGCAATGGCTTTAAACTTAGTGACACGTGTTCTTATTTCTTATATAAATACGATACATTTATTTACTAAACGTTCGTTCAAGTTCATCCGTGCAATTGAACGCCTGAAGATGCTGAAAGACGAAACCCAGGTCGTTAGTGACAAAACTTGTGTGAATGTACATAATTTTAACGATTCAAATTTAGTTATTTAACTATTAAACGAAATATTTTTAAGACAAGTTATTGCATCGATAACATCCTAAACGTATTTACTCCATTTAAATGTATTTTGATGATTTTAAGGAATACTGTAAAATAATTGTGGATACACTTTACAGTAATTTGTTTCTTAAAACCGCACTCAAGATCTGCTTATCGAGCTCGGGTGGAACAATTTTATGAAAGCAAATAAAGATGTGTATTTTCATTTTTTAAGCATAAACTTTATTTCACATATGTTATCAATAGCATCAGACGTGTTTTCTGGAACGTGACGCCAAGAAATATAAAGTGAAACCCTTATTTTATGTTTTCAGAGGACCGATGAAAAATTTAGTTTTGAAGGCTAGGTCGTGTACGCCATCAAATCTAGTAAAACAGCTTCAGTATGCCTTACTTTTTTCATACGTTAAATGCGCGAAAACAAAATTTAAATATAGGTAATAAATGTACATAAATTTATCGGCAGTGGCGGATTATCCTATAAGCGGACGAGGCGCGCGCTTGGGGCCTCCGAATCTTAGGGGCCTCAAAAATGGGTTATATTATATAACCCAAATGCCGACTTGGTTGCATCGAAGGCAAATTATAGGGCATTTAAAGAATTCTCCGCGTCATTTGGAAAAAAAGTTGAGTTAAATAGATAAAATCTCATATTTTCAACTGCACTTAATTATTAATTAACTTTTAATTTCTGCACACTGTAGTGCATGCAACCAAGTCTTGAAGAATTTCTTCTCGGGACATTTCTGGCAAAATTTTGAACACGACTAACGTTGTTACGCTACGGAATACACCCTATGAAAAGAGTGTGAAGCCGTAGCGGGTGGTGGTGGGTACAACGTTGAGTACCCTAGGGAATTAAAAAAAAAAAAAAACCCAAATACATACTTTTTGTTCAGTTTTTTTTGTTACTTTACTTGAAATTTTGATCCGAAGAAAATCTTTATTCACGAGTAAATCTTCACTCTACTGTCAGAAAATGTTTGGTAACAAATCAATAGTTCTTTGTAGGTAAACGGCAAATGATTTTTTTTTACTTTTTAAGATAAAGTTCCATAAAATGATAAGTAAAAAAATTGATGTTTTCAGTTATCCACCATTATATTCGAATACCTCTCTTCTAGTGCTTCACAAAAGTACAACTAGAAAAAATACTAGTTTCCTCTCGGTCGACAGATGTTGGTATAATATGGAAATAAGTAAATATTAACAATCGTCTCTATGTTTCATATAAATACAACTATATGTATCATTTTATGGTACAACAACAATATATACAACTCACTTTAGATGTGTCAAAACTTTGGTAAGCCATATCTCAAAACTACCAATTTCCAGTTGTAGCACTGTGGAACTAAGCTATCGATTAGATGAAATCATTTTTTACTGTTTATTCCTTAAGTCCTAGACAAGAAAAAAACGTTTCAGGTAACACACTCACTCAGTCTTAATCAATTTTATACAACTTTAGACCGCGCATATCTCTAATGATCCACGAACAATAGAAGAAAACTGTAATAAAACAATCAACAGTGGCGTAACAAAAAAATGGATAATTTATACAAACTATGACAGATGCAGGAAACCATTACGATATATATTTGTCTTGGTCTATCTGCATGTATTTTTATTTTGGTAAAAAGCCGTGAATTATGAATCTGTTTTCGGTGAAATATTGTAATAGTTTTTGCTTTATTTAAATGAATTTGTTATCAAAATGTTTTCTGATGCAGAACTAAGAACTTTGACAGGGGCCACTCTCACTTGGCAATTTCTAGTATTTTAATGTTGACCCTTTTAATCTTTTTGCTACTAAGATGACAATTCTTAAGCACTTCATAAAAAAAAAACTTAAAAAATATTTTTGTAAGCGTGGAGAAAAATCTGATATTATAAAATAAAACTGTGTATCAGGCATGGAGGATCCGTGAATATTAACTAACAATTAACATCTTGATGAAGACACGCGCGGAATTACCTGATGTAATTATGACAGGCGCCTGGTTCTAGAGCAGTGGCTCTAATGTGCGGCTTCCAACAGCTTCATAGTACATGTTGATATTTAAAATGATGTCTTTTATTGAATATGAACTTATAAGTTGTTCCATTTTTTTTTGATTAATGCAACTGCTATTTTTATCACATCTCAAAACAAAAAATTGGTGCTGCTATGAGACATTTTTATAGGAACGCTGAAGTTTATAATACGGCCACAGTAAAATTTTACTTGAGAACCACTGTTTGAGAGCATCTCGAAAACAATAAGGGATGTTGCTGCAAATTCCGTAGAATTTATATGTTTCTATATTTTGGTTACTTAGAGTGACAAGGGCGAAACTACAAACAAATATTTATTTTTTGTCTATTTTATCATCTACCATTTATTTTATTTAGTACTTACAACCCGGTTCCTGGCAAGCGTTGCAATGCCACTCAAAGAAAGAAAGTGTTTGTGTTTCAACTGTGTCAAAGTGCATGTTTTCTTTTTCTGTCTGTTTGACGTTTGCTCCCGATTGTCTATGGTATAACACACGCGCCACCTACTGAAAGTTAATTGTACCATAACCTTCGTGAAAGTGCAAGCAGACGTTGTCAAAATGAACTGTATGGCAAACTTTTATTTTTGTATATAAGACCTTCTGTAAGTTAATTTTACTATGCCTATAACCTTCCCGGGAGTGCAAGCAAAAAAAAAATGTCAAAGTTGTATTGAAATCAGATCAGCGGATTGGCAGCCCATAGAGTACAAACAAAAAAACATTAATTTTTATATATAAGATTATATACAAAGGTAATGTGTTTTTTCAAAACAACATTACTAGAAGTAAATCTCTCACCTGTATTTTTTGCCTTTAAACATAATGTTTTAAATACAAAATTACTTGGACAAAAACTGTTTCTGCGTTTTTCTCAAAAACAATACTTTTTAGTTTCACTCTAGTCATCCTATCACCCCAGACTTGCAATACAACTGTGCACTCAAAGGTAGTAGGGACTAAATAATTGAAAACGCTGTCTAATAAATACATGTTATGTTCAATATCTGAAGATCTTTTACTATACTTAAGTTAGTGAAAAAGATTCGTCTAGTTTATTATGGATTCACAACGAAATGTTTGATTGGAATAAGTGTGTTTTGGAACTACACACCTCAACTAACTGACAATGTAAGAGAAATTTCTCCTGGTGCATAATTCGAATAACAACCTAACACCGTGCAGCTTAAACGAAAACTTTGTGTATTTTTAATAAAAAAAAATACAACTGTATTAATAAAAATGTTTCAAATATAAAAAACATCATTTGTAAATGGACATTTCAAAATAAAATGCGACTAAAAATCACAAAAATATTCATTAACTATCTTTATCATATTATATTTGAAGTTTAACTCAACCGGGAGCCATGTGACCCCCCAGGTACGACGGATAATTTTTTCAGATTTGGGGAGCCACAGCATAGTAATTTTTGGTAACGGGTAATTTTTCTGCAATCACGCAAATATCCAGGATTCGAAATACTCGGAAGAACTAATCCCACACTGGTTTTCTGGGTAAATCCGCAAATTCACATGAAATTCAAATAAGACAAAGCAATGGCAAGTAGGGGGCCGCAGATAAATAAAGACACGCTAAAGGCGCCACGGGCCCAAAAAGGCCGAGAAACACTAACTTAAATTATAGCTTGTTAAAAAAAATCGAAATAAACAGGCCTCAAATTATTTTAAAAAGCCATTGTTACATAACCATAATATTTTTTTTAAAAAATACTTTATACATTCATGGCTTACTTTTTTACACTTTCTGCTCAAAATAAGACATAAATTTTATATGATGCACCGCTATAAACGGAAATTATATTAATATATTGGCGCCTCTAGTATAACATACATTACACACTACTTATATTTCCAATATCTGCCGTATCATATAAAATATTTTCACTCTAATCAATTTTATTGAAATAAAATACACAGGACTCTACTGGCATTGGATTTTGAATCATTTATACAGTTTTCCGCAGCATAGTTAAGCCTACCGTAACTTCTTGTGTGTAGGTACGACTAAGCATTTCGATTTTCCTCAGTTTCTTGGATCAATACAGCGTCCGTTGGTTGAGGTATTTACGTAACTCATTGATAATGAAATGTTTTCTGAATGACAGTGATTGTTTTGTAGTTTCAATTCATGCTTGTTATCGCTATTAAATTTACATTTACATCGACGGTAAACGGTGTACCTATGTTAACTGCAAGTATAAAGAAAATCAAGGTTGACGTTTGGAGATCGCAGTATTGAATGAAAAGTCACGAAATTTGGTATTCGTTTAATGAAAATTGATTACTTAATGTTTGTTTGATTGTTGTAATATTTCTGATGAATCTTTATGTGAGTACCTTTGATTTGGGATGTTGTTTTAGCGATCAAGGGTATACAAAATACTATGTCTCAGTTATGTGAAAATGTCGTAATTTTCGTGTGTGTATTGTGCGTCCTCTAAGTTTGCCAATTATAAACTAGTATGGCACTGACGTAGGCCACAATGGCTAGGAATAGAATGCCAAACCTGGGACAGACGTCAATTATGTACTGCACCACGCCCGCATTAGCCATCTCTCTATCGGACATTTTATTCGCGACTAAAAAAAAAGAAACGGAAAATATAACGTAGGAGATTGATCGTTGCGCGCGCAGCGTTTGGCACATGACTAGAGAAGCCGTATCTCTCCGTAGCAGCCAGTAGCAAGCACCACTCGATTCCCGTGTTCCGGTCCTATTGCACGGCCGATACCCTTGCTAACGTTCCCCTACTGAAACGCCAAGATGTCTGGACTTGGAGATCCCGTCGCATTCGCGAAAGATTTTATCGCCGGAGGTGTATCTGCTGCAGTTTCCAAGACTGCAGTGGCTCCCATTGAGCGTGTCAAACTGCTCCTGCAAGTTCAGCACATCTCAAAACAAATTACTGCCGACCAACGTTACAAGGGTGAGTCTTAACTTTTATTTAAACTCCTCCTCATCATCATCTCTATCTAGTAATTAAAAAAATATACCGAAGAGCTATTAGCCTTCAATTATAAATTTTATAATTAAATATGTATTTATAGGAAAAGCGAAATATGATAAGGCACTTTCTTTTGAATGTGATAGCGCTTTAGATCTTTGCGAATATCTTATAATTATTTGTATTACCCAAATCGATTGAAAAAAGAATCGATTGCCGCGCTTTCGATCTTATGTAACTAGTCCGCCATTCTAGCCCTTACACTATTATCCAGGTCATGTCGTCTCAATTGGGAACAGTTATGTCACAAATGTGGGCCAAGGTTTAAGCATTGCATTTGACCATATAAAAAATACTTGAAAACTCTTTGCTTTAATTTTCAATTCAATGTTTCAACTCAGTGCTTTTCTATTCTAGATAATATAAAACGATTGGAACACAATAATTTTTCATCGATTAAAAACCGCAATGCACTGAAATGTAGTCAGTTGTTAATTGATAATCTAATCGGACGGTAAATTAATACATTTGATTTTTGTTATCTCCATTAAGAATACGATTTTTTTTATTCAAGATCTTTGTAACTTGTGTAATTTTCTTGCGAGCCGTTATATCAGCTGTAAAATGAATGTCGAACTTTTACTCGTGCCTAACTATTCTTCAAATGTCTTGACATTACTAAATATAAATGTAACATGCTTAAGTAGACTCATTGCATGCTAATGGTATTATCAATAGTGCATAAGTATTATATAAAATACTTGTTTAAACACAAATAGTTTTCTCGTTCTGATTGTTACGTAACTTAAATTTTCTATTCTACATATGCTGCCATGTACATTTTTCTTTCTGCGCCTGCGTACAAGCTGCGCAATTTTTCGTATTCCCGCCCATTCATAACACAAAATCTAATATTACAATAAATTCGCCGGAAACAATCTAATAAGCTGGAAACTTCACTTTGTCATAGTGTTAATTATTTAATTGGTGATCTTAAATCAATGATGTGTCAAATATAGTCAAATAGCTCAACCATTTAATTGTATTACTGGGTTATATAAGCAAGGTAGATTGTGCTGATAGATTCAAATGTATATTTTGTTGTTATTTGTCAGTTGGTGGAAATGCTTGATCTAACCAATTATTCGGGCGTAGACAATAGGTTATGTTTTTGAGATACAAACTATATGAATAATGTCAATTTATTAAATCATTTCGTTGTAAATTCTTCAATAGCTAAAATACAAACAGTTTTATTAAGGCTACACTAAATAAATTAATGAATTGTCGTAGATTTCTATCTTTTTCTATATTTAGTTATTTTATTTATACAAACAATAGATGTATAGGACGAAAGAAAAAAATCATTCAGTTTGAACAATCATAATCATAGGTAACGAGGTCGCTGCAACACGTGATGTGTTTGGGCCAATTTGATGGCCCACAAATTACTTGATGTAAAGCGTGTTAGATAACACTATTAACATAATATGACATCTCTCGTAAACTGCTACAAAAAAAATAACACTGCTCTGTGATATGCACTTGTTAAGTTCAGTATACCCCGTAATTTCATACAATTATGAATAATGGTTATCTTGATTATTGATTATTGAATGCTTTTCATGTATACACATTGTTATGTCTCTCTCTCTCAATAAATAAATAAATATACTATGTATGCATTTCATTACTAACCAACACATAAAACATCGATTATAATCATTAAAGAAGTATTGATTTGACACTAACTGACAGTTATAAATATACTTGTAAATGAAACTACGTAAATAAATTTATTTTCAATACATTTTCGAACAGGTAGTGTTGTAAAATATGGATTGTTGAAACAAAAATTTTCGTTTTGATTGTTATGTAATATTTTGTAGAGGGATGTTCATGTATTACGTCACACCCCTACAGCGGTAGAAAGTAGGTCTAACGTAATATGGGATTGTAAAAAGCAGTATCTCGAATTAATATATTTGCTTATTTATCTAATGCAACAAATATTTCAATCGTAAATTACTACATTTCAATGCGGACTTTAAAAATGACATAATTCAGTTAGACGGTAATTGGTACAATTGGGACGTCTGATTGAGACAGTCGCTAGTATGTAAATCGGTTATTGTCTTAGTTTAATTTGCCAATTTATCGTTTAATTATCTTAGAATGGATTAATTAATGTTGTTTATTTAAACGGTTTAACCAAAACATTATTATGATTCGTATAAATGTCACGAAATGTTGTAAGCTGTAAACGATATCACAATTCATTGATTATGTAATGGTTGATTATGTAAAACATAAAAATTTCTTTAAACTAAAGTAGACGATACTGAAGGTTGCACTCATTTATTTGGATGTGTGCCATTTTCTATCGTAACCATCACGTGGACTGAAGAAAATAAGCTTGTTTTAATTCCGAAATATATCACTCCCGAAATTACTGAATGTAATTTTAATCGGTCTAAATAATGCGCTGTGTCGTTCAATAAATACTCAAGAATAAGTAATTCTATGAACACTAGGTTCCATCATCTTAATTGTGATTGAAAATAATGAAACGTCATAATAATAACGTGAAATTTTGTGTATAATTTCACAAATAGTATGCTGAAGAATTTGAACAAGGTAAGAAAGGTATTTTCAAAATAATATTATTATAAAAGAGTGTTTAATTAGTTTAGAAAGAGTGAGGGACTAAATTTTTTATTTAAAATTGATAATCATACTTATTGATTGAGTGGCCATGGCACGTCACAATTTACTTACTTTTGAATATTGTTAAATACATTTTGATTAATAAAAATATTTTTTAAAAATTGGCTTGAAATTCAATTTTGTTTTTTTTCAGACTTATTTATTAAATTCCATACATATGTATTACGTTTTTATATTAAGCTTTTTCTTACTTTAATAGTGGCATTATGCAATTATTAATGTCTAGAGCCAAGTAATTGAAACTTTTTTTATGTTTTTCCAAAAAATGTTATGAATATATTTATCCTTTGTTTTTTTTTTAAATATTGACCAATCATTAATAGTACGTAATCAATCAATGATTTGGAATGTTATGTAATAAATTGGGTGTGTAAAGTTGGTCGAAAGAAAACTGTGAAGCTGTCAATTTCTTTTGTATATTTTTGATTTTTAATACGTATTTTTAATTTCTCAGGTATCATCGACGCCTTCGTCCGTATTCCCAAAGAGCAAGGTTTCTCTGCCTTCTGGCGTGGTAACTTTGCCAACGTCATTAGGTACTTCCCCACCCAGGCCCTGAACTTTGCCTTCAAAGACAAGTACAAGCAGGTCTTCCTCGGAGGAGTCGACAAACACACCCAGTTCTGGCGTTACTTCGCTGGAAACTTGGCCTCCGGTGGTGCCGCTGGAGCAACCTCCCTTTGCTTCGTCTACCCTCTTGATTTCGCCCGAACAAGGCAAGTTTCGATTCACATCGACATCAAATCGTCATTTTTCCACTCAACAACACATTCATTTATCATCATTCATTGACTACACAATTATTAATATCATATCGAATTATCATTTATGTACATTAAATGCATACCTTGCGAATATATTAAACAATTTTGCATCGCTGATATTTCTTTTATACAATATTAACTATCTTACTGGAAAAAAATATTTGCGATCGCTGGCGAATTGTGGCTTTTTGCGCGAAAGCACTAACTTATTGTGTATTTGTCTGCTCATTCATCATTATAATTTTAAGGTTTTAAACTATCTGCCCCAATATAGTTAAATATATTTTTTTGATACAAAGTAAAAAAAAAAATATTTTGGAAAGAAATACTCTTAATCATTGTATCATAAATACATGCAATCCAAGTAAAAAGTTTTCTTTTCCACTCGCAAACAATGATTTAACATTTAGGCATACTTATTTTGTAAGAGAACACTAATAATGTTGTCTATAATAACTAAAGCTAAGAAAAAACTTTCTCGTAAATTTGACAGAAATGAGATTTTTTACATGTCACCACTATGAACTCAATAAATCAGTTGAATAAAAGGACACAATTAAACTGTATCCATATAAAAGACTTACAAAGTAAAGACCAAGATACAGAATGTAACGTTTAAGTGTTGCATTACGAACACATTATATAATGTGTTCGTAATGACAACTTTGTCAATTGACAATAATTATATTACACGTCTTAATAAAAAGGTAACTTCTTGGTCTGAAATGAAAGCATTGTTAAAATATCGTCACTGTACTAACGAAAATTGAAAAGTTACAAATTGAAAGTTCAGAGAAAACAGCAAATGAAAATTTGAGCTTCGATATGTTATGTCACATCATTTTAAAACATATACAATTTTATGATGAACTGACACTAATAATTTTGAAGATCAAAAGACACGGACAATTCTCTGCACATAAATATTAAAATATTTACTTACCGAAGAAATAGATTGTTGAGAAATGCACATTGCAGACGAATAATTGATATCCAAGAGTGTTTATTTACCTCAGTTTTGTTGCTTATTAACTTCCGTCAGCACGGTGACGATGTAATGTCATGTTCATGACATATACATAAAGGTGTCCTTTCGTTGTAAAAATGAAGAATACATGTTTTAACTTTGTCATTTTTTCTTGTCTCCAGGTTAGCCGCTGATGTCGGTAAAGCTGGCGGCGGTCGCGAGTTCTCTGGACTCGGTGATTGCCTGTCCAAAATCTACAAGTCCGATGGTATGATCGGCTTGTACCGTGGTTTCGGAGTGTCAGTACAAGGTATCATCATCTACCGTGCTGCCTACTTCGGTTTCTACGACACAGCCAGAGGAATGCTTCCCGACGCAAAGAACACACCACTTGTTATCAGCTGGGCTATCGCACAGGTAAACAATTTATTAATTTCGTTTATAAATATATCCGAATAAAGCAAACTAATGAAATACTCGTATATCTGCCATCAGCTGTAACAGTTATCATTCAATTCCCATATTATTACAACTAGATAAACTTTCTTATACAAACAAATGGTCTGACGTATTTATATTTGATAATATAATATAAATTAAAACTACGTTTTTCAAACGAATGTTTAATAAAATTCATAGAGTTTACAATTAAAAAACGTGTTGTAGTAGAAGTGGTAACGATGGCTGTTTTCCAAAGCAAGAATGTGTCTTTTCCGGCTGTCAGCATAACTTCATTCTGATAAATATAGACCAACATCCAGACGTTGCTTAATTTATAAATAGTTCCGCGGTATAACATGTTTCGAGTACAAACGTATAATCTGAATTGGTTGCGAAAAATTGTCGTGGATCCAGTGCTCTCAGTGTATTTGAAACGTGATTGATTTTGTAAAAAAAAAATATAAGTCATATCGGTAAGCTGAAAGCTCGTTTTCTGATTTTACTGAATCCGATAACGTAAAAAATCTTTTTTTCAGTTTGAGTAAAGGATTATGCTTCCTAATTTAGTAAAAAAATATTGTAGTATTCATTGAGTATGTATTTTTTCTTCCAGGCCGTCACAACCGTAGCTGGTATCGTATCATATCCCTTCGACACAGTCCGTAGGCGTATGATGATGCAGTCTGGCCGCGCCAAGAGTGAAATCATTTACAAGAACACCATCCACTGCTGGGGAACAATCGCCAAGAGTGAGGGACCAAAGGCCTTCTTCAAGGGAGCCTTCTCCAACGTCCTCAGAGGAACAGGAGGTGCCTTCGTACTTGTCCTCTATGATGAAATCAAGAAAGTCCTGTAATAGTCTTAACCAATTGTTAATTCCTCAATTCGTTTAGTTCAATCGTTTTTGGCCGTTCACATGCAGCATTGATAATTATTCATATAGGTAAAATTGCGAAACAAGTTCGACAGTGATCTAGTTGGAAGTTAAGAAGACAAAAATTGTTTTAGCTATAAGAAGGACTGTATTACCAATGCTCTTAGTATGCACTTAAATTATTTTGGCAGTGTAGTATTATGTGAAATCACTCCAAACAAATTGCTCCAAATGTTTCCGTTTCTGCGAATTGCATTAAAACAAATAGGAAACAAACGCCACATTCGATCGATTATATCCATACAATGATCGATAGTAAAAATACCAAACATTATCCCATTTATGTAGTCGTTTAATTTATTCTGTAACATATAAAAAACCTGCGATTGTTCTTGTAGCCTGTGATTAATTCGTTTTTTGGAAACAATAATGTCAAATAATATTCCAAAGAATATTTTTATCGAAAATAAAATTTTAAGCTCGGGCTCTAAGTTCTGATCGAGAAAATGTAAAAAAAAACGTAAAATCATGTTATAGGTTTTATTGTTATATGTGCTGTTAATACAAATGGTGTATTAATGAAAGTTATTACAAACAAAATAAAAATAAATTAAAATTACATCATACCCCGTGTTTTCTTCAAATGTTTTGTGAAATTCCTGTGTATATGAACACTTTACAGAAATACGTTTCATATCGACTGTGGAAAGGAAAAAAGACGTAACCCACATCTTTTTTTCAATAATCATAATTTATACAACTTGATACATGTTCTATCAGAAGGATGTAGGCTGCAAATGTCGAATTAGTATCTAAATTTAACTTTTAAGTTTAGAAAATTGAAACCACGAAATAAGACTGAAAAAAAGGTTTTTCCTAGACAACTACTTGAATTAATATTAGATAATGTCAATTAAACACCAGTTTAGAAGTCTCCGTGCACTTCAAGGCTGTGTTTATTTCATAATTTGCATATGGCCGAATGTCATCAAAACACTTTTTTGTGCCTCCTTATGTGTGGGTTACGTCCTTTTTCCTTTCCACAGTCGATATGAATACTTGACACATTCTGATTATCAGTATATTTTTCAAAAGAAAGTTGTCGATTCTCTTTCTACCCTTAAATTAAATATTAATGATACTTTTCACCACGACTTTGTTATAACATTGATGAAAGTTTTTGATACACTATGAAAACCACAGATCACATAAAACCAATGCAATAATATGAAATCAGAAGACGGTTATAGTTTCGAAGGATTCGGTAGTAACTTTGTCGAAGATAATTTTATTATGAAATTTAGTATAATATCAGAAAGCGACCATTTACAAAGACAAAGTTAAGAATTAAAGGTTCAGTCAAATTTCGAAAATATTTTTGATATCTTTTGAAGTATGAAAACTTTAAGCAGGGGTATTTAAATAAAACAAAATCCTCAGATATTTGTGTTTAATAATGGAAAATGTATGCATTATAATTAACTTAGAATTTCGACTGAAGGTGTTTGATAGAATTTCAATATCAAATTTGATTTTTTTTTTACTTTTCTGTAAGTTTTGTCGCTTACGACCAAGGTTTCACTTTTCTGCATCTTCAGGCACTTCAAGTGCACGAATGTACTTGAACTGACGCGTAGTAAACAGTTCGTATCGTTTATATACAAAAATAAAAGTGGATCGCTAAGTTTAATTGTTATTAACGTAATCTAAATGAATTATCGATAAAAATTGATGTTAATAAGTTTTAATGTAGTATTTGGGTAAATTATAATTATCGGGTATTTTGAATGTAGTATCGCAAATATTAATTACGGGTCGTTAGCGACAAAACTCTTGGAAAAGTAAAAAATTCAAACGATTCAAATTTCAATATAATTAAATTTATAAACGCATTGATGTACATTTAGTATTTCTTGACGATTAGCTGTCTCACACAGGAAATAGCACATAAAATAATTTAATCACGAGTTACGGTTTTATCTCCTTATTACGTAAATCTTTTTCTTTGTAACTTAATTTTAAAGAAAAAAAAAGATTGATTTTATTATCAAAACTTGTGGTTTTTTAACATCGGACGGATATAAAAAAAATAGGGAAGAAATCAATGATCGACCTGGTACCTATTTATTTACCACTACACCACTGCGTACATCCATTACTATTTATATATTATTTCGAATTTACTATTTGTATATTTTTTTTTATTTTCTTGTGATTTTATTAAGATTGGATATTGGATCCATATGGTATCATTTACATTCTTCTTAACCGTGTTAAAGTGAAGC
This sequence comes from Himalopsyche tibetana, assembly GCA_030503985.1. Taxonomy (NCBI): domain Eukaryota; kingdom Metazoa; phylum Arthropoda; class Insecta; order Trichoptera; family Rhyacophilidae; genus Himalopsyche; species Himalopsyche tibetana. The sequence goes on from JAPJYX010000004.1 coordinate 32,225,650, forward strand.
CGCATAAAAAAGGCACTGGGTATGTCGGGGGTTTTGTGTATTTTATTGATGACATAAAATGTGATTCTTCTAAGTCGGTGGTTCACGTTTAGGGCAGTAGTCGGCAAACTGCGGCTCTTTGGCCTCTTGAGTGTGTCTATTCCACAAAACACCACGTGCAGTGCGATTGAAATTTCGTGTAAGTGTTGTTTCGAGTTGTAAGGGGCGATAATAAGATTGAGAACCTTTTAAGCAAAAGCCAGCATATGAGTACTCTTATGAAGTTAATAACAATGTACCCACCTATGTTTAAAAAAGTTTTAAAAAAATTGTCTCAAAAGAAATTTCAATCGTTGTATAGTCAATATTTGGCCCAGTTGATAATGAGTTTTCCGCTCACTGGTTTAGGTGGTCTGTGGCATATTAAAATTGATTTGGGAGTGCGTGAACAACGTCAGGGGTTCCGCGAATGGCTTAATATTAAGGACAAAAAATTGTGACTCGTTTTCATTATTATAATAGTTAAATTTAAGCACCAGTAAATAAATTGGTTCCGAATTTTCTTTCCTCTGTAAAATGTAAGTAATGGTGGAAGTCGGGCCGACTGCGGTTGTCTGTCTATATCTATGCCGGTTCTAACAGGAACCATTTATACTACACCATGTATAATACTATACCAACTGTAAGTAGAGTTTCCAACCGTCCCAGATTGGCCGGGATTGTCCCGGAATTGAAATCGCTTTCCTGTCCCGTATCCGGATATATGATTATGCTCAGTTTTGTGCTATTTGTCCCGGAATCGTAACAGAAAAAGTTGGCAACCCTAGCTGTAAGTTGTACTGTTTGACATCGTCAAGGATTTTACTACACTCGTTGAACTCATTCAACCGCTCGTCATCTTTACACAAGCAGACTGGCTTTGGCGTTGTATAAATTCGTTTCCCAAACAGAAAAATTTCGCTGTCGAATAAAGCGGACCTTCCTTTTCTCTCTGGTGCTACCCTGCAACCTCTGGCCAGAAGTTTTTCTGCTTCTGTGTGTGGGCGAAGGGTTCCCTTTGGTAGATCAATCCCCCGTCGAGTGCATATTGGCGAAGTGTCAAACAAACCATCATCGGCAAATGAAGAATTGACATTTGAAATAAATAAGTTGATAGCAAGGCAAACGACTAAGTAACACCACATATTTTCTTGATAACTATTAACATACTAAAAAAAAATATCAGAGCCGAGTCATTCATGTCACACTTCGTATAAAAATAATTTCTACATGCAAATAAATATAGTTCATTAACAATAATAGGTGGATCGATTAAGTTCAGCATGTATGTATGTATATATTTTTTTTATCGTTAATTATATCGTCAGCTTCGAGTACAACTGCCAACATACTTAAATTAATTTGAAACCCGTCGCGTTAGGGCCAGCGGTGGGCTGCCAATATTTTAACAAGGGCCTCGCTTAATCTCAAAGCAATTTTCAGTGTTCTGGGGAAGAAGTGATTTTTTTTATCACTACTATGCAATTATATGCAATACTAAAATAAGCAATCAATTGTTACTTAATACACTTGTTATATGAAACAAATGCAATTTACCGTAAAATTATCAATTATCAATGTAGGCTAAAAATGTACTACTGTGTATACTGAAGCTGTCGTAGATAATATATGTCAGAAATTTCAGTTGTATACTAATTTGATCTGAGAATATTGTTTTCTCTTGTATTAACAAGGGGCTCGCCATCCTTAGTAAAATTTAACAAGGGGCTCGCGCGAGCCCCTCCGAGCCCCCTCCGAGCCCCCTCCAGCCCACCCCTGGTTAGGGCAGTGTATGCCAAACTTGTTTTATTTCGTGGTACACTAATGAATAAGATTTTTTTCCGCGCCGCACCAAATAAAAATGTTTTAAAAAAGGAAATGTACCTTTAAAAGGCAATTGTGGAAAATGTGACGAGTCAACTACTTTATGCGAACGTGACAAATATTTATTTGAAAACGTACCTAGATGTTGAATTTATTAAAAATTGAAGAAAATTTCAATTAACGTTTTCGAGGCGTCTTCCACCGCGGCACACCTGAGACTTATTACGGCACACAGTTTGGCAGAAACAAAGTGAGGTCATCCAATCGAAAGCCCTTTTGGTGATCCCAAGATTTCATTTTTGGGAATCATAATCTGACAATCACCCGATAGATCATTCACCATAACGGTCAAGGTGACATTTTTTTTCTATACCACATTTGCTTGAGATCAATTCGAGAAAAAAAGAAACCACAAACGCCCGTGTAAAAAACTACAATAAAAATAATGAAAAAACAAAAAAACAATAAAAAAACAATAATCAAACAAAAAAACATAAAAAAAAAAAAAACAATAAAAAAGACAATAATTAATCAATAATCAAATAATTAAAAAACAAAAATGAAACATAAAAAAATCAATAATCAAAAAATAAAAAAGCAATAATCGAACAATAAAAAAACAATTATAAAACAATAGTTAAACAATAATCAAACAATAATCAAACAATAAAAATACAATAATCAAACAATAGTCAAACAATAAAAAAACAATAATCAAACAATAGTCAAACAATAATCAAACAATAATCAAACAATAAAAAAACAATAGTCAAACAATAATCAAACAATAATCAAACAATAGTCAAACAATAATCAAACAATAAAAAAACAATAATAAAACAATAATCAAACAATAAAAAAACAATAATCAAACAATAAAAAAACAATAATCAAACAATAAAAAAACAATAAAAAAACAATAAAAAAACAATAATCAAACAATAAAAAAACAATAATCAAACAATAGTCAAACAATAGTCAAACAAGAATCAAACAATAAAAAAACAATAATCAAACAATAGTCAAACAATAAAAAAACAATAAGAAAACAATAATCAAACAATAAAAAAACAATAATCAAACAATAATCAAACAATAGTCAAACAATAGTCAAACAATAATCAAACTATAAAAAAACAATAATAAAACAATAATCAAACAATAACAAAACAATAGTCAAACAATAAAAAAACAATAGTCAAACAATAAAAAAACAATAATAAAACAATAATCAAACAATAAAAAAACAATAAGAAAACAATAATCAAACAATAAAAAAACAATAATCAAACAATAAATAAACAATAATCAAACAATAGTCAAACAATAAAAAAACAATAAAAAAACAATAATCAAACAATAAAAACAATAATCAAACAATAAAAAAACAATAATAAAACAATAATCAAACAATAAAAAAACAATAATCAAACAATAGTCAAACAATAAAAAAACAATAATCAAACAATAAAAAAACAATAATCAAACAATAATCAAACAATAGTCAAACAATAGTCAAACAATAATCAAACAATAAAAAAACAATAATAAAACAATAATCAAACAATAAAAAAACAATAATCAAACAATAAAAAAACAATAATCAAACAATAAAAAAACAATAAAAAAACAATAAAAAAACAATAATCAAACAATAAAAAAACAATAATCAAACAATAGTCAAACAACAGTCAAACAATAATCAAACAATAAAAAAACAATAATCAAACAATAATCAAACAATAAAAAAACAATAATCAAACAATAGTCAAACAATAAAAAAACAATAATCAAACAATAAAAAAACAATAGTCAAACAATAATCAAACAATAATCAAACAATAGTCAAACAATAAAAACAATAATCAAACAATAAAAAAACAATAAGAAAACAATAATCAAACAATAAAAAAACAATAATCAAACAATAAATAAACAATAATCAAACAATAGTCAAACAATAAAAAAACAATAATCAAACAATAATCAAACAATAGTCAAACAATAGTCAAACAATAATCAAACAATAAAAAAACAATAATAAAACAATAATCAAACAATAAAAAAACAATAAAAAAACAATAAAAAAACAATAATCAAACAATAAAAAGCAATAATAAAACAATAATCAAACAATAAAAAAACAATAATCAAACAATAAAAAAACAATAATAAAACAATAATCAAACAATAAAAAAACAATAATCAAACAATAAAAAAACAATAATCAAACAATAAAAAAACAATAAAAAAACAATAAAAAAACAATAATCAAACAATAAAAAAACAATAATCAAACAATAGTCAAACAATAAAAAAACAATAAGAAAACAATAATCAAACAATAAAAAAACAATAATCAAACAATAATCAAACAATAGTCAAACAATAAAAAAACAATAATCAAACAATAAAAAAACAATAATAAAACAATAATCAAACAATAAAAAAACAATAAAAAAACAATAATCAAACAATAGTCAAACAATAAAAAAACAATAATAAAACAATAAAAAAACAATAATCAAACAATAGTCAAACAATAAAAAAACAATTATCAAACAATAGTCAAACAATAAAAAAACAATAATCAAACAATAAAAAAACAATAATCAAACAATAAAAAAACAATAAAAAAACAATAATCAAACAATAAAAAAACAATAAAAAAACAATAAAAAAACAATAATCAAACAATTAAAAGCAATAATAAAACAATAATCAAACAATAAAAAAACAATAAGAAAACAATAATCAAACAATAAAAAAACAATAATCAAACAATAAAAAAACAATAGTCAAACAATAATCAAACAATAAAAAAACAATAATAAAACAATAATCAAACAATAAAAAAACAATAATAAAACAATAATCAAACAATAAAAAAGCAATAAAAAAACAATAATCAAACAATAAAAAAACAATAATCAAACAATAAAAAAACAATAAAAAAACAATAATCAAACAATAAAACAATAATCAAACAATAAAAAAACAATAAAAAAACAATAATAAAACAATAATCAAACAATAAAAAAGCAATAAAAAAACAATAATCAAACAATAAAAAAACAATAAAAAAACAATAATAAAACAATAATCAAACAATAAAAACAATAATCAAACAATAAAAAAACAATAATAAAACAATAATCAAACAATAAAAAAACAATAATCAAACAATAGTCAAACAATAAAAAAACAATAATCAAACAATAAAAAAACAATAATCAAACAATAATCAAACAATAGTCAAACAATAGTCAAACAATAATCAAACAATAAAAAAACAATAATAAAACAATAATCAAACAATAAAAAAACAATAATCAAACAATAAAAAAACAATAATCAAACAATAAAAAAACAATAAAAAAACAATAAAAAAACAATAATCAAACAATAAAAAAACAATAATCAAACAATAGTCAAACAACAGTCAAACAATAATCAAACAATAAAAAAACAATAATCAAACAATAGTCAAACAATAAAAAAATAATACTCAAACAATAAAAAAACAATAATAAAACAATAATCAAACAATAAAAAAACAATAAGAAAACAATAATCAAACAATAAAAAAACAATAATCAAACAATAAAAAAACAATAATCAAACAATAAAAAAACAATAAAAAAACAATAAAAAAACAATAATCAAACAATAAAAAAACAATAATCAAACAATAGTCAAACAATAAAAAAACAATAAGAAAACAATAATCAAACAATAAAAAAACAATAATCAAACAATAATCAAACAATAGTCAAACAATAGTCAAACAATAATCAAACAATAAAAAAACAATAATAAAACAATAATCAAACAATAAAAAAACAATAAAAAAACAATAATCAAACAATAGTCAAACAATAAAAAAACAATAATAAAACAATAAAAAAACAATAATCAAACAATAGTCAAACAATAAAAAAACAATTATCAAACAATAGTCAAACAATAAAAAAACAATAATCAAACAATAAAAAAACAATAATCAAACAATAATCAAACAATAAAAAAACAATAAAAAAACAATAAAAAAACAATAATCAAACAATAAAAAGCAATAATAAAACAATAATCAAACAATAAAAAAACAATAAGAAAACAATAATCAAACAATAAAAAAACAATAATCAAACAATAAAAAAACAATAGTCAAACAATAATCAAACAATAAAAAAACAATAATAAAACAATAATCAAACAATAAAAAAACAATAATAAAACAATAATCAAACAATAAAAAAGCAATAAAAAAACAATAATCAAACAATAAAAAAACAATAATCAAACAATAAAAAAACAATAAAAAAACAATAATCAAACAATAAAACAATAATCAAACAATAAAAAAACAATAAAAAAACAATAATAAAACAATAATCAAACAATAAAAAAGCAATAAAAAAACAATAATCAAACAATAAAAAAACAATAATCAAACAATAATCAAACAATAAAAAAACAATAAGAAAACAATAATCAAACAATAAAAAAACAATAATCAAACAATAGTCAAACAATAAAAAAACAATAAAAAAACAATAATAAAACAATAAAAAAACAATAATCAAACAATAGTCAAACAATAACAAAACAATAGTCAAAAAATAAAAAAACAATAGTCAAACAATAAAAAAACAATAATAAAACAATAATCAAACAATAAAAAAACAATAAGAAAACAATAATCAAACAATAAAAAAACAATAATCAAACAATAAATAAACAATATTCAAACAATAGTCAAACAATAAAAAAACAATAAAAAAACAATAATAAAACAATAATCAAACAATAAAAACAATAATCAAACAATAAAAAAACAATAATAAAACAATAATCAAACAATAAAAAAACAATAATCAAACAATAGTCAAACAATAAAAAAACAATAATCAAACAATAAAAAAACAATAATCAAACAATAATCAAACAATAGTCAAACAATAGTCAAACAATAATCAAACAATAAAAAAACAATAATAAAACAATAATCAAACAATAAAAAAACAATAATCAAACAATAAAAAAACAATAATCAAACAATAAAAAAACAATAAAAAAACAATAAAAAAACAATAAAAAAACAATAATCAAACAATAAAAAAACAATAATCAAACAATAGTCAAACAACAGTCAAACAATAATCAAACAATAAAAAAACAATAATCAAACAATAATCAAACAATAAAAAAACAATAATCAAACAATAATCAAACAATAGTCAAACAATAGTCAAACAATAATCAAACAATAAAAAAACAATAATAAAACAATAATCAAACAATAAAAAAACAATAATAAAACAATAATCAAACAATAAAAACAATAATCAAACAATAAAAAAACAATAATCAAACAATAAAAAAACAATAATAAAACAATAATCAAACAATAAAAAAACAATAATCAAACAGTAATAAAACAATAATCAAACAATAAAAAAACAATAAGAAAACAATAATCAAACAATAAAAAAACAATAATCAAACAATAAATAAACAATAATCAAACAATAGTCAAACAATAAAAAAACAATAAAAAAACAATAATAAAACAATAATCAAACAATAAAAACAATAATCAAACAATAAAAAAACAATAATAAAACAATAATCAAACAATAAAAAAACAATAATCAAACAATAGTCAAACAATAAAAAAACAATAATCAAACAATAAAAAAACAATAATCAAACAATAATCAAACAATAGTCAAACAATAGTCAAACAATAATCAAACAATAAAAAAACAATAATAAAACAATAATCAAACAATAAAAAAACAATAATCAAACAATAAAAAAACAATAATCAAACAATAAAAAAACAATAAAAAAACAATAAAAAAACAATAAAAAAACAATAATCAAACAATAAAAAAACAATAATCAAACAATAGTCAAACAACAGTCAAACAATAATCAAACAATAAAAAAACAATAATCAAACAATAGTCAAACAATAAAAAAACAATAAGAAAACAATAATCAAACAATAAAAAAACAATAATCAAACAATAATCAAACAATAGTCAAACAATAGTCAAACAATAATCAAACAATAAAAAAACAATAATAAAACAATAATCAAACAATAAAAAAACAATAAAAAAACAATAATCAAACAATAGTCAAACAATAAAAAAACAATAATAAAACAATAAAAAAACAATAATCAAACAATAGTCAAACAATAAAAAAACAATAATCAAACAATAGTCAAACAATAAAAAAACATTAATCAAACAATAAAAAAACAATAATCAAACAATAGTCAAACAATAAAAAAACAATAATCAAACAATAAAAAAACAATAAAAAAACAATAAAAAAACAATAATCAAACAATAAAAAAACAATAATAAAACAATAATCAAACAATAAAAAAACAATAAGAAAACAATAATCAAACAATAAAAAAACAATAATCAAACAATAGTCAAACAATAGTCAAACAATAATCAAACAATAAAAAAACAATAATCAAACAATAATCAAACAATAAAAAAACAATAATAAAACAATAATCAAACAATAAAAAAGCAATAAAAAAACAATAATCAAACAATAATAAAACAATAATCAAACAATAAAAAAGCAATAAAAAAACAATAATCAAACAATAAAAAAACAATAATCAAACAATAAAAAAACAATAAAAAAACAATAAAAAAACAATAATCAAACAATAAAACAATAATCAAACAATAAAAAAACAATAAAAAAACAATAATCAAACAATAGTCAAACAATAAAAAAATAATACTCAAACAATAAAAAAACAATAATAAAACAATAATCAAACAATAAAAAAACAATAAGAAAACAATAATCAAACAATAAAAAAACAATAATCAAACAATAAAAAAACAATAGTCAAACAATAGTCAAACAATAAAAAAACAATAATAAAACAATAATCAAACAATAAAAAAGCAATAAAAAAACAATAATCAAACAATAAAAAAACAATAATCAAACAATAAAAAAACAATAAAAAAACAATAATCAAACAATAGTCAAACAATAATCAAACAATAATCAAACAATAGTCAAACAATAAAACAATAATCAAACAATAGTCAAACAATAAAAAAACAATAATAAAACAATAATCAAACAATAAAAAAACAATAATAAAACAATAATCAAACAATAAAAAAGCAATAAAAAAACAATAATCAAACAATAAAAAAACAATAATCAAACAATAAAAAAACAATAAAAAAACAATAATCAAACAATAAAACAATAATCAAACAATAAAAAAACAATAAAAAAACAATTATAAAACAATAAAAAAACAATAATCAAACAATAGTCAAACAATAAAAAAACAATAATCAAACAATAGTCAAACAATAACAAAACAATAGTCAAACAATAAAAAAACAATATTAAAACAATAATCAAACAATAAAAAAACAATAAGAAAACAATAATCAAACAATAAAAAAACAATAAAAAAACAATAATCAAACAATAAAAAAACAATAATCAAACAATAGTCAAACAACAGTCAAACAATAATCAAACAATAAAAAAACAATAATCAAACAATAGTCAAACAATAAAAAAACAATAAGAAAACAATAATCAAACAATAAAAAAACAATAATCAAACAATAATCAAACAATAGTCAAACAATAGTCAAACAATAATCAAACAATAAAAAAACAATAATAAAACAATAATCAAACAATAAAAAAACAATAAAAAAACAATAATCAAACAATAGTCAAACAATAAAAAAACAATAATAAAACAATAAAAAAACAATAATCAAACAATAGTCAAACAATAAAAAAACAATAATCAAACAATAGTCAAACAATAAAAAAACATTAATCAAACAATAAAAAAACAATAATCAAACAATAGTCAAACAATAAAAAAACAATAATCAAACAATAAAAAAACAATAAAAAAACAATAAAAAAACAATAATCAAACAATAAAAAAACAATAATCAAACAATAAAAAAACAATAAGAAAACAATAATCAAACAATAAAAAAACAATAATCAAACAATAGTCAAACAATAGTCAAACAATAATCAAACAATAAAAAAACAATAATCAAACAATAATCAAACAATAAAAAAACAATAATAAAACAATAATCAAACAATAAAAAAGCAATAAAAAAACAATAATCAAACAATAATAAAACAATAATCAAACAATAAAAAACAATAATCAAACAATAAAAAAACAATAATCAAACAATAAAAAAACAATAAAAAAACAATAATCAAACAATAAAACAATAATCAAACAATAAAAAAACAATAAAAAAACAATAATCAAACAATAAAACAATAATCAAACAATAAAAAAACAATAAAAAAACAATAATCAAACAATAGTCAAACAATAAAAAAATAATACTCAAACAATAAAAAAACAATAATAAAACAATAATCAAACAATAAAAAAACAATAAGAAAACAATAATCAAACAATAAAAAAACAATAATCAAACAATAAAAAAACAATAGTCAAACAATAGTCAAACAATAAAAAAACAATAATAAAACAATAATCAAACAATAAAAAAGCAATAAAAAAACAATAATCAAACAATAAAAAAACAATAATCAAACAATAAAAAAACAATAAAAAAACAATAATCAAACAATAGTCAAACAATAATCAAACAATAATCAAACAATAGTCAAACAATAAAACAATAATCAAACAATAGTCAAACAATAAAAAAACAATAATAAAACAATAATCAAACAATAAAAAAACAATAATAAAACAATAATCAAACAATAAAAAAGCAATAAAAAAACAATAATCAAACAATAAAAAAACAATAATCAAACAATAAAAAAACAATAAAAAAACAATAATCAAACAATAAAACAATAATCAAACAATAAAAAAACAATAAAAAAACAATTATAAAACAATAAAAAAACAATAATCAAACAATAGTCAAACAATAAAAAAACAATAATCAAACAATAGTCAAACAATAACAAAACAATAGTCAAACAATAAAAAAACAATATTAAAACAATAATCAAACAATAAAAAAACAATAAGAAAACAATAATCAAACAATAAAAAAACAATAAAAAAACAATAATCAAACAATAAAAAAACAATAATCAAACAATAGTCAAACAACAGTCAAACAATAATCAAACAATAAAAAAACAATAATCAAACAATAGTCAAACAATAAAAAAACAATAAGAAAACAATAATCAAACAATAAAAAAACAATAATCAAACAATAATCAAACAATAGTCAAACAATAGTCAAACAATAATCAAACAATAAAAAAACAATAATAAAACAATAATCAAACAATAAAAAAACAATAAAAAAACAATAATCAAACAATAGTCAAACAATAAAAAAACAATAATAAAACAATAAAAAAACAATAATCAAACAATAGTCAAACAATAAAAAAACAATAATCAAACAATAGTCAAACAATAAAAAAACATTAATCAAACAATAAAAAAACAATAATCAAACAATAGTCAAACAATAAAAAAACAATAATCAAACAATAAAAAAACAATAAAAAAACAATAAAAAAACAATAATCAAACAATAAAAAAACAATAATCAAACAATAAAAAAACAATAAGAAAACAATAATCAAACAATAAAAAAACAATAATCAAACAATAGTCAAACAATAGTCAAACAATAATCAAACAATAAAAAAACAATAATCAAACAATAATCAAACAATAAAAAAACAATAATAAAACAATAATCAAACAATAAAAAAGCAATAAAAAAACAATAATCAAACAATAATAAAACAATAATCAAACAATAAAAAACAATAATCAAACAATAAAAAAACAATAATCAAACAATAAAAAAACAATAAAAAAACAATAATCAAACAATAAAACAATAATCAAACAATAAAAAAACAATAAAAAAACAATAATCAAACAATAAAACAATAATCAAACAATAAAAAAACAATAAAAAAACAATAATCAAACAATAGTCAAACAATAAAAAAATAATACTCAAACAATAAAAAAACAATAATAAAACAATAATCAAACAATAAAAAAACAATAAGAAAACAATAATCAAACAATAAAAAAACAATAATCAAACAATAAAAAAACAATAGTCAAACAATAGTCAAACAATAAAAAAACAATAATAAAACAATAATCAAACAATAAAAAAGCAATAAAAAAACAATAATCAAACAATAAAAAAACAATAATCAAACAATAAAAAAACAATAAAAAAACAATAATCAAACAATAGTCAAACAATAATCAAACAATAATCAAACAATAGTCAAACAATAAAACAATAATCAAACAATAGTCAAACAATAAAAAAACAATAATAAAACAATAATCAAACAATAAAAAAACAATAATAAAACAATAATCAAACAATAAAAAAGCAATAAAAAAACAATAATCAAACAATAAAAAAACAATAATCAAACAATAAAAAAACAATAAAAAAACAATAATCAAACAATAAAACAATAATCAAACAATAAAAAAACAATTATAAAACAATAAAAAAACAATAATCAAACAATAGTCAAACAATAAAAAAACAATAATCAAACAATAGTCAAACAATAACAAAACAATAGTCAAACAATAAAAAAACAATATTAAAACAATAATCAAACAATAAAAAAACAATAAGAAAACAATAATCAAACAATAAAAAAACAATAATCAAACAATAGTCAAACAATAAAAAAACAATAATAAAACAATAATCAAACAATAAAAAAACAATAATCAAACAATAAAAAAACAATAATAAAACAATAATCAAACAATAAAAAAACAATAATCAAACAATAGTCAAACAATAAAAAAACAATAAAAAAACAATAATAAAACAATAATCAAACAATAAAAATACAATAATCAAACAATAAAAAAACAATAATAAAACAATAATCAAACAATAAAAAAAATATAATCAAACAATAGTCAAACAATAAAAAAACAATAATCAAACAATAAAAAAACAATATTAAAACAATAATCAAACAATAAAAAAACAATAAGAAAACAATAATCAAACAATAAAAAAACAATAATCAAACAATAGTCAAACAATAAAAAAACAATAAGAAAACAATAATCAAACAATAAAAAAACAATAATCAAACAATAATCAAACAATAGTCAAACAATAGTCAAACAATATTTAAACAATAAAAAAACAATAATCAAACAATAAAAAAACAATAATCAAACAATAAAAAAACAATAATCAAACAATAAAAAAACAATAATAAAACAATAATCAAACAATAAAAAAACAATAATCAAACAATAGTCAAACAATAAAAAAACAATAAAAAAACAATAATAAAACAATAATCAAACAATAATCAAACAATAAAAAAACAATAATCAAACAATAAAAAAACAATAATCAAACAATAAAAAAACAATAAAAAAACAATAAAAAACAATAATCAAACAATAAAAAAACAATAATCAAACAATAGTCAAACAATAAAAAAACAATAAGAAAACAATAAGAAAACAATAATCAAACAATAAAAAAACAATAATCAAACAATAATCAAACAATAAAAAAACAATAAAAAAACAATAATCAAACAATAGTCAAACAATAAAAAAACAATAATAAAACAATAAAAAAACAATAATCAAACAATAGTCAAACAATAAAAAAACAATAATCAAACAATAGTCAAACAATAAAAAAACAATAATCAAACAATAAAAAAACAATAATCAAACAATAGTCAAACAATAAAAAAACAATAATCAAACAATAAAAAAACAATAATAAAACAATAATCAAACAATAAAAAAACAATAAGAAAACAATAATCAAACAATAAAAAAACAATAATCAAACAATAAAAAAACAATAGTCAAACAATAATCAAACAATAAAAAAACAATAATAAAACAATAATCAAACAATAAAAAAACAATAATAAAACAATAATCAAACAATAAAAAAGCAATAAAAAAACAATAATCAAACAATAAAAAAACAATAATCAAACAATAAAAAAACAATAAAAAAACAATATTCAAACAATAAAACAATAATCAAACAATAAAAAAATAATACTCAAACAATAAAAAAACAATAATAAAACAATAATCAAACAATAAAAAAACAATAAGAAAACAATAATCAAACAATAATAAAACAATAATCAAACAATAAAAAAACAATAGTCAAACAATAAAAAAACAATAATAAAACAATAATCAAACAATAAAAAAACAATAATAAAACAATAATCAAACAATAAAAAAGCAATAAAAAAACAATAATCAAACAATAAAAAAACAATAATCAAACAATAATCAAACAATAAAAAAACAATAAAAAAACAATAATCAAACAATAAAACAATAATCAAACAATAAAAAAACAATAATAAAAAAATAATAAAACAATAATCAAACAATAAAAAAGCAATAAAAAAACAATAATCAAACAATAATAAAACAATAATCAAACAATAAAAACAATAATCAAACAATAAAAAAACAATCATAAAACAATAATCAAACAATAAAAAAACAATAATCAAACAATAGTCAAACAATAAAAAAACAATAATCAAACAATAAAAAAACAATAATCAAACAATAATCAAACAATAGTCAAACAATAGTCAAACAATAATCAAACAATAAAAAAACAATAATAAAACAATAATCAAACAATAAAAAAACAATAATCAAACAATAAAAAAACAATAATCAAACAATAAAAAAACAATAAAAAAACAATAAAAAAACAATAATCAAACAATAAAAAAACAATAATCAAACAATAGTCAAACAACAGTCAAACAATAATCAAACAATAAAAAAACAATAATCAAACAATAGTCAAACAATAAAAAAACAATAAGAAAACAATAATCAAACAATAAAAAAACAATAATCAAACAATAATCAAACAATAGTCAAACAATAGTCAAACAATAATCAAACAATAAAAAAACAATAATAAAACAATAATCAAACAATAAAAAAACAATAAAAAAACAATAATCAAACAATAGTCAAACAATAAAAAAACAATAATAAAACAATAAAAAAACAATAATCAAACAATAGTCAAACAATAAAAAAACAATAATCAAACAATAGTCAAACAATAAAAAAACAATAATCAAACAATAAAAAAACAATAATCAAACAATTATCAAACAATAGTCAAACAATAGTCAAACAATAATCAAACAATAAAAAAACAATAATAAAACAATAATCAAACAATAAAAAAACAATAATCAAACAATAAAAAAACAATAATCAAACAATAAAAAAACAATAAAAAAACAATAAAAAAACAATAATCAAACAATAAAAAAACAATAACAAAACAATAGTCAAACAATAAAAAAACAATAGTCAAACAATAAAAAAACAATAATAAAACAATAATCAAACAATAAAAAAACAATAAGAAAACAATAATCAAACAATAAAAAAACAATAATCAAACAATAAATAAACAATAATCAAACAATAGTCAAACAATAAAAAAACAATAAAAAAACAATAATAAAACAATAATCAAACAATAAAAACAATAATCAAACAATAAAAAAACAATAATAAAACAATAATCAAACAATAAAAAAACAATAATCAAACAATAGTCAAACAATAAAAAAACAATAATCAAACAATAAAAAAACAATAATCAAACAATAATCAAACAATAGTCAAACAATAGTCAAACAATAATCAAACAATAAAAAAACAATAATAAAACAATAATCAAACAATAAAAAAACAATAAAAAAACAATAATCAAACAATAGTCAAACAATAAAAAAACAATAATAAAACAATAAAAAAACAATAATCAAACAATAGTCAAACAATAAAAAAACAATAATCAAACAATAGTCAAACAATAAAAAAACATTAATCAAACAATAAAAAAACAATAATCAAACAATAGTCAAACAATAAAAAAACAATAATCAAACAATAAAAAAACAATAAAAAAACAATAAAAAAACAATAATCAAACAAAAAAAAAACAATAATAAAACAATAATCAAACAATAAAAAAACAATAAGAAAACAATAATCAAACAATAATAAAACAATAATCAAACAATAAAAAAACAATAAGAAAACAATAATCAAACAATAAAAAAACAATAATCAAACAATAAATAAACAATAATCAAACAATAGTCAAACAATAAAAAAACAATAAAAAAACAATAATAAAACAATAATCAAACAATAAAAACAATAATCAAACAATAAAAAAACAATAATAAAACAATAATCAAACAATAAAAAAACAATAATCAAACAATAGTCAAACAATAAAAAAACAATAATCAAACAATAAAAAAACAATAATCAAACAATAATCAAACAATAGTCAAACAATAGTCAAACAATAATCAAACAATAAAAAAACAATAATAAAACAATAATCAAACAATAAAAAAACAATAATCAAACAATAAAAAAACAATAATCAAACAATAAAAAAACAATAAATAAACAATAATCAAACAATAGTCAAACAATAAAAAAACAATAAAAAAACAATAATAAAACAATAATCAAACAATAAAAACAATAATCAAACAATAAAAAAACAATAATAAAACAATAATCAAACAATAAAAAAACAATAATCAAACAATAGTCAAACAATAAGAAAACAATAATCAAACAATAAAAAAACAATAATCAAACAATAATCAAACAATAGTCAAACAATAGTCAAACAATAATCAAACAATAAAAAAACAATAATAAAACAATAATCAAACAATAAAAAAACAATAAAAAAACAATAATCAAACAATAGTCAAACAATAAAAAAACAATAATAAAACAATAAAAAAACAATAATCAAACAATAGTCAAACAATAAAAAAACAATAATCAAACAATAGTCAAACAATAAAAAAACATTAATCAAACAATAAAAAAACAATAATCAAACAATAGTCAAACAATAAAAAAACAATAATCAAACAATAGTCAAACAACAGTCAAACAATAATCAAACAATAAAAAAACAATAATCAAACAATAGTCAAACAATAAAAAAACAATAAGAAAACAATAATCAAACAATAAAAAAACAATAATCAAACAATAATCAAACAATAGTCAAACAATAGTCAAACAATAATCAAACAATAAAAAAACAATAATAAAACAATAATCAAACAATAAAAAAACAATAAAAAAACAATAATCAAACAATAGTCAAACAATAAAAAAACAATAATAAAACAATAAAAAAACAATAATCAAACAATAGTCAAACAATAAAAAAACAATAATCAAACAATAGTCAAACAATAAAAAAACATTAATCAAACAATAAAAAAACAATAATCAAACAATAGTCAAACAATAAAAAAACAATAATCAAACAATAAAAAAACAATAAAAAAACAATAAAAAAACAATAATCAAACAATAAAAAAACAATAATCAAACAATAAAAAAACAATAAGAAAACAATAATCAAACAATAAAAAAACAATAATCAAACAATAGTCAAACAATAGTCAAACAATAATCAAACAATAAAAAAACAATAATCAAACAATAATCAAACAATAAAAAAACAATAATAAAACAATAATCAAACAATAAAAAAGCAATAAAAAAACAATAATCAAACAATAATAAAACAATAATCAAACAATAAAAAACAATAATCAAACAATAAAAAAACAATAATCAAACAATAAAAAAACAATAAAAAAACAATAATCAAACAATAAAACAATAATCAAACAATAAAAAAACAATAAAAAAACAATAATCAAACAATAAAACAATAATCAAACAATAAAAAAACAATAAAAAAACAATAATCAAACAATAGTCAAACAATAAAAAAATAATACTCAAACAATAAAAAAACAATAATAAAACAATAATCAAACAATAAAAAAACAATAAGAAAACAATAATCAAACAATAAAAAAACAATAATCAAACAATAAAAAAACAATAGTCAAACAATAGTCAAACAATAAAAAAACAATAATAAAACAATAATCAAACAATAAAAAAGCAATAAAAAAACAATAATCAAACAATAAAAAAACAATAATCAAACAATAAAAAAACAATAAAAAAACAATAATCAAACAATAGTCAAACAATAATCAAACAATAATCAAACAATAGTCAAACAATAAAACAATAATCAAACAATAGTCAAACAATAAAAAAACAATAATAAAACAATAATCAAACAATAAAAAAACAATAATAAAACAATAATCAAACAATAAAAAAGCAATAAAAAAACAATAATCAAACAATAAAAAAACAATAATCAAACAATAAAAAAACAATAAAAAAACAATAATCAAACAATAAAACAATAATCAAACAATAAAAAAACAATTATAAAACAATAAAAAAACAATAATCAAACAATAGTCAAACAATAAAAAAACAATAATCAAACAATAGTCAAACAATAACAAAACAATAGTCAAACAATAAAAAAACAATATTAAAACAATAATCAAACAATAAAAAAACAATAAGAAAACAATAATCAAACAATAAAAAAACAATAATCAAACAATAGTCAAACAATAAAAAAACAATAATAAAACAATAATCAAACAATAAAAAAACAATAATCAAACAATAAAAAAACAATAATAAAACAATAATCAAACAATAAAAAAACAATAATCAAACAATAGTCAAACAATAAAAAAACAATAAAAAAACAATAATAAAACAATAATCAAACAATAAAAATACAATAATCAAACAATAAAAAAACAATAATAAAACAATAATCAAACAATAAAAAAAATATAATCAAACAATAGTCAAACAATAAAAAAACAATAATCAAACAATAAAAAAACAATATTAAAACAATAATCAAACAATAAAAAAACAATAAGAAAACAATAATCAAACAATAAAAAAACAATAATCAAACAATAGTCAAACAATAAAAAAACAATAAGAAAACAATAATCAAACAATAAAAAAACAATAATCAAACAATAATCAAACAATAGTCAAACAATAGTCAAACAATATTTAAACAATAAAAAAACAATAATCAAACAATAAAAAAACAATAATCAAACAATAAAAAAACAATAATCAAACAATAAAAAAACAATAATAAAACAATAATCAAACAATAAAAAAACAATAATCAAACAATAGTCAAACAATAAAAAAACAATAAAAAAACAATAATAAAACAATAATCAAACAATAATCAAACAATAAAAAAACAATAATCAAACAATAAAAAAACAATAATCAAACAATAAAAAAACAATAAAAAAACAATAAAAAACAATAATCAAACAATAAAAAAACAATAATCAAACAATAGTCAAACAATAAAAAAACAATAAGAAAACAATAAGAAAACAATAATCAAACAATAAAAAAACAATAATCAAACAATAATCAAACAATAAAAAAACAATAAAAAAACAATAATCAAACAATAGTCAAACAATAAAAAAACAATAATAAAACAATAAAAAAACAATAATCAAACAATAGTCAAACAATAAAAAAACAATAATCAAACAATAGTCAAACAATAAAAAAACAATAATCAAACAATAAAAAAACAATAATCAAACAATAGTCAAACAATAAAAAAACAATAATCAAACAATAAAAAAACAATAATAAAACAATAATCAAACAATAAAAAAACAATAAGAAAACAATAATCAAACAATAAAAAAACAATAATCAAACAATAAAAAAACAATAGTCAAACAATAATCAAACAATAAAAAAACAATAATAAAACAATAATCAAACAATAAAAAAACAATAATAAAACAATAATCAAACAATAAAAAAGCAATAAAAAAACAATAATCAAACAATAAAAAAACAATAATCAAACAATAAAAAAACAATAAAAAAACAATATTCAAACAATAAAACAATAATCAAACAATAAAAAAATAATACTCAAACAATAAAAAAACAATAATAAAACAATAATCAAACAATAAAAAAACAATAAGAAAACAATAATCAAACAATAATAAAACAATAATCAAACAATAAAAAAACAATAGTCAAACAATAAAAAAACAATAATAAAACAATAATCAAACAATAAAAAAACAATAATAAAACAATAATCAAACAATAAAAAAGCAATAAAAAAACAATAATCAAACAATAAAAAAACAATAATCAAACAATAATCAAACAATAAAAAAACAATAAAAAAACAATAATCAAACAATAAAACAATAATCAAACAATAAAAAAACAATAATAAAAAAATAATAAAACAATAATCAAACAATAAAAAAGCAATAAAAAAACAATAATCAAACAATAATAAAACAATAATCAAACAATAAAAACAATAATCAAACAATAAAAAAACAATCATAAAACAATAATCAAACAATAAAAAAACAATAATCAAACAATAGTCAAACAATAAAAAAACAATAATCAAACAATAAAAAAACAATAATCAAACAATAATCAAACAATAGTCAAACAATAGTCAAACAATAATCAAACAATAAAAAAACAATAATAAAACAATAATCAAACAATAAAAAAACAATAATCAAACAATAAAAAAACAATAATCAAACAATAAAAAAACAATAAAAAAACAATAAAAAAACAATAATCAAACAATAAAAAAACAATAATCAAACAATAGTCAAACAACAGTCAAACAATAATCAAACAATAAAAAAACAATAATCAAACAATAGTCAAACAATAAAAAAACAATAAGAAAACAATAATCAAACAATAAAAAAACAATAATCAAACAATAATCAAACAATAGTCAAACAATAGTCAAACAATAATCAAACAATAAAAAAACAATAATAAAACAATAATCAAACAATAAAAAAACAATAAAAAAACAATAATCAAACAATAGTCAAACAATAAAAAAACAATAATAAAACAATAAAAAAACAATAATCAAACAATAGTCAAACAATAAAAAAACAATAATCAAACAATAGTCAAACAATAAAAAAACAATAATCAAACAATAAAAAAACAATAATCAAACAATTATCAAACAATAGTCAAACAATAGTCAAACAATAATCAAACAATAAAAAAACAATAATAAAACAATAATCAAACAATAAAAAAACAATAATCAAACAATAAAAAAACAATAATCAAACAATAAAAAAACAATAAAAAAACAATAAAAAAACAATAATCAAACAATAAAAAAACAATAACAAAACAATAGTCAAACAATAAAAAAACAATAGTCAAACAATAAAAAAACAATAATAAAACAATAATCAAACAATAAAAAAACAATAAGAAAACAATAATCAAACAATAAAAAAACAATAATCAAACAATAAATAAACAATAATCAAACAATAGTCAAACAATAAAAAAACAATAAAAAAACAATAATAAAACAATAATCAAACAATAAAAACAATAATCAAACAATAAAAAAACAATAATAAAACAATAATCAAACAATAAAAAAACAATAATCAAACAATAGTCAAACAATAAAAAAACAATAATCAAACAATAAAAAAACAATAATCAAACAATAATCAAACAATAGTCAAACAATAGTCAAACAATAATCAAACAATAAAAAAACAATAATAAAACAATAATCAAACAATAAAAAAACAATAAAAAAACAATAATCAAACAATAGTCAAACAATAAAAAAACAATAATAAAACAATAAAAAAACAATAATCAAACAATAGTCAAACAATAAAAAAACAATAATCAAACAATAGTCAAACAATAAAAAAACATTAATCAAACAATAAAAAAACAATAATCAAACAATAGTCAAACAATAAAAAAACAATAATCAAACAATAAAAAAACAATAAAAAAACAATAAAAAAACAATAATCAAACAAAAAAAAAACAATAATAAAACAATAATCAAACAATAAAAAAACAATAAGAAAACAATAATCAAACAATAATAAAACAATAATCAAACAATAAAAAAACAATAAGAAAACAATAATCAAACAATAAAAAAACAATAATCAAACAATAAATAAACAATAATCAAACAATAGTCAAACAATAAAAAAACAATAAAAAAACAATAATAAAACAATAATCAAACAATAAAAACAATAATCAAACAATAAAAAAACAATAATAAAACAATAATCAAACAATAAAAAAACAATAATCAAACAATAGTCAAACAATAAAAAAACAATAATCAAACAATAAAAAAACAATAATCAAACAATAATCAAACAATAGTCAAACAATAGTCAAACAATAATCAAACAATAAAAAAACAATAATAAAACAATAATCAAACAATAAAAAAACAATAATCAAACAATAAAAAAACAATAATCAAACAATAAAAAAACAATAAATAAACAATAATCAAACAATAGTCAAACAATAAAAAAACAATAAAAAAACAATAATAAAACAATAATCAAACAATAAAAACAATAATCAAACAATAAAAAAACAATAATAAAACAATAATCAAACAATAAAAAAACAATAATCAAACAATAGTCAAACAATAAGAAAACAATAATCAAACAATAAAAAAACAATAATCAAACAATAATCAAACAATAGTCAAACAATAGTCAAACAATAATCAAACAATAAAAAAACAATAATAAAACAATAATCAAACAATAAAAAAACAATAAAAAAACAATAATCAAACAATAGTCAAACAATAAAAAAACAATAATAAAACAATAAAAAAACAATAATCAAACAATAGTCAAACAATAAAAAAACAATAATCAAACAATAGTCAAACAATAAAAAAACATTAATCAAACAATAAAAAAACAATAATCAAACAATAGTCAAACAATAAAAAAACAATAATCAAACAATAAAAAAACAATAAAAAAACAATAAAAAAACAATAATCAAACAAAAAAAAAACAATAATAAAACAATAATCAAACAATAAAAAAACAATAAGAAAACAATAATCAAACAATAAAAAAACAATAATCAAACAATAGTCAAACAATAGTCAAACAATAATCAAACAATAAAAAAACAATAATCAAACAATAATCAAACAATAAAAAAACAATAATAAAACAATAATCAAACAATAAAAAAGCAATAAAAAAACAATAATCAAACAATAATAAAACAATAATCAAACAATAAAAAAGCAATAAAAAAACAATAATCAAACAATAAAAAAACAATAATCAAACAATAAAAAAACAATAATCAAACAATAAAACAATAATCAAACAATAAAAAAACAATAAAAAAACAATAAAAAAACAATAAAAAAACAATAATCAAACAATAAAACAATAATCAAACAATAAAAAAACAATAAAAAAACAATAATCAAACAATAGTCAAACAATAAAAAAATAATACTCAAACAATAAAAAAACAATAATAAAACAATAATCAAACAATAAAAAAACAATAAGAAAACAATAATCAAACAATAAAAAAACAATAATCAAACAATAAAAAAACAATAGTCAAACAATAGTCAAACAATAAAAAAACAATAATAAAACAATAATCAAACAATAAAAAAGCAATAAAAAAACAATAATCAAACAATAAAAAAACAATAATCAAACAATAAAAAAACAATAAAAAAACAATAATCAAACAATAGTCAAACAATAATCAAACAATAATCAAACAATAGTCAAACAATAAAACAATAATCAAACAATAGTCAAACAATAAAAAAACAATAATAAAACAATAATCAAACAATAAAAAAACAATAATAAAACAATAATCAAACAATAAAAAAGCAATAAAAAAACAATAATCAAACAATAAAAAAACAATAATCAAACAATAAAAAAACAATAAAAAAACAATAATCAAACAATAAAACAATAATCAAACAATAAAAAAACAATAAAAAAACAATTATAAAACAATAATCAAACAATAAAAAAACAATAAAAAAACAATAATCAAACAATAAAAAAACAATAAAAAAACAATAATCAAACAATAAAAAAACAATAATCAAACAATAGTCAAACAACAGTCAAACAATAATCAAACAATAAAAAAACAATAATCAAACAATAGTCAAACAATAAAAAAACAATAAGAAAACAATAATCAAACAATAAAAAAACAATAATCAAACAATAATCAAACAATAGTCAAACAATAGTCAAACAATAATCAAACAATAAAAAAACAATAATAAAACAATAATCAAACAATAAAAAAACAATAAAAAAACAATAATCAAACAATAGTCAAACAATAAAAAAACAATAATAAAACAATAAAAAAACAATAATCAAACAATAGTCAAACAATAAAAAAACAATAATCAAACAATAGTCAAACAATAAAAAAACATTAATCAAACAATAAAAAAACAATAATCAAACAATAGTCAAACAATAAAAAAACAATAATCAAACAATAAAAAAACAATAAAAAAACAATAAAAAAACAATAATCAAACAATAAAAAAACAATAATCAAACAATAAAAAAACAATAAGAAAACAATAATCAAACAATAAAAAAACAATAATCAAACAATAGTCAAACAATAGTCAAACAATAATCAAACAATAAAAAAACAATAATCAAACAATAATCAAACAATAAAAAAACAATAATAAAACAATAATCAAACAATAAAAAAGCAATAAAAAAACAATAATCAAACAATAATAAAACAATAATCAAACAATAAAAAAGCAATAAAAAAACAATAATCAAACAATAAAAAAACAATAATCAAACAATAAAAAAACAATAAAAAAACAATAATCAAACAATAAAACAATAATCAAACAATAAAAAAACAATAAAAAAACAATAATCAAACAATAAAACAATAATCAAACAATAAAAAAACAATAAAAAAACAATAATCAAACAATAGTCAAACAATAAAAAAATAATACTCAAACAATAAAAAAACAATAATAAAACAATAATCAAACAATAAAAAAACAATAAGAAAACAATAATCAAACAATAAAAAAACAATAATCAAACAATAAAAAAACAATAGTCAAACAATAGTCAAACAATAAAAAAACAATAATAAAACAATAATCAAACAATAAAAAAGCAATAAAAAAACAATAATCAAACAATAAAAAAACAATAATCAAACAATAAAAAAACAATAAAAAAACAATAATCAAACAATAGTCAAACAATAATCAAACAATAATCAAACAATAGTCAAACAATAAAACAATAATCAAACAATAGTCAAACAATAAAAAAACAATAATAAAACAATAATCAAACAATAAAAAAACAATAATAAAACAATAATCAAACAATAAAAAAGCAATAAAAAAACAATAATCAAACAATAAAAAAACAATAATCAAACAATAAAAAAACAATAAAAAAACAATAATCAAACAATAAAACAATAATCAAACAATAAAAAAACAATAAAAAAACAATTATAAAACAATAAAAAAACAATAATCAAACAATAGTCAAACAATAAAAAAACAATAATCAAACAATAGTCAAACAATAACAAAACAATAGTCAAACAATAAAAAAACAATATTAAAACAATAATCAAACAATAAAAAAACAATAAGAAAACAATAATCAAACAATAAAAAAACAATAATCAAACAATAGTCAAACAATAAAAAAACAATAATAAAACAATAATCAAACAATAAAAAAACAATAATCAAACAATAAAAAAACAATAATAAAACAATAATCAAACAATAAAAAAACAATAATCAAACAATAGTCAAACAATAAAAAAACAATAAAAAAACAATAATAAAACAATAATCAAACAATAAAAAAGCAATAAAAAAACAATAATCAAACAATAAAAAAACAATAATCAAACAATAAAAAAACAATAAAAAAACAATAATCAAACAATAAAACAATAATCAAACAATAAAAAAACAATAAAAAAACAATTATAAAACAATAAAAAAACAATAATCAAACAATAGTCAAACAATAAAAAAACAATAATCAAACAATAGTCAAACAATAACAAAACAATAGTCAAACAATAAAAAAACAATATTAAAACAATAATCAAACAATAAAAAAACAATAAGAAAACAATAATCAAACAATAAAAAAACAATAATCAAACAATAGTCAAACAATAAAAAAACAATAATAAAACAATAATCAAACAATAAAAAAACAATAATCAAACAATAAAAAAACAATAATAAAACAATAATCAAACAATAAAAAAACAATAATCAAACAATAGTCAAACAATAAAAAAACAATAAAAAAACAATAAAAAAACAATAATAAAACAATAATCAAACAATAAAAATACAATAATCAAACAATAAAAAAACAATAATAAAACAATAATCAAACAATAAAAAAAATATAATCAAACAATAGTCAAACAATAAAAAAACAATAATCAAACAATAAAAAAACAATATTAAAACAATAATCAAACAATAAAAAAACAATAATCAAACAATAAAAAAACAATAATAAAACAATAATCAAACAATAAAAAAACAATAATCAAACAATAGTCAAACAATAAAAAAACAATAAAAAAACAATAATAAAACAATAATCAAACAATAATCAAACAATAAAAAAACAATAATCAAACAATAAAAAAACAATAATCAAACAATAAAAAAACAATAAAAAAACAATAATCAAACAATAAAAAAACAATAATCAAACAATAGACAAACAATAAAAAAACAATAAGAAAACAATAAGAAAACAATAATCAAACAATAAAAAAACAATAATCAAACAATAATCAAACAATAAAAAAACAATAAAAAAACAATAATCAAACAATAGTCAAACAATAAAAAAACAATAATAAAACAATAAAAAAACAATAATCAAACAATAGTCAAACAATAAAAAAACAATAATCAAACAATAAAAAAACAATAATCAAACAATAGTCAAACAATAAAAAAACAATAATCAAACAATAAAAAAACAATAAAAAAACAATAAAAAAACAATAATCAAACAATAAAAAAACAATAATAAAACAATAATCAAACAATAAAAAAACAATAAGAAAACAATAATCAAACAATAAAAAAACAATAATCAAACAATAAAAAAACAATAATCAAACAATAAAAAAGCAATAAAAAAACAATAATCAAACAATAAAAAAACAATAATCAAACAATAAAAAAACAATAATCAAACAATAAAAAAACAATAAAAAAAAATATTCAAACAATAAAACAATAATCAAACAATAAAAAAACAATAAAAAAACAATAATCAAACAATAGTCAAACAATAAAAAAATAATACTCAAACAATAAAAAAACAATAATAAAACAATAATCAAACAATAAAAAAACAATAAGAAAACAATAATCAAACAATAATAAAACAATAATCAAACAATAAAAAAACAATAGTCAAACAATAAAAAAACAATAATAAAACAATAATCAAACAATAAAAAAACAATAATAAAACAATAATCAAACAATAAAAAAGCAATAAAAAAACAATAATCAAACAATAAAAAAACAATAATCAAACAATAAAAAAACAATAAAAAAACAATAATCAAACAATAAAACAATAATCAAACAATAAAAAAACAATAATAAAAAAATAATAAAACAATAATCAAACAATAAAAAAGCAATAAAAAAACAATAATCAAACAATAATAAAACAATAATCAAACAATAAAAACAATAATCAAACAATAAAAAAACAATAATAAAACAATAATCAAACAATAAAAAAACAATAATCAAACAATAGTCAAACAATAAAAAAACAATAATCAAACAATAAAAAAACAATAAAAAAACAATAATCAAACAATAGTCAAACAATAAAAAAACAATAATAAAACAATAAAAAAACAATAATCAAACAATAGTCAAACAATAAAAAAACAATAATCAAACAATAGTCAAACAATAAAAAAACATTAATCAAACAATAAAAAAACAATAATCAAACAATAGTCAAACAATAAAAAAACAATAATCAAACAATAAAAAAACAATAAAAAAACAATAAAAAAACAATAATCAAACAATAAAAAAACAATAATAAAACAATAATCAAACAATAAAAAAACAATAAGAAAACAATAATCAAACAATAAAAAAACAATAATCAAACAATAAAAAAACAATAATCAAACAATAAAAAAACAATAAAAAAACAATAAAAAAACAATAATCAAACAATAAAAAAACAATAATCAAACAATAGTCAAACAACAGTCAAACAATAATCAAACAATAAAAAAACAATAATCAAACAATAATCAAACAATAAAAAAACAATAATCAAACAATAATCAAACAATAGTCAAACAATAGTCAAACAATAATCAAACAATAAAAAAACAATAATAAAACAATAATCAAACAATAAAAAAACAATAAAAAAACAATAATCAAACAATAGTCAAACAATAAAAAAACAATAATAAAACAATAAAAAAACAATAATCAAACAATAGTCAAACAATAAAAAAACAATAATCAAACAATAGTCAAACAATAAAAAAACAATAATCAAACAATAAAAAAACAATAGTCAAACAATAATCAAACAATAATCAAACAATAGTCAAACAATAAAAACAATAATCAAACAATAAAAAAACAATAATAAAACAATAATCAAACAATAAAAAAACAATAATCAAACAATAGTCAAACAATAAAAAAACAATAATCAAACAATAAAAAAACAATAATCAAACAATAATCAAACAATAGTCAAACAATAGTCAAACAATAATCAAACAATAAAAAAACAATAATAAAACAATAATCAAACAATAAAAAAACAATAACAAAACAATAGTCAAACAATAAAAAAACAATAGTCAAACAATAAAAAAACAATAATAAAACAATAATCAAACAATAAAAAAACAATAAGAAAACAATAATCAAACAATAAAAAAACAATAATCAAACAATAAATAAACAATAATCAAACAATAGTCAAACAATAAAAAAACAATAAAAAAACAATAATAAAACAATAATCAAACAATAAAAACAATAATCAAACAATAAAAAAACAATAATAAAACAATAATCAAACAATAAAAAAACAATAATCAAACAATAGTCAAACAATAAAAAAACAATAATCAAACAATAAAAAAACAATAATCAAACAATAGTCAAACAACAGTCAAACAATAATCAAACAATAAAAAAACAATAATCAAACAATAATCAAACAATAAAAAAACAATAATCAAACAATAATCAAACAATAGTCAAACAATAGTCAAACAATAATCAAACAATAAAAAAACAATAATAAAACAATAATCAAACAATAAAAAAACAATAAAAAAACAATAATCAAACAATAGTCAAACAATAAAAAAACAATAATAAAACAATAAAAAAACAATAATCAAACAATAAAAAAACAATAATCAAACAATAAAAAAACAATAATCAAACAATAAAAAAACAATAAAAAAACAATAAAAAAACAATAATCAAACAATAAAAAAACAATAATCAAACAAAAGTCAAACAACAGTCAAACAATAATCAAACAATAAAAAAACAATAATCAAACAATAATCAAACAATAAAAAAACAATAATCAAACAATAATCAAACAATAGTCAAACAATAGTCAAACAATAATCAAACAATAAAAAAACAATAATAAAACAATAATCAAACAATAAAAAAACAATAAAAAAACAATAATCAAACAATAGTCAAACAATAAAAAAACAATAATAAAACAATAAAAAAACAATAATCAAACAATAGTGAAACAATAAAAAAACAATAATCAAACAATAGTCAAACAATAAAAAAACAATAATCAAACAATAAAAAAACAATAGTCAAACAATAATCAAACAATAATCAAACAATAGTCAAACAATAAAAACAATAATCAAACAATAAAAAAACAATAATAAAACAATAATCAAACAATAAAAAAACAATAATCAAACAATAGTCAAACAATAAAAAAACAATAATCAAACAATAAAAAAACAATAATCAAACAATAATCAAACAATAGTCAAACAATAGTCAAACAATAATCAAACAATAAAAAAACAATAATAAAACAATAATCAAACAATAAAAAAACAATAATCAAACAATAAAAAAACAATAATCAAACAATAAAAAAACAATAAAAAAACAATAAAAAAACAATAATCAAACAATAAAAAAACAATAACAAAACAATAGTCAAACAATAAAAAAACAATAGTCAAACAATAAAAAAACAATAATAAAACAATAATCAAACAATAAAAAAACAATATGAAAACAATAATCAAACAATAAAAAAACAATAATCAAACAATAAATAAACAATAATCAAACAATAGTCAAACAATAAAAAAACAATAAAAAAACAATAATAAAACAATAATCAAACAATAAAAACAATAATCAAACAATAAAAAAACAATAATAAAACAATAATCAAACAATAAAAAAACAATAATCAAACAATAGTCAAACAATAAAAAAACAATAATCAAACAATAAAAAAACAATAATCAAACAATAATCAAACAATAGTCAAACAATAGTCAAACAATAATCAAACAATAAAAAAACAATAATAAAACAATAATCAAACAATAAAAAAACAATAATCAAACAATAAAAAAACAATAATCAAACAATAAAAAAACAATAAAAAAACAATAAAAAAACAATAATCAAACAATAAAAAAACAATAATCAAACAATAGTCAAACAACAGTCAAACAATAATCAAACAATAAAAAAACAAAAATCAAACAATAGTCAAACAATAAAAAAACAATAAGAAAACAATAATCAAACAATAAAAAAACAATAATCAAACAATAATCAAACAATAGTCAAACAATAGTCAAACAATAATCAAACAATAAAAAAACAATAATAAAACAATAATCAAACAATAAAAAAACAATAAAAAAACAATAATCAAACAATAGTCAAACAATAAAAAAACAATAATAAAACAATAAAAAAACAATAATCAAACAATAGTCAAACAATAAAAAAACAATAATCAAACAATAGTCAAACAATAAAAAAACATTAATCAAACAATAAAAAAACAATAATCAAACAATAGTCAAACAATAAAAAAACAATAATCAAACAATAAAAAAACAATAAAAAAACAATAAAAAAACAATAATCAAACAATAAAAAAACAATAATAAAACAATAATCAAACAATAAAAAAACAATAAGAAAACAATAATCAAACAATAAAAAAACAATAATCAAACAATAGTCAAACAATAGTCAAACAATAATCAAACAATAAAAAAACAATAATCAAACAATAATCAAACAATAAAAAAACAATAATAAAACAATAATCAAACAATAAAAAAGCAATAAAAAAACAATAATCAAACAATAAAAAAACAATAATCAAACAATAAAAAAACAATAAAAAAACAATAATCAAACAATAAAACAATAATCAAACAATAAAAAAACAATAAAAAAACAATAATCAAACAATAAAACAATAATCAAACAATAAAAAAACAATAAAAAAACAATAATCAAACAATAGTCAAACAATAAAAAAACATTAATCAAACAATAAAAAAACAATAATCAAACAATAGTCAAACAATAAAAAAACAATAATCAAACAATAAAAAAACAATAAAAAAACAATAAAAAAACAATAATCAAACAATAAAAAAACAATAATCAAACAATAAAAAAACAATAATCAAACAATAATCAAACAATAGTCAAACAATAGTCAAACAATAATCAAACAATAAAAAAACAATAATCAAACAATAAAAAAACAATTATCAAACAATAAAAAAACAATAATCAAACAATAGTCAAACAATAAAAAAACAATAATAAAACAATAAAAAAACAATAATCAAACAATAGTCAAACAATAAAAAAACAATAATCAAACAATAGTCAAACAATAAAAAAACAATAAGAAAACAATAATCAAACAATAAAAAAACAATAATCAAACAATAATCAAACAATAGTCAAACAATAGTCAAACAATAATCAAACAATAAAAAAACAATAATCAAACAATAAAAAAACAATTATCAAACAATAAAAAAACAATAATCAAACAATAGTCAAACAATAAAAAAACAATAATAAAACAATAAAAAAACAATAATCAAACAATAAAAAAACAATAATCAAACAATAAAAAAACAATAAAAAAACAATAAAAAAACAATAATCAAACAATAAAAAAACAATAATCAAACAATAGACAAACAATAAAAAAACAATAAGAAAACAATAAGAAAACAATAATCAAACAATAAAAAAACAATAATCAAACAATAATCAAACAATAAAAAAACAATAAAAAAACAATAATCAAACAATAGTCAAACAATAAAAAAACAATAATAAAACAATAAAAAAACAATAATCAAACAATAGTCAAACAATAAAAAAACAATAATCAAACAATAAAAAAACAATAATCAAACAATAGTCAAACAATAAAAAAACAATAATCAAACAATAAAAAAACAATAAAAAAACAATAAAAAAACAATAATCAAACAATAAAAAAACAATAATAAAACAATAATCAAACAATAAAAAAACAATAAGAAAACAATAATCAAACAATAAAAAAACAATAATCAAACAATAAAAAAACAATAGTCAAACAATAATCAAACAATAAAAAAACAATAATAAAACAATAATCAAACAATAAAAAAACAATAATAAAACAATAATCAAACAATAAAAAAGCAATAAAAAAACAATAATCAAACAATAAAAAAACAATAATCAAACAATAAAAAAACAATAATCAAACAATAAAAAAACAATAAAAAAAAATATTCAAACAATAAAACAATAATCAAACAATAAAAAAACAATAAAAAAACAATAATCAAACAATAGTCAAACAATAAAAAAATAATACTCAAACAATAAAAAAACAATAATAAAACAATAATCAAACAATAAAAAAACAATAAGAAAACAATAATCAAACAATAATAAAACAATAATCAAACAATAAAAAAACAATAGTCAAACAATAAAAAAACAATAATAAAACAATAATCAAACAATAAAAAAACAATAATAAAACAATAATCAAACAATAAAAAAGCAATAAAAAAACAATAATCAAACAATAAAAAAACAATAATCAAACAATAAAAAAACAATAAAAAAACAATAATCAAACAATAAAACAATAATCAAACAATAAAAAAACAATAATAAAAAAATAATAAAACAATAATCAAACAATAAAAAAGCAATAAAAAAACAATAATCAAACAATAATAAAACAATAATCAAACAATAAAAACAATAATCAAACAATAAAAAAACAATAATAAAACAATAATCAAACAATAAAAAAACAATAATCAAACAATAGTCAAACAATAAAAAAACAATAATCAAACAATAAAAAAACAATAAAAAAACAATAATCAAACAATAGTCAAACAATAAAAAAACAATAATAAAACAATAAAAAAACAATAATCAAACAATAGTCAAACAATAAAAAAACAATAATCAAACAATAGTCAAACAATAAAAAAACATTAATCAAACAATAAAAAAACAAAAATCAAACAATAGTCAAACAATAAAAAAACAATAATCAAACAATAAAAAAACAATAAAAAAACAATAAAAAAACAATAATCAAACAATAAAAAAACAATAATAAAACAATAATCAAACAATAAAAAAACAATAAGAAAACAATAATCAAACAATAAAAAAACAATAATCAAACAATAAAAAAACAATAATCAAACAATAAAAAAACAATAAAAAAACAATAAAAAAACAATAATCAAACAATAAAAAAACAATAATCAAACAATAGTCAAACAACAGTCAAACAATAATCAAACAATAAAAAAACAATAATCAAACAATAATCAAACAATAAAAAAACAATAATCAAACAATAATCAAACAATAGTCAAACAATAGTCAAACAATAATCAAACAATAAAAAAACAATAATAAAACAATAATCAAACAATAAAAAAACAATAAAAAAACAATAATCAAACAATAGTCAAACAATAAAAAAACAATAATAAAACAATAAAAAAACAATAATCAAACAATAGTCAAACAATAAAAAAACAATAATCAAACAATAGTCAAACAATAAAAAAACAATAATCAAACAATAAAAAAACAATAGTCAAACAATAATCAAACAATAATCAAACAATAGTCAAACAATAAAAACAATAATCAAACAATAAAAAAACAATAATAAAACAATAATCAAACAATAAAAAAACAATAATCAAACAATAGTCAAACAATAAAAAAACAATAATCAAACAATAAAAAAACAATAATCAAACAATAATCAAACAATAGTCAAACAATAATCAAACAATAAAAAAACAATAATAAAACAATAATCAAACAATAAAAAAACAATAACAAAACAATAGTCAAACAATAAAAAAACAATAGTCAAACAATAAAAAAACAATAATAAAACAATAATCAAACAATAAAAAAACAATAAGAAAACAATAATCAAACAATAAAAAAACAATAATCAAACAATAAATAAACAATAATCAAACAATAGTCAAACAACAGTCAAACAATAATCAAACAATAAAAAAACAATAATCAAACAATAATCAAACAATAAAAAAACAATAATCAAACAATAATCAAACAATAGTCAAACAATAGTCAAACAATAATCAAACAATAAAAAAACAATAATAAAACAATAATCAAACAATAAAAAAACAATAAAAAAACAATAATCAAACAATAGTCAAACAATAAAAAAACAATAATAAAACAATAAAAAAACAATAATCAAACAATAGTCAAACAATAAAAAAACAATAATCAAACAATAGTCAAACAATAAAAAAACAATAATCAAACAATAAAAAAACAATAGTCAAACAATAATCAAACAATAATCAAACAATAGTCAAACAATAAAAACAATAATCAAACAATAAAAAAACAATAATAAAACAATAATCAAACAATAAAAAAACAATAATCAAACAATAGTCAAACAATAAAAAAACAATAATCAAACAATAAAAAAACAATAATCAAACAATAATCAAACAATAGTCAAACAATAGTCAAACAATAATCAAACAATAAAAAAACAATAATAAAACAATAATCAAACAATAAAAAAACAATAATCAAACAATAAAAAAACAATAATCAAACAATAAAAAAACAATAAAAAAACAATAAAAAAACAATAATCAAACAATAAAAAAACAATAACAAAACAATAGTCAAACAATAAAAAAACAATAGTCAAACAATAAAAAAACAATAATAAAACAATAATCAAACAATAAAAAAACAATATGAAAACAATAATCAAACAATAAAAAAACAATAATCAAACAATAAATAAACAATAATCAAACAATAGTCAAACAATAAAAAAACAATAAAAAAACAATAATAAAACAATAATCAAACAATAAAAACAATAATCAAACAATAAAAAAACAATAATAAAACAATAATCAAACAATAAAAAAACAATAATCAAACAATAGTCAAACAATAAAAAAACAATAATCAAACAATAAAAAAACAATAATCAAACAATAATCAAACAATAGTCAAACAATAGTCAAACAATAATCAAACAATAAAAAAACAATAATAAAACAATAATCAAACAATAAAAAAACAATAATCAAACAATAAAAAAACAATAATCAAACAATAAAAAAACAATAAAAAAACAATAAAAAAACAATAATCAAACAATAAAAAAACAATAATCAAACAATAGTCAAACAACAGTCAAACAATAATCAAACAATAAAAAAACAAAAATCAAACAATAGTCAAACAATAAAAAAACAATAAGAAAACAATAATCAAACAATAAAAAAACAATAATCAAACAATAATCAAACAATAGTCAAACAATAGTCAAACAATAATCAAACAATAAAAAAACAATAATAAAACAATAATCAAACAATAAAAAAACAATAAAAAAACAATAATCAAACAATAGTCAAACAATAAAAAAACAATAATAAAACAATAAAAAAACAATAATCAAACAATAGTCAAACAATAAAAAAACAATAATCAAACAATAGTCAAACAATAAAAAAACATTAATCAAACAATAAAAAAACAATAATCAAACAATAGTCAAACAATAAAAAAACAATAATCAAACAATAAAAAAACAATAAAAAAACAATAAAAAAACAATAATCAAACAATAAAAAAACAATAATAAAACAATAATCAAACAATAAAAAAACAATAAGAAAACAATAATCAAACAATAAAAAAACAATAATCAAACAATAGTCAAACAATAGTCAAACAATAATCAAACAATAAAAAAACAATAATCAAACAATAATCAAACAATAAAAAAACAATAATAAAACAATAATCAAACAATAAAAAAGCAATAAAAAAACAATAATCAAACAATAAAAAAACAATAATCAAACAATAAAAAAACAATAAAAAAACAATAATCAAACAATAAAACAATAATCAAACAATAAAAAAACAATAAAAAAACAATAATCAAACAATAAAACAATAATCAAACAATAAAAAAACAATAAAAAAACAATAATCAAACAATAGTCAAACAATAAAAAAATAATACTCAAACAATAAAAAAACAATAATAAAACAATAATCAAACAATAAAAAAACAATAAGAAAACAATAATCAAACAATAAAAAAACAATAATCAAACAATAAAAAAACAATAGTCAAACAATAGTCAAACAATTAAAAAACAATAATAAAACAATAATCAAACAATAAAAAAGCAATAAAAAAACAATAATCAAACAATAAAAAAACAATAATCAAACAATAAAAAAACAATAAAAAAACAATAATCAAACAATAAAACAATAATCAAACAATAAAAAAACAATAAAAAAACAATAATCAAACAATAGTCAAACAATAATCAAACAATAATCAAACAATAGTCAAACAATAAAACAATAATCAAACAATAGTCAAACAATAAAAAAACAATAATAAAACAATAATCAAACAATAAAAAAACAATAATAAAACAATAATCAAACAATAAAAAAGCAATAAAAAAACAATAGTCAAACAATAGTCAAACAATAAAAAAAACAATAAAAAAACAATATAAAAACAATAATCAAACAATAAAAAAACAATAATCAAACAATAAAAAAACAATAATCAAACAATAAAAAAACAATAATCAAACAATAATCAAACAATAGTCAAACAATAGTCAAACAATAATCAAACAATAAAAAAACAATAATCAAACAATAAAAAAACAATTATCAAACAATAAAAAAACAATAATCAAACAATAGTCAAACAATAAAAAAACAATAATAAAACAATAAAAAAACAATAATCAAACAATAGTCAAACAATAAAAAAACAATAATCAAACAATAGTCAAACAATAAAAAAACAATAAGAAAACAATAATCAAACAATAAAAAAACAATAATCAAACAATAATCAAACAATAGTCAAACAATAGTCAAACAATAATCAAACAATAAAAAAACAATAATCAAACAATAAAAAAACAATTATCAAACAATAAAAAAACAATAATCAAACAATAGTCAAACAATAAAAAAACAATAATAAAACAATAAAAAAACAATAATCAAACAATAGTCAAACAATAAAAAAACAATAATCAAACAATAAAAAAACAATAATAAAACAATAATCAAACAATAAAAAAACAATAAAAAAACAATAAAAAAACAATAATCAAACAATAGTCAAACAATAATCAAACAATAATCAAACAATAAAAAAACAATAATAAAACAATAAGAAAACAATAATCAAACAATAAAAAAACAATAATCAAACAATAAAAAAACAATAATCAAACAATAGTCAAACAATAAAAAAACAATAAAAAAACAATAATAAAACAATAATCAAACAATAAAAAAACAATAATCAAACAATAAAAAAACAATAATAAAACAATAATCAAACAATAAAAAAAATATAATCAAACAATAGTCAAACAATAAAAAAACAATAATCAAACAATAAAAAAACAATAATCAAACAATAATCAAACAATAGTCAAACAATAGTCAAACAATAATCAAACAATAAAAAAACAATAATCAAACAATAGTCAAACAATAAAAAAACAATAAGAAAACAATAATCAAACAATAAAAAAACAATAATCAAACAATAATCAAACAATAGTCAAACAATAGTCAAACAATAATCAAACAATAAAAAAACAATAATCAAACAATAAAAAAACAATAATCAAACAATAAAAAAACAATAATCAAACAATAGTCAAACAATAAAAAAACAATAATAAAACAATAAAAAAACAATAATCAAACAATAGTCAAACAATAAAAAAACAATAATCAAACAATAGTCAAACAATAAAAAAACAATAGTCAAACAATAAAAAAACAATAATAAAACAATAAAAAAACAATAATCAAACAATAGTCAAACAATATAAAAACAATAAAAAAACAATAATAAAACAATAATCAAACAATAAAAAAACAATAATAAAACAATAATCAAACAATAGTCAAACAATAGTCAAACAATAATCAAACAATAAAAAAACAATAATAAAACAATAATCAAACAATAAAAAAACAATAAAAAAACAATAGTCAAACAA
Organism: Himalopsyche tibetana; assembly: GCA_030503985.1. Taxonomy (NCBI): domain Eukaryota; kingdom Metazoa; phylum Arthropoda; class Insecta; order Trichoptera; family Rhyacophilidae; genus Himalopsyche; species Himalopsyche tibetana. The sequence continues at coordinate 32,264,207 of JAPJYX010000004.1, forward strand.
TAAAAAAAACGATAAAAAAACAATATAAAAACAATAATCAAACAATAAAAAAACAATAATCAAACAATAAAAAAACAATAATCAAACAATAAAAAAACAATAATCAAACAATAATCAAACAATAGTCAAACAATAGTCAAACAATAATCAAACAATAAAAAAACAATAATCAAACAATAAAAAAACAATTATCAAACAATAAAAAAACAATAATCAAACAATAGTCAAACAATAAAAAAACAATAATAAAACAATAAAAAAACAATAATCAAACAATAGTCAAACAATAAAAAAACAATAAGAAAACAATAATCAAACAATAAAAAAACAATAATCAAACAATAATCAAACAATAGTCAAACAATAGTCAAACAATAATCAAACAATAAAAAAACAATAATCAAACAATAAAAAAACAATTATCAAACAATAAAAAAACAATAATCAAACAATAGTCAAACAATAAAAAAACAATAAAAAAACAATAATCAAACAATAGTCAAACAATAAAAAAACAATAATCAAACAATAAAAAAACAATAATAAAACAATAATCAAACAATAAAAAAACAATAAAAAAACAATAATCAAACAATAGTCAAACAATAATCAAACAATAATCAAACAATAAAAAAACAATAATAAAACAATAAGAAAACAATAATCAAACAATAAAAAAACAATAATCAAACAATAAAAAAACAATAATCAAACAATAGTCAAACAATAAAAAAACAATAAAAAAACAATAATAAAACAATAATCAAACAATAAAAAAACAATAATCAAACAATAAAAAAACAATAATAAAACAATAATCAAACAATAAAAAAAATATAATCAAACAATAGTCAAACAATAAAAAAACAATAATCAAACAATAAAAAAACAATAATCAAACAATAATCAAACAATAGTCAAACAATAGTCAAACAATAATCAAACAATAAAAAAACAATAATCAAACAATAGTCAAACAATAAAAAAACAATAAGAAAACAATAATCAAACAATAAAAAAACAATAATCAAACAATAATCAAACAATAGTCAAACAATAGTTAAACAATAATCAAACAATAAAAAAACAATAATCAAACAATAAAAAAACAATAATCAAACAATAGTCAAACAATAAAAAAACAATAATAAAACAATAAAAAAACAATAAAAAAACAATTATCAAACAATAAAAAAACAATAATCAAACAATAGTCAAACAATAAAAAAACAATAATAAAACAATAAAAAAACAATAATCAAACAATAGTCAAACAATAAAAAAACAATAAGAAAACAATAATCAAACAATAAAAAAACAATAATCAAACAATAATCAAACAATAGTCAAACAATAGTCAAACAATAATCAAACAATAAAAAAACAATAATCAAACAATAAAAAAACAATTATCAAACAATAAAAAAACAATAATCAAACAATAGTCAAACAATAAAAAAACAATAAAAAAACAATAATCAAACAATAGTCAAACAATAAAAAAACAATAATCAAACAATAAAAAAACAATAATAAAACAATAATCAAACAATAAAAAAACAATAAAAAAACAATAATCAAACAATAGTCAAACAATAATCAAACAATAATCAAACAATAAAAAAACAATAATAAAACAATAAGAAAACAATAATCAAACAATAAAAAAACAATAATCAAACAATAAAAAAACAATAATCAAACAATAGTCAAACAATAAAAAAACAATAAAAAAACAATAATAAAACAATAATCAAACAATAAAAAAACAATAATCAAACAATAAAAAAACAATAATAAAACAATAATCAAACAATAAAAAAAATATAATCAAACAATAGTCAAACAATAAAAAAACAATAATTAAACAATAAAAAAACAATAATCAAACAATAATCAAACAATAGTCAAACAATAGTCAAACAATAATCAAACAATAAAAAAACAATAATCAAACAATAGTCAAACAATAAAAAAACAATAAGAAAACAATAATCAAACAATAAAAAAACAATAATCAAACAATAATCAAACAATAGTCAAACAATAGTTAAACAATAATCAAACAATAAAAAAACAATAATCAAACAATAAAAAAACAATAATCAAACAATAGTCAAACAATAAAAAAACAATAATAAAACAATAAAAAAACAATAATCAAACAATAGTCAAACAATAAAAAAACAATAATCAAACAATAGTCAAACAATAAAAAAACAATAGTCAAACAATAAAAAAACAATAATAAAACAATAAAAAAACAATAATCAAACAATAGTCAAACAATAAAAAAACAATAATCAAACAATAATCAAACAATAAAAAAACAATAATAAAACAATAAGAAAACAATAATCAAACAATAAAAAAACAATAATCAAACAATAAAAAAACAATAATCAAACAATAGTCAAACAATATAAAAACAATAAAAAAACAATAATAAAACAATAATCAAACAATAAAAAAACAATAATAAAACAATAATCAAACAATAAAAAAAATATAATCAAACAATAGTCAAACAATAAAAAAACAATAATCAAACAATAAAAAAACAATAATCAAACAATAATCAAACAATAGTCAAACAATAGTCAAACAATAATCAAACAATAAAAAAACAATAATAAAACAATAATCAAACAATAAAAAAACAATAATCAAACAATAAAAAAACAATAATCAAACAATAAAAAAACAATAATCAAACAATAAAAAAACAATAATCAAACAATAGTCAAACAATAAAAAAACAATAAGAAAACAATAATCAAACAATAAAAAAACAATAATCAAACAATAATCAAACAATAGTCAAACAATAGTCAAACAATAATCAAACAATAAAAAAACAATAGTCAAACAATAGTCAAACAATAAAAAAACAATAATCAAACAATAGTCAAACAATAAAAAAACAATAATCAAACAATAAAAAAACAATAAAAAAACAATAAAAAAACAATAATCAAACAATAAAAAAACAATAATAAAACAATAATCAAACAATAAAAAAACAATAAGAAAACAATAATCAAACAATAAAAAAACAATAATCAAACAATAGTCAAACAATAGTCAAACAATAATCAAACAATAAAAAAACAATAAGAAAACAATAATCAAACAATAGTCAAACAATAAAAAAACAATAATAAAACAATAAAAAAACAATAATCAAACAATAGTCAAACAATAAAAAAACAATAATCAAACAATAGTCAAACAATAAAAAAACAATAATCAAACAATAGTCAAACAATAAAAAAACAATAATCAAACAATAATCAAACAATAAAAAAACAATAATCAAACAGTAGTCAAACAATAAAAAAACAATAATCAAACAATAAAAAAACACTAATCAAACAATAAAAAAACAATAGTCAAACAATAAAAAAACAATAGTCAAACAATAAAAAAACAATAATCAAACAATAGTCAAACAATAAAAAAAACAATAATCAAACAATAAAAAAACAATAATCAAACAATAAAAAAACAATAATCAAACAATAAAAAAACAATAATCAAACAATAATCGAACAATAAAAAAACAATAATAAAAGAATAATCAAACAATAGTCAAACAATAAAAAAACAATAATCAAACAATAATCAAACAATAAAAAAACAATAATAAAACTATAATCAAACAATAAAAAAACAATAAAAAAACAATAATAAAACAATAATCACACAATAAGAAAACAATAATCAAACAATAGTCAAACAATAATAAAACAATAATCAAACAATAAATAACAATAATCAAACAATAAAAAAACAATAAACAAACAAACAATAGTCAAACAATAAAAAAACAATAATCAAACAATAAAAAAACAATAATCAAACAATAAAAAAACAATAATCAAACAATTGTCAAACAATAAAAAAACAATTTTCAAACAATAAAAAAACAATAATCAAACAATAAAAAAACAATAATCAAACAATAAAAATACAATAATCAAACAATAAAAAAACAATAATCAAACAATAAAAAAACAATAATAAAACAATAATCAAACAATAAAAAAACAATAATCAAACAATAGGCAAACAATAAAAAAACAATAATCAAACAATAGTCAAACAATAATAAAACAATAATCAAACAATAAAAAAACAATAATCAAACAATAATCTCGCTTTTGGCGAAGCGACTTCTTAAAATGTATTTTCTTAAATACAAACATTTATATTAAACGAAAAAAAACAATATTATTTAAACATACATCGGGCATCCAGATCTAGTTTCGTCTCCAGAAAATTTCTACTTCTTCTGAATAAAAAGTTTACCTTCCCTCCCCCTCACCATTCGATCCTCTGATCACATCTGTTCCAAAATTAAAAGTTATTTTATTAGTTTCATTAACTATCATTCTTGCTTATTATTATTTAATTGTTTTTTTTTACTTGTAATTATACCACTTCTTTGTATTTAATTAACCTTTTTTAATATCTATATATTTGTAATTATTATTTATTGTTGCCTATCAAATTGTATCTAAATAGAATGTATCTTAACCGTATCATTGAGGAGATATCATCTTCGGTGTGATGCAGAAAGGAAAAAAAACAATTTTATCGAATAAAAAAATTTAAAAAAAGTATTAAAACATATGTAATGCATTTCATAAAAAAAAGAAATTTAAGCAAACTCCTTGGCACAAAATAATGGTTTTTATTTCGTAGTTAAATATGTTTAGCCACCTGTGTGGTCGAGTGGTCCACGGTGTTGGCTTCGGCTACGGAGGGCCCGGGTTCAAATCCCGGTACGGACAGTTTTATAAATTGATTTTTCAATAAATTTATGAATTTCTGTTCAAAGGCATGGATATATGTGATGTCTTGAATTCCCCCCTCTCACCCATCCTATCCTATGAACAGGGCGTATCGAGAGCGATTAGCTTACCACTAATCCTGTCCTAGCCCTATCCTTCTATCCCTACTCTCTTTGTAAAAAGAGAGGTTGAGCAACTGAGTAACAAACAGTTCTCGTAGAAAACACTTCTGTTGAGATAAACTCCATTAGGAGTCCATATGCTCCACATTGGGAGCGGACATGGTTAAAAAAAAAAAAAAAGTTAAATATGTAGTGTTTGTACCGCCATCCTAACAATGATATTGGAGCTTTAAAATAAAAATGTTTGCGTTGTTATCTTTGTGTCATCTATGTCAAAATATGTTAAGCTTTTTTATTATCTACCCTACATATCTCAATAAATTGAAGCTAGATGTCGGTATTACAAAATAGTATTTGATAATATAAAAATATGTACTACTGATTACGTTACCCGGTGTTTCCGTAGCGACATCAACGTCGATGGCTTTTAATACAGAGGTCGCGGGTTTGAATCCCAGTATGTACAAGCAGTTTTTTTTTAATACATTTATGGATTTCTATTTGAAGGCATCGATGTATGTGATGCCTTGAATTCTTCTTTCCCTCCCGTAGCACAGAGATCAGCTGTAGATGTACCATCATTACTCGACCGTCGTTGAATTTGCTGATAAAGTTGTTCGCTTAGGCCAGCGATTTCCAACCTGAGAAGCGCGCCTCCCTGGGGAGGCGTGGACTAGGGTATCCAATCCCGGAGCCTTTTTCCAATCCCGGGATTTCGGGATTGATTAAATTTCAATCCCGGGATCCCGGGATTGGGATTTGCTTACCGAGGAATTTGAAATCCTCGATTTGGTATACTTTTTTCCAGATTGTCACAGAACCTCTTTTTTTTATTTTCACCGAGGAATCTGAAATTCTTGATTTGCCAATTTCGTGTCCATTTTCGGGATTTGCTCAAAATTTCTCAATCCCGAAATCCCGGGATCGCAGAAGATTGAACGGGATCCCGGGATTGGATGTTCTAGCGTGGACTAATGCAAAAGGAAGCACGAACAGTCCAAAATATTTATTTACTCTTCAAAACGTGTCTTTATTACTATATAAAATAAAGAATGGGGAGGCGCGATGATATTTTTTTCTTCAAAGGGAGGCGCAGTAACATAAAGGTTGGAAGCCACTGGCTTAGGCCATGGGTTACCAACCTATTCGGACCTTAGAGCACAATCTGAAATATTAGCATGGCGGCGGGCACTAGGGCATCCAATCCCGGGATCCCGTTCAAAATTCTGATCCCGAAATTCCGGGATTGACCCGGCCGCGATCCCGGGATTGAGAAATTTTGAGCAAATTCCAAAAATTGACACGAAATTGGCAAATTCAAGATTTCAAATTCCTCGATGAGCTAAAAAAAAACGAGGTTCTCGGACAATCGGGGAAAAAGTATAGCGAATTGAGAATTTTAAATTCCTGATCACGGGATCCCGGGATTGAAAATTAATCAATCCCGAAATCCCGGGATTGGAAAAAGGTTTCGGGATTGAATACCGTAGCGGGCACCACATTTTTTCGAAATCTCAAAACCCAGAATTTACCGATTTCCCCAAAATATCTGAGACTCGTTTTTTCTTTAGCTCACCGAGGAATTTGAAATCCTCAATTGCCTATACTTTTTTCCCAAAATATCTCCGAAACTCCCAAAGAATCTGATTGATGCCATTGAAAGTGAAAAAGCTTTTCCTACACAAACAGATACAATGGGTCGATTTTATGCTGCCAACTCTTTTGCAAGGTTGTCAAAGTGGTTTGCTTATTGGCATGTATTTTGGACTAAAAAACAAGTAAGACAGTGTACTTTTTTTGAAGAAACACGGTATCTTGCTTTGAGAAAACAATATATTATTTGTTTTAAAATGAAAACATTGGTTAAAAAGATAATCAATTTTACAAATTAAAAAAATATTAAATTGTTTGAAAATAAGAATGTTAAAAGAAAGTTTAGATCAGTGTATCATAAAAGTTTTACTCGAGCATGGATACTTTTGTAATGCTCCCTTTATCCTTGTTATTATTAAAATTTTATTCATTTTACTTTTTAATAATTTTATTCTTGGTAAATATTTTAAAAAAAAATCTTTATAATAATGATCCAAATATTAAGGCGACTCAGTAGGATTGCAAAACTTAAATTTGACCTACAGCATAAATATTGCACTGACTTAAATAAGTAACCACCACAATACGTATTTTTACAGTATCAAAACAAGCAAAACATTTGTATATTTCATTACAAAAATAGCAATACCACCTAACACACGGATGGATATTTAGACAGTAATAAGGGTTTTTCATATAAAACAATTTGTTATTGACGAAAATCAGTAAGTACTTTTTTATCTTCGTAGCAAAGACTGACAATCTAATTTACTTCCCCAAATATCTGTTGCAAAAATTATATGTAACTGAAACAATGCGTTAATTATATATACCGTGAAAATGACTTATAATGCTACATATGAGTTATTGATAGCAACAGTAAGCCATCGTATTTAATAAATGTAAATCAGAGACGGTGTTTTGTCAAACGAAATAATAAAAGAAATAAACAAGATAAACCATACAATACAAATTTCTCAAACTTTCTCTAATATATTGAAAGAATTTGTTTTTATTTTTAATTTTGTATAACCTATTTGTTATGATATTGATTTTAATATGAATACAGTTTAAAACATTCTGTTGAATAAAAAATATTGACATAATAAGATTGAAATGGAAAAAGTATTGAGTTCTAAAATAAATATAAATTTCAGTTGATAGTTATTTCTGGTTCACGCCATAGTTCTGACAGTGGATTTTCCGAAAATTATATTAACTATGTCTTATATTTCTTGTTGGACATCTAAGCTATCTTGGAGAATATTTGTAATCATTTTCAAAAAAAAAATATATATATACTGAATTCACGGAATAAAAACATGTTTGCTATCAGAAAACTTAGTTATTCCACTGATTACTTAGAATAAAGGTAAATTTCATTAACTAATAATAGCTTTAAGATAGTTGGTATGAAGACGCTTCTCGAAAAAGCCAAAAGCGTGTTACAATTTGTAAACAATTAGTGGAATGACAAAGTTTATTTGTTAATTTGTTATAAAATGATTTTGTCTTTAGTGAATGCCGAAACTATCGAAAATATTCATAATCCATGCATGTCTTTAAAGTCATAACCAAATGTTATGATGTGTTTATTTTTACTTCAAGTTTTTATATAGCCTAACACTAATTCAATAAGGAAGAAACTAAATGAATAGTATGCCTGATCAAAAAAAGTTATTTGTATAATTTATATCAATTGCATAAATATATTCGTATTTTTGTATAATGTTTGGGAACTTTTTTTCTCTCGCCAATATACAAGTTCGACATTCAGGGCTGTGACAAAAAAACATAATACTAATAATATTAAAAGTAATTCAAACCATGTGATTGATTTGAATATTAATGTATTGTAGGTATAATATTGTTACATAATTTGGTAAGTTATCGAAAAAATATGGTTTTCAATCATTTAATATAATAGATAAATTAAAGTCGTTAAGTTATATCGGCTGCATCGGACTAACTTTGTTGGGTGGTACAAAAAATGACTTAAATGTATGAATTAATATATTTCACAAGTTTATTATGTATCCATACATATGTATATATATTTGTCATATATCAATTTCGAATATTTTCTAGCATTCTGTTTTATTCAATTATAACTTAAAAAAAACAAGTTTGACGGTAGAAAAATGTATTCAATTAAAAAAACCAGGGCTGTGGAGTCGGAGTCGCGGTATTTTGGCCGGAGTCGTGAAAAATGAGCGGCTCGATTTTTTTTTGAAAAATATATTTAATGATGTGTATGTAAACAAAATAGTCAAAAGAATTAACATTTCATACTTGGCTGACTAAAGATGATCTGATGGTACACATATATATAAGTTAAAATGAAATTATTGAAAAAAAATCCTGATAAAAACTCTACGTTGCAAAAAAACATGGTTTACCATCTGTATAATGATTCTTAAAAAATATTTACTGTTAATATCTTACCTTATCTAATAATTTTCAAGTTTTTTTTCGATTTAGATGACGAACTTTGTTTTTTTAGCAAAAATCTTTTGAAATATAGAAATGATTCAAAACTACTAATGTGAAAAATCTTTTTATTCAACTACTGCTACTATTATATTGAATAGAATCTCTTTTTAAAAGCATTGCCAAATAAATATTTCAAAATGCTTATCCATTAAGCTAAATACTGGTCTTTAAAATAATCGCTATTGGAAAAGACATTATTGTATTATAAATAATAACATTATTTGTAAGCGCATTGAGCAACCCTAACCCTAACCGCTATTTTGCACAACAACTTTTTTATCGCAAAATAAAAAATACATTTCATCGATTCATTTGTATGACCAGTGTTTTAAGTTAATGCAGAGTAATATGTGGCACGTGCACTCAATACGAACGTCTTTCTCACACTGACTGGGTTTGCGAAATTTACGGCAAGAAAAACACATCCCCGAAAAATAGTTATTATTTATTGGTATGACAATTTTTTAATTTTTTTTTTGCTTTTAAATGTAAACAATAAAAAAATTTATTATTCCAATTTTTTTTAGAAGTATTTATGATCCAATTATGCTTTAAAAATCAGTCAGAAAAAGTGGGAAAAATGGTACATTTCAAATAGATGTACAATCATTATATTACATAAATTGGAAATTCTGCTCAAATCACTTTCTTAAACAAACCTTTATCTGCATTTCTTTCTAAGACATTAAACTTCGGTATCTTACAATAAACTCTAAAAATGATCAAAACGAAAGCAGTTGAAAAATTCTGTGTAAACTGTTTGCCTTTTATTCTTGAAAATATGACTATTTTCATGAAAAAAAAATGTAATAGTGTAAAAAAGCGTTTGGAAAATGTAATATTTGAAAAAAAAAATTTTTTAAGTGAACGGTTCACGAGATTTCGTCGATGGCAAACGATCGATTTACTCTGTTTTCAGGCGTAAAGGTACTATATCCTCTTAAGAAACAGCAACAAGTGAAGTTTTTGCGTGCTCAAAAACTGAAACTCTTTTTATACAATAAAAATTTATTTCATTATTGAAAATATCAAACATAAATATGACGAGCTGGTTCAATAAAACTTCACGTCATTTCATTAAAAATATCTGTGAATCTCAAAATAATTATTATGCTCATTCTTTTACAATGTGTAATATTTAAAAAAATAATAAGTTGAGTTTTAAGTTATAGCAATACCTAAACTGTCTGTCGAATCCGTCGAATTTGTGGTACACGTCAGTTTGTTCTCAGTCGTTTGTTTTATCCGATTAGTGATCCCGTTGCCCATTGTAATAATTTATAGGTAAGTTGATCTTTTTTATAATATTACAGGAAATTACTCGAAATTTTATATACGTCTTGAATATATTACCGTTAAGCTGCAAAATCATTGAATCATTCGTGTCTTATTGTTGTTCGACATACTAATCTAAATGTAAAAATAAGTATATTTTATATTTATATAGGCAATGTTACTATTGCAAATTCTATTAATCTGTCAGTCGTTATGAGTATTGTAAATAATCTACGTATGCCCTCAAAATATATAAATTTAATTTATATCAGAGATTGTAAGTCTTCTTACGGTTTCCCGCTACTGCATAGATTTTTCCTTATCGAATCGTAAATATAACATAAATTTTCATACATTGATCGTAAATATTTTGTTTTATTTTCGCTATAATGACTTTAGTTCGTGTAATTTATTATATACTTTAAAACTTATCTTCAATAATAATTGATAATATGTAAGTGTCAAAGTACTTTCTTTAACTTACAATAATATTTATTTTTTTATTATCAATCAATTGAATAAATTATATGATGGTCGAGAGATCAAACTGTATATATTTGTAATTTTTGTATAGCTTCTATTTTCGGAATGAATAGACCTTCGATATATGCAAATTTTTAATATGTACACACATCTAAAAGCAATTGAGAACTTTTATTGTTTTGCCAAAGTGAAAATTATTATTCTATTACTGTTCTTATAAATAATTCTTAACTGACACTACTTATCACTGACTAAGAATTGACAATAATTATTTAACTTCATGCAAATAACGATTTTTAAGGTATTCCATTAGAATAGCCTTTTTTTAAATTAATGTCCGCTCCCAATGTGGAGCATATGGCCTCCTAATGGAGGTTTCTTAATAGAATGTTTTTCTATGCAAACTGTTTGTTACTCAGTTGCTCAAACTCTCAATTTTGAAAGGGATAGGACTAGGACAGGACTAGTGGTTAGCTAGTCGTTCTATCTACTCCTATTTTTTTAGAATATGATAGGTGGGAGGAAATTCATGAATATACATCCATGCCCTTGGACAAAAATCCATAAAAAAAAAATGACAATCAATTTACAAAAACTTTCCATACCAGGATTCGAACCTGTGACCACTGTAACCGAAGCTAACGACGTCGGCTATATTTCAGACATCTCAAGATTTTTATGATTGTTACAATGTTTAAGTACTAGTTAATATATATTTTTGTAGAACTTGGGTAGTTATATAAAAAAAATCCAATAAATCTTTTTTAATGTAAAATAATATAAATACTTTTTTTTTTACAGCAACCATGAAGACCATTTTAATTTTAGGCATTATTGGATGCCTAGCGCATGTCATAAAAGCGCCTCCGGTGACTCAAAAGAAACCTGAAGAAGGGGAAAAAGATAGTGAAATCAAAGATGATTTGGTAATTATAAACATAATTCTAGTAATTTTATGTAAATAATGTTAAATACATAACCAACAAAGTTTTTTTACCAAACACAATTTTAATGGAAAAAATAAATATTTCATCTATAAAAGTAATAATAAAGACGTAATTGTGTTGTTTGTGGAAAGTGGAAAAAAATTGTTGAAATTATTTTTATGATGTGATGTTTTGCTAGGTCGTGTGGTTTTCATTGTTAAGTTGAATATATCAATATCTTATTTTTGCCAAAGTTGTAGGATGAGAGGTATTGTTTTATTATGAGCAATATGCCATTTAATATATATTTTTAAAGTAAAATAAATCAATGGTGGATTGTTTACAGTGGAACCCCGATTTACCATTCTCACATGGATCGTTACTCTCCGGGACAAACACTCATTAGAAAAATGTTAAATAAACCCGCATTCCAATCTATTGTTCCCACATTATTCGTTTTCCTGCTTGGTCTCAACCAAGCCCCATAATAACAATTTTAAGTATCCCGCGTTAATCGTTCTCTGATTTACCGATTTTCTCTATCTATTATCTAAATATTATCGTCCCGTCACAAATATTATCCTGATTGCCCATTTTTGTTGAATATATCTTTCTCGCTTATAAATAGTCCCAGTTTACATCTCGTTTCGTGAATTTTTTCAACTCACAACTATAGTGCTTTGATGAAGAAAACTGTAACTCTAGCTGAGAAATTGAAAACAATTCAAAACGTTGAAAAAATCTTGGAGAAAAACGAATTGACATAGCAAAAACAGTTAATTTAGAAAAGTACGTGAGTACAAACTGAGCCTAACTGCAAAAAGCAACTTATTGTGTATAATTCAAATTTATATATATTAGATTTTAGTAAAAATTGTTTAAATAAATAAATCAAACATTTATTGTGGTATTATATAAAGATTTCCCGCATTTTCGTTTGTTTATTACGGTCCCTTGAAAAATGTAGAATCAGGGTTTTACTGTATAACATTTTAAATATTTTTTTGTTCTTACAGGAGGATTATATGGAATATCACAGGTACTTGAAAGAAGTTGTACAAGCACTTGAAAGTGATCCTGAATTTAGAGAAAAGTTGGAGAAAGCTGAGGAGGTTGATATAAGGGTAATGTTTTTCGTGTATTGTCC